>OZ014494.1:41971664-44371664 GCA_963966045.1 Xestobium rufovillosum
AATATAAACATATTCAGTTTTGGGGGCCAGATAGTAAATTAAATAATTTAGGTCAAACGCGTAGTTTGCTTTTATCATATACCGATAATTAGATTAGTATTTATAATATATTTAAAATCGAAAAAAGTTGAACATCCTACATCGCTAACTATTTGAGAGCAGTAGTCTAATCTAGGCCTACCCATACGTAAAACTTTGTCATGTGGGGTGTCAAATTAAAGGACTCGTCGAGGGGAATCGGAATATAGGGGTGATTTCTGGGGGTGGTTTTTAGGGGTAATTAAATAATTTATGAGGTCAGACACGTGGGTACGCAGTTTGCTTTCAGCATATGCCGATAATTAGATATATTCATATATTTCAAATCGAAAAAAGTAGAACATCCTACGCCGCTAATTATTTGAGAGCAGTAGTCTAATAATCTAGGCTTACCCCTACGTGAAAGTATGTCATGTGGGGTATCAAATTAAAGGACTCGACGAGGGGAATTGGAATTTGGGGGTGGTTTTTAGGGTGGTTTTTTGGGGGTGGTTTTTACTGGTAGTTTTTGGGGGTGGTTTCCGGGGGTGGTTTTCAGGGGTGGTCTTTAGGGGTGGTTTTTAGGGGGTGGTTTTTAGGGGTAGTTTTTGGGGGTAGTTTTTAGGGTCATGTGGGGTATCAAATTAAAGGACTCGACGAGGGGAATTGGAATTTGGGGGGTGGTTTTTAGGGTGGTTTTTTGGGGGTGGTTTTTACTGGTAGTTTTTGGGGGTGGTTTTTAGGGTGGTCTTTAGGGGTGGTTTTTAGGGGGTGGTTTTTAGGGGTAGTTTTTAGGGGTAGTTTTTAGGGGCGGTTTTTGGGGGTTGTTTTGGGGGGTTGTTTTTGGGGGTAGTTTTTAGGGGTGGTTTTTGAGGGTGGTTTCAGGGGTGGTTTTTAGGGGTGATTTTGGGGGTGGTTTTTGGGGGTTGTTTTTGGGGGTTGTTTTTGGAGGTGGTTTTTAGGAGTAGTTTTAGGCGTGGCTATTTAGTAGTTATTTAGTCGCAAATTGACCGCCCTCCCGTAAGCCCTGTTTCGGACAAACGTAGGTCATCATCACACCACTCCGCCACCCTTATGGTCGAGTGACGTCATAGGTCGAGACATCACTTCCGACCAAACCGGAAGTTCCTGTAACAACTAAATTCGTGTTAGAAGGTGGTGCAAAGGTCGTGCTCCCCTGGCAAGTTCAGACAAGGTTCCGCAGAATTCATTGTGATCATCCTGCGTGACAAGCGGTGTCATGGAATCGAAGAATCCCTTGTCAATAAGGTGACAGTTCTCCAGAGCGCATGCGCAATCCTCTTGCTCAGAGGGCTCTTGCCCTGTGTACTGGAATCTGCACTTACCGAGTGGTCTTCTGTATCACGCTGTATGTGTATACAGTGTTAGAACGAACACCCTGTATATACTAACAGGTGTAACACAAGGGCCTTGTATATACGAGCAGATATAACACAAGTGTCGTTTATGTACTATGCTATGTGCCGTCCGGAATCGCATTACATGATTGACACAACTTTTGTTCCCAAGCGCGGGACCAATCAGAAGACAGGGACAAGATGGCCGCCATCAATGCGCTTTACTTGAGGTTCCCGGCTAGGTTTTACCAATTACTTTCAGATCCCAACTAGGTTTTGCCAACGCACTTTACTTGCTGTTCCCAACTAGGTTTTGCCAATTACTTGCGGCTCCCAACTAGGTTTTGCCATTACGCTGAGAGGGCTCTTGCCCTGTGTACTAGAATCTGCAATATTACCAAGCGGACTTTTGTAACACATTGTATGTGTATACAGGTGTATACACCTGTATGTACTAACAGATGTAACACAAAGGCCTTGTATATACGAGCAGATAAAGCACAAGTGTCCTTTATGTAACATGCTATGTGCCCCTCCGGAATCGCATTACATGATTGACACAACTTTTGTTCCCAACCGCTGCACCAATCAGAAGACAGGAACAAGATGGCCGCCATTGCAACGTGACGTCAGCGCCCGACGTCAACGTTGCAATGGCGGCCATCTTGTTCCTGTCTTCTGATTGGTGCAGCGGTTGGGAACAAAAGTTGTGTCAATCATGTAATGCGATTCCGGAGGGGCACATAGCATGTTACATAAAGGACACTTGTGCTTTATCTGCTCGTATATACAAGGCCTTTGTGTTACATCTGTTAGTACATACAGGTGTATACACCTGTATACACATACAATGTGTTACAAAAGTCCGCTTGGTAATATTGCAGATTCTAGTACACAGGGCAAGAGCCCTCTCAGCGTAATGGCAAAACCTAGTTGGGAGCCGCAAGTAATTGGCAAAACCTAGTTGGGAACAGCAAGTAAAGTGCGTTGGCAAAACCTAGTTGGGATCTGAAAGTAATTGGTAAAACCTAGCCGGGAACCTCAAGTAAAGCGCATTGATGGCGGCCATCTTGTCCCTGTCTTCTGATTGGTCCCGCGCTTGGGAACAAAAGTTGTGTCAATCATGTAATGCGATTCCGGACGGCACATAGCATAGTACATAAACGACACTTGTGTTATATCTGCTCGTATATACAAGGCCCTTGTGTTACACCTGTTAGTATATACAGGGTGTTCGTTCTAACACTGTATACACATACAGCGTGATACAGAAGACCACTCGGTAAGTGCAGATTCCAGTACACAGGGCAAGAGCCCTCTGAGCAAGAGGATTGCGCATGCGCTCTGGAGAACTGTCACCTTATTGACAAGGGATTCTTCGATTCCATGACACCGCTTGTCACGCAGGATGATCACAATGAATTCTGCGGAACCTTGTCTGAACTTGCCAGGGGAGCACGACCTTTGCACCACCTTCTAACACGAATTTAGTTGTTACAGGAACTTCCGGTTTGGTCGGAAGTGATGTCTCGACCTATGACGTCACTCGACCATAAGGGTGGCGGAGTGGTGTGATGATGACCTACGTTTGTCCGAAACAGGGCTTACGGGAGGGCGGTCAATTTGCGACTAAATAACTACTAAATAGCCACGCCTAAAACTACTCCTAAAAACCACCTCCAAAAACAACCCCCAAAAACAACCCCCAAAAACCACCCCCAAAATCACCCCTAAAAACCACCCCTGAAACCACCCTCAAAAACCACCCCTAAAAACTACCCCCAAAAACAACCCCCCAAAACAACCCCCAAAAACCGCCCCTAAAAACTACCCCTAAAAACTACCCCTAAAAACCACCCCCTAAAAACCACCCCTAAAGACCACCCTAAAAACCACCCCCAAAAACTACCAGTAAAAACCACCCCCAAAAAACCACCCTAAAAACCACCCCCCAAATTCCAATTCCCCTCGTCGAGTCCTTTAATTTGATACCCCACATGACCCTAAAAACTACCCCCAAAAACTACCCCTAAAAACCACCCCCTAAAAACCACCCCTAAAGACCACCCCTGAAAACCACCCCCGGAAACCACCCCCAAAAACTACCAGTAAAAACCACCCCCAAAAAACCACCCTAAAAACCACCCCCAAATTCCAATTCCCCTCGTCGAGTCCTTTAATTTGATACCCCACATGACATACTTTCACGTAGGGGTAAGCCTAGATTATTAGACTACTGCTCTCAAATAATTAGCGGCGTAGGATGTTCTACTTTTTTCGATTTGAAATATATGAATATATCTAATTATCGGCATATGCTGAAAGCAAACTGCGTACCCACGTGTCTGACCTCATAAATTATTTAATTACCCCTAAAAACCACCCCCAGAAATCACCCCTATATTCCGATTCCCCTCGACGAGTCCTTTAATTTGACACCCCACATGACAAAGTTTTACGTATGGGTAGGCCTAGATTAGACTACTGCTCTCAAATAGTTAGCGATGTAGGATGTTCAACTTTTTTCGATTTTAAATATATTATAAATACTAATCTAATTATCGGTATATGATAAAAGCAAACTACGCGTTTGACCTAAATTATTTAATTTACTATCTGGCCCCCAAAACTGAATATGTTTATATTTTTCGTTAAAATAACAAAGTCCCATTAATTTTGACAAAATCTGATGTCCTAATTATTGAAATCCATAAAACAAAAATGATTAATTAGATTGTCACACACCCGGCAATAAAAACTGACGATTTACGAAGTCGGCATTATCTGTACCAAAGAATAACAATAATTCAAATGCCACTCTAGATTATTAATGGCCTTGTTGATGCAAGATGAGGACATAAATATATCAAATTAGGCATTATTTATGGGCAATAAAAATTGACAATTATTTATGATTACATACTTCCAAGAATAGCAATTCAGAGGTCATCCCGGACTGGCTTTGCTGATGCAATACCAGGACAGGAACAGAATTTATTATAAAAGGATTTCTCATCTTTGCTCCGATTTCAGTTCAGTTCGCGTCGCTGTTAAGACAACATGTCGTCTTTCGTTGATTCGCTTGTGCAAAAGAACAAGTCGGCCCTTTTGAGGGCGAATAGCGACGGCTGTGCACGGGAAAATATCGCTGGTTCAATTAAAAATTGTACCAAAGACATTAGAACTTTGACAGTTTTATTAAAACGGTCAACGAGTACCGCTGAGAAAAATAAACTAACGTCGGCCATTGGATTGCTGAGACAGAATCGATTGATGTTGAAAGGAATGCAAGTGAGGGGTGGAGCATACAAAAATCCCCACCCAAATAGAGCGAATTATACCAGCAGCAGAGTGAGATGGGAAAATGTGGATTCGGCATTCAAAAGTCGAATAAGAACTGGAGTTATTCTAAATATGGTTCACAAAGACCCCCAGCCCTTTTTCCAAGATTCTGCTGATGTATTTCTAAGAAAAATACGAACTTTACTGCGTTCCGAAGTGGCACTGAAAATACATGCCGTGTTTTGCGCCGAATTCAGAATACAAAAAGCCAACAAAGAGACGCAGGAGTTTAAATATTTCAACACAAAGAACGCAGCCCTTTATCGCAACGATGATTTGAAAGCCTGGTTCCTGGAAAATGTGCAACATAAAATCCTGAAAGATTTGGAAGAGTTTCAGGAACGAGACTCTGGTATGTACTTTTCATTTTGTCACGCCATCGTTAATCTGCAAGTAGAACATCCTACACCCCAACTATTTGAGAGCAGTAGTCTAATCTGGGCCTACCCCTACCTCTTTTTATTCCTATCTCCGACTATAGCATGTCGCGAAACATTCGTTCGTGTCTCGGAAGGGTTTTTTCTTTTATTTTTATTTATTTTATATTCATTTGGAAGAGATTCAGGGGCGAGATTCTGGTATGTACTTTTATTTTGTCACGCCATCTTTAATCTACAAGTAGAACATCCTACATCTCCAACTATTTGAAAGCATTAGTCTAATCCGAGCCTACCTATACCTCTTTTTATTCCAATTTCCGACTCTAGTATGATGCTAAATATTTCTTCGCGTCTCGGAAGGGTTTTTATTATTATTTTTTAAATTTATATTTATATATTGCAGGCTGGACGCTGTCCGCCATCGTTAATCTGCAAATTAATGTCAATCGATTCACCCCCAAGTTGGTTCGTCGTACATCGATCTGCCATCGCAAATAAAAAGGAAACAGGCCTGCGTCAATGTGAAGGCCTTTGGAAACTTTTGCTTTGCCTATAGCGTTGTTTCTTGCCTGTATCCTACCGACGGTTCGAAAAACCCCAAAAGAACTTCATCATATCCGGAACCATCTACCGTTTTGAATTTAACAGGAATGGAGTTCCCCATGACATTAAATCAAATACCACGTTTCGAACGGCAGAACGGAATTTCCGTGAACGTTTATATTCTGAAGAAGAAGAAGAACGATTTTGGAACTTTCCCCGTATACTTGACTAAGGACAAGCAGGACAAGCACGTAAACCTTTTGATGATCCAAGATAAGTATTTCGATGATGATGATGATGATGAATCAGATAATTTTGATAACGGTGATATAAAATTTCATTTTGTATGGATAAAAAATCTTTCCAGGCTTCTATCAAAACAATTAAATAAACATGCCCATGGAATTTATTTTTGCGACCGTTGTTTACATTATTTCTACTGTCAAAATAAGTTAGACAGGCACTATGAAGACTGTAAAAATATGAATGAATGCAAAATTCGACTGCCAACCGATAAACAAAAATATTTATCTTTCCGAAATCATAAGAACAAAGTCAAAGCCCCATTCACCATTTATGCAGATTTGGAATGCCTTTTAGAGCCGAGCAGTAAGAAAAACGAATTTCAAAAACATGTGCCCTGCAGTATTGCTTATTATGTCAAATGTTCTTATGATGACTCACTCTCTTTCTTTAGGTCTTATCGTGGTGAGGATTCGATCAAATGGTTTGTGAAAGAGCTGGAAAATTTTGCCGAGGATTTGGAAACTGTGTTTCTTTGCCCTCTACCCATGGATCAGCTGACCGTCGAGCAACAAATGCAGTTCAGTAGCGCACTGGTTTGTCACATTTGCGAAAAGTCTTTTACCCAGGGGGAGAACAAAGTACGGGACCATTGTCACCTCACGGGTAGATACAGGGGTCCCGCGCATGACACTTGCAACGTTAATTTTCAAGACAGTCACGTGGTACCAGTTATATTCCACAATTTGTCCGGTTACGATTCACATTTTATTATTCAAAATTTAGCTACAGATTTGCAGGGCCGTGTTGATTTGTTGCCACTAACAAAAGAAAAGTACATCGCCTTTACTAAACATATGGAAGAAAATGTTGTTAAATTTAGATTTATAGATTCCTACAGGTTCTTGGCTTCAGGCTTGGATCAGCTGTCATCATATTTAACTAATTATCCAATATTAACATCCGAATTTACGAGTTTGAGCGACGATCGGCTTAAATTGCTGCAGCGCAAAGGCGTCTACCCGTACGACTATTTCGACAACTTTTCCAAATTTAACGAAACTCTATTACCCCCAAAGTCCAAGTTTGATAATAAATTAAACAACTCTAAAATTTCTGATGCTGAATATGCGCATGCGCAGCAAGTTTGGGACAGATTCAAAATTCAAAATTTAGGGGAATATTCGGATCTTTATTTAAAAACCGACGTTCTGCTCTTAGCCGATGTTTTCGAGGAATTCAGAATTAGCTGTTTAGGAACTTATGGTCTAGACCCCGCCCATTATTATACTCTGCCTGGTTACACCTGGGACTGTATGCTTAAGCATACTGACATCACCTTGGAACTGCTGACTGATATTGACATGATATTGTTTGTGGAGCGCGGTATACGCGGCGGCTTGTCTCAATGTTCGAAACGTTTCTCTAAAGCAAATAACCAGTACATGCCCAATTTCGACCCTGCACAACCGTCAAAATTTTTAATGTACAACGACATAAATAACCAGTATGGCTGGGCCATGAGCCAACACCTTCCCTACGGATGTTTCGAATGGATCTACGATTTCGATTTAGAGACTGTACATAGCATAGCCGAAAACGCTGACGTAGGGTACATTTTTGAAGTAGACATAGAATACCCAGAACATCTACACGATATAGATTCAGAAATTCCCTTTTGCCCCGAACATCTAAATCCACCAAATTCTAAACAGCTAAAACTTTTGGCCACCCTGTATAATAAACAGCGTTACGTAATTCACTATCGAAATTTACAGCAAGCTCTGAAACATGGGCTAAGAGTAACGAAAATTCATCGCGCCCTACAATTCAATCAATCGCCTTGGCTGAAATCCTACATCGACTTAAATACCGCCCTGAGAAAGAACTCAAAAAATGATTTTGAAAAAAATTTGTTCAAACTAATGAATAACGCCGTGTTTGGCAAGACTATGGAAAACATACGCAAGCATAGTATTGTTAAATTAGTTTCCAAATGGGAGGGCCGGTACGGGGCGGGCGCATTGATTGCCAAACCAGAATTTAAGTCCTCCGTAATTTTCTCGGAAAATTTGGCCGCGATTGAGTTAAATAAATCCGAAATATACTTTAATAAACCGATTTATTTAGGCATGTGCATTTTGGATATTAGTAAAACGAAAATTTACGAATTCCACTACGACTACATGAAGGCGAAATTTAACAATAATTGCAAACTTTTGTACACAGACACGGATTCGCTCATTTATGAAATTACAACCGATGATTTGTACGAGGTCATTCGACAAGACTGCCATGAATTTTTTGATACCAGTGACTATCCTGAAAATAATATTTATCATATACCGCGTGTAAATAAAAAAGTGTTGGGCCTCATGAAAGACGAAAACAATGGTAGGATAATGACTGAATTTGTTGGTCTTCGATCTAAAATGTATGCCATACGGGTAGAGGGTGCAGATGCAGTAAAGAAATCCAAAGGTTTAAAGCGCTGCGTTATTAAAAATGAAATAACCTTTGACGACTACTTAGAGTGTCTCAATTCTTCAAGCGAAAAATATTTTAATCAAAATTTAATCCGATCTGAAAGGCACAACGTAGCCACAATTTCGCAAACTAAAATTGGACTGAGCCCTCACGATGATAAAAGGTATTTAGTGAAAAACAGCTTTGACACACTGCCTTGGGGCCATTATGCAATAATGGATCAGTAGCTGTATGTATATAGATTTGTTAGGAATCTTGTAAACAACGATTACAAATATATATTTTTCTGCGTATCACCAGCCAACTGAGATGTATAACCAGTTTTTCCCTAGTCAACTATACCAGGAACGTTCCGAAAGTTAGAATCTAGGACAGATAATAATGTGTGTTTTATTGTATATAATATGTAATTAAGGACATTATTTTGAATACCTTTGTATGTATTTCTCTATATACGAATATGTGTGTTTATTGTATATAATATGTAATTAAGGGCATTATTTTGAATAACTTTGTATGTACTTCTCAATATAAGTTAGTTGTATGTTATTATATATTTGGCTTTAATTAAAATGCATAATTGTGAGTGTTTCATTTACCTCTTCCGAATTTCCCGGGGAGGGAGCTAGAGCTCTACGAAAACTTTGACGTAAGGGCCGACGCGGGCGCCGGCTGTGGCGTTGGTACAGACCTGTTGCAGGAACTGACCGCTCTCCTGTAGTTAACACGAGCGCACAGATAAGTTCTTCGATGAGACTGCGGGCGGCGGCGACTGCGCTGAATTTATATACCGAAACCCATTTAGGGTTGCTCTCTAGCGGGGCGAAGGCTTAAGGACTGGGGCCATTCTACCACGACGTTGCAGGAATCTGCCTTACCGACATGAGGCAGTGTGACCTACCAGCGGTAATACTGGCTCCGGGTAGCAAAAGGATCCGCTAGGATTCGAACTAATCCGCGATTACTAATGAAAACAAGGGAATAATAGCAGGCATTGGCAAAACCAAGTTGGGAACCACAAACAAAGTAGTTTGGCAAAACCTAGATGGGAAACCACAAGTAATTGGCGAAACCTAGTTGGGATCCGTATGTTAAGTGAATTGGCAAAACCTAGTTGGGATCTACAAGTCATTGGCAAAACTTGGTTGGGATCTGCAACAAAAGTAGTTTTTTAGCTCTTATGGGAGAATCAATGTTAAATGTGTCACCGTATCGGCATAGCTTATCTACTTACAATGGCTAACTTTTTTATTTGAAATCTGAGAAAGTTCGTTAAATGGACAAATTTTCATAACTTTTCGAGAAGCATTTTATGGTGCTGGCAGAAAAACAATCGAGCATAGCATTTTCAAGATATCGCTATCAACGTCCTTAACTTAAATAGAACGACCAACTTTCAATTACACCATCGCATTAAAAATCAAAAAATACGCGCGCTTTCTGTGACGTAGGAGGCCGATCCGTTGCGCCGTGGCATAACGCGTCTCCCTGGATAAAGTGGGGAGGAGTCGAAAATTAATGCTGTATGCCCCGATGCTGTATTTTATTTATTTTATATCAATGGTAAACAGGTATCGTGCTAAAGTATTATTTCAAGTCACAATATTTTTTTTGCGGTGATTAAATTAAGATGTGGTTAATGCGTTTGTCATGAGCGTATTAAAACGACGTAGAAGAAAATACAACCTCTATCTATGTACTTTGGCGTTTCTCAATAAATTAGGTGTACAATTTTAGCGTACCTACCTACCAGTACTCAATAATCCCCTCATCACATCTTTTGAACCTGTTTCTTTGTAATACAGCTTTCTTATTTTAGACCTACATGAAACAACATACATATGGAGTCGCAGACAAAATAGAAGTACCATTCAAAACTGCAGTGCCGAGTTTACTGTAGGTGGTATGCCGCGATATAATACTTTGCGTATTTTTTTATTTTAAATGGGATGGAGTAATAGAAAGTTGGTTGTTCCATTTAAGCTAAGGAAGTTGGCAGCAGTATCTTAAAAATGCGATGCTCGATTGTTTTTCTGCCATCACCATCAAAGTCTTCTCGAGAAATTATTAAACTTTGCCTACTTAACGAACTTTCTCCGATTTCAAATAAAAAAGTTAGCCATTGTAGAATGATTCCATGGTTTTTCAATATAAATTCGATAATTATTTACAACCACAAAATGATGGATATTGTCCCAAGACAGGTGCCCTGACAGGTATTTGCGTAGTCACGTTTGATTTCCATGTAAAATGGGAACGACTTCCTTCCGTATATACAGTTTGTTTGATTTCATGTGTCACGGCTGATATCTCGGCTATTGTAAGAATTTCAAACAAATGTTATATGTGAAAGTTGTTAGACACTTTATTTTCAATAATTTATCAAAATCAGAAAAACAATTGAGCATCAAATAATTCAGATTCAGCAAATACATTCCAAATGTAACGTACCCAGTAATATTACATGTGCTAAATCTGTATGAAATTTCCTTTACAACGATATATGACATGTCATATTTATCTAAAAAGACATAAATCGATAATTAAAAACCTACCAACAACTGCACGCTTACGCCACTTAGAGCTTCATTCGAAAGAGAAAGTAACAATAAATTAGTAGGCAAGTTAAGTTTAAAATTTAGGCTAATAAAATCTAAACTTTTCGTTCAAAGTGACCTCCGTTGTTATGGAAATTTAGAATACGCAGGAATTTACTCAACTAATTTGACAGTTCACCCGATAGCAATTCTTGTCAAAGCCTACCCTCGATCAAAACTCATGTAGACGTGCAGTTCTTACTAATTATCGATTTGTGCCATTAATTGATTAGATAACTATGGCTTGTGATATATCGTTGTAAAGGAAATTTCATACAGTTTTAGAATATGTAATAACACTGGGCACGTTCCATGTAAAATTTTGAATGTATTTGCTATATCTGAATTATTTGATGCTCAATTGTTTTTCTGATTTTCATACGTTATTGAAAAAAGTATCTCGCAACTTTCATATATAACATTTCTTTCAATAGCCGAGATATCTGATGTGACACATAAAATCAAACACACTGTATATATAAATCTTTCATTTGATTTCGATTTTTGGTTGTGCCGCTATTTTCCCCCGAATTGTACAAACATAGGTGAACGTATTCCAAAGCTTATTTTTTCATAGCATAAAAGCAAATGACTCGCTTCGTCATAAATGGCTCATACATAATTATTTCATAAAACTCAGAGTAAACAAAGTATATTAGTAAATAAAGTAGAAACACAGAAGGTCACTTTACAGGAATTACTTGCTTTAGTTTTCAAATACAATAATGACACAATTACATCGGAAAACCTTACATCGTGGCTAAGACTGCTTTTGAGCATCTAACTAACAGCCCTTATCACGAACAAAAATATCCAGGTGACATAAACTTTGTGAAACACAATGCTATAACCCAGGAACAATATTGCTACTTGTAACGAAATTGCTGGCGCGAAAGGAACTATTCTTTATAGCAGAAATAACAAGAATACCCTGCAAGATAGGGTATATTTTCCTTTATGCGATTCTATAAACGAGAAGTAAATTGACTTTCCTTGGTCACCAGAAATTGCGGTACAGTCAAATTCGACTTGAATTCAGTCAGCTTAAAGAAATATAGATTCAACCTACCACCACCGAGTAACGAGACAACCAGGCGGAATGAAGTCGTATGGTAGACAGTGCTCTGCAGACTGCAGTTGGAATAGCAGGAGATAGAGAGAGCTGAGACGAGCGGTCTCTCCCCCATCACGTAAGCGAACAGATTCCCAATATCAATTGAAAAGCGCGCGAATATCAGCACCATATTTCTTTGAGCTATTCATATAATTCAGCCGTGCACCAGCGCTAGTCCTACCATAATGAAACTGCGTGAAAATGCAGGTGACCAATTTTAGTGATCGCTAAAAATTATAGACAACAACGTACTAGTTATAAAATATTTTTTTGCAATAAATGTTTCCTTTCACTTGCTCTTCACAAAAAACAAGTTAAGAATCAAGAAAGTCTAAAAGTAAAGTCTAAACTTCTATTTTTCATTTAGTTAAATCAACGCAAAAATCAAAAATTAGTATCTAAAAGTAGATAGAACCTAAACTTCTGTTTTTATTGCAGCTAAAATAACGCAAGAATGGAAAATTAATTTCTAAAAGTCAAGTCTAATCTTCTACAGTTTAAGAAAACTTAAGTGCTCTGTTTACAGCTTATTGTGGGCAATTCTATTCGATTCTTTCCCATAGACATAATATCTGGGGCTGGCATAACATAGACGACTTTTTCGTTACCCAGAAACGTGGTGTGTGTATCTTATGGTACTGTCAGACGTGTACAGTTTTGTATTGCGCAATACGAAAAATTGCGCAAGTTAAATATTGCTTCGTGTGAAGGGCGCCGCAAGTCAGAAAACTGGCGCAATACGTAAGAATTGCAAGCAATATTACCGCTTGCGTACAGTTGAAAAATTGCTAGTGTGACAACCCTCATGCAATAAAGTTGCGCAAGAAAAAAAATAACCAACATGTTGGTTATTTTCTTGCGCTAGTTTTTATTGCAATTGCATTCATACTCGTATATGCGACGCAGTGGGCAGTGACGAAGACGTCAGTCAAGGGCTTGTTGGTTCGCCGTGCATGTGCATTCAAAATGTCTCGAAAATGGACTTCCCGGGAAACATCCCAGCTCATTCCATTAATTGAGGAACAACACTGTTTGTGGAACATTCTCACAAAATTCCTATAACATGCTGGATCTTCTGCGCGTAGTTCTTATAATAAATTATTGACAGCATCATACTTAATTAGTGGTACTGGACCGTTCGAACAACTACTCCTCGGGCAAATACCCCGCCAGAACTAAATCCAGATTTTTTGTACTACGAGACGTTTCAGACTGCTACCCCACCTAAGGTGGCTTTGAAACAATCCTAATTTGTCTCCATGTACGTACGTGCTTTTAAGCAGGTCTTTGTTCAGATATTGCATGTTTTGAATGTGTATGGAAAACCGCAGACCAACTGGTTTCGTCCTTCCGGGACTTACCAGTACGGTGCTTCCCCCTACACACCCAAACCATGCAATTTATCTTGCTATATATGCTGCCGTGCTCTGGACAGATATCAGCAAGTGACAACTACTTTGAGTAATTATCTGGCATTAATTAGTGGTACTGGACCGTTCGAACAACTACTCCTCTGGCAAATACCCCGCCAGGTGGGGTAGCAGTCTGAAACGTCTCGTAATACAAAAAATCTGGATTTAGTTCTATAATTCAATGCCTGGCGGGGTATTTGCCCGAGAAGTAGTTGTTCGAACGGTCCCGTACCACTAATTAATGCCAGATAATTACTCAAAGTAGTTGTCACTTGCTGATATCTGTCCAGAGCGCGGCAGCATATATAGCAAGATAAATTGCATGGTTTGGGTGTGTAGGGGAAGCACCGTACTGATGAGTCCCAGAAGGACGAAACCAGTTGGTCTGCGGTTTTCCATACACATTCAAAACATGCAATAGCATCATACTGGTAACGATTTAAAATCCAATTTCTGGTCCACAAACTTTTTGGACGCTGTCATTTTCTTTGCTCTCTTTTAATCGAATTAACTGCCAAACAAGCAATGAAGTCAAATTCGCAGTGGCGGCTCCTGACTTTAGAACTTGGCAGTGCTCTAGAATGAAATCATCGGTCAGGGGTTGGGGGGGGGTCTGGCGGTTTCTCCCCCGTAGTTTTTTTTTTGAAGTGCTTTAGAAGCCATTTTCAAACAAGAAATTTCACTCACCGCAATATTTAACGAAAATCCCAAATCCAAAAGGTTAAACTTTCGCACACAACTTTTACCGCGACCTTTCGAAAAGCATTTGATACTTCGCACAGGCTTAGGACGTCCATTTCATTTTATTTCAAGTTTTTCGTCAATTGTCTATATTTAGATAAAATATTCAGTTTTAACTGAATGGAGTATTACAACACAATAATAATTTTGAAAATTGCAAAAATCAGGCGACCATTTTGTTAAATTTCACTCCACAATGTTTAAGTGTTGACTTTAACCAAACCACTACCTTTAGCCATGCTAAAGTATTGTAAATTTCAATATTTAAAAATAAACACGATAATGCAGCTAATTACTCACGTTATAAGCAAAGCAACGAGCTATCTCAGACCTAAATATGGTAAACAAAAACAATAAACACTGCCGCAGAAGTACACTCCCGCGTCCCGTGCTTCGCCCAACAGTGTGTGCTCAAACAGCGCTCCCAGACGAGCTATAATTCTTCCACCTACAAGCACATACGACGAAATTTTCCCGAGTCGCGCCGATCTCGCTCCCATATCGAATATGCATTTGCCTTAGAGTGCCACACCTCAGTACTCGGACGGCTAGATGCGTGTGTAGTAGGCGTTTTGAAAGACGACGCGGAATGCTTAGAGCGCATACTATTTATTATCTCGCATAATAATTATATATTGCGGCAGAGATTCAAGAAGTTCTAAACTTATTAGTTTATAATTATTATAAGGTTTGAACCTTTTATCAAAAAAGATTAAAACCATATTTTTGTAGGCAGTGCGTGCGCACGAGCGCACTTATTAAGGAGCCGCCGCTGCAAATTCGTCTTCAGAAGAATACATTTTCAGACGTAGTGCATATGAATCAAGCAGCACTCATACTGAAATTTTATACTGGATGGAAGGGTAAGTTGCGTGACACAAATTGCGCATTCAAAATTGCAGAATAAATATTGCCTATGTGTGAAGAGCACTGCAATATCTAGATATTGCTGCAACATTTTCTCATTGCGCAAGTTTAAAATTTGCTAGTTTATGCAATTTTTCCGTACACGTCTGAACTTAGCCTGCAACTTTATTGCAGTACTTGGAGAGTTGCGTACAGAAAAATGTATACGTGTGACAGTAGCATTAGCCAATTTGAGAGTTGCAGGATCGTGCATAGCTGATTTTACGCGAAGTAACTTATTTTAACTCCCTGGAATTCTGCTTGTCAGGGCATCTATTTTGTGTATAGAAATAATAGTATATTATAAACGAGTTTATAATGAATGCTATTATTACCGAGGATGAAGTTTACAACACGAGCGAGCGAAGCGAGCGAGTTTTGTAATCATCCGAGGTAATAATAGCATCATTATAACGAGTTGTATACTATACTTTGTCCACGACTATCAAAACAGGTTCCCAGAAAGAATTTACCTCCATTTTCCTTCTCCAGTGTCAGAAAGATTCATACATATGCTCTCAGGTATAATTTTCTTGGTTTTTTGGGCAATGAATCTAATGAGGCAAGTTCTGCAGCTTCTTTTATTGCTCGTTTTCACTCTCACTACTCATTATATCTTCTTTTTTAGAATATGCATTTCAAATTAAAAGCAAACCATGCTGATTTGACGTTTCAATTTGAACTGACACATCGCGATCGCGGCCTACTAAATAAATGTAAAAAAGGGTCAAAGCGATGTTCCTATTGGTTTAGTGAATAATATTCATTATTCACTGCAGTGATTACCTAATGTATCTAATTATGATTGAAGAAACACAAGTATAAAGAGTATGTTGTAAGATAGTCGTGGACAAACATTTTTTTCAATTTTTATGGAGTATCAGTTTGATACCAGACAATTTGTGTTATCCACTTCATAAAACTAGCCTATTTGAGAGTGAATGTTTCTATCAGAATTTATAGTTTTTTAATTTATCTCCAATCAACATGAAAAATTGGGGTCTCTTAAAAGATTTAAAAATATTATTTAAAAATGCTGCCATAATAGATGGAACAACACAATTAAAAGCAGAAACCAACCACTTCAGGTATAAAACCCGGGCCTACTGAATCCAGATACTCTATCCATCTTGCCACGGTTGCTGCTGGAGGGTGGGAGGTGCTATCACTTAATAACTCTTATGCCTTCTCCTGTACTCTATTTCGCTTATACTACCATTCTCAATATATTTCCGACGGAAACCGAGTCGACCCAAAGATAAGTCGCAGAACGACATTGGAACTTCGAACAAAGGGCTAAAAATTTACTGCAGGGAAATTGGGCTCCTCCTGCTGATCGCCGTCGGTCTTTTCTATCGTCCGCTCTGCGACTCGACGGTAGGGCTGGGTTGTTCTGCCGGCTGACTATATGTAGACTTACGGGAATCATACATTCACAACAAACATTAACAACAAATATTATATTTTACTATATCTACTTCATTGGATAAAAATCAAAAAGCTGAAAATTCGGTGCGTGATTTTGTTTAATTTTCTTTCATAAATTTCTTGAAAGTGCACCCTAGAACCAATCATATCGAGCTGCTACTGATATAAATATGTCAAGGTGTATGTGTCACTTAATAAATGTTTTCTACGACCACTACCGTAATTGACCAAAATCACACAATTTGCACGTACCGATGAGGAAAATGTTTTATTAGAGCCGAGGGCTAGATGACCCAGGCGCGAAGCGCCGCTTTCAGCTATAGCGCGAGGCTGTAATGAAATTTTCCAGCGAGGTATGTATACTATTTTATTCACAATCACTAGTTTTAATGAACAATAAAGAAATAAATAATTAATTTTATTTTTCAAATACTGCATTTTCGATAATTCTTGATAGGCTGTGAAATTGATAAGATTTATAATAGAAGCCTGCATGGTGTGAATGTGCACAGCAATCCGCAGACCGGTTTCGTCCTATTGGGACTCTTCAGTACGGCGCCGCTATGCACAAACACACCCTGCCCAACGATCTCCCTATAAATAACTGCGATAGTCATCCATAAGGGAGAGCCAAAATCACGCCATCTAGAACGTAAATTGTTGCATGGTGTGAATGTGCACATTCACACCATGCAGGCTTCTAGCTTGAATAGTGAACCTGGTTCACTGTGGTACGATGGGGCACGTATGGAGGTTTTCAAGGCCAGCTTTGCTGGGGTAGGCCTCTTGTGTGCATCCTAATGTACATTCTGCCGACGTAGGCCCGTTCTGTAATTCAATGCCTGGCGGAGTATTTGCTCGAGGTGTAGTTGTTTGTGCGGGTGTATTAGTCGGCAGCTGTTCAAGATTTATAATAATTTTATTAATTATTAAACTGACAAGCATCGTTTTTTGACATTAAAATAACTGAATATGAAAGAGTATTTCTGGTGGTAAAAATATCTGGAAGTCAGTTATTGGAGTAAACAATACACTCAAGCAGAACTCCCTGGGACCTCAGAAATAACGGTAGGAAATTTTATTCCAACTTTATTACATGATACATACTTAGGTATAAAATCAAATAGGCACTTAATTTTCCATCCGGGTGGGAAATTTCCCAACCCGGTCGGGAAGTAGAAGTTAGGAATAACCTACCTACTTGCATACTTTCTAAAAGTTGGCAATTGACTTATTACTAACCGATTGTGAATAAACCCTATTACATCAATGGTAACCGGTAGCTAAAACAACTGAAAACAATCAAATTTTTGTTTGACAATCAAAATTGGCTTGTTGCCATTCACGAATAATAGTTGCTGCAGTTCGAAAAAGGTAATATTTTCTTATATCAAATAATTTAAATTTGCCCAATCTTTTCAATATTAGTTTTATAATGTCCTTCTGAAATTGCCGAATAGGCGAAACATGCCGCAGAAAATTTGTTGCCCACAAAGTCTGTAGAAAGATACGATGAATTTCACAGTAAATTCAATATTTGGAGAAATAAACATAAAGTAAGATCTTTCTCGGAAACAGTATTAGGTACCTACCTAATAGCTTATATGGAAGTGCTCTCAAAAACAATGGAACCAGCATCACTTTGGACAATATATCTCATGTTAAGGATAACTATTAACATATGCCATAACCATAACATTAACATAGCGGCGTATAAAAAAATAATAGCTCTCCTAAAAAGGAAATCAGATGGAACAGCAAGAAATCAAAAACATTAACTTTAACTCAAATAAATAAATTTTTGGAAAATGCTCCTGATGACCAACATTCAGATGGTACTAAACAAGGTATTTTATTCGTTATCAATTTTTATTAGTTTATTAAAGGTGGAATTATATTAATTTTAAGTAGTGTTAGGTAATTATTGGAATTAGTGGGGACTAGTAGAAAACAAGAGCTTAAAAATCTGAAAATTGAACACAGCGAAGACACGGGAAAACGACTCATAATTAATATTCTTGAAACAAAAATGAGATTCAACGGTATTTTGTTGTATCTTAGTGTTTTTATACAACCTGCAAAAAATATATACCTAAACCTATGCGCCCTGTATAGAAACAAGAATTGTACCAAACAAAGTGTCTGAATAAATACATTTATTTTAATAAATTGGCCAGTTTGTCAAAACTAATTGCAAAGCTTCGCGGACTGGTAGATGCACAACTGTATACTGGCAATTGCTTTAGACGTTTAGATGTTCTTCCACAACAATTCTTGCCGATGCCGGAGGAGATCTATTGGCCACAAAAAGACATGGTGGATGTTGACCGCTAGCTGTAGCCGAAGGACATGTGGACAATTCCATGGAAAGCAAAACTTCAAATTCTGCAAAAATTACGTCGTCCATAAATTGTAACGCCAGTTCTTCAAAAAGTCATGCCATAGACCGTGAATTGATACTTACCTACTCTTATAAGCTTATAACAAATCGTAACTTCACTATACCTGGAAATAATCTATACATCAAGTATATGGTGCCAAACAGCAAATCTTCATCCAGTGTGACAATAATCAACTAAGTATTTCTACTGAACTCTCCGGTATATTTCCAAAAGTTTCGTTGTGGGGTAAAAAACGGGGTCATTAATAATTGATGACCCCGTAAAATTATTTTACAACGGAATGGGCAACAGGAATACTCTTTTTATTTGAAATATTGAAAATTTGACCCCTACTTATGCGTTTTTCTTTGTTTCATTTTAAGGCAGAAAAAAATAATGAAAAATTTTGCCTGACGCATGCATCCGATATTGCCTTATGTAACTTGAAATCATTATTTCTACTTTTCTAATAAATAGCGAATTATTTAAATTGTACAAGGTGTCCCAAACTGGACGCGTTATTCTTATGGGAACACCCCTTATTTGAAGAGATAGAAAAAAAATAACCAAAGTGTCCGGAGCTCAAATTTAATGAGAAAACCACTGGCGCAAACCAAACTTTGCTATCTCTTATCGTTTGGCCGCTAGAGGGCGATTCTCAAATTTCGTAGATTTCTTTTATGTCCTATAACTTGTTTATTAATAAAGATAATTAATTTTGGTAAAAACTTTCTTAAGGCACTTTTTTCCGTAAAATCCATTGCAATAGGCAGTTTTTTTACAGGGCGTTTAGAATTTCGTGCACCACCCCAAACTCATTTTTTTATATAGACCACCCTATATATTATGAGATTTTGATGTATCACTTGTCATGTTTATATAAAAAACCATTAGCAGCATTATGATTTAAAAATTAAAATATTGTGCCTACAGAAATCAAGATTGCCATGACTAATAAAATGACATAGGATGCTAACATGTTATGATTAAAACCACAGATCTAAAGTTTCATGATAAGATTACTCATAGTTATTATATTAAATTAATAATTCTTTAAATGTTGCTAATGGTTTTTAAGATAAACATGACTTCATGACTAGTGATACATCAAAATTTAGGAAATTTTACGAGTTTTTCAAAAATCTCATAATATATAGGGTGGTCTATATAAAAAAAATGAGTTTGGGGTGGTGCACGAAAATCTAAACGCCCTGTGAAAAAACTGCCCATTGCAATGGATTCTACGGAAAAAAGTGCCTTAAGAAAGTTTTTACCAAAATTAATTATCTTTATTAATAAACAAGTTATAGGACATAAAAGAAATCGACGAAATTTGAGAATCGCCCTCTAGCGGCCAAACGATAAGAGATAGCAAAGTTTTGTGTGCGCCAGTGGTTTTCTCATTAAATTTGAGCTCCGGACACCGTAGTTAATTTTTTTCTATCTCTTCAAATAAGGGGTGTTCCCATAAGAACGCGTCCAGTTTGGGACACCTTGTACACATGAAAATGAAACATTTGCAAAACACAATGACTGTACCACCTAAAATTATTTCGAGAAAACAGAACTGAAGAACTAAAAACGCTTTTGAACTTAGCTCTCTATTATATGACAACACCGCGGTTTTGACGTAAAGTAGTTTATTCGTATTTTATCAGATTCTATAGTCTAAATATGTTTATTCATAATCGGTTAGTAATACGTCAATTGCCAACTTTTAAAAAGTTTGCGAGTAGGTTATTCCTGACTTACTTGCCGACCGGGTTGGAAAATTTTCCACCCTTGGTTGGAAAATTTTCCAACCTGAGAAATCAGTGCCTATTTGATTGTATAATTACGTATGTATTATGTAATAAATTTGGAATAAAATGTCCTACCGTTTTTTTCGCGGTCTCGGGGAGTTCTGCTTGAGTGTATTGTGTACTCCAACTGAATGCCAGATATATTTTACCACCAGAAATGCTCTTTCATATTCAGTTATTTTATTGTCAAAAAACGAAGCTTGTCAGTTTTAAGAATTAATAAAAATATAAATGTCAATTTCACTGCCTACCAAGAATTATCGAAAGTGCATTGCTTAAATTTACTTCAATATGATGTGTAATATTGACATAATTAATGATTGTCAATTTCACGGCCTACCAAGAGTTATCGAAAGTGCGAGGTTTAAAATAATATGAAATATTTATTCTTTAATAATTGTTCATTAAAACTGATGATTGTGAATAAAATAGTATACATACCTAGCTGGAAAATTTCATTACAGCCTCGCGCTGTAGATGACCAAGGCTGTAATGAAAGATTTTCCACCTCGGTACGTAATATACTAATACGTTAGCTGTCCCGATGTCACTTATGACGTTTGCATAATCTTTGCTTGCTGTTTTAACGTCTGGATCTGACGTGAAACTAGAAATTGACAAACGAAAATAACAAATATGCTGTAGTTAAAATGTCTCGCGTTTTAATTGGTTTTGACGCATAATGATGTGCATTAATGCACATCATTATGTTTAAATAGCGTGCGAGCGAAAAAACTCATTTAAAAAAGTTGGTCTGTGGAAGCGTTTTAAACGATAATTTTTTATAAATTTTTATCTTTTATCAAGACGTAATGTGTTAAGTTGGTCATGGTCATTCGTCAAATCAAGTAAAAATGCGTGAAATATTTGTAGACTGTTTGCCGAAAATTTATAGCGCCAAGTCGTTCATATACACGATGTGTTAACGTGGCAATGCGAACACATAACAAACATGCCTTGAAGTATTCGTTACGTTATCCACACTATATGCTCACTTAGCAATTTTTGGCTTGTCTACCCGCTTGCTTAAGTTCGCTAAATTTGCAGCGAATATGAGAAGATAATCAATTTCATCAGGTCATCAATCTGGTAAAATGTAAAAATGAAAGTGAACGAAGCAGTTGCTGTAGTAAGTGCCGCGTAATCGTTTTTGCGGGTGCAAATCTAATCAAACAGAAAAGGAAATCTCGAAAAAGGAGATGGTGGATGCTATCTTTAAATAAAAGTAGACAACTTGTTAGACCATTCCATAATTTTCGAAAACACTAGATCGTATACCTAGGTAGGCAGTTCAAAAATCAAAACTTATAAATTAAAATACGTCCTACGAAAAAGCAAACTGTGAATGCATGCACGTGCTCGGGTTCGATGCGCGGAGATTCGTCTGCTTTGATGTGTGCTTATTTACCGCCCTCGGAGCGAACCTTTAACACATCAAGTAAAATGCATTCGTCCATGGTCCAAACGATGTGCCGTTTGTATTGCTTTGGCGAATATTTGACGAGTGCACACATCCTCTCGAATGCACATGCATGCATCATCACCACGATGAGTCATTTGTTTGCGCTTGTCAAACATTTGGCGTTTGGACAAATCTACGCACATGACCACATTGGCATACGTCGTATCGTCCACACGATGTTGCATTTGCTTGCACATGGCGAATATCTGTCGAGTGACCACATCGCTTGGAGCCGGCTTGAGCATGTGTCAAATTGTAAAGTGGAATAACAAGCGTTATTTAACGCCACCGGTGAAAATATTCGCGCTGGTTAGCTGCGTCGCTAGCATATTCTTATAAAAATACTACTCTACTACGATATTTAAAAATATCCCGCAGATTGAATTGGTGTTTAGTTGTCCATTCCCCCGAATACGCAATGTTTGATGATGCAATTTTAACTGACCTGTATTAATATAAAAAAAGTTTTTTCGAAAATGACATCGTTTTTCGGATATGTATCTTAATTTTTAAGCAAAATGTGACACGACTATAAGTACCTATAATACTAATAATTCTAAGATTTTTATCCAATTGTTCACCAGGGTTTGTACAAACAGTTGCCGGTTTCGAAAAGAGTAAATCTGCAAAACAAAACATCAACATTTGAACAGATTTTGAATCAAACACTTGGGCATTTGAAAGTACTCGGCTAATCTTGAAGCTAATTTCGTAGGATTGTGCAGCCTCTAAGTATGATTTGAGAATCATGTATTAAGAAACACACAGTAAAATAATTTTACTGTGATTATTGATACCTACAATATTTCATAATGAGTTAACCATATTCACAATAAAATTGCGAATGGTCGCAAATAGCATTTCAATACAAATTTTGGCTCGTCCAGCGCTAAAGCTTTCTCTTAAGTTTTCCTTTCGACTCGTTAAAATTGTTTCAATAAATTTGAAGATCACTGCATCACTGGACCTAATATTCCGCATATAATGGTCGCATCGTATAAATCGTACTCTAAGGCCCGGTTTTTCAAAGAATCGAACACCGGATTAAGTCTGACACCAGCTTTGTTGCTATGCTACAACCAATCAGAAAGTCGGTATCATAGCAACGAAGCCGGTGTCAGACTTAATCCGGTGTTGGATTCTTTGAAAAACCGGGCCTAAGCTAGATACTATGTACCCAGACCATTCCATACATACCTATTTCATTCTTATTGTAGGTAACTGTAATTATATACCTTTTTTCTTTTCTTTTTAGCTCGATTAGGCGGCCGCACTTTGCAAACCCTGACTCCAGAACAGAGAGCTTCTTGTGTACATACACTTGCTGACTTACTCATCTCTAAGCAATCGGACATATTGGATGCTAATTCGAAAGACTTAAACGAAGCAACAAAATCTGGTTTGGCGAAACCCTTACTCTCGCGACTCTCATTAACACCCGCTAAACTGAAAGGTTTGTCAGCAGGCTTGAAACAAATAGCGGATTCTAGTCATAATAATGTAGGCCGCGTAATAAGAAGAACAAAACTGGCGGAAGGATTAGATTTAAAACAAATAACTGTTCCAATAGGTGTTTTATTAGTTATATTCGAATCTCGACCTGATTCACTTCCACAAGTTGCTGCTTTAGCAATAGCATCTGCTAATGGCTTGTTATTGAAAGGAGGCAAGGAAGCCTCATACAGTAATAAAGCTCTCATGGAACTCGTTCAAGAAGCACTTGCAACAGTCGGCGCTACTAATGCAATATCCCTGGTAAGTTACGCAAGTATGTTACCTGCCATACCATTTTCTAATCATCAATTTATTGCGACTTCATAACTGTAAATGATCGAAATCATTTATTTTTTAACTATGAGTTTCTATGTTACATGTTCCCAGATTGGGTTACAAAGACAACAAAAACGAATTATTTTTAACTTTTCAAAGAAATCACTCCTTACAAAAATCCTGCTTATCCCCAAACTCCCATAGCACAAATAATTTCTTATCGGGAAATTTGTTACTAATATGTATGGATTTTTTTGGACTTTTATTAAAAAAAAACATTTCCTTGAATGCTTAAGTATCCAAATAGAGCGCCATTTACATCAAAAAAGTATCACAAACAAATTTTTGACTAATTTACGTACCGACATGAAAAAATGTATCTTCTTAATTTTTGTTGAAAATTTTGTAAGATATAGTTCTGAATTAAATCAATTTTAACTGTAGCGAATTAACTTTTCGGTTCGGCCGAATTGCTTTTTAAAAAATATTTTATTGACAAAGTTTGGACCGTTCTTTATTAAAACAAGAATTACAAGTGTTATTCGGTCTAAGTGTAGATAACTAATGTAAAACAACATCTATAGTTGCAAGTACAACGGAAAGATAAAAATGTATCGAGTCAGCGGTCTCCACGATCGCCGCTGAGTTCTTAGGAATTTTCGAGAATTCGGGTAGCGTCAACATTAACGAAAATTTTCTAAGTCGAAAAATGCATAAAAATGAATAACGTACTTATTTCCTGGAAAAAAAATTGTATGTGCGATGGGAGTTTAAGATCGAGCAGGGATTTTTTTTTTAGACATAGCTGCGACTTACGATTGAGCGGGATGTTGCCTGCACGCACTGTAGTCATGGGTAACTCTTTATCGAACCGGCTCAAAGATCTGCTTCACTGTTTGAGTTGTATCTAGAGATACCAATTCTACTTTGCCTTTCACGCTTCCCCATCCGCGTGCGCGTTACTTATGTCGGTAAAATGACGTTTAAGAATATCGTTATCGGCTAGTGACGCCAACGGTCTCGGTGGGTGTTCGGATATCGTACAGAACTGCCATTTTGTTCTCCTACGGCTAGACGAGTTCTGACCCCGCAGCGGTTTGATATATTTTGCTTGTTTTTACATCATCTTTTTTCCAAAAAATGCGTGTGTCTGGTACGAGAGGGCAAGAAAGGGCTTTGTTTCAAAAATACGTTCTCTTGGAATATTTATTTATTAATATTAGGACATTAGTCTGCACTATACTATATTTATGCGGAAGCCTGAAAGCCAAAGTAGAATTGGTATCTCTAGAATCAAGTCACTGGTTGAGCTGCAGAGAGCTGCTTCGCGGCGCATTTGCTTGCGGTTCGTGGTTCGCAACAACAGCACGCCACGCGCGTAGTGGCGTAGTCCGTAGATCAGGGATTATGAAATTTATTTCAAATCATAATTCAATAGAAACACAAAATAAAAATAAAATAAAATATGGTGGTGAAAAATATTTTTTTTTATTATAACCTCAATTATAATATACATAATGAATGGTCAAAAAACTAAATAAGCCGGTTAAGTACGAATTGAACTATAGATTGATAATTTCGCTTTGCATTGCATGCAGCTCTCGAGTGCGTCCTGGCTCCCGAATGGTATCGCCTGTGCACTCCGCAGTTGGCGATTATCGTCTTTTTATTTTGTGTGCCTTGCGAGCCATGTGACTCACTTGAACCGGTTCAGTTCTGCGGTTCGCCATCTGTGAGCTGAACTGAAGAGTCAGATCGCGAAAATTTTACGAGTTACCCATGACTAGCGCACTGACTCCTACCGCAGTAAACCGATCGAATGATGGCACTAGACATAGTTACGATTGGGCGAGATCTTGCCTGTACAAGGTGTCCCAAACTGGACGCGTTCTTATGGGAACACCCCTTATTTGAAGAGATGAAGGTGTCCGGAGATCAAATTTAATGAGAAAACCACTGGCGCAAACAAAGCTTTGCTATCTCTTATCGTTTGGCCGCTAGAGGGCGATTCTCAAATTTCGTCGATTTCTTTTATGTCCTATAACTTGTTTATTAATAAAGATAATTAATTTTGGTAAAAACGTTCTTAAGGCACTTTTTTCTGTAAAATCCATTGCAATAGGCAATTTTTTTACAGGGCGTTTAGATTTTCGTGCACCACCCCAAACTCATTTTGTTTGCACGGCCTACTAGACAACAAATTAAAAACTAAATTTATTGCACTTACCACTACCAATTTGGGAAAAAATGTTAAAACTGGTTACTACTTAAATGCCGAGTTTTCAAAAAATGTAAAAATATACCGGGTGTTAAATTTGAAGAAAAAAGTTGTCAGTCTCCGCTTTTGACACATGTGCGGATTTATGAATCAGTGACGGCTCGTCAGGGACGGCAGGGTCGGCCCGGCCGTACCAAACAATTCCATAAAAGTGACTGTTTTGTCAAATAGCTAGTTTTACTTTTTACGTTTACCCTTATTTTTGAAAACCTGACACGCCAGGTACTTTACAATTTAACTTTTTCGTACGGGAGAACTGTGCTACATTAGGCGCGAGCTTATATTGCGTAAATTTCACAGTCTAAACTATACAGAGTATTACCGATGTGCCCGACGGCAGCATAGGAAATCTACAGTTCCCGCGAACAGTCTACGTTCCGGGTCGGCAGGCCGATGCTGCTTTGAAAATCACGAATTAAGTGAAGCCCTACGGCCCCGTACTTTCGCTGGCTATAAACCTTAGATGAGGGAAGAGTATGGGTACATAACGCCCGACCTTTGCCGTGCACGTGAGTGTTACCAAATTTTGAGCGTGTTTGGTGTCAAACAAAGTGATGAAACCGGATTACTGTTTAGAATTCATGTAATTTAACTAAAAATAACGAAAGCAGCGTTTGAAATAGTGCAACTAGTCATATCATTTTAAGAATTTTCGTTCAATTCTCGGCGAAAAGAGACTAAGAAATTTAGGTTACGCCCCTTTCTTTGGTGCCGAATCGTGACACAAACATTTGCTTTGTTATTCCTCCTCTTCTTCCCTCCTCTAAGCTATAAACGCTCTGTTTGTTAGGCAGTGCTGGCGTAGCTTGTTACACACAAGCTCGGCCGAAGCTCATGTGGCCGGGCTCCCGGTCGCGTAAAGACATTGTTTACTACGGTGCAACGCAACACCAATTTGTATCATAGTAAGGAATGGCGAAATTAACCGAGCTTTTGCTTTGGCAATCTTTACTGCGGTACAACGCAGCACCCAGTTGCACTGCAGTAAGGAATGGGGAAATTAACGCCAGTTTTGCTTTGGCAATGTTTACTGCGGTACAACACCACCCTAAGCTGTAGTGTAGATTTAGTAAGCATTGAAGTTGAGAAATTTTTTTAAAAATTGAAGGATTCATTTAATTTAATTTGAAATAATGTTCTGAACGTAAACATTAAAATTAACAGCACTAAATCAAATTCACATTTACACGTTCAGGTACAGAGTTAATCTTAAATATCTTTTTTGCTATTAGAGATAATGATCTGAAATTTGGTACCGTTGCATAAGCAAATATTCTGCATCTAATAGTAGTCATATAATCTTCCTAAGCCTCCTAGTTTCTTCAGGGTGATAGTCAACTTTTGTTTTCCTTATGGACGCCATATTGGTTTTTATTCATATTAAATAGACAGAAAAAATCTGAATACAATGATACCAAACACATTATAAAAACTTTGAAGAAAAAATGCATATTAATTAATAGATGTGATGCTAATAAAAATTGCAGAATATTTGCTTTTGCAACGGTACCAAATTTCAGATCACTATCTCTAATAGCAAAAAAGATATTTAAGATTAAAGAAATCGGCAAATTTCATATTTCTTGTTATATCTAGTGATCCATGAAATATTTTCGAGACCTGTAAATGTGTGTGAGATGTCCCCATAATTACGCAACTTTTATCCCATTTGACCAACCTTGTATGTATTACGGTTTCAAATATTCCTATAGTGGCCCTTGAATTAGTTGTAACCCTGTATGTCCCGTTTATTAGTGCTCAAATTCTGCACCCTTAATCGTATCCCGGACCTCTACAACTGGCACGTGCGTAATCGGATGGGCTTCTTGTCCACCAAGCAGCGTATTACATGGGTCCTTATGGCCGCGATTACTTTTGGTTGTGCCATAAGAGCTATAATCACCGACTTTCCGGGCAAGATAACGGGACCACGATTAACATTAGCACAATCCCAATATTCCGGATCTCCTCTTAGTAGTATTTTAACCCTTTGAAAGAAATTAACGGAGTTCGCGTTCGTTTTAAAAATAAGTAAGTAATTCTCCCACACCATCTGCAACGTTTCATCGAAATCGTATAGTCATTTTTGGAAATACTGACCTATTTACATTTATGTTGAGGGTTGCTTTTCAACTCTTTGGAAGCAATTTACGGCGTTCGCGATCGTTTTGGAAATAAATGTATACATAATTCCCTCACACCATTTACAGCGTTTCATCCAAATCGTATAGTCATTTTTGAAAATACTGAATTATTTACATCTATGTTGAGGGTTATTTTTCAACCCTATGGAAGAAATTTACGGAGTTCGTGATCGTTTTAAAAATAAATATATAATTCTCCTACAACATTTGCAACAGTTCATAGAAATCTATAGTAATTTTTGGAAGTAATGAATTATTTACGTTTATTAGAGTTGGTTTTCAACCCTTTGGAAGCAAGTTACGGGGTTCGCATTCGTTTTAAAGATAAGTAAATAATTCCCTACACCATTTGCAGCGTTTCGTCGAAATAATCGTATAGTCTTTTTTGAAAATACTGAATTATTTACATTTATGTTGAGGGTTGCTTTTCAACCCGTTGAAAGCAATTTACGGGGTTCGCATTGATTTTAAAGATAAGTTAATAATTTTTCGGCACCATTTGCTGCGTTTCGTCGAAATCGTATACGCATTTTTGGAAATAATGAATTATTTACGTTTATTAGAGATGTTGGTTTTCAACCCTTTTGGAAACAATTTACGGGGTTCACGATCGTTTTAGAAATAAGTAAATAATTCCCCCAGACCATTTCCAGCGTTTCGTCGAAATCGTATACCTAGTAATTTTTAAAAATACTGACTTATTTACATTTATGTTGCTTTTCAACCCTTTGGAAGCAATTTGCGGAGCTCGCGATCGTTATAAAATTAATTTATAAATCCCCCACACCATGTCCAGCGTTTCATCGAAATCGTATAGTCATTTTTGGAAATAATGAATTATTTACGTTTATTAGACGGGTTGCTTTTCAACCCTTTGTAAGCAATTTACAGAGTTCGCGTTCGTTTTGAAAATAAATATATAAGTCTCCCACAACTTTTGCAGCGTTTCGTCGAAGTCGTTAGTCTTTTTTGAAAATACTGAATTATGTACATTTATGTTTGTTTGAGGGATTGGTATTTAATCTCCTAGAAGCAGTTTTACCGAGAGTTAATACGTTGAAAGCACTACAGAAGTTACAACTATAGTAGGTCCTGGGCGGACAGAGCGAACTGCTCGCCAGCAATCTATGCTTCTGGTTAGGTCTATGGTGATCGGCCGTTCTCGTAAAGTTTAGCTGCTATTTTTGGCTGCTGCTTTCACGGAGGTCTATCCAACGATATAAAATTTAACATACCCTTGTTATTTAAAAAAAACATTGTGTCGTCATAACTCGTAGTCACATGACCAAATGGTGATGAAATTTTCATTACAAGGTGGGCAATTAAAATCAAAAATCGACGTGTCTGAGGATTTCGATCAAATATTAGCCTTTCAGTTTTTACTGAATTTATTCCATTAGAAAGTTCAACTCTGTATATTAAATTACCACAATTTGCAGGTTTCTACAAGGGAAGAAATCGGTGACTTATTATCAATGGAGCAACATATAGATTTAATTATTCCTCGTGGATCAAGTGACTTGGTGCGATCCATACAATCCCAAAGTCAACATATACCAGTCTTAGGCCATGCAGAAGGTATCTGTCACGTATTTGTTGACAGAGATGCTGATTCCGAAAAAGCACTAAAAATTATTCGGGACTCAAAATGCGACTACCCAGCTGCCTGCAATGCCATGGAAACACTACTTATTCATGAAGATTTAATGGAGGGCGATTTTTTTTCTGATGTGTGCAATATGTTAAAGAGAGAAGGAGTTAAAATAAACTCTGGACCTAAATTACACGAACTGCTAACATTTGGACCGCCATTAGCTAAATCGATGAAATACGAATACGGTTCCCTCGAATGTTGCATAGAAACAGTAAGAAATATGGATGAAGCAATTGAACATATTCACAAATATGGTAGTGGACACACAGACGTCATAGTTACAGAAAACGGTGAGTATTTGAAGCAGCAATAGTCTTACTATCAAAGACGCCAAGACCACATGTATTAGACAACGTACGCTGTTTCTAATATACAGGGTGATCAGTTAAGGTTACGGAGCGGCTATATCACGGAAACCGTTCATGCTACAATTATGGGGTAAAATTTTTTTTAACAAATATAGCCGAAAGAATTCAGCCAAAAATATTTTTAAGTTCCTAACTTCATTCCTAGTGGTCGTATTTACTGTGGCGTTTCAAGAAATCTTTAATTTCTCCAAATAGCTTAGATATAATGTAGGTCGGAAATATGCCTTTCAGAATCTCTGCTAAATCCTCTATAAATTTTGTTTAAACATTTTTTCTCTATTTACCACGGCAGCGGCAGGGCGAAGAACTACAATTAAAATTCTTTTAAATGGTGTAATTTGCGTTTGGGTTAACCGAATTTAACAAACTATAACTCATTTTGAAGGACTCTTTAAGCCGATTTACTTTTGTTGTAAGCGCTTTAAAAATTAATTTGTATGCTAAATGATAATTGGCGCTATTAAAAATTAAATGCAATCCTACAGCTTTTTTTACTCTGTTTGATAGGCCATTAGTTGAGATAAACAAATTTGAAAACCAGAAGTGCATATCTTTTTTCGTTTTAAAATTATTGCAAAAATAGTAGATGAGGATCGGAGGGCCGGTCTTTTTTAATTACCTAAATAAAATTAACTTGTTCTAAATGAACAATAAATGTTACATCTTTATCCATATTTATCCATAAGTGATTATTCTCTCTCGTATGAGTATCTTTAAGTACCTAATTAGTGTTTTATTGTTTAATTTTTATTAAAAAGTGCCTCGTAGCATTATTTATTTAAATACTAGCGGGCCCGGCAGACGTTGTCCTGCCCGACATAAAAAAAATCCTAGAACCCGATTACAGCGCCACCTACTGGGTCCAATTGTGATTGTAAACCATCCAGGGACCCACTCCAACATACACAAAAAATTTCATACATTAAAAAAATTTTCGTCAAAAAAATTCCTAGAACCCGATTGCAGCGCCACCTACCGGGTCCAACTGTGAACCATCCAGGGCCCACTCCAACACACATAAAAAATTTAATCAAAATCGGTCCAGCCGTTTAGGAGTTCAGTAACACCCGATTGCAGCGCCACCTACCGGGTCCAATTGTGAATGTAAACCATCCAGGTACCCACTCCAACAAACACAAAAAAATTCATCAAAATCGGTCCAGCCGTTCAAAAAAACTCCTGGAACCCGATTGCAGCGCCACCTACCGGGTCCAATTGTGAATGTAAACCATCTAGGGACCCACTCCAACACACACAAAAAATTTCATCAAAATCGGTCCAGCCGTTCAAAAAAATTCCTATAACCCGATTGCAGAGCCACCTACCGGGTCCAATTGTGAATGTAAACCATCCAGGGACCCACTCCAACCCACACAAAAAATTTCATCAAAATCGGTCTAGCCGTTTAGGAGGAATTCGGTGACATACACACGTACAGACTGTCAAACGCGCGAAGTTAAAATAGTCGTTACGTTTTCTCAAATTTTCCAATTTTCTTAATTTTTCGTTCCGTAAGAACCTTCTACAAAGTATTAGAAACAATAAAAAAAATTAATGAAATGAATGAAATCGTTCTCAAGTTATGGCGTGACCAAGGGAAATAGGGATTATTTTTTTATATATAGATTGTTCATACAAAAATACTAAAATCGCGATTAAAAAATGGGGGTGGGGGTAGGAGGGTGAAAAATACTTTACGACCTATTCTCATACCTATCAAATGTACAAAAAGTTTCAATTATTTGGATATTGTTCATACAAAAATACTAAAATCGCGATTAAAAAATGGGGGGGTGGGGGTAGGAGGGTGAAAAATACTTTACGACCTATTCTCATACCTACCAAATGTACAAAAAAAATTCAATTATTTGGATATTGTTCATACAAAAATACTAAAATCGAGATTACAAAATGGGGGGTGGGGGTAGGAGGATGAAAAATACTTTACGACCTATTCTCATACCTACCAAATGTACAAAAAAATGTCATAAAATCGGTCGAGCCGTTTCGGAGGAGTGCGACCACAAACACCGTGACAAGAGATTTTTATATATTAGAGATATGTAGATCACGGCCCGCTTCCCTATTATAGGCTATTTATCTAATATGTATATAAAAATCTCGTGTCACGGATTTTTATATACATATTAGATAAATACCCTATAATAGGGAAGCGGGCCGTGATCTACATATCTCTAATATATAAAAATCTCGTGTCATGGTGTTTGTGGTCGAACTCCTCCGAAACGGCTCGACCGATTTTTATGAATTTTTTTTTGTACATTTGGTTGGTATGAGAATAGGTCGTAAAGTATTTTTCACCCTCCTACCCCCACCCCCCATTTTTTAATCGCGATTTTAGTATTTTTGTGTGAACAATATCCAAATAATTGAATTTTTTTGTACATTTGGTAGGTATGAGAATAGGTCGTAAAGTTTTTTCACCCTCCTACCCCCAACCTCCCAATTTTTTAATCGCGATTTTAGTATGTTTGTATGAACAATCTATATACCTATATAAAAAACGGCTGGACCGATTTTGATGAAATTTTTTGTGTGTGTTGGTGTGGGTCCCTGGATGGTTTACATTCACAATTCGGCCCGGTAGGTGGCGCTGCAATCGGGTTCCAGGAGTTTTTTTGAACGGCTGGACCGATTTTGATGAAATTTTTTGTGTTTGTTGGAGTGGGTACCTGGATGGTTTACATTCACAATTGGACCCGGTACATGGCGCTGCAATCGGGTGTTACTGAACTCCTAAACGGCTGGACCGATTTTGATTAAATTTTTTATGTGTGTTGGAGTGGGCCCTGGATGGTTCACAGTTGGACCCGGTAGGATACATATATCATACAGCAATAACAAACTAAATCAAACTAAATTTACAATTCAAACTACACCAACAACTAAACTTTACAATTGATAATGAGGGTCTTGGCTTCAAACTTGTACCGAGGCAAGGAAAACATGAATATGTCCAACAGATGAAGGTATTCATTATAAGAGAACAACATTCTAGCTATTGGAGAATTTTGAGAAGAGTTGGTAGGCTTAAACGGCAATGCAAACAAATTATGAGTTCTAAGATTACCAACAGGAACATTAAAATCAATTTTACAAAGGAGATCCGGGCAACCCACAAAATTATTCAATAATTTATATAAAAACATTGAATCAGATAATATCCTCCTTTGGGCAAGTGTCAATAAATTCAGTTGTTTACGAATAATACTGATGTCAGTATTACCAAATTCGACGTGAAATTTGTGACTCAAATAATTAAGGAATTTATTTTGTATACTCTCAACACGATTAATGTAGACACGATATCGAGGGTTCCAAATAACAGACGCAAAATTAAGTCTGCTTACGATAAATGACATATATAATTGTAAAATAGACGATAAACTAGAGAAGGGCCTAGATTGTCTGATGACGAATCCAAGAAACCTGTAGCTGTTAGAAACAATATTATCAATATGAGACTGGAAAATCAATTTTGCATCAAAAGTAACCCCGAGATCCTTAACACTAGCGACACGTGCAAGGTTGGTTCCATCAATTGCATAATCAAAATCAACCTGAGTGTGATTACGTGTAAAAGTGATGGTGCAACATTTAGAAAGATTAAAGTATAGACTATTTTCAGAGCAGTAAGCAGCTAAATTATCCAAATCCTGCTGCAGTCCGTTACAGTCAGTAGCATCACGAATTTTAGAAAAAATTTTCAAGTCATCAGCATAAAGCAAGAAATTACTTGATGTAAAGCATCTTGATATATCATTTATGTATATAATAAACAGCAAGGGGCCCAAGTGAGACCCTTGTGGCACACCCGAAGACGAGTTATATTGAGTAGACGTGAAGTTCTGCACCGCAACGAATTGAGATCTATTCACAATGTAGGATGAGATCCACCGAACCAAGTCGCCACTCACACCAACAGCAGCAAGTTTCTCTATTAAAATTTTATGATCAATCTTATCAAATGCTTTACTGAAGTCAGTGTAAACAGAATCAACCTGCACGCGCTTGTCAAAAGCACAGTGCAAGTATTCGGAATAGCTTACTAAATTTGTTTCGACAGATCTAGACCTAAAAAAACCATGCTGCTCCGGTATGATAAAGTTTTTCACAGAACACAAAACAAACTTACAAACAATAGACTCAAATGCTTTGGCAAATACATTAAGTTTACTTATTGGCCTGTAGTTAGTTACATCATCTCTGCGTCCGCCCTTAAAAACAGGAATAGTGGAAGATTCCTTCCACCTCTGTGGGACAGTGCCGCTGTCAAGCGACTGATTGTACAACAACGTCAGGGGGGTCGTCAAAAATTTGCTACAACATTTAACAAATTTAGCTGGTATTTTGTCGGGACCCGCTCCTTTTTTAACTTCCAAGTTAGTAAGACAACTCAACACCTCAGTCTCAGACACCCGAATGCAAGACATGCATGACTTCCCATCCAATGCACGGGACTGACTCACAAAAACATCGCCGCTCTGAATGTAAACACTCTTGAAATATGATGCGAACAAATCACATATGTCGTTACCATCTGAAGCTGTCCTATCAAGAAATTTCATGTTTGATGGTATGGTAAAGTTACGCTTCTTTACTGATACAAATTTCCAAAATTTAGCTATATTAGACGGGATGTCAGCTTCAATATTACTTACAAAGTTTTTAAAATCATCTCTAATAAGCAACATTTTGTAGACATTCAAATCTCGAAAATTTCCATAAATCTTCCACTTTTGATGAAATTTATTTTTTTCCTTAATCAATCTTATAGTCTGTGCAGAAAAATAGAGTGGATACCTACAACTTGGACGTATTTTTGGGACATACATATCAATTATTCTATACAAAACATTATAAAAAACGTCAACATTATGATCCAAACTATTATTAACAAATAAATCATTCCATGAAATATGCGACAATTCGTCATTTATACCCACATAATTTGCTTTATTGAAATTACAAATCTGCGAATTTTGTCCATTTGACATTTCCCGACTAGCAATGACTGTGAATAAAAATTCAATTGATGGATGATTCGAATCTTCGGGGACAAGAGGTAAAGTGCAATTCCGCATATTGCTCACAAGGTGTTGATTGCACAAAATTAAATCAAGTATCCTACCATTACTGTTAAAAATACAATTAAATTGCAGAAATTCACAAAAGGACAGTGTATCAATCAAAGGTGAATCCCTACTGTTGACGTTAAATGGCTCATAAAATTTGCCCTCGTCGCTGTACAACCAATGCACCGAAGGGCAGTTGAAGTCACCACAAATCAATTTTGCATAATCCTCCTTATAATTATTATTTGACAGGAATTTCGAAATAAAACTAGCGCATGCATAGTCATCCGCCGGCGGCAGGTAAACACAACACACAAAAAATTTTACAGAGCCGGCCGAGACTAAAACCCACAAATCCTCCGCATCACTACCAAGATCTTCAACCACAACAGCAGTCAAACCACTGCGAACCGCAACCACAACCCCCCCACCCTCAGACTTACGAGACTTTGACGTCATACGATCACGACGGTATAATCATATTTTTAATAATTTCGTATTATTAATACAGACAAAAACATTTTTTGGAAATCAAATGCGACTGCATCGAAGAAAGTTAGGTACGTGGTACTCAGAATCCATTTGAAGTGCTTACTGAAATGGATTTTAAGAAAACCTTTCTGTACTCCAAGTAGTTGGTACAGTTGTTAATAAATCAGTTAGAGCCTCACTTTAAAAATCAATTTTGTTTTTAACTAATCGGTCATTTGTGAGTTAAAATTCACACACATAGGATTCCGCAATTTCCCGATCAGCTTTGATCCAATAATCTTTGAAATAATAATACGTTTTTGTGTTATAAATATTAATAGTAAAATTCTTTTCAAGTTCATGCTGGACGTCTCTAATACAGAAAGTAAAGATGGCATAATTTATTTTGAATGGAAACTATTGATTAAAACCATTTTTTAAATTTTCCGAATTTCCCCTATTCACATGTCACATCAGTTTCAGTTCACGTGCACTTAAACATGTACGTGGGCTTACTGCGCATGTGCACTGCATCATTTTATTGAAATTTCACATTTTCTGTCAAATGGGAATAATGTTAACGTCTAGTTAACATTCGTGATTACAGAATGCGCATTTCATAACATTATGTTGTGCCCGCGCTAACAGAGCTATGTTAGTAACATAATGTTAAAATAACATAATGTAAAATAGTTTTTACAGAATCATACCATTAGTTTGAAAATTATTAATGTCATTTTCGCTTTTAACGTTTTAATAAATTGGAAAGTTACTACCACTGTAACTACACATGGGGAGCAGGAATCCCCAAGAACGTAATTGCCCATGTTATTTCCCCACGTAGGTACACATGGAAGTTTGTCACATGGTATATCTGAAGTGTGTAAAATTATGTCATACAGTGATGTTGGTGCATGTAATTTTCCATCCGGAAACACCAATTTTCAACTAACTATTTGGAATAATAATGGGCTTACCAAAGTTGATAAAAATACGGATTTTCAGTTCATCAGTTTGTTTTCACCAACTGCTTGTGCACTAAAATACACAACTTTTGGCTCATTTAACCGGTATTCTACCTCCCACGGTGTTCAAGATACCGATAGTGGTCCTGCTATTTGGGTTAACCTGTATACCTACGTGCATATGTATAAATAATTATTCTTAATAATTGCTAATTACATGCATGCAATTGAATAGATACCTACCTATACTCTCGTATTTTGTTTATATGCCTACACTCGCGTTTCAAGGGAAATGTTCTAAGTCTAGCATCGAAATATTGAAAATTCATATTGAAGTCTTCTCCACTGAAACCATAAGCGCGTAACTGGATCATTGTTGCAGTATACCATGTAGATGAAAGTTATGTTTATGGGGTCTTTTCTTCACATTTTCAGTATTTCAGTCAAAGAATTTGCCGTTAAAATTCGGTGGTCAATTCGATTGTGTAAGGGTTGAGAATTGTCTGCAGAATTCTGCCATTTATGTATCTAATTGTGTGTACATCTGTTGTGCGGACTAATATATGTATAATAAATGTCCCAGTATTATTATTATATTTATCATTCTTATTAATATTAATTTGTCCGAATTCACAAAATTCAATGAGCCTTTAATTTCAGGTACCAGTGCAGAACTGTTCCAGCGGAAGGTCGATAGTGCTTGCGTGTTTCACAATGCGAGTTCACGGTTTGCCGATGGCTTCAGATTTGGATTGGGAGCAGAAGTTGGCATAAGTACATCAAGAATTCATGCGAGGGGACCCGTAGGAGTCGAAGGGCTTTTGACAACCAAGTGGGTTCTCTGCGGAAAAGGTCATGCCGCAGCCGACTTTTCAGAAGGAGGGCAGGGTGTTTGGCTTCACGAACATTTACCAACCAGTTAATATTTTATTTTAAATGTTATTGTCTATTTACATGAAATAAAAATAAAGTTTGTTTTTGTCTGAAGTTACTATAAAAGATAAACATATATATTACTAGCGGGCCCGGCAGACGTTGTCCTGCCAGACATTAAAAAAAAAAATCGTCAAAAAAATTCCTAGAACCTGATTGCAGCGCCACCTACCGGGTCCAACTGTGAATGTAAACCATCCAGGGACCCACTCCAACACACATAAAAAATTTAATCAAAATCGGTCCAGCCGTTTAGTTCAGTAACGCCCGATTGCAGCGCCACCTACCGGGTCCAACTGTGAATGTAAACCATCCAGGTACCCACTCCAACAAACACAAAAAATTTCATCAAAATCGGTCCAGCCGTTCAAAAAAACTCCTGGAACCCGATTGCAGCGCCACCTACCGGGTCCAATTGTGAATGTAAACCATCTAGGGACCCACTCCAACACACAAAAAAAATTTCATCAAAATCGGTCCAGCCGTTCAAAAAAAATCCTAGAACCCGATTGCAGAGCCACCTACCGGGTCCAATTGTGAATGTAAACCATCCAGGGACCCACTCCAACACACACAAAAAATTTCATCAAAATCGGTCCAGCCGTTTAGGAGGAATTCGGTGACATACACACGTACAGACTGTCAAACGCGCGAAGTTAAAATAGTCGTTACGTTTTCTCAAATTTTCCAATTTTCTTAATTTTTTGTTCCGTAAGAACCTTCTACAAAGTATTAGAAAACATAAAAAAAAGATGAATGAAATCGGTTAAATCGTTCTCAAGTTATGGCGTGACCAAGGGAAATAGGGATTAATTTTTTATATACAGATTGTTCATACAAAAATACTAAAATCGCGAATAAAAAATGGTGGGTGGGGGTAGGAGGGTGAAAAATACTTTACGACCTGTTCTCATACCTACCAAATGTACAAAAAATTTCAATTATTTGGATATTGTTCATACAAAAATACTAAAATCGTTATTAAAAAATGGGGGGTGGGGGTAGGAGGGTGAAAAATATTTTACGACCTATTCTCATACCTACCAAATGTACAAAAAAATTTCAATTATTTGGATATTGTTTATACAAAAATCGCGATTAAAAAATGGGGGGTGGGGGTAGGAAGGTGAAAAATACTTTACGACCTATTCTCATACCTACCAAATGTACAAAAAAATTTCATAAAAATTGATCGAGCCGTTTCGGAGGAGTGCGACCACAAACACCGTGACACGAGATTTTTATATATGTATTTAGATGCAGAATTTCATAGTCCTGCCTAAATTATTGGGTCTGCCATTATTTCAGCCTTATAGATAGAAGTCGAAAATCAAATATACATTGGAAGACCTTGAAACCAGCGCGAAATTCCCCCTATAAATATAAATATTCTCTCCTGTAAAAATTTCAAACTAGGTATAGCTTGACAGGGAAGTGAATTTTCCCACATGCAATTCAAAATTAGTTTTCTCAATTTATTATAGTTCTGACACAATACGTTAATTTTAAATGAAGTAAATAGAAATTGAAAATGTTAATGCAAAATCTACCTCAACATGTCCGAATAGCTGATAATTATTATTGTGAATATGTTAAAAATGATTAGCTTCAAAGCACGTTGGAACGTTTTAAATTTTATTTGAAAAGTGCAGTTTTCTAACTTTTTGGTGCTTCATACGCTGTACATTATATTGTACTACCCAAGCTATATTATACAGGGCCTTACAATAATTCAAGCTTGCAATTGACATACCTACCTCAGTTATTGAAGCAAATCCAGATCTAAAGGGGCAAACTTAAATAAATATTTTGATTTCTATTGCTCTTCTGGTTATGCCAAAAGTTACCGTTAACTTGTCCATTATGAATGGAGACTCTTTATTGCATTTTTGAGTTCTACGACGAATTCTTCACAAACATTATTAGAAATAACTTGATTTTGAGAGAAAAAAATGGGTACCTATGCAGTTATAATACTACCATGTAATGGCATGTTTTTTCTATTTTTTTCGAAATATTGAATGCACAGACAATTTTTAAAAATCATTTAAAATAAGCACATTAAATACTTACATAAAAAAATAATTTTAAAATTTATTTATTTGTAATCGTGCTTATATTTAGGTCGCAACACTAAACATGAAAACGAAAGTGTAAAATGACTACCATATTTACCGTAAGTGACTCAATTTTATTTAGCTATGTTTAACACAAAACACGTACCTATGTGAGCACATACGGTGTATATTTATCATACAAAATTCCTTAATATTATCTGGTCTTCCAATATGAAAACCTATGTGTGCGCACATACGTTTCTTATGTCTAGTATTGCAATTGAATAAAATGTTATTCATCTCAGAAATACCTATTGCACAACACGCATGCTTAGTAGATTCGTAGCGCGGTAGTACATATTATATCTAGGGCAAGGTGGGGTTAAGCTGGCGTTAAGCTAAATTGCAAATATTTGCATTTACTATGATTTAATTTAAACTAGAAGCTTTAAATGAAGTAGACAGACAATACATATAATTTACTTTTTACATTAACTTAATACTTTATTGTTCTATTCACTTCAAACATTTTAAAAAGCCTTGAATGTGCTCATCTAATATTACCCACGCCGTATGGTAATATGAGCACCCCTGTCGTTAACATGAGCTTACATAAATTAAGAAGGTAATACGAAAATATTTAGTTCTTAATTATTATTTGCAAAGGTCGCAAACATAAACTTTGCAACTCTTTGTTGTTCCTGCACTTTATTCAGGTAAAGAAGTTATTATTTTATAGCCCATTCCCGTGTGGGCAATATGAGCCTAGGATGCTCATATCATATGTGTTGATAATATGAGCATCATAATCCTATATATTTCCCACACGTACACATGATCTTAGTAAAAGTTTGGTTTTGAAATAAAATAAATAAAATAATAGACGTAAAAGATGCGAAAATTTAGATTTATAACCTTATGGGAATGCCCAATAAAGTTTAAGAAACGGTCCGCGTCACTGCTGTGTTTGAACATCAAAAGTTCTGGAATGCACGTTAAGTGAACAAGTAGAAATCTGTAAGATTAAGTAGCACAAGTTCGTGTCCCCTATTTGACACAGACGTCGCCACTATTACCATGAAAATACTATTGTAATATGGTGCTCGTATTACCTGATATGCTCATAATACCCTACCTTACTCTACGTTATTTATTACCAACAAATGACGTCACATATCTAACAACCGATATCGAAGATAAAGATAAACCTTTCCTACTCTAAGGTGTAAAGGCGATACTAACTTATTTACACATACCATCCTTTCCTATCTTTTGCTAACATCTTTGCTGCGTTGCGTGTTATATTTTTCTCTTGCAAAATCTCTCCCATCGCATTATCACATGTCTTCCTCGGTCTTCCTCTCTGTCTTCCGGCGACAACTATGGCCTGCCACACTTTCTTCACTGGTCTACTGTCGTTCATTCTAATTAACCATTTTAGTTGTTATCTCACATAATCTTCTCCATTATTGGTTCCACTTCTAGCTCTTCTCTCGCCACATTGTTTCTCACTCTGTCTCTTCTGTCCCTTCATTCTACGTAGATACTTCATTTCGATTGCCTGCACCTTACTTTTCATGGCTGTTGTGTACTGAATGTCAGAATTGGACAGAAGATCAAATTGTACATTGAGCTTTGTTTTACAGATATTTCTCGCTTTTCCAATGAATGTGCTGTTGAGTGCTTGATATAACTTCACTGCTTACCTTATTCTTTCATCTAATTCTGCATCTTGCTTCCCATTCCCTTTCAGTTGGACTCCCAAATATTTGTAGGTCTCCACATGTTCCAATTGAGTTCCGTCAATTTCAATCCTTGCTCCGTCGCCATCCTTTCCAATTACAATCACTCTCGCCTTTTCCATGTTGATGTACATGTTTATCTTGGCCAGTGCTTCCTTCCATGTCCTTACGTTCAGTTGTAGTTTCTTTTCATTCCCTGCACACACCACCATCAGATCATCTGCAAATAGTCCAGTTACTATAGCAATACTGAGCCCAGCAATATATGATTGACGCAGAAATTCCAGAAATTTTATTATGAATTCTGCCATTTGTAAGTTTTGATTCAGACATCCCGTGCATCATAAAAATTTAACGCGATCCTCAGATTATTTTGCGTATTCGTCGGGGACGGGGGAGAGCTTCTTTAAATCTTTAAAAAGTTTCAATTTTCTTATTAGGAATCGTGCCACTTACATATTTTGGCGCAGGCTTCCTATACACCACAGAAATGGGACCCACCACCACAGAAATTGACCCACCACCACAGAAATGGGATCCACCCCTCAGATTCGTTTGCGTACCTGTCGAGGGTGAGGGAAAATTTTTTGGATTTTCAAAACATAATAAATTTCTTATTAGGAATTGTGTCACTTAACATATTTTTTGGCGCAGGTTTCCTATACACCACAGAAATAGGGGGCGGAAGATAATGTTTTGAATTTTCAAAAAATTATAACTTTCATATTAGGAATCGTGCCACTTACATATGTATTTTGGTACAGGCTTCCTACACACCATAGAAATGGGATCCACTCCTCAGATTTGTTTGCTTAAGCGTCGGGGGCAGAAGAGAATTTTTGGAATTTTCAAAAAATTAAAACTTTCTTGTTAGGGATCGAACCACTTACATATCCTGGTACAGGTTTCCTATACACCACATAAATGGGTGAATTTTTAGAATTATCAAAAAAATTATTCTCTTATTAGGAATCGTGCCACTTATATATCTTGGTACAGGCTTCCTATACAGCACAGAAATGGGATCCACCCCTCAGGTTCGTTTCCCTAACCGTCAGAGGCGGGGGAGAATTTTTCCACTAGGCAACTGGGCTCCGCTATCCGCCAATCCACGCTCTAGCTCCATTCATTTGAGCACTACGCTGAGCTACAGAGCGAATATTAGTCTAGCACATTGCATATAATATTAGATGTAAGAGAGATAAAAAAATAACTACAAACATTCTAGAGGTGTCCCAAAATTAGGCTACAATATTTCACCAGCGTATTCCACAACCAAAAATAAGACGGAGAGTTCCTATTGACATAGTTCCAAAAATGCTTCCTAAGTGAGTCACATGCCCCCAAATGTGGGCATATTCTAAAACAAATTTTTATAAATACTGAGAATGAATTTTTATGTATGTTAGTTAAATAAGTCAATCAATTATATTTGAAATGCGAAGATTAGCTCCACAGAGTTGCTTATATAAGCAACTCTGTGATTAGCTCACAATAGGAAAGGATGGAGGTACGCGTCCAACCAGTCTTCAGACTGAGAACCTTATGATGATGAATCACATCAATAACAAATAGTTAACTTTAAACTGAAACTTTTATTTTTATATAGTGTGTACCATAAGGTTGTAACAGTAAATATTTTTTTAAATAAAAATTTTGATAAATGTATTTTAGCAACCTTATGGTACACACTGTACAAATAAAAGCTTAAAGTTAACTAAGTACGTATTTGTTATTGATATGATTAATTTATTTATCTATTATCAATACATAATATAAATTTTTATGACATTCATTTGAGTGCTCTAATGACATTATACTTTAGCGCTCTTATGCGATAAAGATGCCAAATAGACATTCTTTAGGGCACGCATTTTGTGAAGTGAATGGCACGACTAACTAATACTAAAATCAAATGAAACTTACTTGTAAACGTTAATTACAAAATTTGCCCATATTAATGTATTAACTCAACACCCGGAGATGTTGAAGGAAGACATTTCACAGCCACTTGCTGCTATCTCGAACAAAGGGGCATAACTTAAACTCCTTAGTACCTTAGTCTCTACGCCGAGAATTGAACGAAAATTATTAAAGTGATATGACTAGTGTTGCACTATTGCAAACTGTGTTTTCGTTATTTTGAGTTAAATTACATGAACTCCAAACAGTAACCTGGTTTCACCACTTTGGCACCAAATCTATTCAAATTTTGGTAACACACGTGCATAGCAAAGATCGGGCGTTGTATATCCATATTCTGCCCGCCCCCCCCCAACAAAAAATGGTGGCCTGTCAAAATCAGGCACTCTAAAATAGTCTATTCGTACATTCTAAACATAACCTCCAATTCTGAAACTTCAGATAGGTACAGATTTTCTGTTAACAAATATTTTCTTTTTCTTAAAATAGTTAATAACTAAGGCAATTCTTTTGGGAATATTTGTCATAAAGCATCAATAAAATTTTTCCGTGCCTTAGTTTTTGCTGTTTTTATATAATTTTATTAAGGGAGTGACTACTGCTCCGGCCGACGATTACTTTAAATTTTGTTAGAACATGGTCGGGCATGCACATTACAGAATGTCAACGCATTTTGCATTTTGGAAGTGTAAAAAACTAAAGCTGAGAGAACGCATTTTGGAATCAGACCATTTAGATATCCTCGCACCACACTCGCATTTTCGAAAAAAAATATGATGTAGAAACAAGCAAAATAAATCAACCTGCGCAGGACCAGAACTCATCTAGCCATAGGAGAACAAGACGGCAGCTCTGTGCAATACCCGAATACCCACTGAGACTGTTTGCGGTGCTTTCCAATAGATAGATAGATAGATAAATAGATAGATAGATAGATAGATATTCAAGATATGTACAAATCAGCTTCCATAGAACAAAGAAAAGAAAAAACAAGGAAAGTACATGTCAAAATTTACAATAGTAGATAGGTACTACTTATATTACAGTGAGGTTCATGCTCAGGAACTCTTCAAAATGGTAGATGGGGTTCTTCTTAAGATATCTTGTAAGGTCCCTTCTCAATAAGTGTAGGGATTTAGATTTCCAAGATAAGGGACAGGTGTTGTATAGTTTGATGGCTGTGCTTCTGGCTTGCGTGGCAGTCAATCAGGGTCATGGGGGGGATAAGGAGTTGGGAGTTTCTTGTGAGGTAATTATGTAAGTCCGAGTGCTTCGGGAGTGCAATAGCTACTTTATGAATTGATAGAATGGTTTGAAGGACGTAAACAGCTGGGCAGGTAAGTATGCAGTACTTGACAAATAATGGCTTACAGGAAGTTTGGCTGTTAACTCCTTCAAGGTTTCTGATGCCACGTTTTTGCTCAAGAAGAATTTTCGTGGCATGGGAATAATGACCCCAGATTTCGATCGCATATATGTCAGGGATGAGTGGAACTGAGCATAATATGCAGTCAGGGCAGCATCGAAACTCACTGTCTGTTTTATTTTCTTTATGCAGAAGGTAGCCCTTGCAAGTCTGGCCCGCAGAGACGTAATCTGGGGCTCCCAAGAGAGCCACGGGTAAATCTGGATGCCCAGAAGACGGACAGCCTCACCCCTCTGCCTCCAGCGATCCAGAGTGAATGTGGTTTGTGTTGTTTTATTTTCATTTAGAAGTAGGTCATTGGCTGAGAACCAGTTCTTGGCTGCAACGAAGTTTTCTTTCAACCGTATCCTGGCCACTACTACTACTTCAACGTCATTTTACTGACATTATAATAATGCGCATGTAAATAATGGCAACCATTTTTTGGGACTGTCAGGGAATCTTGCTGATTGATTATCTGGAGAGAGGTAGAACAATAACGGGAGAGTATTATTCAAGCTTAATGCATCGCCTCAGAGATTCAATTAAAGTGAAAAGACGCGGAAAACTGACGAGAGGTTTTTCGTTGCTCCACGACAATGCACCAGTGCACAAGTCAAGACTTGCAAAAGCTGCTGTTGCTGATTGTGGCTTCGAAGGAATTGAACACCCGCCTTATAGTCCAGATTTAGCACCCAGTGACTATTTTTTGTTTCCTAATCTCAAGAAAACACTCAGGGGGACAATGACGAACTTATTGCAGCTGTTGAGGACCATTTTGTGGAGAAACCGAATGAATATTTTTACAACGGATTGAAGATGTTATTAAAGCGGTGTAATACCTGTATTCAAAAGCAAGGAAACTATATTGAAAAATAAATAGTTGTTGCTGCTCTAGTCTTTTGTTTTCATGCCTAGTCCGGGAATATAAAAACGACCCCTCGTAGCATCCAGCACAGAATTAGGAAGGGCTCAGAGCGAAATGGAAGCAGCTTTGACGGAGGGCTATGGTATGAAGATCAATAAAAAGAAAACCAAAACTTAGGCGTGTAGGGGGAGTGAAAATAGGCCTAAAACGAAAATACAAATTCAAAACAAGAAAATAGAGGAATTCTCAGATTTCTTCTATTTAGAAAGTCAAATAACTCGTGATGGTAGGAGCTCTAGAGATATAAAGCAAAGAATAGCGCAGGGCCGAATTGCATTTAATAAAAAGAAACAACTATTATACTCGGGAATGATAACAATGTAGAAACTCGGAAGAGGCTCTTAAAAACGTATGTATGCAGTACGGCATTGTACAAGTGCGAAACTTGGACGATAGGAGAAACTGATAGGAAAAAATTATAAGCATTTGAAATGTGGCGCTATAGATGCATGCTGAAGATACCATGGATAGATAAGGTCAGCAACTGCGAGGTATTAGAAAGTGTTGGGGAAAAACAAAATTTATGGAAGACAGTAAGGAATAGGAGATAGAATGGTAGGACACCGTCTAAGGCAAGTGGGCTTAGTTCGCAACATATTAGTTAGATAGGAATAAAAAGAGGTAGGGGTAGGCCCAGATTAGACTACTGCTCTCAAATAGTTAGGGATGTAGGATGTTCAACTTTTAGGGAAATGCATAGGTTAGCTCAGGATAGGAAAGGATGGAGGTATGCGTCCAACCAGTCTTCGAACTGAAAACTTTATGATGAATACAAAAACACCATCAGACACTGAAGAATATGCACTGCTTAGCGTGCGGGACACGCTAATGTAAATATGGAACGAGTACTACCAGCACAGCTATGAAATAAAGAAGATCTAAAATATTTCAATTAATTATAGAGAAGCTCAGCTTTGCCAATAAGTTGGCAGTTTTTCGATTGCAAAATTCAAGCAGTGATTATTACTTTCAATTTGGCATGCCGCAGTAAGTTTAACTCTCCTCATAAACCTGTACAATAAGCATTCTAAAGGCATAACACCCCCATTGGGGAAGGCCGAGCAACAAGTAATGATTGAGGGGAAACTCACTGGAAAAATTTACTAAATATAAGGTGGGTAGGTTTCTGTCTCCCAGCTAGCATGTCATGATGTTAAGAATTGCGATGAGATCTGGTTACCCAGTCAATATCACTATTTTTATTTAATGCCTTATGGTAAAGCAAAATTAATATCATAATAATTAAAGAACAATAAAAAAATATTCATACATACTACTTTTAGATTTACCACTCGCTTCTAGTATTTTACAATATAATATTCAATGACATATTAATTAAAAATATGAAAATGTGATTCATATCTAGATTGATAAAAGAAAAAAGAAGAATGCTTAAAAAGTAAAAATAAAATAAACTAGAAAAAGTAGTGATAACAGTGTAAAAGATTGTTAAGGTAGGTAATGTTCAATTCTTTCTTTCTATTAACTTCCTTGGTTTTCTTACTATCTTGCTTTGCTTCATTTAAATGGCCAATGTATTTCAGAAAAATTAATTCTTCGCCTTTGTCATAGAGAATAAAATAAAAAGACTTTTGTAAAGATTCCTTTTAATGGGCCGCCAAAAAGCTGTTTCACCTGGTCTGATCTATGTTGTGTAAATGTAACAAATTTTATTTATCCATCTTGGAGTTAGTATGGCCAGGTATTTTTTTCTGAATTGTTTCCAATATATAATTCCAATATTTGCTTCTAACTATGTCATATTTAGTTGCAAGATCTGTACATAACTTCTCAGCTCTATTTACATTATAAAGTGAGTGATCAATGTTCCCCTGTGAAACCTGTTCATCACACATATCAACAATCATTGCTAATAAATATGGGGATGTGTTTCCAGACTCGTACAGTTTCTCACAAAATAATGAAACTTCCTTGTTCTGACTAAAACCATCTTTATCTTGAAACAGCAACCTGAAACAAATTGTATAAATATACAGGTCGTGTCATCTGCAGTGAAATATAAGTAATTAAGATGGGAAAACACAGTTTTAAATTCAGCCTCAAGATAAAATTATTCTACAAATTTATTCATTATTTAAAGAAATTAATTCTTCATCTACTTGAAAAAACCATAACTGATGAATAATGCCTAAAAATGCTTTAGAAAGTCTAAAATAAGAACTTTTGATAAATACACCTTAAATGCGATAGAAGTTTCAATATTGCATGTTTAGAATGTGTATGGAAAACCGTAGACCACTGGTTTTGTCCTTTTGGAACTCATCAGTATGGTGCTTTGCCCTGCTCAATCAAACCATGCAATATTGCTTGATGTATACGTATGTGACGTGCACAAATGGCGCAACGCCACAAATGAGGATCCGGCCGCGACTGAGCTCTAAGCCGAAGATGGGAGTGGGCAATTAAACAGTAAAGGGCGCCAAGAAGTTGATGCCTGATCCTCTTGGAAATAAGACAAAATCCAGCAGCCACAACTTCTAAAAGCTGCTGGTACGTAATAGGGCAAACACAAAAAAAATTAAACAAATTGTCAAACAGTAATGCCAGCATATAATATTGAAAATGAGAATAATCATACAAAAAAAAGTCGTAAATTCAATAGATATTAAAGATTAAAAAAAAATAATGTAGGTGTAATAACCAAATCGCGGAAAATCTAGATGCCCGGTACTAGCGTTGCGCCAAAAAAAAGGAAAATCTAAATAGGCGCAGATGACACGGTAAATACACTACACGGTAGGAGCTCCGCACGCGCAGCGCACCGACGGGTCAATCGCACGCACTCTACTTACAAACGCAAATAGACGCAAACGGCAGTATCGATTGTTGCAAAATCCCGTTACACAAAAAAAATATATATATCTAAGTAGGTACTATAAGTCAAAATTAAATATATCTACGGCAAAAAAAAAACCTAAGCAAAATTTCGCAAATCAATCAACTCTTATCTAAATGACTTGAAACTACGTAATAATGAAAAAAATAACAAAAATATTAGGAAAATACTGGCAAAATGATCTAAGCATAAATAAAAATTTTAAACAGAACTATACCGGAATTATGACAAATTAAATTTAATACTATAAGTGACAAAATTAGCGATGTCCAAAAATAAACAGGTGACCACAACACGCCGTGGCCGGGCAACTACATGAAAACTAGCCGAACAGAGACGATTCTAGAAACGGACTAGCGACGCGTGAACACAAAAAATACAAATACAAGGTGGTCACAAAAAGCTGTGCCAGGCGCTACGTAAAAACCAGCCGTTGGACGCGATGATCCAGACGGACAGGCGACGAAATAATCAAAATTGATCTGACCTTACTAGGACGATGAATTGATGTTGAATTCAGTGGAGAGCTTCGCCTAGGTTGCGAGCGGCTCCAAAACACGTGTGAATTGCCAGGTGTACGGCTTCCTGGTGTTTAGCGGGATGGTCGGTACACCAAATAATTATACCCCAAAAAAAAACCCTAAAATGCCGAAAAGACAAATTAGAAAAAGAAGGGAAAGTAAAGAAGATGAAATTACAAATTTATAAAGCATTAAACAAATGAAAGAGCAATAAAGAAGAAAAGAAAATTTGCTTACCACTTGGGGTTTTTTTCCAACAAATCCGGCTGAACTTCTGCGTGAATCAAAAATCCCAATCAAGGGTAGACTTCCAACAAAACCAAAACGCTTCTAACGGAAAATCTCTCTAACAAACAGGGCTCGAAGAAATATCCCAAAAATGGTAGTGCAAAACTCAGCAACTAAATCTTCGAAACACCTATTCACACTCAAAGCCAGCATGGAAGTGAAAATTTTAAAGCGGAAATTGCAAATTTTTGAAAAAAACGCGCAATGAAGAAAGCAACAGGACCTAAAATTTCCAAAATACCCCAGACTTTCAAATCTACCTGAGGCGTCGCAAGATGTGGGAAAATGGATAGAAGAAGGAAGGAAAACAAGACAAAGAAGACTAAAGAAGATGTGCGAATACAAAAGAAATGAAGAAACTGATGAGAAAACCCTTAAAGCAACCTCACGAGTAGAAAGAAAGAAAATAAGAGACGTAAAACATTAAAAGATTAGATAGGGGTACAAAATAAATGACTACGCCACTGTTCTAAGAGTGCTATACAACCGGCTCGAACGAACTTCACATATTTTGAACCTAACCTCAAAAATCTGACAGACAGGCCGCCAACAAAAGAAATCGTGGCACTCAAACAAATATACCACAAGATACTGAGAATCATACTAGAATTTTTAGAAGATACACTCAAGAGACGGTAAAATCGAACATGAGCAAAATTAATAACTGACCCAACTGATTTCCTACGATGGAACTAAAGTACGAGAATGAAGGCACAAAAATCGACAAGATCGCAACTCCTACAGGTAAGTGAGATAAACATACTTCAAACTAACAAACTAATAAGGATCATGCATACCCAGGCTGAATGTACACAACAATATTCATTCTCAACGGCAGAAATAATGATCGAAAGCAAGAACGTAGGACAGACATGAAAACCAACGAAAATGCGAGCGAAAGGGTTTTAAAATATAATCAAATTTAAGTCAGAAACAAGCTGTGAGTACTAATATTACAATAAAGAGTATAAGTATATTTTCTTCTTTTAATTTTAGAGTGACATTTTCTTTGTAAGTTTCACTACAAAATTGAAACGCAACACGTATACAGTGAAACCTCCCATAACGGACACCTCTATTAACCGGATACCTCCGATAAGCAGACACTTTTTAGGGAACGAACTGTCGCTTATGGGGCTTTCTCTATCTCTATTAAACGGACACTTCCCATAAACGGACACAAAATCGGTGACCACTGGTGTCCGCTTAAGAGAGGTTTCACTGTACACCTAAGCACTTGGTGCAGATATTAGTAAGAGCTAATTATCTGCAGAATTATGCGGCAGACATGAGTGGTACTGGACCGTTCGAACAACTACACCTCAGGCAAATACCCCGCCAGGCATTGAATTATAAAGGTTAATCCAGATTTCTGTGTACTACGAGATATCATACGGGATGCTACCTAAACATATTGTTGGGCTTGGAACATCCTCGGATCTCTGCATACTTCCATGCTCATACTAGTAGAGGAGATAGAAGTTTTTCAATATTGCATATTTCGAATGTGTATGGAAAACTGTGGACCATTGGTTTTGTCCTTTTGGGACTCATCAGTATGGTGCTTTGCCCTTTACTCTCAAACAATGCAATATTGCTTGCTGTTTATATACCTACACGCGATGTGCAGATATTAGCAAGAGCTAATTATTTGCCGAATTATGCGGCAGACTTGAGTAGTACTGGACCGTTCGAACAACTACTCTTCGGGCAAGTATCCCGCCAGGCATTGAATTATAAACTAAACCCAGATTTTTGTGCATTACAAAATCTCTTATGGGATGCTACCCCAAACATATAGTAGGGTTTGGAACATCCTTGGATCTCTACGTACTTTCGTGCTCATACTAGCAGAGAAGTATGTATGATAGAAGTTTTTCAGTATTGCATATTTCGAATGTGTATGGAAAACTGCAAGGAGGGGCTGAAAAACAGAAATACAGCTAGGATGAAAATGTACAAAGAAAACACCACAGGAAATAAAGCAATGTACGTGCTGGTGAAGAAAACTGCGAAACAAATCTGTAGGAGAAAGAAGCGAGAAAAGTGGGAGACAAAGTATGGAAACTTATCTAATTAATAACGACATCAGAAACTTTTATCAAGATGTCAAGAAGAATAAGGTAACAAATGCTAGAAACAAAATGTACACCAGAAATAAAAGGGAACATTGATAGGGGCTACATCGGGGAAATTAAACAGATGGGCCGAATATTTTGAGGAGCTTTTAAATCGGAATTCAGGAGAGGAGAGACCAGAACATTCCAGGAAAGATATAGCAAACGATAATGAAGATCATTAGAAGAGCCCACAGAACAAGAAATTGAAGAATCAATATCAGGTTTAAAGAACAACAAAAGTCCAGTAGAAAATGGTATCACGAGAGAAATATTGAAAGAAGGAGGTCAACTACTACACAAAAGAATAAGTAAATTAATTAAACGAATATGGCAGGAAGAAAAACTACCAGAAATATGGAAGAATGCAGTGATGTGCCCTTTGCACAAAAAAGGTGACAAAACCCTATGCGAAAATTACAGAGGGAAAGCACTCTTGGACGTAACCTACAAGGTACTTGCTTTATTAATAAGAAATCGGCTAAATGTAATTGTGAATGACAGAGTGGGGGAATACCAGGGAAGGTTCAGAGAGGGTAGATCGACAATAGAGCAGATCTTTACAATAAAGCAGCTCCAGCATAATAGTTACGAACAGAACCTTGGGCTACATATATTATTTGTTGATTATAAGCAAGCTTACGACTCCATAAACAGAAATAAATTGTATGGAGCTATGGAAAATCTAAGGGTTCCCAAGAAACTGATGAAAATGACACTAACGGAAACACTCAATAAAGTCGCAGTGGAGGGGAAGCTGTCGGAATCATTTCCAGTAAATAGAGGCTTAAGGCAAGGTGACCCATTGTCAACATCGTTATTTAACCTGACTCTAGAGAATATCTTAAGGGTGTAATGTTCCGTTATATTTGCAAGCGTTCACGAAATAACTAACTGAAACAAAACGCGTTGTTCGATTTTGGTCAGATAAGTTTTAAATTAGTTCTTTCCTGCGACAGAGCATTTTTTTAAATAAAATGCAAAAAAGAATTTTTTTGGTGTTCTGAAAAATGCCGATATTGGAGGAGGCAACGTACCCCTACCTTTTCAGTTAAGAAAAAAAACTCTCTGTCGCAGCCTGTACGTAACCTTTATCTATAACGCCAACACTTTATTTTTTTTATATTTGCATTAATATGCAAGTGAGAAGTTATTTACGGCGGGGTGTTTGGGTAAAATTTTCAATACAATTGCCTACATTCAGGCGTTTTACTGGGATCGCCGCTAGCATCTAGCCCAGATAAAACTTTATGCACGAATGTGCGGCACAGTCAATTAGTAGAGCGGTCAACATGTATTTTCAAATGGACGAAATAATATAATAATAATTGTTCTTCTACTATGAAAGCGAATAATTTGTATTTTGTCTTGGGTAAACTGTAAGCTCTCGTATTTGCAAATCAACATTATAAATAAGTTTATGTTCTTACGTTGATATAGGTACGCTTTTTACATAATAACTACATAATTAGTTTTTAGGTAATGGGAATGTATGAAAATAAACTATCATACGAAAATACAAGACAATACTTTTTCATTCAAGTATTTGAACTGATGCATATAGTGGCATTAAATTTAAGATTACATTCGACATATTACGGCTATTAAAACAAATACTAATTTGAAAAGTTGCATACTCGCCTAAGGTTAGAAGACAAATTCTCACATTTTTTTCTTCGTCATCACAAAGTTCTCAATTCGAAAACTGGTTGGATGCGTACCTCCATCCTTTCCTATCCTGAGCTAGCCTACACATTTCCCTAAAAGTAGAACATTCTACATCCGCAACTATTTGAGAGCAGTAGTCTAATCTGAACCTACCCTTAAATCTTTTTATTCCTATCTCTGACTATGTCGCAAACTATTCTTTCGTGTCTCAGAAGGTGTCCTACCATCCTACCGTCCTATCCTTCCTATTCTTTATTGTTATCCATACCTTTCGCTTTTCTCCAACTCTTTCTAATACCCCCCTATTGCTAACCTTATCAATTCACGGTATCTTCATCATGCGTCTGCAGCACCACATTTCCAATGCTTCTTTTCTTTTTTGCACCGTTTCTCCTATTGTTCAAGTTTCTACATTAACCGTTCCCGAGCATAACAATTGTTTTTTTTTCTGTTAAACGCAACTCGGCCCTGCGCTATTTTTGTTTTATATCTCTAGTGCTCCTACAATCGCGAGCTATTTGATTTCCTAAATAGCAGAAATCCGCGACTTTCTCTATATTATCTCATTTCCTTTTTCTATTTCAGTTTTAGTTCTATTTTCAAGCCTTCTGCATACATTCTTTTTATTGATCTTCATGCCGTATCCTTCTATCAAAACTGCTTCCATTTAATTCAAAGATATTTCTAATTCATCTTGCTGGATGCTAACACTGCTTTATCTTCCGCGAATGTGAACATGTTAATAGTTTGGGCCTGTTCTGTCCTTAACAATATTAATCGCATGTTCGATATGTAAGTTGAAAACTTGAGGTGACAACGCACATCCCTGTCTCGCTCCCTTCCGGATAGCATATTTTGAAAAACAGGACGCTATGAGTATGGCGTTTATGTATATCCCAAGTAGGTTTTGCCAATGCAGAGATATTCAAAGTTTTAGAGTGCTAACTATTCCGTTGTTTTCAATAGTAATCGTGGATTGTCTTTAAAAAAATACCTTTCCTGACGGGATACCGAACACAACACATCGAATGTAAAATTCTGTAAATTACAATAAACTTTAGAAGAAAAAATGAAAAAGGATCCGCTTGAATTGGAAAAAACACTCTTTGCGCATTTTGGCATTGAGCCACGCCTGTTGCTTGCTTTGCAAGAAGTTCAGCAGTCTATTAGAACGCGTGAAAATGGAAGTAGACCAGTCAGCTCAGTTTTTAACCCCATCATGCTCCTAGTGTCCTCTGTTTCAAATTATGCTTCCGGATATCTACTTCTCTTCGTTCCTGCTCAAATTCTATAACTGCCGTTTGCTCTTTGTAGAGATTATGTATTATTTTTCTGTTCCTATATTTCATCCCTGCCTTTCTGATCACTTCAAACATCTTCCCCCATTTTACGTTGTCGAAGGCTTTTTTCTAAATATGCAAATCCTATGCAGGGTGTTTCAGGAGGAATGGTACATACTTCAGTATGTTATAGTATCGCTCATTTTGAACAAAAAAGTTCATATGAACACGTGTTCAATTCTCAATGGTTACTGAGTTAAGCAAGCTGAATTATTGCATAAACGAATTTATTATGTACCTCATTAATTCTGGCAACTAACTTTTGATATACAAAGTAAAGTATAGATTTTAGAGGAGTGGCCCAAAAATCCCACATCCAAACTTTACAGTTCTTCCCGGCGCTCCTTTATTCTTGTAGCACTGGCCATAATATGGGCGATTAATTCATCACGTGTGCCAACATGGTTTGGGCCACCATGGCCGATCCTAATATTGCTAAATGGCAAATTGCTCTGTAATGCGCTCTACATTAAAATTACTGTATCACTGTATCTTAGTAACCATTGAGAATTGGACACCTGTTCATATGAACTTTTTTGTTCAAAATGAACGGTTCTATAATCTATAACATACTGAAGTACGTACCATTCCTCCTGAAATACCCTGTATAGGTGCTCTTTCTCTTTTCTATTGTATATTCAACAGATGCTTTTTACATATAAATGCTATTGTATTTACCAAATACTGCCTATGTAAGGTACCAAAATATACTCGTAAAGCTGGTCTCGTGCGTTCCTCTACTTAGTCTAAATATGAACTGATCTTCTAATATTTCTTCCACCCTTTTCTCTATCCTTCTTTGCACAACTATGGTCAGAATTTTTGACGCGTGAGACGTTAAACTGATCATTCTAAAATTTTCACACCTAAACCCGTCGTTCTTTTTTGACAAAGCGACTATGATGTTCCTTTTGTAATCTTCTGGAATTTCATCTGTCTCGTATATACGGCTAACTAGTTTAAATAGACGCTCTCTTACCTTTTGACCTGCACACTTTAAAATTTCTCCCTGCAATCATAAATATTTCATACGCTTCGTCAGTTTCTCCTACTTCGAACTTATCTTCCACTTCTTTGCATGTATTATCAATCCAGTGTTATTTCCCTTTCCCACATTTCCGAATAATTTCCCACTCGACCACTTTATAAATTTGTTTCCCTCCTTCAACTAGCCTAGCCTATTTTTCTATTTTCGGCTCTCGTCTATTAGAGTCACTATATCCCTTTTGTTATCCAGGGTTTTATACTTTCATTCTGTTTGTGACCCAAAGTACCTATCTCTAGCTGCAGAATCTAATCTATTTTTAATGTGCCTATGATATAATAATATAATGTTTATAATATAAACTTTCCGACATATTTTGATGAGTACTAACTACACGACATTATTTTTTAACACCCTGTATAATACAGAATAGAAAATCTAGTGGGGAGGGGTCTCTTATACATGGTGTCCCAAAATTAGGGTGCCAGACTTTAACAGTAGCTTCTACACCCAAAAACACAAGGAAAAGTTCATATAAACATATCTCGAGAAATGCTTCATATAGAAGATACAGGGTGTTGAAAGTGTGGATCATGAAGATGTTTTTTTACAAATATTTTAGTCGCTTTTAGAGATAGCTAAATTAAATTTTGGACTATTTCAGAACTTTTCACATTTTTTAAGATAGGTGGTTAAAATTGGAGGGGGCGGGGTTGGAGTTTCCCGAGCAGTAACCCGTCCAGCCCGGCTTTGCATTGAAGAAAATATAAATATTTTCGAGCAGTTATTGTAACCATTCGGTTTTAATTATTAATTTGTGTTCAATATTAAATTGGTACTCAACGTCCGTTTTGTATTTCATGGCTAAATTATTGAATTTTACCATTGGTATCGCTAGTAAAATAATTTTTAAACCGATTTTATTCGAGAACGGTGCATCCTTTGGGAAGGAGACAAGTGGACATTTTTTAGTGAAAGGTGTTTAAATTTTCACATTTTGGTTTCAAATTTGGAAAAAGGCTTCACATAAAAAAGTTGGGGCAATTTTTTTCCAGATCCGCCCAATTTTACCCACCCCTGAATAATCTTAAGACACAATTTTCGGACTATCATATGAAATGTAAAAAGTTTAGTAGTTGTCTAAAATTAGATTCGGTTATCTTTAAAAGTGACGAAAATATTTATAAAAAACCATCTTCATGACGGCAACTTCAACACCCTGTAGCTTCTATATAAAACATTTTTGAAGTATGTTTATATGAACTTTTACTCATATTTTTGGATGTAAAACCTACTGCTAAAGTCTGGCACCCTAATTTTGAGACGCCCTGTATATGCTTTTTCTCTAAAATGTTTAAGATGCAATAGAAGAAACGATACGTCTATTTCTAGGTGCCGCACTGTAATAAAAATGCATATTTTCTAGCTTTACGAACCTTGCGTATACGCTCTTTAAAATCGTCTTTTTGTAAAAGCAGGCGGATATTTTCTAGACTTTTTATCTGAGCTTCTATCCATTATTTAGAAGACACATTCATCAGTTACCTTATCACTTACTTTTGCAATATTGTCCCCGTGTTTTGTAAAGACTTATACTATACATAAAATAAATTGCACGCTTATTACTCACAGACCCAACCCCGTTTTTAAAAAGGGTTAATTTTGTGATGGAGATTCCTAAATATTCAAAAAATCCAGCAGAACGCGAGGTACCTATGAGTTATAAGATAATGCTGGAAATGAATATTATTGTATTCAAGCGGTATTTGCCGCTCCCTTGAATTACAGCCCTAACTTATAGCAGGTGGCTTTCGGCGCATAAATCGCACTTTTCTTTACACCACGTCTGCAGCGTACGTCTGCAGTCCGAACTCCATGGTACTCTCTCTAGATTTTCTCGCACGTTAGCAACATTACACCCTTAAGGGAAAGCGGAATAGGAACGAGAGGAATAATATATTACAATAAACATCAAGTGATAGCTTATGCCGACGACATTGCCTTAATAACAAGATCGAAGAAGGAACTCGAAAAAATATTCAGGAAACTGGAAGCTTCAACAAAGGAATATGGACTTCATATAAATAAAGAGAAAACAAAATATTTGGAGTTGAGGGCGACTGGGGCAAGGGAAAGTGAAGAGGTAAAAATAAAAACTGAGAATGGCAAGAAGTACTGTTTTCAAAGGGTAGTTGAGTTTGATTATTTGGGGGTAACGATAACAAATAAGAATGAGGGGGACACAGAAATAGATAAGAGACTAACAAAGGGAAGTAAAGCCGTGGGAATGTTAAAGAGGATGATGAGTTCAAAAATGATATCAAGAAAAACTAAGATTAGGGTGTATAGAACAGTGATACAAGCTACAGTATTGTATGGGTGTGAGACATGGATTCTCAATAAGAATGTCGCTGAAAAACTGGAGAGATGGGAAAGGAAAATTCTACGTAGAATCTATGGCGGAGTGCACGATGATGAGGGTCAGTGGCGAAGGAGAACAAACAGAGAAGTAAAGGGCCTGTACAATCAGCTTAACATAACGCAAAGTCATTTCGAATTTCGTGCCCACCGGTAGAGGGCGAGATTTTACATTCAAAGCTATTTTCGCGTTTATCTTGAAAAATTCAAATGGAATAATATAGTTTTTTTAATACTGCTAAAAAGAGGTGACAATTATAAGAAAAATGGCGCAAGCCTACTAATTATTTTTTTCAACTTGTGTATTATAATAAAGAAACATTTTAATATTTTTCTTTATTATTTTTAATAACAAAGTAATAATATTTTTCTCATAGTTTTGTATTGTTCGAAATGAAAATGGGTCATACCGAAGCCTACTTGATTTTTGCACTCAAAATTTCTGTTCAAGTTAATGGAGCAGCCATTCTCAATATTCCTTCATTTATATCTTCGGTTCTAAAAAAGATATCACCATGCGGCTTGCGCCATTTTTCTTATAATTTTCACCTCTTTTTAGCAGTGTTAAAAAAACTATATTATTCCATTTGAATTTTTCAAGATAAGCGCGAAAATAGCTTTGAATGTAAAATCGCGCCCTCTACCGGTGGCCATGAAATTCGAAATGACTTTATTTAACTTTCATTTGATAGAACAAGGAAAGCTCTTCTCAAGAAGCTCAAGTTTGTCTAATTCCGTTGAGCCAAACCGGAGTTAGAAGCATTCTTTCATCTCAATGTTTGTCCGCCCATGCCATCTCTATTTGACGAGCTAGAGCAAAAAATCCTAAACGAAAGTTATTCAGAATTTTCAGTAGAATTCAACAAAATTAATTTTGACAACCCTTTATTGGTGATTTTTCAGGAAAAATATTATTTTTCTCCTTTGGTGTAGCCCTTACGCCCCCTAGCGGCCAATCTACGAACTTAAAAATAATTTCCAGCAATTTCTCGTGGCCAATTTTATCTTAAATATTTTTTTCCGAAAGTTCTAGAGCAAACGGTTACGGATATACGGCCGCCGACCTTTCTTATTTGTACACCCGGTACATGTGCAGTTCTTACTTAATTATCGATTTGTGCCTTTAATTTATTGATTAGATAACTATGACATGTGATATATCGTTGTAAAGGAAATTTCATACAGTTTTAGAAAAATAAAAACACTGAGTACGTTTCATTTAAAATTTTGAATGTATTTGCTATATCTGAATTATTTGATGCTCAATTGTTTTTCTGATTTTCATAAGTTATTGAAAACAAAGTATCTCACAACTTTCATATATAACAAAGTTAGGTGTTGTGCAGGAGAAACGGGACACCCTGCGTAACACCATTTTTGTGCAAAAAATGTAAAACAGTTCTTCTGGGTACGATGGTAAATTTTTGATTCCGTCCGGTGTGCAGACTGTGTTATCGCTTAGAAACGTGGTGTTTCGGGGCAGGGGAATTTCGTCCCGATTGGCGTGGTTTTACCTGAGACACTTTTTTTCCATTTTCATGTATCAGTTACCAAACAACACACCACAAAAGTGAGGTTACATTAATTTGGAATTTTAGTAAAAAATTTGCTCTGCCCGATTTATTGTGGGCATTGTTCACATTGACCGGTCAATGTAGGAAAACTAGCGAAATGTTTAAATATTTCCCACAATGACCAGTATGGATGGGCATTGTTCACATTTCCCGGGCATTGCAAACACTGACCGATTTCCCACTATGCCCGTAACATATATACGGCTCATCTTTTAAACATTTCAGTTCTGGCTGAATTGGGTTATACAAGGTGTCCCGGTGAAGGTGGGAAATCTCTCAGGTGCGTATAGATTACACGAAAATAACACCCCAAGTTCATATAAAGTTTTCTCCTACGACCTTCCCCTGACGAGATATTCTCCCTTAAATTGGAGAAATAAAAATCATTTTTTTAACATAAAATTTTTTAATTTTAATTGTATTTTGATAATTTTCTTGGTGACGTACGTAGTGATTGAATGTCGATAAAATAATGCGGCCCGTTTTCTGATAATGCATCAGGGAAGCAAGGGGTGAGCTACCCCTTACCTTCTTAACTTCATATTTTTTAAGGGGCTGGATATTTTTAAGTTTTAACCGCATTTTTTGCTTCCCCGGACATTTTGATAATAAAAAGTTACTCTTGTTAGGTTTCGATAAAATGAAGCGTTTTCGAGAAAATGAAACTCAACCAGCAAGAGGTACAGTGTTTCTACGATTTTCGTCTTTATTTTTTCTGGCATTATTTTCAAATACATCAAAAAATCGAAAGCTCTTTCAATCAATTATTTCTTAGGAATTTTTTAAATATGATTTGACCCTACATTAGCTACTTCTTTTGAAATTCATTAAAAAATTTCCAGGTTCGTATTAAGAAAACATCAAAATTGACGATGTAGACAACAGACGAAACGTCGTACAAAAAAACCTTAACAGTTTTCGAAAGGTAGTGAAAAATTTACATTAAAAAATTGCTTTCGGTTTTTCGAATGCCAGAAAAAAATGAAAACAAAAATCGTAGAAACACGGTACCTCTTGCTTGTTGAGTTTTATTTTCTGGAAAACGCTTCATTTTATCGAAACCTAACAAGAGTAACTTTTTATTAGCAAAATATCCGGGAAATCAAAAAATGCGGTTAAAAATTAAAAATATCCAGCCGCTTAAAAAATATGAAGTTAAGAAAGTAAGGGGTAGTTCACCCCTTGCTCCCCTGATGCACTATCAAACAACGGGTCGTATTATTTTATCGACATTCATTTACTAGGTACGTCACCAAGAAAATGATCAAAATATATTAAAAAATTAAAATTTTATGTAAAAAAAGTATTTTTATTTCTCCATTTTAAGGGAGAATATCTCGGCAGGGGAAGGTCGTAGGAGAAAACTTTATATGAACTTGGGGTGTTATTTCTCACCTTCAACAGGACACCCTGTATATTCCGCTTCTTAAATATTAATAATTATTTGGTACCGAATAGTCGGCATCGAACATTCTGCATGAAGCTGGTTGATATTTACCTTGCTTAGCAATAAGCAGTAACTCAGGGTAACGATAGATTCTGTGAGTGTCTTGCCATGTGGTTAAGTAGGTTGATGTCATACTCTGAACAATAACATAGTAAAATACTGAATATGCGGAAACATATACCAAATATTCGGCAAAAGCCAAAAATTCAGTAACAGCTGAATATTCAGTAACAACCAGTAACAGCCTAATATTCGGCAGCTATTTGTTGGCCGAATATTCATTATTCGGCATTTCCAAAAATCTATGTTCTGTAAATCCCTATTTAATATGTGCCGACATATAAACAAACTGTAATCGATTATGTCATCCCGTTAACTGAATATGAAACTGCAACCATATTGCTGATTAAATTAAATTAATTAAATTGGAGGTAAAAAAATGTTCAAAAATAATTAAACACATACCCTCTTAAATAATTCCAAGCACTTTCATTTTCTTTTACTTTAGCTATTTTTTGAAGCGTATAGTTAATTTCCCGTAGCAGGACATCTTCGGTAAATCCTGTTGTATTGTTTATTACAAAATACCTCTGATTCCAAGCAGAGTTATTTCTAATATCCTCTTCTAAAAGTTGATCAACATAGTTCAGTTCTTTATCAAACAACCTAAAACACATGGAGAAATTTTTATCTGTCAAGGTAAGTACAGGTAGGCAATAGGCAATGTGACTCAAGAGTTCTGTTATAGTAAGTAACGCATTTATTGAAGTTTACTCCTTAAGAATCGATTTTCAGTTATAGCCTGCGATACGGAAATTTTATGAGGAGTACAATCAAGCGTTAACTAGCGAGCGTTACGTTACCTGTAACATTGAAATTATGTACGTATCTATGGATACGGCTGTTTATGCCTGACTGCATAGAGCATGGAAATAGTGAAAATAGAGTGACATAGAGTAGATATGACAGTTGGCGTTGTAAAGTCAGCATTTGCAGTGTTGGTTCGTTCCTAAATTTATTGAATCTTTTGATTTAATATGGAAAAACCTAATACAGTCAACTCCCTCTAAGTCGGCATCTCTCAAACTCGAATTTTCCTTTAACTCAAACTATTCGCATGGCAACAGCACCAGCGCATTATTTTACCATAAAATGTCATCCTCTTACTCAAATTCCTTAAGTCGAATTTCCTTTAACTCAAACAAATTAAAAGGCACAACTGCGAAACATAGCATGCATACCACTCCCTGTAAGTCGAACAGTTTATTTTGGTGTGATTTTACTGTTTAAAATTCGGTCGCTTGCACTTGGTAGTTCTAATAACCATGCGTTGTGCTTAGTCAGCTTCTGAGTTCCGATATGTAATGCAGCTTACGTTTGACAATTGACAGTATACGACAAGTGCAGCCATGCTGTACATATTCTCTTAATTTTATTCTTTCTCTCTAACTCAAACTTCCTCTAAGTCGAACAATTCGAACTGGCAACTAAGAGTTCGACTTAGAGGGAGTTGACTGTATTAAATACTCCAAATATTTACTCCAAATATTGCTTAGTGCCGAAATGTGAATGAATGCCTATTCGAACACCAGGAAAAGTATTTATTTCATTGCCAGTGGGATCGACGTTTAGTAGATTGTCTCTTAATTACTGAATTAAACAATTTATATTTTTATGTAGTTGGACATTTTCGAACATAAACAATCTGATAAATACACATTTGGGTATAAAACTGACATTCACGTGTACCCTATTATCAAGTGATTGAAGTTAAAATAATCGTTCATAAGGAGTAAACTCCAGTCGTGCGTCGGAGCTGACACACACAAGTTTTTTTCTTTCAGATAATATTTTGCCTGAATTGTAAAGTTTTTGTACCATAAGTATATTAGTTTTGAAAAATATGAAAAAGCGGAAGAGAGCGACAATATTGTTCCACCCCCACCAGGTATTGTAATTATAGAAATACAAACAATAAAACAGCAGTTTTCATTCTTTCGCTAGTTAACTTGAAATAGAAATTGCCCCCATTCCACTTATTAAATTTCAATCAGACATACAGTGCTGCAAAATGTTGCTGCAAAAATGAAGGTCTTCAGTTGTCTGCATAAAAGGTTGTGAAAAATGAGAAGTAGTGGTATAGTAAAGTAAAGTATATTGTGTGAAAAAAAATACAAACATCATCATAATACAATATAAATGACTAAAATCAATTATCGATTTAATGTTCTTGACATAGCGCTACATGCTACTTGAAATTCACCCACGGAGTAGAAATTTTGCTCCACAAGAAAACCTCGCACCCTCGTCCTGAATTCCTGGTTAGATAAGCTCTACCACTAATCTGTAAGGCAGTTATAGAGACTCAGCCCAATCACATGGGTATAAGAAGACCTCAATCTACACGCAGGCACATCAAGGCTGTTCCTGTTTCGCACGTTGTACCTGTGAACGTCGCTACACAGTTTCGTATTTGCTAAATTCTGCCTGGTCTGTCTGACCTGAGCCCAAATGTAAGCAGAGTATCCCGTCATAATAACGTGCCGCTTGAAAAGTGGCCTGCATGATACATACGAAGAAGCATTTTCCAGTGCTTGAGCTGCCCTTTTCTTGGTGACCAGAACCCTCTCAGTGTGAGAAAAGAGACCCCAAGCCAAAATTGCATAAGGCATTACAGAGTGGAAAAGAGAATGATACGCAGTTTTTCCTGCACAAACGCTAACCACTCCATTTATCCTTCGAATATAATATGTTGCTTTCGATATTTTTATTACACAGAGAAGTAATGTGCCTTTCCCAGGTAAGGAGACTCTTCAGCATCAGCCCAAGATATTTGGCTTCACCCCCGTGTAGCTGAGATAAACGACTGCTTGATGTAAAGTTATAAATTACAGTTTTCTCTTTGTTGAGAACTAATTTATTTGCTGCAAACCATTCCCCAGCGGTAATAGTAATTTGCTTCAGCTTGGTTTCAAGATCCTGGTAGTTTTTATCCGATGTTACCAGTACAGTATCATCGGCAAATTGTCTCAAGTGACTCTGAACATTAACCGGTAAGTCATTCACAAAAATAATCAAAAACAGGGGACCCAACACACTGCCCTGTGTGATATTACCAACTTCACTTCTATCTAGACCACAGTCAACAATCGCGCGTCTGGCTTGGAAACATGATTCCATTAACTTTAGAGGTTTGCCTCTAATGCCATAATACTCCAACTTCTGAATTATAATATTATGCGGCATGCAATCAAATGCTTTACTCAAATCAGAAAACAAAGCACTGCACGCTCACGATTCTCAAGTGCACTGGATAAGCAGGAAAGGAAATCCAGAACGACATCGGTGGTGTTCAGTCCTCTGCTGCGAAATTCAAATTGGTGGGCTGATAAACAATAATTATTTGCTTCCAGGAATCTTACTATTCGGCTTGCTAGTAAAGTTTCAAAGATCTTTGAGAAAGCTGGTAGCACCGAGATGGGACGATCTGTTCGATTGCCTTTTTTGAATATTGGTACTACACGGTTAGTTTCATATGATCAGGAAAAATTCCATCACTGATTGAAGTGTTGATTATGTCACAAATCATATATATATATATATATATATATATATATTTGTTCTCCCTACAATCGTGCGTCCCTATATTGTGCAATTACATGCAATCCTGCGTCCACCGTAATTCTGCGTCCATATACGGACGCAGGATTGCCTGCCCATAGTAAACGTTGGCGGGGAGGGGTAGCAGCCTGCAGAAACAAAATCAGATGGACGTCAAATTGTCGGTATAATAAAATTGATCAGTATAATGAAGTTCACAAAATTTCCGCTGCGAGGCGCTGCGGAATTTTTCTATATACACGATTCCGTATATACATAATTTATGCTTCCGCGTATTCTGCGTCCGATCGATATACTTACTTTCACGATGTGGTGGTTACTGCTACCGAAGAGAGTGGCAACAGGGTTTTTATTCTTTATCATCTGTCTATGAGGAGCTGGTGGAAAAAGTCTTTTAATAATCTTGCCTCAGCCGCGCGCAACTAAATTTCAGAAATATGTAAATCTAATATTGAATAATGAATTTATTGCTTCCCATTTGGGATTACAATTTAAAATAAAGAAACAAATGGAACAAATAAAAGTAAAATAAAATTATTCTCACAATTCATTTCAGCATATCTCAACTCCCATTCATGTGTAATTCACCCTCCATCTCCTTTCTTCCCCTCTGTATCAATTCCATCCACTTCTCCCCTCCGCTTTCCTCCAGTATCATCTCCACTCTCACTTCTTCGGAGTTCTCTCTCTACCAGCACCTCTCTAACACATGTTCTCATGTCTCCTCCGCCTCGTATACCCTACACATTCTTCTGTCTTCGCTTTTCAAATACCTTCCATCTCTCATCTCATTATATAGATATTCGACCCGGATTTGCTCCAACAATTATTTCCCGGGCAAGTGCCCCGACAGGCATTGAATTACAGAGCAAATTCAATGCATGTAGAGGTATTTGCCCGGGAAATAGTTGTTGGAGCAAATCCGGGTAGAATTTTTATATTTTTGCTCTTCGACTTTAAGAATAGATGCTGGTTTGGTTTGTTTGTACATAGCTGCTCCATACTGATGAGCTCTAATAAGAGTGAAATCATGATATGCGGTTGCTGTATGCAAACAAACCAAACAGTTTCTATTCTTCCTTTGTTCTCATCTCATTTCCCAGCTTAAACCTCGCCACCCTTATTATCCTCTCCTCCCTTCCGCTTCTTTGTAAATATCCTGGCAGTCCCTCTGCTCTTATCTCATTGTATTTATTGTTGTATCTTGATCGTCTTCTCTTCTTTATCCTGTTCTTGTATTTGCCTGTCTCTCTCCTCTACCTCTCTCACTATGTTCCATCCTGATGTTCTAAAGTTCCCCACTTCTGCTGATGTCTACCCTCGCTCCTGGTAAAAATATTCTTGCTTCTCTTCCCATTTCGATCTTTCATTTCCTCTCTTTCGTACCTCTTCCTAACACTGCCTGGCTAACTCGTTACAGCACCCACCTTAACTTTTCTTCGTATTTCATTGTTCTCGTTCCTGCCCTGATTCTCATTTTATCTCTGTTTGTCTCCTCTCTTATCATGTACCCTGTCGTTATCCAATTTAAATCCAGTGTCGATCTTTATGTACTTCTCATGGAGCCACTCTATTTTCTCTCTCTCTCTCTCTCTCTCTCTCCTCACCCCCAAATTTCCGCTCCATACATTCCTACGCTCCTCACTAATGCGTCAATCCACTTTACTATTCTCTTCCAGTCCCTCAAACATTCCTCTTTCCCAATCCCCATACCTACCTGTTTCATCGCTATTGTTGTCTTGCTACATCTCTTACATGCTTCTTTTGTCGCCCACTTTGTAAGGTGAATCCAAGGTATTTAAACTCTCATTTCTTCCAACTCTTCCCACTTCCAATTCTCTATGCGACTTCTTCCTGAATCTCATAATTTAGTCTTCTCCGTGTTCAATGCTAGTTCTTTCCTCTCCAAACATTCCATTCTTATCAGCATCTAATTGCGTTCTTTCTCTTCCTTTTCCAAGAGGACTATATCATCCGCATATGCTGGTGCCTAATATTCCTTTTTCCCTATCATCACTCCTCCCGCCTGCCCCTCATTACCTCTTCTAAATATGACTTCTCTATCTACCCGTCCAAAATACTTCACTTAGCCGTCCTCCCACCCTTACTATGTTTCTTGCTCTATATGTTTCTTACCCTGTATTCCCTCTTAATTACTTTCTTTCTCCCCAACAATTTTTTTCCTGTTAATTTTGGCAAATGCTACCGTCAGATCCACTAAGTATGTCATTATTTTCCCTCCCTTCCTTTTCGTTTCTATCCCTATTACATGATTCAGTGCGTAAATATTTTCAATCGTATCTCCCTTTCCTGAATCCTGATTGCCCTTCTTCTCCTCTAACTTTTCTTCCAGTATATTTGCCAGTACTGGTGCATATCTTTTGTATATGTTTGCGTCAGTCTCACTCCTCCGTAATCTGCCGTTTCCCTCCCATCTCCTTTCTTTCTTATTGGCAGTATCAGTCCCTCCCTTCACATTCCCATATTCCACTGCATATCTTCCTTATCATCTCCAGTGTTTCCTCAACTTCATGTGTCTTTACTTCATTTTGTAGTTCGTCCACTCCTGCAGCTTTTCCTAATTTCAATTTATGAATTCTTAATAAGTTAACCCCACACGCTAAAAGACATCATCATCATCATCATAAGGTTCTCAGTCCGAAGACTGGTTGGACGCGTACCTCCATTCTTTTCTATCCTGAGCTAACCTACGCATTTCCCTAAAAGTAGAACATCCTACATCCCTAACTATTTGAGAGCAGTAGTCTAATCTAGGCCTACCCCTACGTCTTTTTATTCCTATCTCTGACTCTAGTATGTCACGAACTATTCCTTCGTGGCTTAGAAGGTGTCCTACCATCCTATCTCTCCTACTCTTTATTGTTTTCCATACCTTTCGCTTTTCCCCAACTCTTTCTAATACTTCCCTATTGCTAACCTTATCTATCCACGGTATCTTCATCATGCGTCTGTAGCACCACATTTCAAACGCTTCTACTCTTTTTCTATCCGCTTCTCCTATTGTCCAAGTTTCGCACCCGTATAATGCCGTACTCCATACATACGACGTTAAGAGTCTTTTCCTAGTCTCTATATTAACCGTTCTCGAGCATAACAGTTGTTTCTTTTTGTTAAACGCAACTCGGCCCTGCGCCATTCTTTGTTTTATATCTTTAGTGCTCCTACCGTCTTGAGTTATTTTACTTCCTAAGTAGCAGAAATCCGCGACCTCCTCTATCTTCTCATTTCCAATTTGTATTTCCATTTTAGTTCTATTTTCACATCCCCTACATACCAAAATTTTAGTTTTCTTTTTATTGATTTTCATGCCGAATCCCTGTGTCAAAACTGCTTTCATTTCATTCAAAGCCGCTCCTAATTCTTCTTTGCTAGATGCTAACACTGCTATATCATCCGCAAATCTGAGCATGTTAATAGTTTGGCCCTGTACATTGATCCCTGAGGCTGTTCTTTCCTTAACAATATTAATCGCATCTTCGATATATAAGTTGAAAACTAGAGGTGACAATGCACATCCCTGTCTCACTCCCTTCCGGATATCTACTTCCCTTTGTTCCTGCTCACATTCTATAACTGCCTTTTGCTCTTTGTAGAGATTATGTATTATTCTTCTGTCCCTGTATTTCATCCCTACCTTTCTCAGCACTTCGAACATCTTCCCCCATTTTACGTTGTCGAAGGCTTTTTCTAAATCTACAAATCCTATATAGACGCTCTTTCTCTTTTCTATCGTTTTTTCTATAATTACTCGTAAAGCTAGAATGGCCTCGCGCGTTCCTCTATTTCGTCTAAATCCGAACTGATCTTCTCCTAATATTTCTTCCGCCTTTTTCTCCATCCTTCTTTGCACAATTCTAGTTAAAATTTTTGACGCATGGGAAGTTAAACTGATAGTTCTAAAATTTTCGCATCTATCCGCGCCTTTTCTTTTTGGCAAAGCTACTATGATGTTCCGTTTGTAATCTTCTGGAATCTCGCCTGTCAGGTATATGCGACTAACTAGTTTAAATAAACGATCTATTACCTCTTGACCTGCGCACTTTAAGATTTCTGCCTGCAAGCCATCTATACCTGGTGCTTTATTATTCCTTAAACTTTTTAGTGCTATCTCAAACTCTTCTCTCATTATAGGACTCCCTAGGTTATCCCCCTCTACACTGCTTTCGCTTTCTAATATATCTTGCACTTCCTGTCCCGCATATAAGTTTCCTAAATATTCTTTCCACCTATCTGCCTTCTCCCCACTTCCGATTAGGATATCTCCTGCCTCATTTCTAATGTTTTTGGTACTAGATCCAATTTCTCTAAAATTTCTCCTAATTATTTTATATGCTTCATCAGTCTTTCCTACTTCGAATTTATCTTCCACTTCTTTGCATTTATTATCAATCCATTGCTCCATTGCGCTAAAAGACAGTAAGGATTAATCTTCAACTCCTAAGGATGCTGACGTTGTCAGCGAAACACGTGTCGGGTTTCATTACTGTGTCACTGTATTTTGGCGTGTGAGGTTAACTTATTAAGAATTTATAGTGAATTTACGTCAAAGTTCTCGATTCAACCACTCTGTGCTCTTTCAATCTGTTTACCACGTCTCCGACTTCCTCCAGTTTATTGTCTCTACTTGTACCTCTTTACTTGTTTCTTCGTTCATGTCATTCTCATAATTTTCTCTCTCCCCCTCCGCCCCCCCCCCCAGTACTTTTATAAAGTGCCTCTTCCAATCACCCATTGTAATTCTTTAATCTATCTCTCTTCCTCGTTTCCTCTCTCTACTTATTATATTCCATACTTCTTTTTCTGACTTCACTTTTCCTATTTTTTGCAATAGCTTGATACTTGCCCCTTCCTTTTCTTTCGGCATAAGTTCTTGTAGGCATTTTTAGCTTCCTAGTCTAAGCTAGGTAACTATTGTGATAGTCGTTTTTTGACCATGGTGTTTTTTCATCAAATGTGGACGTTTCAGGTCATTCTAAGACTTTTTGGCAAGATGGCACATTTCCGTCCGTATGTATGTGTGTATGTCTGTTGGCACTTTTACGGGAAAACGGCTCCACAGATTTTGCTGAATTTTTGCATACATATATCAGAGATGGTTCATAGGAAACTGGCGGGGCGGGTTTTTTTAAACACTTTTGAGCCGAGATATGACGTCATAGAACATTTTTTTCAATGAGACCGTATATATTTTTGTATTGCATCGGCTAGAGGGTATTTTTCTCTACACGATGTGCGAAAATCGTAAAAGGTTGTATAAGGAAAAAATTGAGAAAAAAATTATGAAACGGCGCGCGCGCGCGCGCGCGCCAAACGCGCCTTCCAGTTCAGTTGTGGCTGTGGCTAGGAAGCTGTTCTGTCAATGCGTTGACAACTAGTTTTCTGACCTACCTATACTCTTCCAGGCTCATCTCCTCTTCGACATCTCATTGCTTTCCTTACTTCTCTATATCTCCCCACTCCCTGTCCCTCCACTTATTTATCCTTCCTCCCCCCTTACATCCTTTTGGATAGTTTTCCATCTTGGTGCTCCCCTTATTATCTGTTCTATCTCCTCCACCATCTCATCTGTATTTTCTTCTCTGACTTCTTTTCCTCTGATGTTCTTCTTGTACTCCTCTAATCCTTCCTCCGACCAACCTATCACTGCTTTTTCCTCTTGATCTCATTTTTTTCTTTTCGTCATGTTGCATTCTTCTTTTAATTCTGCAATTGTCGGACAGTGGTCCGAGTCCACGCTGTCTCCCACCTTCAGACTCTATCTTTACCAAGCTTCCATATTTCCAATGACATAATCAGTTACAGAGGTTCCTCTTCCTTCCACATAATAAATTTTCCCTCCGTATCTCCTCTGTTCATTCCATTCATTATTCCCCAACCTTCCTCTTCCACTAATTCCAGCACTAACTTTTCGTCTTTGTTTATGTTTTTCTTGGATTTCCTTGCTGTTTCTTCCTCTTCGTCAACTGTTGCCATCATTCCTCCTCTTTCACCTGTTCTTGTATTGAAATGGCCTCCTATTAATATGTTCTTCACCACCTCTTCCCTGCCTCTTATTTATTTTAACACTCTTATCTTCTCCTGCATATTATTAGTCACATTAAATAAATTACGCACTGGGTTTACCCTACGGGAAAAATTTAAGAAACCTGAAATAGAAAATGCGTGGCAAGAAGCATTTAAAAAAATACATTTTTCGTTTTTATCCAAAGTAGAAGAAGTCTTGTTTTACTTACTTTTGCGAGTTCCAATAAATTGTCCTATCATTGGCACCACTTCGCAGAGGAGTAGACAAAAAAGTTACTTATACTTACCAGTGTTGGCATTCTGGATTAGAATCTTCGACGGCTTCCACAACAATTATTCATATCCCTACATATCTTTCTCTTGCTTCTCCAGCGATCATCCGTACGAAAGCGCTGAAGATTCAACCTCTCACTTTACTTAACCCAATCGATGAGCTTAAGTTTAATAACTGGTGAATATTTAAATGGCAACGTCGCGGAGTTCAGCTGCGCCATTAAGTAAAACTGAATATACAATCGGACGCTCAAAGAGGTGGACGGTGAACTGGAATATACGGAGGACGCCTTAAAACCCTACTCATAAAAGGACGTCTTACTACATGAATAGTAAACTTTCCGTTATCTGACAGATTTTGAAATATCTTTGGCGGTTTTCCTTTTCTCCAGTGGTATGTGACTCTCTATCCTTGTTTAAAATTGTATATACACCATTAGTTCATGTGGACGCGGGATTGGGGAGGTAGTGAAAGGACGCGGCAATGATAGAGAGATGTATATATATATATATATATATATATAATATTTGTAGGTAGTCGTGACCAAATTTATTAATAATTGATAGTTCAGGGATTAGTGGGAATGGTCAAGTGGCGTAGTATTTGGGAAAACTTTATTGTTGCTCAAGCTTTCGGAAAAATTTTTTCCTTCTTCAGGAGACTAAAATTGACAAAATAATGTTAATGTAGTACATTACAAAGTTATCTACGACTTACACAATGTGTATCTAATAAATTAACTTCAAAATAGGTTTACAACACAGAAACATATCAAAAATTTTATAAATGTGTTCGTACAAATGTTAAAATTGAAATGTGTCAGAAATATTGTCATGCCATGCCTTCTGTGAATTTGCAAAATAAACTGAAAAAATAATAATAATAACTTAAGAAACGAGTAGAGGGTGTATAAAAGTTATAAAGATAAAAATGACTATCATGGTAGGAGGCAAGACATATATATAAGTTATCTTACGTCCATTTACGGTCATTTCTCCGTATAGTTCGATGACATTCTTATCCGCTATGCAGTGTCAGCAGACTCTCCGTATTTTTCCACAGTGTAATAAAAATTGTACAGTAGCATTTTTTTATTGTCATTAACCTTAGTCTTTATCTTTATTCGAACCGAACAAGTTGTAATTGCAAATAAATAAAATTTTTAAAAATTTAATCAAAATTATTTTTTACAAAAGTGGCGCAGTCGGTAGGATTGTCAAAACGGCATTAGTGAAAATAATTCCGGTTTCGTTTCAACGATTTATTTGACAAGTCCTCGCGAATTTCGGCAACTCTCAAGCTGCTCGCATCCTTGGCATCCAGATCCAGTTAGGCGAATCGAGTAACCTAACGTGAAGAAATTCGAACGAACATCGAACCAAACGCACATGGACAGGATACTGATTTTTGCGTGAGTACAACTTATGTCTTTTAGAGGTTCTATTATAGATTCCGATACTGATAGTTCAATCGATACTGATTCTGACTCAAATTTACCCTCTTTGAATCGTTCAAGATCCCCCATATCCTTTTTAAGAAGTTTTCCAATAACCACTCAAAAAATGACTAACAACACCCCCGTCCTAAAAAATGAATATTTGGGAATGATTCCCGAATTTAACGGCGAAACTGAACTTCTCCCTCGCTTTATAGAAATATGCGAAAAATTGGCTAACAAATTTTATAATTCTCAAGATGAAGACGATTTCCAAAATGAATATTTAATGTCTAGCATCTTGGCAAAAATTAAAGGTGACGCAGCTATAAATATCTCGTCTTGTATCGTTAAAACTTGGTTAGATTGTAAAAATGCTCTTCTTAATGCTTATGCTGATAAACGTGACTTATTTACTCTTAATATAGAAATGGTCGAAATGTCTCAAAATAATGAAACTCCCTTCGATTTTTTCAATCGTCTTCAACATGCCTTAAATCTCCAAATTTCCTATATCACTGTTCATAGTGGTAACGTTATTGAAGGTCAGGTTTTATCGACATATTGTAGGAAACTCGCCCTCCGGGTTTTACTGCGAGGATTAAAAGATCCTATTGGTCCTCTTATGAGAACAAAAAATCCGTCCGATTTAAATGAAGCTTTAAACATGCTAACAAATGACTTTCAATTGACAAACTCTCAAAATAATTCTAAATTTAAATTCGTATCTAAAAATCACCCTCAATCTTCACAAATCAATCAACAAAGGCATAGACCAAATCATCAGCCACTGCAGATTCCAAATTTTGCACACAACTCTCAATTTAGGCCAAGCCAACCCAATTTCTTCGGTCAACGACCTCAATTTAACAAAAATACAAGCCAAGTAACACCAGAATTTAACGCCTTTAAACCAAATCCAATTCCAAATCTTCCAAAACCGACCCCAATGTCTATTTCTACAAGGAACACATGGCGTCCTAATCAAGTCCCCCGATATTCCCAAAATTTTGGTCAAAACCAAAATTATAATAATAATAGGAATAAAATTATAGTGGAAGAATTACATAACATTGACGATGAGCCCGCAGTTGAACAAAATCCCGATCAAGCCGAAGAGTTTTTTCACCAACCAGCCTCAGAACCCCCAGAAAACTATCAAGTTTCCAACTTATGAACTTGACCTACAACGAAAGTAAACTTCCTTACATTATTTTTCCTGAAAACAACTTAAAAATTCTCATCGACACTGGTAGTTCTAAGTCTTTCGTTAAACCAGCTATTGCTAATAAATATTTCCGAAAATTCATTAAAGATGACGCTTTTCAAATCTCTACAGCTCATGGGACATCGACAGAAAAATTCAGTACCCTAATTCCCTGTTCCAAAATTTTTAATAATGAAAATACTCCATTAAAGTACTATTTATTCAACTTCCACAATTATTTCGATTGTTTGTTGGGAATAGATAATTTGCAAATTTTAAAAGCAGTTGTAGATTTAAATAATGATTTATTAACCACTCCGTATAGTGAAATAAAACTTAACTATCATAAATTAGATCATGAGAGCATGAATTGCATAGTAGTGTCTCCTCGATCTGAACAGATTGTTAAAGTTAACATAGAAAATGTTGAAAACGGTGATGTTATCATACCACACATGAAATTTTCTAATATAGAAATTCCTGAGTGTATTTCTAGGGTAGAAAATAATCAAGCACTTTGCACAATTCTGAATTCTTCTGATTCAGAGCAAAATGTAATTATACAAGAACCACTTCTAGTAGAAAAACTCGACGAATACGATTTTCCTACAGATAGTTCTCCTAATTATAATAATTTTAATTTTAATAAGTATAAGTTCGATATTTCAAAAATCAGAACAGATCACATGAATAGTGAAGAACGTTCTGCAATTTTAAGTTTAATTAAAGAGTACTCAGACATTTTTCACGTAGAAGGTAACCAATTAACCTTTACTAGTAAAATTAAACATAATATAAAAACTACTGATGAAATTCCGGTGTACACGAAATCTTACAGATATCCTGAAATTCATCGTAAAGAGGTCATCATCATAAGGTTCTCAGTCCGAAGACTGGTTGGACGCGTACCTCCATTCTTTTCTATCCTGAGCTAACCTACGCATTTCCCTAAAAGTAGAACATCCTACATCCCTAACTATTTGAGAGCAGTAGTCTAATCTAGGCCTACCCCTACCTCTTTTTATTCCTATCTCTGACTCTAGTATGTCAGGAACTATTCCTTCGTGTCTTAGAAGGTGTCCTACCATCCTATCTCTCCTACTCTTTATTGTTTTCCATACCTTTCGCTTTTCCCCAACTCTTTCTAATACTTCCCTATTGCTAACCTTATCTATCCACGGTATCTTCATCATGCGTCTGTAGCACCACATTTCAAACGCTTCTACTCTTTTTCTATCCGCTTCTCCTATTGTCCAAGTTTCGCACCCGTATAATGCCGTACTCCATACATACGACGTTAAGAGTCTCTTCCTAGTCTCTATATTAACCGTTCTCGAGCATAACAGTTGTTTCTTTTTGTTAAACGCAACTCGTCCCTGCGCCATTCTTTGTTTTATATCTTTAGTGCTCCTACCGTCTTGAGTTATTTTACTTCCTAAGTAGCAGAAATCCGCGACCTCCTCTATCTTCTCATTTCCAATTTGTAAAGAGGTACAAAAACAAATTTCAAAAATGTTAAATCCAAAATTTTTAATTATCTAGAGGAATTCAATGACAAACTTCAGAAACCTGGTCCTAGCGACATCGATAATCAATCGATGATTGTTGAAGTTGCAGACCTAGATTTAAAAGAAAATGCAGTAGAAGACAGTGACGAAACTGTCCATTCAAATGTAGAAAACCCAATTATAGGAATTCCTATCATAGAATCTCCTGTTAATCACGGTAAAAACCAAATTATAATTTCCGAAGTTAATTTCGCACCTGCAAAACCGAAATTAGCTAGACTATATAATAACGAAAAACAAAGAATATTTATTCAGATCTCCAAAAATAATTATGAACAAGAAATTATTAATTTTATTAAAGAATACATCGCGCCAAAAATAAAGTATTATTTGTATTTTGAAGATCCAATTTACGAAAGATTCTGTTCAGTCCTTCAAAAATATTTTAAAAATTCCGAAATAAATTTTGTTAAATGTACAAAGAAATTAATTGATGTTTGTGACGACGATGAAGTTAATTTTATTATTCAATCTCGACATGAAGGCAAAACAAATCATAGAGGCATTGACGAAACTGATAAACGAATAAAAACTAATTATTATTGGCCAAATCAACGTAAAACTATTCAGAATTACATAAATAATTGTGAACTTTGCATGTTAACTAAATATGATAGACATCCATTAAAACTCGAATTAAACGTCACTCCCACAGCTTCTAAACCGTTCCAAATAGTGCATATTGATAGCATAACCTTAGAAAATTGCAAATTTCTAACAATAATAGATTCATTTTCAAAATATAGTCAAGCCTACAAACTAAGTTCCGCACAAGGGATAGAGATAGCAAATAATCTTGTCAAATTTTTCACACATCATTGCATACCCGAGCAAATAATTTCAGATAACGGTAATGAGTTCAAAAATTCGGTAATTAAGGAATTATTAGAGACACATAAAATTAAAGTTCACTTCATCAGTTCACAACATCCAGAATCTAATGGTCTGATCGAAAAATTTCACTCAACTATAATTGAACATATTCGGCTACTAAATAATCAGAACGAATACAAAAAAGAACCTATCGAAATGAAGGTAAATTATGCCCTTTTAGCATACAACAACACTATTCATTCTGTAACTAATTTGAAACCAGCCGAAATCATAACAGGTCATTTGGACATAGAATCTCCATTCAACCTAGATTTAGAAAAACAACTCGTAAATAATTATACATCGAATCATAGGGATAAAATGAAATTATTGTATCAGAAATTAAACGAAAACATTCAAACTAAAAAGGTACATGTTATAACTAAGGTCAACGAAAATCGGGAAACTCTTCCCGAAATTCCTAAACAAGTTTTTGTAAAAAATAAACAAAAACAGAGAAAAACGTTAAATAAATATAAACCCGAAACAATCGAAAAGGTTGACCCCGCTCTGAAAACAGCCAAAATTAAACCAACACACGGTAACACCACCGACAAAATTCATCTTTCAAATATTAAACGACCCAGAAAGAAAATATAATTTCTTTTTCAAAATTTTAGATTCCTTACTTTCGGACAAGGAACAGAAATCAAAGATATATCAAGAAATTTTGGAATATTGCCAATAAATTTGGGTCCGGCCAAACTTCAACGAACAGAACACACGTTTGTACACTACTATCATTTAGAACCCCTACATCAGGAAATTAACAGTTTAAATAGTCAGTATCTTAATTTTAAGCTTAGTATTAGTAGTAGTTCAACTTATATTTTAGAACTTGCAAATTACAACAAAATTGTGGGATTTCTTCAAAAATCAATTAATTCAAAAATCGATAATATTAAAATTCAAAGTTATAGCAATCGAAATAAAAGAGGTTTAATAAATGGTTTAGGCTACATTATGAAAAGTTTAACAGGTGTTTTAGATTCTAACGATGGAGAAAGAATTTATAAAATCCTTGATCACGTACAAAATAATGAGAACCAATTACAAGAACAACTAAAATTAGAGTATTCTTTGAGCCATCAACTTATCCAAAATTTCAATGATACAGTACAAGATATTCAACACAACGAAATGCTACTTTCGTCAAGAATAATGCAGCTTAATAAAATTGTTAGTGAACAAGCTACACATCAAAATATTCTATTTGCTAAAGATTTACTTAACCAATTTTCAATACTTTACAGTTTAATTCTTAATACTCTCCAAGACATAGAAAATTCTATAACAGCTTGCCGATCAAATACTTTACATCCAAGTATCATTCAATCAAACCAATTATTCTCAGAATTACAAAACTTATCCTCTCACTATCACAACCAATTTCCTTTTGAATTAAAATACGAAAATATCCTAAATTTTGAAGCCATCCTAAAAGTTAATTGTTTAATTAGTCCTGAACAAATAGTATATTTTCTATCAGTTCCAATTGATTATGAAAGACAATTTGATCTTTTTCACATGCTTTCTATTCCCACTAAATTTGAGTCAGCGTTTGTTACAATTATTCCAAATTCGAAATTTCTATTAAAATCAATCGATAATTTGCAAATAGTGCCTCTAATCGATAACAGGTGTATTCATGGCAAATCGTATCATTGTCCAAGCTTTTCGCAAGGAAATTTTAACGTCAAATGCGAAGAAGGAATTCTGCTGCACGAAAACTACAGCCAATGTCAATTCAGTAAATTAGAAATTCTAGAAAATCACATCGAAATTATCCTGGACATCAACCAGTATTTAGTCGTCTTTCCAAAAGAAGAAAATTTGAAAATTCAGTGTCGAGATCGAACAGAAACAGAAACACTCTCTGGAATCTACCTAATAAAACAAGATAACTGCAAAATCTACTTTCGGCAACACGAACTTTCTTTTAGCGAAACCACGCAAGGAAAGCCAATACTTCTGACAGCTCCACATCTACAATTATCGGAAACAACTCTATATCCGAAATTCAACATTGAACTTAAAAAACTGAACCTGAAGGACCTGCCCGAAATCTCAATCACACCAATTAAAGAAAATTTAGTCAACTACCAAATACCCAGCATTTGGACAGTCATATTATACATTCTAATAATTATAGCAATTGGGAGCGCTTTTATTTGTTACAGACTGAAAAGGAAATCAGCAAAAACATCTCCGAAGAAAGAAAACGAAAAACCCGAAATTCAACCAAGGGATAGAAAAATCAACCTTCCAGGGGAGGCTTCCTTCTAAGGGTGGAGGAGTCCATTTACGGTCATTTCTCCGTATAGTTCGATGACATTCTTATCCGCTATGCAGTGTCAGCAGACTCTCCGTATTTTTCCACGGTGTAATAAAAATTGTACAGTAGCATTTTTTTATTGTCATTAACCTTAGTCTTTATCTTTATTCGAACCGAACAAGTTGTAATTGCAAATAAATAAAATTTTTAAAAATTTAATCAAAATTCTTTTTTACAAAAGTTATATATATATATATATATATATATATATATATATATAATTGATAGTTCAGGGATTAGTGGGACTGGTCAAGTGGCGTAGTATTTGAGAAAACTTTATTGTTGCTCAAGCTTTCGGAAAAATTTTTTCCTTCTTCAGGAGGCTAAAATTGACAAAATAATGTTAATGTAGTACATTACAAAGTTATCTACGACTTACACAATGTGTATCTAATAAATTAACTACAAAATAGGTTTACAACACAGAAACATATCAAAAATTTTATAAATGTGTTCGTACAAATGTTAAAATTGAAATGTGTCAGAAATATTGTCATGCCATGCCTTCTGTGAATTTGCAAAATAAACTGAAAAAATAATAATAATTTAAGAAACGAGTAGAGGGTGTATAAAAGTTATAAAGATAAAAATGACTATCATGGTAGGAGGCAAGACATATAAGAGAAAACAAGTCACTGCAATCATAGCAATAGGCTGTCAATCAAGACTGAGGAGGTAAGTGAAAATAACACTAAGGCCCTGAGTGTCAAATTTTTTGTTCATCACAGAGGGTTGCCGATCAATGTGAACCATCTCTAAGAAAAGTCTCTTTTTGTAATTGCTCTCACTATCTAGGACTTCTACATCAGTGAGATTAGGTAAGTGGTTTTCATTGTTACAATGGATGGCTAACGCACAGGTATTCATGTTTCTTTTAACGTCACTGCGGTGGGAAATGATGCGTGATCCTAGGGACCACGAGGTCTGGCCAATGTAGACTTTTTCACAATCATGGCATGTTATTTTATAAATTACATTAGACTTTTGTTTGATGTCTGACACATTTCAATTTTAACATTTGTACGAACACATTTATAAAATTTTTGATATGTTTCTGTGTTGTAAACCTATTTTGAAGTTAATTTATTAGATACACATTGTGTAAGTCGTAGATAACTTTGTAATGTACTACATTAACATTATTTTGTCAATTTTAGTCTCCTGAAGAAGGAAAAAATTTTTCCGAAAGCTTGAGCAACAATAAAGTTTTCTCAAATACTACGCCACTTGACCATTCCCACTAATCCCTGAACTATCAATTATTAATCAATTTGGTCACGACTACCTACAAATATATATATGTATATACAGTGCCCGTCTAAAGTCCGTTCCCCCCCTACTAATTTTTGAACCATTTGAGGTACATCCATGAAATTCGGTTCAAGGTAGTCACAGGTCACAAGATATTTTTTGACGTATTAATGACAGCTGTCAGTCTCAAGATGGCGGTCGGGCGCCATATTGAAAAAATATTTTAAATGGGAAGGGGCGCCATGTGACACCTCGTTTTAAAGGTCTTATCCAGTGCAATATCATACTAAAATATGGCGTCGATACCTGAAAACGTTACAAAATGGTGGCTAATCAAATTTCTAAATAACCATGAATGTTGCTCTCAATCACGTTTGTATGAGAAACAAAATTCGTTGTCGCGGTAACATCTTGTTTTCTACTTGTCAAATGTGGCATGTTTAGTTCCTTCATTTAGGAAAACTGTGACCATGGCTCGTAGCTTAGACGATAAATTTGAAGCGGTTTTGATTTTTGGAGAAGGTGGAAGAAATTACCATCTAACGGTAGTTTTTCCTTAATAAACTCTCTTTTCTCCTCTTATTGGTCGACTTCATTAAGAAATTTCACTACAAATTAGAATAGAATTTCGATAGAAAAATGTTAAAATTTAAAAATTTAACAAAAGACATCGACGCCATATTTTAGTATGATATTGCACTCGACAAGACCTTTAAAACGAGGTGTCACATGACCCTTCCTCCCATTTAAAATTTTGTTTCAAAATGGCGCTCGACCGCCATCTTGAGACTGACAGCTGCCATTGTTACGTCAAAAAATATATTGTGACCTGTGATTACCTTGTGCCGAATTTCATTGATGTACCTCAAATGGTTCAAAAATTAGTAGGGGGGGAACGGACTTTAGACGGGCACTGTATATATATATATTTGTACAACTAATATCATAACTAATTTTGTACATTCAGGTAAATATCCTATATCTTCCATCAGTAAATCTTTCTATAAGACCAAAAAATTTATCAGAGATAATCCAAATATGGTGATCATACCGTCTGACAAACTTAACGTTACTACAATAATTGACAAAGACATCTACCATAACTTATCGATAGAGTCTCTAAACAACCTTGACTACTACCTAGTTTTACAAAGAGACCCTACGAATACGATAAATAAGATAATAACCGAAATGGAAAAAAACAACATGATAACTCAAGAAGAAGCCAAAAACCATCGAATTTACAACAGTCTTTGCAGCCGGTACTATGGTCTTCTCAAAGTTCATAAACCTGAATTATCCCTTCGCCCAATCATTTCAGCTGTCAACAGTCCAACAAGTGGTATTGCCAAATTGATTAATAATATATTAACAACAGCCTATATTACAAATGACTATTATATAAAAGACTCATTCGAATTTTGCCAATTTATCAATGGTTTTCAATTACCCCCTGGACACATACATAGTCTTGATGTTAAATCTCTCTTCAACAATATATCTGAAGCCAATGCCATAAATAGCATAATGCAAAAATGGGAAGATATAAAAATACATACTAACATAACAAAAAATAAATTCATATCCACCTTAAAGTTTCTTTTCCAAAACACGGTTTTTTCATATAATAACACTTATTATAAACAAATCCTAGGTATGCCTATGGGTAGTAAAATATCTCCCATAATTTCACAATATGTTATGGACAAACTTATTCAAGACTGTTTAGACAAACTCCCATTTCATATTCCTTTTCTAAAAAAGTTTGTAGATGATATTGTCTTATCTTTACCCAATAATCAACTTGATAACTTGTTGAATACATTTAATAATTACGACCACCTACTTCAATTTACTATTGAAAAAGAAAACAATCGAGAACTTCCTTTTTTAGATGTTCTCCTTTACAGGGAAAATAATAACACTATAACTACATCTTGGTATACCAAACCAGCATTTTCAGGTCGATACCTTCATTATTTCTCCAACCATAGCAAAAGATATAAATATCAAATGATACTTACTATGAAAGACCGAATACAAAAAATATCAAGTAATCAATATAAAAATGTTGATCTTCACAAACTGAAGGAATTCCTACTTAAATGCCAGTATCCTCCGAAAATCCTTAACAAATTACTTTTCAGCACTTCTAATATCAAAATTAATCCTCGTAATATGCCAGAAAAGTATTTCTCTCTACCTTATATACCAAGACTCACTTTAGCCTTAAGGAAATCTCTATTACATATTGGAAATATCAACATTGCCTTTAGAAATCACACTCCTGCATCTACGATATTTTCTAAAATTAAAGATAAAATAAATCCTCTATTAATGTCGAATGTAGTATATTCCATTCCATGCAACAACTGCGATTCAATTTACATAGGTCAGACTTGCCAAAGACTAAAAGACAGGATCACTGGGCACAAAAGTGATTCCAGACTTATTAGTAAAAGACAAGCGTGTATGCTATCAGTACATGTAAATGAAGAGGGACATCCATCACGCCAATTATGATAATGCCAGAATATTGGACATAGAACAAAATCGAAATAAGAGAATGTTTCTTGAAATGGCTCAAATTTTACAAAACCCTAATTCTATGAATAAAAGATCAGACATAGAAGGTTTGAACATCATATATTCCTATCTGTTAAAACTCACTAAGGAAACAAATTAAAAGTAGATATACAATAATAACTATACCCACCAATATTACCATAGTAAAAACTTACTCCAAGATTTTTAAATTTTCAAATTGTGTTGACTACTGTCAAACAATAATTTTTAGATTATAAAAAACGTTTAAATTACTAATGCAATCTGTGTGTGGAATAATGTAACCTTATTACCAGTTTTTTCTTAGAGTTTCTTTGATTTTAAATGATGTTCAGTTCAGTGTACTTTTTAAAACTCAACTTTTGTAAGTGTTAAAAATCTTTTAATTTTCCATAATGTATACTTATTGTCTCTCATTTACAGTGTTTCTGACGAAGACACAATAAAGTGTTGAAAGCTTGAACCTAAAAAAGAGTATTCTTTTAATATCAGACTGAATTCCCCAAAAGAAATTTTATTATTTACATAAACTAAACAGTCGAAAATAAATTCTTATATATATATATATATATATATATATATATATATATTTAATCAACTATCTTTGCCAGACCCGCCATATTCACCTTACTATCTCAGACCCACGTAAAATTTAGCACCTGGTTGTGTATATTTCGAAGATTTTGTTTCTATTCGATCCCTTTAAACCCATAAATCACATGCAGACAGAGAAAACTTAAAAAAAGTAAGGAAAGAAAAATCATATATTCCACTGTCGTTCATAAGCCCACTACATTCTACAGTCTTGCCAGACCCGGCGTATAAAAAGGGAGCCTGCCTCCTAACGTTTCCAAGCCCAGCGACGTTGTCAATTCTGCCGGGACTTGCAGCGCATAAAACATATTGAGAATACTTATTATTTAAGAATTAAAACTTTCTGGCCCATTATTGTGTCTACGGGTCACTGAGATGAACCGCATAAAATTAATGGTGGCGCTAGCACGAGATAGGGAGATTGGTACAGGTATGAGTTTATTAATTGATAATATATAAAAATTTATCAAAGTTTAAGTAAAATACAATTATTTGTCAAAGGAAGGGGGTTATAAAGAAGAAAATCTTTCTAAGTATGCATACACGGTGTCCCAACGAAAACTTGTACCCCCGTAAAACTCGGCAAAATAAACGTTTTGACAAAAATCTAAAAACACGTCGATTTTTATATCAAAGAGGACCAATTTTTATGCAACAATCATTCTTGCAACTCTAGCCCTGTGCGGGGGGTAGCGACCCCCCTACAATTTTTAAATGGGACGGGGGGGTCAAATGATCCCTACTTTGGAAGGGTTTTTCATTACTTACACAACCGTATTTGTTTTATTCAATTCGATCAATTTGTTACCGAGAAATTGCTTCTTGAAGTTTCCAAGTTAAAAAATTAATTAAAGCACAAAAAGGTTTAAAATATCGAATGTATTGCTCGAAATGACCGCCACCAATTGTCATACAATAATACATTCTGGATTCAAATCCAGATCTTACATTTCTCAAGACCTCAGGAGTTATTGGTCGGCATTCGGCGATAATTCTTTGACGCAGTTCTTGTGTATTTGTGGGTTGAGTGACGTAAACGGTTGATTTCAGATGACCCCAGAGAAAAAAATCTAGGGGGTTGAATCCAGAATGTATTATTGTATTACAATTGGTGGAGGTCATTTCGAGCAATACATTCGATAGTTTAAACCTTTTTGTGCTTTTATTAATTTTTTAACTTGGAAACTTCAAGAAGCAATTTATCGGTAACAAATTGATCTAATTGAATAAAACAAATACGACTGTGTAAGTAATGAAAAACCCTTCCAAAGTAGGTATCATTTGACCCCCGTCCCATTTAAAAATTTTGGGGGGTCGCTACCCCCCGCACAGGGCTTGAGTTGCTAAAATGATTATTGCATAAAAATTGGTCCCCTTTGATATAAAAATCGACGTGTTTTTGGACTTTTGTCAAAACGTTTATTTTGCCGAGTTTTACGGGGGTACAAGTTTTCATTGGGACACCTTGTATATGCGGGAAGGCTTTTCTTGATAAAAATTTTTGTTTTCCTCGAAACTTAAAAAAATTACTTAGATATGACTATTGACCTACAGTATCATCAATTTAATATTCTGGGTGGTTTGTAAAAACATTGTGACAGAAAGATTGTTACAAAAAATAAGAAAATCATTATTCAGCTAGTACACATTTTTCAGCTCTTTTAATGAATTCACTACAAACTTTAACCATTATAACTGGCACATTAACTTCATATACTGAAGTGATATTTAATATCTAGAGATTATTTGATTTTTATTGTAAATGATGATTACGCTTAAACAGAGATAAAGGAACCAACCTATAGATCATTAGATTTGTGGTTTCCACCTGCATATGTATAGTCAAATCTAATTAGGTTTTTAGGGCTTTTGAGGAAAGAAGATTTTTTGTCAAGAATTACTTTTTCTTAATAGGAACATTAAAAAAATTCCTCTTTGGAACTCCATCCGTTACATACTGTATATCAAAAGTAATTGTAGTGCCAATTTGCTATTCAAGGGCTTCTTTTTTCACTAGACGATTAATTTTCTTAGATGCGCAACTACCAGTCCCGAAAGAATACAATGACGTTGGAATGGAAAGTGAAATTTCTTTTAGTAAACAACCCACAAGAGTTCGAAGAAAAGGACTGGGTTAGGGTAAAAACTTTAGTATACAATACTTACAGAGACAAGTAATACCTTTGTAACTGTTTTTCCTTATTTTCATTTCTCTGTGAGTACTACAGGGTGTCCAAAATTAAGTATGTGCCATTGTTAACTTCAATATTATTGGGTCTACAGGGATAGTTAAATGGGTAAAAATTAATATTTTTTATGACAATATGAAATTCTCAATAAAAAAGTCTTAAGGCCCATTTACAATCAAATTACGTGCTGGAGTGCGAGTCCGAGTACAAAGCTTTCTTTAGGAAATCCAATGCATTCATTTTCAACAAAACGCACACATTCGAAAATCGCGTGCACACTCGCACTCCCGTGCCAGGACTTACAAACTGCAAGCTTTCGTGCTCGAGTGTGGCGGACTCGTGGAGAAATGTCAGTTGTCAATGTCAAGTCAATAACACATTAAATTTCTTAATGGTTCTTTTTTGTAACATCTTACGACGGACTTTCCAATAATTAAAAGGTTTTGACTTAGCAATTTGCGAAATAGGGAAAACAGTGTAAAAGTTGTAAAAAAGTTAAAAAAGTTCAATTACAATAAAATTCGATCGGTAGATGCGAAAAGTGACAGTTTGCGCAGACTACTATTGCGAATATAAATTCAGAAATACCCACAAAATTTGTATCGAACGCCTGAGCTCACGCGCGAGTTAGATTTTGTTGAAAATAGCAAATTACAGTGTGCGGCACACTCGGAGTCGATCTCCGATGTCGAATTTGGTTGAAAATGAGCCTTAAAAGTTGCAAAAACGTTAAAAAATGCTAAATTACTATATAAAATTCGATTGGCAGATGCGAAAAGTGACAGTTTGCGCAGACTACTACTGTGAATATAAATTCAGAAATACCCACAAAATTATGTAGTTAATATTTTCTAGCTTTACTACTTGGTAGAAGTTCATGATGAAATAAACAATTACACTGCGCACTACCAATATATAACGTTTATTTTAATACTTTTGACCGGTTTCAAGATAAAAGGCTATCTCATCATCAGAATGATTAAGAAAAATTGTTAACTGTCATATTAATTTGTTTACAATTTTTCTTAATCATTCTGATGATGAGATAGCCTTTTATCTTGAAACCGGTCAAAAGCATTAAAATAAACGTTATATATTGGTAGTGGGCAGTGTAATTGTTTATTTCATCATAACCCACAAAATTTGTATCGAACGCCTAAGCTCACGCGTGAGTTAGATTTTGTTGAAAATAGCAAATTACAGCTTGCAGCACACTCGGAGTCGAACTCCGATGTCGAATTTGGTTGAAAATGAGCCTTTAATGTACTTAACCTATTCTCTTCAAAAATTAAAAGTCTACATAGCTTTTGAAGGTCCGAACTGCTCCGGTACGTAGATCATGGAATAAATTTTGTGTTAAACGTACAAAAATTATTGTCGACGAGTGTTATGTGTTGTGTTGTTTCTGTTGTTTCTTTTTCAGTTTCAAATAATAAGTATTTAATCAATTTTATTTCATGCCCCATCTAATGTGGTGTACTCGGGCAGTTCTGATCTTTGAGTCATGTTATTTTAAATTCTGGAAAAGATGTTAATTAAGGCCTTTTTATTCAGAAGTGTATACTCTTTCTAAATCTTTGGGAATGTGCAAGGTGATCCATTGAAAAAAATATTGTTTATGTGAATAACCCGAAAATTCCATGTTCAATTGTTTTTAGTTTTCACAGTCTTATTCGTTTCTAAAAATACTCTTTGCCCATTTAACCACTTGTATGCCCAATGATAACGAAGTCAGCAATGGTGCACCCTTAATTTTAGATACCCTGTATATTATTTCACTTTCATCGTAAGAGTTATATGTTAATTCATTTTGATATTTCTAATACCTACCTTTGTAAGTTTTTCCCTTAATTTTAATTTCTTTGCAAGCATATGTGTTTTACGTTAAATAAATTCATATTTCTCGAAAATAAATGTGATTCAATTACTTTTACTCCTAACCCACAGAAAACCTGTTGGATTTTATGGATTTTGTTCCACCCGTTTTTTAAATGGAATAAAAAAATATGGTTTCAAAACAAACTATTTCAATATTTTATTAAAAAATACGAAATATTTTTAAATATTTTAAGTTGAGCATGCGCTAAAACTTCCTATAATACTCAAAATTACATTTGTCATTTTAACTCCAAACATTTAAATACATACGTGCTAATTGATACCTATTTATCTACGCATATCCCAATTTTCATACTAAAGTAAAATAAACGATGTTGCCAGATTTCGGGCTTCACTAAGTAAGTTATCATTGATGGGTCTGAGAGAGTTCGTATATAATTATATACAACATACAGCAGCGATCAAAGCGCCCCCTGGTATATACTTGCTTGAACTAACATTGTATATAATTTCACGATAAACCGCCTTCCCAAGCCCAATGTCAATTTTTTTTTTCTGCATTCTGATTGGTCAGGCTAATAAATGGTAACGAAAAAAACATTAAAACGTTGTCAGACCCAGAGCCGGGTCTGACAACGTTGTATAAGGTCTGAGTACGTTAGATGAACATCCGAAATGGGTCTGTGTAAGCGGTTGAATAAGTCTATATATATATACTGGTCCGCCGTATCTTGTGACATCCGGTAAAAATGGTGACGTTTCGGCATCCAGCCTTAAAAAAGCATATATGAAGAAAACAAGAATAAGACTTTCTGGAATTCAAGAGGGGGTGCCGTTTCGAGAAAAAAAAATTAACCATACACATAACGAAAAAAATATTTGTCCTATCTCTTTGACATCCGTTGTATATCCATTATACATATTTATTTCACATGTCCTGCGACATCCGTGAAATATTTGCGTATCTTGTGACATCTTTACAGAGTTGCCATTTTCATAAATCATTTATTAAACAGGAGGTTATACCGCGGGCGTTTTCCCTATGCAACCCATGTATTTAACGCAGGGCAAGGGTTTCCAAAATAAAATTAAGTTCTCTCAATATTCTTAACCGATTTTAATTATTGAAAAATTTTCTCGTTTCGGAAAATATTTTGCCTACAGAGAGTTCTTTTCTCGTAAATTTGCATAACGAAAGGTAGCGCAATGTGAATGTGACTGGAATTGCGTTAACTGGGTGCATTAAAACAATTTTTTTCGGTTTCAAAGTTAAAAACTTGGAAAAAGGCCCATTGAGTTGCAATTTGTTAACTCTGCACATGCCCAAGGAATGGCTGAACTCGTGGCTGAATAATTTATTAAGTATTGGAAGATAAGTATAACCTCCTCTTAGGAGTAATAATAAGGACATTTCAAGTTTTTTTTCGAAGGAGGGCTATAATTGTACAACTAAAACTTGAACAATTTTGAGTGAGCATCAAAAATAGGTATAGAATAAATTCCTACCAAATTGACGGATTGTGTGGCTCTCCACTGAAGCAGCCTGCCAGGGAACAGGATGCATTTTTTTATTTTATTTTAATTCATCATCATAAGGTTCTCAGTCCGAAGACTGGTTGGATGCGTACCTCCACTCTTTTCTATCCTGAGCTAACCTACGCATTTCCCTAAAAGTAGAACATCCTACATCCCTAACTATTTGAGAGCAGTAGTCTAATCTAGGCCTACCCCTGCCTCTTTTTATTCCTATCTCTGACTCTAGTATGTCGCGAACTATTCCTTCGTGTCTTAGAAGGTGTCCTACCATCCTATCTCTCCTACTCTTTATTGTCTTCCATACCTTTCGCTTTTCCCCAACTCTTTCTAATACTTCCCTATTGCTAACCTTATCTATCCACGATATCTTCATCATGCGCCTGTAGCACCACATTTCAAACGCTTCTACTCTTTCGATCCGCTTCCCCTAATGTCCAAGTTTCGCACCCGTATAATGCCGTACTCCATACATACGACTTTAAGAGTCTCTTCCTAGTCTCAACATTAACCGTTCTCGAACATAACAGTTGTTTCTTTCTGTTAAACGCAACTCGGCCCTGTGCTATTCTTTGTTTTATATCTTTAGTGCTCCTACCGTCTTGAGTTATTTTACTTCATAAATAGCAGAAATCCGTGACCTCCTCTATCTTCTCATTTTCTATTTGTATGTCAACTTTAGTTCTATTTTCACATCCCCTACATACCAAAATTTTAGTTTTCTTTTTATTGACTTTCATGCCATAGCCCTGTGTCAAAACTGCTTCCATTTCATTCAAAGCCGCTCCTAATTCTTCTTTGCTAGATGCTAACACTGCTATATCATCCGCAAATCTGAGCATGTTAATAGTTTGACCCTGTACGTTAATCCCTGAGGCTGTTCTGTCCTTAACAATATTAATAGCATCTTCGATATATAAGTTGAAAACTAGAGGTGACAATGCACATCCCTGTCTCACTCCCTTCCGGATATCTACTTCCCTTCGTTCCTGCTCACATTCTATATATCTGCCTTTTGCTCTTCGTAGAGATTATGTATTGTATTTTAATTGAAAATTTAAATTCAGGCCTAAACCTACCATAAAATTAAATTCCTGGTGAACAAACTGCACCTTTCTTTATTACTGTTAGAATGTATCTTTCATTTTCATATGTTTTGGTATTACTTGCCTTATGCTGCGCCACTGTCTTAGAATGTATTTTGTTTTGTATACTGATAAAGCAGAGTTGTTTTTGGTTTGGTTCTTTTTTAAAATTATTAGTTTTCTGGATGCAAAAGCACACGTGGCTATAAAATTTTCTGTGAACTTATAATTACATTATTTTACGTTTTGCATTCTTTTTCGTGTAATTACGCTCGTTCAGCTGAAGTTTACCGTATTATTTGACAGATTACGGCCCCAGATCACGGAAGTCTGGATGCTGAACGTTTAATTTGTGGTGAACGTGTTTCATCGGAAAAAAGTAAAAAAAAAAGCCTAAGGTTAAATGTCTGTCTGACAATGGGTGATCGGAAGTGATGAATGTAAAAAAAATTATTGTAGAAATTACCATCAATATAAGTTCCAGATGAAGTGTACATTAATAGCGAAAGGCTTCTATAGTATAGCCGATGGTACAGTAAGGAAACCAGAAGTTCATGTTGGAGACGATGAAGCGCAGAAAAAAAATAGAAAAGTGGGTAAAATATGATGGGTATGTTATGTTCCTGTTGACGTCAGCAATGGAATTAATTTGGATGACGCTAATTGGGAAATGTTTATCGTCTAAAGATATTTTTGATCAACTAAATTTTATTTACGAACAAAAATCTGAAACAAACGAAAAGATAATTGAGAGATTCCATCATTATAGCATGGATCCTAATGATACAATAGCTCAGCATATAACGAAGGTGAAAAATCTGGTCAGGCAAATAAAGGAAGTTGGAGAATCGTCAGTGACTCAGCTGTGATGACCCAAAATTCTTAGTGGATTACCTACAAAATACAGAAATTTTAGACAAGCTTGGCTGCCATTTGATGAAGACAAACAGACAATAACAAACCCAACAGCATGTTTTCAAGACGAGAAGGCCAACTTATCATCTGCAGAAGACTCAAAAAAGGCTATAGCAGTAGTGCCATCGGATTCTAAGAAAACCGGCAGTAGCCTCAACACAAAAGAAAGGTACAGAGTAAATGTAATATGTAATATGTTACAACTGTAGAGGTCGTGGTCACTTTGCTCGGGATTGTCGGAAACCGAAGAAAAATCAAATGAGAAGTAAAGATGGACATGTCTAAGTTGAGTATACAGGGTGTCTCTACTTAAGCTTACGTTAGGAATATCTCATGTGTTCCAGCGAACATTTTGTTTTGAAAGTTTGAATGCATACCTTACAAAAGATGGCGGATTTAAAAAAAATGGTTGTGATTGCATTATGGTGTTCCTTGTTGAATTTGAAGGCCACTTTGTTAACCGTACATTGGGTCTAACTCCCACCGTTTCGGCGTTATTTGACGTTAAAGAACATAATTTTTCAGATTTTATCAATTATAACTTGGAAACGCTACGAGATATTGAAAAATGACTTACTCGTCCCTATCATAGTTTTTAATCTATCTAATGGGACTGGAAAATACTGCTACATGATTGGTTAAAAAATTAAGAAAATGATCAGTCAGGAGGCAGTATTAATGAAGCGTTTCCAGACCCATGTTTTTTCTTATCATTTTTCTTACTTTGACGCTAGGAATATGTTCAAGATTTTTTCCGATCATTAAAGAAACACCCTGCATATACAGTGTGTCCACTTATTAGGGGTTTCCTCCCTCATAGCTTTATTAGGCTTTGTACTAAAAAATGTTCTTAATAAATGTAGTTAATATTATCTTCAATTACTCTTTGGTAGAAGTTCATGATGAAATAAATAATATTATTATTATTATTATTTATTTCATCGTTCTTAATAAAGTTTTATTCTCTCTGAATTGGCTATAATTTAAAATTATTTGCACTTATACAGGCTGCCCAGTTCTTCTGCACACCGCCTAACTTCATTTTCTTAAACGGAACACCCTGTATTTGACTGCATTTTTGGAATTCCTTGTTGAATTTAAGGGCCACTGTGTTAACCGTACATCGGGTCTAACTCCCACCGTTTCGGCATTATTTGCCGTTAAATATCATCATTTTTGAAATTTTATAAATTATAAGTTTGAAACGGTAAGAGATAATTAAAAATACTTACATGTCCCGTATCCTAGTTTTTAATTCTCTATGTAATGGGGCTGGAAAATACTGGTCCTGATTGCTAATTTTTGTCATTTTTTGACCAATCGGGAAGCAGAATTTTCCTGCCTCATTAGATGGAGGATTAAAAACTAGGATAGCGACATGTACCTAGGTCATTTTTCAATATCTCGCACCGTTTCCAAGTTATAATTGTTAAAACTTGAAAAATGACTATTTTTAACATCAAGAAAAGCCGAAACGCTAGGAGTTAGACCCAGTGAATGGTTAACAAAGCTGCCTTAAATTCAGCACAGAATTCCAAAATGCAATCAAATACAGGGCGTTCAAATCACAAATCGGTGGACTAGGTTTTTCCGTGCATTCTTGGAACATGCAATATTTAGTTAAACATAACCTGCTGATAAGCCAGTAAGTACGTAGAGGCACGTTATGAATATTTCAATGCTAGGTTAGTTGGGGTAGCATTCTATGACGTCTCGTAGTACACAAAATCCGGAGTTAGTTTTCTAATCATTTAGTGGCTAGCGGTGTACTTGTCCGAGGATAAGTTGTTCGAACTGTCCAGTATCACTCATTTGTGAAATTACAGCAATTTACTCAAAATCACAAGAGCCGCCATTTTGAATGGAATCTATAGAATGGTTTCATACTTGGCTAAATTAAGAATTGAACGACCTTTAAAATTATTTGCAACATACCCCCCCCCGCTTCTTCGTTAAAACAATTATGAAATTTGATTACCAGCTGACATCTTCGATTTAAACTAAGTGGTCACTCGCCAATTTTAACAGCAATTATCTCATGTTTCCGAAAAGGTAGGCAGATCTGGTTTTCACCAGTCAATTTATTTTGTTCTAAAGTTTTCTATATGCCACGTTCCAAATGTCTCCCTATTTATGCAAAACAATTGCCCTTTTCGATTTCAAAAATCGGTGTTTTTTTTAATGGAACAACCTGTAGGTATATTTTTAAACCATCAAAAAGCTAAGTTCATCTATTTTCCAAAAATGTACAATTTGCTGCATGTTAAATAAAAATGGGAGAGTTATTTAATTTTAAAAGTAGAATGGACTCATAAAAATTACCTCACGTATCAGATAAAAATTCATATGTTTAGATGAAAATGGGCAACATATTCCACATTTAGGGACTTTAAAATTGCAGCTATTTATTGAATTCTTAGCTGTTATTATTTGTAATGTTTTTCATTTGTTGATTAATTAAAAAAGTTTATTTTTCACGTCTGTCTTTAATTCATTTAAAATGAAGTAACCTATTTTTTATTTAATATGCAGCAACCTTTACATTTTTGGAAAGTAGAAGAATAATTCAAACGTGTCATTCTTTAATCATCGTTTGAAAAATTATATTTTTCGAAATTCCAGAGAAAGCGAAAGTTTCGCGAAAAAACAACACACGGGGCACTCTCGCACTGTTGTCAAGTTTCGGATGTCAGAAAGCGCGCCAAGTGAAACAAAAATGTCTACGTATAATACACGGATGTCGCACGAACTGGAACGTAGAATTTTGCAATATACAACACCAGCTCTCCTGCGCTCCCTCTATGCAATATACGTTGGAACTTAAATATACATGTCCAACTTAAAACACTGCATTTTGACATCCACCTAGAATTTATTCTAGACCCTCCCGCCCCTTCCACAAGGCGATTTAACATAGAAAACGTTGTGACATCCGATTTTGGATGTCACAACGTTAATGGATGTCAAAGAGTTAGCAAAATTTTTACGCCTGGATGTCACAACGACTGGTGGATGAAAGTATATATATATATATATATATATATATATATATATATAATATTTGTAGGTAGTCGTGACCAAATTTATTAATAATTGATAGTTCAGGGATTAGTGGGAATGGACCATTCCCACTAATCCCTGAACTATCAATTATATATATATATATATATATATATATATATGAGCTCTTCAGGCCTTATAGGCCCATGGCTTGTCCTACTATTTTTCTCCACTTGCTCTGTCTTGTGCCTTGCTTTTCCAGTCCTTAATGCCTAGTCTCCTCACATCCTGCTCCACACATTCTCTCCATCTTCTCTTAGGCCTTCCTCTCTTCTTTCTTGTCTCTCTCTTCATCTCAAGCATCTGTCTCTGTATACGTTCTTCTCCCATTCTAGCAACGTGCCCTAGCCATCTCATTCTCTGCGCACGCACATACTGTACTATGTCCGCTTCCATGAACATTTCTCTCAACTCGGCATTGTTTCTTCTCCTATACTCATCTCCATCCTTTATCCCTCCAAAAATTGTTCTTAATATTTTCCTCTCCCAGATCTCTAATTTCTGCTGGTCTTCCTTTCTTAAAACCCATGCTTCACTTCCATAAGTTACTGTCGGTCTGATAATGGTCTTGTATATCTGTATCTTCGCTTTTCTTGACACATTCTTGTCCCTCAACACTGTCCTCAGAGCCCCAGCACTTCTGCTACCTATCATTATTCTTTTTTCAATTTCTCTTAGTTGGTCGTTGTTTCTTGTAATTTCTGTCCCCAAAAAATTAAAACTCTCCACTCTTTCAAATATGCTCTTTCTATATTTTCCACTTTTCACGCTCAGATGTTCTTCCTCTTCTTTTGCTTTGTTTGTCGTCATGTACTTTGTGTTTAGCTCGTTTATCCTTAATCCATAAGTTCTTGCTTCGTCTCCTAGCCGCTTTACGAGCTCTTTCAATTCTTCCTTTGTTCTTGCTATCAATGTTACATCATCAGCATATGCAATACACTGGTGTGAGTTCTTAAGCACTGTAGCATCTCTGCTTATATTGCTGTTTCTAATAATTTGCTCCAGTAACAGATTAAAAAGCAGATTAAAAAGTAGTGGTTTAGATATATAGTCAGCTGTTTCCTTCAGCATTACAGCACTTATCCCATAAATATCTAAAGTTGTTTTCTTCTTAAGAGATTTTATGCAGCAAGTAATTTCTTGCATAGTGATTGGATATAGAAATATCGCCTTATTACTTACTGGAACTTTTGAAATATAATCACTTATGGTGTTCTCAGTTGATGGTATATTTCCTGTAACTGTTTTAGCTACAGATATGAAATATTTATTAAACCCATTCGCACTAGGTGAATCTGCAAACAGGACGCTTGATATTTTACCAGTCTCATGATTTACTATCTTCCACAGTGTTTTCTGTTTGTTATCTGAAATTCTGAAAAATTACTTTCAGTTCTTCTGAGCAGTTTTGCGTGTAAACATCATGCATAAAGTCTAAGGTTTCTTTTATCTGATAAATTTCATTACTGTAGATGTGTAGATAATTTTCCTATTGTATGGTTTATGTTTTTGAATAGGATACACACTTTCTGTTGTACAACAAATAATTTCAAGAAGTTTCTGATTTCAAAGAAATGCGTGTCGCCTGAAATACTGTTTGTTTCAAACCGAATCCTTCCAGGGTATCCACCAATATGTACCTCTCTCTAGTTTCTTCAAGTAAATTTGAAATCACCGGATAATACTATGTTTATTTCCGAATTGAATTTATTTGAAACATTTGTATATATCCAACTTTCCAGTGGGAGATCGATAGTAGTATACGAATGTCTGACCCATAGTAAATGAAGTTTACCAGACCAGTCAATAAAAGCCAGAAGCATGATTTATTTACATTAAATCCAATAATTTTCATTTTTGGAAGGATTGCATAGTTTTGGATCCTAAACTATTTTTCCCTGAGCTTTTGACCTTGGAGTAGTCCCCCTCACACCACCATCTTAAAGGACTTGCGATAAACACATGTTTTCTGCAGTAAATCCTTTCAGGTTAGTCCTACGACCAAGATAGTTATAATTGTCACGTAGTCCCTCCATCCTAGGTGTCTCATACGGTTGCTGTTCTACATACTCCAAGGCCTTCTCCAATGTTTTCTTTCCTTCTTCGTGCAATATCTTTGGTGTCTCAACAGTCTCTTCAGTGTCGTAGTCGTCTTCTATCATACTGTTCATCTCCGCCAGAGCTATTGTTTACGAGTCCGTCAATTCCATTTTTTCATCACCATCCAACCATTCAGTAAAGTCCTCCTTGGTAACATCCTCAAAATCCGGTAATGTTTTGAGCAATTCAAACATGTTGTTATGTTCTAGTATATTTTCATCATCAAGTGTTTCTTCCTGATTTATTATTTTAAACAGACTTTTGCAGCGTCGATGGTTTTACTTTATTCCAAGAATCTGCTGCCCAGTAGGAGACATCCTTAAGGTTGATTTGTTTTAAACTGTCAACCAAACTGAAATTTCCGTCTTCTATTTTCTCTAATATAGATCACAATAAACTGCGTTTGTAATTTCGTTTAAAGTTTTCTAGAACTCCCTGGCCCATGGGCTGTAGCAGAGAAGTTATATTAGGAGGAAGAAACAGCACTTTGATGTCCCCACTGAGAAGTTCGTTTTCATTTGGATAGTTACACGCTCTTTCGACTTCTTATACCCAGGCGCGGCAGCTTCAGTCTTGGATGCTAATGTTTTCGATGGCAACATTTTAAAATTAAGACCGGTTTCATCGCAGTTATAAACCTGGTTCAGAGAATAATTTTCGTCGTCCATTAGTTTTTAATTTTTTTTTTAAATTCGCAATAACTGTTGTGTCAGCTGACAATTTTTCTCCACAAATTCTTAACGCTCATATTCTGTGACGTTTCTTCCACCTCCCTAACCAGCCATCACTAGCTGTAAAGGTCCCTGGATATTCCGGAAAATTCTGGATATTACCGGCAAATCTTGTTTTGTTATGAGGCAGTTGCGTAACACTGTGTCATTGGAGGTTGTGAGACTGGCTTATTTCGGTCTAGTCCAGTCCGTTCTATCTTATGGTTTGGAATTCTGGGGATCGTCCAGTCACATGGCTTCAGTTTTTGTTGTGCAGAAGAGAATAGTAAGGGTGATGATGGGGATTGACAGCCGTACAACGTGCAGATCTCTCTTTATTCGGCTGGGAATTTTGACGCTGCCGTCTCTGTACATCTACAGGTGCTCGCTCTTCATATTCAAGAATAAGCACCTCTTTCAGCAGAACTCTTGTATTCACAACCACAATACGAGAAACTGTCATCTAATGCATAAACCCTATGAGAGACTGTCTGTATCTCAACAGTCTCACATATACCGGGGCATAACATTTTACAATAGATGTGTTGAACTGTTTGGAGTGGTTCCTGATTATTTTACTTTCAAAGACATGCTTTTTAATTACCTAATGATGGCATGTTTGTATTCAGTTGATGATTTTCTGTGATGTACTGTATTACTGGGAATTTATATTGCTTGTGCCCGAATGCATTTGGGCAGTACTGTTAAAGTGTTTATGTATCAATTTGTCTGTTTGGTTTATCTTTTTTTTGTCTGCATACTACATACTGCTTACCTCTGTATTCTCTGACTAGCCTGATAACACGCCCAAATGAAGTATCTTATACTATTTTGTCATGTGTTTATAGGTGAATAAAGGTTGTTATTATTATTATTATTATTATTATTAATCTTCAGTTAATGAAATCACCTTTTGTTGTAAAGTTGGTCCAGCTGTGTAAACTATAAAAACAAGCTTTCATCAATCTTTTCATACTGAGGATGCTTCAGAGTTTTCGCGAAGACGACGGAGTAGTCAGTAAACTACACCATTTTGCACTTTGTACATTTTTCTCCAGTCCACAGCATTACTGACACCAACCTCCAAGATCCTTAGCAACACTGTTCAAAGTTTCGCCCTGATCCAAAAGTTTTATCGCCTTCAATTTATCTTCCAGTGAAATAACCTTCCTTTTTCGGTTTTTTGCTTTAGTGTCCATAGCAGTCTGCTTAGTGTAAACACTTGCGTCGGCAAACAAACACTAAGTTGTGTACGCGAAATTACCAGCAAATTCCAGTTAATTCTGGACGAAACGGCTCATGAAAACATACATTGCGGATAAAACAGAGTATTTAAAAATTGTAATTATTCCAGATAACAAGGCGTTCCGGTTAAGCGAGATTTGGATAATCCAGCTTCTACTGTATTAACTTGATTAGCAGGCAGCCTATGGCACTGATTTAAGACGGAGTCGTGAAGTTACACCAATGACACCACAGATTTTTTCTAAAAAAAATTTTTGAACGTCTAATATTCAATCTACAGCAGTTTCTGGTGGGATTATATGGTGGTACGAAGCAAGTAAAAGATTAAGTTCACTTCGATATAAACGTTTGAAAAGAAGCAAGAATGGACTTGTTTCAGTCAGAAGCACCAAATATCTTGCTCCTCAGGTTTCAGTTACTGCGATGCGCAAACCAAGGCAGAACATTTAAACGAATCTGAAGTCAAAAACCTACACGCAAGAAAACATCGAATAAATATTCTATGAAGTTAATAAAGATAATGCATTTCCTGCTTCCGTATGATAGATATCTGTTAGCCTGAACCATCAAACAGGAGCTGACTGCAAAATAAAGTAGGGTGGATTAGGTTTACTCATAGTCGTTATATGGAAGTTGCCTCAATATGACTCGTGATTGGAATTACGACACTGCTGCATCCCCAAATATTTGGCAAACTTTGGCAAATATCTAATGGTCACTCGGTGACAACACAACAAATCTAATCAAACACTGTATATTCGCTCAAGACTAACAAAATTTTGGATAAATTCGCAAAATTTCGGTGAAATTCGCAAATTTCTTATATTCGAGATGGCTTTCAGAGACCACATGGACATGCGTTCATTTGTAATGAAGCTTTTACATTCTTTTGAACTTCTATCTCGATATACAGATCATGTATAATTTGATACCACGCTTCATCGATGATGTGTTGGTGCGATCCTTTTTTCTGAAAAATCACTTGCTTTATAATAACTTTGGCAAATGTTGACTGATTTGAATTTTTTTGAAGTACATGTTCTGAAAGAGAATGCTTAAGGATAAATATTTTTCACCAAGACACATCTGGAGCCTGTAACTTGAAAGGAAGATATGGTTAAGATATTGGATCACCCTGTAAAACACGGTATCTTGAACGGTGTCTTGCAACGCTGGGAATCAATTTCATGTAAATGTAAGGGTGAAAATATAAAGCAGAAATGACAAACCATTGACTGATGATAAAATCCTGAAACTGCCCTTCTCATATACAAACAAAAGATGTTTTTGAAAAGTGAGAAATATTTATCACTACTGTAATATAACATATAGTCACTTTTTAAATGCATTTTCAGAAAATTTCTTTCCATCATCAGAAGACGCTTTTATTCTAGATAAATCAAGTAATATAAATGGCAACTACCATGTATAATCTTTTGAAGCTCAGTTCACAAAAGACATCTTGTATCACTATCTGCTACTTTTAAGTCAATAAATCAGAAAACTTCGCTTGGGGGCTTTCAGTGCCACCTACTACAGGAATTATTTAGTAGTAGTAAATAATTTCTTGCTAAATTACCTATAACAGTAATAATTATTATGCAGTTTCTTCAAATTCTCAAAACTTTAGTCAAGAATTAAGAATTTGAAGAAATTGCATAATAATAACTGGTTAGTTTATAAGAAAATGCATAAATTGTTATTAAACACGTTAAATATGTTTAAAATGATTAAAGGAACTTATTTGAAATCACATTTATAATAATTTAAGCAGGAGAGCCAAAAATAAAAATAATATTTGAATTAATGTTATTTCACAAAAAAACATTCAAAATAATAGGTACTTACAAATATGTCTGAATTATAATGAAATCGAAAAAACTATGAACAACCCAAATAAGCATAGGTACTACAAAAAGTTAATTCAGTATTTAAAGCGAAACTCAAAAGAACCATTAAAATTGTTGTAGACACCCCATAAAAACCAGAATTCGTGACATCTTGAGTCATCAAATAAATTTAAAATATCATATTTTAAATATACAATGTGTCCACGGATTGATTTCTGAAGATCGAAAAAAAATTTATTTGGCATTTTACGGAAAAATTGCATACTTTATAAAAATGCCTGCTAGTTCTGAAACATCGAAATCTGACATGATTTTTAAATTTTCTTCTGCAGGATGGACAATAATTCACAAAATGTAAAAATTACCAGGTATGAAATATCGTTCCCATCAAAAAGTCCCAAAGGAAAAAGTCCTGGAAAAAGTTGTTTAGAATGACGAGATGAATTCAAATATGAAGTTTGTATTTTTTTTCAAAGACATTAATATTTTGAAGGATCTTGAGAAAACATATTTCGTATTTTTAAATTAAATCTTTATGTTATGATCAAGTAGGCTTATGTGATGTCAATTATACTGTATGTGTCACGGTCTTAAATGAGATGAACGATCCGGACAAATAATAATTACAGCGGGCTGCTGGTCCTCGGCTTTGCTCGAGTGGAGAAGGCTGGGTTCGTTTTTCCAAACCAAATTAGACAAATACTTACGAAAAAAATAAAGGGGCGCCACCAATTTTTGTAGCCAGACCAAGGTGGTAGTAATAATGAATTCGTGACAAAATTGGAAACACAAATACACCAAACAATAGTATTGCAATAATCAATGTCTAATGTCCACAAGTGTAGTGAGGAAAAGAAAATAATAAACGATGGTTTGCGCAAGCGGTAACAAAGTACGATTTATTCGAAAACAGGTAAATCTCTAAATTCAAATATCTAATTCTCAAACTACAAAACTTCCTAAATTCTTTAGGACAGCAACGCGATAATATTAATATAATAATATGAATTAATCAATAATATTAATAATATTAATACGTCAAATACAAATGTAAGAAATTCTCTTACAAAAGGAGAAATGTTAATTTATTTCAAATATGCAATTTCTTTTCCTCGACAAAATATTTAATCACCCAAACATAGGGCTATGCCCCAGTGTCACAAAATCATACAACAAAAGATTTTCTGACTTAGAATTATATATGTAAGATAATTTGAATTGACTGTTAAGAATTAATTAATTAATTGAACAAATGGTGAAAATGAATCACTTCTAAAAGTACAAATGAAAGCAGTGAAATCAATCTTAATATTCGTGAAGCAACGTTTTCTTTTAATAGATACTTAGTATCAAATACAATTTTTAACAGAATCTTTTTATTAGGTGTGCAAAGAAAAAGAATGTAAACAACACGAAAATAAGTATTGCTACTTCCAACTGATGGTAGCGCTAAAATAATTCAAGTACTGGAGTAAGAAAACGAACTGTTTTATTATAGTTAATTATTTAAAAAAAATACTAAATGGCTTATCTGCTGATCTATTGAATTGGATCCTGCCAGACGATACCGCAATTCCAGATTCTCCTCTACAATTTATTATTCTGTGTACGTTTCAAACTAACAAACGGCTGCCGCAAATAATTCCAAATGAACAATACCAACTCGTACCACCAGATCTAGATATAGTTCGGTACTTATAAGTGTCCAACCTAGTTACTCGCATCAAGTTCCCTAAAATAATGCAAAAATTTAACCTGGGGAATAAATTAAAAAGAATCACCTACCTCACAAGAGGGAAACTGCGTGGTAACGTTAACAAAAGTATGAGATACTTTTCGAGTTTTTTTTAATCCCAAAAATTTGGCGTAATTTTGAAGACAAAACAAATTCAACGACAACTTCAAAATTCAATTAATCGATATGAGGATAATCCCTTACGGTTTTAATTTCCATCAACAAGGAAAACTATAAACCTCAAACGACGCTCGAAGAGTGCCTTCCGCGTGAAATCTTTTTGAAAATCCAACCGGTCGAGAATAGAAGAAACCAGACAAAAACTGAGAGTCTATCGGCAAAAAGGGCAAAAGAACAGCTGGAATACTATGCGGATAAACAAATAATGCGACTACATTTTAACAAAACTTGAATAAACTGTCGAAACTTCTATTAACTTTTCTAAATAAATTTATAATGTAACATATGCTTATACTGTATTAAGCCGAAGCCGAACGATAGTACAAGCCAGAATGTAGCGCGTGGAGCACTGCTGTGACGTCACAACCGTGGACGGATCGCTTAGTCGGAAAGCAAGGTGCTCTAATTCGATAACCTCTGCACAACTCGAACACACACAAAAATATGAAGCCGATTCTTATGTAAAATGACCTGCCAGATTCGAATTTTGAGGTCACGAGAAGATCAGGAATTGCGAAAATGCCGGAAAATCGATTTTTCCTGAACTTTCCTAAATCAATTTTCGACTACTTTTAATACTTTTCTTGTTGTATTTCAGCAACGAAAAGAGTTAAAGATCTGTTTTTTTCATGGAATATACATTGAAGTGTGTTGATCATCACAGTGTACTCACGTTGCCTCTAAAACTTTCTAATTTTATGAAAAAAAAATGTTTAATTGCTAGACCACAAATTTGTGTAATGTATTTTTCATGGACTGGGTAAGTAATCTTATTTTTCGGAATTCACATATACATATGCGAGACCAAATACGAACAAAGGCTCGAAATTATTTTTGGTGGAGAAAAGAAACATTAATATTGTTTCTGAAAAAAGTTACGGCGAGTTAAATAAACACAAATAATTTGTGAGCGCTAGCCGCAGTGATACGTTGATAGGTAGCGACATAAGTGTTCGCGTTCTTTTATGCATGATAAAAACCTTTTTTTGTATTATTAGTAATTTATTAGTAATTGCAATCAGTAATTAATACGTTACTTTGTATATTAAGTTGTGGCGGTGCAGTCTCTAAGATGAAGAGATCTGAATGTCGTAAGTGATGTCATTCAATATTGAAGAGTTTACATTCTGAATCCGGTAGTTTTCTGATATCAGCAATATGTACTTGAGAGATTTTCTTGAATCAGTTGCAGAGTAGGTATAAATACGAAAGAATATATAAAAAATGTTGGGTCTTGTTTTAGAAGGGCTTTTACTAACAGACTTGAGTAAAAGTGAAGCAAAAATTGTGATACTGAAAATCGTTGGCAATCATATCAACGCAATTATCAAAGAAAAACCTCGGGTTTTATGTAACATTGCATCGTCATTAAGTTCCTTCGCGTTCTTAAAAATTTCATTTTGTCTCTCGAAAGTACCAACAAGTAAAAGTTTATGATTATTACCCTTAGGATCACGTGTTTCCGACAATGTTTTCTACTATATTTTTTAGTTTTGTTCTTGATGCGGAGTGCGACTCATTTAATATTATTACATAATGTTTACATACACATGGAGTTTAAGTTCTGTGGGTTTTTAATGTTAAGCGTTTGTTCAAAATAGGAAAATATGGTATTATACCTTTCAGGTATATTCTCTTAATAAAAATTTCAAAAGTCCAATAGTTGTTATTGAATATATTGGTAGATTATAGCATTATTTCCACGCCGCGAACGCCAATCGTCTGTACCGAGTTGGCCACGATTACTACGTCACGGCCGCTACATTCAGGCTTGATTTGTCGTTCGGCTTCGATTAAGCAGTAAACTTAATATTGACAAAATGAAAAATCAATGAAATACTGACAATAATAGGTAGAGATGTAAAATTCTCGGGAATTTATAAATCGGTAATATTCCCTGTGAAAATTCGCGAATATTCGCGAATTTAAGAAACATTGCCATAATGACCTATTAAAAAAATTTGGTATAAAAATGTACAACATGAATGTTAAATATTTTGTATTAATATTGTTTATTGTATATTGCATACATATAATTTATTATATTAATAATTTATAATTTGTATAATTATTTGTGCCATTTCTTTATATTTAATAATTTTCGTGAAATGGATGGCAAGTAAAAACACTTTATGTAAAATATCGACGTTTCGCTCCGGATTGGGAGCTTTATCAAGATTTTATTCAAAAATTCAAAGAACGTATAAAAAATGTGACATAAAATTTTCTTAATAAAATTGTAAAAAAAATTATTAAAATATTAATAATTTAACTCTTTGCAAACAATAAACTTAAACAATACACTCATAAGTAAATTAAACTATATTTGGCTTTTCTCTTTTGAAAGTATAATATTTCCAAACAAAACTCTTATTTTTCACCATTTTAGAAGAACTAAAATAGTGCAATGGGCACTTGGGAACGTTTGGAATAAACTAAGATGTTTACATGACCAAGTGACGTATGTAAAAGCGAGGGGAAAAAAATTGCTGCGAAAGAAAAGACATAAAAAGAAAAGCTACTAATCAAACAAAAGCGGCATCGGCGGCACCTTTGTGCGGTGCAGATTATAGCACAGCATAATACAGCAGAACAGCTCTCCCTAAATTTTCTAGCTCGCGTAGGCTAGCCTGCGCAACTTCTCAGGCTACGCACGTGTTCTTTTTCGTTTGTCGCCGAGTTAATACCGGTGTCAAACCGTTTGATAAATCGCCGTGGTAGTAAATCACTTACAGTTGGAGGTCACCAAATGCAGCTAAAATAGTTCAAAGACACTGCCAAGAACTTTAACTGCTGTATTATGCTGTGATTATAGTTTTCTGTCTACGTCTAGGGCGCACCGCATTCATAATAAATTTCCAACACGGTGTGACCGTTGGCGTGCGGGCAGTGTAATGCATTTCGCGAATATTCGCGAACATTTGAACGAATATTACGGAAAATTTCAATATTCCCGAGAATATTCGTTTGGAAATATTCGCGCTTCACATCACTAATAATAGGAACAATTAACTTTATTTTAGAAGAGGTATAACAATAGAAAAAGAAATTAAAAATATTTTATTCGAATATAGTACCACCAAGGTCCGCACAAATTTCAAATCTGGACTTAAAATTTTTATAGGCATTTTGTATTTGCTGAAGAGGTATACTATTAACAACTTCTCTAATTCTTGCTTTCAAGATATTTATATCGTTGTTTAACTTTTTGTTTGAGGTCTCCCCATAAATGAAAATCCATTATACTGCCCTGTTAAGGAAAAGAGTCGTATCTAACAGTTTCATAGTTTTGAGATATTGAGGTTTTTATTGTTTCATTCGCGCCGTCCATGTTATTTATTCGTTTGCTTTCAAAATTTATATGTGCATTTAGTTTTGCAGTTACTAATTTAACAATTTACCCAAATTTGTGGCTAGAAAGTGGAAATTATACTTTTGAAAAATACGACTTTTTTGTGTAACATGTTTAAGGTTAATATACCAGATACCTACGACAAATTATTTATGCTACAAATAAACACATTATTTATTATAAAATTAGAAACTTTTAGTAACTCAAAATTAACAAAATTAACCGTAACACAAAGTCAGGAACACCTGTTTTCCAATGGGTTTTAAGTTAAATATCTCGCTTTATTTGAGGTTATGTTACCCATAAATGCTCAGCAAATGTTAAGCAGAATTGTCGTATTTAACAAATGTTAAGTGAAAAAGTCTTATATGACAACATTTTTAGCTAAATGTTTTAACATACGACTATTATGCTTAACATGATTTAGCAGTTTACAGATAAGACAAAACTAAAGCATCTAATATAACTGTTTTCTGGTGCAGATATGACAGTTTCGCTTAATATAGTGATAGAACACGTCACAGCAACCATGAAAACGCCTTTAACTCAAGTGATCTTCTGTCAAATTTACTCGAGTGGTTAGTAAAAGCAACAGCTTGAGTAAAATTACCTAAAAATTCCAGACCACGAATTGTATTTAACAAGATTATTTTTTGAATCGAAGCAAGGTAGTTCAAAACGAAATTTTATTTCAATTAATTCACATACAAAGAAATGTGTTGAGAATATTTGACGTTTGGCAGGTACTAAAGTACCTAAATTGTATATTATAAATGCACCTACAAATTCGCAACTATGGCAACTTATCAACAAGCAAAATTATCGAAAAAATTACCGAAATAATACACGCTTCTAGACCCAAATAAAATGTTCCTATTGGTCAATTTGACGATGAAAAAATTAATCTAAATAATTCTGAAAGAAGGTACTTAGCATCTCTAGGTAACTGTTTTGATTTAAATTTCTTTCAAAAAAGTAAGGTCCAATGATGGCCATTATAGTACGATATCGCACTCCAAACAATAACTTTTTTAGCATATTGTCTTCTGCAGCGAATTCGGAAATTAGGATTTTCCACCGACCAATATCTACTATTCTGTGAACTGACAGACCCGTTCGTTGTAAAAGTAGCTTCAGCTGAGAAAATGATGTCACGGACAAAATTTCTATCTTCTAAAATCTTCTCACCAATTAATAAACAGAAATCTAAAAGCTTCTCATCGCCTTCTTCTACAGTATGGATGAATCTTGGCTTGAATGGACGAATATTGTTGCACTTGCAAATTTTTTGCAATAGGAAGTGAGCGAATACTGCTTAGCAGTAGGGTCCCTATATTTAGAGAGTACCGCAATCTCCGCCATATTTACTCACAATAACAGCCGCCAAATTTGAATTGTGGCGGAACGTCAGAATGACATTTTGCTGCTGACACGGCAGTCCGCCATATTTACTCACAGTTCTGAAACATAGTGGAGCTATTGATTGCGGTACTCTCTAAATACAGGGACCCTACTTAGCAGCGACTCAAAGCGCCGCAATTTTAAATTTTTGGTGTTAACTAAATGTCAAACTGACAGAGGTGACAACTCTGTCAATTTGACATTCCCGCGTAAATTTAAGCAATGGATACTTGTATATTGGACTGTGCTTGAACCTTCCACGGGGGCACTATCAATATGAGAAGAGCTCGTCATATCAGCTTCCGAAGGGCATGTGTAAGTCATTACCGATATCAAGTTCGATTAAAATATTTTACACAAAGAATTTGTTCGATTTTGTGTGTCCAGTGGAAGACGGACAGCAGGTCATATCATTTTAATTATTGCCCTGTAAAATATGGCACAGTCTAAAAGTCTGGTGTTAATTTTGCAATCTGAGTAGGAATGCGTGTCGGCCTGGGCTTGGATTTTATTAAATTTCGTCTTCAGATGTACACTTTTATTTAAACGGAATAGATACTTACGAATTCCCTCTGCGGATGCTTCTGATCCACAATAAGCGACGTTCCTGTTCATGAGGCTTTCCAGGAAATCAATAAAACTTAACATTAGTACCGGTTCTTGCGTAACTGCTGTAACAATGAATAACACAGCAATTTTGGTTGCTTACACGACGCATTGCACTCATTATTATGTTAAGATAGGTACTTTAACGTTATATGTCAATTAAAACTGCAAAAAATTATAAATGTCAAATCTGACAGCCTAATACCACCAAAACTTTTAAATGGTGGCACTAGCTGAAAATTCGCTCACTTCCTATAGTGCTCTACTATTATGGATCAATTGGTATAAAGGGACATACTCCAAAACGTTATGTTGCCCTATACTGAGTGGGAGATGTCTTTGCGATTCATGTTTCAGCAGGACAATGACCCCAAACACTCATCTCGCCTTGTTCAGGAGTGATTTCAGAAGAACAATGTCCAGGTTCTGCAGTGATGGCACAATCACCGGACCTCGACTCCATCGAAAACCTGTGGGAAGAAGTTAAACGCCGGGTTCCTACCACAAGATTCCCAAACAAACAGTCTTTAATGGATAAAATCAATGAGGTTTGGACGATTATTACTAGCCGAAATTTAATTTCATCAATGCCGCGTCGTTGCCAAAAAGTTATAGCCAACAATGGATATCCCATTAATTATTGAGTTAATACTTTAATTATCGCTTATTCTTCTGTGTTGTTCATTCATTATTCCTTTCCTCACTCATATTTTCAACTAACATATACACAGTTCATATTTTCCGAGTTTGGAAGCGCGCACATGTAATTCCTCTTCCTAAGGTTACCGCTCCTTTGGAAGTATCCTTCCTGTCCTTTCAAAAGTATTTGAGAAGATTCTTGAAATTCAGTTGCGTGTGCATTTAAACTCATTTAATGCGCTGCCTCTAAGGCAGTCGGATTTTTGGCAGGGTCATGGTTGTGCTTCGGCTCTATCGGAGGTTACAGATGATATTTTTCATGCTTTAGATAATAATAAACTTACTGTTTTGGTCTTGGTTGACTTTTCTAAGGCCTTTGACATGCTGAACCACGACATTGTGATTTCCATTTTGCATCATGTTGGTCTTGCTAATGATGCCGTGAAACTTATCGGCTCATTCTTTTCTGATAGGGGTCAGTGTGTCGCTTACAACAATTGCTTATCCTTACCGTGCAGACTCACATACGGGGTGCCTCAGGGTAGTATCCTTGGCCCTATCTTGCATACCATTTATACATCTTCTTTTAATAAATCCTTTCATAACTGCCGGTGATACTCAACTTTGCCATCCCTTTGAAGATGTTCATAATGCATGTATACTAATAAATAATGATCCTGAACTGCTGTCGAACGTTTCTAAACAACAATTGAAAATTAATCTCAAAAAATCTTGCGCTATTTTGTTCGGTGATGAAATGTTCAGAAAGAACACAGCAAACAATATTATTTTAAAGAGCGACAATGTCGTAGTACCCTTTACAAAGTGCGTTAACAGTTTGGGATTGCTTATCGATTCTAGTTTGCGTTTTACACAGCATATTAACTCTATGTTATAGAGGGTTTACCCCGCATTAAAACTCATATATGGGCAAAGGCATTATCTTGACTTGAATACCAGGAGGATGTTGTGTGGCTCCCCTGTCCTCTCTCATTTCAACGTCTGTGATACTGTATATGCTCTTTGTCTCTCGTGTCGTGATAAATTTCGTATTCAGAGAGTTCAGAATTCATGTCTCCTGCCTCCGTTTAATGTTTGGAATTAGAGCACAATCACATATCTCTCATAAACTGAAGGACGCTAAATGGCCAAATATGTTCAACAGACGTCGCCTTCACATGGTATGCTTCTTTCTCAGGATTGCCCAGTTCTGTTTGCTTCTGTACTTGTTCAATAAACTTGTGTTTCGGGCTGATATGCATGGCGTTGGCACTCGACGAAAGTCCCTTATGCTTATGCTTACGATTCAGCGGCATCGCAAGAAAATATTTAAGAGATCCTACTCTCACAATGTTGTGTTTTGTTTAAATCAGTACAACTCATACTTAACTCTTCCTTGTGATGCCGTGAGACGCAAATTATTCCATTTATTTTTTAACCAGCAGTAATTGGTTTTCATTTTAATTTTTAGCTGCTTTTCATTGCGTGGGATGTGCATGGCTATACTCTTCTTGCCCATCTTCCTCTTCTCGTCTTTCTCTCCTTTCTGTCTTTTCTCCCCTCGCCTTCTCCTTTCATTGTCCTTCGCTCTCCCTTCATAGGTAGGTAAAAAAAACCTTCCAGCTTTAATTTAATTCAACTTAATTTAATTTAATTTATTTGAGAACCGGCTCGCATGGAAGATCAGGCTCTGCAAGTATTGTTAACTATTTGCAGATGCCTGAATGCTTGCCGTTTGACACCAGTTATTGTATTGATATGTCTTTTCCTTTTTGTAATTTTTGGGCGGTGTTAATAAATGTATTATTATTATTACTATTAATTACATACTGATAAATGTTTTTGCCTTCTACATTAAAGGTCTTTCATATTTCGGCACACGTTTTATTTTTCTTGCGAATATTCTGGATGGGACAGATCAAATCAAATCGAGTATAATTTCACTTCTTCTATTATTGAAGTCGGAGCCCCCTTAGTTCGGGCCCCCCCGCAATGGTGGGACACATGGTATAGTCCAAGCGAATATATTGTATAAGTATTTCGTTAGTGAATTACGTATCACTATCACGTACTTACCTATTTGTGTTGAACACTTATTACATTATATTTCAGCGAATAGCCACTAGCCGGTGGTCAATTAACGCCCTTTACATGTAAGGTTATAATTATAAGGTTAAGTATTTGATAATTTTCAAGGTTATTAATTCATTAGTATAATATATGGGTAGGTCAGGTAGTAAATAATTGAAATAGGTACCCATAATATCGTAACATTGAAATATCGACATATTGCAATATCGAAATAGCGATTTATCGAAACATTGATATATCGAAATATCGATATATCGAAATAAAAATATCGATATATCGATATTTCACTATATCGACATTCCGGTATCGTTATTCGATATATCAATATATCGACATCCATATTGATATATCGAAAAAAGTCACAGGCCTAGTGACAACACACTTACATATTGATAATAATGTAAACAGTTTGATATGAAACGCACGAAAATTCAGTTGCCTGAATTTCAAACTTTTGTTTTATGATTGGCAATTCTATAAGGTCAATACATAATTTGATTTCAATTTTGAGTTTTTCGTTTGGGTTTCTGATAATGTGTAGTAAAAGTGGAAGATACATGCCTCCTGAATTGAGGGAAGAGGCACAAAATGTGCATGATAAATTGCCGCCAGAGAAATGGAAAAATTTGTACGCAAAAGTGTATGCTGGCTTTAAAGGCTGTTGCCTGACCAAAAAGGTCACCAAAGTTTCTGAAAATGTGCTGCTGGTACAGGGACGTAGCATGTCGAAACCGGGCCCTGGTGCAAGACCACAACGGGCCCCTCTTTATCCTTTCACAAAAATTTGTATGTTACTTAGTTTTTGAATCTTTATGTTGAAAAATGTAATTTAAAATTCAGTAAGTTCAAATATTTTTAATTTGCTCAGCTGAAGCCAACAAAAACACAATTTGGCAGAGGGGCTCGCAGGGGCCGGGCCCTCGTGCACGGCACCGCTCGCACGCCCTGTTGCTACGTCCCTGTGCTGGTATATTTCCAGGAGCAAGCACAGAATAAGAAGGCTTCCAGTTTATGGGCCATATTTTCCATGCTGAAGTCAACCCTTGCACTGAAAGAGAATTCAAAATATTTCAAGTTATTAGCATTTTTAAAATGCCAAAATACAAATAGCAAATAAGTTCCTTAAAAGTAAGAGGTGGAGAAAAACAATTTCTCGGCATAAATATCGATCAACAATGACATGTTTTAAGGCTAGTAGTGAAAAATAGTATACAGTGTGTTCAACGAGGAATGGGACAGTGCAATATCTCGGAAACGGGTGAAGATTTTAAAATTGTGAAAATGTTTTAATAAACCTCAGTCAGGGGGACATATTTTGTGGCAAAAAAATAGAATTCCATCCATCATATTGCTAGGTGGCGCTATCTGACTTTAATTTTTTAAATGGAATGACATACTTTTGGTCGCATTTTTGGATTCTATAACATATTTGTGATAACTTTCATTAAAACTTCTACCAACCTACGTCTTTTAGCTTCCGAGAAAAAAAATATTTTCAAAATTTTAATACGAAAACATGTTTTCAAGAAATCGCTTTGACACTTAAGTGGATAGAGATAAATTAACAAATATTTTACGAAATGACAGACAAAATATGTTTTTTTCACAAACATAATGCAGATAACTCCGAAATTATCCAACAACGCTGTACATACATTGAAAAAGTAGTCAAGTCATTGAAAGAACCATGTGTCAAAAATTTAACAAAAATTTAGCATGCCATGAAAACAAATGTCTATTGAAGTTTCTCACACTTGAGATTTCAGTTCTGAATATCTTTTGTACAGTTTCAAATTTATAATTATGTGCGAGCATATCACGTGAAACGTTGAACGTGGTAACTAGTGCTACATTAATTAAGAGGTATGAAAAATGTGCTGAAAATGATGGAGAAACATTTGAACATTTAATTTAATTTGTAGTCTTATTTTAATTTTGATATTGTTTAATTTTGGTTAATTGTTTTAATGGCAATAAAATAAATAAAATGTGTTAGTTTAACGTAAGTGAAAGTAACTTTTGGAAGCAACGCGTATAAAAAAATCGAATATCAGTATTCTTGTGGAAAAATACAGTATTTTTTCTATCATTTAATATAAAGTTTATTTATTTATCTCTATCCACTCAAGTGTCAATGCGATTTCTTGAAAACATGTTTTCGTCTTAAAATTTTGAAAATAATTTTTTTTCTCGGAAACTAAAAGACATAGGTTGGTAGAAGTTTTCTCGTTGAACACACTGTATTATATGTACATCAAGGTTGAGAAGTCTGCTATTATTATCCGAGCACCAGTATTGTATTCCTCAGCGCTTACGCGCCTCGTGATACAAGTTTCGAGGGCAATAATAGTACTTCTCAACATTGGAGTACATATAATGTAATAATTTTTATAATATAATTTTTTCACTACTAGCACCTTAAGTATTCTATCACATACGAGGGGAGGTCCAATAATTCGCGGAATGGAGGGGATGAAATGCAAAAAAAACTAATGCTTTCATTTTTCCCTTTCAATATATTCCCCCTTAAGTCTAATACATTTATCAGATTCGCCATATTTACACTGTTGTAAAAATAAACGAGGTTGAACACTGGCAAATTTTAACGGAAATCTTTAGCACACAAATTGTGCATTCGGATTTTAGTTAACCGCCAAATAAAATATGTAATCATACTCACCCATGTTTTGGCTTTATTTTAAGACTACATTTGCCTAATTTCGTTATTTCAATTTTCTGCAGGCTTAACTATACCAAGCTGTTGCTAAAGCTATGTCTATTTCTGTCTTACACATGTGCTACTGATCTCTTGTCCTATCTTTGTGTATCCCACCCTTAACCTATTATAAGTAAGATGTGGAGAAAAACAATTTCACGGCACAAACATCGGTCAATAATGATATTATTTAAAGGCTAGCAGTGAAAGTTTTTTATTTCAATTTTTTGAAATTTTCGCAACATTTATTGTTTAAGTTCTTCAACAGTTTTAAACGAAATACTTTTGAATTCCCCAACGTCTTCTAATTTGCAGCGTGTGAAGGTGGCTTTTGTGCGACCTGTACTGAGCAATAAAGCCACTTCCACAAATGTCATTTACTGCTTCTGTTGAATAAACAGCGTATAGTCAATTGTAATATGTCAGAGCAAAACAAACAAATGAGTCCCACAATACCCTTGCCTACATCTATATCGGCTTCACAAACAAGCAGGTGTCGGCATATAAACATAGTCTGTTTCTTTTAAATGTCTTTGGTTTTGATAGTCACTAAAAATGTTACCCAAACAACTTGAACTATTGTGAAGTATTATATAGGTGGTTTGGTAAAGATTTCTTTTAACCCATACCTACTCGAAGTAAATTCACGAATTCTGTTAGAGGTAGAAAATCGTTAAATAACTGTCTGTAAATCGACAATTGAAGGTAATTGTAGTTAATGAATGTTAATGATTTAAATGTAATCATTGCATTACTAACTGATATACATACTTGAAAGTCTGTATTGCCCACTGACGGTGTTGCCATGCATGATAGTTCTTGGCATCAATATCCAAAACATATTTCGTTAGTGTTAGCTCTTGGGAACTATCTTGCAACCATTCTACTAATACTCTTCTATGATGCCACACTTGATAATTCTTCGGATGATTCATTATAACTCTATATATGTAGTTAAGTTCTTCATGGAGATCCATATTTAATGCTTTTAAAATTTCCCTCCTGTAAAAAATTGCGGCATTAATATTAGAGCCTTAAAATGTACGTCTACTTTTGTAGTGACACCTGATGGTAACTACTGGTAGTTATAATTACAGTGATACACTGAGGGACACCAAATCAACAGCTTAACTTTCCACAATATTTCCAGGTTTTTCCAGTAAATTCATATAATTTCCAGTGGGTTGGATTTGGTGTGGAATATTAAATCAAGGAATCAGTGTAGGTCAAATTAAAAAAAAAATGTTGATGGAATAGATAATGGAATATACAAACGAGATAAGTGCTAAAACTTCTCGACCTGACATTGAAAGGAATGGTATAGACTCACAATTAAGTTTTCCTTTTCAACATAGTACCTGACCTGACCTGACCCCCCACCCAACATCAATGCACTTATTACATCGTTTCACCTACAATTCAATATCCCTAAAAAATTTGCCTTCGGTTTGTCTTCTAAATGTACCTCTACAGAGGGTGATCGATTTGTACGAAACTGCAGTCACAAATTTCGGCTTGAGCAATTTCAGCAGTGTGCACAGGTGCATTGTTGTGCAGTAAATTAATGCACACCTCTGGTCAGTTTAGCATCTCTCACCTCCCAAATACTTTGTCGTAAGTTATGCAGGAGTGCTGCGTATATTCCCTATTGACTGTAGTATTGTGTCCTTTAAGGTCTATAAGAAAAAAGTCCCCATAACAAAAAAAATCATAGCCATGACCTTTTTAGTCAACTGACAGACTTTGAACTTTCCTGGCTGTGCATCTCCTTTTCGTCCTCCATTCCATCAACTGGATTATAATAGAGGACCATAGTTTCATCCCCTGCGACAATTGTCTTCAACACATCCGCAGGATTTTATCGAGCATACAACACTGGCGTTCAACTGCTGAGAGATATTTGGGGGCTAACTTTACTCATGCCTAAATGATCGTGAAGGATTCAGCGAACACTTGTATCTGAAAGTTCTGACATTTTTGATATTTCCTTCACTTTCAAACATCGGTCTCATAATACAAGATCTTCAACAAGGGCAACCTTGTCGTCCGTCACCACTTCCACCGTTCCTGTGCTTGCATTATATTCTAAGGATTCCTGCCCCATTCGAAACCGTTTTGACTAATCTTTTACCACAGAATAAGACAGTGATTTTTCCCCATATACCCCGTGATAAACATGTGATAGTTATGAGAAACTAACTGACATAAAATCCATTTATCAACTATCAATACATAAAACAAATTCTTATGACATTAAATGTTTTTAATGACATATGTACTTTAGCACCCTTATGCTTTAAAGATGTCAAATCGACATTCTTTAGTGCACACATTTTGTAAAGTGCATTGCATAGCAAACTAATACTAAAACCAATTCAAATGAAACTTACTTGTAAAACGTTAATTACAAAATTTATGCAACCAGGAGATGTTGAAAAACTTTCATTCGCGGAGATGTTAAGACCGACAGAAGTAAAAATATATACATACCGGTCCACTACTTTTTCGTGCATAATTACTATTTCTCGTTTAGTAATTATTTCTTAAACAAATATGATAGTTGTGGTCATGCTGATTACTACATGATTTTCCTTTTGTAATCTTCTGGAATCTCACCTGCCTCATATACAGTGTGCCTCAAAGGCCGCCGATTCAATCAGGTGTGATCGATTTCTGCCATAATCGTCCCGTTATAGACTGAAGCCACACGGGATTGCCAAATCGATTTAACACTCACCAGCAAGAACCTATAATTCCTGCTGCATTTACTCCCTCGATACGCATAAGATGGATCCAGACACTTGTGACTAGGTAGTGTCTGATTGTTAGTATTTCACGAGGGGTAAATATCCCGAAAAATGTGTGTACATTTATTCGGAATTCCAATGGAATTCCTTGGTATTCCTCGGAATTCTTTGGAATTATTCTGAATTCTCAGGAATTCCTTGGAAGTCCTTGGTATTCCTTGGAAGTCCTTGGAATTCCTTGGAAGTCCTTGGAATTCCCTGGAATTCAGAGGAATTCCTTGGAATTCTCCGAAATCATTAATTTTGCATTTAGTCCTTATGAGGTAAAACAGTCAATTCCCGGTCAATTCCAAATGTTTCTAAAGCAACTTTGATTTCGTTTTAATTATCGTTTTTTTCGGGAAAAAGAAGCAGTACTTAGATTCCTAATGGTTTATCAGCAAACAATGCTGTATAGCAAATTTTATGGAAGGATAATCTTTCCCAAGAAGAACTACGTCGGTAAATATTAATTTCTCCACATGTTGCTTACGAATATTTGTAATAAATTTTAATATTCTATTCATTATCTGTATGTGAATAAAATTTTAGCGGTTGGATGAGTAGTAGGAGGTGTTTCTGCAGGCATCCATTGTATTCGCACCCACCGGTCAATAATTTTCAATTTAAGGGTGCGGTGAGGTACAGTGCTGTGCGAGGTGCTGTGTCAATTCTGTATGTTTCAGAAACGTGAAAGGGTTCCAAGACGTGGTGATAATAATAATAAATTATTTTGTTTTCTTCTACTTTCTGTTCCAATTATTAAGGCATGGAGCTGTAGTAGTAGTAGGGTGAGCGTCAAGGTACTTGCGTACGTGACATTTGTATACATAGGGAAAGATGTCCAGCAGGTAAAGCGGGCTGCTCGAAACAAGTGTCACTTGCGTACAACATAAAAATCTGCCAGGTTAAGGTCAAGCGAAGCGAGCGGGGCGTTGTAAGTCTCAGTCGTTAGGGTTTATAATATGATTCTCTTCAAAGATCATTGAACAAACAGTTTACAAGTTAACTTACCTCAATATTTAACATAATAGGTGTTAGAAATAAATACGAATTTAAATTAGGAATCCAAATTTTATGTTGCACGCAAGTGCCACTCGATCAGTTATTTACTTTACCTGTTGAGCCTATTTTGCTTTATGGACGCTAATGTCATAAAATTTGCCTTATAGCAAGTGTCATACATTCCAAGGGTAAACCGGTGAACTCCATACAGGGCAGGTCAGATATATCTAACGTAATTTATTACATTTGCCATCATCATCATAAGGTTCTCAGTCCGAAGACTGGTTGGACGCGTACCTCCATTCTTTTCTATCCTGAGCTAACCTACGCATTTCCCTAAAAGTAGAACATCCTACATCCCTAACTATTTGAGAGCAGTAGTCTAATCTAGGCCTACCCCTACCTCTTTTTATTCCTATCTCTGACTCTAGTATGTCACGAACTATTCCTTCGTGTCTTAGAAGGTGTCCTACCATCCTATCTCTCCTACTCTTTATTGTTTTCCATACCTTTCGCTTTTCCCCAACTCTTTCTAGTACTTCCCTATTGCTAACCTTATCTATCCACGGTATCTTCATCATGCGTCTGTAGCACCACATTTCAAACGCTTCTACTCTTTTTCTATCCGCTTCTCCTATTGTCCAAGTTTCGCACCCGTATAATGCCGTACTCCATACATACAACGTTAAGAGTCTCTTCCTAGTCTCTATATTAACCGTTCTCGAGCATAACAGTTGTTTCTTTTTGTTAAAGTATGGCAACATTTGCCATACTTGGTTTTATATATTCACGGGTTAATTTAAAAAATCGAATATTTTAAAGGCTTTTAGGTACATTTACCATTAGGTAAGTTGTGGGTATCAAATATAAAAACCATCCAATTCAATTAATTACCTACTGCAAATATTAAAAAATTATAAAAATAGAACTAAAATTGAAATACAAATAGGAAATGAGAAGATAGAGGAGGTCGCAGATTTCTGCTATTTAGGAAGTAAAATAATTCAGACTGTAGGAGCACTAAAGATATAAAACAAAGAATAGCGCAGGGTCGCGTTGCGTTTAAAAAAATAATAAACTGTTATGTTTGAGAACGGTTAATATAGAGATTCGGAAGAGACTCTTAAAGTCGTATATATGGAGTACGGCATTATACGGGTGCGAAACTTGGACAATAGGAGAAGCGGATCGAAAGAGTAGAAGCGTTTGAAATGTGGTGCTACAGACGCATGGTGAAGATACCGTGGATAGATAAGGTTAGCAATAGGGGAGTATTAGAAAGAGTTGGGAAAAAGCGAAAGGTATGGAAGACAATAAAGAGTAGGAGAGATAGGATGGTAGGTCAGTTTCTAAGACACGAAGAAATAGTTCGCGACATACTAGTCAGAGATAGGAATAAAAAGAGGTATGGGTAGGCCTAGATTAGACTACTGCTCTCAAATAGTTAGGGATGTAGGATGTTCTACTTTTAGGGAAATGCATAGGTTAGCTCAGGATAGAAAAGAATGGCGTCCAACCAGTCTTCGGACTGAGAACCTTACGATGATGAATAAAAGAATATTTATTTTAAATAATCACTCTATTAAGAAATTTAAGCATAAAAGGCATATGCCAGTATTGCACTTTTGTTTGGGATAATTGGGAGGAGATTGCTTTCCTCGAAGATGTTTGGAATTCCATAAAATTATTTTGGAGGGCCTCGGAATTCGTTGGAATTCCTTGGAAATCTTTGGAATTCCTAGGAAGTCTTTGGAATTCCTTGGAAATCTTTGGAATTCCGAGTCCTATGTACAAAATTTTTTAGGGATATTTACTCCTCAGTATTTCAACAATAACTATCATACACTGGGCACTTACTCAGATTTATTTGACATTGAATACTTATCAGTTAATCACAGGGCGAACTCAGGCATGTTCAATCAAGTACTTCTATTTCGGATTGGAGGAGAATGGCCAGCATCATTTCGGATGCTAGGAGTACTGGTACTCAATTCCTCCCTTTGGATCATCCACTTTTATAAGCTGTGATTGGGGGTTAGCGTCGGCGACTGATTTCGAGATTTCTAGCAGGTAGCAGTAGTGCCGGTTGCAAAATACATGACGTGACATGGGTACCAGGTGCAACTACTATTTGCGATACCTTCCATCTCGCTTGACTGCTGTTTCGCATGGCTTGCGCTTGCTTCTTCCACCTGTGTCTACAAACACAGATGACGTACCTATCTTCTAGCTCACGACGTGATGTCAGAACGTCCAAAGTAAACACTAATCTATTCTTGATTACTGCAAGTGTTTATTTTGCAACATTAAAGTATGGATCATTAAATTTGAGATTTTCCAAACATTGATGGCTCGACTTTTTAAACCGAACAATATATATATTCTTCCACCATCAGACGCTGACTGTTATCGTATTTCAAATTTATTCAAACCACTTTGGTCTGTCTTTTCCAATTTTTTAAATATTTCGAATTTTCGAATTTTTTCAATGTGTTTTCATATTTTCAACCGGTACCAAGGGGGCATTGCTTTGCAATTGTCATATTTTTATTAAGAAATGTCATTATAGTCGGTTTTGTTCTGTTTCATAGTCATTTCTGATCGTTAAATAATAAGCCTGATTAAAAGATCCGCCAACAATTTTTTTGTTTATCTCTAAATAGTAATTGCATATTCTTCATATAATTTCTTAAGACCAAAAAATTACACAAATTAATAAATGTAAAAATGAGGACGCATTAAAAAAATCAGAAAATTCGAAATCCTATTTCAAAAATTAGCTGAGACAGGCCAAAATGGCTAGAATAAATTAAAAGAGGATAAAAAACCGGGTCTATATTGTGTAAAAATTAATATACCGTTCCATTAAGTTTAAACTAATGTTGTTTGGTGGTTCGCATGCTTAGTCATTAAAAACGTTATTGATGGTATGAAAGTGAAGGTACGCGACTGTATTCTGGAATTTACTGACGTTGCAAGGAATCTTGGTGTTGCATTGGACTCGAAACTTAGATTTAATTATCACTTTTCAAAGTGCATTCAAAAATCATTCATGAACTTAAAAATCATATTTCATATATGTAAACTCGTAACATTTTCCTTAAAAAAGCTGCTGTGTGAATCACTGGTGTTGTCAAACTTCAATTTTGCGGACAATGTGTATTATCCTTGTTTGGACAGCAATAATATAAGAAGCGAGATAAGAAGAGTGCAAGTGGTGCAGAACACTTGTTTGAGATTAATATTTCGTATTAGAAAAAGAAAACCTATAACACATAAATTAAGTGACATTCGATGGCTCAATATGAAGAATAGGCGCTACCTGCATTCGACTTGTCTACTCCACAAAATAATCACAAGTAAAACTCCACCGTATTTATATAACAAGATAAAGTTCAGGACCGATGTCCACAATATAAATATTAGATTGAAGGATATGCTAACTATTCACTCTCACCTCGCCTCTCACGAGCATTCTTTTTACAAAAGGTCCTATTTGTATTGTATTTGTGCTGTGTACAAGAAGTTCCGTCTGTTTTTAGAAACTCGTCAATAATAAAATTTCAGAGTTTCTATGAGTGATTATTTGCTACACCAGGGTAAATAAAAGTTACGTTCCTGTTTAATTTTTTTTTTAATGATCGCCGCCACCCTTGCAGTTTCTGTTGCAATTTCTGTTAAGGAAAGGGAATTAAACAAGAGGTGAAATGTCATGGTCCCTTTTCTTGGATCTCTACTCGGATCTCTATACATATTTTTTTATAATGCCTATGCGGTTGAGTAGAAGAGCACTGAGTTGACCGTGGCCAACTAGAGTCTGTAAAGTTAAAGACTGGGCTGTCACGTGATCAGCGCAATAGACCTGTTTTCGTCCGGAGGCGGAACTCGTAAATCCAGTGGCGCCCTCAAAAACTTCAAGATTACTGTGCGTCCATTGTTGACGTTGTTTTGTTGACCTATGTTTGAGTGTGATCTTTTAGTGGATATTCTGTTTTATTTTGCGTTTTTATTGTGAGTGTTGCTTAAAAGACTAAAAAACTATCATCTTTATTCGAAAAACGGAGTTGATCGAGGTAATTAAGACTACAAATTCGTGTAACTGAATTGAAGGTTAACATTTTTTGTGTTTGCAGATTATTCTGCTTATTTTGTCATCTCTGTGTTATTTAAAAGACTTTTGAAAAATCGTCGATAGTATCTGTTATCCAGGTAATACTACAATCCAATCAAAGTAATTTTACACATTAAATCCAAGTTGAAATTTTTGACGTTTGTAGGTTAGAAATGTCTCCCAAAAAATTGGCAAATCCAGCATGGTAATTCATAGCTAAGGCCGTGAAATTATCAGTAACGTGATGAAGTTTATGCGGGAAGAAGCACAAAATGGAATTAGGATTCCTTTAAAGAATTACAGGTATGTAGGTACCTACTTCATAATGAGCTTGATTATTGTTAAGATCCAATTGTGTGTTTAAGGCAAAGAGTTATAGAAGCAACAGGTGTTTCGAGAAACACAGATTTTGAAGATTTTGAAGGAATCGAAAAGCATAGAAGCTGAGCCTAGCATAAGGAACGACCGCGAAAGAAGCGTAAACTCGGCCTGATTTCTGTGGGAGAAACGGAAACAATACGGGAAATTATACATATTTTTTTTATTTTGGAGAAAAGGAATCCCTCTCTGAATTGTAAGTAACTACCATTATAAAAAAGAAAACTTCGTTAAGGTGTGTTTTCATTGCAACTGCTGGCAGTTGTTACTTGTCAAATACGGGGTGATTCATTGTAAAGTTTGCTGAACTTCTTTTTTCATAAATAGAGGGAACGTGGTAATAAGAAAGATATTTTCGTGTATTTTTTGGATTTAATATCAAAAAACCAATTGGGTGCTGCTGTTGCGTAGCCAAGTTATGAAAGTATGAATCACACTTGCATTTTAGTAAATGGAATGCTTTGGATTCCGACTTCGATTGTAGATAAATTTCAAGAAACTTACTTTCTGTTGAAACCCAATTATTTTTCAGACCATTATATTTCACGATGTGTTTTGAATGTGTATAGTATATTTTTCATCTAAACATGAATGAAGTATGCAATAACAGAAAGTAATCCCAATAATCAGGGGCTTTTTGAACAAATTATTCTAGGAACAAATGGCAATGACTGCTTTTTCGTGAAATAACAAATGCTACATTTAAATACCTACCTATCATGTTATCTAGCCTAATATCACCTTATATTCCAGGTATTCTACAGAAGATTAAAGATTCTGAACTTTCTTTTTCTGGCTCGAGGCAGTCGCTATGGGTTTTTCTGAAATCTATTGGATTCAGGTATGGCTGCTTTTGTACTTATATGCAAAGTCAAAATATTTCAGATGCCGTTACTACATGTATATTTAAATTTCTGTTTCATTAAATGTTTATGTTTAGAAAATACTTTTATAACAACAGATAGCAATAGTGAGCTTGCTTGAGTGGGACACCTTGTATACTTCTATTTCTATTTAAGGTGGCGAAAGACAGAAGATAACCGTAAGATTTTAATGGAAACCCATGACATTCGCCTGAAAAGGGTGAAATACTTGAAACAAATTCTGCAATACCGGGAAGAAGGCCGAATCATTATATATACGGACGAAACGTATATACACAGCAGCCATGTCCAGCCGAAAGGGTGGTATGATGAGTCGACTAAAAACTTAAAGAAGCCGATTTCTAAAGGCCAAAGGCTGATTATTGTACATGCCGGAGGTGAAAATGGTTTCATTCCCAATGCGTTGCTCATTTTTCGATCAGGTAACACATACATAAGTAATTTTAATATCAAAATGTAACCAAACATTGTCTCTAGGTTCTAAATCAGGAGATTACCACGATGACATGAATAATGCCAATTTCATGACATGGGTGCAGAAACAATTACTGCCCAACATGCCGCCTAATTGTGTACTTGTGATTGACAATGCATCATATCACAATGTCCTGGTGGAAAAAACCTGACATCTGCGAGCCGAAAAGGTGAGATGGTGAAGTGGCTTGAAGAACGTCAAATACATTTTGATGGCTCAAATACAAAACCTGAGCTTTATGGTCTTATCAAACAAAATTTGTATCGATTCCCAAAGAAATACAAATTGGATGAGCTTCTTGAAGCCCATGGTCACCGAGTGTTACGACTCCCCCCTTACCACCCGGAATTGAACCCCATAGAGAAGATATGGGCCACTGTAAAGAACTGGGTAGCTAGCAGAAACGTTACTTTTAAATTAGGTGATGTGGAGGAATTAGCACGTGGAAAATTTTCAAATATTAGCTCAGAAGAGTGGAAAGATATATGTGGCCATGTGAAAAAAGTGGAAAAAACTTTCTTGGAGAAAGAGCATCTGATGGACGATGCAATGGATTCGTTGAAGTTCACTGTGAACACAGGATCATCTGATGAGGAGAGTGAAGAAGAATATCAAGTCACAACTGAAGATGATGGTGATGATGATGATGATGATGATGATGAAGACGACGACGAAGACGAGGATTTAGGAGTACAACCACTACCAAGTGATTAACCCTTAGTTGATAGAGTGTCCAAGCGTCCTTCCAGCAGTACGTAGTGTCCTGCTGGCAGGACGTATTTTCAACCCTATTGTTTTCAATTCATTTAATTAGATTAAAATTTCCTATTTTACGCAGATTCAGAAAACAATCAGCATCGCGGGTGCAGTGTTATATTTTTAATGTTTTTCAAGTTATTTTGTACGAGAATGAATAAAAATGTTTCTCAGCAGTTGTTTTATTTAATAAATAGCAAAATTGTTACGTCGCCTATGAAATTTGAGTCCGTACTGCTGGAAGTCGCGCACGTACTGTCGACAGGACAATCCCATTTAAAAATAATGTCCTGCTGGCAGGACTAGCGGCTCTGTCCAGCTGTCCTGCCCGAAGCTCCTTCCAGCAGGACAAATGCCAGGACTTTCTATCATTAGACCTTGTGGTGCGACATGACATACCTCAAGCACCAAGGATTCTTATTTTTTGAAGGGTTTCTGAAGGTGTTTAGTTCTTAATATATGTGAATTCCAATTATTTATTTTTGGTAGTTAATAGAACTCTCTAAATTTTTAATTACAGAATAATAAGTTTATTTAGCAATTCTTTATCTCCAGTGCTGAAAAATAGTAAATTGGATTATTCGGCTTCCTTTATGATTTATTCTAATTTTCTTTTGTCACATAAGTAAACAACTTGTTCAAAAACCTGTTTTCAACTATAATAATTATGTAATTAAGATTATTTGCACATAAACATGCCGATTTCGTAAATGACATAACCTCACACCAAACGTCACATTTATAATTTATCTGTATGACGAAATCCCCTTTCTTCAAGTTCTTAATGTGTTTCGCGATTTTTTCATGCCTTAAAATGCCAATTTTCCTGTTTTGAATGTAACTTTTATGAATTCATTGTTAAAAAATTATAAATTTCACATATACGCCGGTACGCCACTGTTTCTGTCAAAATCATATTTCCCGCTACATTTTCGCGCAGCCACCATCTTGTCCGGGCCCAGTCTCTAACTTTACAGACTCTAGTGAACTACGCCATTTCAGTCTGTCTTTTTAAGCCCCGACGCAAAAAGAAGGGTGTTATAAGTTTGACGTGTCTGGCTGTGTATCTGTGTGTCTGTCTGTGGCATCGTAGATCCTAAACGAATGGACCGATTTTGATGAGGTTTTTTTTGTTTGAAAGCTGACAAGATCGAGATGGTTCTTAGCTATAATTTATGAAGATCTGTTCAGGCGTTGTGCCGGGGGTACTTAAAATTTTTAATTTTATTACTTGTTTCGTGTATGCTATGTAATATTTGTAAGATCCTGTGTGGTAGCTGAATAAAGACATTTATCTAATACCTATATAAAAATCTCGTGTCACGGTGTTTGTGGTCGCACTCCTCCGAAACGACTCGACCGATTTTTATGAAATTTTTTTGTACATTTGGTAGGTATGAGAATAGGTCGTAAAGTATTTCTCACCCTCCTAGCCCCACCCCCCATTTTTTAATCGCGATTTTAGTATCTCTGTATGAACAATATCCAAATAATTTAACCGTCGTTCATTGACGTGAAGTCATTGACGTGAAGTATCGCGTCACTTTGATATTTCACAATTGGACCCGGTAGGTGGCACTGCAATCGGGTTCTAGGATTTTTTTTTTAACGGCTCGAGCGATTTTGATGAATTTTTTTGTATGTTGGAGTGGGTCCCTGGATGGTTTACATTCACAATTGGACTCGGTAGGTGGCGCTGCAATCGGGTTCCAGGAGTTTTTTTGAACGGCTGGACCAATTTTGATGAAATTTTTTGTTTTTGTTGAAGTGGGTCCCTGGATGGTTTACATTCACAATTGGACCCGATAGGTGGCGCTGCAATCGGGTTCTAGGATTTTTTTACGAAATGTCGGGCAGGACAACGTCTACCGGGCCCGCTAGTTATTATTATACAAGGTGTTACAAATTAGTAGGTCAAGCCGTTAACCACAGATTATCTGGCCGAAAATAATGGGACTTTCCTTATGCCATTATTCATTTAGGCTTCTTTCTTTCAAGATTCAGGGTGTTAAAGTTAAAATTTAAAAGACTGTTTTTATTAATAACTCCTCTGTTTTTTACGATATTCAGTTGAAATTTTGTGCAACGTTTTTTCATATACCGGCACAATGTTCGTGTAATTTTGATCAAAAATATTCATGGGCGAACGGAGGAAAGGGGGGGTCGTAATACCCATTGACCCCCCAACTTTTCCCTGCGCATGTCTATGGTTCAAAGGTATTGTTTTTTATAACAAGCGTTCATTTCATTAAATTTTTCCACTCTTGTAAAATTTTGATTTAGGGCTTGGTTTACGAGATATTGCAACTCATTTGACTATGTGTTGTTGATCCGCTCGCTGTTTAAATCTTCCAATTTTTCGTAGGTAACGAACTAAGCTCGAGAAAAATGTTCTTGGATGAATATGTTCCTGCATAACGTCTAATCTTCAGAAAAATGCCCTTGGATGGTACCTCTTTTATTAATAATTATTTTGACAACTTAACGCCTACCTGTCTTTCTTTCCAATGCTAATTTGGCTGTTAGACGTTATGCAGGAACATGTCGGAATCGATGCCATCCAAGGGCATTTTTCTGAAAATTAGACGTTATGCAGAAACATATCCATCCAAGAACATTTTTCTCGAGCTGAGTTCATCATCTAAGAAAAATTGGAAGATTTAAACAGCGAGCGGATCAACAACACATAGTCAAATGGGTTGCAATATCTCGTAAACCAAGCCCTAAATAAAAATTTTACAAGAGTGAAAAAAGTTAAAGAAATAAACGCTTCTTATAAAAAAGAATACCTTTTAACCATAGACGGGCGCAGGGAAAAGTTGGGGGTCAATGGGTATTACTACCCCCCGTTTCCTCCGTTCGTGCACCGATTGTGCCGGTATATGAAAAAATGTTGTACAAAATTTCAACTAAATATCCCAAAAAACAAAGGAGTTATTATTAAAAATCGTTTTTTAAATTTTAACTTTAACACCCTGTATCTTGAAAGAAAGAAGCCTAAATGAACCTAAATGAAAAATGGCATAAGGAAAGTCCCATTAATTTCGGCCAGATAATCTGTGGTTAACGGCTTGACCTACTAATTTGTAACACCTTGTATAAATCGAGAATTTAAAAAAATAAATATCTCAAAAACTCTTAATTTCAGATAGAGATTGTACGGGATGAAATACTATTAGAATTTAGCATAGATTTCAAAAATGTACTTAATCATATACAAATTTTTTCATTTAAAATAAGAAAGTTTATTATTCATGATTATTTATTATCGTTATTAAAAAATTCTCAGGGCAGGTATATGTAATGACTAATGAGGTAAATAAGCACGGAACCATTTTTTAATATATTCTGTGGTCATTATTTATATTAGTATTATTATTATTACTATTACTACTGATGTACAAAATATTTGCGCCTAAGAGTTTCAAAGTCTAATGGCTAAATACCTAAATAGCACGTAAATGTGTTTACGTGCTGAGACTCTACAAGCAATATCTCCAAGTGCATATAAGTAAGTTCTTGCCAGTCAAACTGTGCCATTTTCAACGTTAAAAACTTGTGTATGGTATGGATTTTCAAAACATTTGCAAAACAAACACAAACAGGACTCGGTAGTACCAAGTATATTGGCAAAAAATAATGGTCTCTACTAAACTTTTTGCTCTTCGAAATTCCAGTATTCATTTCTGAATCACCCTGTATGTTACATTGTAATACAGCACACAAGTGTCTCCATCATACCGTCATATGTCAGATTTTCAATCTAAACAAAACAAGTGCACGTGCACTTGCATAAGTTAAGTTAAAACATCAGGTAACACATGGCTTGTTTTATTCGGAATGAAAATCTGATGAGCCACTTTTGTGATGTATTAGTACAAAGGAAAGTAGTGTTAAGACTCAGTTAGCTATGTACATAGACTAGCAAAAAATAAATAGTGATTGTGTTAACAACAACAAGGTTGTGTTTACATGATTGTAATTGGGAAGGGAAGTGTGCAATACATGATGACATTCTTCTCAATTGTTAGATTATTCTAATGTAGACATCTCCATTTACAATAGGTACTTCACAGTGCAGTACCAAGTAGCATAGATCACATGTACGCATCTAGATGACTCTTGTGAAAGAGTTCGACAAAGGTATTCTACATAAAAAATGTACTCACCTGTACAACCAGACAGTGTAGTTTGCGGGATTAAGAATAGCAGCATCCTTAGTTAGTTCGAGTGCACGCTCTGACTTTTCCGAAGTTTGTAAGATTGCACGAAAATAATCGAATACATCTTTGACTAAAACAACCCAACATTAACTTGCTAAAAAATGATTTTAACAGCTGACAATCATGAAACTTATTAGGGTTGCCAGACATGCTTATTTTAGCGGTGCAATCAAAATTTTATATTAAGTCATGGTTATTTAAAAAAGTAACACAGACTTAAGTGTGATGCTGATTCAGTTGCTATAAGGTCAATCAGAAAGTATGTATCATAGCAAGTGAGCCGGTGTCAGACTTAAACCGATGTTACTTCTGTTGAATAACTATGCCTAAACGCACTCGTAAATGCACATCCCGACTATATTCAAAAATGTCCTTATCTTTCAATATGTAATTTAAAATTTTTACCCTGAGAGCCAGGCATGCTCATGCTTCGAAAATACAGATTAGAGGTGCACGAAACGTAATCTTTGTACAAGTGCAGTAAGAGGTAAGTAAAATGTTTATTGTCATAATGCAACACACACAGAAATTATAGTAGGTGCATTCCAAATTTAATTTCAGTACTTGGTTAGTGTAGATGTCAGTTTCATCAACATCAGTGGGTAGGTAGGAACCACAGAGTTAGTAATTTGATATCTTCCGGTTATGTAGAGTCGATACTCATGAAGATCACTCTTTTGTCAATTTTTTTATACCTAATTTTTTTCGATAACAAGTGGGGGCCACCAGGCTAGTAGGTACCTTACTTACCTATGTTTTTGGAACATATTTTTCAGTTTCTAAAACTAGAAATTTGTAAAATAAATATTGTTTTTCAGCACATTGTCTACAAGCTTTACAGGAGTACACTTCAAAAATATCTAGTTACGCAAATTTTCATTTCAGAAGGAAACTCCGCCAACTAATTCGTGATTTTGAAACTTTCCGATTTCCTCTAATGGGATTACTGGCACCCACCATACACCCTATCATTTTTTGCCTGTGTCCCGCTTTTAACTTTTTTCAAATCTGGCAACTCTAATTGTGCTTGGATATTGTACATAACGTTTACTTACATTGATCTGAATATGCAATTGATACAACTGGTACTTCACCATCTTCTTGAGGTACAGGTGTAACGTCATTCCACTCGGGTCTATTTTTGTAAAAAACCCATTCTTCATCGAAATCATCATCTCCGCTATCAGCCATTTTCACGATTACAATTATGAATTACCTAAGCAAATATTTAGAACTTAAGCAACCGGTAATCTAATCTCCATATCTAACCTACAATAAGAAAAATGACATGTTTCTTATTCCTATTACAGTACTCTATCTTACCGGTGTACTCCCGTACTCTCAACTACTGGTAATCACAGACAAAATAACAGGTGATGGCAATGTCAAAACTTACCCGTAGCGGCAGCTCTTAATTATATCCCAACTAAGTTTTGCCAGAACACTGCTTTAGCGTGCTATTATTCCCTTTCTTCCATTAGCAATCGCGGAATTTCTTTAAATAAATACCTTTCGTGACGAGTCACTAGACACAACACATGAAATGCAAAATTCTGTAAATTACAAGCTTTAGAAGAAAAAAGAAAAAGGATCCGCACGGATTCCAAAGAAAACTCCCAGCGCGTCTTGAAAGTGCCCGCACCTTTCGGTACTTCGCCAAGCGACCTACTTCAGTAGCTGAAGTTTAACAGTTTATTAAAGCGCGTGAAAGTGGAAGTTTCTCACTTAGCAAAATCTAGTTGGGATGTCTATAAACGCGTAACGGCAGGTGGTCATGGATTATCATAATGCGAAACCATATACCTATTATATTAATACAAACAACTCCCCATTCCTTGCATGTGCAAAAAGCGTCCTAGAGAAAAGGCGACAGATATAGTATATTCTACTTCGTCGTTTATATTTGTTAGATGCATACCAAGCATGCGCAAGTAGGTACGTTCGGTGGACGGTTGCGACTTATGCAGATTTTGTATACATCTGTCTCCCAATGTCTAGTACGCTTTCGCCTTTCGGAGCGTAATGCAGACCCACTGTGCGAAACAGACTGACTAAAATTAAGAAAATTAAGAAAATGGGAAAATAGAGCAGTGGAATCATTGAAAGAAATTAAAATTTATTTCGCCCATCCCACTCACTGAAAACAATTAAAATTTAATCAGTGAGTGGGATGGGCAAGATATTTTTACGCCGAATTGAACACTGACCATCTTAACTCTACGGGACTAGAAATCTTGCGCAGAACATACGGTCTGGGCTCTAGAGAGGGGAGTTCAAAACAGACCAATTCCATATTCCACTCAAGTATTAAGAACTCAAAGTCAAACCTCAAACATCAAATTATAACCAAAGAACTAAATATTTATGTTGTAGGTACTATTGTCATTTCGGAGTTTTGTTCTTGTTGTCGTTCGTTTCTGGTCCCTGTCCCTACAAGTTCCTGCTTACGTTTCTTGCAGGGCCAACTTAAATTAATAATTTAAGTTAAAATTAATTATTTAAGAGACCGGCAAACCCCTTTAAAATGAACCCGAAAACTGACTTCGTAGTGCTATGCTCATTTCTAAACGGTGAAAATTGAAGTGTTGAATTTTGGACAGTTTATAAACGAAACTTTATTTTATGTTTCCATTGAAAGAAAATTTAAAAATTTTATCTCAGAAAGTGTCAGTTCACTCATGAAATTGACCAACTTCACGCGTGCATAGCGCCAAGAGATTTACAGTTTTCGAAAAATTGTTTCAATGGCGACATAAAATATACCTTCTTCTACCATAATCAGGCTTTCGTGTTGCTAAATTTACTAGGATGAAGGTGTAATCATGGTAGAGCGAGAGCGCTGCAAACGCAAAATATGGCTTGGTATGTGCTGCCGCCCGGTGTCGACTGAGCGTAAACTCAGAGCGGCGTTGTCTCATTTACTAGGTACCGAACGCGCGGGCTTTGAATGTGCATTGTTCTTGTGTCCATAAATGTGATTAGCGCGACGGTGTTGCAACACAGCTGATAGTTTGCTCCGATTTCTAACGAATACCTCACCGACCCGATGCCCCGCAGGTGTAACTTTTGATCTGCTTTGCCGGACTCTTAAGTTGGCTGTATGGTTTCTTGTTTTGTGTATTGTTGTGTGCATTCCAGTGTTGCCGCGGACACTACAATTGTACTAAATGCAGTACAGTACCCTTTTATGCAGTACGGCAGTACCCCAATGACTATTTTAGTAAGTACAATTTTTAAATTTTGAACATATATTTTGTTTTATTGGTAGCCTCTTCGTTTTCTCTTATATTTCTAGTTTTTTTTTGTTATTTATGTGGGAAAATGTTTTTGTTTTCTGAATTTTATGCTGTTAAATTATTAATGTTTTTGTTTTATAGTGTATATTATTTTTTGTGAAAAAACTTTAGTGAAGACTAATATGTTGTTTGGTAACGGATATTTATATTTTTTCCGTCGACAGTGTATTTATCAATATGATTAACAAACGCAAAACAGTTCGTTAATAACCCCTATTAATGAATCATTTCTATTAATAAACGATTTTAGTACCCTAGGCAACCAAACATAGGTACATATATGAAATATCCAAATCAAGTTGTCATGTCATCAAGATCTGTCACTGTCAAGTTTACAGTTTCTGAAATCGTAATTCGTACAAAGTTTAATAAACGGATGTTGACGAAGATTTTACGTTAAAAGTGGACGGAAAAATTTTGTAACGAACTCTTATATTAAAAAGCGATTAATAATCTCGACAATTAACTCACTCGCTGCGCTCGTGAGTGAAAATGTCTCGATTATTAATCGCCTTTATTAATACACTTGTTCGTTAAATAACTATTAAATTTTACACTCTAATTCGGGACCTAAGTGCCTCCGTCATACGTCAGATTTTCATTCCAAACAAAACAAAAGCACGTGCCATTTGACGTTTATCGATATTATTTACAACGTCTTAAACTAGTTTTTGCAATATAATTATAGACGTTTTGTAGTGAAAACAGTTTATTTTCAATTTGTGTGTTGGGCTTACGCGTAAAAACTTGAAAACAACTATATGTAATCATAATTATATTTCAGAGGTTAGGTTAAAACGTCAGAAAGCACGTGGCTTTGTTTTGTTTGGAATGAAAATCTGACGTGTGTGACGTGCCACTTATCTCCCGAATTGGTATGGGTATTTTACGTTTTTCAAGTCTAGTACATTTTCACGCGAAACAGTACAGTTTTCTGTAATTTTTAGTACACTAAGTTTGACAGCCGCGGAAACACTGCAACACTGGTGCATTCGGATTCACGTTGCTTTTGTGACATTTTGGAGTAGCCACATCATTGCTTTGCAATAATTCATTTAGTAAGCAGTGGTTATGTTTACAAATACGTATAATGAGTGGACAAAGTTGTATAGTGCTGTTATGCATAAATAAGGGGTATGTCAGGAATACAGTATTTCAGGTAAAATTAGTGATTTAGTTGTTTGCACATATCGACTCGTCCAACGAAGACGACAGTAAATTATTTATTCTTTTTAATCAGAAGCAAGAATCTTATCATTACGAGTGTTCGCGCTAGTGTACTTTTTCACATTCTAATTATTCTATTTTTCTTTTCCCTTCCCGAAACCATTCGTATGTTTTTGCGCGCGCGCATGGCAGCCAGGGGCTGCCGAGAGAACAGCTCAAGTCTCGAAAGTTCGCGCCGCCGAGAAAATATGGAGTAAAGAAGTCTCGTAGTAGTATCGTTGAAGAGAAGTTGTGTCGTTGGGCGTATCACCATTGAAACAAAGGAAGTTTATTCGGAAGATACACATCAAGTGCTAACCTAAAATTAAAGGACAAGCATGTCGGTCTCCTATCTTATCTCCAAATAAGCCAAGGTACATGTTTTCAATTATCCTCTCGTTACCATCCTTTTGTTGGGGCGTTTTACTGGACATTAAATTTAAAATTAAGACTTCGTGGCTATATAGATAATATTTCGCTTTAGTAAGTATGTACACTCGATTAACAGGCATAAACATTTTTTGGCCACTTCACACGGAATATCGTGAACAGCGATATGGCACATTCCAGATTTCAGTAGATTAGCCATTTTTTCGTGTTTCAGTAATAAAGTCGCCATTTTTCTCGTGTGATTATCTACGCTTATTCTGTGGTTTTTCGAATGTTTAATTATTACATTTTGTAACATAACTTGTCTCGTTTCGTGTTATAAGCAAATTATACATTGCCTTGTAGGTTTTGGTTTCGTATTTAATATACAGGACGTCTCGTTTCGTTCCTGCTTGGACCTTTGATAATAGGTACTTATAAATCAACTTTTTCGTATTTTATCGTGTCGTATGTCGCATACAGGGTGTTTGATGTGGTTGTGTTTGTTATTTAAGTAACTTTTCGCGTAGTTAGCAAAGTTGATTAAGAATTTTCGTTGTTATCGCCCATTTTTTGCCGTGTTGAGTATTTATCAGGGGGTTTAACAAATTTTGTCGTCGAGTTACTTACATTATTGAGTAATACATCATAGTTAGGCACACGTTTTCGGCGTGCTACTTTTTTCGGCGTTTATCGCATTTTTCGGTGTATTGTACACAGATCCTATCGAAACTAATCAGTTGAATACAGTCATTATGGGGTAAATTCCTCCCCATACTTAGCTATTCGTTGTTTATTGCATTTGGCCGAGGAAGGAACTATTCAGTCTCCTTTTGCTTCACGAGCAATACGCTCATCTCTTTATGTCGACGATTTCGTTTGGGCTATTATTTAAAGGGGCGGTACATAGGTATTACAATTTTGGTCAGAAAATACAAATTGTATGTTCAATAAAAGATTGGGCGGTAAAATATGAACAGTAAAAAAAGTGGAAACGAGGAGTAACATACATATATCTTCAAATGAGTATAGCTCAATAACTATATTGGAATGCATGAAAATCCATTAGGCAGTAAAATGAATAAAGGGGCAGTAACGTGTGTGCAGTCATTAAATCAGTATGGGTCCGTTAGAAATCATGGGACAAGTAGTAATGTTTATTTAAGTTAGGCAGCGAAATAAAAAATAACAATTAACAATAATGTAGGTCTCGATGTAGGTACTAAGAAAAAAATTAAATTTATTGCACCATTAAAATTATTCAATGCTAATGACTGAGACTTGCATGAGACTTACATGACCTTAACCTGACATATTTTTGGACAAACAGTGTGAGTTGTTAGCGTCTATAATGTTACTCTCTTCAAAGGTGCGCATTTTCAGGTGAATAATATTTGAAGAGAATAATGTAAACGCTAACGACTGACACTTTTTAATCCAAAAGTCTGTCAGGTTAAGGTCAAGCGGAGCGTTGTAAGTCTCAGTGGTTAGCATCCAAATGACGCATTATTGGATGCAGCATTACAAAAATGCTTTGTGGTGCAATGCGGTGCAATAGAAGACGCAAAGGGATAAAGCAAAATTAATATTTTTTTTACCTGTGGTGGGGGGCTGAGTTCAGTATTTTAAACATTTCCATGGGAAAACGGGGAGCGGTGCATTGAATAATTTTAACGGTTCAATGCTTGTGCAATAGATCCAAGCACTCGCAACTCAGTGATGTGATAAGTGATAGGTAAAGGGTGAAACGACTAATGCTTATAGGCAAATCTCTTCCGATTGGCCGCCCACGGTGCACTGCCGGTAAGCTCCGCTTCTTTTAACGATAGTCTGCCGCTCTTTTCAATGAAAATAACGTTCGATTTTACCAAACATCCAGAACTGGCGAATTATTTATCTAACTGCCCATTAAAACATTATACTGCCCATTCAATCATTTTACAATTCAAATAATAATTGCACTGGACATTTATTTAATCCATCTCTCGGGTAAGTTTTGAACTGCCGCTGTAGGATTAAATAACCTACCAAATTCTTTTATATTGCTGGCCACGTTCTCCCTCCACATTAAGTTAATTACCGCCAAACAAATTTAATACCGTTTGCGTGAATTTTTAACTGCCCGATGAAACTTATGCTTAGGGATGCAACGTTTAGCGATTTTTCGTAAACGTTTAAACGCATATATTAAACGTTTAAACGGCGTTTAAACGCGCACCCTACGCGAAACTTAGCAATATTGCAATATTGTTTTGAAACTTTAATAATTAGAAAAAAATCAAATGTCGTTTGAAAGTTGGGTTATAAATCATAAAATAATACATATTCCGTTGAATGATGGCCGCGGCGATGGCGGCGAAAGTCCTTAAAGGGATGCACACAATAAATTTGAAAAGTACATGACGGTTTTGCAATATTTAAGCGGCCGCGTCGTTTTTATCTTATACGCGGTGCGCGCCCAGCACTAGCCGCGGCTTTGTTTATCTGAAATTTAATGATATTTAAATTTTATCTGCTTTGCGTTTAAACGTTCCCCTAAACGGGTAGTGTCCACACGGGCGGTTAAACGTTTAAACGTTTAAACGTTGCATCCCTACTTATGCTGTGAATGTGTTATGTTTTGATTTTCCTGTTACTGATGAATTTGAGCAAATTTGGCTGAGTTTTAAGGTGAGTAATAGGAAAATCGTACTAGGTGTTATATACAGGGTGATTCACGGAGACGGCCGGTTAGACGTTCTTTCTCAGAAATGGTAGCGAATTAAAATCTGAAAATTTGCCCACAAAAGTTCTCGGCTTAGACCATTTTTCTTTATCTCGTACCGATTCCAAGTTATAACTGATGAAATTTGAAAAATGGAGATTTTTAACGTCTAATGTCTCGAAGAGGATGCACTTTACACATGCAATGTTTTGCATAAGGTGACCTTAAAATTCGACCAAAAATCTAAATCCGTAATAAAAATGTAGGCATTCCATTTAAAATAAGAGAGTAGGTACTCGTTTCCGGTATAACCAGAAGTTGTCGGACGTTGAAAATATTTTAATTAGAATTGTCTAAGTCGAGAACTTTTGTGGGCAAATTTTCAGATTTTAATTCGCTGCCGTTTCTAAGAAACGTCTAACCGACCGTCTCTGTGAATAACCCTGTATAGGCTACCCAAACCAATTATTGTGTTTCGCTTGTTGGTAATATGTTGGACAGTGTAATCTCAACACTATTGCCGACGTCAGATATCTTGCTCCTTGCTGTGTATGGGTGATCTGAATGTAAATTTGCTGAGTGGAAATAATTTAATAGACAGATGTTTTAGTGCATACGGTTTTACCGAGGGTTTTACTCAATTGATTCGTGAACCAACTAGAATTACTTTTGAATCGCTGACGTTACTGGATCCCATTTATATAAATGATGATACCATTGCCATCTCGATTGCCATTGATGCCGGTGTGGTAAATGCGGATTCTATTATTTCGGATCATCATTTAGTATTTTGTAAACTCAACTTACCTACTTTTAAATTTACTCCCACAATAGTTACCTACAGAGATTTTAGATTTTTTGGCTTATTGAATTTTAAGAAAGACTTGGAACGTTTGGATTGGCTTGCTGTGATACGCGAGGAGGCCATTGATGCGAGCATTGATGTCAAAGTTAGTATACTTATCCAGAAGTAAAGCAGTATACTTATCCAGAAGTAAAGCAGTATACACTAAATGATATAATGGAAAAATTGGAGTAGATGGAAATGAGACATGTCGAGTTACTGCAAAAATATGAAAACCAGCTGATTATTAATAGTGAACTAAGAACTGAAATCAATGAAATAAAACTCAAACTCAATCATGAAGTGAACAGGAACGATCAGAATAAACTCAAGAATAATTTAATTATTATGGGAGTAAAGAAAGTAGATGCTCAAGAAAAAGTTATAGAAATTGTAAACAGGATTGCAGATCATCTTCTTGTTCCTATCGGTGAAGTAAAATGTTACCGCTTGGGAAAATGTTTAGTGGGAGAGAATAAACCGATTAAAGTAGAATTCGAGTCCAATAGGGGAAGAGAAGCATTTCTGTCTGCACGAAAGGGTGTGGAACTTACAACGAAAAACATCAATATTGAGGGTCCAGAATCACCTATTAACATAAATCAAAATTTGACAAAACACAACGGAGACCTGTTAAACATAGCAAAAAGGTTTGGGAGGGAGCATAACTATAAGTTTTTGTATGGTTCAAGGAAGGAAATATATTCATTCGTAAAAATGAGAATACAAATCCAATACTGGTCGCGGATGGTGACTGCTTAGACAGACTGGAAAAATAAAAAAACTGAAAAACAGAGTAAATCAAAAAGATCTTATAATTATTTATACAAACATTCAAAGCATAAAGTCAAAGATGAACGATAGTGATGAGGTGAATTATTACCAGTTACCTGGATATAAAGCTGTGCATGCATGCAGAACTACAAGGGTGGGAGGGTCTTCAATATACATAAATAATGCTATTAAGTTTTGTGAAGTTGGCTGTTCGTCCGGTGAGTCGCCGCCTGTGGATCATGTGACTATTAACCTATACGAAGCGAAAATACAGGTGATGGCGATTTATCGGTCACCGTCATATAGTGTTGGAAGTTTTGTGGAGGAACTGGGGGCTATCTTAAGGTATGGTTCGGTTTGAGCGTTTGTCGGCGGCCGTCGACAGTCGCTGCCAACGGCTGGACACTGATTGTAATGTTGGCTTATCAACGCGGTTCGCTTTGCACGTCGAAACTTGCAAACGCGGCAGTCAACAGCGCGCCGTTGCATGCAGACTGCTAGGGTAATCAGTATGAACGCGCCGTCGAACCTTGATGGTCAGTGTCTACGACGATGGCGCCGAAATTTTCATCCACTGAAGACGACGTATTAACTGAGTTCGAGACTTCAGAGCATTGTATGATTCCCAAAACAAAGACTATAAAGACCAGCAAATAAAAGAAAACATTTGGACAGTGGTCGGAAAAAGGTAGGGAAGAATGGTAAGAAAACAGCACGCTTTATTTATACTTGTTGGTAAAATGTTGTACACCATTTCCAAGTCGTCTTCTTCTTCTTCTTCCTCTTCTTCTTCTTCTTCTTCTTCTTCTTCTTCTTCTTCTTCTTCTTCTTCTTCTTCTTCTTCTTCTTCTTCTTCTTCTTCTTCTTCTTCTTCTTCTTCTTCTTCTTGTAATAATGCGAAACACAATTCCATTGCAAACGTCAAATACCTCTGAAGACTCAAACACGACTGTCGTCCGCTGGAACGTGGAAGCGTAAAAGGAACCAGTGGTTATGCCGCCGTCGGCGCCGTTGGCGGCTGCCGTTTTCAGTCGCCGACAACGTCTACTGAAAAACGCCCAAACCGAACCATACCTTTACAGGAATTAAAACAGCGAACAGTTGTGTTGGGCGATATGAATGTGAACTTGTTGGATCTGAATAAAAATGTGACACAAGACTACATAAATACAGTACAATTAACAGGATTTCAGATAAAAAATGAAATTACAGATTCATGTGCTACGAGGATTACCGCTAACTCTTTATCAATTATTGATCATGTATTATGTAATAGAAATAGTATTGATTGTGAAGTCGAAATAGGTGACAGCTTTGTCGGACCATCAGTTTGTTGATGTACATTTCAATCCATGAATGTATCCCGTTACATGTACCCAAAATTAATATTAATAGGTACAGGATTAACATAATAAAATTTAAAAATAATTGTGAATTGTTGTAGTGAAACAAATACGAGTATTACTAATGATGAAACAAATAATTACTTTGGTTCCTGCTGTGGACAAATTTTCACCCATTTTAGTTTTTTTTCTGAATGTCACTGTATTAACTGATTATTTTGTTTCCTAATTAATTTTTATACAGGTACTATCGAGGGTACTATTAAGTTGCATTCGGAGAAAATTGATGAAGAATTAGGAATGGAAACTGCGTTTCAGTGTATATTTTAATTTTATTAAAAATGTACATATATAATCGTGTGTTGCCATAGTTTTCCTGCAAATGGGTAAGAGAAGTTTCTTCGGGACTCGTCTTGTGCTACCTACAGGTTGCGAATACGCTTAAAGATGAATTCACCATTGAATTTCTTTTGCAGAATGTAAGAAACGTATCTAACGTTACTATGCCGTTATGGTTTGTATCCATCTTCTGAAACATAGGTAGTTTACATTAATGAAAATTAGACATCATACAGCATGCTCATAAAGTTCGAAACAAATTCGTTGTCTTGATAGCTACCCAGTTATTCGAATTAAATAAAATGCAGTTTGGGAAGATTACAAATTATGGCAGATTTTTTCTGATATGGGCAGTGTTGCCACGTCTACCGTTTTTCCCTATTGATGGAAACGTCTATATTTTAATTGGAACGGCCCGGATATTGATACAGATTTGAAAGTACTCTTCTTGACGAGCTTGCGTTAAAGATACTCAATAAATATACCTATGTATGTTGCTGAAAAATCATTTAGGTAGAACTTTTCTGAACATTGCGAAATGAAATGAACAAGAACGTTCACTTTAAAAAATTCTGACACACGAACTTAATGGTTGATTCAGGAAACGAAAGTAACTTTTATTTAATTAAAATTAAGCGAAAGGCTGGAACGAGTAATGTATAACTTGTCTTAAAAGGAATAAATCACTTAGGTATATGTAACAAAGTTTAAGTATATACTTGTTTTATTTTTACAGATGTTGAAATAATATTGTTGTCTATGAAAATTTTGTCAATACTTAACCGATAATAGAAGCTCTCTTGAACGTTCCTCATACTACCAGGACTAATTTCTCTTATCTCGGCCCGGATCCGTGTTTTCAATACCTTTGTTGCTTCTTAACGTAGACCCATTAAATCTATCATCAGTGAACTCGCAAAGGACAGTACTTTTCAAATCTGTATCGATATACAGGAAGTTCCATTTAAAATAAAAATGTTTGCATCTATAGAGGAAAAACCTTAAACGTGGCAACAGCGCCAATATAAAAATAAGTATGCGATAATTTGTAATTCTCCCATGCAAAATTTTATTTAATTCAAATAACCAGTTATCGAGATAATGAATTTATTCCGAACTTTATGGGCACTCTGTACTTATATGCAACTAAAGAAACATAATATGAAAAATAAGAGAAAAGCATTTATTTAGTTATATTTAGAAAAAGATGCCGCGTGACATAACGGAAATACAGTGAATTGGGGCGTGCCTCTTTGTATCGTTTTGAAATGAATAAAAATAACTCAGTAATATCATTCAGGGAAATGTACCTAAATGTCTCGATCTCTTAAGGGTACATTCACATATTCGGCTTGCTCAATTCTGAACTGGGTTAAGAACTTAACTTATATAAACTGTGGCCAAGTTGTTAACGCCATCACTAATTCGTAGTCTATGTATAGCTAATAGTTTTTTCACTACTATGCTTTCTACCAATTATAGTATTATTTATCGAGTCAAATTTAAGCAAATCTATTCCATGTACCAAAATAGTTTTTAGCAGAATCACTATCACTACATCGTATAAAACAAAGTCGCTTTCTCTGTCCCTATATCCCTATGTATGCTTAAATCTTTAAAACTACGCAACGGATTTTGATGCGTTTTTTTTAATAGATAGAGTGATTGAAGAGGAAGGTTTATATGTATAATAACATCCATTAAATAGTGGAGAAATACTTTTATTTTTGAGGTTTCTAATGTGATGTCGTAAATAATTACATTTTTTCCGCTTACATTGCAAACGCAGGCTGAACCCTACGAGATTTATCAAAATAATGTACTAAGTATTGTACACATTGAAAAGGTCTACAGAAAACTCCGCGATGGTATATGTCTATCTCTTATGGATATCCCACAATAACATTTTTTTGTCATTTACTTTTTACGACAAATAATGGCTAATTTTCGAAGCGATTTTAACCAATACAGCATTAATCCTTATCCAAATCAAAACTACTGGATCGATTTTAATCATTTTTTCAGCGAGTGACATAGGCTATATATTTTATACCCGTGCGAAGCCGGAGCGGGCCGCTAGTATTTAATAAAATAAAAACTGAAAATCTAATAAAATAAAATTTAATAAACTTCGAATTATAGAATTTGACAGAATTATTATTAAAAATAAATAATTAAAGATACGCCCCTCTCACCTGTTGTCAACAAACTTCTTATTTTTGGTCCAAAATTCAGTTATCCTCCATTTCTATGAGATAATAGAATCTTAAAATTTTGACTGATGTAGAATATACCATTTCTCGATGTCCGTCAGAAAATTATTAAAGTGGAAAAATAAGTCCGCGTGATTTAGGGATAAGATGTTGCAACCGAATTTCAAAATTCCTAAATGGCAAAAAGAAACAGCACTTTCAGTTTTTGTAAAAATATCGAACAAATATTAGTAAAGTAAAAAGATATAATCCGACATTCAAGGGTTAAGAGGGTTGAATTCAACCAGTGATTTTATAATACTAGATACCAACATGCCGTATATTCCATATATAATGGGACACGCCAGGAAGTGCAAAATACTTTATTGTTTTTGTTTCGTTCTACCGTGAAAACTTGTATATAGCAATCACTGTCACTAGTTCCATAAAGAGCGCATGTGCGAGATGGAGGTTGCCCTTTTTCTTTTCTAGATTCAGCCGGATTTTAGGTTAAATTATTTTAAAAGCAAAACAGGGATGAAACACTTCACTGAGCAATTAATAACGACCAATAACAAGAAACTGACATTTTTGTATTTGTCGCATGGATATTCCATTTTGTTTAGCAGTTTTTAACTGAAAACCATAGCAAAGAAGACTAGTTTTGACTCTCGAAACAAAACACTTGCCATATTGCTCTTTTGGCATCGGCGCATCGGGAACATGGGAAGGTGCTCGAGCTTGAGCATGCGTATTAATGTGGAACTAGTGAGAAGGATAAATAATCTCATTTGATTGATCCAGTGTGCAAAGAGGTAACTGAAGTACGTCTGGATTCTGGAATAGTCCGGTACATGTTGGCGTGGAGCGTGGAGGCTACCTTGCATGTTGGTATCTAGTATTATAAAATCACTGAATTCAACGCTCTTATTCTAGGAGAAACTCTTAAATACCGAACCGAAACTTCCATCGCTTTGAGATTCTATACAAATATTGCAATAAATATTACTAATGTGAACAAATCATCTCGAAATTCAGGGTACAATAGTTGCATGCATCCATCACTTTATTTCGGCAATATTGTGAAATACCAAACCTATACCGTATCAGTTTGAGGTTTTGTACAGAAATTTCGATGAATATTATTTAAGTTAAAAAATAAGTAGGTACGCGTGATTCAAGTATAAGAGGTTGCAACCGAATTTAAAAATTGCTAAATGGCAAAAAGAAACATCGCTTTCAGTTTTTGTAAAAAAATCTAATAATTATTCGTCAAGCAAAAAAAAATATAATCCGACATTCGAGGGTTAAGGGGGTTGAATCCAACGCTCTTATTCCAGGATAAATTCTTAAATGCCGAACCGAAACTTCCATCGCTTTGAGATTCTGCACAAAAATTGCAATAAATATTACTAATGTGAACAAATCATATCGAAATTCAGGGTACAATCGTTCTATCCATCACTCTTAATTTCGGCAATATTGTCAAATACCAAATCTAAACTGTATCGGTTTGAGGTTTTGTACTGAAATCTTGATGGATATTATTTAAGTGAAAAAATAAGTACGCGTGATTCAAGAATAAGAGGTTGTAACCGAGTTTCAAAATTGCTAAATGGTAAAAAGAAACATCATTTTCAGTTTTTGTAAAAAATTTTAATAATTATTAGTAAAGCAAAAAAATTATAATCCGACATTCGAGGGTTAAGGGGGTTGAATCCAACGCTCTTATTCCAGAAGGAATTCTTAAATGCCCAACAGAAACTTTCATCGCTTTGAGATTCTGGACAAAAATTGCAATAAATATTACTAATGTGAACAAATCATCTCGAAATTCAGGATACAATGGTTCAATCCATCACTCTTAATTTCGGCAATATTGTCAAATACCAAACCTAAAGTGTATCGGTTTGAGGTTTTGTACAGAAATCTCGATGGATATTATTTAAGTGAAAAATAAGTAGGTACGCATGATACAGGGGCATGAGGTTGCAACCGAGTTTCAAAATCCCTAAATGGCAAAAAGAAACTTCATTTTCAGTTTTTTAGTTTTAGGAAAAAAACAAATAAATAATAGTAAAGTAAAAAATAGATAATCCGACATTCAGGGGTTAAGAGGCTTGAATCCAGCGCTCTCATTCTAGGAGAAATTCATAAATGCGGAACCAAAACTTTTATTGCTTTGATCAACTGTACAAGAATTGCAATAAATAATACTGATGTGAGAAATCATCTCGAAATTCAGGGTACAATGTTTGAATCCATCACTCTTAATTTCGGCAATATAGTCAAATACCAAAACTAAACTGTATCGGTTTGAGGTTTTGGACAGAAATCTCGATGGTTATTATTAAAGTGAACAACTATGTACGCGAGGTTCAGGGTAAGAATTCATAAATGGCAAAAAGAAACATCACTTTCAGTTTTTGTAAAAAAACTAATAGTACATAAAGTAAAAAAATATAATTCGCCATTCACGGGTTAAGGGGGTTGAATCCAACGCTCTTATTCCAGGAGAAATATTTAAATGCCGAACCGAAACTTCCATCGCTTTGAGATTCTGTACAAAAATTGCAATAAATATTACTAATGTGAACAAATTATCTCGAAATTCAGAGTAGGTATTTCGACAATATTGTCAAATACCAAACCTAAACTGTGTCGGTTTGAGGTTTTGTACAGAAATATCTATGGATATGGATGGAAAAAATAAGCACGCGTGATTCAGGGGTAAGAGGTTGCAACCGAGTTTCAAAATTCCTAAATGGCAAAAAGAAACATCACTTTCAGTTTTTTTAGTTTTAGGAAACAAATCGGATAAATAGTAGTAAAGTAAGAAAAAAAGATAATCCGACATTCAGCTGTTAAGATTGAATCCAAATCTCTTATTCCAGGAGAAGTTCTTAAATGCCGAACCGAAACTTCCATCGCTTTCAGATTCTGTACAAAGATTGCAATAAATATTGGGAGTGACTACTGAACAGTCCGACCGCATGCGTATTACAGAATGTAACCTATATTTTGCATTTTGGAAGTGTAAAAAAAGCGAAAGCTGAGAGGACGCTTTTTTAAAACAGACCCTTCACTTGCCCTTCGCACCAGACACACGCATTTTTTGGAAAAAAGATGATGTAGAAGCAAGCAAAAAATGTGGACCCGTGCGGGCGCAGAACTCGTGTAGCCGTAGGAGAACAATATGGCAGTTCTGTTCTATACCCGAACACCCACCGAGATTGTTGGCGGTGTCTTTCAATAACGAATTACTTAAACGTCATTTTACTGATATTGAGTAATGCGTTAATCGACCGTCCTGGAACAAAATTTAAAAGTAACCGGCGGACTGTTCAGTAGTCACTCCCATAAATATTACTAATGTGAACAAATCATCTCGAAATTCAGGGTACAATGGTTCAATCCATCACTCCTAATTGCAGCAATATTGTCAAATACCAAACCTAAACTATCGGTTTGAGGTTTTGTACAGAAATGTAGATGGTTATTTTTTGCCGTTTCTATTTTCCAATAAATGAACAGTATTTTTGATCACGCGTTTAATTCTGACCAATTAAATCATTATTATAGTGAGAATTTTTTACCTAACTTATCCCAGCGGGAATTTTTTTTAGTATTTTGTTTTTGTTGATAAAACGACTTGTTTTCTGGTTTTGACATATTGTCTTATATGTTTTAATCGCAAATTGTGACATTGAAAGAATAATATTGACAGTTGTTTCATATTTGAACGTCAAAAAATAACCTTTCGAATACCACACGACAGTAAGAATAACTTGGAAAATAATTCTCCACATTTTACTCAAACTTGTCGCCATTCGGCAATAGCCACTCGAGCCCTACGGGCTCTCGTGTCTACTGCCTGGCGACAAGTTTTCGAAAATCTGTCGAATTATTTTCAAGTAATTCTCACTCTCTTGTGATATTACATACGGATATTATTAAAGTGAAAACATAAGTACGCGTGATTCAGGCAGGGTTGGCACGTTTTGTCCACCTTAGCGGACAAAATCAAAAAAAGTTGTAAAATATTCTTATATTTATGTAAACATCACAAAAATATAACTTAAACTTTTTTAAAGGAATGTTTGAGTTGAACAAAAATAAAAATATTCTTCTATATTCTAGAATTATTGAAATAGCATCATCATCATCTTGTCTTCAGAAATCGAATGACAAATTCGAATTTGTCTCGCTTTCTAACCGAAGCAAACCAAACTGGCCGTCACATTACACTCATAGTCCGAGGCCTTCGAAGGCCTCGCATAGTCCCACAAACATGACAGAATTAGATCAGAATATTCACAACACAAATACTGGAAACTGTAAAAGTATAGGTAGTTAGCGTACCCTTTTTTACCAATTCAGTTTTACAACTAACTAAAGATGCCGCTAAAATAATTTTGTCAGTTTTTTCCAGTTTTGTCCATTTCTTCCAGTTTTGTCAATTTTTTCCATTTCTTCCAGTGGCATGGACAAAATCAAAAAAAGTGGACAAAATGCCAACCCTGGATTCAGGGTAAGGGGATACAACCTAGTTTCAAAATTCATAAATGACAAATAATAGAAACATCACTTTCAGTTTACAACGACGTTACTCTTCCCGATTTCTTGGACGCCAGTTGTAGCCTGACGTTCTGGATTCGGGCCCCTAAATATACACCTGTATCCCTCGGTCTCACTTATTGGGACACGCTGTATATTTATGAGGTTCTGGACGTTCGCTTATGCACGTTTGCTGCGTTGTATGTACGGTTTAGTCGGTGGAAGATTTATTCCTTGATAACCCTTAAGCTTTCAGTCCCAGAATGGTTGGGTTCATTTACTATTGCTAAATGTTGACCAACTTGATCAAATAATACGGCATAAACAATAGTATATTATTATATGAGCGATTATGACAGTCATTATTCACGAAGATGATGTTTGAGCCCACGAGCCGAAGGCGAGTGGCTCAAATCATCTGAGTGAATAATGGTCATAATCGCGAATGTAATACTATACTTTTTCTACACCTATTCAACAAATAAATCAGACTCAAATTTGATAACTTTAATGGAACAATATATACAATTAATTTTTATTTTTCATTACGTGAACTATTAGGATAATAATATATGTTGAAATTTGTGCAATTTGTTATATTTAAATTTGGAGTCTTTACTTCCATTGCAAAATTCTGATTAGCAGTTGAATTATTAGTTTCCACTGATTGTGAAATTTTTTGACATGTGTCCATTTTATTCTTCATGGAATTATCAATGTAGCCTTCTGCGACCGGAGTCGACTTCCATCCCCCGTGTCTTTTTAGGGCTGTGATGTCACCTCCTGCATCCACTAGCAGGGTTGCCGAAGATCTACGGAAAGAGTGTCCTGTGTACAGTTCTGGGTTTGGAAGATTTAAGAAAGTGGCAATTTGTTTCCCCATCGCTGAAAACTTATTGATGCCAATTTTATGACTGGTGCACTTTCCCTTTTGATAGTTTAAAAAGAAGGAGGAACACTGGAGATCTGGTTGGCGCAGAGAGATGTATTTTTTCACAATTGCATAGAAATTTCCTGTTATTGTAAAGTTGCGAACTACTTTGGTTTTTGTATTGGGCACATTTACTAATATTGCTGATGTAAGATCTTGAAGATTCCCAATGTTTATTTCTTTTAATTCATTACACCTACAGGCTCCCATTGACTCCCATAATACCCATGATTAGTGCCACCTTAAATAAAAGAAAATGTTGAGCTATCAGTAATATTATGGATAATTTAATTTTTACCTTTGTAGCAAGATATTCTTGGTCATCGGCGTTTTTAATGAAATTATGTATTTGTTCGGAAGTGAAGGTTTTCGATTTTTTCGCTTGATAGCCGTCAGATTTTCGTTTGAGAAATGCTCTTAACTTTGCGTACGTGTCTAGCTTAATGTCGTGCCGAATTTCAAGTGTACTTCTTAGCATTGAATACTGCGTCCATAGTGAAGACGCTTTATATTTTGCCGACAATTCCCCAAAGTACGCTAATATAACATTTTCAGAGAAAGAACTGGTTTTCTTACAATCACGCCATTCCATAAATGATTTGTATACAGACTCGTAGGCTTTCTTGGATTTTGCAGTTAGAAGATTCTCGGTTGTTTTTTGAGCCATTTGGAGCATTTCCGGTGGAGTACAATTTTCTTAATCGCTGTTAATATCCATTTTAACGTTAATTTATCAGTTTCAATCCAAAACAGGAGCACATTAATTGGTATGTATTCGTACGAAGTGCATACGTCGGAAAACACTTGGCTGTCAAGCGAGTCGATTGTCAGCTCTAGCAAGAGTTGATCGCGGTTGATATAAAATATCATTGGATCAGGGAAACGGTCATTATTGAAAGTATACTCGTATTTCTGATTGGCCGAATACAGTGAATTATGATTTCATAATTCACTGCAGTGGGTACGATATTTCACGAAGAAAATCCGAATAATTGTCATATAATTAAATAGGTGTAGAAAAAATATAAATAAATTCTATTACTTTAGATATTTACATGAGATTAAAAATTGCAAAAACAGAATATATACAAAAAATATTTACAGATAGTGCGGTAGGTCCGTCCGTCGTGTGATCGAAACTGAATTATTTCTACGGTCTCGGAGTCTACGTGGTAGCGCCGAAGTGCGTTGACTCCTGGACGGGCTTCGATGCGAGATTCTCGTCGCCGCACCTGGGTGCAATCTCTCTGGGGGAACGCCGCTAGCTTATACGTCGCCAGTAAATAATTAGTTCGCCCTCGGGATGTCACCAGAGGCCGCCGGTTACCCGGGTGCGATCGTTTTCCGCTGGTATGTCGCCTCAGTTACAGGCACAAGTGCCACACGAGGTTGTCAAAACGATCCCACCTTCACCAGCAGACGCCCCTAATTGCCAAGATTGAACACGTTACTACCCACTGGTTACGGACCAGATAGGCCAGCCAGGTTGTGACTGGGTGATGTTTAATGGTTGATATCGCAGTGATAACAACAATTAAGCACCAGGCACTTACTTACTCAAAATATCTTACTCAAAATTTACAGGACGGTTACTATCAATTGATCACACGGCGAAGTCGGAACGGTCCATCAGGTACTTGTAGTTCGGATGTCGGCGGCCAGCATAATCTCGGATGCTGGGAGCACTGGTCCCAGCTGATGGCCGGGCGACCAAGTACTGCCTTCTGTCTTCTGGAGCATCCACTTTTATAAGCTGGTAGGGGGCTTCGGCGGCGGTTAATTTCGAGTTTTCCTACGTCAGCTTGGTGTCGTGCAGAGATTCATCTCGCTTCTTGCTATTTCGGAAAGGTGGGCGTCAAGATCTTCCACGTCAGTTTGGGGCTGCGTGCAGAGATTACTTCGGGAATTCCTCTCGCGTGACGTCCGTCGCATCTGGGATTTGCTCATCTCTTTCATTGGTGCCTGCGTAGACGGACGGACTTATTTAGTATTTCCTTCTCTGTTGATTTGCCGGTTGCGGTTTCGTCGAACAATAATTACGGAATGCCACCCTAAGTTTGTTAGAGTTTTTAGGCATTACTTCTGTACATTGTTACAAGTTTTTGTAAAAAAATCTAATAAATATTGGTAAAGTAGAAAAAATAGTGCGACATTCAAGGATTAAGGGGGTTGAATCCAACGCTTAGGAGAAATTCTTAAATGCCGAATCGAAACTTCCATCACTTTGAGATTCTGTACAAAAATTGCAATAAATATTACTAATGTGAACAAATCATCTGTTTAATTAGGTTAAAGTTTGAACAATTAATAAAAAAATGCAATTTTGATATACATATGATAGTGTAACGTATTTCGATTTTACACTATTTATTTACAGTGACTTAATGTATATGTACAAATATTTACAATGATCAACAGTGATTTGAGAACTTAAAATTAACAAATTGAACAATAAGCAGCGAAATATATACAAGCAGTAAGTAACAACAAGCAGTGAAAATTAAACAATTAAGCGAACAATTAAACAATTAATTACCTAACCTAAACAATCCACAGTACACAAGTCCACAGTTTAAACTCTCTAAAACACTCGTCTTCAACCGACGGTTAATCACATACGAAGGAGGCGCGGTACACTTAAAACGCCACCAAAGAATTCGCACTCGCGTACCGTACCGACACTAAACGCGTATCAACTTATACTCGCACGGAACTACTAAACGCCCGGTTCTTATCGCATTCAACATTCGCTTCCAAACTTCAGACTTCAAACTGTAAGACTGTCCACTCGGCTTCTTGCTTCCCATTTTATAATGGTCGTAGAAGATTCTCGAAAATTATCGATCAAACATTGTTCCAGAATGAGAATCTTCGAGATAGACTATTCTTTTCGGGAATCATAAACAGCGACAAGGTCGCGCCGTCATAAATCAAAGCCTGCTCGCCGTCAAACAAATAATGTGTCACCACCAGGGGCGTCGCTGACGGGGCAAAAGTTCGTATCACTGCCCCCTCCTTAAAAGACTGATCGCCCCGATCAGAAATTATCTCCTTCTTTCCCATGGTATGGAGCAAGCCGGTCCAGATGGACTACCTTCATCTTCGATCGTGGAGAACGTTGAATCCGGTAAACAACGTCGTTGATCCTGGTCACTACTTGGTATGGCCCTTCCCAGTTCTTCTGTAATTTCGGCGATCGTCCTTTCTTCCGGGCTGGATTATAAAGCCACACCAGATCGCCAGCTTGGAAACCCACAGAATTCGCTCGGGCATCATACCGCGTCTTCATTCGGTCACTCTCTAGACGCATGCGATCCCGAACAGCCTCATGAATTACCTCGAGTCGTTCTGCCAATTCCCGGGAATACTCATCTACAGGCACTGGCCTATCTTCAGGATGCCCAAACAACACATCCATTGGCAGCCTCAATTCCCTTCCGAATAGCACACTGGCAGGTGTTCTTCCGGTTGACTCGTGCACAACCGATCGATACGCCATCAGGAACAGTGGAAGATGTCGGTCCCAATCTGTCTGGTGTTCGTTTACCATTATCCTGAGATGGTTTTCTATGGTCCTGTTGAATCTCTCAACCATACCATCTGACTGGGGATGTAATGGAGTGGTCCTGGTCTTCCGTATTCCCAGCAACTTACAAATATTTTGGAACACCGCAGACTCGAAGTTCCGTCCCTGATCAGAATGAAGCTCCATGGGTATACCGAATCGGCTGAAGAAATTGTTCACCAGTACTTCAGCTACTGTAGTGGCTTCCTGATTCGGTATCGCATATGCCTCCGGCCATTTGCTGAAGTAGTCCGTCGCAACCAGGATGTACTTATTTCCATCAGTTTATGTAGGAAACGGACCTGCTACGTCAATTGCAATCCTCTCAAATGGAGCTCCCACATTATATTGGCGCATTCTGCCACGGCTCCTTGTCTTGGGTCCCTTGCTTGACGCGCAGCCATCACATCTCCGGCACCAGTTCATTATGTCTGTCCTGTAGCCCAGCCAATAGTATCTCTCTCGGACCTTCATCGTGGTTTTATTAACACCTAAGTGTCCCCCACTCACTCCATTGTGAGCCTCTGCTAGGACTTCCGGAACCTTGTCCTTCGGCACCACGGCCTGGGGCTTTCTCTCTCTTCCGTCGGTGCTCTCCCACATTCTCTTCAGAAGACCGTCTTCGATCACAAGAGAATCCCATTGCGCCCAGTACGACTTCAGGGCCACACTCTTGTCAGAGACTTCCATCCACTCCGGTCTTCTACCAGCTCCTTTCCATCTTAGCAGAGGTTCCAAGGCCTTATCCTTCTGCTGGGCGTCTCTCCAGGATTGTAGATGCTCTTCTTCAACTTGGATCCGGGTTTGATGGCATCTGATGGGGTGCACATGCTCTTTCAACTCTTGCCTCACGCAGTACTTGCAATCTTCCGGGCAAGGTCTTCTCGAAAGTGCATCAGCATTGCCATGTTTTCTCCCAATCCGATGTTGAATGATGAAGTTGTACTGCTGCAGCCTCTCAAGCCAACGGGCTAACTGACCTTCTGGGTTCTTAAATTGCAGCAACCACTTCAGGGAAGCATGATGAGAAAGTCCTGCCCGCACAGATATTTATGGAAGTGCTCGATGGTCCGCACAATTGCTAACAGCTCCCTCCGAGTGACGCAGTAATTACGTTCAGATTTCGACAATGCCTTGCTGAAATAGGCCACAACCTTTTTTCCCCCATTCTCTTCTTGGGATAATACACCGCCTATGCCCACATTGCTTGCATCGGTATCCACAACAAACTTGCTTCCAGGCCTCAGACTTCAAACTGTAAGACTGTCCACTCGGCTTCTTGCTTCCCATTTTATAATGGTCGTAGAAGATTCTCGAAAATTATCGATCAAACATTGTTCCAGAATGAGAATCTTCGAGATAGACTATTCTTTTCGGGAATCATAAACAGCGACAAGGTCGCGCCGTCATAAATCAAAGCCTGCTCGCCGTCAAACAAATAATGTGTCACCACCAGGGGCGTCGCTGACGGGGCAAAAGTTCGTATCAATTGTTTTCTTTGTTTTCTTGATTTTTACTTGACGTTACAGTCGCTGTGGCATATCAGGTCGAGGAGGCAGAAATGTCGGTGGTAGAAATTGGCAGAGAATGAGTATTTCTTATTTTTTGAATTATTTTCAAATGATGATCAGGGTTTAATTGTAAGCATGACTTTATAGAACTTGCATTGGAGTGACCTGTTATTTTTACGAGTTCTTGTTCTTCAACGCTGTGTTGCGAGATATTGCTCATTGCTGTTGCTCGGTTCGAGTGATTTGTTATTTTAGTTCTTTTAGTGTCTAATCCAACATTTTAGCGGCAGTTTTTGTTCATTTAGAAATTTCGCTTCTCTCCAAGGACAATTTTTGTACCATTGTCTGGTACTAGGTACTTATGCTTGGTCCCGAATCGGTTGCAAGTTAAAAATAATCTTCTTGACTTTATGGTTTTACTTCTTTTAACGACTAGTGTAGTGAAAAGTTCTTACAGAAGATATCTTCGTTTGATTTATTTAACTCAAGCCATTTACGTTCGACTAGTTTTTTCGCTCTTCCCTAACTTGTTTTAGAAAAAAACTGTATTATATTATTCAATTCTGCCTAAAAAGAAAAATATTGAGTACAGCACAGTTGGCAGGTTTTTGTTTTCAAATAATTTACCTGTTGCAATACCTTTGTTGTCCAATTCTTCTTTAAAGTTAATCCTGCAATTTACTGGCTGCCCGCCTCACCATGCAAGTTCAACAAGCATTTTAACACCTTCTATCTACCGAACTGCTTGAGATATTAGAGTGTGCGATTTGCACCAATGAGTTATGTATGAATTGAAGTTTTTTTTGACTTCTTTGAAAATATTTTACTACTTTCAGTTCAAAGGACCAGAAAAGGTCACTTTTCATATTACTGCAATTGCAATTTTTTAATAGGACATCCTGTATATAGTTAAATGTTAAAAAAGCCGCATCTTTTAGCTATCCAGCGGTATGCTAGATTTGATCATTGGTGAGGGGAGAGCCGAGATTTTGGATTTCAAAAAAGAAACTGCAGAATCAAACAAATCTTTGTAGAAGCACAAAATTTGTTGTAGATAGTTGTTAATTTTATTGTTTTCAGTTTTTAAAATTTTGAAATTACTTTTAAATTTATAAAACCGTTTAATACGAGGGGTGTCTCACTGTAGGCAGTAGGTGTACAAAAGTTGGGCAGTACCTTGGAATTACTTCGGCAGTACGGCATTATGTGGGCAGTACTCGGCATTATTGGGCATTACACGGCATTACTAGGCAGTACGCGGCAATTATTGGGCATTTTTGGGCAGTAACGCAAAATGTAAAGTGTTGTCATTGGCCATCCCGTGCGCTGACATGCGTAGTAAGGGCGGGGATGTCGCGGTTTGTTCTTCGAATTGTAGTTGTAATACTGACTGTTATCTGTGCTCTTAAAACAAGTTCATTTTCAATGCCTGCCTTAACGAAGGTTGTTAAATTGCAAGTTCTGTAAAAAAATTTCATTAGAGTGATCCAGTGCCTTTTGAATAAACCATAACCGTGTTAGGTACTATGGTACTAAGAAATGAAAAAAAACTCGGTTATTTCTTCAGTTATTGCCGTTATTTCAATATTATTAATATACTTACGTAAATCTAGAAAAACCACATGCAGTTTCAAAGTTTGAGATACAGCACAACTTTGTCCTATTTAAGTGGGACACCCTGTATACAGTGAAAACAATTTTTGACTATGTACTTTGCTACTCATTGCTAAATATAATAAGGGGTCTTTGGGACTTCCCTAAAATGCGTGAGGGTGTACATCGCACTAATGGCACTCTGTTACAAAAATTTGATAAAATATCTACATTATGTTTCACTTCGAGAATGAAAAACTAAACCTAGAAGATTTAACCGAATTGGGCCAAATACTATACGATAAGAAATGTAGGCCAGAATTTGCGAAAACGGGGTAAGGTAATGAGCAACTTTAGGCATCTGACGGTTTGCAACTATTGAAATTTTAGAAACGGGCGAGATGGCTCGTGTGCTTCAATGATCTAAAGAGCCGAACCAAAGGTTTAACCATATTGGGGGGGGGGGGGGTATTGAGAAGACAAATCAAGTCGGTATGGCATTTTGATACTCACTCTGTGACGTGGAAGGCAACGGGAAACCACCACATTATTGTATCCCCCCACCACAGTGTACTGAAAATTTTATGATGATGGCACCTTCTGGAGTAAAATATTCCGGGGTTAAATAAGTCCCACATTCGGATCTCCGGGCGGGGACTGCGTTGGGGGGAGACATCAGCAATATTATTATTAATAGCTGTAGGAGATTTTAGCAACAAGAGCATTAGAAACATTCTATTTAATCGGAAGAGAGGAAAAGGCAGATAGGTGGAAAGAATACTTGGGAAGCTTATATGCAGGACACGAACTAAGTTTATTAGAAAAGGAAATCGGTGTAGAAGGGGATAAACCTTAGGTAGTCCTATTATGAGGGAAGAGTTTGAGCTAGCATTAGAAAGTTTAGAAAGGAATGAAGCACTAGGTGTAGACGGATTGCAGGCAAAAATTTTAAAGTGTGCCGCTCAAGAGGTACAGGAGTGCCTATTTAAATTAGTTAGCCGCATATACGAAACAGAGAGAAGATTACCTACAAAAGGAACATAATAGTCGCTTTGCCAAAAAGGAAAAGCGTGGATAAGTGTGAAAATTTTAGAACGATCAGTTTAACTTCTCACGCATCAAAAATTCTGACTAGAATTGTGCAAAGAAGGATGGAGAAAAGAGCATAAGAAATATTAGAAGATCAGTTCGGATTTAGACGAAATAGAGGGACGCCTGAGGCCATTCTAGCTTTACGAGTAATTATAGAAAAAATTATAGAAAAATAAAAAGGCTCGAGAAAAGGGAAAGAGCGCCGACTATGTGCAGATTCAGAAAAAGTCTTTGACAAAGTAAAATCGGGAAAGATTTGCGAAATGCTCAGAAAGGCAGAGATGAAATATAGAGACAGAAGAATAGTACATAATCTCTACAAAGAGCAAACATCAGTTATAGAATTTGAGCAGGTCGAAGAGAAGTAGATATCTGGAAGGGAGTGAGACAGGGATGTACGTTGTCACCTCTAGTTTTCAACTTATATCGAAGATGCGATTAATATACAGGGCCAAATTGTTAACGTGCTCAGATTCGCGATGTTATAGCAGTGTGAGCAGTTAGCATCCAGCAGAGACGAATTAGAAATAGTTCTGAAAGAAATGGAAGCATGAAATGACATGAAAATCAATAAAAAGATAACCGAAATTTTTGGTATGTAGAGGACGTTAACATAGAACTAAAACTAAAATACAAATAGGAAATGTTAAGATAGAGGGTCACGAATTTCTACTATTTAGGAAGTCAAGTAACTAGCGATGGTAGGAGCACTAGAGATATAATACAAAGAAAAGCGCAGGGTCGAATTGCGTTTAACATAAAGAAACAACTGTTAGGTATGCTCGGGAACTGTTAATGTAGAAACTCGGAATAGACTCTTAAAGACGTATGTATGGAGTACGGCACTGTTCGGGTACGAATCTTTTACAATAGGACAAGCGGATCGAAAAAGAAGAAAAGCGTTTGAAATGTGGTGTTACAGACGCATGATGAAGATAACGTGGATAGATGATAAAGAAAAATGGAGATTTCAAGAGATATGAAAAATACTAAGTGCAATTAGCATGTGATATCAGCGACGATATCAGTATCACAGGAGTCTTCTAATATTTTTAAAGCAGGCTCACAGTAAGTACCTACGTAAGAACAAATTCAAAATTAGTTTGAATTATACAGGATAATGCGCCAAGAAGCGTATTCACAGTTTAAAAATTTCAAATTCGTACAGTTTTATTGATCCACTGTGTATATAAATATAAAGGCAAGAAGATCTGAAGACCTAAAATTCAGAAAATAATTTAAAAGTGCATCATAAAAAGATGTTCTCTCAGTTACTCTGTAGGCATGAGTATTTTATTTTCTTTTTATTATAAAACTTAATTTACGTTTTTCATCAATATTATTTTTATTTATACATTATTAAATGTTATTGTTTTCAATGTTTATCAACTGTTAGTCGAGAATTCAAACATAATGTTTCGGGGAGCAAGGTGCTGGACGACTGATTTTGTCGTTGAATATTGGTCGCCTCACACATCCATTTCTGTGCTTTTCTTACAATGTTACAATAATATTTTTGTCCTACAAAATAGAAAACCGACTTCAATATACAATGAGAACATCATCAATGTAGTCGAAGTCAATTAAATGCGCATTATTAAGGATAACTCAAAAACTACTGGTCAGATCTTGATCAAATTTATATTATACATGAGAAGCACCAGCTTTCAAATAAAAAAGAATCATCAAAATCGGTTCACCTAGAAAAAAGTTCTGAAGTAACACACGCATAAAAAAATACAGTCGAATTGAGTACCTCCTCCTTTTTTGAAGTCTGTTAATAATAACGTATTTTGTAGGACAAAAAAATTATGTTACTTTGCTTATTTTGTTGATTTAACGCAATAAATAAATTCAACTGTGTTTTGCTAATTAATACAGATAATTATTCACGCTCAACTGGGCGGAATTGTTTAGGCAGTTCACGGAATTATTAGGTAGTATCCGGCATTACTATAGGCAGTACCCGGCATTATTAGGCAGTACCCTGCATTATTAGGCAGTACTCAGCATTATTAGGCAGTACTCTGCATTATTAGGCAGTACTCAGCATTATTAGGCAGTACTCTGCATTATTAGGCACTTTGGGCAGTACGGCAGTAGGTGTACAAATTTTAGCCCAGTGAGACACCCCTCGGTTTAATATAATTCAAGTACTCCAAATGTAAGCAGACGTTTCACAGAATGTTGAATCGTTTATTCCAATAAATCACAGCACACTTGAAATTTTCTGCTTCTACAAAGATTTTGTTCGATTCTGCAGTTTTTTTAAGTCCAATATCTCAGCTATCCCCTTACCGATGATCAAATCTAGCATACCGTTGGATAGCTAAAAGATGCGACTTTTTCAACATTTAATTATATACAGGGTGTCCCGAGGGGTAAAAAAACACGCAATTGCAGTAATATGAAAAGTGACCTTTTCTGGGTCTCATGAACTGGAAGCAGTAAAATATTTTCAAAGTAGTCAAAAACAACTTGAAGTCATACATAACTCATTGGTGCAAGTCGCACACTAATATCTCAAGCGGTTTGGTAGATATAAGGTGTTAAAATGCGCCAAAATATAATGAGACACCCTGTATATAATTATCAAAATAAAATTGTTGTAGTTGCTGGTATGTTCTACATTGTCTTAATAGCAGCCTCTTTGTAATCAGTCCCATCTATTTTTTCATATTAAACGCATAATCTTTTATAATGTTCGCAAGATTTTCAATTGATGTATTTTTTATTTAAAACGTCCCCCTTTTCTTCATAAAATGCCCGGAAATGATTCTAAACGGACTTGTGAGTTTTCTTGGTATTCTTGGGGGTAGAGTTTTCAATTTCTTGATTAATTTCCAAATTATTGGCACCATCAAAACGTTGCTTTTTAAGTCACTTCATTTCTGGCACACGTCACAAATTATTGTGGGATATCATGTAGGAAAGTTGTTTGTATTCGCGGTAAGCGGTTACTATGGATACCATTCAAATCGCTGTCAGATTTATTCCGATCGGCCTACTGATTTTTTTTAACTGCCGAACTAACAAATATGCAATGTTATCTATAACGAGTGTAGCAAACTTTGAGAGTAGACAGAATACTTAAAAATAATTCGAAAAACCTTGATCAACCTATGTCCAAAAGTGCCGACTAAGCGAGATACAGATTGTTGAAATTTCTTTAAAAAAATGTGTTTTTCTTAATATTAAAACTACCAGAGCTTTTCGTTTGAAATTTGGGGTATAATAATTTATTGAAGTTTTTGAATTTCGTGCTCTCACCATTGGCGTCACTACCAGGTGGGGAGACTACATTTATTACCGAAATTATGTTACACTACTAGTTTACACAGGTATGTTGCAAAATATTTGAACCTTTGTTTTCGATTTTCTCCGAACAAAGCATAGTCTTTGTCTTCGATTTTTTCCCTGCAAAGCATAGTTTCAGAGAAAAATAATTTTGTGTAACATGGTAGATACGTAGTCCGTGTTTTTAAAAACGAAATTGTCAGCCATCCTTTGTAACAAACAGCAAAGCGTGTAAATACTCAAGAATAGAGCAAAACAGTTGAAAAGAGTAAGAAACGACAGAATCAGATATTACTTTTTTAAGAAATTTCAACACCCTGTATCTCATTTAGTTGCCATTTTCGGACGTATGTTTATTAGGGATTTTCACAATATTCTTGAGTATTCTATCCACCCTCCAAGCTTTTTACACTCGTTATAAGATCACCCTGTATTTTAGAATAATTTAATTGAATTAAATCGCTTGAAAACGTAGGTACCTATACGTTTCGGTACATTGTGTCCCACAAAGTGCGTAACAGCCAAATAATACCTCTTTTATTACTTACCGCATCAAATTTTTGTTCACAGAAAAAAATTTCCTTGTAAAAAGCTCTTCTTGAAACCCAGTCTAATACGTTCTATCTTATACGAGGAGTGTTCAAGACGAAAAAAACTGTTCCAGTTAAATGGAAAGTGGTCTTATTCTACGTCAAATCGAATAAAATCCATTAAGAAAGTTTGTTCAGAACGAGGTTCAGAATCACAAAATATGGGCTCACGCAAAAAGTTGCCACGATATTCAATTATTGTTTATTTTCCTCAGTAAATTTTCCCAAAAAGTACATAAGTAACAGCCAAATATCTCTTTTATTGCTTATCGCATCAAATTTTCGCCCAGAAAAAAAAATTTCTTTTAAAAAACTCCTCGAAAACTCAGTCTAATACATTCTATCTTATACGAGGAGTGTTCAAGTCGAAAAATACCTCAAAAAAAATACTGTTTCGGTTAAATAGAAAGTGGTCTTATTTTAGGTCGAATCGAAGAAATTCATCAGAAAGTGGCCCAGGCAAAAAATTGCTACTATATTCAATTATTTATTTTCTTGAATAAATTGTCCCGAAAAGTTTATAATAGCGAAATATCTCTTTTGTTACTTATCTCATCAAATAACAGTGGAAATTTGATGTGATAAGTCATTGATTGAATTTCTCATTTTTCGAAATTTGATTGGTGGTTTCTATATAGCGGGAGATAATCACACTTTAATAACAATTTATCTGATGGTACACTGAGAAAAATGGGTAGTTCCCAACAAATAAATATGACTGTAGAATAACAGTGACTTGTTAAAAACTAAAAATTACTTCTTCTAGATAAACCTTATTTACCGCAACTTTTTTGGTATATCTCCCATTATGAAATGCTTGATTTGGTATCTTTATTTGTGGAAAATATGTATTATTTCTCACGATTATTCGCAATTTAATTCAAGCTAATTCTATGATTTCGCCTAAATAAATAGTGCTTTTGAAACAAAAACCATGATATATTTGTAACAAATAAACACTTATGTTTGGCTGTGGCTAATGTCATTTGAGACTTTTAGAGGAAGAGCTGAACATTGTTAGAAAGGTATATTTATATTATCTACTTAACCAGCCGCCCCAGCGCATCAAGTAGTGAGCTCTACCCGACGCTAGATGGCGCGGGCCAAGTTCTCGCTGATATCTGTTAAGTCACTCCATACAAAAGGACCCTGGATTTCAGCCAAAACCAAGAAAAAATAAAATATACGTTTTTTATATTACTTCAGATATTATTGTTGTTGTACTTTTGTTAGTTATTAATAAAAGTTTGAACAACATAACAACAATCTTACAATGTGTATTTGATTTCTGTCGAATAAATAATGGCAGACCTACCACCTGCAAGGTATGCAATGAAATAAAAACAAGTCAGTTCAATTAAGTAAGCAAATATGTCCGTTAGTTGGAGATTTTATTTCATAATTTATTTGAGAGAAAGAAATGATAGAGTTTGTTAAAATACATTATTTATTTGTGGCAAATAATTAATTTGGTAGCTACAAATATATAATTTACTTGTCACAAATAAGTAATATATTTTAACAAACTCTGTGGTTTATTTCTGTCAAATAAATTATGAAATTAATTGAAATAAAATCTCGAAGTAGATGATTTAGTTAATGGAACTGACATATTCATTTCGCTGTATACAGGTCTACCATTTATTTCCCAGAAATAAAATTCACATTGATATAAGTAAACCTTTCTAAGAGCTTTGAACAGCCAGAATACGATCTAACCATACTTTAATCACAGTTTAATTATAAATTAATTAATCATTGATCAAGTACATAGTTGCGTCGAAGTTTTGAGAAACCGGTGTCAAAGATAATCACTGGTTAATCTTTGACGAAATTTGAACATCATTTGAACAACCGGCCCTGAGTAGGAATTGGCGCTGAGTGGGTCAATTATCAAGACATTTTTCCGATTTTGGTAGTAGAAAGAAAGTTTCTTATTATAGCTCATCAATTTCTCCGGTTTCCTTCGTTGTCATTGCTTCTGTTTTGTAGCCTTTCTGAATTACAAGTGCGCCTGGTTAATTTTTGGAGTTGTCTAGGGTCTACTGGAAGCCTGTTATTTATTTTCAATAATAGAAACATGTCTTCTGACGATGAAAAGAAATTTCCGAAAATGCATTAAAGACAGTGTCTTTATGTTATGTTATAATTGATAGTGTGCATAGTAGTGATAAACTCAATTATGTATCTACAGTACCAAAAAGTAAGAAACGATTGTGTTAACTTAAATTGACTTACGTTAAATATTAACTTTGTCCGTTCTCTTATCATTTTGTCTGTAATAGGAGGATGCGCTGCTTTTCTTATAAGATTATAAATAGCAGTTATAACCTGATGAAGTTCATCGAAAGATATAATTCCATCATTGTTAATATCGTAAAGTGAAAAAGTCCAGTGTAACTTCTCGTCCGTTGTTCCTCTCAATAATACCGATAAGGTATGAATATAGTCCTGAAAAAATAATGGATATATGCGATTTTTTTTGAAATTGATTTTTATAATTACCTCAAAAGTTATCATTCCAGTTTGCTTACGATCAAGCGTACGGAAGAGGAGATGTGCATATTGCGTTGAATCCACTACAACAATAATAGCATAAAAGTACGTGGAACTTGTTAGGTACTTAATCTATGTTATTTGATATATACACAAGGAGTATTCAGAGAGCTACGTGTCCATATACGATCTCGAACAAGGCACATTTTGAAGGCACAGTTGTGGGATCAGCAAGGCACAAAGAAGAAGATCGAAGATTTTTGTCCAAGCATCTATTATCACCACACGCGATAGAAGTGAAACTTGAACGTTATTAGAAGAATCAAAAATTTGTAGGGTAAACAGATGATTGGAGTGTATGCATTTATGAGTTTCAAATATATCTTTATTCATCAACTTCCATGTCTTCACTCAAATCTAAAACTCATTAATTTATAGACTACCAATCGCACTTCAAATACACAAGAAATCGATAATAAATATTGTCCGTATCAAAATAATAATAATAATGAAGGAATAAATCGAATTTTAATGCTTCTAACCAAGCGCTTTGTGGCGTCACGAGAACTGAAACGCTGTCCACGCCGTTTTTAAGCATTTTGGTAGCTGGCGGTAACGTTAGCGGTCACAAAGTGACATATTGCTTGTATACACACACTGGCAAAGAATGGAGCAAGAGAGAGCACGTTTTGCACAATCTGAACAATTTATTCAAATTTATTTAGAGTAAGGCTACGGCCACAGTAGGCGACATGGTCGCGGCGACCTGGTCGCGTTGGAAAGTTTGTATCATTGAATCAAATGGAGGTGGCCAGACAAGGCGACACGCGACCAACGACAGCAACCTGAACGCGCCATGCAGCGTATTGGTCGTCAGGTCAGGTCAGGTCAGGTCGCCTAGTGCGGCCGTGGACTAATCAAAAGCAAAGATTATCACAGCCGTGGTTTAAGGGGAGGTTATCTTTGTCGGAGTGTTTCCAAAATAAAATTGTGTGTTCACAATAATTATTATTCTTAACTGACTTTAATTTTGGAAAACGTTCTGATATCAGAAAATAGTGAACATTTTGCAGACATCAAACTTGTTTTCTTAAATTTGCATTAGTAGAAGGCAGTGTAAATTATGAATGTGACTGAAATCGCACCAATTTGGTGCATTTCAAACGTTTTTTCGGCTTCAAAGTAAATCAATATTGGAAAAGGCTGCATGTAGGAATCAATTTCGTTCTTTTAACTACGTACTCGTACATACTACTACTATTGTGACGGCGTGTCAACCGAATTATCGGCTCCGTCTCACGACGAAGATTATTTGAGTTTCATAGTGAAATATAGAAGATTAATAGTCAGAAAAGTGCAGGGAAGTGCATAAAAGTGAGTTAAAAGTGGCGCGACAAGGGGAAACTAGCAGAAATCCATAAAAGTAAGTAAAACAAGAACGTTTATAACGGTCAATAAGGTTAAATTGGAAGCGACAGCGGCCTGATTCTTGGCGCGAAACACGAACAGCTGAACAGTTGGAGGTCATCGAACTCGAACCTATTGAAACCGCGTGAACAATAATAGGCGCGCAGCGGCGGCGACGAGTTGCGGTCTCCGAGAGGTCGACCCGGGCTGACGATTTAATACGGGCGAATAAAACGAACAAATCAAGTACGGAATAAACAAGTAAATGAGTGGGGAAAGGAAAAGGGCAAGAGATTCAGAGGATTTAAGCGAGAACGAGGAAAACAGTGATAAATATTACGAAGTATTCATTAGAAGTAAGAAAATTCTTAGATCTCCAGAACAAAGGAAGAACGAAGAGGTGAAAAACAAAACCAGCAAAAAAAAATAGAGAAAGGGTATATAGAGCGAGACAATCAGGACAAGGAAATGGAGGAGCTAAAAGAAATGATGAAATAGATTTTGAGGGAAATGGAGAAAAGCACAAGTGAAATAAAAACAAAACTGAGAGAAGTTAGAAAGCAGATGAAGGAAAAGGAAGAAAAATGGGAAGAGGAGAAGAGACAGATGAATGCAATAATGGAGGCACTGGAGAGGAGGGTGGAGACGGATGAGAAGAGTAGAAAGAAAAATAATATCATACTGCTAGGGGCAGAAGTGCAAAAAGGTAGAGAAAGAGAAACGGTAGAAGAATTATTAATCCGAGTGCTCCAAGTAAGGACTTCAATCGTGCAGGTAGCCAAAATAAACAAAGAAGGAAATCCGCCTGTAATAATGGTCGCCTACAATCATGGGAAGAGAAGGAAAAGATAATGAATGCGAATAGTTAGTTAAAAGGCTCTCGCATATACAGGGTGATTCAGAACGGGCGTGCCAAATTAAAATGGGTGCTAGAGGAACTCCAAATAAGACGAAAAGTTTATATGAACATATGTTCTAAAGTGACTACTAACAAAGATACAGGGTGTAAAAGTTTTAATATTTTTTTAATATCGTAATGTAATAATTCATGCGTTTTCTCGTTCTTCTTGTTAGTTTTGTTGGTGCTATTCTTAATAAACCATTTTTTTTCTATTTTCAATTTTTTTGTATATCGGTGAAGCCATTATTGCATTATGGAAAATTTCAGTGCATGTGCACGATTTCACAAAAAGCTATTTCATTCAAAATCTAAGCATTTTACGACAAATTTTGAAGATGCCAAATTCTTCCCAAATTGAACGTAGATTTCAAATATATTAATATCACCTGCATTCGCCAGTGGCGTAACATTGGATTGGGGTAATAAATAAACGGCCTACCCCGTAGCAACGCTACTGATGGTGCTAGCACAGCAATTTTTTTTTGAAAATTAGAATTTCGCAAATGAAAACCACACCTTAAATTTCAACTCGATAACTTTCCTAGTTACTAAGATAATAAAAAAATATTTAAAAAATATTGAAACTTTTACACCCTGTATCTTTGTTAATAGTAACTTTAGAACATAAGTTCATATAAACTTTTCGTCTTATTTGGAGTTCGTCTAGCACCCATTTTAATTTGGCACGCCCGTTCTGAATCACCCTGTATATAGACAATGATATGACAGTGGAAGAACAGAGAATACAAGAAGAAATCAGAAACATAGCTACGGAACAAAGATCAAAGGGAATACGAGTGAAAACTGGATATCGGAAAATAATAATTGGTGACGATGAATATAGATGGAGCAACAAAGAACAAGGAGTTGAAAAATGGGAGACCCATGATAATTCTCACCCAAAAAACTAATACCCGTAAATGGCTGGAGCAAAAGGAAAAACGACACAAGCAATGCACTCGGACAGGTGCAAGGAAAAACAAAAATATTAGAAACTTTAACCGGAATGATGACAATGACTTTGACGGAGAACGAAATAGAGATTGGACATGGAATATGGAAAATCGGGACGTGGAACGTTAGGAGCATATGTGGAAAAGAAGAACTTGAGGAGGAGTTTGAAAAAATGGTATTAGATTTATTAGCTGAGACAAAGAAAAACGGCCAGGGAATGATAAAAATGGGAAAAAACACATATTGATCTTTAGCGGAGTAAATGAAGACAAAAAAGAGCAGTCACTGGTGTTGGAGGTGTTGGATGCATAATTCACAAAAAGCTAGAACAACAAATACATAAGTGGAAAGCTTGCACAGATAGAATATTGACAGTAGAAATGGGAAATGATATGAGCAACAAGAAAACTATTATAGTGGTGTACGGACCAAACGAGGATGATAAAACTGACACCAAAGATCAATTTTTGGAGAATTTAACGGCAATGACAGAAGAGAGGCTAGAGGAAGAATATATGTAGCGGGGGATTTTAATGGGAGAGTGGGCAAAAGAGATGAAACATATAAAAGATCAATAGTCAGCCATGGCGAATGTATCAGAAACATTAACGGGAAAAGATTGCTCGACTTCTGTACGATGCACGACTTGGTAATAACCAACACATTCTTGGAACATAAAGATGTGAATAAATACACAAGAGAAATGAGAAGCAGAGGGGAAAAATCGGTAATTGAATACATTTTAGTTGAAAACAATAATAGAAGAACAGTATTAGATACAAAAGTAAGAAGGGCCCAGAAATCGGTAGGAACCATTACGTGGTGATAATAACCAGAATTAGAGGGAAGATAGACAAGAAAGAAAATAAAGTTTTCGTAATGCAAAAGAAAGCTTGTGTGTGTCAGCTCCGACGCACAACTGGAGTTTACTCCTTACGAACTATTATTTTAACTTCAATCACTTGATAATAGGGTACACGCGAATGTCAGTTTTATACCCAAATGTGTATTTATCAGATGGTTTATGTTCGAAAATGTCCAACTACATCAAAATATAAATTGTTTATAAATTCAGTAATTAAGTGATAATCTGCCAAACGTCGATCCCACTGGCAATGAAATAAATACTTTTCCTGGTGTTCGAATAGGCGTTGATTCACATTTCGGCACTAAGCAATATTTGGAGTATTTAATATTAGGTTTTTCCATATTAAATCAAGATTCAACAAATTTAGGCACGAACAAACACTGCAAATGCTGACTTTACAACGCCAACTGTCATATCTACCCTATGCCACTCTATTTTCACTATTTCCATGCTCTATGCAGTCAGATATAAACAGCCGTATCCATAGATACATAATTTCACTAATTAACGCGTAACGTAACGCTCAATAGTTTTAGTTAACGCGAAATGTAACGCTTGATTTTACTACTCATAAAATTTCCGTACCGCGGGCTATAACTGAAAATCGATTCTTAAGGAGTAAACTCCAAAAACACACCACGAATCAATAAAAACATACAGGCTACGGAATAGGGAATTAGCTGAGAGATATGAGAGACTCTTAAGAGAAAAACTTTCAAGCAAAAGAGATACCGAGGATAGAGAAAATGTCAAACAAAGATGGAAAACTTTTAAAAACACGCTAATTGATATCGCGAAGCAAATATGTGGAACATGCAAGAGAATAATAAAGTAAAACCAAACCGCATGGGGGACAGAAGAGATAAAAGCCCAGATAAAATATAAGAAAGTGACATGGAAAAATTACGCAGTGAAAGGAAGGCCATAAGACTATGAAATGTATAAAAAACAAAGAAAGAAAGTAAAGGAATTGGTAACAGTAGCAAAGAGAGACGCGTGGAGAAAATTTGGTGAAAAAATGGAGACGGATAGTAGAGGAAACCCTCGAGGAAACCAGAAACTGTTTTATAAAATATGAAACTCATTAAAAAAAGAAAAGGCACAATCTATAAATAACATCAAAAGCCAAAGTGGAGAAATGTTAACAGATCAAAAAGAGATTATGGGCAGGTGAAAGGAATATTTTCAAGAACTGTTAAATATAAGAGATATCGATGAGAGCATCGAACAGGAAAAAACAGCAGATGAAAGTGGAGAAGTAGGAATAAGTTTGGAAGAACTACAAGAAGTGATAAAAAAAACTGAAAAACTGGAAAGCAGCAGGCTATGACAGAATTATAAAAGTGATGATTAAAAATATGGGGGAGGAAGGTACAGAAATGTTATTAAAAATATTTAATAAAATCTGGAAAGAAGAATACATCCCAAAGGATTAGCAGATGGCATTAATTGTACCAGTTTATAAAAAAGGAGACAAGAGAGTCTGTAATAATTACAGGGGCATAACGCTATTAAGTACAGTCATGAAGATGCTTGAGCAGATTATGGATAAAAGAATTCGAACAACAGCTGAGAACACCCTAGAAGAATCGCAAAGTGGATTTAGGAGCGGAAGGAGGAAGGGGTGTGCAAGATCATATATTGTCTATCAAACAGTTAACGGAAAAATCGATACAAGAGGAAAAGAACATATTTTTGACATTTATAGATCTAGAAAAATTTTTCGGCAAGGTGCCAAGTTATGGAAGATTCTGCCGGAAAGGGGAATCAATAACAAGATTTTGAGAATAATACAAAAAATTTATAAGCAAAATGTCAATTCCGTTATAACTACCAATAACATGTCAGAAATATTCGCAACGCAGGGTGGACTGAGGCTAGGTGGTGGTTTGAGTCCCGTGCTTTTTATAATTTTCTTGGATGATATAATAAAGAAGTGTACGTCGAAATGCAAAAAGTTGAATGTAGGATACAGGAAATTGCAAAGAGTAGATGGCGACAGCTCAGCTGGTGGGGCCATTTACAGGGTGTGGAAGAGACAAGGCCAGTTAGGCGGATTTGGGAAACGAAAATTCAGAAAAACAAGAGAAAAGGAAGGCCTAGACTAACTTGGGATAGAGTTGTAGGAATACTAGAAGGAAGGGGGAAAACGTCGAAGGATGCGAAGAAGTTGGCGAAGAATAGGGAAGAATGGAGAAGATTTATATACGAGTAGATGTAGAGTGGAGTAGATAAATCACCCTACAGCCTACACCAGTGTATGGTAACAGGGATTTTATTTAGATTATATATGTATACATACTTTAAAAATTTGACACTCCTGGCTTAAGGAATGGCTAAATAATTCATTAGATTTGGGCACTGTTTTTCTACTCAAACCGATAGGTATAACCGTGTGCTTTTTGTGCAAGCGTTATGCAAAATGCAGATGTTTATTGATGCAACAGAATAGATTGTTTTACACTAAACTTTTAAATAAGGATCCTCTTCAAGAGGATTTTAAATAAGGATCCTCATTAAGAGGATATTTGAAAGTTTCAACTGTCTCGCTCATGCACATTCTCAGTTGTTTTGCAATTTCAGAAAAAACGACGACACATTTGACATTTGAAATGGGAAGAAACTTGTAGATCGCCAATTAATCAACACTATACTTTTCCTTTAAACTACGAAAAAACAGAATGTAGAGCATTTCTGCGAAAAGGGTATAGCTTAAGTGTTCAGAATTTCGTGTACAAATTCCAAAAGTTGCTCAGGGAATCTAAGAATTACGAACAAGTGCTTCTCAGGGGATATTAATGTGCATGAAAGAGACAGTTGAAACTTTAATTGTGTACGTTCCCATTTCTTGCAAAGACATTCAGTGAATACATTTATTTAAAATCATCCAAAAACATTAAGCTACGTTTCCACTGAAGGAACAGTGAGGAACTTTTTGTTGGATTATGTTTCTCTTTGTTGGCATGTGTAGAAACTTTTAGCAACACACGTAATTTTTTTGTTTCCACTCAATTTCTCTTTGTTGGCATGTGTAGAAACTTTTAGCAACACACGTAAATTTTTTGTTTCCACTCAATCAACTAAAATTGGCAACAGCCTCACGTTGTTTCTGGTACTTTGTGCGAGCCCAACTTAGTATTTCCACTAGTTTAAAACGTATGTATAATATATGTACATACTGTTTTAAACATATTATGCGAATATGGAGAAAGATGAAGAAATAGTGTTAGTATCGGCGGCGTATATAGTATTATCTTTAAGAAAACGGAAGCAATATGGTGGCATGCAGCTACTCACAGCGCCGTAAAAAGACCATTTATGCGCGGGAAGAATAACTTTAATGGTAGTGTGAAATTGTTTTTACGAATGTCCACAACAGACCTCGAATGGCTGTTGCGTAAAGTTATTCCCCGAACGACTAATTAATTTGTCCACTTAAACGGCATATTGTTTTATTTCTCTTCCCTTAACTGTACCGAAATACTAGACACAATAACTTAAGCTACGTTTCCACTGAAGGAACAGCGAGGAACTTTTTGTTGCGTTGTGTAGAAACTTTTGGCAACACATGTTAACTTTTGTTTCCACTCAACCAACTAAAATTGGCAAACGTTTCACCCTTTTTTTGGTAGTTTGTGCGAGCGCAACTAAGTGTTTCCACTAGTTTAGAACAGTATACATATATGCGAATATGGAGAAAATGAAGAAATAGCGTTAGCAGCGGCGGCGTATACAGTGTGTTTGATTTTATGTGTCATAGCAGATATCTCGGCTGTTGAAAGAATTTCAAATAAATGTTATATATGAAAGTTGCGAGATACTTTGTTTTCAATAACTTATGAAAATCAGAAAAAACAATTGAGCATCAAATAATTCAGATATAGCAAATACATTCAACATTTTAAATGGAACGTATACAGTGTTATTACGTATTCTAAAACTGTATGAAATTTCCTTTACAACGATATGTCACACGTCATAGTTATCTAATCAATTAAAGGCACAAATCGATAATTAAGTAAGACTAAGTAAGTCTACATGACTTAAGCGTTTTGATCGAAAGAGTAGGCTTTGACAAGAATTGCTATCGCGTGAACTGTCAATTTAATTGAGTAAATTCCTGCGTATTCTTAATTTCTATAGAAACGGAGGTCACTTTGAACAAAGCTTTAGATTTTATTAACTTAAATTTTAAACTTAACTTGCCTAAATTTATTGTTACTTTCTTGGTGTTGTTGCTATGTCGTGTTTGTGTTAAACAGTCTTATGTTGTTAATCATGTAGAAACAGACATCCGATTTTCATTATTTTCACCGCCTACTCTTTCGAATGAAGCTCTGAGTCGCGTAAGCGTGCAGTTGTTGGTAGGTTCTTAATTATCGATTTATGCCTTTAATCGATTAGATAAATATGACATGTGATATATCGCTGTAAAGAGAATTTCATACAGATTTAGAACATGTAATATTACTGGGTACGTTACATTTAAAATTTTGAATGAATTTGCTGTATCTGAATTATTTGATGCTCCATTGTTTTTCTCATTTTGATAAATCATTGAAAATAAAGTGCCTAACAACTTTCATATATAACATTTATTTGAAATTCTTACGATAGCCGAGATATCAGCCGTGACACATAAAATCAAACACACTGTATAGAATTATCTTTAAAAGAAAGCGGAAACGAAAACATAAATATTGGATTAAGTCAAGCCTTGAAGAAATTTTTTTACGAATGCCCACAATAGACCTCGAATGGCTGTTGTGTCAAGTTATTAACCGAACAACTAACTCATTCGTCCTCTTAAACAGCATAATATTGTTTTATTTCTCTTCCCCTTCGCTGTTTACCGAAATACTAGACACAATAACTTGCATGTGACATCATTCATTTCCACTGCGGCAGCAATAGGCATTTGTTTCCCCCTGTCGCCGAGTTTCTTTTGAAGTTACCGCTCAAAACGGAAACCGGTGACATGAAGGAACAGTTGACATTTGTTACAGAAACAAAGAGAAACTTTTGGGAACTTCGTTGGACATTTCTGGGAACAAGCAACAGCAACATAAAAGTTTCTCAACGTTCATTCAGTGGAAACGTAGCTTTAATTTGCATGTGGCATCATTAATTTCCATTGCAGCAGCAATATGCATTTGTTTCCCCGTAACGCCTATTTTCTTTCGAAGTTTTACCGCTCAAAATTGAAATCGGCGACATGAAGGAACAGCCGACGTTTGTTAACGAAACAAAGAGAAACTTGTAGGAACTTCGTTGAACATTTCGGGGAACAAGCAACTGATGCAACACAAAAGTTCCTCGATGTTCCTTCAGTGGATATGTAGCTTTATTTATGAAGGGGTCGCGTCGGTCAGAACTGCACCTTCCTTGTTGTCTGATCCGCGATTCATTCATTGACTGTTGCAACTAATATTGTATACCTAAGTGAACTTACCGCCAGCAGGAAAATATTTTGAATAAATTAATTTAAAGGCATCTTCTTTTATGGCACCACCTGGACATTCGTGTTTAAAATTGCGATAAAGCTCTTTTATTTCTGATTTAGTGAATTTTGTGCTTTTGCAAAACGTTTTTAAACTTTCGGGCCGGTAATAGAGTATGTCTACATCCTCCAGCTCAGCATCTGCAACAAAATAAATAAGAGACAAAATTATTAACCTTTAGTGTTATACTAGTCTTTTCGAATCTCAGTTGTTTGAAATATACACTCCGTTTCTCTGTAACCGATAGATGGCAAATTAACATGGAAGATTGATAATAGTTAAATATTTGCTTCCCAGTAGTATGTAGCAATTTTGTGACGTGCACAAATGGCGCAACGCCACAAATGAGGATCCGGCCGCGACTGAGCTCTAAGCCGAAGATGGGAGTGGACAATTAAACATTAAAGGGCGCCAAGAAGTTGATGCCTGATCCTCTTGGAAATAAGACAAAATCCAGCAGCCACAACTTCTAAAAGCTGCTGGTACGTAATAGGGCAAACACAAAAAAAAATTAAACAAATTGTCAGACAGTAATGCGTTTCAATTTTGTAGTGAAACTTACAAAGAAAATGTCACTCTAAAATTAAAAGAAGAAAATATACTTATACTCTTTATTGTAATATTAGTACTCACAGCTTGTTTCTGACTTAAATTTGATTATATTTTAAAACCCTTTCGCTCGCATTTTCGTTGGTTTTCATGTCTGTCCTCCGTTCTTGCTTTCGATCATTATTTCTGCCGTTGAGAATGAATATTGTTGTGTACATTCAGCCTGGGTATGCATGATCCTTATTAGTTTGTTAGTTTGAAGTAGGTTTATCGCACTTACCTGTAGGAGTTGCGATCTTGTAGATTTTTGTGCCTTCATTGTCGTACTTTAGTTCCATCGTAGGAAATCAGTTGGGTCAGTTATTAATTTTGCTCATGTTCGATTTTACCGTCTCTTGAGTGTATCTTCTAAAAATTCTAGTATGATTCTCAGTATCTTGTGGTATATTTGTTTGAGTGCCACGATTTCTTTTGTTGACGGCCGGTCTGTCAGATTTTTGAGGTTAGGTTCAAAATATGTGAAGTTCGTTCGAGCCGGTAGTATAGCACTCTTAGAACAGTGGCGTAGTCATTTATTTTGTACCCCTATCTAATCTTTTAATGTTTTACGTCTCTTATTTTCTTTCTTTCTACTCGTGAGGTTGCTTTAAGGGTTTTCTCATCAGTTTCTTCATTTTTTTTGTATTCGCACATCTTCTTTAGTCTTCTTTGTCTTGTTTTCCTTCCTTCTTCTATCCATTTTCCCACATCTTGCGACGCCTCAGGTAGATTTGAAAGTCTGGGGTATTTTGGAAATTTTAGGTCCTGTTGCTTTCTTCATTGCGCGTTTTTTCAATAATTTGCAATTTCCGCTTTAAAATTTTCACTTCCATGCTGGCTTTGAGTGTGAATAGGTGTTTCGAAGATTTAGTTGCTGAGTTTTGCACTACCATTTTTGGGATATTTCTTCGAGCCCTGTTTGTTAGAGAGATTTTCCGTTAGAAGCGTTTTGGTTTTGTTGGAAGTCTACCCTTGATTGGGATTTTTGATTCACGCAGAAGTTCAGCCGGATTTGTTGGAAAAACCCCCACGTGGTAAGCAAATTTTCCTTTCTTCTTTATTGCTCTTTCATTTGTTTAATGCTTTATAAATTTGTAATTTCATCTTCTTTACTTTCCCTTCTTTTTCTAATTTGTCTTTTCGGCATTTTAGGGTTTTTTTTGGGTGGTATAATTATTTGGTGTACCGACCACCCCGCTAAACACCATGAAGCCGTACACCTGGCAATTCACACGTGTTTTGGAGCCGCTCGCAACCTAGGCGAAGCTCCACTGAATTTAACATCAATTCATCGTCCGAGTAAGGTCAGATCAATTTTGATTATTTCGTCGCCTGTCCGTCTGGATCATCGCGTCCAACGGCTGGTTTTTACGTAGCGCCTGGCACAGCTTTTTGTGACCACCTTGTATTTGTATTTTTTGTGTTCACGCGTCGCTAGTCCGTTTCTAGAATCGTCTCTGTTCGGCTAGTTCTCATGTAGTTGCCCGGCCACGGCGTGTTGTGGTCACCTGTTTATTTTTGGACATCGCTAATTTTGTCACTTATAGTATTAAATTTAATTTATCATAATTCCGGTATAGTTTTGTTTAAAATTTTCATTTATACTTAGATCATTTTGCCAGTATTTTCCTAATATTTTTGTTATTTTTTTCATTATTACGTAGTTTCAAGTCATTTAGATAAGAGTTGATTGATTTGCGAAATTTTGCTTAGGTTTTTTTTTGCCGTAGATATATTTAATTTTGACTTATAGTACCTACTTAGATATATATATTTTTTTTGTGTAACGGGATTTTGCAACAATCGATACTGCCGTTTGCGTCTATTTGCGTTTGTAAGTAGAGTGCGTGCGATAGACCCGTCGGTCGGTGCGCTGCGCGTGCGGAGCTCCTACCGTGTAGTGTATTTACCGTGTCATCTGCGCCTATTTGGATTTTCCTTTTTTTTCGGCGCAACGCTAGTACCGGGCGTCTAGATTTCCCGCAGTTTGGTTATTACACCTACATTATTTTTTTAATCTTTAATAGCTATTGAATTTACGACTTTTTTTTTGTATGATTATTCTCATTTTCAATATTATATGCTGGCATTACTGTTTGACAATTTGTTTAATTTTTTTTTGTGTTTGCCCTATCACGTACCAGCAGCTTTTAGAAGTTGTGGCTGCTGGATTTTGTCTTATTTCCAAATGAGGATCCGGCCGCGACTGAGCTCTAAGCCGAAGATGGGAGTGGGCAATTAAACAGTAAAGGGCGCCAAGAAGTTGATGCCTGATCCTCTTGGAAATAAGACAAAATCCAGCAGCCACAACTTCTAAAAGCCGCTGGTACGTAATAGGGCAAACACAAAAAAAAATTAAACAAATTGTCAAACAGTAATGCCAGCATATAATATTGAAAATGAGAATAATCATACAAAAAAAAAGTCGTAAATTCAATAGCTATTAAAGATTAAAACAAATAATGTAGGTGTAATAACCAAACTGCGGGAAATCTAGACGCCCGGTACTAGCGTTGTGCCGAAAAAAAAGGAAAATCCAAATAGGCGCAGATGACACGGTAAATACACTACACGGTAGGAGCTCCGCACGCGCAGCGCACCGACGGGTCTATCGCACGCGCAGCGCACCGACGGGTCTATCGCACGCACTCTACTTACAAACGCAAATAGACGCAAAAGGCAGTATCGATTGTTGCAAAATCCCGTTACACAAAAAAAATATATATATCTAAGTAGGTACTATAAGTCAAAATTAAATATATCTACGGCAAGAAAAAACCTAAGCAAAATTTCGCAAATCAATCAACTCTTATCTAAATGGCTTGAAACTACGTAATAATGAAAAATATAACAAAAATATTAGGAAAATACTGGCAAAATGATCTAAGTATAAATGAAAATTTTAAACAAAACTATACCGGAATTATGACAAATTAAATTTAATACTATAAGTGACAAAATTAGCGATGTCCAAAAATAAACAGGTGACCACAACACGCCGTGGCCGGGCAACTACATGAAAACTAGCCGAACAGAGACGATTCTAGAAACGGACTAGCGACGCGTGAACACAAAAAATACAAATACAAGGTGGTCACAAAAAGCTGTGCCAGGCGCTACGTAAAAACCAGCCGTTGGACGCGATGATCCAGACGGACAGGCGCCGAAATAATCAAAATTGATCTGACCTTACTAGGACGATGAATTGATGTTAAATTCAGTGGAGAGCTTCGCCTAGGTTGCGAGCGGCTCCAAAACACGTGTGAATTGCCAGGTGTACGGCTTCCTGGTGTTTAGCGGGGTGGTCGGTACACCAAATAATTATACCCCCAAAAAAAAACCCTAAAATGCCGAAAAGACAAATTAGAAAAAGAAGGGAAAGTAAAGAAGATGAAATTACAAATTTATAAAGCATTAAACAAATGAAAGAGCAATAAAGAAGAAAAGAAAATTTGCTTACCACGTGGGGTTTTTTCCAACAAATCCGGCTGAACTTCTGCGTGAATCAAAAATCCCAATCAAGGGTAGACTTCCAACAAAACCAAAACGATTCTAACGGAAAATCTCTCTAACAAACAGGGCTCGAAGAAATATCCCAAAAATGGTAGTGCAAAACTCGGCAACTAAATCTTCGAAACACCTATTCACACTCAAAGCCAGCATGGAAGTGAAAATTTTAAAGCGGAAATTGCAAATTTTTGAAAAAACGCGCAATGAAGAAAGCAACAGGACCTAAAATTTCCAAAATACCCCAGACTTTGAAATCTACCTGAGGCGTCGCAAGATGTGGGAAAATGGATAGAAGAAGGAAGGAAAACAAGACAAAGAAGACTAAAGAAGATGTGCGAATACAAAAGAAATGAAGAAACTGATGAGAAAACCTTTAAAGCAACCTCACGAGTAGAAAGAAAGAAAATAAGAGACGTAAAACATTAAAAGATTAGATAGGGGTACAAAATAAATGACTACGCCAATGTTCTAAGAGTGCTATACTACCGGCTCGAACGAACTTCACATATTTTGAACCTAACCTCAAAAATCTGACAGACCGGCCGTCAACAAAAGAAATCGTGGCACTCAAACAAATATACCACAAGATACTGAGAATCATACTAGAATTTTTAGAAGATACACTCAAGAGACGGTAAAATCGAACATGAGCAAAATTAATAACTGACCCAACTGATTTCCTACGATGGAACTAAAGTACGAGAATGAAGGCACAAAAATCGACAAGATCGCAACTCCTACAGGTAAGTGAGATAAACCTACTTCAAACTAACAAACTAATAAGGATCATGCATACCCAGGCTGAATGTACACAACAATATTCATTCTCAACGGCAGAAATAATGATCGAAAGCAAGAACGGAGGACAGACATGAAAACCAACGAAAATGCGAGCGAAAGGGTTTTAAAATATAATCAAATTTAAGTCAGAAACAAGCTGTGAGTTAGGGATGCAACGTTTAAACGTTTAAACGTTTAACCGCCCGTGTGGACACTACCCGTTTAAGGGAACGTTTAAACGCAAGGCAGATAAAATTTAAATATCATTAAATTTCAGATAAACAAAGCCGCGGCTAGCGCTAGGCGCGCACCGCGTAAGAGCAAAAGCGACGCGTCGCGACGCGGCCGCTTAGATATTGCAAAACCGGCATGTACTTTTCAAATTTATTGTTTGCATCCCTTTGACGACTTTCGCCGCCGTTGTGGCGGCCATCATTCAACGGAATATGTATTATTTTATGATTTATAACCCACCTTACAAACGACGTTTGATATTTTTCTAATTATTAAAGTTTTAAAACAATATTGCAATATTGGTAAGCTACGCGTAGGGTGCGCGTTTAAACGCCGTTTAAACGTTTAATATACGCGTTTAAACGTTTACGAAAAATCGCTAAACGTTGCATCCCTACTGTGAGTACTAATATTACAATAAAGAGTATAAGTATATTTTCTTCTTTTAATTTTAGAGTGACATTTTCTTTGTAAGTTTCACTACAAAATTGAAACGCAACAATTTAATTGGTCTTTTAAGGAAATCTTCACAAACTTATTAGCATACCTGCAAAAGTTTTAAAATTAAACACTTTTAAGGGAAATCTAGTTTTTCTTTTGAAGTTGGGCTTGATATTTAAATGCGCTACCGAATTAATTGGACTTCTCGAAAGGAAAACTAAATTCCCTTTAAAAGTTCCCGATTCTAAAACATTAAATCGCGCAGGGATTGTCCTAAAGTTTATAAAGATTTTCCTATAAAATAAGTAAAATTCCTGCTTGCTACTGAAAAGTAAATATTTACCGTATTAATTTGTCATCTATCGCTTACTTAAAAATACACGGTGTATGAATCTATTATAATGGAAATTCGAACATCTACAGGTGCCCGAATAGTGCGCCGATTGTGCTATAAGCCTTTATTTTCCATATTGAGTTTGTAACTACTATACGTGCTACCAATAATTATTGTATAACATATAGTCAATTTTTTAATGCATTTCTAAAATTTTCTTTCCATATTCAGAGAAAATTTCCGAAAATTCATTAAGAAATTGAATATATGAGCAACTAGCAAAATTAGCTGTGGGGCATTTGGGCCCCAGAAGGCTTTTACGAAAATATGGACAGGGATACAGACACTGACGTTTTCAATATCCCTTCTAACCTTCTAAGGCAAACGCTCTGGTAGCCGCACCATGAATTCATAATGTTATAAACCTCGGAGAAGATGACGACGAAGGTAAGGAGTGTTTTGCAGATGAAATTTCAAAAATGCCTTCCGAACTTCAGCGAGTATCAGCTACGCTCGAAGAAAACCACAGCCCGCAGACAGCACTGTCTACATACGAGTATTATAAAATTCAATGCCATTTTGGGGGGCTTAAAAACCCCTTCCCATATAGTAAATTTTATGGAAAGAAAATCACGTGTTTGTGGTAGAAAATCGAGAAAAATTAAAGTACAACCGACGTCTATTTCAAGACGCAAAAATAAATATTTGCGAAATCCGGAAGAATTCAAGCTAGAAGGATGACCAAACAGAAAATATTAAAACGACGCCATAATCTTAATGAAAATATTTGAAGAAATCGTAGAAACGCCAAACTCCACTGAGTATTTTCCAATAATGTTATCTATACAGGGTGAATCAGGAATCCTTCTATGTATTGGTATTTTTGTTATTTGAAGAGCTACAAAGTCGGTTAAATGAGAGAAAAGTTGCACTATTTTGGGGCCATCTTAAACCTACTTTCAAACTTGCAAAAATTTTCACAGCTTTCTAGATATAATTAAAAAATTAAAATTTCCGATTTTTTTCTTTTGTTGATAACTCAACTGTGGTTTGTGCAAATGGCTTGAAACTTGGAATACTTACATAAAAGAACGTTGTGCATCGTTTGGTGACATTGACAGTGCAGTGCGACCTGTCATTTTTGCAGAGCGACAGTCAACTTTTTTTTTCTTTATGGCATCCATATTCATTTCTGCCGCTGACATTAAGACATCATTATTATGATTACAACGGTTTTTTAATTTTTTAAATCGAACCTCAAATAAAGAAGTTACAGAGAGAAACATGTTAGCACATGTAATCAAGGTAGCCATGCAACAAACGAGCTGCGGTAAGTATCAATAAACAATTTACTTTTTAGTGGAAGCCCACGTATTCCCACCTTTTCTATTTGAAGAGATGGAGATTCGGTTAAATTAGCGAATACTTGCGCAATTACTAGCAATAAACGGTGGTTCCCGAAGAGTTTAAAAAATCGGCCGTGGTCAAAATATTTATGGAAATTTTGAAGCGGGTCAATTAGTACTTGGATTAAAATAAAATCCTACATTGTTGCTTCATGGCATTTTGTTAAATTGTTTATTCGTTTTAGTTAATTTGTTTTATTGTTCTTTAAAGTTCCATAGTTAATAAAAAAAAATAAAATAAATGTAGGTTTTTATTTTAATCCAAGTACTAATTGACCCTTTTCAAAATATCCATAAATATTTTGATCACAGCCGATTTCTTAAACTCTTCTGGAACCACCGTTTATTGCTAGTATGTAATTGGGCAAGTTTTCGCTGATTTAACCGAATCTCTATCTCTTCAAATAGAAAAGGTGGGAATACGTGGGCTTCCACAAAAAGTAAATTGTTTATTGACAAAAATTTTTACTTACCGCGGCTCTTTTGTTGCATGGCTACCTTGATTACATGGCTAACATGTTTCTCTCTGTAACTTCTTTATTTGAAGTTCGATTTAAAAAATTAAAAAACCGCTGAAATCATAATAATGCTGTCTTAATGTCAGCAGCAGAAATGAATATGGCTGCCATAAAGAAAAAAAAAGTTGACTGTCGCTCTGCAAAAATGACAGATCGCACTGCACTGCCAATGTCACCAAACGATGCACAACGTTCTTTTATGTAAGCATTCCAAGTTTCAAGTCATTTGCACAAACCACAGTTGAGTTGTCAACAAAAGATAAAAATCGGAAATTTCAATTTTTTTATTATATCTAGAAAGCTGTGAAAATTTTTGAAAGTTTGAAAATAGGTTTAAGATGGCCCCAAAATAGTGCAACTTTTCTCTCATTTAACCGACTTTGTAGCTCTTCAAATAACAAAAATACCAATACATAGAAGGATTCCTGATTCACCCTGTATATAGGTATTTGTGGTTTTGTTGAATTTCTTTTCACCAGCATATTGTATTATCTGGAATTGTCGGAAATTTTACGGAAGCTGTTGCGTTGCTTGGTAGCCACGGGTGTAAATTTGACAGTTAAAAGATAACGAGCGCGTAGCGCCAGTGATACTCTGTCAAATTTACACGAGTGGTTAGTAAAAGCAACAGCTTGAGTAAAATTACCTAAAAATTGTATTTAACAAGATTATTTTTTGAATCCAAGCAAGGTAGTTCAAAACGAAATTTTATTTCAATTAATTCACATACAAAGAAATATGTTTGGAATATTTGACGTTTGGCTGGTACTAAAGTAACTAGATTATATATTGTAAATGCACCGACAAATTCGCAACTATGGCAACTTATCAACAAGCAAAATTATCGAAAAAATTGCCGAAATAATACACTCTTCTAGACCCAAATGAAATGTTCCTATTGGTCAATTTGACGATGAAAAAAATAATCTCAATAGAACTCTGTAAATTACACTCACTATCTCTGTTTTCCATTTTATACGACGAATTACACCAAGACCCAAAAACAATCATAAAATTTTCAGTCCGAAGACTGGTTGGACGCGTACCTCCATACTTTCCTATCCTGAGCTAACCTACGCATTGCCCCAAAAGTTGAACATCCTACATCTCTAATTATTTGAGAGCAATAGCCTAATCTGGACCTACTCCTACCTCTTTTTATTCCTATCTCTGACTAGTATGTCGCGAACTAAGTCTTCGTATCTCAGAAGGTGTCCTACCATCCTATCTCTCCTATTCCTTACTGTCTTCCACAAATTTCACTTTTCTCCAACTCTTTCTAATACCTCTCTGTGGCTAACCTTATCTATCCACGGTATCTATCCACGGTATCTTCATCATGCGCCTATGGCACCACATTTCAAATGCTTCTAATTTTTTCCTATCCTCTTCTCCTATCGTTCAAGTTTCGCACTCGTACAATGCTGTGCTCCATACATACGTTTTTAAGAGCCTCTTATGAGTTTCTACTTTTATCATTCCCGAGCATAATGTAATTCGGCCCTGCGCTATTCTTTGTTTTATATCTCTAGAGCTCCTACCATCGCGAGTTATTTGACTTACTAAATAGCAGAAATCTGAGACTTCCTCTATCTTCTCGTTTCCAATTTGTATTTTAGTTTTAGTCCTATTTTCACGCCCCTCCCCCGTCAAAACCGCTTCCATTTCATTCAGAGCCCTTCCTGATTCTTTTTTGATGGATGCTAATACTGCTATATCATCCGCGAATCTGAGCATATTAATAGTTTGGCCTTGTATATTAATTCCAGCAGATATTCTGTCTTTAACAATATTAATCGCATCTTGGATATATAAATTGAAAACTAGAGGCGTTAAAGTACATCCCTGCCTCACTCTCTTTCGGATATCTACTTCCCTATGTTCCTGCTCAAATTCTATAACTGCCTTTGGCTCTTTGTATAGATTATGAAATATTCTTCTATCCCTATACTTCATCCCTAAATTTTTGAGCACTTCGAACACTTTCCATTTTACATTGTCGAAGGTTTTTCCAATAAAATTTAAATATTGGCCACTAAACTTAATTAGTAATTATTAATTTAAAAACCGCTCTGTACTTCACATGCTAATAGTGCCAATACTGATGACTTAACAGGCAACAAAAACAAAACGCATCTCAGAGTTGTTAAAAAAGTGGACTGTCTGCAGACCGTTTAGTTGGGGTTTGTTCGATCGAAGTGCAGCCAAAACCCCGAGCGCTCTGGAGCACGGTGTGTTCTGTGCTGTACAGGGGTATGGCTAGACGCGTCCCGGATACATCTGCTGTAACTCGAATTGTAGGGACTGATATTTTGATCGCTTTTCCTCCTCTTTCCGCCGAATGTTGTCGCCAATGGGAGCCGAGGATTCGATGTTAGACAGGTTGTTCCATGACATGACGGCCATAGCTTGAGAGTATGTTGCAAAGCAATTTCAAGTCAAAAATGTCTAATGGACGCATGCCCTAAACTCAACTGTAACTGAACTACAAGCATTTAAAAGTTTAAAAAAACCTATTACTGCAGATATAGGTAATTACCGCTAATTTCGTTATTATTAAAAAATCACGGTGGTTGTGATTTGTAATTGTTTTTTGTGACAGTCGAGGGGTGAACCGCTGATGTATTATGGTGTACACGTTCTCTGTATTCCATCAGTATTATCCATGTATTCCGCTGAATTGCTTTGTACTCCTTGTAATCCCTTGTATTCTCGTGTATTCCGTTGTAATCCCTGATAATGTGCTGTATTCCTTTGGTAATCTACCGTATTCCAATTGTATTCCGGTGTATTCTTCAATATTCTTTGTTACGTTTTAATTTGGCATTAAAACAACAATTGTTTTTTTAACATTTTATTATAGACTAGTACTTACATACATCGTGCTCTGATTACCGTACTTGTATTCATATTTTAGGTCTCTCACTTATATTTAGTCTATTATTGCTTTAATTGCCCCTGTTCTCGGTTCTTGCATCTGTCCTCCGATCATGCCTCCGTTCATTGTCTTGTTGAGTTTCTATCGATTTGTTTGAGGGTAGAACTGTCTTAAAATTATTATTTCTTGTTAAGTTCGCTAGTCTTATGGATTTTGTCTCACTTACCTGCTATTTTTGAGTCTCCTTATTGCCTCTGTACTTTGTAGCTTTCTGTTTATGTTTCGGTTCTTTGCAGCCTTGGAATTGTTCATCTTTCGTATTTATAATTTGCTGAGCCTACCTTGGGGAGGAATGTTGTTCTCTGTTCACGATTTGGTCGTATAGTTATTCATTTAATAGCCTCCAATTTGTTGTTAGTCTGTTGTCAGATTTTTGAGGTTAATTTAGTTACTTTCGATTCTGCCAACTTGTGCAGGACATTTTTCCATTTAGATGCTCAGTGGCGCGCCCTCTCATTTTCTTTTTCCCTGTCTCATCTTTCGGTTCTTTATGCATTATCTTATCTATTCTTCTGTCTCTTGAGACCTCTTTATGACTTTTCTTATTGCTATCTTCTTTTCCTTTGGGTTTGCAAGTCATTTTAAGCTTTCTTTTCTTTAGTTACCTATTCCATCACCGGTGACGCCTCTGGAAGATTTGGAAATCTAGGGTACTTCTGGGTACATTTGTAGTTTCGGATGGGGCCACCTTGTATTATAGTCGGCGGTTTTTTTGGAAATTCCGATTTGCTTTCTGAAACGGCACTTCCGGCTGTATTCTTCTTGTGAGTGGTTGGTGACGCCAAGTTTTGGGAAATAGATTTTCTTGCCAGTTTCTGGGATTTTCTTGGGTCCCGACCGTTTGAAGACGTCGATTTGGTTGCATTGTGCAAGTTTAGAGATCGTCGTCTAAGCCTTTTGGGATTTTAACTCGCATTTGGAGTCCAGTCGGTTTTGTTGGAGAAAAAAAACCCACGTGGTGAGTGTCTTATTTTTCATCTTTTATTTCAATCTTCAGTCATCGGTGTTGGTTCCTTTCCTTTTTCTTATTTTCTATTCTAATTTGTCTTTTCGGCATTTTAGGGTTTTTTTTCCTGGGAGCAATTTTTCCGTGAGTGCAAATTTCGATTTTGCTGCACTTTTCCCCACGTTACGAGAAGCGCCGATCACCTGGTGCTGAGCTACACGGAAGTGGTTTGCTGTAGCAGCTGACCTGCATACTTTATCTTCTGGAAGGTCAGATATCAATTTTGATTATTTCGTCGCCTGTCCGTCTGGAACATCGCGTCCAACGGCTGGTTTTTGTGTAGCGCCCGTCACAGCTTTTTGTGACAACTTTGTATTTGTACTTTTCGTGTTTGCGCGCCGCTATAGTCCGTTCAGGAATCGTCCCGTTCGGCTAGTTTTAATGTAGATGCCTGGCCACGGCTTGTTGTGGTCATCTGTTTGTTTTTTTGACATAATTTTGTCACGTTATTTTGTTAAATTTAATTTGTCATTTTGGTATAAATAATTCCCGTAGTTTTTCTGTCATACATAGTTTAATCATTTTGCCAGTGTTAAGTTAGATAAGAGTTGTTTGCTTTGATAAATTTTGATTAGTTTTTTTTGCCGTTTATTCAATTTTCAATTCAATTTTATACTTAGATATATTTTTTTTGTAACGGGATTTAGAAACGGTCGATACTGCCGTTTGCGTCTATTTGCGTTTGGGTAGAGTGCGTGCGGTTGACTCGTCGGTGCGCTGCGCGTGCGGAGCTCTAACCGTGTAGGGCATTTACCGTGTCGTCGGCGCCTATTTTGGTTTTTCTTTTTTTGGCGCAACGTGAGTACCGGGCGTCTAAATTTCCCGCAGTTTTGTTGTACTATTTTTTTTTCATATTAATAGCTATTTTGATTTACCACTATTTTTTTATATTGATATTCATTCTGGGCTATATTTATTTTTCCATTATTATATGCTGGCTTTATTATTGGACTATATTGTTTTATTTTTTTTTTTCATTCATTTGCCCTATTGTGTACCAGCGGTTTTTAGGAGCTGTGACCGCTGTGTTTGCGTGTTCATTGGAGGATCAGCCAACAACTCCTTGGCGCCCTTTTTCAGTTTTTGCCCACCCCCATCTTCGGCTTCGAGCTTAGCTGCGGCGGAATCCTCCTTTGTGGCGTTCGCCATTTGGGTGACGTCACATCTTGTATAATCTTTTGTATTCTACTGGAATTCAAGTTGCATTAAGCCAGCAACACGTGTTATTTTCTGCATGGGTCCAGGAAAAGCGCGTCTGTGCCCTCGTCGCGATAAATAGAATATTTTCCGGCGTATTATTTTGTTGGCGATGTAACAGTGTAACTGTTAAGATGTGGTTTACGCTGGCCGATTAGTGTCTGGTAAAATTTAGTGGTAGGAGTAATTGCTGCAGTAGGTAATAAAAAAAGTGGATACTGGGTAGGAGCAGTTACATAGCCAAACTAAAAAATTTCAAAACTCCATAACTTATTTTTTTGATAGAACCATATAATTGCAAATTTTCTTTCTGTTTTGTATAAGTTAATATACTTCTAAAGTCAATACTTTTTAAGATAATCTCACATAACTAGCAACCCTAGTTTTACAAAAAAATTATATTTTCGCACTGTGCAATCACATTTTCAAATTAGCATAACAGCGGATACGTACCTAATAATAATTTCAGGACCAAAAAAATGCATTTTCGAACAAAGAATGGTCATTAGAATTTCATAGCAAAACCATGTCAGCTACAAATGTTTTCATCGTGAATTGGGAAATTTTACATATTTGATGATGATTTTTATTTGAGATGGTATATCACCTTTAAGTTTCTACGTAAACATTCGTGTAACATTTTGGTGCGCAGTGGCCACAAGAAAATATTAATTTATGTTTGCAAATTAAACTCCACTAAATATTTGAAGGTGGATATCTTAAAAAGTATTAATTTTAGATTTAGAGGCAGGTGAAGCTGAAGTATTTTAAACGAGAAAGGCAGCTATGACATAAAAATTGTACGCTTCCGCTTGAAAAAATGAGGTTTTGACTCTTCGAAATTTTCTAACCTGGCCAGGTAGCTACTCATACCCGGTATATATTAATTTTTTTACTCCTATTACTGATTAAGATTCATCTTAATAAAATATCACTGCTTCAGCTTCATTCAATTCGAAGATTTAAATTTTTGAAAATTCCTCTACATCTGTCAAAATCTTTTAGCAAATGCCCATAACGTCATAAATATACAGTTTAGGTAAAAGTATCTTACACAACCTCATAGCAACATCAATTAAGGAATCCAAAAATTGACTCAAATACCGGTTGTTCCATTTAAAAAACAAAGTTAATTAGGTGCTGTGCAGAGGAAATGGGACTGTCTGTATAAGTGTAAATAATTTTACATAATAGAGAACCAGATATCAATGGGGATCGCTCACGTAACATTTTTTCTCTAAAATGTATAATAAAGTCATGAGAGAAGAATTCCAGAGCGCTGGACCACCCTGTATTGCCAGAAATGAAAATGCATTTTTTATTTTATTACATTTTAGTACATTTTGTTGAGTTCTTCTGTTCAATATAAGTTTCTTAAAATAAATAAAGGCCTTATTTAATTTCCCATTCACTTTACTTATATAGGATGTCCCAAAAGTAAACAGCCATACGTTAACTACAAGTTTAATGCTTGGTAAAAAATGTTTAGTGAACTAGTGTCTATTTTAGAAGATAAACACTAAAATTTAAAACAACTTAACATAACGTGAACAAATAAAAATTATACCTATATAGAAAGTGAAAACAATTGTATTTACATTCGGGAATTTGTAGTTACCCAGTTACCAACAAGAAACGTCGGTTGATTCTTACAAAAACAGGCAGAACAGGAACTCTTCGGTTCAAGAAGTTAGCGTATAGGGTTCATAACTCGGTTCATAAACGTTTCTTACTCAGCACTGAATTTTCTATTTCCGGTTGATGTACGGCTGTTTACTTTCGGCACACCTGTATAGCTTTACACATCAACTTTAGTAATAAAGTACGTTCGTGAATTAGGTGTTTGGCGTAAAATAAAAACCGGTCTTTCTGATTGTGATAATAAATAAGTAATTTATGTAGGTAGGTACTTCGGATAATGCATTAGCAGGTACCTATCTATGTGTGTAGTACCTACATAATAAATTACGTGCGTTTTAAGTACTAATCTTTGTGTTTTGTACCGCTTACGATATCATTTGCATTCCCTCGCTTTCCAATGTATTATGTGTATTCCTCTGTATTCTGCTGTATTCTGCTGTATTACAATGTAATTATCTTGCAATCCTGCGTATTCCAATGTAATGCAACGTATTCAGCTGTATTACTTTACATGTCCTGTATTCCGCTGAATTCTGCTGTAATCTCCTGTATTCCGATGTATTACAATGTATTCCCTATACTTGGGCCGCCCAACAGACGGAGTGATCACCCTGCAGGAAAGTGCTCTAGCGGGGCCAATATTAATTTATTACGACCGAATTGGAGTGATGCGACTCCGTTGGGTCTAAAGAAAGCGCATCACTGCGGTTTGGTCGTCCTAAATTGATAGTGGTCCCGTCTAGAGCTCATGCTTGCAGGGTGATCACTCCGTCTGTTGGGCGGCCCAAGTATAGTAAGGAATACAGAGGTGTACAAAATTTAGCCCAGTGGTTCACCCCTCGGTGACAGTAAACGTCACTCGTCACTTAATTTGATTTCGTGTATTTAATTTTCTGTGTGACATTTAAATCAGTATAATGGTCATTTTTTCAAATGAAGAATACGCCGACATGCATTTAGTTTATGGATTCTGTAATGGAAACGGGCGAGTGGCAGTTGATGAATATCGTAGGCGATTTCCCAATCGTAGAGTGCCTCATAGAAGTGTTTTTAGCAATGTCCACCGGTGTCTACGAGAAACAGGCAAGTTTCCTAAAGCTACTGCTGTACAACCCGTACAACAAGAACTTGCTCAAGAAGAAGCAATACTTGATATGGTTGATGCTCAACCTTCTACTGGTGCCCGAAGAATTTCCCATAGACTTAACTAGGCCGCATTAGGGTATGGAGAACTTTACATAATTTTGGTTTGTACCCGTATCCCGTATCCCGTACCATATCTTACCTGTACAAGCTTTAAAATCTGCCGACTACGCTGGTTGTTGAGAAATCGAGGGCTTTGTCGGAATATATTGTTTAGTGATGAAGCCACTTTCACCCGAAACAGTATCAGTAACACCCACAGTTCACATTATTAGGCACTTGAAAATCCACGGGAAACGAGGGAACTCATTTCCAAGATAGGTTTTCTGTGAATGTTTGGTGTGGTATTTATTGATGGCCGTCTCATTGGGCTGTTCATAATAGATGAACGTTTCACGGCCGCTCATTATTTACGTTTCTTGGAAAATGAGCTTTCAACGTTACTGGATGACGTTCCTCTTAATGTAAGACGACGAATGTGAATACAATACGAAGACGCACCTCCTCTCTTTGGTAGACAACCGCTGGATTGGAAGAGGTGCTGCAGCTGCTTGGCCCACAAGGTCACCCGACCTAAATCCGCTGAAGTATTTCCTTTTTGTGGAAGTCTGAAAAGTCTTGTTTATGAAGAATCCTGAAAACAGAGAACAGCTAGGATTGTGGATGCTGCAGAGAATATTCATGCCGATCCTGAGACTATTTCTTCAATTTTTAAGAGAGCTCAAATGTGTATGCAGGAATTCGGTGGACATTTTGAACAAATACTGCAGTAAAACATTGAAAAACTTATTTTTGCCTGATTTGTAATGAGATTTTACGTGATATTTATTCAGATTTAAAATCACCGCAGGTCAATTATTACGATTGAGTTTAGGACTTACGTTCATAAAACATTTTTGACTTGAAATTGCTTTGCAACATACTCTCAAGCTATGACCGTCATAGCCTGTATATCGATCGAGATTCCTTGTCGAGGAGGACTATATCAGGCTTGTTGACTTGTAATTACCTGATGGTGGGCAACGAAAAGTTTCAATAAATTCTGCATCTCTCACTCTCAACAACTTCCTCAATGTCCCCAGGAAAGTACGACAGCGTTGGAGTCTTGTCCATTCCGTACGAGTGTCTTAAGATGGTAATAGAGCACTCGTAGTGCAGCATTGTGCCTATGGATGCAAGTCGAAACATAATATATGGGACATGCACTTAACAAATGCCGGTGCCCCATGACAAGCTCTGCAGCTGGTGTCAGGAACTTCTACACTCATGACTCGACTGCGGTAGACGAGGGTGCTGAATACTCAATCCTGACAAGCAATAATGAATCCGTCTTCGATGCGAGCCTCGCTGACCTTAGAAATGCAAAGGTCAATCTTGTTGACAAATGCGTTTCCTCCTGTACCGTACTAAAAAAGACTCCGTGCATGGGTTTGTCAACCTGCCGCCGAAGAAGCAGGTCTTGTTCTGCTCGAACTATTCGGGATTTAAGATGTTTGAGCTCCTAGTCGGCGACAGATGATCCGTCAACTGGTCTACGCCCCTGTCCGCACTCAAATCGGTGGCCAAACTCATCAGCCGCTCTGCTTACTGCTCTAAAAGAAATGCTCCCACACCCATTCGTTCATGATCCGCCACGAACCTCATCAGTGGGTGCGTACCGTTGATACCGGAACACGCCATACCCAGGAATACTTTGTTGTGAAGACACGCTTTGCTCAAAAGTCCTTGCCCTCCCTGTTGACGTGGGGTATATATCCGGGTAGTGGACGATGTTGGATGGTGGCTGCGATTGAATCGCATTGTCTTGCGAGTCTCTCGGATCAGCTGACGCGACTCATTGATTGTCCACCGCAAAACTCCGAAATAATAAGTAAGTATCGGGATAGCGAGCATATCCGTGGCGGAAACCTTGTTCTGACCCTATAGTTCCGAAGACCATATTTGTCGTAAGTGCCGTCTGGTTTTCCACGAAGAGACTCTTTGGTTTTTAATACATTTTGGACGCCATGCTTTTCAACAATCAAGTATGCATACGTCTGCTCGGCGCCCAGATGTTTAAAAAATGCTCCCATCCGCAAGCTGCGCATCTTTTGCGACACACCCGCACATCGCCCATTCCTGAGATAGAAGGCCGCACACATGCTCAGCCTGAGCTTCACGCCAACGTCTCGCGAGTACCCCTCATAGGCCAGGCAAATTAGTTTTTGAATCGGAACTAATTAACCTAAAGCAAATTTTCTCAGGAAATGAAGTTAGTGGTATGTAATATCTTCTGGGAAAAATTCCTGAAAATTGCTGAAAATGTTTATTATTAAGGAAATTTTAGGTTTCATTTTTATAACTTTATTTTGGTACACGCTTTGTTTATTTTGGTATACAGATGGTCAACTGTTAATGAGCAAAACCTCAGAAATTGATAGAACTCAAGAAAATCGTAGGAATATTCTTAATAAACATGTTTTAAAAATGCACAATTTCTGGGATACAGGGCATTTATCTAATAATAATTATTATTCTACAATTCGTTATCACTAAAACAGCAGTTTTGATAACACTGTTACACCACAATCCCCACCAGCAAGTTCTTGTAATTTGTCACTTCGTTAAATAATATGGAAATGTACCTAATTATTTAAATCAAGCAAAATATAAAAAAGTTATAAAAGTTGAGTAAGGAATCAAAGGTTCCAATCTATAGTCAATGGCGTGATATGAAAAAGTGCGGGTGGGGTAAATGGTACGCTTGTACCAAATATTAAAATTGTATTTAGAAAATTGAGGATCTAAATTGAAAAATGAAATTGTGCATAAGTTTAAAGCCCCCATTATTTTTTCGAGTGCTGTCGATTTCCGAAACCTTGTTTTTAAATTTCGATGACACTGTATGTGGTGATAATATTAAATCTTCATCTTCTCAAATGCAATCAGCATCCTCGCTTGTGCAAGACGTCACCTCATTGCACTGACCACATTGGATGACTTTTCTATCCTGAGCTAACCTACACATTTCCCCAAAAGTTGGACATCCTACATCCCTAATTATTTGAGAGCAGTAGTCAAATCTGGGCCTACCCCTACCTATTTTTATTCCTATCTCTGACTCTAGTATGCCGCGAACTAAGCCTTCATGCCTCAGAAGGTGTCCTACCATCCTATCTCTCCTATTCTTTACTGTCTTACGTAAATTTCGCTTTTCTCCAACTCTTTCTAATATCTCTCTGTTGTTATCCTTATCTATCCACGGTATCTTCCACTTCATCATGCGTCTATAGCAGCACATTTTAAATGTGTCTAATTTTTTCCTATCCGCTTCTCCTATCGACCAAGTTTCGCACCCGTAATGTACCGTACTCCATACATACGTTTTTAAGAGCCTCTTCCGAGTTTCTACATTTCTCATTCCCGAGCATAATAGTTGTTTCTTTTTATTAAATGCAACTCGACCTTGCGCTAATCTTTGCTTTATATCTCTAGAGCTCCTACCATCGCGAGTTATTTGACTTCCTAAATAGCAGAAATCTGAGGCTTCCTCTATCTTCTCGTTTCCAATTTGTATTTTAGTTTTATTCTTATTTTCACGTCCCCTACACACAAAATGTTGGTTTTCTTTTTATTGATCTTATTACCATAGCCCTCCATCAAAACAGCTTCCTTTTCGTTCAGAGCCCATCCTAATTCTTCTTTGCTGAATGATAATACTGCTATATCATCCGCGAATCTGAGCTTATTAATAGTTTGGCCCTGTATATTAATTTCAGCAGCTATTCTGTCTCTAACAATTACATCTTCGATAATCGATATATAAATTGAAAACTAGAGGCGATAACGCACATCCATGCCTCACTCCCTTTCGGATATCTACTTCTTCATGTCCCTGCTCAAATTCTATAACTGCTGTTTGCTCTTTGTATAAATTGTGAATAATTCTTTTATTGTTTCATCCCAATACTTCATCCCTACATTTTTGAGCACTTCGAACATCTTCCATTTTACATTGTCGAAGGCTTTTTCCAAATCTATAAATCCTATTCAGGGTGATTCAGAACGGGCGTGCCAAATTAAAATGGGTGCTAGAGGAACTCCAAATAATACGAAAAGTTTATATGAACATATGTTCTAAAGTGACCACTAACAAAGATACAGGGTGTAAAAGTTTTAATATTTTTTAAATATTTTTTTTATCTTAGTAACTAGGAAAGTTATTGAGTTGAAATTTAAGGTGTCGTTTTCATTTGCCAAGTTCTAATTTTCCAACAAAATTTGCTCTGCTAGCCCCATCAGTGCGTTGCTACGGGTAGGCCATTTATTTATTTTCTCAATCCAATGGTACCCCACTGGCGAATGCAAGTTATATTAATGTATTTGAAATATACGTTGAATTTGGAAAGAAATTGGTATCTTCAAAATTTTTCGTAAAATGCTTAGTTTTTGAATGAAACAACTTTTTGTGAAATCGTGCATATGCACTGAAATTTTCCATAATACAATAATGGCTTCACCGATATGCAAGGAAAGTGAAAATTGAAAAAAAATAGTTTATTAAGAATAACACTAACAAAACTAACAAGAAGAACGAGAAAACACATCAATTATTACATTACGATATTAAAAAAAAATATTAAAACTTTTACACCCTATATCTTTGTTAGTAGTCACTTTAGAACATATATGTTCATATAGACTTTTCGTCTTATTTGGAGTTCCTCTAGCACCCATTTTAATTTGGCACGCCCGTTCTGAATCACCCTGTATTGACAACTTCTTGTCATTTTTTTGACCAATCAGGAAGCAGTATTTTCCAGACCCATTAGATAGAGAATTAAAAACTAGGATAGAGACATGTAAGTCATTTTTCTTTATCTCGTCCCGCTTCCAAATTATAACTGATGAAATTTGAAAAATGACGATTTTTTAAGCCGTAAGACTTAGATCCAATGTATGGTTAACGAAGTGACCCTTAAATTCAACAAAAAATTCTAAAATGCCATCATATACAGGGTGTTCCGTTAAAAAAGCAAAGTTAGGTGCTTTGCAAAAGAAATGCAGCACCCTGTATATTCGAAAATAATTTTAAAATATGAGGAAGTTGATTGGATGCAACTTTCATTTGAATCATTTTTCGATATCTGCAACTCCTGTTGAGTTATGGAGGAACGACGCAAGCGTGGGACATCCTGTATAATAATATCCACGTTTCGTCCAAGAACAAGATTTATTAAAAACGTGTAAAAAGATATACAATATTTGACTTTTTTGTTTTTTTTGTTTTTTTTTATTTTTTCGTTCTCTTTCTCTTTCTTTTTCTCTTTCTGTGTTTTTTTTTTGTTTTTCTTTTGTTTTCAAAGAAAATCAAACCGAACATAGGCCTATCATTTCAGTTTTAGATTTGAGTGAAGACATGGATGTTGATGAATAAAAATATATTTGGAACTCATAAATGCATATTATACTCCAATCATCTGTTTACCTTACAAATTTTTAATTCCTTTAATAACGTTGAAGTTTCACTTCTATCGCGCGTGGCTACCACACACGCTGTTTTTTCTATTATCACTCGTAAAACTAGAATGGCCTCGCGCGTTCCCCTATTTCTTCTAAATCCGAACTGATCTTCTCGTAATATTTCTTCCGCTCTTTTCTCCATCCTTCTTTGCACAATTCTAGCTATTTTCTTTATTTTTGTGCTGTTATTAGCAAGAGCTAATTATTTGCCAAATTATGGGGCAGAAATGAGTGGCACTGGACCGTTTGAACAACTACTCTCTACTCTACTCGATATCAATAAAAAATGGGAACAGATATCTTTGTCTCTATGTTACATCACAAACGAATATAATAATAATAATAATAATAAATATTTTAATTATTTTTTATTAGGGCTTAAACGCGAGAAACTGCAAAAAAGAAAAACGCGACATCATTTTTATTCAAATATTGCATGTTTTGAATGTGCATGGAAAACCGCAGACCAACTGGTTTCGTCCTTCTGGGACTTATCAGTACGGTGCTTTCCCCTACACACTCAAACCATGCAATTTAACTTGCTATAATATGCTGCCGCGCTCTGGACAGATATCAGCAAGTAACAACTACTTTGAGTAATTATCTAGTATTAATTAGTGGTACTGGACCGTTCGAACAACTACTCCTCGGGCAAATACCCCGCCACGCATTGAATTATAGAACTAAATCCAGACTTTTTGTACTACGAGACGTTTCAGACTGCTACCCCACCTAAGGTGGCTTTGAAACAATCCTAATTTGTCTCCATGTACGTACGTGCTTTTAAGCAGGTCTTTGTTCAAATATTGCATGTTTTGAGTGTGTATGGAAAACCGCAGACCAACTGGTTTCGTCCTTCTGGGACTCATCAGTACGGTGCTTTCCCCTACATACTCAAACGATGCAATTTAACTTGCTGTATGCTCGCGAGTTAAAGTTATTTATGTTTGCTTTCCACGCACCCATTGATGCTTACGAGAGCATGGGTGCGGTGAAACGTTCTCGAATAATTACGAGCGGTCACGGAGCAGACCGAGTTCCTGACTTATCCGTAGCGGCAGGTAGTCTTGGATTATCTAATGCGAAACAGACTGACGGAACCCTGACAGAACGCATTTTTGAAACAGACTCCTTAACTGACGGAGACCAGAGATACGTATTTTTGGTGAAAAACAATCTCGAACAAAAAATGAGGACCAGCCGGGAATCGAATTAACACGTTAGCCCATTTTTCCACCGAGCCATCTGGCAGCTTACCGTGTGGCCCTTTAATAGTATATTGAAGCAGGCAAAATGAACGATGATAGGACGAACGCCACATGAAGAGCGGTGCGCGCATTATGATAATTCGTAACCACCTGCCGATACAGGCAAATGAGTTCCTGCACGCTGCGCGCATTTTGTCCTGCGTCAATCGGCGACGGCAATGAATATAGAAGCATCTACAGATAGGTGTGCAACTATGGTTCTGCTGATATACTATTTTCGTAAACGTTCTTGGCACCACACCTTAGTAGCTCAGTGGTCGATGTGTCGGTCTCCCAGTTCGCAAAGTTGGGGGTTCGCACCTTACCGCAGTTCTTTTTTGTTTTCATGATTTTTTTATCTTTTGAACAAAAAGTCGATCAGGTCCAAAAGGACAGCTAGGGGATCGCCATCACGCGAGACAGATATTCACTCATTCTACATAAAATCATTTGACGTGCGTCTGACGTGGGATTGGGAATCACAGTTGCACACCTATCTGTAGATGCTAGTAATGAATATGCGAAGATGCAGTGTGCTAGCGAATGAGTTTTCCCACCACGGGTGCAGTAAATAACACTGCACATTAAGGAGTCGCAAACATTAAGTTAGTGATATTACCAAAACATTATCTCAAAAAGTTTTGACAATTTAAAAAGGCAATTACATATTAATGTATTAATTCAAGAATCAATCAGACCCCTAACCACACAAAATTTGAAATACTATATACGTATTTCAAATTTTGTGTGGTTAGGGGTCTGATTGATTCTTGAATTAATTATTTAACCACAGTCTCTAACATCTTAATCCTTGATTAATGTATTATAAAAAATATTTTTCATGTTCAAGGAGTATTGCCTGGATGTGTAGAATTACACCCTCTACCTAAAGATGTAAAAAAAATTGGGAGTTACCATTTAAAAATAATTCAATGACAAGATTATGCCAAAATGCGCGCAATAAAAAATAACAATTCTGGCATGCCAGGATTCTTTCTGCGAACTTTCAAAATTATTTTTCCAGATTTTTTACTATTAATTACACTGCGTGTAATGTTCGACAAAGAAAACAACTACGTCATAAAATATCTATAGGTAAATAAGGTGTCGTACATTTTCTTAAAATTCATAATAAAGGCATAAAACTTCGCTGTTGCACTATTGAGACGTCCTGTATACCTATCGCCTTTAGGGTTATCGCAACTATTATTAGTAAGAAGTAAGTTTCTTACAGACCAAATTCTAATATTGAATCTCACTTTAGTAAATTTCGTTAGATAAACACAAGATGCCCGAACATCAGATAAACACAAACTACAAGCACAAATAAGAATTCAGTATACAGGGTGGGGCAAACTCCTGGGGATGGACGATAGAGGCCATACGGTTATAGTTAGAAAGAAAAACTAATAACAAACTCTATCTCGTTTCAAAAATTCTATCCCATAAAAATATTTTCAATTATACCAGGTGCGTCCAAATAGTTGGAATTAAGTACAACTTTGTTATTTCTTATGGAATGTGTATAATTTTATATTTTTTCCGGCTTCAAAATGATAATTTAATGGTACTTTGATAACATGATTCTATGTCTATTGTTAATGGTTATTGAGAAATAAATTTTTTCCCGAAAATTTTGACAGATAAATAGTACATTTCAAAAATTTATATCTCGAAATTGGTAGAAGTTAAGAGGATGAAATTGGTATTGGTATTGGTAAATATCATGTAGTTTTTTACAGATTTGTTGAATTTTATTTATACTATACAGGGTGTTTGCAAAAAAATGTTTTCTGAAACTGTCGAAAAAACATCAAAAAGTCGAATTTTTCAAATGGAATGTTATATTTTTTCTTGCACTACATGAAAGAGCTCAAAATTTTGAATGAAAGTGGCCAATAATAAACTAATGTTACATAATGCTACAGACGCATGATGAAGATACCGTGGATAGATAAGGTTAGCAATAGGGAAGTATTAGAAAGAGTTGGGGAAAAGCGAAAGGTATGGAAAACAATAAAGAGTAGGAGAGATAGGATGGTAGGACACCTTCTAAGACACGAAGGAATAGTTCGTGACATACTAGAGTCAGAGATAGGAATAAAAAGAGGTAGGGGTAGGCCTAGATTAGACTACTGCTCTCAAATAGTTAGGGATGTAGGATGTTCTACTTTTAGGGAAATGCGTAGGTTAGCTCAGGATAGAAAAGAATGGAGGTACGCGTCCAACCAGTCTTCGGACTGAGAACCTTATGATGATGACATAATGAAGTTTTTTAGAAAAATCCTGTTTTCTTCAATTTTATGTAAAAATGAGGGATCGTGAAAATATCATTAGCCTTGGACGATTATTGCTTGTTAATCTGAAAATGGGTTATTGTTATAATTTTGCTAAGAATTTAATGTCATTGCTATCAATGTATTGTTATTGGTGTTACTTTTTCATTTGTGTTGTTCCCGATTATTGTTTTCGTTTCATTGGAAAAAAAAACAATTCATTGATGAAAGGATATATCCACGTTATCCAAAACTTCGGGAGTAATAGCCGAGAATGCATTTTGAATTCGTATAGGCACATGTCTTCTGGTATGGTAGGAGGAATACTATACACAATGTCTTTCACGTAACCCCAAAGAAAAAAGTCTGATTTATTTAAATCAGGACTCCTTGCAGGCCACGGATTTTGACTCACAATCCCTATTGGCTGTTCTCCAAAATTTTCATTCAAAAAATTTTTAACTCATCTTGCGCTGTAGGGTGGAGCTCCATCATGCTGAAACCACATATTTTCAATATTAACTTCTTCATTGGCTTCATCAATAAGTACAGGTAAGTTGTTTTGCAAAAAATTGTGGTAAACATTTGCATTTAATCTTCCTTCAAAAAAATGTGGCCCAATTACATTTCTTCCAATTATTCCTCCCCAAACATTCACTGACCACTGATGTTGTCTATCAAAGACTTGTAGAAAATGTGGGTTTTCTTGTGCATAACAGTGGACATTCATTCTATTAACTTTATTTAAATTTTGAAATGTTGATTCGTCTGTGAACAAAATATTTTTGGAAAAATCTTCATTTTCTGTCAGTTTCCCCTGAGCCCAATCACAAAATAAGGTTCTGTTGACATGATCTTGTTCATTTAAAAAGTGGCATGTTTGGAGTTTATATTCATGGTAACGGTTTTCTTTTAAAACTCTTAGTATGCTTCTCCTGGAAATATTCAATTCTGTTTCAATTCTTCTGCCACTTGTCTGCAGATTTTCAGCTATTGCCAGCAATACATTTTCCTTTGTCACATAGGTTTATACGGATTTAGTTATTTCATTGCGTTTTTCGTAGAGAACAAAACCAGTTCTTTCAAATCTATCCACCAATCTCTGGAAAGCTTCCACGCGTGGATGACGACGCTGTTCATATCTTTGCCCATTATACTCGAGAAGCCAGAAGAGAATTTCTGTTGCATTCAATAAATACGGACAGCATATAAACAAGTTCTTGTTATTGGAAATTTATTTTTAAAAAATAATAAAATTGGTGATTAAACACAAAGACAGAAATGAAAACAACAAACGGGAACAACAAAAACAATTACTTGTAACACCAATAATAATGACAATGAATTCACTACAGAACAAGATTATAACAATAAACCCATTTTCAGATTGACAAGCAATAATCGTTTCACGATCCCTCATTTTTACATAAAATTGAAGAAAACAGGATTTTGCTAAAAAACTTCATTATGTAACATTAGTTTATTCGGCCATTTTCATTCAAAATTTTGAGCTCACAGATAGTGCAAGAAAAAATATACAATTCCATTTGAAAAATTCGACTTTTTGATGTTTCTTCGACAGTTTCAGAAAACATTTTTTTGCAAACACCCTGTATAGTATAAATAATATTCAACAAATCTGTAAAAAACTACATGATATTTACCAATACCAATACCAATTTCATCCTCTTAACTTCTACCAATTTCGAGATATAAATTTTTGAAATTTACTATTTATCTGTCAAAATTTTCGGGAAAAAATTTATTTCTCAATAACCATTAAAAATAGACATAGAATCATGTTATCAAAGTAACATTAAATTATCATTTTGAAGCCGGAAAAAATATAAAATTATACACATTCCATAAGAAATAACAAAGTTGTTAAGTTGTTAAATAACAAAGTTGTTAATTCCAACTATTTGGACGCACCTGGTATAATTGAAAATATTTTTATGGAATAGAATTTTTGAAACGAGATAGAGTTTGTTATTAGTTTTTCTTTCTAACTATAACCGTATGGCCTCTATCGTCCATCCCCAGGAGTTTGCCCCACCCTGTATATAGGCATAAGTAACAAATTACATAGTCCGTTTGCTACGTCACAAATAATAACGTTATCGATTAATAGTGTCATTTTTCTCGATTTTTGTCTTAAATTAAGGACTTAATTGAAAGAAAAGCTTTTTCACATTTTACTGCACCTTAAACTATCTTTAAAAACTCGGTGGAAAGTTCTATTACAATAGAATGCATACCAAGGAATAGGTCAGAATCTATCATTGTTGAAATTGTCAGTGATAAAAACAGGTACAGTTTAAGGATTATATTGAACAATTAAAACCCACGTTTCCAGTAAAATTTGTGTCGTGCAATGAGATAATGAATGCACCCATTTGAAATCCTTCTATACTCACCTAGATAAGAAAAATCGAAACTATTGCACTCCTCATCAATAGGGTTTTCAGAAGTGAACTTCTTCCATACTGCGAAGGATTTTGTAAATTAATAATAGTAAATTTATAGCGGTACTTTTATTTAAATACCTTTTTTGAAGAAACACATGCAAGAATTTCCAGATCTGATTTCTTTAGTTTCTTCGTACATTTCATTTACTTCCTTAAGTTCGAAACTGACATTTGCATTGCAACTGTCTGACCCGATATCATCAGATTTTACAAATGGCTATAAATTAATGAAGTGAAAATAAAAATAATTCTGCTACTGATTTATTCTGGTTGTTGAGTCAATACTTTTCAATAACAATTCTTGTTTATGTGATGCATACATATATTTTTTTACAACTAAACAAATTCACCAATTTTATTTCCATCACTTGAAGGTTTTTTAATTTGATTGTTCATAGATTCTTTTAAAAATAACTAAACGAGCAATAACTTATAAAGTTCCATTTTTATGAATTTTCTTGGCATATACTTACTAGGTATTATTTACTGAAAAAAGAAAATGAGAAATTAAATTCTAAGCTACTCACATTTAAGATTTCTGAAATTGGTTCCAGAAGGGGCATTTTTAAAAATATTAAAACAAAAAAACAAACAGCACGGCACATAAGAAGACATATGAACGTTTCTTATGAAGACGTAAATAGTACTAAATATATCAAAAAGTATTCTTCTCATTTACTGGCAGTTTACCAAGTTATTTTAGTACACTCAATTAAAGAATCCAAGTCGTGTTTGCCTCTAAAACTTTGAGGACCGCAAAATTTTATTGCTACAATTATTTGAAGTGAAAAAAAATCATATTTTATTTTTGTTCTTTAGAAGTGCATCACACTAATAATTTTATATTGTCATAAGTAAATACCAAAAGAGGAAGCTTTTATTTAACGTGCAACCAACCACATTTCTAACGAGTTAAAAATATAAATGTTTAAATTTCTCGAGCATTAAATTACACTGCCGGACAAAAAAAACCGGACACTCTCAGAATTACTATTTTAGTGAATAAAAAACAACGGACGGTTTGAAATGATATTTAACTATATTCTTTTCATCTTAACAATAAATAAAAAACAAGAAACAAAATGATTCGTCAACAAAAACCTAACAAAAGTATTTTTTAGAGATCAACTGTTACTTAAGAACTTGAAAAGACAAACAAAAAAAATATTAAAAGGAAAAGCACACTAGTAGAACCAAATTAATAATGGGTATTACCACCACGAACTCTTATTACTTCCCTTAAACGTTCTGGCATGCCCTAAATGAAGCTATCAATAGATTCTTGGGGTATTTATTCACATTCTTCTTGAAGCGCTATTTAATGTTTCTGGTAGGGGTTGGCGACGTCTAATCCTTTTCCCAAGCTGATCCCACAGATGTTCATTGGGATTCAGGTCTGGACTATTGGCTGACCATGGGAGACATCCAATACCAACCTCTTCACGGTACTCGGTAACAATTCTTGCTGTGTGTGGATGGGCGTTGTCATCCATAAACACAAAATTGTCCGCTATAAATGGCATATATGGTGTGACATGGGGTTCCAGGCACTCAACAATGTATCGGTGTGCAGTCATTGTTCCATTCTAAATGAAAATTAATTCTGTGTGAGCCCTCAGAGATATTCCGACCCACACCGTAATGCTACCACCATTGAAACTGACCCTGGGAGATATACAACATTGACTGTACCGCTCCCCTGGTCTTCGCCACACCTTTTCACGTCCATCTGGTGACCTGACACTAAATCTTGACTCGTCCGAGAAGAGCACGTTCCTCCATTGATGTTCGTCCCAATTTACGTATTGCCGCGCAAATGCAAGTCATGCTCTGCGATGTTCTACGGTCTACAGGGGACCCGTAGCTGGCTTTCTTGAAGTCAAAACATATTCGTTTAGCCTTTTCCGAACTACTGTTCTGGCTAAAACTGCCACTCCTCGAACTTCGGCTAACCGTCCAGCAAGAATAGGTGATGGCAATGCTCGATCGGGCAGCGCAGCAACATGGAGAAAACGGACATCTTGATGGTTCGCAGTCCGTGGCCGACCAGATTCGACCTTCTCTAAAAACCCATGAGTTTCACGAAATCGCAAGAGTACATTTTGCACTGTGTTACGGGGTATATTCAGCACTTGAGCAATATACCGCACTCTTCGGCCATCGTGGCTTAAAGCAACAATTTGTGAACAAATTTCGAGGTGCATTGTATGGAAAATGTTAAAAGCTGACATTTACAAATGAGATTTCACCAAAAAAACAATAGAAAATAGAGAGCAGCCCAATAAGGTAAAAGATTTTGATGTTTCAATAAAGATGCATGACGAGTCAAAATGCTGATTTGGCTGTTTAGGCTTACGAAAGGTGCAATATTCAGCTAAAACTTTCTTTTTCCTCACTAGGATAAATTGTCAGTAATGAGAAACCAAGCCAGGTAATTATACAAACATTAATTTATTTTATCGACTGAGATATGAATATACATAAGTAATGAGTTTTTAACGGCAGGCAGTCAAGAGAACTACACAGGAGGCCTCTCTCACGAAAAATGTGAAGTAGGCGCCGACCGGGATTCGAACCCAGATCTTTCGCTTTCCGGGCGACTGCTCTAACCAATTAAGCTATCCGCACCACGACACATCAAACGTGAGAGAAAGACCATATATATTAATAAATTAATGTTTGTATAATTACCTGGCTTGGTTTCTCATTACTGACAATTTATCCTTCTGGGATCAGTTGTCTTTACGATGCACTCAAATAAGTGCGACTACTGCATCAGATCCAAAAGTGGGTTGTTGCTGGTGAATTGAGAAATTCATAATTGTTACTACCATCTTCCTTCGCTACCTATATATGGCCTTTCTCTCACGTTTGATGTGTCGTGGTGCGGATAGCTTAATTGGTTAGAGAGCAGTCGCCCGGAAAGCGAAAGATCTGGGTTCGAATCGCGGTCGGCGCCTACTTCACATTTTTCGTGAGAGAGGCCTCCTGTGTAGTTCTCTTGACTGCTTGCCGTTAAAAACTCATTACTTATGTATATTCATATCTCAGTCGATAAAATAAATTAATGTTTGTATAATTACCTTGCTTGGTTTCTCATTACTGACAATTTATCCTTCTGGGATCAGTTTTCTTTACGAAGCACTCAAATAAGTGCGACTACTGCATCAGATCCAAAAGTGGGTTGTTGCCAGTGATTTTCTAATACTAGATACCAACATGCAAGGTGGCCTCCACGCCAACATGTACAGACATACTTTAGTTACCTTTTTGCACTCTGGATCAATCAAATGGGATCATCTATCCTTCTCACGAGTTCTACATTAATACGCATGCTCAAGCATCTTCCCATGTTCCCGATGCCGAATGAGCAATATGGCGAGTGTTTTGTTTCGGGACGTCAAAACAAGTCTTGTTTGCTATGGTTTTCAGTTAAAAACTGCTAAATAGAACGGAATATCCATGCGACAAATACAAAAGTGTCAGTTTCTCATTATTGGTCGCTATTAATTGCTCAGTGATGTGTTTTATCCTTGTTTTGCTTTTAAAATAATTTAACCTCAAATACGGCTGAATTAAGAAAAGAAAAAGGGCAACCTCCGTCTCGCACATGCGCTCTTTATGTAACTCGTGACAGTGATAGCTACATACAAGTTTCCACGATAGAACGAAACAAAAACAATAAAGTATTTTGCACTTCCTGGCGTGTCCCATGATATAGGGAATATACGGCATGTTGGTATCTAGTATTAGAAAATCATTGGTTGTTGCTGGTGAATTGAGAAATTCATAATTGTTACTACCATCTTCCTTCGCTACCTATATATGACCTTTCTCTCACGTTTGATGTGTCGTGGTGCGGATAGCTTAATTGGTTAGAGCAGTCGCCCGGAAAGCGAAAGATCTGGGTTCGAATCCCGGTCGGCGCCTACTTCACATTTTTCGTGAGAGAGGCCTCCTGTGTAGTTCTCTTGACTGGTTGCCGTTAAAAACTCATTACTTATGTATATTCATATCTCAGTCGATAAAATAAATTAATGTTTGTATAATTACCTGGCTTGGTTTCTCATTACTGACAATTTATCCTACTGGGATCAGTTGTCTTTACGAAGCACTCAAATAAGTGCGACTACTGCATCAGATCCAAAAGTGGGTTGTTGCTGGTGAATTGAGAAATTCATAATTGTTACTACCATCTTCCTTCGCTACCTATATATGGCCTTTCTCTCACGTTTGATGTGTCGTGGTGCGGATAGCTTAATTGGTTAGAGCAGTCGCCTGGAAAGCTAAAGATCTGGGTTCGAATCCCGGTCGGCGCCTACTTCACATTTTTCGTGAGAGAGGCCTCCTGTGTAGTTCTCTTGACTGCTTGCCGTTAAAAACTCATTATATATATATAAATATATATCGATAGATTAGGACATTAAAAACGATATAAATATATCGATATATATGACTGCATTTATCGATATTTTAAATATATCGATATATTTTTGCCATCCCTAGGCCCCGCCGCGCCGTCCGCATCTGTACTTTGTAGTATACAGTAGGTACCTACAGTTGAGTCGGTGCACAGATTTTAAAGTAGTAATCGCAAAAATTTTCGTAACATCCTTTAGTCATACGCTATTATGTTCAGTACAATTTATTGTACAAGAATTATTAGATTGTACAGGGTATCCCACGACGACCTTACACGATTTGTATATAGAAAAGTATATACAGGGTGATCAGTTAAGGTTACGGAGCGGCTGTATTACGGAAACCGTTCACGCTACAATTTTGGGATAAAAAATTTATTAACAAATATAGCCAAAAGAATTTAACCAAAAATATTTTTAAGTTCGTAACTTCATTCCTAGGGGTCGCATTTACTATGGCGTTACAAAAAATTTTTAATTTCTCAAAATAGTTTAGATATAATGTAGGTCGAAAATACATTTTTCAGAATTTCTGCTCAATCCCCAATAAATTTTGTTTCAATTTTTTTTTCTATTTACCATGGCAGCGGCAGGACGAAGAACTACAATTTAATTTTTTTTAAATGCTGTAATTTGCGTTTGGCTTAACCGTATTTAACAAACTATAGCTTATTTTGAAGGACTCTTTAACCCGATTTACTTTTATTATAAAAACGTTAAAAATTTATGTGTATGCTAAATGATAGTTGACGCTATTAAAAATAATATTATGTCATACTTGATCTGATTTCTTCAAAACATTAAATACAACCCTACAGCTTGTTTTACTCTGTTTTATGGGCCATTGGTTGAGATAAACAAATCTGAAAACCAGAGGTTAATATCTCTTTTCGTTTTAAAATTATTGCAAAAATAGTATATGAGGATCGGAGGGTCCGTTTTTTTTATTCACTAAATAAGATACGTATTCTAAATGAACAATAAATGTTGAAACTTTATCCAAATTTAGCCATAAATGACTTATCTTTCTCATATGAGTATTTTTAGTACCTAATTAGTGTTTTATTGTTTAATTTTTATTAAAAAGGGCATCATAGCATTATTTATTTAATTGTAAGTACCCTAGAGCGAAGCGGGCCGTGATCTATTACAATCACGGCCCGATTCGCTATAGGATATTTACAATTAAATAAATAATAATGCTATGATGCCCTTTTTAATAAAAATTAAAGAATAAAACACTAATTAGGTACTAAAAATACTCATATGAGAAAGAATAGTCATTTATGGATAAATTTAGATGAAGTTTCAACATTTATTGTTCATTTAAAATAAGTTAATCTTATTTAGGGAATTAAAAAAGACGGAAACTCCGATCCTCATCTACTATTTCTGCAATAATTTTAAAACGAAAAGAGATATTCACCTCTGGTTTTCAGATTTGTTTACCTCAACAAATGGCCTATGAAACAGAGTAAAAAAAGCTGTAGGGTTGCATTTAATTTTTTGAAGAAATCAGATCAAGTATGACATATTTTTAATAGCGCCAATTATCATTTACCATAGAAATTAATTTTTAAAGTTCTTATAACAGAAGTAAATCGGCTTAAAGAGTCCTTCAAAATGAGCTATAGTTTGTTAAATTCGGTTAAGCCAAACGCAAATTACAGCATTTAAATAAAAATTAATTGTAGTTTTTCGCCCTGCTGCTGCCGTGGTAAATAGAGAAAAATTGTTTAAACAAAATTTATAGAGGATTTAGCAGAGATTCTGAGAAGTGTATTTTCATTCTACATTATATCTCAACTATTTTGAGAAATTAAAGATTTTTTGTGACGCCACAGTAAATGCGACCCCTAGCAATGAAGTCATGAACTTAAAAATATTTTTGGCTAAATTCATTTGGCTATATTTGTTAATAAATTTTTTATCCCAAAATTGTAGCGTGAACGGTTTCCGTGATACAGCCGCTCCGTAACCTTAACTGATCACCCTGTATAGTAGAATTACATAAATTTGCACAAATAGGTAATCGAGGATGCTCAATTCGACTAAAATATTTTTGACTTTCTGCGACTTCTGGTCATACCGGAAATAGACACCAACTTCCTTATTTTAAATGGAATGCCCACATTTTATTACGGATTTAGATTTTTGGTCGAACTTTAAGGTCACCTTATGCAAAACATCATATGTGTAAAGTGCACCCTTTTGGAGATATTTAGACGTTAAAAATCGTCATTTTTCAAATTTCATCAATTATAACTTGGAAACGGTATGAGATAAAGAAAAATTATTTACTTGTCCCTATCCTAGTTTTTAATTCTCTATCTAATGGGTCTGGAAAATACTGCTTCCCGATTGGCATATTTTTGTAATTTTTTGACCAAGTTATTTAAGTATTGAAAAATCATTATTAAAATCTCGTTCTTCGAAAATAGGTAGGTACATAGGAATATTCTTAATTATGCAATCCGTTTTTAAGGAAAGAAAATTACCAAACTTTATGTACCTACGAAGCGTGACCATGAAAGTCGGTTTTATACGGAAAAAAATTAAATTTGAAAACAATTACAAGAATGCATATATGCCTCTTTACTGTGAGTCACAAACGGATTTTTTAACTAAAATATAGTACTAATTTCGTAGAAAATGGGGGATATCAAAAGTACCTATACCTACAAAAACAACTTTGTAGAAGACTGCAATACCGATCCTCAACAAAATTTCCAAAAATTTTAGTGGATGTTATTATTCATGAAGTTATGTAATAAAAAAGTAACAGGCTAAACTCTTATTTTTCTAATTATATTGTCTTAGTCGCATTTAAATGAAACGTAATTTATCAAAGATAGAAATGTATAAGATATAGTTATTCTGCAAGATGTGCCACTATTAAATCAATTTTTGATACTGCTATCGGGAAGAAATTTATGAAATTATATATTTTAACAGTGGAAAAAACATAAATATTCGATTTTTGTGAAAATTGGTATGTATGCATATCATAACAAAAGTAAAACACAAGTGAGGAAATTGCTTCATTACAAAAATAGGTAATAATCACATATTTCAAATCTTAAGTATTTAAGTTGGACATAACTTTTATATTGTAGATTTCTTAATAGAATATAAGACTTTTTTTATGCACATGTAATGAACATATAATTTGACAAAAGTAGATATAGATATATTAGATAATTATTCACCACTAACCATTCTTGAGGTTTATTTTATCATCTCGTCGACAAGCTACAATTCATTGCTTTGCCAATTCGCTATTCTTTTCAAACTTGAAGTAATACGTACTTTATATTAGTACTCTCGTCTAGTTGATGATTTATACAAAACATTTGGTCTATATCCAGCCGGATAGATACGTGATAAAACTGGGATTATTAATAAATTATGAAAACAGAGTTGAAGAAGTTTGAAACGGCGGCCAGCGTTTTGCGTATCTTAACACGGAGGAAGAGGAACCCACTTTTGTTTTACTATGGAAACTCCCACATTTCGATACAGTACAAGCAGGCATTTTAACTTATTGTTACACATTTTTTTTCATAAAGTAAATTGCAAATAATGCTTAAAACCAGGGCTTAAACAGCACCGCATCATTGCGTTCGCACAGCACGGAGAAATGCTTCCCGCAAATTTCTGCTTCGCACCCTACGTTTATGCGCCAATGGCGACAGAATTGAGCTGCCTATCGAGCATACTATAATGCTTATACTATGGGCAGAAATAAAGATTGAACCTTAAGAATTGAGATATTTGCCGTAATCTTGAACCATTTTTGGGGAATTTCCCCAATTTTGGCACCCAAAACTCAGAAAAATGCATACAATTTGTTTTTTCAGAGAATTTAGCGGACAGAGTTTATATCGGCAAAAGAAATCTCATTGGAAGATTACTTCTTGAAAGGACGGTTTTCTTCCATGGCACTTCTTGTTTCAATTTATACCTAGGTTTAATAAGTTACCATTTATTTAAGAATATGACTATGAAGAAGCAATCTGGCGATGAAATATTTTGTCTCAATGTGAAATTAACTTCCAGAAACAAAATGGAAATCATATTTTGTGTTTTGGACGGTAAAATATGGGATAAATGAATAAAATAGCGGTCAAATTACTACATTTTAAAGTTCAATTTTCAATTCTACCGAAACCGTCAGTCGCAGACCTAACAATATCTACATCAATCAGAAGCTTAGTAAACTGTCTATCAAATATGGAAATAATATATGGGGTGTTCCATTTGAAATTTTTAAGAAAAAGTGCATATTGCGTAAGCTCTCCACCCTATATGATATTAAGTTTAGTGGCAAAAGTACTCAAGAATTTTACAAATACAGCAGTCTGTGAACCTAGTCCAATAAAGAAATCTTAAATAGTTTCGACCAGTAGATATCAGCAGCTCCTCAAAGTCGGGTCCACACTGGCACTAAAATGGTAATATCTTAAAATCGCTCACTCTAAACCCCATCGTGTAGTACACCATCTTTCATAAAATATCAAAGTTTAAGAAAGAAGCACGTTCGCCGCCGGTAAGAGATGTTATAATTGTTTTTATTATGATGAAATATTAATAGATAAGAAAGTTAAACCTTTCAAATTGCCGACAGGATATGTTTGTATGGGTTTACTTATACGATCAAACGAACTTACCTGTGAAGTTCGATCGTAATTATATGAACATCCAATCCGAAGACATTACTTTGATTACCATGTAGTTCGCCTTCCTCGAACTAGTACCACGAGTGTTTAAAGACAAACTTACGGACGCTCTCCCTACTCTCGGCGCACAGCAGGGATCTCGGCTGCCGAGAGAGACAGCTCATTATGTTTAACGAGAATGGTTTTGGGAAGTAATGTCTTCGGATTGGATGTTCATATAATTACGATCGAACTTCACAGGTAAGTTCGTTTGATCGTATAATTATATTAATCACATCCAATCCGAAGACATTACTTTGATTACCATGTAGATGTTTAAAGAATACTTCTAGGCAAAACCTAATCACCCTGTGAATGGCATTGGAATAGATGATAAGCCATAGATGATATAATCTATTTATTGACCTGAGAACAAATTGTACAAAACGAGCAATTTTGTACCCATTCCAGAATTAATAAATACTTAACAATAACAATAATAATTTGTTGGCTCACTTTGAGCATAATAAACAGGGGAAACTTCCCAAAACAAAACAAGATTTCATATTTATAGAAAACCATGTAACACTAAGAATGCAGAATTGTCTCAGTAAACACCTGCGCTTGGGATAGAGGTTGATTATAAAAATTTGCGAACACTTCTGACTGGTGACTCCAGCCTGCTGTTTGACGAATGACCGCAAGAGAAACCCCACGTCTCCATGCTGCGGATGTGGAAGCATGCCGCGTAGAGTGGGCCTTGAAAATGGAAGTGTCAACTCCCGCTAACTCAAGGGTTTTCTTCACCCAACGGCTTAGCGACTGCTTGGATGCCGTATGGTACGGTTTCTTGAATGTGATGAATAGGACATCACTGCCGGCTGGTCTTTTATCTTCTGTCAGTTCTAGATACTCTATTAAGGTTGAAGCAACACATAGCTTGGGGTTGGCTAGAAAATACGGGATATGCAAGCAGGGTTGCTTTATATTAACCCCTGAAGTTTTTATGGTATCCGGTATAAGTATTTGAAATCCAAAATCTGAACGAACGATATTCGGAATTTTGATTAAGGACAACGTTTGAATTCTATGAGCGGTGGTTAACGCCAGAAGAGAAATGAGTTTCATAGAAAGCGGCTTAAGAGAGTTTGTTGGAATACTCTCTAAATATTTCAGCACCTCATGGGGGTCCCAAACAAAGTTGTATCTAGGTGTTGGTGGTCTTAATTTCGAAATGCCTTTAAGAAAACGTTTCAATATCGGGTCATCGCCAAACTCCGCTGAGCAAATTAATGACAAGGCTGAGCGGTGGGAATTGAACGTACCGAATATGTTATTGCCCTTATCGAACAGCTCTTGCAAAAACTCTATCACCTGTGCAGTGTTTCCTGAGAACGGGGAGATGCCTCTCTTTATGCAGAAAGGCCACCGTAATTTATATGTTGATCCATATTGCCTGATTGTGCCATCCGAAAGGGAACGCAGAGTGGTTTCGATGGCCCCTTCTGGAATCCTCTTCAGTCTGAACGCTTCCCTGATAGCTTGGCTGCTACTAGTGTAAGCTTGTTCGCCAGCGGGTGGTGGCTCGTGCTATATGGATCCCACAAAAGATGTTTGTTAGGGCTGAAGAAAATAGGGCCTTTAACTATAAGTTTAACAAAAAGAGGGTACCAGGCTTGCCCTTCCCAAAATGGTACTACTAAAATACCTTCTGCCTTGTCCAGAATTACTTTTTGTAGAACCCGCAGAATTAGAGGAAAAGGTGGGAAAGCATAGAAGGAGAGATCTGTCCAAGAAATCGTAAAAGCGTCAATTGCGGCCGCTTTGGAATCTCTATGCCAGGATACGTAATTGAGGCATTTACTATTGTCTTTTGAGGCGAAAAGATCTATATTCGGTGGCCCTAAATTGTCCCTGAGTATCTTGTAAACAGAGATGTTCAAGGACCATTCCGTTTCAGGAGGAAGCTTTCGAGACTCCTGATCCGCTTTCCAGTTATCATGGGAGCTAATATAAGATGCGAAGAGCCACAGATTTCTCTTTTCACACCATTGCCAGATTTGTTTTGCAAGCGAAGACAAATGAGGGTATTGAACACTGCCCATTTTGTTGATGTACGATATAGCTGTTGTATTATCGCATCGTATTAGAATGTTGCTGTTATTTAACTGCGAAGCAAAATATTTGAGGGCATGAAAAATTGCTTGCAGTTCTAGATAATTTATATGGTGGCGCTGATCTATACTCGACCACCATCCTCTAGCTCGATTATCTGCGCAACAAGCACCCCATCCCGAAAGCGACGCATCCGAAAAGATTTCCAGCTCAAAATGGTCTTGTTTAATGTCGTTGTAAGCGAAATCTATTGACTGCAGCCACCATTGAAAATCTGGGACGAGGCATGTAGCTAGAGTCATATATGCCGTGTAATTCATGTTGTTTAGCGTAAGCGCCAGGAATTTATGTCGCTCAAAATTTTTAATGTACATCCACCCGTATTTCACTGCCGGGCATGTCGATACAAGGAATCCTATAAATTGTGCCAGTTCCTGAATTTTGCATCGCGTTCTAGAGAGGAAAAACTGCGTCCATTTCTTAATTTTCTCTATCTTACTCGGAGGTAGGAATAACTTAAGGGTTTCTGTATTTATTATAAACCCTAAAAATTTGCACAATTTATTAGGAATTAATCGACTTTTCTCTTTGTTAATAGAAAACCCCAAAGATGCGAGTAATTCTGACACACATATTACGGTACTTAGACAGCTCTCGTAAGAGGCACCGATGACTAAAAAGTCGTCTAGATAAATGACACACGTAATGCCTTGTGCTCGTAACCGTTGAAGAACGGGTTTCATGAGTTTGGTGAATGTATAAGGGGCTGATGAGAGTCCAAACGGCAGACAAGTAAATTCATAAAGATTCCCTAAGAAATTGAATCTTAGGAATTTCCGGTGCTCAAAATGTATGGGTAAATGATAATAAGCATCCTTTAGATCGATTGACGCAAGGAAATAGTCTTTTTGAATGAGTCTTAGGGCCGTTCTTATATCCTCCATTTTAAAATGCCTGGAGTCAAGATGAGTATTGAGGTACTTCAAATTAAGGATAAATCTCTTTTTGCCCCCGGGTTTATCTGCTAAGAAAATCCTAGAAACAAATTGGTCTGAGTCTGGCTTACAAGGCACTATCGCCCCTTGCCGCAGTAATTGGCTAATTGCCTCTGACATAGACTTAGTCTCATTAGGAGAGAAGATTCTGGATGGGGGAGCATGAGATTGAGAAGGTACCTTCACGAAGGGAAGCCTGTACCCCATAATCCAATCTAAAATTACTGGATTCTTTGTTATAGAACTCCACATGTTAAAGAACAAGCGAAGTTTACCAGCGACCTGACTCACCTGATTTACTGTCTCCTCTTGTATCTCTCTCCTCGTTGGATTCTCGAGGACTGCCCCTGTGGTCTCGTCTCGCCCCTGCGACGGACCGGGCCTTTCCTGTTTAAAGGCTGAGAATGCCTGCGAGGAACTTGGTTAACACGCAAGGCTCTACGAGGTTGACTGCCCCCTCCTGCCACATGACTCCTGGCTTGTTGACGGAAGAGAGGAGCAGCTAATTTCAATTCTTTACCTGTATTTTGTAACGATTTTGCCGTTTTAATTTTCTCCGAAATGTCGGAGCCAAACAGATAATCTGAAGGAACTGATTTTTCCAAAAGCTCCTTCACACTTTTATTGAGAGTAGGAGAAATCAGATTTCTTCTAGATATAGTTAATGCTGTGTAGAATATTAGACAGAATACGCCCGGAATCACCCAATGGGGCTAAAATTTTGTCCCTAAAATCTTTAGGAATATTCTCCGTCTCATTCAACAGCGTTGTCATTGATTTGCCCATAGCTGATAAAGCTTGTGCAACATGAGATTGGATGTCTGAATTAAACGCATCTCTAGCAGCCCTGTCATTAGATAATATGGTTAGAATTTCGGGATTTAATTCTGGAGGGCGGAGCTGCATGCAGTTCTCCGGAAAAGGGTAACGTTGCGAAAGCAAGGTGGCCGTTTCTTTGGACAATCCCTGTGAAATAATATGCGACCAACGAACTGCAATAGCGTCGTGTATTTTTTCCACTGGTGGAGGTTTGCCAGCCACATCATCCCCCAAAATTGCCGTAAATTCGTCAGACAAAGCCGTGTCGTCCTGTAATAACAGGGAAGGGCTGTTTTCCCAAGCACTAGCCCCGGGCCGCCCTGCTGGAGAAAGTGCTTTATGCTTGCTGTTCAAGGCAGAGTCTACTCCCTGATCTGGGTTTAGTATATACGCTCGACTGGAAGCAGTGGCGTCTCTAGGGCGTAAAGAAACGTTGGAATTACGGCTACTTAAAGAAGCAGGCGACATATTACGACTATAAGAAGTCGGGGATTTATCCCGGCTTAAAGAAGCCGATGGGCGATTATGGCGTGAAGACGCCGAATATCTAGCAGGGCTTTTGCTTGAAGAAGCATTAATTGCATAACCCGTTACAGAGCGAGATGAATCCGATCGGCAATGTCGTTCGGGAGACCGAGATGTGCGACCCAAATGCCGTGGGCGGCTGTGTTCCCTGTCACGGGAAGGTCGCGGCGTATGAGAACGCCGATCGGATTTTTCATTCAACAGCGATTCCAAACGTTTTATTCGTTTCATCAAGTCCTTTTTAGAAAACGACTGGTCCTCCGAATCACGACTTCTAGAGCGCTGTCTTTTCTTGGATTTACCCATAACTAGGAGAAAAACACGTAAATATTGTCAAGCTACTTACGTAAATGCATAAACAACACACCGATGGCTTGAAATAAAATATCTACTCGGGCGAAGCACGAGAAGGTGAATGAGCTGTCTCTCTCGGCAGCCGAGATCCCTGCTGTGCGCCGAGAGTAGGGAGAGCGTCCGTAAGTTTGTCTTTAAACACTCGTGGTACTAGTTCGAGGAAGGCGAGCTACATGGTAATCAAAGTAATGTCTTCGGATTGGATGTGATTAATATAATTAATGCGTTGCAGACACTACAAGGTGACCGAGATTATTCTATACCCGTTTGTTTGTATTATTACAATAAAATAACATTAAATGGACATTCTAGAATATAAAACTTTTGAAGTTTAACGCCTAGCAGTCTCCGTGTCCTTAGGTTTGTTTATTTTCATACGTGCTAAGTTTTGAAATTACTTGTTATCTTAATGCGTTTCGCGGGCACGTATGACCATCTGGTGATTACTGTACCTACAAATTGAATGTCGGTAATATAGAACGCATGTAGGTAGATTTCTGTTACCTACACCTATGTGAATTCGACAAGTGGGAACCATCTGGTGAGTACTGGAAGTACAAATTGAATGTCGTTAATATAGAACGCATGTAGAATTTTATAGACCATTTATAGTTATTGATATGCAAACATCTTAGTTCTCGGTAGTAGAACATCCTACATCGCTAATTATTTGAGAACAGTAGTCTAATATATTCTTACCTCTACGTAAAACTATGTCATGTGGGATATCAAATTAAAGGACTTGACGAGAGGAATCGGAATATTAGGGTGGTTTTAGGGGTGGTTTTTAGGGCCCACTGGACACGCCCCCTTGCCCCGCCCACTTAGATCATGTAGGGTATCAAATTAACCAGCTCGATGAGACAAATCTGAATCTATAGTTATTCTCCTACTTCCGAATTCTTATTAGTTGTCTGTCTGTCTGCCTGTCTGCCTGTTTGTGTACCTACCTGCCTGCCTGTCTGTCTGTCTCTGTCCTCCTCAAGGCCGTTGCATCTGGTAGAGTGCGCATGGGCGCGGTTTCATATTGTATCGTTAGTACTTAAGCAAGCGACGCTGTCACTACTTGTGATTCAACAAGAGAAGGCTAGTATTTGAATAATGACATACATAAATGTAGACACGTTTCGTGTTCTGGACGGTGCTGCTGTGGATGAGTCAGCACGCCGTGTCGAGGTGCACGTACTTCAGCCGTTCCTGTCAACAACAACATTCAACGCCAATGACGAAATTCGCATACCAATCCACCAACAAGACGTTTACGTACTGCTGCATCTACATAGAGGGTTTTTCCTCTTTCTATTCTTGCTCGTGTCATCAGCCATGGTGTTTGCGAATACAGCTGTCTGGTGTCAACAGCTGTCTGGTGTCAACAGCTGTTTGGTGTCAACAGACAGCTGTATTCGCAAACACCATGGCTGATGACACGAGCAAGAATAGAAAGAGGAAAAACCCTCTATGTAGATGCAGCTTAGATGCGGCAGTACGTAAACGTCTTGTTATTGGATTGGTATGCGAATTTCGTCATTGGCGTTGAATGTTGTTGTTGACAGGAAGGGCTGATGTACGTGCACCTCGACACGGCGTGCTGACTCATCCACAGCAGCACCGTCCAGAACACGAAACGTGTCTACGTTTATGCGTGTCATTATTCAAATGCGGTTCCTTTGTTGAAGTACAAGTACTAACTGACAGCACTGTTAATTTGCCTGCTTAAATACAACCGTGCGCATACGCGGTCTACCAAATTCAACGGCCTTGAGGATGACAGACAGACAGATAGACAGGCAGACAGGCAGACAGGCAGGCAGGCAGGCAGGCAGGCAGGCAGGCAGGCAGACAGACAGACAGACAGACAGACAGACAGACAGACAGACAGACAGACAGACAGACACACACACACACAGACAGACAGACAGACAACTGATAAGAAGTCTGAAGTAGGAGAATAACTATAGATTCCTATTTGTCTCATCGAGCTGGTTAATTTGATACCCTCCATGTCCTAAGTGGGCGGGGCAAGGGGGCGTGTCCAGTGGGCCCTAATCTACATGCGTTCTATATTACCGACATTCAATTTGCACTTTCCAGTAAGTGTAACAGAAATCTACATGTGTTCTATATTACCGACACTCAATTAGTACTTCCAGCACTCACCAGATGGTTCCCACACGTGTCCGAAACGCATTAAGATAACAAGTAATTTCAAAACTTAGTACGTATCAAAATAAACAAACTGAAGAATGTTCTAGAATGTTATTTTATTGTAATAATACAAACAAACAAACGGGCCACCTAGTAGTGTCTGCAACGTAGTATGTGCATATATAACGTGGGAGCAAACCTAAACAAACAATCCTGTCGGCGAGTTGAAAGGTTTTTTCCCCGTAATAAAACAATTATAACATCTCTTATCGGCGGCGAACGTGCTTTTTTCTTAAACTTTGATATCAATATTTATTTAGTAGTGTCTGCAACGTAGTATGTGCATATATAGAACGTGGGAGCAAACCTAAACAAACATAATCCTGTCGGCGAGTTGAAAGGTTTTTTCCCCGTAATAAAAACAATTATAACATCTCTTATCGGCGGCGAACGTGCTTTTTTCTTAAACTTTGATATCAATATTTATTTAGTATAAACAATTGCAAACGTTGGAATTTGTGAGAAACTTCTGTTTACAATCATAAGTATATATGGATGATTTGAAAGACGGGCATGTGGGTCGCCGATTAGCTCAGTGGGTTTAGCGAGGGCTCCGGTGCGCGGGGACCCGGGTTCGACTCCCGGTCGGCGTCATTTCCAGAACGTTTGCGAAAACCCCGGCGCATGCGCCTGAGCCACAGCCAAAGGCCCCCAAAGACGCCAGAAGTCGTTGTTGAAGACATGACTCCTTCGGCAGCCTCTGGTCATTGCCGACGAAGGGAATGGGACCTGGATGGACTGGTCTGAACAATGAGCAACACGTGCTTTGTACGCGACAGCCCCGGCGCAGGCGCCTGGGCCCAACAGCACCTAACAACAAGATCAGTTCTGATTGGATGCTGCCCACAACCACTCTCATTGGTTGTTGCCCCGCCCACTCTCATAGACTGTGACCAGAGCCCTGGCGCATGCGCCTCAGCCACTGCCAGAGGCGCCAAAGACACCAGAAGTCGTTGCTGAAGACATGACCCCTTCAGCAGCCTCTGGTCATTGCCGAAGAAATGGATGGCACCTGGATGGACTGGCCTGAACAATGAGTAACACGTGTACTTTCAGAGCCCCGGCGCAGGCGCCTGAGCCACAACCAATGGCAGATGTCGTTACTGAAGACATTACCAGGGATTTTTGCGTGTTGGAGTTGGCAACAGAATACAGAACCAGAGGCTGCTTCCGCTGCTGAAGACACTAACAGGGATTTTGGTTGCTGGAGTTTTGGGTTGGCAACAGATGTGGTCTGAGGCTCTCATTTTCCTACTACTGGTTCTGTCGTCCTAAATTGATAGTGGTCCCGTCTAGAGCTCATGCTTGCAGGGTGTTCACTCCGTCTGTTGGGCGACCCAAGTATACTCATACTACTTGTAATTGGCACATTTATTTTGACTTACGAATTCGCTTAGTCTCAGTCCATAGAATCTTTAGAACGGTGATCGTGTTTCGCGGTTGATATTTTGCAATTTGGTAAACAGAAATCGCACATTTTACAAAAACATTTTGTTCACTGGAGAGGAGAGGCTCAATTTACTTGTGATGGAATAAATAAGTGTTACAACGAACATCGCTGGTCAGATGAAAATGCACAGACCACGCTGGAAAGCTGCTTTCAGCATCGATTTAGCATTAACGTGTGATGTGACATGATTAATAATCAATTACTTGGCCCAGTTGTGTTAGAAGGTCGTCTTAGAGGAGCTAGATAGGTATTTAGAATTTTTAGAAAATGATCTGACAGATCTACTGGACGATGTACCATAGGGTTTAAGGCAAGACCATGTACTTTCAGCATGACGGCGCACCCATGCATAGAAGTGAACGGTGGTATTTTTGAAAATTTAACTAAGTAATTTCGGTTTTTGTATTTTTCTGTAATCGGTGTTATAATTTACAATACAAAATAAATATTTTTTCCACTAATGCATTATAATTAATTCCTCGATTAATTCACTTAAGTAAACACTATATTTTCAATAATATCTCACTAACGGTTGGTATTTGATCATGTGTTTATTAGTCTTTTTTGTTTGTTTTCGTCTCCTAAACATATTCTCCAAATATGGCTGGTTCCTCTCCAATCATCCTGTATAAGTATAGATTTTCCTGCATTAAACCAATAATTTCCTAGTGTATTTTTAAGAAACTGGGAACAAAAGCAAATCGCACTATGCAATGTAGAAAACACAGACAAGGTGATTAAACCACTTTTTCTTGCGTTCCTTTTGGCATGAACAACTAGCACCTAAAATGAAAAATTCAGAGAAAATGCTACCAAACTTACTTTAATGTTTTTTTGCTTTGGCCACTGCTTTGGCTATTGAAATGCATATTATTTTGGCAACTTAGAACACGTCAATGTATTATTCAGCAAAGTAGGTCACATAAATAATACGTAGATATGCTACCCATTTCTCTACTATTTCAAACTTTAGGAATATTTGACTGCCCCTTTGTGCTTTGTAGAGGTTATTAATTCATAATCAATCGTGTTCGGCGTACAAAATTACGTACCTGAATAACAATTCTTTGGCGTGTGCCCTTGAGATATGAATATTAAAGTTAATTAAGGTATTGTTAATTTTTTCTTTGTTACTTGGAAGTTCCTTCAGTGATGCCGACATTTATTACCTATACATTAATAGCAGTTTCATTAGTCGACCTAATTCATTTATAATCGTTTGTTATTTGCCTGTCACCTTTATGCACAAATAGCAAGTGTTCTACAACATGAGATATACGAGTACTACATAATACTAGGAAGCTCGAAAAAGAAATCTGGATACACGGTGTTTTCGAGTTAATTAGGAAATAATGAAAATAATACGTAAATTATAGGTTCATTACTTGCACGTTTCCGAACGCATAATAAGGGCTGTAACCAATCAAGAAATTCCTATTGAAGCATAACGAGGTTGCTTTGACGAAGAAAACGTTTTATTTATATTTGATACTATAAAATTTTGAAATTTCGAAAATTTCGTTACGCAAATAGAGGCGGAAAAGTGAAAAATCGTAAGGAATTTTTTTCGAAGCGAAAATTTGTCGATGTGGATTAAATTTACGAGAATTTCGCGCCTGTTGAGACCCTCGGAATTTTCCACCGTCCACTGAAACACCCCGTAGTCGATTAATGCACCCCCAAACCCAAATATACAAGGTAATTCAACGATCTGGAAAAGCTAAATGGTGTTTTTTTGCCATACAGCGTGTCCCATATTGTTGTTTGAAAAATCAACTTTTTAATTTAAATGGAACAACCTGTATTTTCAGATTACTTATCGATTTTTTTACTAGGTTGTATAAAGCGATTTTTGTCTTACATATTTTTTGAATTATTGGCAGTTGTCTTAAAATTTTAACAGATGCAGAGCACTTTCGAGAATTAAATATCTTTGGATTAGGTAAATAAAGCTGTAGCAATAATATTTTGGGAGAGTGAAAGCAATACGTAGGAATAACTACTGCCATCACAAAATCTAGAAAATATTCTAGGTTTGAACGACTTACATGATCAGATTAGAAAATTTCAAAACCAGTAACATGCTAACTACCCATGTAGTACAAACTAATACAGAAAACGTCTAAAAACACGTTGCAGAAGTTGTCTATATACCGTATACTGTAGACGAGAAATATTCATGAGGATGACAGTCTAATTTACGTATATATCTTGTATATGCTTAACGTTTACGTTTGACGTATATTTTTTGTCTATTAAACGCTTTTTTTTCGAAGAAGGACATAAGGAAATATTGATGAAATGAAACAAAATAGTTTGTTTGGTCCTAAATCGCTCATCATTAGTTTTTTCAAGAACCAGAAAACATTTTTTAACATTTTCCCAATTAATATTTTAAAAATCACTTCTCACCAGGTAAATATTTTTAGAAAAAAAAGAAGGAAAGTTTGGTTTGTTCGCACACAACAACCGCATATCATGATTTCGCTCTGTTGGAGCTCATCAGTACGGTGCAGCTGTGTGCGAACAAACCAAAGGAAACCTCTAATCTATAAAGGCGAGCGGGCCACATAGGTAAGGGAGCGCTAACTCCGAAAAATTAGCTCTCCGCCACCTATCGGCCGCTCATAGCATTACTAGTAATGCTATGAGTTGAAAGTCAAATTGTCAACTGTCATTAGGTTAGAAATGTGCGGTCAACGGCGATTAGTTCGTTGTGTTAGAGATATGTTCTTACTTAGACCAAAAGTACATTACATTTACCTGCGACAGGCGGCAGGCAGGCGGCACGTGGATATGATAAAGCTCATCCACGTAAATAAATAAATAATAATTGCTGTCATAATATATCGATCATGTAATAAAATATATTCTATTATAGGTAAATATAAAACAGTTTATTAACGCCTATATAACAACATATATTAGACGTTCACAAAAAACGTTTATTTTTGGTATTTATTTGGGATCATAGAGATAAATGGGATAAATAATACGTATATTTTTAGTTTAAAATATATTATGACCAAATATCTACGACATTTTCTTAAAAAATACGTCTGTTTAACGTGCCAGTGTTACATGGGTAGAAGCATACATTTAATTTTAAACCATTACTGAATTCCTCATAAAATTTACTTCCAAGTTACTGTACACTCACCTATAAAAAGTACCTAAAATTAACGGCTTTTGAAATATTTTCATTTCCCCGAAAAGACTGTCAGCACTCTTAATTAAAGTAACAATAGGCATTTTAAATTAAACGGCAACTATGGAGTATTTAATTTCACAAAAGATGTGAAAAATAAGGAAAATGTTACATAACAATATATATATCCATACGAGGGGTGAACCGCAGAGGAATTTTGGTGTACAAGCTTGAGGAATTGCAGACCAATTAGTACGAAATTACATAAATTTGTAGGGAATTGCAGGAATTGTTTGGGGAATTGTTGGGGAATTTCAGGAATTAGTCAGGAATTAGTGAGGAATTGCACAGGAATTGCAGGTATTACAAGGGAATTGCAGAAATGTTTACTAACGATTGCGCATACGCTGTAAATTATTGCATCATCTTTACAAATATAAATTACAGGAATTACAGGAATTACAGGAATTACATAGGTAATTGGGGGAATTACTTGAGGAATTGCATGAATTAGATAGGAATTGCGGGAAATTAAAAGGAATTACACATAAATAGAGGAATTTGTGAACAAGCTTGAGGAATTACACAAAATTTGTAGGGAATTGCAGGAATTGTTTGAGGAATTGCAGGAATTAGTGAGGAATTGCAGGAATTACAAGGGAATTGCAGAAATGTTTACCCCTCTTATACTAACGATTGCGCATGCGCTGTAAATTATTGCAGTCTCGGACGTACAGGAAATGCAAGAATTAGTTGTAAGGGAATTCCAGGAATTAGTAGGGGAATTGCAGGAATTACATGAGGAATTGCAGGAATTACATGGGGAATTGCGGGAATTACATGGGGAATTGCAGGAATTACATGGGGAATAGCGGGAATTACTTGAGGAATTGCAGGAATTAGATAGGAATTGCGGGGAATTAAAAAGAATTACTCATAAATAGAGGAATTTGTGTACAAGATTTTGCTCTGCGGTTCCCCCTCGTATCCATATTTGTAGTTTAGGGGTGGAAAATTCGTGAGTATCTAGACTGATTTTTTGCATTTAGTACAAGTAAATATTTTAAAAAGAGTACGAAAATGATTTGGCACGACAATGGTATATAACCAATGGTTTAACGCATTTAAGGGTTATCTACATAAACATCAAAATATTTTCATATACCTATTTAAGCGGCTATATTAATTTTAGAGTATTTTCATTTTAAATGTAGTCCGTCTGTGACATGTTAAGCGGATTTACCAATAAAATAATCCCCTTGCGTATGCTCCATATACGATATACCCAATGGCGGAGCAAAATGTGAAGGACCAGTATGTTGGTTAGTTTCTTGATTCACACAAATTTTGTGGTTATAGTCTGGGATTTTGGTGTTTTGTTTGTTTATTTGGCTGTTAAGATTCCATAGCTAATTTTCTGAATGTAACACCATTCTATAGGCTTTAAAACACAAACAACACACAATAAATAAATGAAACGGAACACAATACAGTTTAGCTCAACACAAGAAAACAACAGTTTAAGCCGCAAAACATTTATATTTAAATCCAAAAATATTTCCAGAAACAGTTGTAATCATTGCTTTAAATCTTGAATCCAAAAACAAGTATAAAAATTCACGAACCCCTTGACATTTATTCCACGCAGTGTTGCGTCGTTCGCGGTTATCGTCAGTCGACAGTATGAAAAACACGTATTGCTTTCAGTATTGTGTAAGAAATACGAAAATAACCAATTTATATATTCCAAAAAAATGTTTATCAATTCATATTCTTAAAGGGGGTCTGTCTCAAAAATACAACTTGTGATGAAAAAATAGTAAAAAATTCACAGACCTCGCATCTTACGCAAGTATCATAAGCGTATTGAAAATACCTTAGAGGAGGGAAGAAGAGGAGGAATAACAAAGCAGGTGTTCCTGTTACCATTCGGCACCAAAAAAAGGGGCGTAACCTAAACTTCTTAGTCCATTTACGCCGAGAATTGAACGAAAAATCTTAAAATGATATGACTAATTGCGCTATTTCAAACGCTGCTTTCGTTATTTTGAGTTAAATTACATGAATTCTAAACAGTAACCTAGTTTCATCACTTTGTTTGGCACCAAACATGCTCAAATTTTGGTAACACTCACGTGCACGGCAAAGGTCGGGCGTTACGAATCCATACTCTTCCCTCATCTAAGGAAAATACAGACACAACTGCTCGGTCCCTAAGATGTCCAACAAAAGTGATCTGTGGCGTTTAAATTTGGTATATTATCGATACAATAAAATAAAAGAAATGATTTGTGACAAGCACAAGGCACACAGTCAAACTGACGCAATACGTAACAAAATATTAACGCATCCTTTTGTACAGTTTGGACTTTTATTTCAACGCGATATCCCTCGGTACTCGCGCTCGCCGTACCTTAGTTTACATCTGGCTAGCGCTCTGATATTATTATTATTAGCGACCTCGACTGCGCGCGTCGCCGACAGAATCTGTCGCGTGTCGATACATTTTTCGTAAGATGAGTCCCATATACACGAGCCCAGAAGTATTTTCAATACTAAAAATATCTAAGAATAAAAGCGAAATCCGCATCTAAAAAACTGCAACAGTTTTTGAGATACTCATTTCTGAAGTCGAGCGGTTATTGCGCGTGACGTCATGGCGACACTTGGCGGGCGCTCATAAGCCGCTGCGTATGCCGTGCCGCTCTTCAGTTCGGTTGTTGCTTGCAGTTTCCCTTGTTTGTATTTTCCTGAGACATCCATAAAATTTGCGTAAGGTGGAGTTGTTAAGAGCACAGGTTAAGATGTCTAATAATTGTTGTGTTTTTGGGTGTAATAACAACTCGTCGGAATCTTTCCAGAGATTTCCCAATAAAAAAGGAGCCTCAGCGGTTTAAAGCGTGGAAAAATAGAATAAATCGCCGTGACTTTTATCTAGGAATAATGTACTCAAAAATTTCAATTCTGTTTTTATTTATGTTCAGTTTTGATTTATTACGAATAAAACTATTTTGTTAAATTTTGTTAATAAACGTATAAGATTAGGTAGGTACCTACATTATAAATTAATTACAATTTTTAAAGCACGCTATTTATGCAGATCTATCGTTATTATAAGATTTACTGTTCGTGCTCATCTTCATATTCTTTGAAACCAGTGTATATGCCATTAATTTCAGGAAAGCGTTCCCGAATTTGGCTTACTACGCAAGCTGGAATAATAATTTTATTGAAATGTCCAATTGAAGTCCAAGAATTCACCCAAGATGTGAAATTTTTGTAGGAAAGATGACGCCAAAGCCTGTTATTCACTTCCATATACCTCTTCTTTTTGGCGTGGCTTTTGCACTTCCTTTAATATTATATTGTGTCTTACAATATTTAAAGTATCTAAATTTAAAACTATATTATTAAAACTTTCATGCAAAGTTATGCATATATTTTCGTTCCTAACTTTAGTTATTTCATCATTATCCCAACAGCAAACACTTTCCTTCTTACTAGGCATCGGCACACAGTTTGTGCACTTGCACCACCTTACGTTGTTCAACCGCGCATTATCATTTTCTTCGATTCTTTTAAGATTTTCAGTGCCCATACGCCTCATTTCCGACTCACTATATTTTGCTTCAAACCCGAAAGCCATGCTTAATAAATTTTTGCAACTGAATTGCGTGAAATAACCTTACAACACGCCGCAGCTGATCGACTCACATTGCGTGCCCCAGCCTATACACCGCGCGGTGTCGCCATGACGTCACGAGTGAATGCGACATATCGTTTAGCGCGCATATCTCTGAAACGGCCTGTCGCATGTCGTAAAGAAGTGCGGATTGAAAATTTGTTCTTAGAATTTCTTGTTCTACAATTTTCATTTTTGTGATAGACCCCCTTTAAGATAGTGTACGACCAACTCCAACATGAATAATTTTATTCTATTCTCTTCAGTAAAAGGAAATATAACAATATCCAACATAGATTGAATTGGAAATAGCTCAGACGTACGTTCAATGATTCCGAGTTGCTAGATATCCATAAGAAAAACGAGAATAAATAGACATCGGTGTTCCTATATTACATCACTAACTGATATACTAATTATTCATATTTTCATTATTTTTTATTTGGACTTAAACGTGAGAAACTGCAAAAAACGCAGTATCTTTTTTATGAGAAAATCTTTTTTTAAGCTGGTTTCCAGTGAACGGCCCCATTGTTGTAAAATACCACACATCAGAACTAAGGCCTAACGGTTTATCAAGAAAATAATGTTTTGTTTCGTAGTCAAAGGAGAACGTAAGTAGAAAATGTAATAATAATAGATCAGGAGCCCATAGACCAAAAATTGTGCATAATAGGTTTACTCCAAAAATGCCTGAGATGTTATGATTTTTGGGTCGTGGAGCACAGAAATGCCCATGCCAGTTTCTGTTTTTGGTACAGTGATGTGTGGCAGACCTGTAAATGTGTAAAAAAATGCTTAAAAAAGTATTATAGGTTTAGGACTGGGGTTTGTGGGAAGCGCTAAATAATGAAAAGTAATCTAGCGGACGCGGTTCGCTTGTTGGGAATTCTGGGACACTGACCCGCTACAGGGGTCAAATTGTGTAAATAAAGAGACGCAACATTTTGCAAAAAAAAACGTACATAAAAAAATCATAAGTTTATGACTGGCATTCAAGAATTTGATTATGATGAACCTGCTGAGTACAAAAATACATTCCTTATCATTGAACGGTGGTACAAGGGCCCGCTAGAAAGCTTGAAAGAATTTTCACCCTTCATCATAAAGATTTCAGTCCGAAGACTGGTTGGACGCGTACCTCCGTCTTTCCTATCCCGAGCTAACCTACGCTTTTCCCTAAAAGTTGAACATCCTATATCCCTAACTACTTGAGAGCAGTAGTCCAATCTCGGCCTACCCTTACCACTTTTTATTCCTATATCTGACTCTAGTATGTTGCGAACTAAGCCTTCGTGCCTCAGAAGGTGTCCTTCTATCCTATCTCTCCTATTCCTTACTGTCTTCCATAAATTTCGCTTTTCTCCAACTTTTTCTAATACCTCTGTTGCTAATCTTATCGACCCACGGTATCTTCGTCATGCGTCTATATCGCCACATTCCAAATGCTTCTAATTTTTTCATAACCGCTTCTCCTATCGTCCAAGTTTCGCACCCGGCACTGCTGTACTCCATACCTACGTTTTTAAGAGCCTCTTCCGAGTTTCTACATTTATCATTTCCGAGCATAATAGTTGTTTCTTTTTTTTAAATGCAACTCGGCCCTGCGCTATTCTTTGTCTTAAATCTAGAGTTATTTGACTTCCTAAATAGCAGAAATCTGAGACTTCCTCTATCTTCTCGTTTCCTATTTGTATTTTAGTTTTAGCCCTATTTTCACGCCCCCTACACAACAAAATTTCGGTTTTCTTTTTATTGATCTTCATACCATAGCCCTCCGTCAAAACCACTTCCATTTCGTTCAGAGTCCTTCCTAATTCTTCTTTGCTGGATAGCTGGATGCTAATACTGCTATATCATTCGCAAATCTGAGCATATTAATAGTTTGACCCTGTATATTAATTCCAGCAGCTATTCTGATGTCTTTAACAATATTCATCGGATCTTCGATATATAAATTGAGAACTAGAGGCGATAACGCACGTCCCTGCCTCACTCCCTTTCGGATATTTACTTCTCTATGTTCCTGCTCAAATTCTGTAACTGCCGTTTGCTCTTTGTGTAGATTATGAATAAATTATTCTTCTATCCCTATTACATATACTTAATCCCTACCGTTTTGAGCACTTCGAACATCTTCCTCCATTTCACATTGTCGAAGGCTTTTTCCAAATCTGCAAATCCTTTATAGGGTCTCTTTCCCTTTTCTATTGCTTTTTCTATTAGTACATAGTCGTAAAGCTAGAATGGTCTTGCGCGTTCCCCTATCCCCTATCCGAATTGATCTTCTCCTAATATTTCTTCCGCCCTTTTCTCCATCCCTCTTTGCACAATTCTAGTTAAAATTTTTGACACGTGGGAAGTCAAACTGATCGTTCTAAAATTTCCACACGTATCCGCGCCTTTCCTTTTTGGCAAAGCTACTATGATGTTCCGTTTGTATTCTTCTGGAATATCGCCTGTCTGGTATGTGCAGCGAAACGTTTCATAGAAACATCTTAATTTTTTTTAATTTCTTGCATTTCCTATTTACTGCAGTAATCTACACGCAGTAGGAGCGAAGCTTCAGTGCACAATCAATTATCGTGAATGGCAAGACTTTTGCACCGCTTTTCAACGATGGCGAATGTATTTTCGCACTCAGTATGTTTATATTAAACAAGTTACTGAACGCCATTCATAAACTTATGATTTTTTTTACCTGAGTGAATTTACAAAATGCCGCGAGAGTGGCGCCTCTTTGTACCAACCAGCAACCAAAATGAATGGGAGTCGACATTCATGATGTTTGGGGGTAAATTAGGAGATCCCTCCAGTCCCCATGCGTAAACCTACGATTTTTTTGGGGTGATTTATTTACACAGTTTGACCCCTGCAGCGGGTCAGTGTCCCAGAATTCACAACAAGCGAACCGCGTCCCCTGGATTACTTTTTATTATTTAGCGCTTCCCACAAACCCCAGTCCTAAACCTAGGTATAATACTTTTTTAAGCAATTTTTTTACACATTTACGGGTCTGCCACACGTCACTGTACCAAAAACAAAAACTGGCATGGGCATTTCTGTGCTCCACGACCCAAAAATCACAACATCTCAGGCATTTTTGGAGTAAACCTATTATGCACAATTTTTGGTCTATGGGCTCTTGGTCTATAATTAATATTAATAAGTTTACTACATCGCATAATACAATTTCGCCACAAACTCAAAAAAGGAAATAAATGTATATCAATTGGACATGCGACTATACAGTGTGTCCCCGTATAGACCTAACTGTACTTGAAAACTGTCTTTTTTATTATTTTTAGAAAAGACGTCCTCCTCCATAAAAGTTTTTCTTAAGTTTTTCTTATTGTGGGAAGTCTTTAACCGTAGTCAGAATTTCGAAATAGTGTACAGGGTGGTTAAGAAATAAGGAAACATAAAATTGTGTCAAGACCAAAGTACCAGTTATTTGAGAGGGGTTTAAAACTGTTGCAGGAAAAAGATGTTCCTACTGTCAATGAAAGTTCAGATATGAAATTTGAACATTGTATCTCAGAGTTATTTTTGCGATGAAAGTATGTATGTAATTGTACAAATTCACTCCTTCACATTTCCTACTCAGAAGTTCAATTTGCAAAGCGATACCATCTTTCACCTATAAAGACCATTAAATTTTACTAAATGAATTCGTTGCCTTAATGTCAAAATTTCTGAAAATTATTTTGAAGTTTTATTAATCATAAAATAACGAATGAGATACAACATTCAAATTTCGTATCTGAACTTTCCTGGCAGGCGAGTGAGACGTGCTTGTTCAGCTCCCTCGAATTTTAATTGTATGGATTGTATGTACGTTGGGCAGAGGTGACAGAGTTTTTTGTGTGTTTTGTGCTCCGCCTATTGTGATTTTAATAACTAGTTGAGTACCAAGGGTTATCCAGATATTTAAATTAAAATCATGGGATTTACTCGCTAGCAGGTCTTGAATATTGAGAGTGTACTCGAAAAGGCGCTGGCAAAAGAAACTGCGTTAAAAACACCTGTGAACTCGATTACAGATATTGTGTCGGAGGCCGTAAAAACAACCTTGAAGGAAATTAATATAAAAATGGATACTTTAAAACGCGAGATTATTGATCTCAGGGTTGAAAACAAGCTGGAAGAGAGCGGTCTAAAGCAATACACTAGACGACTTGGATTCTTTGGAGTACCAGAAAAGGGGAATGAAGACGTTGAGACATCGGTTCTCCAAATATTAAGGCTGTCGGAACGTTTCGAATATTTCAGCGATGTAACGTTCTCACTGCCAATGGATTATTCCAACATCGTTTAAGATATTCGCTTGATTATTTTTTTCTTGTTTCAGTTAAACATAGATCTAGGACTGTTTGGTAATAATTTTCATCAATAACCGGAAATTCAACTTTAAAATCTACTTCACAATCTATGAAAATCAGACATATTGTAGCTAGGATATTTATCACATTTTTCGTTTTTTTTTAGACATTGCAATCGCAGTCATATAGATTAGACTTTTAATTTTGACGGTAACGGTATGAAAAAGATCGGCCCTATTTTTGATAATAATTAAATAATCAATTGCCTCCAGCACCTCTGCATTCGGATTTTCAAGCTCCTAGAGGTGGCTGGCGGTGTCTAGCGGCGATATATTTAAACTTCCCAGATACAAGAAACAGGCGTGGTGAGTTTTTGAATGTTTCAGATATTATTCTTGGGGCTTATTTTTCGTATCTAAAGAACGCTCTAAAAATGTTACAACTGGTAATGAATTTATGTACGTAAAATGTGACCACAAAGAACAAAATACCGAGTCGGTTAAATGGGAGAAAAGTTCCGTTATATTGTGACCATCTTAAACCTACTTTCAAATTGTCAAAAATAGCATGCCTTTCTAGATAAAAGGAAAAAACTAAAATTCATATTTTTTTCTTTTGGTTATAACTCAGTTACAGTTTATTCATACAGTTTATTCAAGTGTTAGCAAGAGCTAGTTATTAACCGAATTATGCAGCGATTATGAGTGGCACTGGAATGTTCGAACAACTACTCCTCGGGCAAATACCCCGACAGGCATTGCATTATAGAACTAAATCCAGGTTTTGTGTAGGTACTACGAGATCTCATACAGGATGCTACCCCGTCGTTGGGCTTGGAACAACCCATCTCGTAAGAGATCTCGTAGTACACGAAATCTGGATTTAGTTCTATAAATCAATGCCTGGCGGGGTATTTGCCCGAGGAGTAGTTGTTCGAACGGTCCAGTACCTGATTTTGATGAAATTTATTTGCGTCATTAGTTGCAATCGTGAAGATTACTGAATACCAAATTTCACGATTCTACTTCAAACAGTGGGACACAATTGGCCGCACATCGTCCTACTGAACTATAAAAACAAAAGAAATGTTTCACATACTCCAGTCTATGAGATCTTCACATGGCTATTTGCCAACAGGAAATGTTTTTGACCCCTTTTCGATGTATGGAAACCGCCCTCCGCCCTAAATATAATTTTTCTAACGATTGAACAATCAGTCGAAGGCATGCCCAACAAAAGTTCGGGGGCTACTGCGATCAGGTTCTTTTTGATCACACTGTATATTACGTGTCTAGTTTCATAATTGCCATTTTACTATGGAGTAGGTAATTTCTAGGACGGTTGGTTGTTTCCGACTTTTTACTTAGGTACCTAGTTCATTCATTTCGGCACAATCTCGGGGTAAATTAATTTTTTTAAGTATTTGTAAATTGTATTTTAATTTTTACATTGAAAATGGATAGACATATTAAGAGATTTTCATTTTCTGTCTAAAAAACGTGTACTTTTCTATCAATCGCAAAACATAATTACGTACATAATTCTTCCTTTTTACTTCTAACTAACCCACCACTTTTTTTCGGGAACCGACAACCTGAGAGGAGTTTTGTTTCCCCGTCTATAATTTGGTTCAGCGTTTCTGATGTCCACGTTTCTATTATGTAGGTACTTGTTGCATGATATTCAATAAAGCCCGTGTTTTTAATCTGCAACTTCGGCGTTGGGTATGTTCTAACACAAAATCACTCCAAGTCAGTGGCGGCTCGTGAATAAAACGGTCGGGTGTTCTGCAGGAGAAAATTTATGAAATTCCATATGTGCCAATGAAAATTTTAGTAGGTGGGTACCTATTTTTCCACTAAGTCGTTCTGAATTTCCTTACACGCGCCTTTGAAAACCGTAGAATTTTGTAAATGATCTAGTCTTTCTTACTTAGTTCTGCCGGAAATTAATTACTTTTAAGCCGCAAAATATACCCGTGTTTTGAGACGTTTCTGTTTCATCGTGACCTCTTAGAGCCAGTTCAAAAGCGCCGCAGAACTTTATACAACTAATAATTTTGGACAAAACATACCTGTTTTTTGTACATTAACCCAGTACGCCGAATTCAGTTGAGCACGACTATTTATTTTTCCGAATACAGCCAGTTCCATTTGATTGTAAACGTGATTTTTGGCATTTTCATGTTTTCCAATCTGTCACTCAAATACACCCGTTTCAGTCCAAGTATTGCGGCCTCCAAATAACACACCGAAAACAAAATAACGCATTTATTTCTAATACATCAACAAATCCAGTTATTTTTGGCATAAATTTCTCTAGTAAATTGCCGTTCGTAATTTTTGCTGCGTCTACTGCCCAACACTTCGATAAAAATTTCCGGCAATAGGCGGCCTTCGGATTTTACTTTTAGGTTTTCCTCGTATGTTAGTTGGCAAAACCTTTTTACACTTAAATTGTAAATTACTCCCATTTGATGATCTAAAAAACAATTTATAATACGTGTATGCGGATACGCGCAAATTATACTTGGTTATGAACGACACAACCACACGGTCCCGCGCTTTCCGTACTACTGAAACTGGAACAAGTAAGATCTGTGCTTTGTGCAGCACATATGGGTCCATAAACTGCATATATTTCTATTCAAATAAATGTAGGCGCTGCGGCGTGTGCGCGGGTTTGCGGGGTTGGCTAGGGCGAGCACAGAACTGCTTTGAGTTAGCCAGCTAGTTTTTAATAATGTTAAAGCGACGTTCGTTTTCGATATTGAACTGTCTTGCTCGGCAATGCAAACACATACTATGTCTACGTTTGTTATGGTTTTATGCGCCGCGCGGGGATATTCTTCGTAAATAAATGCTGTAAATTATCATTTTACCTCCTACTTTAAATTTTTAACTAATAAACTGACAAGCAGGTATTATAATAATCATATTAAAGAAAATATTTGGCAGTTCTGCAGCTCCGCAGCACTTATACAGTAGCCACCACTCTGTACGCTGCGAAGCGCTCCCTCACCAGAGTGCGCGAGCATTTTCTGAATTCACAGTGTCCGTCTACTGTGTACTTTTGATATGTTACTTCTCTTCCGATACCCCCCGGCAGTGTTCGTCAGCGTTCCGACAGCCCTGAGAAAATAATAATAATAATAATAGTCTTTATTATATACTTATACATTCATACATATATAAAGGGCGAAGTTTGGCAGAAAAGCCATTCTTACACTTAGCCCTGTGGAACAAACTAATTAAATTTTAATTTTAATACAAAAGGAACTCATACATTTTATGAACTATGCAACAAGAGTTTCAAGCGATTTTTGAAACTCTTCAGACTCTCATGTTTTATACAGTCTGGCAATGAATTATAATATTTAACACAATTATAATTGAAACTACGACTAAAGAGTGTTGAGGTGTGCTTAGGCATATCCAACAATGATCTGCGACGAACATCTCTGGTCCGAATGTCCTTACGAAATACAATTTTTTTCATTAAATAAGAGGGACGCGAGGTCAACAATACTTGGTGGATGAAAGATAATAAATGATATTTAAATATATTTTCTATCGTTAGCCAATTTAACTGTCTCAAAGAAGCCGACACATGATCATATTTGCGTAAACCACAGACGAAGCGACAACATGCATTTTGCAGTTTTTGAAGGCGAGACCTGGATGCTGAGTCAAGGCAAGGATAATACATAGCAATGCCATACTGTAAGATTGGCAGGACAAGTACTTCACACAATTTCTTTCTAAGAGATTTATCCAAGAATTCTCTATGGGCAGAAAGTGTCCTTAGCCTGTGAAAAGATCCCTGAAGCAGCCGCGCAATATGAACCTTAAATCTCAGTGAGTTGTCATATATTATTCCTAAATTTCTTGCAGTTTCGCTAAATTCCAGGGTCGCACCACCTAAGCGTACATCCAAATTCGCCATCAAATGATTATATTTAGCTTTTGAAGCAAACAGCAATACTTTTGTTTTATCTTGTTTGAGCTTCAGATTATGCGATTCACAGAAAGAACACAGGCGATCCAAGTCATCATTCAGCCACCGATTCACAAGACGCAAATCACCTCCAGGGTCGAAATTAAACAGGAGTTGGGTGTTATCCGCATATGTGTGAATATCAGAACTCAGTACATTGGCATGAATGTCTGAAATATAAACAAGAAACAAGAAACAAGAGAGGCCCCAATATGGATCCCTGTGGGACCCCAGACGTAACATCACCAACCGAAGATGTTCCAAATGAACACCGAACATATTGAAGACGCCCAGTTAAATATGACGTAATGAGACATAATGAACGATTATCCAATCCACACGAATGCTGCTTAGCACAGAGCAGTTCATGATTAACTGAAGCTGTCAAACACCTTGGATAAATCCAACAAGACCAGGATCGAAGCAGAATTATGAATTATGAATGAAAGTGGATTTATCAGGTCTTGTTACAGCGTGGTGCCACCGGATTGGAAGATATCAAAAAGAAAGGACTACGAATCATCGGCAAATTATCATAAAATTTTCACTATAAATTTAGAAATGCAGTGCTTTACAAGAAATCGTTATTGAAGGGTAGCGGTGTACACTTAAAGGATGAAACGTCTCCGAAATAATCAATTTCCTTAGTCTTGCGTTCATCCAATATTTTTCATGGGGAACTTTTAACCGGGGAAATTATTGGAACGAAGTTCCTTACGGCAGGCTTGGAGGAGATAGGGATTTTGCTGCGCGACCGAACTGAAATAAATGTGATAGTAAAACCGTAAGAAAAAGTCCGTGGAATAAAACCGTAAGAAAAAGTCCGTGGAATAAACCCGTTAAATGAGACGTGCGCGGGCGCGACAGTCGTATACACAAGCGAGTAGTGTATAATACCTTTCTCTTTCTCTTTCTCCCGCTTTCTTTTCGTTCTCTCATCCCTTCTCTCTCTATTACCACTACACCCCGCCAATGCATAGTATATACTCATGCATTCATGGACAAGCACGTGGCGAATACTCACATTATAGATACGTGGGGCATACGTTTACAGAAAACTTAATGATGGTAAAAGTTTATGGTTAGTGCCAAAACAAAACCGATGGCAAATCTGTAAACTGTGCCATGATGATATAGGACATTCTTATGTGAGACGGCATCCTGTGTACATGCAAATAATATACCTAGTGTTGTTTCAACCCTATTGGCTTTTCTTTAAACAACCTATTTAAATCCGTTTTTAAGGCGTTTTGTGGGTACTTCTTTACTGCGTCAGCAACTTTTTATGAAATGTCCCCACAAGATTAGTAAGAAACTTGTGTTACATGACAACTACATTTGTGTGGACTTATCACGTTGTCATGATGTGCTGCCCTCTACATTGAAATTGCAGTGGAACTAACCAGTCGTATGTAAATGTAGATTTGATTTGTTCTTTTGGTGTTTAATCGCATCTTGCGCTTGATCTATGTGCATGTGCTGCTCGTATAAAAAATTAACTGGCGCATGTAGGATGTCAGGAAGTGTCTACTAGAAATAAATTTATGAAATTCTTTAAAATCACTTAATATTATAATCACTGGTAGTAGGTTACAATTTGCTGAAAACACGCAGCATGATTTTTCCAGTAGTTATTTAGGCATAGTAAAATTAATTCTTTGGAGTTACATCCCCATTATAATAATCATGCACTTACAAATTCCTACTCGCGCAGATGTTGTTGAGCAGCGTTCTTTATTCTAGAATATTAATGACTTGATGAATAGAATATACCCCATGCAACATAAATTTTGTTTTCAAAATTAAGTAAATTCAACAAATTTTTGGAAAAAGCCGTAAGGAAATGAAGATAATTTTTACGTATTATACAGTATGTCTCGGATGGGGTTACAAAGTGGGAAAAACTCTACATGTTCATAAATTCCCATCGCACGTATTAACTTTTATCCAACTGTTTTATTCTTTTATTCACGATTTTTTTTTTGCAAATTGTGTCGATTCTACATTAGCCGAAGGAACTTCGTTCCTACCTGGTGTCCCACGACACCACATCGTTTTTTTATATTTTAATTTTAATCCCGGGTATTGAAGCCGAACTTTGAAGAAACATTCCAGCTATCGATTACTTTTATTTGTAACGAATATAAAATTGACAGACGAACAGTGACAAAACAAATTGCTAAATGTTTCAAAGTAGGTATCCTGTAAGGTCTTATTACAGTATTGTGGAAGTACTCTTCTTTTCTCAGGTGACTGAGCTTTTGCTATTTCTTTTTTTTCTAATAAAGCTCTAAATATTTTAATAAATTATATTTTACCTACATGAAAACGAAACTTTTGCAAATTCCACCTAAAATTATTTCGAGAAATTGAAACAGAGCCACTAAAAAATAAATTTCATTGTCGTTCAACGAAACTCTAAACTATATGACACGTGAATGAGGTAATTCGCAATTTATTGATAGTTTAAATGTGTACCCTACATCCGCTGTTCTGCTGTTACTTATGACTTTTGCATAACCTTTGTTTACTACTTGTTTACTAATCTAAATCTGAAATAATGACGAATGAGAACTACAAATTAATATACTGTAGCTAAAATGACTCTTGTGTTAATTGGTTTTAGTATACAGGCGGGAAGATATTTTGAAACAATTTGATAGTGCTCATCGGTGAAGCGTGTTACTTATGCGTCATTGCGCATAATCGGAAAACTCCATTTCAAATGGGAGGAGTATGCAAGCGTTTTAGGCCTTTATTTGTCATAAATTTGGAACTCTTATGAAGAGGTATTTAGGTATTTACTACGATATTAACATATTTTAAGATATATTTTAAATTGGTGCCTAGTAGCCCATTGCGTCATTTGTATTTAAATCCCCATCGGAGAAGATCTTCCGTTCTTTTGAAGGAGGGCTGCAGGTTTTTCTGCAATAACTTTCAAACCATTAAAGATACAGGAACCAAATTTCTTCGGTATAGTAAAGTTACCACTTACCGTACTGATACTGCATACATGAACAACGTTTTATGAAATTCCGTTTCGGAAAAAATGAAATATCACAGTCCCCATAGCTTAATTTTTCTCATATTTTTTATGCTTTATTATTCTATTAATATAAGTTCACTGTTTTAATATAACACTAGAAGCACTTTAATTCCCAAACGTGCTGCCCGACTATCCGGTAACTAATGATCTCATTTTTGCATATTCTATCAATTGTATTTGTAGTCGAAGAGTGCGGCGACATAAGTACAGAGTGTCCTACTTAAGGTAGGATAACATAGGTCACTTTGATTATCGTGCAATGTTGCAAAAGTAAACACTTGAAGTAATCAAGAATTGATTAGTGTTTACTTTGGACGTTCTGACGTCTTGCCGTGAGTTAGAAGATAGGTACGTCATCTGTGTTTGTAGACACAGGTGGAAGAAGCAAGCGCACGACATACGAGACATCGCAAATGGTAGTTGCGCCCGGTACCAATGTGACGTCACGTATTTTGCATCCGACACTACTGTTCCCTGCTAGAAATCTCGAAGCCCCCCTTCCAGCTTATAAAAGTGGATGCTCCAGAAGGCAGAAGGCAGTAGTGATGGGAAAAAGGGTATTTATTTGTACCGCTATAAAAATATACCGTTCGAAAATACTGTTTCAAAATACCCTCTCACATTCGCTTCAAGGGACTCTTGCGATACCTACGATTGAGGACAGCGCTCGTCTTCGCGGCGATTCCTAGTCCTAGATAGTTGACTTTAACGGACGCTCGATTCACACAACGCTATACGGGTTACAACGTAACGTAGTCTAGTATCCGTGTCTGCCATCGTTTTCGTTCGTTAAGGGCGGTATTCAGGAACCCGTTGTTAACCGAGTCCCGATGTCGAACACGAGAAATGATCGTTACATAGTACCGGGTATTTTCAATCTCAGGAACGGTATCAGAAGCTACAATAAAATACCGCGACAAAATACCTGTACTCAAATACCGACCCATGACTAGAAGGCAGTACTTGGTCATCCAGCCATCACCTGGGACCAGTGCTCCCAGCATCTGAGATGATGCTGGCTCCGACATCCAAACTATTAGTACCTGATGGACCGTTCCGACTACGCCGTGTGATCAACTGACAGTAACCGTCCTGTAAATTTTGAGTGCCCGGTGCTTAATTATTGTTATCGCTGAGATATCAACAATTAAACATCACCCAGTCACAACCTGGCTGGCCTATCTTCTCCGTAACCAGTGGGTAGTAACGTGTTCAAGCTTGGGAATTAGGGGCGTCTGCTGGTGAAGGTGAGATCGTTTTGGCAACCCCGTGTGACTTTTGTCTGTAACGGGGCGACATACCGGCGGAAAACGAATGCACTCGGGTAACCGGCGCGGCGGCCTCTGGTGACATCCCGAGGGCGAACTAATTATTTACTGGCGATGTATTAGCTAGTGGCGTTCCTCCAGAGAGGTGCTGCGACGAGACTCTCGCACCGAAGCCTGTCTAGGAGTCCGTGCACCCCGTTGCTACGACGTAGACTCCGAGACCGTAGAAATAATTCAGTTTTGATCACACGACGAGCCCACCGTGCTATCAGGATACACCGCGAGAACCGGTTTTTATTTCTGCGCCCCATGTAACAGAAAAAGATCAATCAACGAAGAAGATGTTGGTGTAGTTCGAGTGGGCTGATCAACAATCTGCCTCATCTCAAACAAATCAAGTACGGAAGAAAATTGAGCCACTCTAGTACTAGTGCAGTCAAGAAAATCAACATTAAAGTCACCAAGACAAAGGATCTCATCAGTTCTGGCAATTACGTGCACCAAAGCTGCCTCAAATCTCCGCATAAACTCCGGAAAGTCATTGCTAGGCGGTCTGTATATAACGCCAACTATAATTCGTTGCTTCTTAAGCTGCATTTCAACCCAGAGTTCCTCAAGCAACCTTTATGCCCTCACGGACATACAAACATACATACCCATAGTGTTGAAAAATTACCGGTAATTTATATTTCGGTAATATTACCGGTAATATTACTGGTAAAGTTGGTAATTTTGGTAAAATATTTTTTTTATATTGCATAAACTTTTTCAGCTACCACCTACCAACTACCAACTAGATGAAGATGTTTTAGAGTCATAATATTTTATTTCGAGTAGAAACGAATTTTTGACATAGTGACATAGACTATAAATATTTATTAACAAAATAAAAACATAAGGTAATGGTAATCCTCTAAGATAAAAATGAACATTTGACAAACAATAACAAAACAACATTTCAACAAAAATATCCTTCAAAGTAAAAAAATAAATAACAATCTTTCTCTTTTCAGTTTAGTTTTAAAGCCACAGTAAAATTCAGTTTTTTATAATATCATTTTAATTTTCTTCTTCGTCACTGTCACTAACGTTTTTTCTGAATATCTCTTCGTCATCATACTGACCTGGATTATTTGACATTTTGCACTACTAACATAACCGAGCTATTCTGTTTTACACAGTCAGTGTTACCCACCAACAAGAATCCACATCTACGCCGGCGCCGTCGGTAATATTACGTAAACTTGGATTCTGTAAATTACCAATATTACCAATTTTACTTCATAGCAGGTAAAATTACGTAAAATTACGTAATTTTACAGTAATATTACCGGCCGTAATATTACTTTTACAACACTACATACCCACACCACCTCCACGCCCAAACCTATCCCTACGAAAGAACCTGTAATTATTGATGCCAATCATATCATCGTTCACGCTCGGTGACAGCCATGTTTCGGTAACCAAAAATATATCATAATCCCGCTCAGAAACATGAAATCTTATGTTATTTATGCTAGGCAAAAGTGACCGCACATTCAGCTGACCCACCCTCAACTCACCCGGAAGCATAAGTAAGTATAAATATAAATGTAGTGCGAGAAGTAAAGTTTAAAAAGAATTCCGAAAAACTATAATGATGAAAAAGGACAATAACGGAAAAACAAATAGAGACAAAGAGAATTTAATGAGAAAGTGTAGACAGTCAACTATGTTAGTACACAAAAAAATATACAATTTCGAGCTTGTGTCTCAGGCCCCCCCAAACAATACAAATAGAAATTGAACACAAAAAAATGTGACCCCAATGAAGTAAGCTACAAACCAAAATTCTAAATTTCAGAAATCAAATTGCGAAAGGAGACGTGAAGGCGGCGGCGGAGCGTGGCCCCCCTGGAGTGAGTGACTGGAAGGCGGTGGCTTCCACTGGCGGCGTTGTCTTTGAGGTTGGCCCGGATGAACCAGTGGAGTTGGCTCGGTGGTCCCTGGAGCCGGTGACGAAGTCCAATGCCCAGCTGGTAGACAGGCGCTGGGCTGCGAGATGTCCTGGAGCTGGCGGCGAAGTTCAAGGCTCAGCTGTTGGTGTCCGGATGTCCTGGAGCTGGAGACTTAGCTGTCCTGGTCCTGTTGGTGGTAGCTGCTGGACTGTCCAGGTCCTGCTGATGGTGATCCTGGTGGTGCAGAAGAGAGTGATTCTATGTGGAATTGTCCCGGGATTTAAATGAAAATTGTGGATTTGTCAATGGGACAAGGCGTGCGGTGTTAGCCAAGCCCTCATCGTCATGGAATTTCCCCAAGAAATTTTGTGAAAAGGGTATTTTATGCTTTTCGTAAATGGTTCTACGAATAGTAAAGATATAATATGGCTTAGACTGCCGAAGAAGTGAGACAAAAATCACCCTAGTGACATCTGAAGATTTCATATGTTCTTACCGAAAATTGCAAGTTAAAAATTGTGTGCTGTAAATTGGACATACGTTGTGTTTTTTAGAATACGTGAAAACCAAGTAGGTGGTTGTTTAGAATGTCTGCACTAGCTTGACATAATATGAGTACTGGAGCTAGATTATAAGGTAAAAGCTGCACAAAGACCTATGTGACAGTTTTTCGAAGATCAGGAAAACGAAGTAGGCAGTGCATTTGCATTTCTTGGTTTCATTTCCTGGTTGTGGGGGTGGGTGCGAGAAGAAGAGAAGGACTGCTACACTTCGTATGCAGAATTTGGGGTGAATGACTAGGTATGTGTTCCACTTGAGGGCGTGGTGCCGCTGAGTCTCTGTAGACGAGGTTGGCTTCGTGAACTGAATTGATTTTTTTTAAATCGAAAATAATATTTTGAGAATTATTGAAAATATTAATCCGAGCGCACAATTACGATGATTTCCAATTGTGTTGTTAAAATGTGACTAATACTAGTAAAAATTAATGTAGTCGCTATGCTTCTAGATATTTTAAACTGAATGTTTCTACCTAAACTTAAAATAACCCTACAATAATATTAATAAAATTAAAAATACTAAAATTCTGGAACCATAATTGGGATGCTTATAACTGTGCAACAAAGGAATCTATCGTGCCATGAAATATGGGCAGAACAAAAGAACATAATTCTCGAAAAGAAATGTGAAATAAATCTTCAGTACGTTAAAACGTATCATGTGGCATACCAGTTTCATCAGAAATATTAGGGCTTTCTAAATTATATGTAAAAAATACACTATGACTCCCATAAGAAAATTTAACCCGAAGAAGGTTATCTTGGAACGAAACATTTTACGCAAAATTTGACGTCACTAACTTGTACAGCATTAAAAGTGCTTCAATAAAGCGCCTCTTGCCTTTTCATTGATATAAAAAAACAATTTTGGATTGTTCGGTCTTTTAAAAATAACTTTAAAACAGTTAGTGACGTTTCAAATTTCAGTAGGTACATATTATTACTAAGCACTAGGCCAACCTTTTCCCATTTAGCCAAATTTCTATTTCTGATAATAACAAAGTTACCCATGTTAGCCTATTTTAAAATGGATACCCTGTACAAAGTGGCAACAGTTATTCTGAAACACTTTAATTTTCGTATAAATGAGAGTGAACAACTTTAGCACTTTCGTATGTAATATCTATACGTTTCTACAGCAACGTTCTTTTAAGAGGTACTTGTTTTGCACAACTTTCCATGAGCTTTTGCAGACAAAGTAAAGTATTTCACTCTCGAGTTATGGCTACTATTAACTCTGATGGATTAAAGTACTCGCCTATCGCTCGTGTTTTAAACTCGTTAATAATGGCAACCATAACTTGCTCATAGAATAATATACTATTAACAAAATCGAAATTTTATGGAGATTAAGGGAGGCTACAGCATGCCATTTTACATGATTTTAGACTTTTACGAAAAGCCAAATATTTCTGTCATCCTAACAGTTTCAGACACGTGGTTTTCGCCGGCGCCGGCGTCGGCGTTTAGAAAAAAGATGTATCTTCGACAACTGTATTTTTAAAATTTGAAAATTCTAATATTCACAGGCCGATTTCCACAAGTTTCTTCTTTCAAATAAAACAAACAATTTCAAAATCGGTTCATAAATAAGGAAGTAATTTGCAAACGCGATTTAATGCCCTGCGTTGTAACGCCCTCTGCTTGTTCATGGCGCAACATTTGGTAAACTGCTAGTACGAACTCAGTGATTTTTGTATGAGGCCCACTTCAATAATTGTATCGCCATACATTACATACCTATTTTAATCGTATATACGCGAACATAGAATTTTGGTCTTGCGAATTAATGTATTTGTGCTTAATTGCAGCGCTCTGCCATATCCCACATTTTTATTATAATTTTGTTCAATTTAGAGTCGATTTTATCTGAAAGTAAATTTACACAATTTGAACACGTTTGTTATTGAAAGTAAGGAACATATAGCAAGATATAAAATAATTCAAATTTCACCTTAAATAATGTTCTCTTTATAACCAAATAACAACAACTTAGAATCTCTGAATGAATACCCAGTAAATTTTTTTTCCGATACGAGGGTTGTTCTGACATGAGCGGGGATTTTATTATAATTTATTTGTAAATTGATCCAAAAGTAGACCTGAGCAAATATTCTCAAGGTTGCAAGTAATTTATCTGCAATACAGTAATTCCGGGTTATAATGGAATGATCCTCATAAATAACAAGTATTTAGGTAATGTAACTCTGAACAAACTAAAAATGCTAATTTCGCCCAGAGTTCTAATAGCGTGGCTTTCAACATTCATCGTAGAGGCATATTCCTACTTTTTCTACTATCATTTAATTCTGGTAACACATTCGTATAAAAGTTTACAAGTTGATTTTCCATTTCCATTTTCATTTTCCAAAATTCATTGTCTCTCATAGCCGTTTAATATTTTATGCCTTTGGGTGTCCAGACTGTAAAGCAATACCCTCTTTTTGTAATTTGCATTTGTCCGTTGTTCCTGAATTTGGTAAAAGTAATTGTGATTCTTATTTATCTTCCCGTCTCGATTCCAAAATATGATTTTCCTTTTCTCGATACCTTCTTCCGGGGTTAGATTACAAGAACTTTGGGCATAAACTTCAACAACACCTTGATCTCTTATACAACCGTCCGGAGTTTCTGACAAATACGGAATGCTCAGTTCTTGAAATATTCTTTCGCTTTACTATACATATACAGGGTGATTTATACCGGGGGGCGAAAAATTAAAATTATGGTTCAGAGCCACAAATGAAGTAAAAAAATGTCATATGAAGGTATGTCCGGAAATACTTCGTATAAAAGTTATGCTCGTCCAAAGATGGAGGCTATTAAATTAGGTTTCTAATTTTTTTTCAACTTTTGAGAAAGACATAAAAACGAATTTTGGTACACCTATTATACTAATAGGGAAGCTTCGGAGAGATATTTCTTAATCATCCCTTATCGTTTCAACCTAATTTATGCTCGTCCAAACATGGAGTCTATCATGTTTGGACGAGCATAAATTTTAAACGAATCATTTCGGGACACACCTTCATATGACATTTTTTACTTAATTTGTGGCTCTGAACCCTAATTTTAATTTTTCGCCCCCTGGTATAAATCATCCTGTATATGTTACGGGCATAGTGACAAATCGGGCGATGTTAGCAATGCCTGGGCAACGTGACCTGACCTTACAAGACCTGACCGGACAGCATGAACGGTCATTGTTTGCATTGCTCGGGCACCGTCAGCATTGCCCTACTTTCCCACTATGCTCGTAGCATATACAGGGTGTTACAAGAAAGTTGGTCAAGCCACAGGTTATCTGACCGAAAATAATGGGACTTTCCTTATGCCATTTTTCATTTAGGCTTCTTTCCTTCAAGATACAGGGTGTTAAAGTTCAAATTTAAAAAACTACAAGTGGAACCCGTGGGCTACGCCACACGTCTTTTTAGAATTGTTGCTTGGAAAATAGTAATTACACGACAAAGAAAAACGAAAATGATAAGGACACTTCACATTATCGAAGAGATGCCAAGGGCCCAGTCGCGCAGTGTATGGTTTGGTTAATATTAATATTTTGTCGGTGATCGAGTGCGAGTTATTCACAGAAAATGTTCTGTGGAGTATTAATGATAGTTATAAGTACAACTAATGTGAAAATCTAGTGAGTCTGTATAGTACAACTTGCTTTTGGGCGACATCTAACAACTAACATCTAAGATTATTAAAGATTCTTTTCTGCATGGGAAATATCTGGCAACCGGGGGCCGGGATATCAATACTATTTTCCTCAAATCAGTACCTTAACTATTTCTGCAATGCAAGCTGTCTCGTATCCTAACCTGAACGGTTGATGTGTACTTGCCAGTGAAGAAATGAAAATCTAATTTTGGTACTGACTGAATATAAGACAACGTAGGTCGGAACTACGTGAATTGCAGAAATGGACATGTTTTGGAGTGTGTGCGGTAGTAGACAACACATAGAATTCGACACTATAATAAATTGGTGCGTAGCTATTTTCAAAAATCGAAACTTATGCGTAAAGGAAAATCTGATTTGTAGGAAAATGTGAAAGATGCAATTGTATGCCATACATAATGGCACATGAACTGAAAACTACAAATGTATGCCGCTGTTCAGCATATTCAGCAATATATCTGCGAATGTGCGAATACAACCGATATTGCCAAATATGTGGGCACACAGAAGAAAAAGTAAGATAATAAGAAACAAAGAGCAGCTCAAATAAGAGAAAACATTTCAGAGCTGCCTTGGAAAAAATAAATAAAAGAAAAAAGATGGAATGTATTCAATCAGCTGTATCATCACCTTTGCCTTCACGCCAAGAATTGAATGAATCATTTTCATCTAAAAAAAATACCGATGGCGATTCAGGCATCGCTGCACCAACCTTTTCGTCTACAGGTGAAGAACTTCTTAAATCATTTTTATCTATAGATGACAATTTAGACAATGCTCTGTCTCAACTTGTAGACAACTTAGAAAAATCTGATAAAAGTGAGAATGAAACATTAGAATTAAGTGAGAACTGAAATCTTAGAATGAGTTCTTTTTTCTTAGCATTATAATACTTTTTTATTTTCTTTTTTATAGCATATTAGATGTTTTATTTTATGAGTAACGTAAATAAGTTTTTGTTATTTAATATTAATTGTACTCGCATTACTTCATAATTTTGTAAAAAACAAACATTAATAAAGTTATTATTTGATTTATACCTACATAAAGAAATACATACTATAGAACTTCCGTGTAAAAAACATTACGCGTAAATTTACCTAAATAGTTTGGAAAAGAACCTTTTATCTTAGAGTCCTTGATTAAAATTTGTGTGGAGTCAAATTTTCGAACGCGCGAAAGAGCTACGTAAAAGCTGTCCATGGGAAAATACAGGCTCTGGAAGGTAAAGGGCCACTTTCTTAAGCGTTTGTCCTTGACTTTTCTTTTCTGTTAAGCAAAATGCTAAGCGAAGTGGGAATTGTGTACGTTCAAATTGAAAAGGTAAAGCAGAATCACATGGTTTTCATTTAACCTTAGGTATAAGTACCCATTCTCGGCGCTTTGCTCCAGTTAAAATTTCGCATTCGATAATTATTTAATTGTCAAAGGCATGGCACTCTACTTTTGTCATAAAATACCTAATATTGGACATTACAAATTTATAGCTACCTAAAATGTAACAAATGCTTTTTAAACCCCGAAAAGGCACATCTACAGCTTAAGAGCCCACAATTATTGTGGGCTCTACCGGACAACAATTATTGTTGGAATTGAAATCGATGGAGTCCTCGATGAGATATCCGGCGAACAAAGTTTCAATGTAAAATCACCTTCGCTAAATTATTTAATTGTCAAAGGCATGGCACTCTCTACTTTTGTCGAAAAATAATATTGGACATTTTATTACAAATTAATAGCTACCTAAAATGTAACAAATGCTTTTTAAGTCCCCAAAACCCCGAAAAGGCACATCTACAGCATTAGAGCTTTCCGTAGAGCCCACAATTGTCGAAATCGATGGAGTCCTCGATGAGATATCCGGCTAACAAAGTTTCAATGTAAAATCACTTTCGCTATTAATATATAAGGATTTTTTGAATAACTCCTTTGCTTTTTAAGATATTCCGTTGAAATTTTGTACAACATTTTCTCATATACCGATAAAATGTTTGTGTAACTTTGATCAAAAAAATCGATGCCCTAACGGAGGAAAGGGGGGGGTTGTAATACCCATTGGCCCCCAAACTTTTCCCTGCGCACGTCTATGGTTCCTGCATAACATCTAAGTTGTATAATTATTTGTGCCATTTTTTTAATAATTTTAGTAATATTTGTGAAATTTATGGCAAATGAAAATTTTTTTTTTTTTTTTTATATTTCACAAATATTACTAAAAAAATAACATCTAAGCTTCAAAAAGATGCCCTTAGATAGTACCTCTTTTATTAATAATTATTTTGGCAACTTTACACCTACCCGTCTTTTTTTCAATGCTAATTTGGCCGTTAGACGTTATGCAGGAATATGACCGAATCGGTACCATCCAAGGGCATTTTTCTGAAGCTTAGACGTTATGCAGGAACATATGCATCCAAGGACATTTTTCTCGAGCTTAGTTCGTCACCTTAGAAAAATTGGGAGACTCAAACAGCGAATGGATTAACAATACACATAGTCAAATGAGTTGCAACATTTCGTAAACAAAGCCCTAAATCAAAATTTTACAAGAGGGAAAAAATAAAAGAAATGAAGGCTTGGTATCAAATCAATACCTTTGAACCATAGACGTGCGCAGGAAAAAGTTGGGGGGTCAGTGGGTATTACAACCCCCCCTTTCCTACGTTCGCGCATCTTTTTTTTAAATCAAAATTACACAAACACAAAACTGAAACCAGAATTTGGATACCGTTTTTCTGGAAAATAATGTTAATTTTTATCTCTCCAATTCTTTTTGTACTAAGCAGACTACTATAGAACTTTTTCCAAGGAATTCAGTAGCGTACGTAGTTGTTTTCTAGGGAGCGTATTTTTTTATGACATAGATAAAGTTGAATTTTTAAAATGGAAATCATAGTAGGTACGCTTTGCTCTAGTTCGAAAGGTCTTTTTTTAAGCTATCAAAATATATATATACTTTTATATTGTTATTTCAAAAAACGGCAACGATTTTGGTACATTTTAAGTTGTAACTTTAGAAAATATAAGATAGGTAGGTACATTTTGATAGCTTAAAAAAAGACCTTTTGAACTTGACCAAAGAATGCTGTGATTTCCATTTAAAAAATTGAACTTTATGTCATAACTCAAAAAATAAGCTCCCTAGAAAAAAACTACGTACGCCACTGAATTCATTGGAAAAAGTTCTATAGGAATCAATCTTAACAGTTTTAGTCTGCTTAGCACAAAAAGAATTGGAGAGAATTTTTGAAAATCGATAAAAATCAATATTATTTTTTTTCTCGAAAACTAAAAACGATACCCAAATTCTGGTTTCGGCATTATATTATACTCAAGAAAATATCTCATGTTTGCGAAAATCCCAAGGCTCTACCTCTGCTGCTTCTATGAGAAACCCCCAAATCACAACGAAAATACGACACCTGTACAGACAAAAATTCAATTGCATAGTCCCTTCAAAGGTCGAACCGAACCAGATTCAGACCTATGCAAGCTACAATACAAATTGAAATTAAAGCTTTGCTAGCGAAGCCAGAGTGCGACCCTGGAAGAGCTTCCGAGCCACGCGTAGCTCCGCCTTCGGAGCATACCTCGTCTTACGTCCCTAAAAAATCTTGATGTTGGCGATCGGATACTTGGCTCTTAATGCCTTTTTCACACATATCGAAGATTGTCTACGAATGTAAAATAGCTGCTGCGAAGGCTGTTGTATCTGAAAGAACTAAAGGTCGGTTGTAGAATCTAGCAAACGTCAGTGAACGACAGTCCACCCCGCCGTATTACGAATAACGTCCAGACTAATTCCATTTCGCAAGACGGCTGACGTAGAAGCATGACGAGTACTATGAGCTAGATTCCGCTAGAGTGTAAAGCATGCTTTATCCATCGGCTAATGGACTGAGCAGTGGCTTTCCGGTGGGGTTTCTTGAAAGTTAAGAAAAGATCTTGTACCGTAGATGGGCGTAAAGCTTGTGTTCGCTCTAAATAACCTTGCAACGTCCTGGCTACACAAATTTTGGGGTTCTCTGCAAAAACGGCAGGGTTAATAGAGGCTGATAATTATTGTGTACTGATGAAGTTTTGATTCTGTCGGGAATCTTTATGCGCACGGCATCGTCTCGGACTTTAATATTTGAAATTTTTATAACAGAAAATTTCTGAATTCTATGGCCGGTTGTTAGAGCTAGTAGGCAAGCAAGTTTTACTGTTACCTATATCTCTCAAAGAAATGCTTTCATTTGGATAAACACAAGAAGGATCCCAAGTGACCCGGTATTTTGGTTTTGCTGGACGCAAGCGACGAATGCCTTTTAAAAAATCGGTGTAAGCTGGAATCGCCACCAATACCTATTGAGAGGTAGGATTAAAGATAAAGCAACACGCAAATTGTTCAGGGTTCCGTAACTTGCGCCTGTTTCATACTCAAGTGTTAGAAAAAGTAAAATATCTGAGATCTGGCAGCCCAGCGCATTAATATTGCGAGATTTACAGTAAATGCACCATTTCTTCCAGCCAACTTTATATTGCTGGAAAGTACTGGGAGATGGATGCTAAAACTACAGAAAGTGATTCTTGGGGAACTCCTTTCAAAAGGAACGCTTGCCTGACAAGATTCCTTCCATCAATGCTAGTTGCCTCCAAAGAGGGCGCTTCTGCCTGCCGAAAGAAAGTAATAATTTAGAATTATGACCTAAAATTAGAGGTTCAGCTTTTAACATCCATCGAAAAAGGGGAAACCAAGGCTGAGTTGGCCACAAAGGTACCACAACAAATCATTCAGCAAGGTCAAGATAAATTTTTTGGGGAAGTAATTATTTGAGCGGTTGTTTTAACATCCAGGCAGTTTCATCGGGCAGTTAAAAATTCACGCGGGCGGTATTAAACTTTTTTGGCGGTAATTAACTTAATGTGGCAGTAGAACGTGGTCAGAAATATACAAGAATTTGGTCTGTTATTGAATCCTGCTGCAGCATTTCAAATCTTACTCGAGCGATAGATTAAACAAATGTCCAGTGCAATTATTATTTGAGCTCTAAAATGATTGAATTGGCAGTATAATGTTTTAATGGGCAGTTAGATAAATAGTTCGCCAGTTCTGGGCATTTGGTAAAATCGAACGTCATTTTCATTGAAAAGAGCGGACACTTCCATTAAAAGGGGCGCAGCTTACGAACTGTGAACGGTCAATCGGAAGAGATTTGCCTATTAGGCATCTGCGTTTAAAGGGACAGAGTTTGACAGTTAAGATCGTGGTGGGCACACAATGGATGTAAATACATTGTTTTGGTTGGTGTTTCGTGGGAGTTTTTATTATATTCGAGTTTGTACAAGGTTTCTCGTTCTTTTTCAACTAGTTCGTGATGTAACATTTATTTTTTATTTATTTTGAGAAGAACAATTACTGTTTTGTTTTGAATTTTTATTTACATAGTGTATAAAAGTTAGGTTAGTAAAAATAAGAACGGAAAAGTGATTGAAAATAAAAGATAAAATAAGTTATAGGTAGTTTATGTTTCATTAGAAGAGCCACAACACGCTGTGTACTATGTGAATACATTACATAATGTGGAAACAGATCCTTATTTGGTATATGCTTAAACTTTCTGACGAGTGCAAGACTGAAGATCTTCCAGATATATTATCACGAACAGACTGTAACACTGTGATCTAATACAATAGATAGTTTTGCTTATGAAAAAGTTTCTTACTTACTGAAACATATGAAGAGTAAACACACTGGAAAACGTTGTTGGTTAATTACAAAATTATCATGTTTAATTATACAAGGCAAATACATATATTGTACCTACTTGCAAATGTGTTGCTTTCTAAAAAGTTAAGCCCTTTTGCCTGATTGCACAGAAAACTGGAGAAACCTTTTCTCGTCATTTTGACTGCGTTGCTGGATATGGCAAAGCTTCCGATGTGGCTACACTGAACACTGTGTTTGACAAAATACCTGTCAGATTTGTTAATTCAGTGAGCAATAAATTGCGGGTTAAATTTCTTTTCGTGGATCACAATATGTTTAAAACAATAATTATTGTTTAATTTGTGCCAACTTTTGAATGCCACTGCTTAACAACATATTAAATTATATTTGAAATAAAACATAAGCCGATACTCTTAATGCTACATTTATTATATTATTCTCTTACAGTATTTTATACAAATAATATTTTCTGTTTTGAATTATTAATGATTGTCAAAAACTGTTTAGTTTAGTTGAAAAATCAAGTTTGGAAGAAAGAACCTAAAAATATGAACGCAAAATTCAAACTTACGTAGGTACTTCATGCTATTTTATAGATATCTATTCGACAATACAATAGCTACGTTTCACCAGATACAAGTAAAGCGCAAAAATGATAAGCTTCACTCTTCTTTTATGGATTTACATCTTCAGTATTCAGGTATGGTCGTAGATAAATGACCCATAGACAGTGAAGAAATGTTGTTTGTCCAAACTTACTAGTTCACTGTTATATATTATACAAAATACTTGCAACATAATATTCTCGCATTGTGGTCAATTTGAGTCTTAATAAATAATCTCTCTTAAAGACAGCTATCCACCTATTTCTTCTGGGTGTTTTCGAGTCACTCATATGCTTTCAAATGAACTCATAAGTTTATTTTGTCCCTCTAACTTCGGCTTCTGCAGCCTACCACTAAACATATCACTTAATTGTTGATAAATGAGGGAAAAACGCGTAAACACTTAAATTATAACCAGGCACAAAAATCTGTCATTTACAAACACGTCCTTATTAAACAAATGCAACTACTTCACTTCACTTCAGTTTACTATCTTAAATGTATTACAACCACTAATTCAAAAATACCTTCTTATTAATTAATTTTTAGTTTAAATAAGACAAAATTCATTAAATTCGCTTTTTCTGCCATGCTATATATGCCTTTGTGTGCCGACCAGGCTGATGACCTTGAAGGAATGACATTTCGTGCAGATGCCTAATACGTATTAGGTCGTTTCCTCGTTTCGCTCGTTGCGAGTGCTTTTATCTACTGCAGTAGCATTGCACCATTCAAATTCAACCCTCCCCGTTTTGTCACAGAAATGATTAAAATACTGAACTCAGCCCCTCACAGGTAAAAAAATTGTTAATTTTGCTTCATCCCTTTGCAACTTCTATTGCACCGCATTGCACCACAAAGCATTTTTGTAATGCTGCATCGAATAATGCATCATTTGGATGCTAACGACTGAGACTTACAACGCTCCGCTCTCCGCTTGACCTTAACCTGACAGACTTTTGGATTAAAAAGTGCCAGTCGTTAGCATTTATATTATTCTCTCCAAATATTATTCACTTGAAAATGCGCCCTTTGAAAAGAATAACATTATAGACGCTAACAACTGTAACTTTTTGTCCAAAAATTAGTCAGGATAAGGTCAAGCGGAGCGAAGCGAAGCGAAGCGAGCGGAGCGTTGTAAGTCTCAGTCGTTGGCACCGAATAATTTTAATGGTGCAATAAATTTAATTTTTTCTTAGTATCTACCTTATTGTTAATTGTTATCTTCTATTTCGCCGCCTAACTTAAATAAACATTATATGTATCATTTAACAGGCCGATCACATTTTGTACTGCGTAAGTGTTTATAGAACTACTTGTCCCATGATTTCCAACGTAATTCTAATTAAGTAATTAATTAATTTGTTTACAATTTTACTTAAACCTTTTCTGATGATGAGATCGTTGTAAATCTTGAAACCGGTCAAAATATTATAATAAATCGTTATATTGGTAGTACGCGAAGTAATTTATTTATTCATAATGAAATTCTACCAAATAGTGAACCTCCAAAATATTAACTATATAAACCATTTTTAATGTAATTCCATTCTGCCTCTACATACCTAACAATATTTTCATCCGCGCCCTTTAGTATTTCATTCGCTTTTTCTCAAACTCATTGCGCGAATCACAGTCTTTTAGTGTCTAGAAGTCAAGGTGTCTCCTACCATTTCGTTTTTTCAAGATCTTAAATTTAAGATTAGCCTTCATAACGACTATGTTGTGATCACTATCTATATCTGCTCCTGGATAACTTCTGCAGTCCCTAACTTAATTTCTAAATCTTTGCCTAACAAAATGTAATCTATTTGATATCTCCCTAGGTCCCCTGGCATTTTCCATGTATAACGCCTCCGAACGTGATGTTGAAATATAGGGTTCGCGACGGTTAGGTTATGTTTATCGAAAAAATCTATCGGTCTAACTCCCCTCTCGTTCCTATTACTTAATCCAAAGAGACCGATTTTTCTATCTTCTCTCCTTGTACCTACAACAGCATTAAAGTGTCCTACAATTTATTAAATTTTCATGTCCCTTCACAGACTAGCACATATTCCATATCACTATAAAGTGTCTCTACAGCCTCATCACTATAATTAGATGTGTGCATATTTACCTGTATTATTACCGTCTTTACAGGTTTCGAATTTAACCTAACCATAACTATACCCTGTGACTTTTCTGTAAGAAATTTTCTAAGCTCTGCCCTATTTTCTTCTTCATAACAATTTCTACTCCCGAATTTCCATCTATCGACCCTGTGCGTTACTCTAAAATCTCCGCTCCAAAAGTCCCCAGCTTCTGGCCATCGCACCTTACTGATACCTACTATGTCTAATGCTAACCTATCCATCTTTATTTTCAAATTTTCTAACTTTCCTACTTATTTCATGCTCCTAACATTCCACGCTCCGACCCATGAAATGTTACAGTTATTATTGCTGATGACTCCCCTCGAAGCAGTCCCCGCCCGGAGATCCGGCTGTTGGACTATTTTACCTCCGAAATATTTTACTCCAGAAGGTGCCATCATGAAATTTTAGAACAATGTTCAAGGGAAAAAAATAATGTGGTGGTTTCCCGTTGTCTTCCACATCGCAGAATGAGTATCACAGACATCCACAGTTTCTGCCACCCTGACTGCTGCCCTCTTGTAGTGAGTTGATTTAGTCTGTCTTCTCAATAACCCCCCCCCCCCCCCAACCCTATATGGTTAAACCGATTGTTCGGCTCTTTAGATCATTGAAGTACACAAGCCATCCCACCCGTTTCAGTACTAGCTACTGGAACTGCGTCAAGGTATAAGTTCGTTGGGATTGTAGGTACGGATCATTGTTTCTTGCGACTTGGTACCTTTAAAATTCTAATTTACTTAAGTAAAAATACTACGGGAAATAGCGTTGTCGTATCAGCGGGCAGCAGTAGCGCCAAGTTTCCTTCAATACTACCAGATATAAAGAGTTCCTATAAACGTAATTATTACTCTTATTAAGAAGTATAATAATATTTTTTATTCAGAGGAAATCTTATTAATTTAACAATTTATTGCCATTTTCGGTGCAAGACACTTGATATAAAATGGATTTTATTCTACTAAATAGGTATATGTGCTATTGTGGATAATAATTATTCCAAAAATTATTAAATAAAATTTCTTATAGTTACAGTTAGCGGCGATTTCTTATTAAACAATAATTTTTTTGTGTCGGTAACAAATTCCAAACTTCTGATTTTTTACCAATAGATATTTGATTACTGTTGCCGGTGTCTACAAACGATTAATTTTATAGCCTTTGAGAACGGATCCCGCTGCTATGAGCTATGAGGTTGACTTTATAGAATAAGTTGTTAAATGGATATCGGCATTTTTAGTGTTTCCGAAACAAATACTTTCTTAACTATCTGTTTCCTTTAGTCCCGACTGAATTCGTAAATCATGGGCCACACACGCTCTTTGTAACGTCATCGTAAAATCATCGGTTTGTTAAGTGGTTTTTAATTTTAAGGATCACTTTTTCTGTTGTAGTGATATTATACTGAATACGTAGACGGTAAACTCATGGAGCTATGTATATATTGAATAGCTCTGACGTATTAATTACTATTAAATAAATGAAAGGCTAAAGTGTTGCATATACAACGTGTCCAAGATAAAGGTGTCTATCAATGGGATTTCCACAATGAAGTTGATGATGATTTTTGGGACGAAGCCTCGGGCGGCAAAACTGATATTTCCTTGAGATAGTCTGTGAAAAGTTGCTGTAAGGAAGTGCTCTTTTTTTGTTCCACCTATGACAATAACATCAGAAAAAAATGTAATAGAAAATCGAAATATTCCGTTTTTTTGTTTTCTTGAAAACCGAAAAATTATTGAAATTTTTTCGCTTGCAAAATAATGTCCTTTTACTTGCGCAACTTTTTCCCCATTTAACCAAATCTGTATCTATTACCATTGTCGAAATCGCCACGATAGACATCTTTATCTTGGACACGTTGTACCTATAGGACATTGTTAGTTACCGAAAAGTAACAATTCAGCTGGGAATCTTAGGTTACTCGTTTATTGGGCGAGTTAAATGTCAATAGGACTAACTTATTGGAGTTTACTCCCTAAGAATCGATTTTCAGTTATAGCCCGCGGTACGGAAATTTTATGAGTAGTAAAATCAAGCGTTACATTTCGCGTTAAGAGTAACGCGTTACGTTATCTGTAACATTGAAATTATCGAGGGGTATTGACGGTGAAAAATATGTACACCAAACTTCCTCCTAGCAAAAACTTCCCAAACTTCCCCTAAAATTACCGGACTTCCCCGGGACTACCCGGACTTCCTCGAGACTTCCCAAACTTCCTCGAGACTTCCCAAACTTCCTCGAGACTTCCCAAACTTCCCCGAGATTTCCCAAACTTCCTCGAGACTTCCCTAACTTCCTCGAGGCTTCCCAAACTTCCTCGAGACTTCCCAAACTTCCTCGAGATTTCCCAAATTTCCTTGAGACTTCCTAAACTTTCTTGAAACTTCCTAAACTTCCTCGAGACTTCCCAAACTTCCTCCAAACTTCCCAAACTTCCTCGAGACTTCCCAAACTTCCTCGAGACTCCCCCGTCTTACAGAGACTACACAGACTCCCACGAACTCGGCCACGAATCTCCTAAGACTTCTTATGATTTTCTGAGCCTCTATCGGTTAATTGAAATTCAGCTTTACTGCTACAGCACACACATTTAAATCATTTTCAATTGCTTTAAAAAACGAAATTACAGGTGATTCATTATGACGGCATTGATTTTAGCTAATGCTAACGTAGTCGAACGCCAGTGACTCTTTGGTGTTCTTAGGAAACTAAAAAAATCGGCCACTGTTTCCTTTCTACTGGACGGACTCTACCTTCTGCACAAACTAAAAACTATAAACTAATACACTGTATGGATTTATGAATTCAATTCAGCATCAGCTATATCCAGGATTGGTAGTTATGTATCACGCGATTAGATTATGCACCTGTAATAAATATTACCATATACATATATGCGTATCTTGATATACAGGGCGCCTCAGCAAAGGTGGGTCAACACTTGACTATAGATTTCTAAGGATAAAATAATGTGATTTACTTAACTCTATTTATGTTTATAGAAAAATGCATCCCTACCGAAATAGAACCCTCTGAACAGGGCTAACTTAAATAACCGGAACTGGTTGACTTACGAACTTTGGATTTGAGGTACAAATATTTTTGTATTCGAATGTTATTTATTTATGTTATTTATGAGTTTGATAACAATTAATACACAGTATGCTTATTTTTTAAGGGCGCCCTTACCTTTTTACCATTTTTTATCCGGGCGTTGGTTGATGATATTTTTTTGGTGGCAGGAAAAAAAAATATTTAGGAATTGTTTTGACTCTCGTTTTGACTTTTAATAAATTTTTCAAAAATTTTATAGGTATTAAAAAGCCGAATGCAATAAATTTGATAACATTCCCTATACTATTTTAGGGCATAATAGCTAAATTTAGTAAGGGTAAAAATCCCAAATTGCAAAAGAATCATTGGTGTTCTCAGCCGAAAAGGGACTACCGTTTCCTAAAAAATAAACTGTCTGTATACCAATTCTCATCAAAATCAGAGGTGCTACAAATCATATTGGAATAGTAAAATAAAGTCAGTAAGTCAACCTACTCCAGTTGACCCCCATTCAGAGCGCCCTATCTCGGCACGGATGGACTTTTGTGTATAATGTTAAATTGAGTTAAATCTTTCTATCCTCAGGAATCAGTAGCTGAGTGTAGCTTTTCTGAGATACCTTGTATACAGGGTGCGGGATTCTTCCATACCACCTTTATTATACAATTTAGAGTAAAATGTTATATGAGAGACCCCCCATTGATTTATGATTTTCTATTATACAAAATTATTTTCCTTGATACAGGCTGTCTCATTTTTTCTTCTGCGTAGAACCTAACTCTGTTTTTCTTATTTTTTTTAAGATTTTGACAGATGTAGAGGAATATCTTCAGATTACGAAACTGACACAGTAATATCTTGGTAACATGGAAACAATATCTAGGAGTAATCTCTGTAATAGTAAAGAAATACAAATATTCTACCGGGTATGAGGAATTATACTGGATGACCATGGAATCAGGTTCCCCCTAAAACTTTTTGTTTCTTAAGATATTCATTTGAAATAGAGCCCATTAGTGTAACGGCGAAATCAAAGCGCGAAATTTGAAACGCTATCCTAAGAGAATAGTTGGATAAAATTTTTCATTGCATTTTAAATGGAGGTTAGATGACCTTGCACTTCACATTCTATTTTTACCTTTCATCCTGATTTCTTAGCATTAAATCAATATATGGCGATTACTATGAAGCCTTTTTTCGCCGTTTGTCTTGTAAAAGCATTTATTTATGCAGTCATTTTGTTTAAAACTAAAATTTAACAAACTACTGCAATTTACGGCGCGAGAATGTCGGTGATAGAACCGGCGCAGTAGATTGTTTAAATGAAGTCGTTAACAACACTAATTTTTAACACTTTTTCTTCCATTTTACACTTTTTAAATATAAATAAGGACTTAAACCACCTATTAAATAAAAATTAAACAATAAATAACCCGGAGAAATAAACAATTTAGCCTCAAACCCTGTGCAGCAAACGTCAAAATAATCTCCAAGGTTACTGGTCTGGTCTGAACGCGACATACGTTCTTTTCTAATATGTGCTGTGCTCCGTTTTAAAATATTTCTGAAATTAAGTTGTATTTTAAGTTGTTTTTGAAAATGTAAGAGCTGGAAAGAGCAGTCTATATGTCACTTGCAGAATCCCCGTTAAGAAATGCACCGAATTTAAATAATCAGTGTTTAAAATCTATGTCCCATAAGAGCTCCATGTTAAGAATTTTGAAGTAGGATAGCCCGCGAAACTAGTAACATAACCTAACTAATGGACTCTATTTGGAGTACTTAAATAGTCTGCGAATCTACATATATTATACAGGGTGAGTCATTAAGGCGAAATCGGCCGATAACCAGAGTACAGTTCAAAATGGAAGAAACTTTTTCAAATAAAAGTTTTTCAAAAATAAGTGCTTAATGAGATAAAAATATTTTCAAATATGGCGGACTTCCGGTTATACCGGAAATGGACACTAACTATGTTATTTTAAATGGAACATCCTGTATTCGTTTACATTTTTGGATTTCGCATGAAAAATAAATGTCAGTTTGTTAATCAAACATTGGGTCTAAGTCGAACCGCTATGGAGTTTTTTAATTTTTTTTTTAAATTTTGACGTTTGTAGTAGTTGGCGCCATTTTGAATATCTTCGAAACGAAAGCACTTAGAGGAATGCGGTTTCGACAGTTCGTCTCTGGAAGTAACAGCCTATTAGACACAAGTATAACATGAAATCATAACTTTTTAATTAAATGAAATTTATCCATGCCAATATTTACTAATTCAAACAGGAATAACTATTTTTTTTTAAATGGAATGCTACGTTGGTTCTCACCTCATAAGACGTAACATTAAATTTCCTTTCTGACGATGTATGGTTGTTGGCATCTGTCACCAGCAGTTTTTAAGAAATTTGCGTTTTTCTGGAAATTTTAAATAATATCTTGTTATTGCGTTAACAATAGTTGGCGTTCAGCGATTTTGTTTTGTTTTGCCAACGAAATGTCATTTCTATTAAATTATTGTTAAGTAAGAGTGCAATTTGAGTTCAATTAGTGAGAGTATTGATTTCAATTTTAATAAATATCACAATTAAGAAAACTGAAAATGTACACTCAAGAAGAATTAATTGCTATGGTGTATTCCTTGGGTGAAGCAGAAGGGAATTCGTTACTTGCCTCAGGAATGTATGCGCAACGTTTTCCCGAGCATAGACATCCAAATGTAACGGCATTCGCAAAATTAAAAGAGAGGTTTGAACGAACTGGTTGTGTGGGATACGAGAAGAAAGAACGTGTAAAATCAGTGACACATGAGGAAAATCAAGTTTTAGTAGCTGCTACTGTTGTCCGAGATCCTCATTTAAGTACCAGAGAAATTAGTCGCGAGTTAGAAATAAGCCAAACTTCTGTATCTCGAATACTGGGCAAAAATAAATTTCACCCGTACCACGTTCAGTTGGTTCAGGAACTAGATCAAAATGACTTCAACAATCGGTTGCAGTTTTGTGAGTGGGCTTTACGGAAACTTCAGGAGCGAAATGACTTTTTTGATCATGTTCTCTTTACGGACGAAGCTTCGTTTCATAAGAACGGTTTTGTTTCAAGATACAACTGCCATTATTACAGTACCGACAATCCCCACTGGATAAGGCCATTGGATCATCAACATAGGTGGTCTTTGAATGTATGGGGTGGCATAATTGGACGACACGTAATTGGACCACATTTTTTCGATGGAAATTTGAACGGTAATAGCTATCTACAATTTTTACAAAACGATTTGCCAGAAATGTTAGACAATTTACCACTTGCTGCAATACAACAGATGTGGTATCAACAAGATGGAGCGCCTGCACATTGCGGGAGGGATGTAAGAGAGCACTTGACTGCAGCATTTCCAAACACATGGATAGGAAGAGGAGGTCCGACACCTTGGCCAGCGCGATCTCCACACCTAACAAAACTTGACTTTTTCTTGTGGGGGTACGTAAAGCAGTTAGTTTACAGGGAACCTCCAACTACTCGAGAAAATATGATGGAACGAGTTCGCGATGCATTTCAAAGTATCAATGAAGATATGTTGATAAATGTGAACAATTCTTTGTTGAAACGATTGCGTGTTTGTTATCGTGAGGATGGCGGTTATGTCGAACATTTAATCTAATTACATTAATTTATTTTTATTTCTGTTATTATCTGATGATCTTTGAAGTTTTGGAAATAGTATAGAAGATTTGGAACGAACATTTTGTAAGACAAAACAAAACAATGTCGCCAAACGTCAACCATTGTTAATGCATAAACATGATATTATTCAAAATTTCCAGAAAAACGCAAATTTCTTAAAAACTGCTGGTGACAGATGCCAACAACCATACATCATCAGAAAGGAAATTTAATTTTGCGTCTTATGAGGTGAGAATCAATGTAGCATTCCATTTAAAAAAAAGAGTTATTCCTGTTTGTATTAGTAAATATTGGCATGGATAAATTTCATTTGATTAAAACGTTATGAGTCCATGTTATACTTGTGTGTGATAGGCCGTTACTTCCAGAGACGAACTGTCGAAACCGCATTCCTCTAAGTGCTTTCGTTTCGAAGATATTCAAAACGGCGCCAACTACTGCAAACGTCAAAATTTTCAAAAAAAATTAAAAAACTCCATAGCGGTTCGACTGAGACCCAATGTTTGATTAACAAACTGACATTTATTTTTCATGAGAAATCCAAAAATGCAAACGAATACAGGGTGTTCCATTTAAAATAACACAGTTAGTGTCCATTTCCGGTATAGCCGGAAGTCCGCCATATTTGAAAATATTTTTATCTCATTAAGCACTTATTTTTCAAAAACTTTTATTTGAAAAAGTTTCTCCCATTTTGAACTGTACTCTTGTTATAGGCCGATTTCGCCTTAGTGACTCACCCTGTATATTATTTTAGATACCATACTGCCATACATTTAAATAAAAAACAACATATTTTTTTAATTTGAAATTAAATTTTGTATCTGGCCATGATTGCATAAAAGTCGGTAATTTTGGGGTCCCAAACTAGCGTAAAAACAAAATCATCAAATTAAGCCAACCATTTTTTGGTCGAGCCATTTGAAAATCTCGGAAGCGGCTTTTCAGAAATAATAGTCCGTTTCTTTAAATAGAACAATGGTGGCTCATGGTGGTATTCGTCCAAAAAAACTCATGAAACATTTTTTTGTATTTAGTTATTAAAAACAAATGAAAACTAACAAATTATAAACCAACGTCTACTCAACGAATTACAAAAAGTAAGTAAGCAGTTGGTCTGGTTTAACGATTTTGTATTTACGCTACAGTTTAGGATTCTAAATTAACATTTTTCTTCAGTCATGGCTGTCTAGATACAAAATTGAAGTTCCATCCAAACAATTTTTCTGTTAAATTTTTGATGTAAAAGTGTTTAGAATGACTCACTGGATCCAAAAATATACAGGGAGTCCCATTCAAAAATTGCATTTTCAGTTCATTTCCGGTGAAACCGGAAGTGTTAGAAAATATTGCTAAAAAATTGAGATTTAGATGTCATTTAAGTTTCCCAATTTTCAAATTAATATCTTAACAAACAAAAATGTCATAGGGGTGAGCCTGATTTCATGGTCACCCAGTCCTAGCCTAGCCAAATATAAAAATTCAGAACCTCCATAACTTAATTTTTTTAATGTAACCAAATCAGCATCCATTGTAACGTGAAAGGAAATTTCGAGATAATCTCACAAGTACGTGTTTAACTCGGAAAAAACGAACAATACTATACTTGGGCCGCCCAAGAGACGGAGTGATCACCCTGCAATCACGAGCTCTAGACGGGGCCACTATCAATATTTAGGACGACAGAACCGCAGTGACGCGCTTTCTTTAGACCCAACGAAGTCGCATCACTCCAATTCGGTCTTCATAAATTACTACTGGCCCCGCTAGAGCACGTTCTTGCAGGGTGATCACTCCGTCTGTTGGGCGGCCCAAGTATACCTTCCCCATGAACTAAAAACTTGTAAACTATTATGAATTCAGTTTAGTGCCAGTTGTTGAAAAATAAATTATCACCCACAATAAACAAATCGGAGTCGGCCTCATCAAATCAAAAGTTTTCGTTTGAATCGAATTTGCCGATTTTGGACGGCGCACGGTGGAACGACCCCATGTAAACTGTTGGACATTTGAGAAAAAACAAAAGTGTGAATTTGGATATTGTTTTGATAGTTTCTTATTGTATGATAGTTGCGCTTTAACAATTTGCATCATTCATTAAAAATAATTACTTATGTACTTAATAAGACTCTCGCAAACTTGCGTGTTTTAAAGTGCATTGAAATTTCATGTTTCGGGGTTGCATTATATGCTTGAAGTTGTACTTAGTCAAAGGAATATTTCAAACATATTTTTAATTTTCTGGTATATTTGAACCTTTTGCTATAATATAGGGCTAACTTTTTGGTTTCATTATTTCACCATAGGTGTCGCTGTTTATAATGAATTTTTTGCGAATTTTTAAAGAGGCAAAAATAAATTTAGACTTAACTTAAAATGTTAAAAAGTGTTAAAGCAACCTTATAGGTACTACATTTTGTAGAAGAACATGTCTACTTTGTATAGCTATTTTCACATTTTGCCCGAAAGTGCCCGAATTTGAGAAATATACAGGGTAATTCAACGTTCTGGAAAAGCCAACTGGTGCCTTTATTTTCGAAATGAGATAAAAAAGATTCTTACAAAAGTTGTTGCACTGAATTCCTCTTTATTAAAATTATTTTTTGCTATACAGCATATCCCATATTTCTTGAATGGAAATCAAATTCTTTATTTCAAATGGAACACTCTGTATTTGACTGTATTTGACTGTAGGAGGTTATAAAAAGTGATTTTGTCCAAACTTCGTATTTTTTGAGTAATTGGCATTTTTCTTCAAATTTTGACAGATGCAGAGCAATTTCGAATATTAAATATCTGGGGATTAAATAAAGCTGTAGCAATTATATTTTGGAGAAGTGAAAGCAAGATGTAGGAGTAACTGCCTTCATCACTAAAACCAGAAAATATTATACCATGGTTTGAGCAATTACATGATCAAATCAGAAAATTTCAAAACCCTGTAACTTGCTAATATCAAATAGAAGTGTATAATTTTAAAACCATTTGTATTACCTTTCAAACAAGGCATAAATGATTAAAATCGGTTCAGTAGTAAAAAATATATATCAAAAAAATTCGATGTCTAAGCTCTCCCATAAGCTCGTTCCACTGTGCGGCGCGGCGCCGCAAAACGCGTGTAGCACGCCAACTACCTCCTCAAAGACAATGTTAAAACTGAAAGCCTATGTAGGTAGGTGTATGTCGGGGTATATCTATATCTTTTTAAATGGCTTTGAAAAATACCATAACCTCGACCATTGCTATTACCACAGTATACAGTAATTTCACTACAGTGTCGGCGCTTTCCTTGCCAAGTAAGCTACTTCCACTTCCACGCGCTTTATTAGATGTTAAACTTCATGCCATGCGAGCAACAGGTTTGGCGCAGTACCGAAAGGCGCGGGCACTATCAAGACGCGCGGGTAGTTTTTGTTCGAATCCTAGCGGATCCTTTTTCTTTTTTTTCTAAAAAGCTTGTTGTAATTTACAGAATTTTGCATTCCATGTATTGTGTCTGGTGGCCACGAAAGGTATTTGTTTGAAGAAAATCCGCGATTACTAATGAAAACAAGGGAATAATAGCACGCCAAACATTGCATTGGCAAAACCTAGTTGGGATATAAATAAACTCACTAAACTCACAGCAGAACACGATGTTTTAGTGTTGATGCGTGAAACAAAAATAGCATGTGAACCAGAGCACACTTGGCCGCGCAATATGCATGAAAAGCAAATCTTGAACCGCAACACTGACGTCGCAGAAACCACTGGATATAGTGTGATTTTACCTACTATGCTTCAGTAGGATTAGGTTGATAATATAGATATACTCACATAGGTAAGTTTTCTGGCTTAGGTATACCTGGGGACCTGGGAATTTGCCAATACGTGACATTATTTTAACACATACATGGCGATAAAATGCTAGACGAACATTCCATAATTATACAAACAGAACATATTACATATTTGAATATTTATGGTTTACGCATATTGTTTTTAAATATCCCAAACTTCACGATATTTTTCGCAAGATTAATTCCAAACTTCCTAGACTACCTACCTCAAGACTACCCAAACTTCCCAAAGACTTCCCCAGACTTCCTCGGATTTCCCCAGACTACCTCGAACTTCCTCGAACTTCCCCAGACTTCCTCGGATTTCCCCAGACTACCTCGAACTTCCTCGAACTTCCACAGACTTCCTCGGACTTCCCCAGACTTCCTCGGACTTCCTCAAACTTCCCCAGACTTCCTCAAACTTCCTTTCGAACTTCCTTATACTGTACACCAAACTTCCCACGTGAATAACCCCCCGGAAATTATGTACGTATCTATGGATCTATATGCCTGACTGCATAGAGCATGGAAATAGTGAAAATAGAGTGGCATAGAGTAGATATGACAGTTGGCGTTGTAAAGTCACCATTTGCAGTGTTTGTTCGTTCCTAAATTTTTTAATCTTTTGATTTAATATGGAAAAACCTAATATTAAATACTCCAAATATTGCTTAGTGCCGAAATGTGAATCAACGCCTATTCGAACACCAGGAAAAGTATTTATTTCATTGCCAGTGGGATCGACGTTTAGCAGATTGTTACTTAATTACTGAATTTACAAACAATTTATATTTTGATGTAGTTGGACATTTTCGAACATAAACCATCTGATAAATACACATTTGGGTATAAAACTGACATCCGCGTGTAGCCTATTATCAAGTAATTGAAGTTAAATAATCGTTCGTAAGGAATAAACTCCAGTCGTGCGTCGGAGCTGACACACACAAGTTTTTTTTTAAATTTTATTTCCAAATACTAAGTATGAAAGATGTTCATAATTCGAAAGCAAAAAGCGTAATGATCCTAGATGCATTATAACTTAATTAATGAGAGACAAAAATGCAAACAAACCAAAATACATAGGTATAATCTTATTCCACTGATTTTCTAGGAGACTTCTCATTTAACTCGAGTTTTAAACACATTAAAACCATTTTCTCTTTTACACACTGATGCATCACTAATAAAATAGGACAGAGCGCAGGTAAAAACAGGAAAATTATTTTTTGTTTATGTTTTGTGCAATGTGTAATTTCAAACTTATTGCACTCATCAATCTCGAAATTTGCAGGAATATTAAGTAGGTACCTATTTTGACTTGATAAATAGCACTGGCGGCTGGCTCCGTGAAATTGGCCGCTCCAATTTCGAATTCACAGATTTCTTTATGCTGGTAATAAGTAAGTGATTAGTAAGTATTTGTAAGGGGGGAGTCAGAATTTGTAAGGCGACTTAACCCGATTTTTTTAAATAATGCTTTTAGCGGCCAACTTCTCGGAAGCCGCTTGACCATGACGGAATCAGACTCTTGTTGCATTGGCAATTAGTAAGTAATTAGTAATTATTTGTAAGGGGGGAATCAGAATTTGTAAGTCAATGGAACGCTATTTAAAAAAAAATAATGTTTCAGCGGCCAACTTCTCGAAAGCCGCTTGACCTTGACAGAATCAGATTCTTGTTGCGCTGGCAATTAGTAACTTATTAGTAAGTATTTGTAAGAAGGGAATCAGAATTTGTAAGTCAGCGGAACGCTATTTTTAAAAAATAATGTTTCAGCGGCCAACTTCTCGGAAGCCGCTTGAGCTTGACGGAATCAGATTCTTGTTGCGCTGGCAATTAGTAACTTATTAGTAAGTATTTGTAAGGAGGGAAACACAATTTGTTAGTCAGTGGAACGCTTTTTAAAAAAAATAATGTTGTAGCGGCCAACTTCTCGGAAGCTTGATAGAATCAGACTCTTGTTGCTTTGGCAATTAGTAACTTATTAAAAATAAAGTTTTAGTCGATTCACCTTGAAAATCCAGCGTTTATTGCTTCAGCTATTAGTAGCGGAAACATTTCGGAAAAACCTGATGAAGCCTCAACTCGGTTATTTGAGTTACTTTACTTTGGCAACTGAACTGAATAGCGTGTTATCTAGTTGGATTACACGGAAAACCGAGAGCTTGACAAGTCAACGGACGAAGAACTTGATCTTCAGCATTTTTATTAGATTATTCATTATCTCTGCATGTTGCAGTTTTAATCATTGTATTACATGCATATTAAATTCTCAGACAAGAAAACATGTAATTTTGTTAATAAATTAAATTCAAACTTTTTTTGCTTTTTTAAAAATCGATCCTTCGGAGCCGTACAGATAATTAGCGCATGAATCATTGACTCGTAAAATTCAATCTGATCGAGTTCGAGCCGATTTAACAAAAAAGTGTTTATTTTGTGTTTGTACCGATCCGACTAACCATTAGAGCAAGTATGAGCAGGAGTGGGAAAACAGCAGATGTTTGTGTATTGTGTTACCGTCTTCCACCAAATAAATGATAATTCTTTCTCTTTTTACGGCGAAAAATGAAGGAAAATTGTTATTATAAAATGCTTAATCGCATTATTTCAATTGCTATTGTCGTTATTTTGTAATATTCGTCCTTTGTTTGCCACCAAAATCGCTTCAATTTTGGTAACACTTACGGCCGGTTGTTAGAACGTGGATCAAAATGTAACGCGAGGCTACATTTAATTCTGCTTTCGTTGCTAAGGTACTGACTTCGTGATTGGTTGTACGATAGCAACGAAAGTCGAATTAAATGTAGCATCGCGTTGCAATTTGATCCGAGTTCCAACAATCGGCCCTTAGATGTACAGCGCCGATTCTAGCGCTACGTATCCCTATTCCTACCTCTTCTCGATATAAAAGGAGTCATTGTGTTATATTGGTAGCATAGTTGTATTAGGATATGGAGTGCCTTTGCGCATGTCAATGTCTATCTCTCTTTCGCAGTATAACGTCATGTGGCCCAATTTTCCAGACAGAATTTAATTCCTGGAAACCTTATAAGATAATATTATTACTTCCTAATATTATTACGAAATAATAATATAGGGGAAGGTGGGGCAGAAACGGGCAGTGGGGCACAAACGGACACGTATTGTTTTCTATGGTTTAAGACGACATCTGTATAATTTGTAGTGGAACTGGGTTACAGGTCTCCGGTGGTCCCAACAAAACAAATTTGATTTGACTTCGAGCTCATTTGGTGACATAACTCAGTAACAACTGTGATTTTCGTGTGTTCATATTATTATTCGATATTCTGCATGTGGAAAAACGGTAAGAATATTTTATTTTAATGTATTTTGTAGTATGCACGATTGTTAACGGATGTTTTGTCAATATTCCACCGCTTTTAAAATTCTGATTTTTTAAAAACGTAGTTAGCCGTCCGGGGCAAAATCGGACAGTGTCCGAGATAAGAAAAAGATGAAAAGGAAACCAGAAGAAAATGAAGACGAGATTTTATCTGATAACGCCAGCATAATCAGATTCGTCAGACGATGGAAATTGTTTAAACTGCAAATTGTATTACAGTGATACCAAGAAAAGCGACGGATGGGTTCAATGATTGGGATGTGGAAAGTGGAGTCACGAGTCCTGTACTAAATTAGATGACGAGAGTTTAAATTAATACAAGTGCTATAAATGTGTGTTTAGAAAGTAACTCTATTTTTCAGCTATTTTAGTAGAAGACGGTTCTGCCCCTCTCAATGTCCGCTTTTACCCCCACGGGTGGGGCAAAATCGGACATTGCAAGAGTTTGTTTAATTTATTTTTTTATGTTAAATATTTAAGTTTATTTGTTCTGTGTATGTAACAGGCTGTTAATAGAGTATACTAAAGTGCTTTACATTGTTTAGAATCAGAGAAAAATTTTTCATTTCGTCTGTATACATTTTTCTTCTTAACTGTCCGCTTTTGCCCCACCTTCCCCTACATATGGTTGAAGCATTCTTTACAACTTAGCCGAGGAAATATACTTCTTGTAAATGAACAATGTTTATGCTAAAAAAACATTTGCATAATATGATCCATGCGCCAAATTTTCCTTAATTTAGATGCATTAAAGAAGATTTCTCACAATTTATAGGTCTAATAATTACACTAAAACAAATTTGTACATTACTGTTTTAATTTCGTTTCGGTACATCGACAGTGTTTCAACATCATAAAGTCGGTGGTGAAGTATTTCTTAAATCATAATTCTGCCGCCGTCAGACGAGGGAAACTCTTGCGCATCCGTGGAATAAGTTCGTGTTTCCACTGCTTGCTCAGGCGACAAGTAGGTTCTGGCAATGACAGAGCATTTTGACTCTTAGGCCGAAGACGTCACGCGTAGAAGAAAACGAAAATAAAATCTCAACCAAGCACGCTATACAATAGGTACCACTAGATATTATTGGAAGTGGATTTTTAAAACAAGCAGGTTGTGTTTATTGAAATGTCAGTGTAAAACCCTCAAGTGTTTTATTATATGAATTTAGTTGCGACGTGAATTTTGGATCCAAGACCCGCTCTAATCACAAATTGCTTTGATCAAAAAATGTATGTAATGTCTTTACTTTGATCACTCGTTAAAACAAAAAATATATCCAACTAGGTAAAATAAACAATTTCATTAAATCCTTATAAACAAAGAGGAACATAAAAAAATAACTAACTAAAATAAATTTTAAGCTAAAATAAAAATTAAATGGGTACCGAGATGGGTTCAACAGAAATAGATTTTGGCATAAATAATAAACTATAACACTACAAGAGCTTTGAAAATTAAACAAAATTTTATTCTTGACTTTTTGGTAGATACTTACCGAAATTGGTGAATATGCCACGAGGAACAATATAACAAGAAAATCTTTTCCTTGACTGAAAATTATTAAATTAATAATTAGTCATAAATCGGGAATAGTAATAATCAACCACAGAAAGCCTCGCCTCGAAAAATATGAACCAGCACCGACTAGGAATCAAATCTAGGACCTTCCACTTGCCGGGTTGAGCTATCTGCACTGGAAACACTGTGGTTGACGATTAGTGACTGCTATACTTCATTTATGTCTAATTATTAATTTAATAATTTTCAGGAAAAAATTTTCAGGTTGACATTTTCTTGGGCCTTGAATCTCTTCCACTCCGTGCTATGGGTTAATGAAAAAATTGAATCCTCGGTGACGAACTTCTACGATGCAGCCAAACCGCCGCGACTACAGACGTTGACTCAATTGGTGGTTTGAGAGTTAGTTCATTAAATTGATACTCTATCTTGCCGCAACTTAAATAGACCCTCCATGATCATTTTTAACCCCCGCCCCTACGCAAAAAGAGGGGTGTTATAAGTTTGAAGTCTCTGTGTGTCTGTCTGTGGCATTGTAGCTCCTAAACGAATGGACCGATTTTGATGCGTTTTTTTTGTTTGAAAGCTGACGTGATCAAGATGGTTCTTAGCTATAATTTATGAAGATCTGTTCAGGCGTTGTGTCGGGGGTTACTTAAAATTTTGAATTTTGTTACTTGTGTCTGCATTGGACACAAGTTGGAAGAGCATCCATCCGGCAAGTGCAGGGTCCTAGGTTCGAATCCTAGTCGGACCTGGTTAATATTTTTCGAGGGGGATGCCTTCTGTGGTTGATTATTACTGAATTCTATGCCCGATTTAAGTCTAATTATTCATAAGGAACAATAGCACGTTATTTCCATTTACCTATCGACTCTAGTCTAGTCTAGACATTGGCAAGTTACAGCATTCAATGTATAAGGTTTCACATATAATTCGTATCATCACCCTTGCCATGTTTTATTAATTTCCTTTCTTTCTGATCAGACTCGAAAGCCTTTTTAAACGTAAACACGAAACAATATTCCAGAAATCAACTAAAACTCTGTTTCAAAAACTACATAAAAATAATATGTTATACAACGTATCCACTGTTTGATTTTGGAAGAGGTTTGTTTTTATTTTTTACTGTCATTTAAGAATATGGCTGCTCGTTTTGAAACATGAAAATATAATAGTATTTTTGAATTTTATTGTACAGGGTGGACAGTAATCCACAAAATGTAAAACTTGCCAAGTATAACGTATCATTATTATTCATTCGAATCGAAAATTCGTAAAGGGAACACTTTTAGAATGGTAAGGCGAATTCTAATGTGAAGTTCGAATTTTTTTATATCTTTAACGATCTCGAAAATATTTTGGGTTTTTTAAATAATTTTTTTAATTTTACAATAATTCGTGAATCGTTTAACATAAGCTAACTTGATCATAATTTAAAAATTAAATTCAAAAATATTTTCAAGATCGTTCAAAGAATGAATGCCCAAACCTCAAATTTAAATTTACCTTGTCATTTGAACGAACTACTTTCTTTTCGATTCAAATGAAAAATCATGTCATGTGTCATATTTCGATGTTTCAAGTACCTATTTTTATAAAGAATACCTACCATTTGCTCGTAAAATTAAAAACAACTTTTACATCTCCAAATTCGATCAGTGGACACACTGACACTGTACCTATATTAGGAACATAAACATTTTGAACTAAACTGAAGTTATAACATACTGAAAAGATTATTAAGTACATACTGGTTAAAATTTTTCCTGTAAAAATGCCGGTCAATTGACTACGCCACAACCCTAATAGTCCGGAAGCCCATCACATAAATACTTACGTCATATGGTACACCAGGTTTGACTATGGTAATATGTTACGATAGATGTACCATCTACAACAATGGGCGTTAAGAACGTAAGCACTCCAGAAACCCCTCTCTGGACACCTGGATATAATGTCATTATTACATGAATGAAACGCATATCTTACATTATAAATTATAAATTATATAAATTATAAATTATATAAATTATACCGAATTTAATAATAATAATAATAATAATAATAATAATAATAATAATAATAATACTACATTTATTAACACCCAATAGGTACAAGGTACATAAGTGCACAATCAACAAAATGAAAATAACCTCTGGTGCCAAAAGGCCAGCATTCAGGCATCTGAGAATCACGCAGTATTCTCAGAGCCTGATGTCCGTTATGACTACATACGTTAGAACTTACGCCCTGTCTGACCTTCATAAACGGTGGGGTTTATAGGGTCATAAAATATGTCATAAAGTACACGGCTAAATGCGATGCCATTTGATAAATGGGGCCCTAATGTATCGTAATAAATTGATCAAATCTGACTAGACGATTAGGGCTGAAACACCAAATTTGCACCATGAAATATGACATATTAGTTTCACAGTGTAAAACGCCACCTTCTAACAGGTTATTTTGTCAGGTTTGTGTTTCAGCCATAATCCTATAGTCAGATTTGATCAATTACGATACATTAGTCTCCCCTTTATCAAATGGCTTCGCATTTAGCCGTGTACTTTAGGACATATTTTATGACCCTATAAACCCCACCCCATCCTTTATGAAGGTCAGGCGGGGCGTAAGTCCTAACCTTCATTATTCCCCTATCACGCTATAATATGATACTCCTGACTCAGCATGACATCATGATGCGTTGTTTGGTACATGTAAAACAGTCGGTAGGATTGGTCAAACGATATTAAGGGATATAATATCGGTTTGTTTCAACAATTTATTGACCAATCGAAAATAGACATTTTCGCGAAATTTCGAGTGAAATTTCAAGAATCTCATCCAAGGTCCAGTCGATAGGTGAATTGAGTAGCCTAGCGTGAAGCGTTCGAGGGAATATGGAATTGGCTCTGTATTCGACGAAGGCACATGGAGAAGACATTGATTTTGCTGTAAGTACATATGTCTTATAGAGATTCATTTAATCAATATAATTCCGAAAGTTCAAATAACGATTCAAATTCTGATTCAGACTCAAGTTCTCATACAGAACATATAATTAAACACGTAAATTTTAATATTTGCGAATCTAACATTTTAAAAATGCAAAACGAAGTAGCAGTACCTATTCTTAAACAAGAGTACCTCGGTATGATACCTGAATTTCACGGCCAAACCGAGTTACTCCCTAGATTTATTGAAATTTGCGAAAAACTAGTAACAAAATTCTATAATGTAGTTGATCAAAATGACTTTCAGAATGAGTACTTGATGTCTAGTATTTTAGCTAAAATAAAGGGCGAAGCTGCAATAAATATTTCATCCTGTGTTGTGAAAAATTGGCTCGATTTAAAAAACGCTTTAGTAAATGCATATTCAGACAAGAGAGATATTTACACGCTTAATATTGAAATGATTGAATTAAAACAAGAAAGTGAATCTGCATTTGATTTCTTTAATCGTGTGCAGCATGTTTTAAATCTGCAAATTTCATATTTAACGAAACACATTACTGCACACGAAACGCAAATTTTGTCTGGGTATTTTCGTTATCTTGCTTTGAGAGTTTTATTGCGAGGGTTGAAAGACCCAATAGGATCTTTAATGCGAACGAAAAATCCCGCTGATTTAAATTCAGCGCTCAATATGTTAACTAACGATTTTCAATTAGAAACTGCATTCCAAAAATCCCGACAAAAAAATAAACCCAAACCTAACTTCCCAAACAAGCAACAATTTCCATATAAACCTCAATTTAACAGACCGCTCCAGTTAACAAACTTCGCACACAATCCTCAAGCATATAATCCTCAAACACAAAGACAAAATAATTTTGGCAATATGCAAAGGCAATTTAGTGGTCCTACTACTAGTCAAAACCAACAAAATAATGTGTCCAGACCTAACCAAAATCAAAATTTCTATAAACCGACTCCAATGAGTGTTTCTACTAGAAATACTTTCAGGCAGCCGAATAATAACCCCCAAAATTATAGTCCAAATTATTTTAGAGGCAATAATAAACCAAATTTTGTTGTGGAAGAACTAAATAACATCGACGAAGAGCCGACAGTGGAACTTCCGAACGACGATAACGAGTTTTTCAGGAACCAGCCTCGGACGAAGCCTCGGACACACAAGACTCCCAAAATTTCAATTAATGACTAATAATGGAAGTCAGTTACCCTATATTATTTTGCCCGAAAACAATTTAAAAGTATTACTAGACACCGGTAGCACCAAATCCTTTGTCAAGCCAGGAATTGCCAAAAAATATTTTAGTCCTTCAATAAAAAAGGATCATTTCCAAATTTCCACATCACACGGTACTTCCGTAGAACATTTTAGTACTACGATTCCCTGTTCCAAAGAATTCAAAATAAAAATTGAACCACTTAAATTCCATTTGTTCAATTTTCATAAACACTTTGATTGCTTATTGGGAATCGATAACTTAAAAATTTTAAACGCCAATATAGATCTGTGTAAGAATATTTTAGTTACGCCTTATAGTGAAATTAAACTTCAATTTCACAAAGTGAACCCCTGCATGAATTGTATAGAGTAGTGCAGCCTAGGTCAGAACAAGTAGTTGAACTTAGTATTAATAATATAAAAGACGGTGAGGTCATTGCACCATACACCAGAATGGAAGATTTAGAGATACCACAGTGTATAACAAAAGTAAACAATTATAAGGCAATATGTTCTGTTCTGAATAAATCAGAGTCTCAAAAAACTATCGACATTTCAAAACCAATAAATGCAGAATTGTTCGAGGAAGATGAACAATATTTTCAAAATTTTAACGGGTTTAATGCCGAGAAGTTGAAGTTTGACCTCTCAAATATTAGAACCGAACACATGAATTTAGAAGAACGCGAGAAAATATTAAAATTACTTAAGGAATATTCAGATATATTTCATTTAGACGGCAACGCATTAAGTTTTACAAGTAAAGTAAAACATTCAATAAAAACTTCTGACGAGTTACCTGTTTACACTAAGTCATACAGATACCCTGAAATCCATAAAAAAGAAGTCCAAAAGCAAATGCAAAAAATGTTAGACCAAAATATCATCAGGCCCTCTCATTCACCTTGGTCTTCACCAATCTGGGTCGTCCCCAAAAAAATGGACGCTTCCGGACAGAAAAAATGGCGAATCGTGGTCGATTATCGCAAGCTCAATGAGAAGACTATTGGAGATCGATACCCATTACCAAACATCACCGACCTGCTGGATAAATTAGGGCACTGCCAGTATTTCTCAACGCTCGACCTAGCGTCGGGATTTCATCAAATCGAAATGGCAGAAGCGGACATAGAGAAAACCGCCTTTAACACCGAAAATGGGCATTACGAGTTTCTCCGCATGCCCTTTGGGCTCCGAAACGCACCAGGGACATTCCAGAGGGTTATGGACAACATTTTGAGGGGAATTCAAAACGAAAGATGCTTAGTGTACCTGGACGATATTATTATATTTAGCACAAGCCTCCAAGAGCACATTGACAGGTGTAGAGAAGTGTTTGAAAGGTTGCGACAGTCAAATTTTAAAATCCAAATGGATAAATCTGAGTTCCTCAGGAAAGAAGTGCTTTATCTGGGTCACGTTGTGACACCGGACGGCGTTAAACCTAACAAAGAAAAAATAATAGCTATCCAAAATTATCCTTTACCTAAAACCACCAGACAAATTAAAGGGTTCCTTGGTTTACTGGGTTATTATCGCAAATTCGTAAAGGATCTTGCGAAAATAACCAAACCGTTCACAAAATGCTTAAAGAAGGGCGTTAAAATCAATTATGATGACCCCGAATATATTAAATGTTTTGAACTTTGCCGCAATTTGTTAATCAACGAACCATTATTACAATATCCAAATTTTTCCGAACCTTTTATTCTAACCGCGGATGCCAGCAATTATGCGCTGGGCGCCGTTCTTTCGCAAGAAAAAATTGGGTCAGATTTACCGGTCGCTTATGCCAGTAGGGTATTATATTAAGCGAGTGCGAAATAAACTACTCTACAATCGAAAAGGAACTTTTAGCTATTGTGTGGGCAGTGAAATATTTTAGGCCCTATGTTTTTGGTTACCTCCCATTTAAAATAGTTACAGACCATAAGCCACTGCAATGGTTATTTTCCATTTCCGAGCTGAATTCGAAATTAGTTAGGTGGCGGTTAAAACTCGCTGAGTATGATTACGCAGTAATTTACAAAAAGGGGTCCTTAAATAAAAATGCAGACGCTCTATCCAGAATAGAATTGAATGCAAATAAAACAAAACAGTTAGATATATGTAGTTAATATTTTCTGTCTTGACTATTTGGTAGAAATCCATGATGAAATAGAAAATTACTATGCGTACTACCAATAAGTATAATAAATTATTTTATTGACCGGTTTCAAGATTCACAAACGATCTCATCATCAGAAATGGTAAATAAAATTGTAAACAAATTATTATGACAGTTGACAAGGAAACTAAAATTGACAAAACAATACAAAAAATAATGATATCCATGAAACATGTTAACTAGATAACTGAATTTCAGTATTCACCTACGGGGCATAAGAAAACGCAAAGGAAATTCGAATACCTTTTAGTTTATTACAAGATTACAGCTGGCTGTTGTCAAGACAGAACAACATAGACTTCCTCGCAGTTTTTTCAAGTTTAGCAGTTGGCAGTTGTCAAGAATTCTTGGATATTGATTGATTTATTTTTTCTGTTCTGATATTTCACTTGAAGGTTTTTTCAATTGAATTTATTGTTTTTTCCCGAATTGGTTTTCTTTAAATTCATTGTTTTTTCCCTTCAAGGTACGAGGTATTCGAATTTCCTTTGCGTTTTCTTATGCCCCGTAGGTGAATACTGAAATTCAGTTATCTAGTTAACATGTTTCATGGATATCATTATTTTTTGTATTGTTTTGTCAATTTTAGTTTCCTTGTCAACTGTCATAATAATTTGTTTACAATTTTATTTACCATTTCTGATGATGAGATCGTTTGTGAATCTTGAAACCGGTCAATAAAATAATTTATTATACTTATTGGTAGTACGCATAGTAATTTTCTATTTCATCAGTTAGATATAGGCCCCCAGTACTTCCAATATTACAAATGTAGATAATTTAGCGAGAAACATAGAAAAACTCCCAGAAATTGACTTTGACGTAAATTCTGTCTTGGCTGAACCAGGTAATTTAGATGATAGACAAAATATCGATGATGAGGATGACCAAACTGTTCATTCAAACATCGAAAATCCGATCATCGCTATTCCGATTATTGATTGTCCCGTAAATTTTGGTAAAAATCACATCTTAATTTCTGAAGTAAATTTTGGAGCAACGAAACCATCACTGATACGATTATTTCAAAACAAACATCGAATAATTGTGCAGTTCTCAAAAAACGATTTTGAACAAGAAGTGATAAAATTTATTAAAGAATTCGTAGTACCCAAAGTTAAATATCATCTATATTTTGAGGACCCAGTGTATGAAAAGTTCAATATAATTTTACAAAATTACTTCAAAAATTCGGAAATTAAAATGATTAAATGTAAAATAAAATTAATTGACGTGACAGACGATGACGAAATACAACACATTATCGAAATACACCACGAAGGTAAAACTAATCACAGAGGAATAGATGAAACGGAAAAGCGAATTAAAAAATCATACTATTGGCCTAACCAAAGAAATTCTATTCAAACATACATAAATAACTGTGAGATTTGTCAACTTACGAAATACAACAGAAAACCTCTTAAATTAGAGTATAATGTGACGCCTACAGCTATTAGACCCTTCCAAATTCTTTACATTGATAGTATCAGTTTGGAGAATTGTAAATTTTTAACCATCATAGATTCGTTTTCAAAATATTCCCAAGTGTACAAATTAAATTCTGCTCAAGCCATCGAAATAGTAAACAATCTAATTAAATATTTCACTCATCACTGTATTCCGGAACAAATTATTTTTGATAACGGCGGAGAATTCAAAAATTCTCTAGTCAAAGAATTATTGGAAAATCACAAAATAAAAATTCACTTTATTAGTTTGCAACACCCGGAGTCGAATGGTCCTATTGAAAGGTTCCACTCTACAATAATAGAGCATTTAAGACTACTAAATAATCAAGAAGAATATAAAAGAGAATCGATAGAAACTAAAGCAAATTACGCACTTTTGGCTTATAATAATACTATTCATTCCGCAACAGATTTTAAACCATATGAAATCACTACAGGCCATTTAGACACGAAGTCTCCTTTTGATATTGATATAAATAAACAACTCGTAAATAATTACATTTTAAATCACAATGAAAAAATTAAAATTCTGTATGAAAAATTAAATCAGGATCTACAGAATAGGAAAGAATGCATCATAAACAAAGTTAACGAAAAACGAGAAAATTTGCCAGAAATTCCGAGACAGATATTTGTAAAAAATAAGCAGAAACAGGGTAAAACCTTATATAAATTCAAAAAGGAAGAGATCAAAAATATAAATCCAAAATTAAAAACTGCGAAAATTAAACAGTCTCACGGCAATACTGCCGAAAATATTCACTTATCTAACATAAAAAGGCCGAGAAAGCAAACTTATGCTTTTAAAAATATTGCAGGTCCGTCTTCACTGCCGGATGGGGAGTAGAAATCAAAAATATTACGGAAAACCTCGGGGTACTGCCGATTAACTTGGGCCCCGCCAAACTGCAGAAAACAGACCACACGTTCGTACATTTTTATGATCTTGAACCTTTGATTGACGAATACAATAACCTAAACACTCAGTATAATAATCTTAAGTTAAGCTACACTAATAATACCATTTACAGTAGAGAAGTAGATAATTACGATAAGGTAGCTTTATTCATTAAAAATTCTATAAGTATAAAATTAGGAAACATAAATGTACATGTAGTTGAAACTAGATTTAAAAGAGGGTTAGTAAATGGATTGGGTTCCGTTGTAAAAGGAATAACCGGAAATTTAGACGCTGACGACGGTGTAAGAATTTATAGAATTCTAAATCATCTTCAAAATAACGACAAAAACATTCAAAATCAGATTAAAATGCAGTATTCTATCAGCCAACAACTTATTCAAAATTTTAATAACACAATACAGGATGTTCAGCATAACGCGCTAATCTTACAATCAAGAATCATACAGCTTAAAGAAATAGTCAAAAATCAAGCCACACATCAAGATGTACTTCTATTGAAAGATTTATTTAATCAGCTATTGATATTATATAATACTATTTTAAGTGTTGTTCAAGATATTGAAAATTCTGTTACTTTTTGTAAACAAAATTTACTACATCCTAGCATAATTGATTCGAAACAATTATTTTTAGAACTACAAAAAATTTCGCTACATTATAAAAGTCTACTTCCTTTTGAAGTTAAGTACGAGAACATCCTAAATTTTAAATCAGTTATAAAGGTAAATTGCCAAATTGATTATAACAAAATTAATTATTTTCTGTCGATACCTATTAATTTTGAAAAGGACTTTGATTTATATTATATTCTTTCCACTCCAACCAAGTATAAATCAGAATTTGTAACGATCATCCCAAATACTAAATATTTATTGAAATCGAAAGATAACTTAATAAAACCTCTAAACGACATATGTATGAAAGGTGAAATTTATCAATGTCCTAGCCGATTTCAAGCCAATTACAGAGCCTTCTGCGAAGAAGAGATCATCCTGCACGAGAATCCCAGCCGATGTCACCTTACCAAATTGGAAATTTCGGACAACCACATAGAAATTATCCCGGAAATTAATAATTATTTGGCAGTCTTTCCAGAAGATGAAAACCTCAAAATTCAGTGTATTCAACAAACTGAAAGCAAGACGCTAACAGGGATCTACCTGATCGAGGAAAACACCTGCAAGTTATATTTTTCAGGGAACAAGAACTTTTATTTCAAGACAGCACCCATGGCACGCCACTGGTGATCAAGACACCGCATCTGAAGTTAGAAACTAGCAGTCAACCAAAATTCAAAATTGAACTAAATAAACTCAACCTCAAGGAATTACCAACAAATCCAATAATGCCAATCGAAGATGAACCAATAGAATATTACGTGCCTAGTGTTTGGACTATTTTATTGTACCTACTTTTTATATCTTTAGGTACATATTTTTGGATAATGAAGAAAAGAACTCGCACCCAAGCAAGTAAACCAACCACAGAAGGAATTGAACTTCAAGGGGAGAAAATCAATCTTCCAGGGGGAGCTTCTTTCTAAGGGTGGAGGAGTTACAGGTTCATTATTCCCCTATCACGCTATAATATGATGCGTTGTTTGGTACATGTAAAACATTATTATAACAGTAGTCTTGAATTAGAATCAAAAACATACACTTGTAATATTTCGGAATAAAAATTGTTTTTTTAAAAAGGGATTTTTCCAAATCTATAATATAAGTTGTAGTCATAATGGACATTTTTAATTAAGGTATGTTTTATACTGTAAGATAGTATGCATTTCATTCATGTACTAATGACACTATATTCAGGTGACCGGAGAGGAGTTTCGGGGGGTTCTTATCCCCTAACCTACCCAACTAACTAGTGTAAGACTGGCAGCGTTGTAGATGTTACATCTACCGTAACATATTACTGTAGTCAAACCTCGTGTACCTTATGACTTAAGCATTCATGTGATGGGCTCCCGGACTAATACGTATTGTTTCTCCAGTTATTCTAAATTGTATACAAAGGGGCGCGCACGTTGTGTATACCATCTCTATCAATGGTAACCTTTTTAGAGAGGTCGTTTTATACCTCCCAAGCAACAAGAGTCGAATTTTACCAAGGTCAAGCGGCTTCCGAGAAGTTGGCCGCTGCAACATTATTTTTTTTTAAATAGCCTTCCACTGACTTACAAATTATTTTTCCCTCCTTACAAATACTTATTAATAAGTTACTGATTGCCAGCGCAACAAGAATCTCATTCTGTCAAGGTCAAGCGGCTTCCGAGAAGTTGGCCGCTACAACATTATTTTTTGAAAATAGCGTTCCACTGACTTACAAATTCTGATTCCCTCCTTACAAATACTTACTAATAAGTTACTAATAGCCAGCGCAACAAAAATCTGGTTCTGTCAAGGTCAAGGGGCTTCTGAGAAGTTGGCCGCTGAAACATCATTTTAAAAAAATAGCGTTCCATCGACTTACAAATTCTGATTCCCCTTTTACAAATAATTACTAATTACTTACTAATTGGCAATGCAACAAGAGTCTGATTCTGTCAAGGTCAAGCGGCTTCCGAGAAGTTGGCCGCTAAAAGCATTATTTTAAAAAAATCGGGTTAAGTCGCCTTACAAATTCTGACTCCCCCCTTACAAATATTTACTAATCACTTACTTATTACCAGCATAATGAAATCTGTGAATTCGAAATTGGAGCGCATCCATCTATTAACGTAAATCTGAACTCTGAAGTAATATACGGTTGGTCGTTAAAATAGCAGAAACAAACTCATGACATGTGTTCGAATACAAGCTATTCGATTCTGAAAAGTTTTCGATTCCGTCCATCACTAGTAAGCAGTAGATATTTTTGAAGAAAAAAGTTATTATTATTAAAAGATAAGTTTTCAATGCAAAAATTTTGAAGTTACTGCAGGAAGTAGAAAACAGTATCGGTGCTATCCGAACCACAAGGCGACGAGTCATTAATAATAATAATAATACTGCCTTTATTAACAAATTCATAATATGGTTGTGTTAATAATAATCTTAATTATGAATTGCAGAAAAAACATATCGGACACAAAATCGAAATTGATGTTAAATGGCCTACATTTAGCATTCCATGCAGGCCAATATGCAAAACAAAATAAATTAAATTAAGACTGGGAAAAATTATATTAGAAATTAAAAACATATCTGAAGGGAGAACAAATGACAAAAAAAAACAAGACAAGAAGAGGAAGAGGAAGAATAGAGAAAGTAAAAGAAAAGGAAGTGGATAAAGGAAAAATAGCACGGCTATACGCAGCCCACGTAATGCAGAGGAACTATTTACTGCTGGCCAAGAAAAATTTTAAATAATTTGTTTCGCGAAATCGCAAGAAAGAGTGATTTAAACAGGACTCAACATTGTATGAAAATGGGTAGGATTTAAGCGCGCATTAGTTTAAATACTTTGAGCATTAGATTAATTATTATGCGCATTAAAATTCTTCATATTGTGCAATAGATAAAGTTATTTTTAAAAATAAAAAATGTAGAAATGAGCAATATTTTGAATATTCTGAGAAATAGTTGTCAGTATTTTGCGCCCTATATTGACTAATGCGCGCATTAAAAATTTTCATATTGCGCAACGTATAAACATATGCGTTTACAATAAAATGTGTTCCTTAAAAAAATTATTTTAGCATTAAAAAATAAATGCACGCTTAAAATGATTGAAACGAACATTAGATTGAGTAAAGCGTGCACTATACCTTGACAACAGCGTATGGTACTCGTGCAATCACCACATGCACGCGGTCGTAGGTGAATACCGGTAGAGTTTTGAGAAGAAATCATCGTTTTATATGTTACACTTACCTAGGGCCTAGGGGATATAAAGAGTGGCAGACAGGATACTGTACTTGTCCTGCGTTCCTAAACAATATATTTGCAAGCATCTTTTTAGGAGTGACTATAAGGTTCAAGTACGTGGAACCTCCACCCGAGGCAAAAAATTTGCCGATTGGGGAGAAACGAAAACGTGGTCGGTCAAGCAAATCTAAAAAGCTTTACATGTTCAGTAAGGTTTTTGAATGTTTGTATTGTTTGAGAATTTTCTATGTTCAATTGGTTTTACGTTGTTATACTTAAACGTTAATTAATGTTTTCTTTAACTAAACCCTTTTATTTAGTATATACCCTGCTACTGTATTAGTGCGCAATATGCAAATCTGTACTTGATCTAATGTTTGTTAAATTGTTTAATTTCAATATTGCATGTTTTGAATGTGTATGGAAAACCGCAGACCAACTGGTTTCGTCCTTCTAGGACTCATCAGTACGGTGCTTTCCCCTACACACTCAAACCATGCAATTTAACTTGCTATATATGCTGCCGCGCTCTGGACAGATATCAGCAAGTGACAATTACTTTGAGTAATTATCTGGTAGTAATCAGTGGTACTGGACCGTTCGAACAACTACTCCTCGGACAAATACTCAGCCGGGCATGGAATTATAGAACTAAATCCAGATTTTTTGTACTACGAGACGTCACAGAATGCTACCCCACCTAAGATGGCTTTGAAGCAATCATAATGTTTCTCCATGTACGTACTTGCTTTTAAGCAGGTCTTTGTTTAAATATTGCATGTTTTGAATGTGTATGGAAAACCGCATTGTTTAAGTGTGCAGTTATTTTTCGCTGCCTAAAATTAGTTTTTCTGAGGAACATCTTAAATACATACAATACAATAAAATTATTTAAAAACTGCTAATATATTTTTAGCTTCCTACCATCCTACCTACTCCTCAATTAGTTATTTTAAAACGTTAATAGATAATCTAGGAAGCATTTATTTTTTTAATGCACTCTTTACTCAACCTAATGCTCGTTTCAATCGTTTTAGTGTGCAAGTAATTTTCTAGTGCTCAAAGTAATTTTTCTGAGGAACAACTCAGATATGTAAGTGACAGTTAATTTAAATCATTGTAAATTAAATAATTTTAATGCAACTTTAATTTCTGAAATGATAAAATGGTTTATTAACTGCTCATATATTTTTTAAATGTAGCAGACATACTGCACATTTAATTAGTTTGCAACGCAAATATATTTTCTAAGGAGCGTTAATTTTTTCCAATGAACGCAATTTTTTTTTGGTGTTAGTTAATATAATCTACTGCAAAATTATTCAAAACATTGCTGGTTAATTTTGTTTGTTGGCAATTGTTTTTTTCGAATGCTAAGATTTTTTATGTAATGCACAAATATATTATATAATGCTTAAAATTAATGCTTATTTAATATAAAATAATGCTCAGTTAAATTGTCCTGTATGAAAATGATCTTTTAAATATTTCCTTGCGACGCCGCGGGATCGTGAGCATTAGCGACTTTCGAAGAGTGACAACGCCATGAACATTAGCCCGAGCATTAGCCCGAAAAACAAGTTTATTATACAAATGCATAGGTAGGCAAATGGAACTGAACAATCCCGAGAAAGAAACAGACCATGTGAAGGCGATATCTATTGAATATATTCAACAATTTCGCGTCTTTCAGTTTATGAGGGACGCGTGACGTGCTGGAATTCCAAGCGTTAAACGAACACTTGAACCACGAACTTTTGGATCTATCGTCGGTCACGCATTGCCCTAGCATATAATTTTAAGGACAGAGAATATTTTCATGCCGCACGTACGTTGTCTATGCCAATTAATAACAGTTGCTTACTAAGGTACCATAGCCAACATACCTTTTTATATAGGGACTAAATTAACCATTTTCTCTCACGTGACTTCTTACTAAATGACTGAATCAATTTTTTTCGGACCAAATTTGTAAATCTTTCAAATGAAGCGCCATTTGATTTTTTCAAGAAAAACTTTTTTGAGCATTCCCAAGTTTAAAGGTGGCGGTGCAGGAATTACATATTGATCAAGCAAGTCTGGTGTTAAACACAGATGCAACTGCAACTAACGGTCTACGTAACTTCGTTTTAATAATAAACCGGGATATTTTTCTTTTTTGTTGCAATTTCGAAACTTTCTTATTTTTTCAATAAATATCCTAATGGCGTATAACACGAATCCCCTCTCTATTTGACAATTCGACGAAACATCTCCGCCCCCATTATCTCCGTATGCGGGAAAATATTTCTTTGAGATTCAACACTTCATAAAGATTTTTTCCCGAAATCGTAAAGGATGGAGCACGCCTTATCTAAGACATCCTGTAAACAAAGGAATCTTGAAGTGACCATTGGAATTGCGAACATCATAGACAACCGTTGTACATATACCGTAAATTGCGTTTTTAGAAGTTAGGAGTAAATTCCTTGCAAGTTAAAACAAAAAAAGCTAATTCAGTTTTATGAGTTCAATTAATTACCAGTAGTATCAACAATTATGTGTAATTTGCCAGCTGTAGAAAAGTAGTGTTCAGTGTTGAAGGAGAAACAAAACTCTCTGGCATGCGCTTTTTACTATAATTAAACTGTTAAATCAAAATTTGATTAGGTATTGTAAAAGTACTTACCTATTTGTCTGATGTTCGATAATTTTAAACCAAAACAAGATCATCTTTTATTCTCCCTATTCGAGTAATATTATTAACCCAAGCAATTAGGTGAAATTTCACAAAAACCGGAAAAGATATTGTAAATCTGATCATTTTTTACGTTTTCTAGAACCATCGTAATGTGTAATACATATTTGTCGTTTCTTCCAATTGCGTCATTGTTATTGTGCGAATATGGTCTTGGGATTATTCCTGATAATGGTGCCTGTAGCTATAGCTAGGCTTTTTGTTCTTGATTTACAAATGTCATTTAAATATTGTGTTAAATTAATACAAACTGTTAATATGCTTGAAAATGTAGTTTGTGTGTTCCTTGTTCCATCAAAAGTTTGGGTCAAACAATAATCATCTCAAATATCTATATCACACAATTTAGTTCGATATACAGGGTGATTCACCTAAAGCTCCCCAGGCTAATTACTGGACAATTAAATAATATATTTGATTTCTGTACACACCACTTCATAGATACTCCTATATAGTGGCTGCATTTTAAGGTTCAAGTGACATCGTTGGTGAGTAGGTAGCTAATATTATGTAAGCGTCGCGACGCCAAGAAAACATAACAAGAGCTTTTACAGTTTGTGTTTGGTACTCTAATAGTAGGTACATTAAATTCTAAGACTTTCTTGTATTATACACATATTCGTTTAAATAAGTAACTTTTGAGTTATAACAATTTTTAGTAACACAAATAATTCGTCTAGCAGGCTTATATCAACAATTTGATGAAAATAAGATAATAACTCGCGAAATATTTAATTTGAGGTGGTTGCTAACCTTATCTATCTACGGTATCCTCATCATGCGTCTATAGCACCACACACATTTCAAATGCCTCTAATTTTTTCATATCCCCTTCTCCTATCGTCCAAGTTTCGCACCAGTACAACAAGAGTCTCTTTCGAGTTTCTGCATTTTTAATTTCCGAGCATAATAGTTGTTTATTTTTATTAAATGTAATTCGGGCCTGCGCTATTCTTTGTTTTATATCTCTAGAGCTCCTACCATCGCGAGTTATTTGACTTCCTAAATAGCAGAAATCTGAGACTTCTTCTATCTTCTCGTTTCCAATTTGTATTTTCGTTTTAGTTCTATTTTCACGCCCTCTATACACCAAAATTTTGATTTTCTTTTTATTGATCTTCATACCATAGCCTTCCGTCAAAACCGCTTTCATTTCGTTCAGAGCCCTTCCTAATTCTTCTTTGCTGGATGCTAATACCTACGGCTATATCATCCGCGAATCTGAGCATATTAATAGTTTGGCCCTGTATAGATATTAATTACAGCAGCTATTCTGTCTATAACAATATTAATCGCATCTTCGATATATAAATTGAAAACTAGAGGCGATAACGCACATCCCTGCCTCACTCCCTTTCGGATATCTACTTATCTATGTTCCGGCTGGTAACTAGGCCTGCGACTTTTTTCGATATATCGATATCGATATATCGAATAACGATACCGGAATGTCGATATATCGAAATATCGATATTTCGATATATCGGTATTTTTATGTCGATATATCGATATATCGAATTTAGATATATCGATATTTCGATATTTCGATATATCGATATTTCGATATTTCGATATATCGATATTTCGATATATCGATATGTCGATATTTCGATATATCGATATTTCGATACATCGATATTTCGATACATCGATATTTCGATATATCGATATGTCAATATTTCAAATATATCGATATTTCGATATTGCAATATGTCGATATTTCAATGTTACGATATTATGGGTACCTATTTCAATTATTTACTACCTAACATACCTATACAGGGTGGGCTAATAGTGCGTAGTTGGTCCATATCTCTGATGCTATTCAAGATATCAACATGAAATTTTACGTGTGTGTGGAGAACCCCACGAAGCTTCTGTTAAAATTATTTTGATGTATACAGGATGTTCACGTGCTACGTACCAAACCAAAGTTATGTTTTTTCAAATGGAATGCCCCACATTTGTTTGCATATTTGGATTCCCCATAAAATTTCTTGAAAGTTGATATGCTACACGGTGGGGTTTAGAGTAAGCGTTGTTAAGATATGGCTATTTTAGTACCAGTGTGAACCCAACTTTGTAGTGCTACTAACGTCTGCTAGTCAAAGATAACTCTGATTTTTTTATTGAACTAGGTTCAGAGGACACTCTATTTGTAAAATCCATCAACACTTTTTTCAAAATAGTTCATATTGTACAGAGTGGCCAACTTGCGCAAAATGGAGCTTTTCTCAAAAATGTTAAATGGAACACCCCGTATATTATTTGCAGGTTTAATAGCCAGTTTATTAAGCTTTTCACTGATGTAGGTATTGGCAGGTCTGCGACTGATAATTTAGACATAAATAAAAATTGAACCTTAAGAACTGAGATTTTTGCCGTAATTTTGTACCATCTTTGGAGAATTTCCGCCATTTTGCCACCCAAAACTCAGAAAAATGCTTACACTTTGTTTTTACAGAAAATTTAGCGAATAGAGTTTACACCGGCCGGCACAAGAAATCTCATTGTAAGTTTACTTCTTGAAAGGACGGTTTTCTTCCATGGCACTCCTTGTTTCAATTTATACCTAGGTTTAATAACTTACCATTTATTTAAGAATATTACCATGGAGAAGCAATCTGGTGATGAAATTTTTTGTCTCAATGTGAAATCAACTTCCAAAAACAAAATGGAAATCATATTTTGTGTTTTGGGCGCTAAAATATGGGAGAAACGAATAAAATACCGGTAAAATTACTACATTTTAAAGTTCAATTTTCAATTCTACCGAAACCGTCAGTCGCAGACCTAACAATATCTACATCAATCAAAAGCTTAGTAAACTGTCTATCAAATATGGAAATAATATATGAGGTGTTCCATTTGAAATTTTTAAGAAAAAATGCATATTGCGTAAGCTGTCCACCCTGTATGATATTAAGTTCTGTGACAAAAGTACTCAAGAATGTTACAAATAGAGCAGTCTGTGAACCTAGTCCAATAAAGAAATCTTAAATAGCTTCGACCAGTAGATGTCAGCAGTTCCTCAAATTTGGGTCTACGCTGGCACTAAAATGGTAATATCTTAAAATTGCTCACTCTAAACCCCATCGTGCAGTACACCATCTTTCATAAAATTTCATTGAGAATTCTAATATGTAAACAAATGTGGGGCGTTCCATTTAAAAAAAACATAACTTTGGTTTGGTGCTCAGAGTATGAACACCCTGTATACACCAAAATAATTTTATCGGATGCTTCGTGGGGTTCTCAACGTACATGTAAAGTTTTATTTTGCTACCTTGAATAGAACCAGAGATATGGGCCGACTACACACTATTGGCCCACCCTGTATTATAATTATACTAATGAACTTATAATAATGATCAAATACTTAACCATATAATTATTATAACCTTACATGGAAAGGGCGTTAATTGACAACCGGCTAGCGGCTATTCGCTGAAATATAATGTAATATAATAAGTGTTCAACACATATAGGGGAGATCGGGGTAAGATGGCGAGCGGGGTAAGGAGACGCATTTAATTACTTTACATAAGATATTTCAAATGATTTACTGTCGGTTCCATCTAGGAGCAGATGCCTTGTACTAAGATTTTTCAGTAAAATTCCGCGTCAGTTGGTATTGCGCCATTGAGATGAGAGCTTTTGTTTTGGATCTACTCGTTGTAAATTTTATAAATTTTCGTTAACGTTTTTCGTTCGTTTTGAAGTAAGTGATTTTTTCTAATTAACAACACAGAATAAACTACTTTTAATGGTAACTTAAAGCCTAATAATTTTTCACGTTTTGTTTTGTATTTTTTTTTAACCTCAAAAAGTAGTGTTTATATACATTCGGGGTAAGATGCCAGAGGTAAGATGACGAATAGTATTCGTCATCTTACCTCATACACTCCCCCAAAGCATGGTACAAGCATGGAAATAGTATCTACGGTGCTTCTCTTTCTTTTCATCAATAGAATGCCGAGGACTTACCAACGTAAAAGCAATCGTAATGAGTGGAGTGACGATTCTCTGTTGGCGGCAATGCATGACATACGAGAAGGCATTCTCTCTTCCAATGGAGCCGCTACAAGGTATGGAATTCCCGAAGCAACACTAAGGCGATATTTAAAGAGAATTGCTGAAGGCAAAGAGCTTCCGGAGCACGGTGGTAGATTTAAAAATACCTTGAATGCCCAACAAACCAGAGATTTTGTTGAATATCTAACAGAATGCAACGCCCGAGGACTTGGTCTGACCTCAACACAAGTTCGGAAATTAGCATTTCAATTTTGTGAACAAAATGGAATTGAGCACAGATTCAATAAGGAAAAAAAATCAGCTGGAACTGACTGGTTTAAAAGTTTTAGTTCAACTAATAACCTTAGTCTTAGAAAACCGGAGGCAACCTCAGTTGCTCGACTAAGATGATTCAATAGAGTTGCAGTCGAGAAGTTCTTTAAGATTTTGGAAGAAGTTAAAGCTAAATATAATTTTACAGCTGATCGCATTTACAATGCTGATGAATCTGGGCTGTCTACCGTGCCAACCAAACTACCAAAATTAGTCACGCCAAAAGGACAACGACGAGTTTCAAAAATAGTATCGGCTGAAAGAGGGCGTAATACCACCTTAGTATGTGCCATGAATGCTGTAGGTTCGTATGTGCCACCATTTTTTGTATTCACTCGCAAAAGAATGAAACTTGAGTTGCTACATGGGTGTCCTCCGTTATCGGATGGTGTAGCGCAAGCCTCGGGCTGGATGACTGCTGACAGTTTTCTTGCCTACCTGAAACACTTCGCACGTTTCACGAAACCAACCATCGATGATCCTGTCCTGCTATTGGTTGATAATCATGGGTCGCACGTTTCGCTTGCAGGAATAAATTATTGCAGGGAAAATGGCATAATTTTGGTAGGATTTCCTCCTCATACTACCCATCGATTGCAGCCGCTCGATGTGGCATTTTTCGGCCCTCTGAAGATATATTATAATCAAATGTGCGACTCGTTTCTTGTCAATCACCCTGGAACTTTGATTACAGACAGAAATTTGGGCCCTTTGTTTGGAGAAGCTTACTGCAAAGCAGCAACTGTTAAGAATGCTGTAAAAGGGTTCAAGGCGACTGGAATCGAACCCTTCAATCCACTAGTATTCGACGACAACGACTTTGCTCCTGCCACAACCACTGAGCGTGACGAACCACCAAACGTAGCTTCTACTGCAGTTTTAGCTAAAGTGCAAGGGCCGGAAACAGGAAACAAATCGCCAGTAAATAATATTGAAGCCATGCCAGACGCGGAAGAAGTAGATTCATCGTCTGATGATGAGCTACCTTTAGCTGTCGTTCGTGTTAAACGCAAGTTGGTAGTAACTCCAGAGAAAACTCCAGAAAAATCACCAAAACTTGACAAACCAATGAAGATGAATGTGGAATCCGTTAAACGAAAGGTGCTATCTGACGAGTCTAGCTTTTGGGAAATACTACCATTACCAACATTAGACAGATCCTCTGCCACTCGCAAAAAGATGTCAGCATCTATAATTAGCAGCACTCCTGTTAAAGAAGCATTAGAATTGAAACAGAAGGAAATGGAAGAAAAGGAAAAGAAGAAAAAAATAGGACAAGAAAAAAAAGATCTCAAAAATCAAAGAAAAAAGACAGCACAAAAGGAAGGAAACGTGTTGACAAACAATGTAATGCTTCTTCAAAAGCTGGTCATAGTGGCCTTGCACAAGAGAAAATGCCAAATAGCGACAGTCAATTTATAAAATGCCCAGGCTGCGATGAATTATTTGAAGATCCTCCAATCGAAAATTGGATCCAATGCTGTTCTTGTTTGTCATGGTGGCACGAAGCATGCACCAATTATGAAGGATGGGGCGAGTTTCAATGTGATTTTTGTTTGTAGTTATCTTACCCCATAAGGTTCGTCATCTTACACAGGGTATGGGGTAAGATAACTTAAATGCAATTTCTTTGTTCTAATACCATTACGAGAAAAATTGTTTTGTTTTTATAAATATTCTTGTCGGATATGTTTCGTATAGTCATCACACAGTTGTTATTTTTTTTTTTAGATTTTTAATAAACGTTTTTTATGTTCAATTGACATTTTTTCTTAGCATCGCCAACTTACCCCGATCTCCCCTACGTGATACGGATACGTAATTCACTAACGAAATACTTATACAATATGTTCACTTGGACTATACCCTGAACCCTGCTATATGTTACCCCTGTTAAGAGGAGGTTATACCGCGACCTATTAGTCGAATTGGCGCTTTTACTACCCGCCTTTTTAGCGCGGTGTCGACGTTTTACAATGATTTTAATAACTTCTGGTACCGGAAACCGTTTAGCCTACGTCGAGTTTTTGCAACAGTAAAACCTAAAACATAGTTGCAATGTGAAAGTGACTGATGTGAAATTACATTAATTTTATGCCGCATGTAGGATACAATTTCGATCCTTTAACTATGCCCTAACTTGAAGAATACTTGAAGAATATAGCTGAATAATTCTTTAGATTAGAAGCGTTGTTTTGAAACTAAATTCAAGAGGTATAACCTCCAGTATTGAAGCAACAGTTCATCGTGTCTCTATGTACTATAAACAGCAAAAGTGGTCTTCCACTTTACGGTTCAATTCCGCTTAAAATGCCATAACTAATTACGTTCTGAGGTAAAAAAACCTTAGCAACTGTCCGCCAATTAAAGTTTTGAAGGCGGATCTAAACAATTTTATTTGAGTGACAACAAATGTGTTAGCCTTGCCCTAGTAAACAAAGGGCATTCGTCAAAGAATCGAGATCGTATAACGAAAAATCACATGGTCTATGGGAAGCGGGGCTGACGAAAACATATCAACGTTCGGCACAAACGATTCACATCGCAAATTGGAACACCACTTTTGCTGTACAGTGTACTATCAACGCCAAAATTGCTGTTCCACTTTACGGTTCAATTCCGCTTAAAATGCCATAACCAATTACATTCTGAGGTAATAAACCTTAGCAACTGTCCGCCAATTAAAGTTTTGAAGGCGGATCTAAACGATTTTATTTGAATGACAACAAACGTGTTAGCCTTGCACTAGTAAACAAAGGGCAGCAAAATAGATAAATAATCCCGTTTTTTAACGAAAAATCATATCGTCTATGGGGGGGGGGGGGGGGCTGACGAAAACATAGCAACGTCCGGCATAAACGATTCGCATCGCAAACACCACTTTTGGAATTTATAGTACATACGAATAGCGACCAAGGTTGGCTTAGAATAAATAGATCAGGTCAAACATTATTTTGCTGTAAATGTACAGGACAGCCACCTGGTATGGTACTCGTACTTGCCCGAACATTGTTGGAACCATTCAGTATCATTAGAATCTCATAAATAATTAGTGAAGTAATTAGCTCTTATTGACATCTGACCGTAGGAGGTCGGTATATAAGTATGTTTCGTTCTTAATGTATAGAGCTGTACCGCACTGACGAGTCCTAAAAAGGACGAAACCAGTTGTCTTTGGTTACCCTGGTTATTCAGAACAAAACAGTGTTTGGTCTTATTTTTGGTTATATGACTACAATAAAAAATCGTAGCCATTTTTCAAACTAAGGGGCCTCCTTTCAAGTATTGCTGGCGGAGTGGGGAGGCTCCAAATTCTAATCACGCCACTGAATTCAATATTGTTTGTGATCTGACGTTTTCGCTTTGTCTTATTATCCTTCAACATGCAGCCAAGCCTTCAGGTGACAATAAATTACTCCCATCCTAAAATTTGTCTTATTTTGGAGACGATATTAATGGATTACTTACCTACATCAAAATGGAAAGTGTGACTATTGCAGGCAGAAGTAAGACGTTTCATAATGAGCAAGGAATATTTCTTTCTGATTGATAGAGGCAGTGGCGGATATATAGGGTCTCCCCACTGGGTAGGGGTAAATACATATTCTAAAACAGAAATGAATAGCTTCTTCCATAATGCATGCGGTCGTGTGGGAACCTAGCAACTCTGCCTAATTTTTGATATTATTCGTCTTACGTTTAGTAACAAGCACTAACTTTTACGTAGGACAAAGTTTTCTAAGAAATCAATATGAGTTTTCCTCCTGTTACACACTTTTTTGGACACACTGTATAAGTATCTATCGAAATATCGATATTTCGATATAGCGAAATATCGATATTTCGATATATCGATATTACGATATATCGATATATCGATATTTCGATATTTCGATATATCGATATTTCGATATATCGGTATATCGATATTTCGATATTTTGATATATCGATATTTCGATATTTCGATATATCGATATTTCGATATATCGAATGACACGCTACAACTTGTTATCGCCTCTCCGCGTGACACTCTCTGTTGCTGTTTACGCCACTATCTCTACAACCTTTCCCTAACCTCTGAACTTTCATCCAACCTCTCGCTTGCCTCTCCAATATGAATCCGTGGTCTCATATTGTCCACGCCAGCTATGTTCTTGTATCGCAAACGAGAGCGACCACTCCCCAGAATATCGAACACTTCGTACCGATCGTTTCCAACAACCCTGGTAACACGAAACGGCCCACGCCATTTGGACAACAATTTTTGACTCGTTCCTGTTGCCGGGTTACTATGAACTCGAATCAACACCAAGTTCCCTTCCATATATTTCCTGGGTTTGCTTCGTCTCATATCAAATCGCCTTTTTTGATACGTTTGATTTTCAGCTATAATTGCTTCCATTTTGGAACTTATATCGGTAACATCTAAGACACGCCTCCCTCATGTCACGCACTGCTTGGCTCAAACTTGTCGTTATCGCTTCTCCAAGCTGCGATATTGCAGTGGTTTCGGTTCGAGAAGAACATTCCGAAGTGCTAGGTTCAACCAGCTGACTTCCAACAGCTTCCGGGCTCAAAGTACGACGCTGTTCGCGATGGCGCCTCGAAGAAGACCTAAGTTGCGAACTTGTGCTACTTCGCCTCACGTCTTCTGAGCGACCTCGCCTGGATCTACTTCGGCCTCTGTCACCGGTATCCATTGACTTCTCCGAACGATGATGCTTTTCTTTGGGCATGTTTTTTTTTGTTTTCACCACCCTCACTTAACGCTAATTTAACACCATTCTAAACTCTAATAGCACTACACTCCACGTGAATCCTTTATCCCACTTCTGATGTAAAGTAATGCGAAAATAAACACGGTTTATTTTCACAACAGACTTTATTAATAATACTAATACAGTTTGCGTAATCCGCTGATTGATTTAACCCAATAACCCGGACCGATGCCTGTGAGCGAATGCCGCGCTGTCGCGACCGCCTCGCGCAGCTCAGTCTCAACTTCACCCTCCGGTTCCCGGTAATCCCGCGACGTCAGGGGATAACAAAACAAACGTCCCAGTTATCGACAGTGTCCCAGTGATAGACACAAATTGGCGGTTTATGGAAAAAATAAGAAATTGTGTGATCAAAACCGTTAAGTTTCATATATTTCTGACCCTTTATTATGTCAGGTGTCTACAGAAACAACATAGGCATTTAAAAGTTTGCGGGGAGTAATAAGAATATTGAGAGTTGAAGTGCTTTCCACATGTAAGTTGAAAATACAATTACCCTAGATTTATAGGTTAATGGCTACCTCATAGAAAGAAGTGTAATTTATCTATTATTTGCATATGATCAGTGTATTTGTATTATAATTGTTGTTGTATATACTATCAGCTTACCATTCAGTTGCAAATAATTAATATCTTCTCAAAGTTTCATTAAAAATTTAATGTGTCAATAACTCGGACAGTAAAAACCTTGACTGTACCAGTGATTGACAAACATGTCAATTACTAGTGCAGTGGGGTAATGTGTTGTAAGGTTGAATACTCTCTTATTTTCTACTGTAACTTCAACAAAATTGGTTCTTCTTGGTCCCAAACTATTAATACTCCTTCGTACCAGTTATTGACACTATAAATTGAGGAGAGTTTTTACATAAAATTCAGATGTTTGTAGGAGTCTAACACTAGTACATGTAGGTGTCAATTATCTGTAAAGGAGGATGATTATTAACAAAAATGCTTAAACTTGTATTAGGAATTGAGTCAGATACGATGTGGTGGAGGTTCAGGCAGTGTGGTACTTGGGCACATGCAGACTGCACCAGATGCAGCCTCTGCTGCAGATTCCTTTTGTAAAGCTTGTTTGATGCAATAACTTGTTCTTTTATTTAAAAAATATTGTAAACAAATACTTAGTACTTACTTGTTTTTATTTTTTAATATTGGTGTCAATATCTGGGTCTATGTACATAGGTAAAATGAATTGTAACCAATCACATTTAACCGAAGAATTTGGCAGAATTTTCCGCACAAAATAGGTACTGTAGGTACCTTCAGCAGTTAGGTACAAAACTAAAACCATTTATAGATACAGGCATCCTTCGCCGCGAAACGCTTCATATCTCTTACCTAAGTCACAGACTTTGCATATTAATCAGAGGCAATATTATATTAACGAAGAAAACGAAGAAGAATTATTTTGTCAATTTTATCGGTTTCAATCAGCTAGTGCCATGAATTGTCACTACTGTCGACCTGCGGTTCTCAACAAGTTTGTCCACTTGCGCAGAAGGCGACGAAAATCGGCCCTCGGAATGGCTAACCATATTCTATACTAAACCAAGCCAAAACGCAAGTTGTATGTTGTAATGATAAACAACAGTATTCAAAAAGAATGCAAGATGTCGAGTTGGAAATGGGCCATTTACAAAGTTGAGCTATGGGACTTGTTATATTATGAAGCAACGAAGCAAGCAAGCAAGCATGCAAGCTCTACAACTGTCGTATTCTCTTTGCAAGAATGTGAAATACGGTGAATATTATAAAAACAGAAAAGAAGTAAAATTTCGCATACACAAAAGTGTGTCTATTGTAAATATAACGTTTTCTCAATTTGATAAATTATTTTTTTGGAACAAGTATGCCATTATTTTAATGCGAGCTTCTCCGATGCACTTGGAATGAATAAATTAGTTATTTCTTCCGTTTAACTTCAGCTGAGAAAATATATTTATTGCGTATATCGAAAACTAAGAATTTCTTGGTTTGAGATTATCCTTCTTGCTGAAAGTGAATCTTTTTTGTGTTTACACTTGTAGAAAATTTATTTGTTGTACCTTCTACCGTCTAGGATATCTACTCAAGTTGAATTTTCTCTCCATTTTACTTCATTCGTATAAATTATTAATGCTGTCATTTTCAATCAATAGACGTTATAAATTTTTGTTATAAATTTTGTTGTAAATTTTAAGTGCAACACAGGAACTCTTGGAATCTCTAAGGGTAAGGGTACTCAAATTCTTGGTGTGTAGGTATACATACTCCCATTACTATGTTGGTTCATATAACAAAATGCGTATATTGTTTGGCCTACTAATTCTAGAACGTCAGATACATAGGTAAGTAATTATAACTAAACGAACAGGTTATAAAATGAATATTCCATCCATAGCATTTTTTATTATTAAGCCTAATGAGCTCCAAACATTTTCAGACAAACTTCTCAGAAACAGTTCCAGTAGTGGAACTATTGGAATACAATTATTTCATGTTACGGTTGAATATGGAATGAATGCATCTTATGTTAGGTCTTCACCCTAGCCGCCTTTGTACTTTATAAATCAGAGCCGACATCGCGTCGTCTTAATACAAATGCATTTTGCATCCACTGAAGAACGAAAATTTCTCGGAACTGGGGTGTTTCAAGAAAAGTAAAGGAAACTCTTAGAATCTTTCTGCTGTAGTTACAAATACAGCGCACCCTCAATTTTATTTATGTGATTGATTGTGTTGTGTAAGTACAGACGAAATGTGTGATACAGAAATAATTTTTCCCGAAACCTTACACATTTCTTGTCTAAATGTACGAAAGTGAGGTGTCTAACTCCTCCGAGTAGATAGCAAGTAGAACATTGGCATGATGTTAGGATTACTGCTTAAAACAAGATCAATTTAAAAAAGTTCGTCGTTTAACGGTAGAAATTTGCATTTGAAAATAGACAACAAAAATTGTAAGCCGCATTCAATCAACCAAATGTCATAATTTCAACGAAATTACACATTTTCTTACCCTCTGGGAATTTCCGAGACCATTCCGACGTGCGATATTTTTGAATAAGGTTTAGACCTTTTAAAAAAATTTAATTCTATATGCTCGGAACAGACTCTTAAAGGCGTATGTATGGAGTACGGCACTGTACGGTTGCGAAACTTGGACAATAAGAGAAGCGGAGCGAAAAAGAATAGAGAATCGTTTGAAATGTGGTGATACAGGCGCATGATGAAGATACCGTGGATAAAGAAGGTTAGCAATGGGAAGGTATTAGAAAGAGTTAGGGAAAAGCGAAAGGTATGGAAGACAATAAAGAATAGGATACCTTCTGATACACGGAGGAATAGTTCGCGACATACTACGGATAAAGAGAGGTATGGGTAGACCCAGATTAGACTACGGCCCTCAAATAGTTGGGGATGTAGAATGTTCATCTTTTAGGAAAATGCGTAGGTTAGCTCAGGATAGGAAAGGATGGAGGTATGCGTCCAACCAGTCTTCGCCCCTGGTTGCCACTCACAGGGAGATAAAATGTCCGGAGAGGTTTCGCAATTTTATGGAAATGTTATCAATTTCGTTCGTTTCAATTACATTTTTGGAGATTAGTTGAGATTTCAGGTCGGAAATTATTCGCGGGTTAGACTGGCCCTTACGTTCACTGAATGGTCGTACCTGTCCATTTTCTTCGAGTGTCTACATTATCTGATGTTGCGTTTAATTTTTGACAAATTTAGCTGAACAAATAATCAATAATTCTCGAATGCATTACATTTCGATATTTAGATTACGATCTGATTTAGCGTTCGAATTTTCATTCGAGTTAACGTCATTCGTACCTAGACCTAAACTCGCTACTTTATATTCAGTAGATCAGTTGATTTAGTTTTTGGGTTGCAATTTATTTTTGGAGTAGCTGTTTAAATAACAAATAAAGAAGGAAGTTAGCAATAGGGAGGTTTAATTAGACAGAGTTTGGGAGAAGCAAAATGTATAAAGAATAGGAGATATAATGATTGTAGGACACCTGGGAAACGAAGGCATGGTTCGCGACATACAAATTTAACTAGCGTTGATCAATATTTTAAAATGAAACATGTACATGTATTACAAAATATTAAAAATGTTAATTTAGAGCCCGACACACACAGGAATTTTGGGAGCACGGTAGACGTTCGCCTGTTTGTAAATAATTCAAAAACTATACATGATAATGTTGTTCTTGTTTGCAAACAGTTCTTAAAATACAAATCTACTATTGCTATTTTGAAATTTGATAAAATATATGAAAACCATAAACGAAGGAGCATGTTATATATGGGCGAAAAACTGCTTTTTATAGAACCTAATAAAACTTTCCCGAAAAGAAAATCTCAGAATCTGGTTAATAGCAATAGTAGACTGAACCTCTGGCTTGTAAGAACACATAAAATTTTCAATTTGGACTGAGAAACAAGAAAGTTATGAGTAAACAACGGTAGCCTTGCATCCGAAGTTTTTCGTCGTAGCTCGTGCTCTCACCTGTCTTTCGACTACTGATCAAAATCGCTCAGCTGTCAATCGATCCCGAAATAGGGAGTGCGCGCAACAAGTTCATTCTCAGTGTTAGTTTGGCCGACTAGTTCCCTGCTTATCCAGATTATTTTTGCCGTCCTCTCTAGGTACGAACCGCTGAACCCCTCGATTCTTAGTAAAATGGTGTGTCGGGCTCTTAAGCTAAAGATGTGAATGTGTCTCTACTATGTAAATGTTAGACTGTAGTCTTAAATCACTTCTATTTTACACCCAAAAATAAAAAAGGGGAGTGCTGCACACATGGTATAAAAACGGTCATACTTCTGCGAACACTTAGTTTCAAACTCGGCACAGTTCCTACTCTTTTAACACTAACGTTAACAGAATCTTCGGGTAAAAAATGCACACTTGCTAAGATTTTCATTAGAATTAGAGTTGTATTAGTTTGCTTTGCCGCGCTGCATTTTTGAAACAGACCCCTTAACTGACGGAGACCAGACACATATGCGTGCACGCCATTTTTATAAAAAAGATAATGTAAAAACGTAAGAAAAAGAAACTAACCCCCACGGGAGTCGAACTCACCCTATCCATGGACATTAAACTACTAACTCCATGCGATACTTCCCTACCCACGGAAACCGCCGACGGAGCTCACAAGTAACGAATTACTTAAACCGAAAGAATACGCATCCAATACGTGATATCTCGCGCGTTGGGTAAGAGCCGACTTCGTTTTACGTCGGATTATGATACGATACGTAAGATATGAATATGCCACCGGGGCACAACAGAATTCATCACGGCACAAAGACTTAAAACGTATGGACAAAACTTATCTAAAAATGCTGCTTTTCGAAGATTTGCATAAGGATTTACATGTAATCACTTCTATTTTACACCCAAAACTAAAAAAGGGGAGTGCTGCACACATGGGCAATGGCATCAATAGGTATAAAAAGGTCACACTTCTGCGAACACTTAGTTTCAAACTCGGCACAGATCCTACTCTTTTAACACTAACGTTAACAGAATCTTCGGGTAAAAAATGCACACTTGCTAAGATTTTCATTAAACTTACTCTTTAACATTCGCATCGAAGCCTAGTAGCATACTTGTTAGAACTAGGGAGGCTCTGATGCATGGAGTTCTTGTCGTTTGTTAATCAAATATGAATTAAAATAGAACATGTGTAGTCCACAAAAATTATTATAGCCATGCATATCTGCACGTCCAAGCACTTTCTAGGCTGCTGGCAGACATTTTAACCAAGAAAACACAAAATAAGCAAATCTTTTAACAATTACAAAACGACGAAGAGAAACACAAATTCAGTCCAAGTCTTTAGGATCACAAATAGTATTTAAAACTACAAATGTTGAATAAAAACGTAATGATCGCAAAACAAACGAAAAAGTCGAAACCTTCATTTTCAGCTCAACTGTTCCAGACTGACTGGCGACGACCGGCCCGCCATGCCATTAAAATTCCTGCTGCAGTTCGGCACAAAATATTCTCGCAAATCAGGCATCAGTAAATATATATTTATTCATATCAGTGAACGTCTCACGAGATCGAAATCCTACGACATCGAAGTCCCACGAGATCGGAAAATTCCGAAACTTGGGAGCAGCATTAGAAGTGGCAACATCGCTTTTAACGGAAAGTATTTTTGTCTCATCAAATCGAAATCCCATGAGATCGAAAATAACTTCCGCCCTTCTCTATGCAAGTCGGCACAATTCTATTATTAATAAGAAAATGTGAGAATAATAGGGAAAATGAAAGGAGGTAAGCGATTACTTCTACGGCCGCGATTGCTCCCTACATTTTTTTTAAATTTCCCATATTATTTTTTTACAAAAAATGCTTGTCAGGTCTCCTCCAGTTAAGTGGTTTGTTTAAAAAATGCGTTCTGTCAGGAAAAATTCGCATGCCAAACAGCGATGGAACCAACCTGACACAAGAGACCAGGCTGCCCATATAAGGGATTGAAGCGCACATTTTCTTCCAGCAATCGCTAACTGATAGTAGCGAGCAATTGCCGACACATAGAGGTAATCGTAAATAAATCGTAAATAAGTTTATTATGTCAGGTCAGGTCATTTACATAGTTAGAAGTGGGTGTCGCTTCGTAATATATATGTATATTTTCATTTTTTTTCTGAAGTACCTCGGGGCTAACCGATAAACCAAACGGAAGCCTAAGAAATTTCCATTTCTCATGCGGTATTATGAATGTACATAAATCTGTGGATTCCTTCTTTAACGGTATTTGAAAGAACCCATCTTTCATGTCTATGACACTAAAAATCTTTTTCCCTTTTAATTTTAAACCTATTTCCTCTGTTGTAGAAATTGGATGTTGCTCCAAGCAATTTTCGTGGATCTAGGCAAATTCTTAATTTCTTGTTACTTTTTTTTCCTTACTACAATATTATTTACCCACTCTCTTGGCGTATTTACCTTTTCTATTATTCCTTTCCTGTCTAATTCCCTTAACATAGGTATTTCTTAATTCATTACTTACAGTAGCTGGTAACCTTCTACAAGGACTCGAGAAATGGACATAATTTTCTTTTAATTTTATTTCATACTCTATAGGTATTTTTCCTATCGACTCAAACAAATCTTTATTTTTTCTTATAAACTGTTCCTTTTCTGTTTGCCTCTTCCATAAAATTTTAATCTGTTTTAATTTTTCCACTTTCATTTTTTTCCTCTCCCAACTCATCTAGATGTATTTCATTTATTCTTCTTATTAAATTTTGCTTTACACAACAGTTCAACCCTAATATTGGCTTACTTTTTACATCAGGTACTACAAATTTTATACTTTATTATTTATTACTATGCACTTTAGAATAATAGAACCTATTACTTTTACTTTTCTTTCCCCTTAGGCTATATTTTCAAAACAATTTTTATTTGGGTTTCCATCCCTAATTTTTTATATATCTCAAAGGTAACACATTACATTGACTCCACGTGCAACGCTTAAAACAAAAAAATGTTAACACTTTCTTCCCATACAAAATTTCTAAAGCCACTGAAATTTCCTATACAGATTTTATCATCTTCTTCACTTAAGAGTCCGGCAAAGCAAGTCAAAAGTTACAGCTGCGGGGCATCGGGTCGGCGAGGTATCCGTTAGAAATCGGAACAAACTATCAGCTGTGTTGCAACACCGTCGCGCTAAACACATTCGTGGACACAAAAACAACGCACATTTAAAACCCGCGCTTTCGGTACCTAGTAAATAAGACAATGCCGTTCTGAGTTTACGCTCAGTCGGCATGGGGCGGCAGCACATACCAAGGCATATTTTGCGTTTGCAGTGCTTTCGCTCTACCACGATTAAACCTTCATCCTAGTAAATTTAGCAACACGAAAGCCTGATTCTGGTAGAAGAAGGTATATTTTATGCCTCTATTGAAACATTTTTTCGGAAACTGTAAATCTCTTGGCGCTATGCACGCGTGAAGTTGGTCAATTTCATGAGTGAACTGACACTTTCTAAGATAAAATTTTTAACTTTTCTTTCTATAGAAACCTAAAATAAAGTTTCGTTTATAAACTGTCCAAAATTCAACATTTAAATTTTCACCGTTTAGAAATGAGCATAGCACTACGAAGTCAGTTTTCAGGTTCATTTTGAAGGGGTTTGCCGGACTCTTAAACAATGTATATACTTTCTTCCTATTTCTATAGTAATAATAATAATTATTATTACCTTTATAGCTTTTAGTGCTGTCTTTACATCCTACTGCAAAATGATTATATTTATTACAGATATTACATTGTTGATCGAATGCTATGCATTCACCTGCTTTATGTCTTTTACCACATTTTAAATAGACATACATTTGGTTACCCACCTGAAATCACTCAAAGCATACCACAGAAGCATCATACGATCAGAACAAGATACAGGATTATGAATAAATTTGAGACTTTCAAGTTGCTCGAGATTGAAGAGTTAAGGAAAATTATTATGTCCATTCCAAGCAAAGGTAGTCCGGATGAAATTCCAATCGAGCTATACAACTTAGCCTATGACCAGTTTGATGAACCACTTATACATTTAGTGAATAGCTCTCTAGAATTAGCGATAATGCCAAGGAATTTGAAGTTGTCAACCATAGTACCGATAAAAAAAGTAAGTAATGCGAAGAAAGCTGAGCAATATAGACCCGTGAATATACTGCCCGCTTTGGCAAAAATAATAGAAAAAGTAGTATATATTCAATTATTAGAACACGTTAGCGAAAATGTAATTCTGACTGATTATCAATCGGAGTTCAGGCAAAATTATAATTGTGAGGCAGCATTCCAATATATTTTAAATGACTGGGAAACAAATACAGAAAATGACAAAGTAACAGCAATACTGTTTATGGACTTTCAAAGAGCATTTGAAACTGTAGACAGAAGAATATTATTAGCAAAGCTGGAAAATATAGGAATAAGCGGTATTGTACATAAATGGTTTAAAAGTTACTTGTCAGAGCGACAACAAAATGTCAGGTATTGTGATAGGCAATCTAAATATATATAAATGTAGAAATGGGAGTACCCCAGGGAAGCATACTGGGGCCATTGCTGTTTCTAATATATATATATATATATATATATAAACGATATTGAATATGTGTACTGCAGCACTTTAAATTTCATTTGTTTGCTGACGACACTGTACTCTATCTGGAAGGAAATTATCACAGTAATATGCAAAATAATTTTCACTCATTTCTAACTCTTTCTTGCGATTCCGCGAAACATAGATTATTTAAAATTTTTTTTGACCAGCAGTAAATAGTTCCTCTGCATTACGTGGGCTGTGCATAGATGTCCTAATCTTTCCTTTCTCCACTTCCTTTTCTTTTACTTTCTCTGTTCTTCCTCTTCTTGTCTTGTTTTTCTTTGTCGTTTGTTCTCCCTTCGGATACGTTTTTTATTTCTAACATATTTTTTTCAGATTTAGTTTAATTTATTTTATTTTGCAAATTGGCCTGCATGGAAGATCAGGCTCTGTGAATGCTATATTAGGTATTCACAGATGCCTGAATGCAGGCCATTTAACACCAGTTTCGATCTGTGTAGGTATAATTATATTTTTTTTTGTAATTCATTGTGGTGTTAATAAACGTATTAATGTTATTATTATTATTATTATTATAAATGAACTAAATAAGTGGCTTGAGGAAAATAAGCTTAAGTTAAATATAAGTAAAACGAAAGTAATGCTGCTAGGAAAGAAGAGTGTTATTAGGGAATGGCAAAATAATGGTTTTGGAGTGTCAGTTGGAGGAAAGGTAATAGAAACTGTGGATACAATAAAATACTTAGGGATAATAGTAGATAGGAACCTGCGATTTACAGATCATATCGATTATATATGTAAAAAGGTAGCTAGAAAGATAGGAATATTATACAGAAGCAGAGCAACTACTTAAGTTACTGGACAAGAAGAACAGTGTATAATACAATAGTTTTGCCACATTTCCAGTATGCAAGTACCGTGCTGCACTTGGCGAATAAAGGCGACTTGAAAAGGCTGCAGGTTCTTCAAAATAGAGCAATGCGTTCAGTATTGAAGTGCGATAGGTATACCAGTGTAGTCACCATGTTAAAAAAATTGAATTGGTACAATATTAGTGATATGTGTGAAGTAAATGCCTTAATATTTGTACACAAAATAAAAAATGGGGCTATGCCAAATTATTTTAATAACTTTTTGGTTACATTTGATCAGACTCATAACTACTCAACACGTAATAATGATCGATTCATATTAAGTCATAAGAAGAGTAAAAGTGCTCAGAATTCTCTATTTTTAGAGTCCTGGTGCAATACAATGCGTTACCAAAGAACCTCAAATGTTTAAGTATTAGTAGATTCATAACTAGCATTAAGAATTATTTTAAGGATAAATATTTGTAGTAATAAGTTTGTTTCGGGTATATACCCTCATGTTATGTAACAGTGCACATTATGTGCCTATTTTTTATGTGTGTAGCAACTTTGTGCTAAATAAAGAGCGCTATTATTAAACTTGTGTCAAGGCTCACTCTGTCCCTCTTTTTCTTAAAACTTCTTATTTCTTCTACCTCTAATTCTCCTTTAAATTCCTTGACGCTTTACCTGTTGGGTTACTTCTGCAGCTCTTACTAGTTTCTCTGCTTCCAACAAAGTTAAGTTCGGAGTTCGCAACAATCTTTCTTGTAATTGATGATCAGAAACTCCCAGTATTAACCTATCTCGAATTGGTGAATCCTCTTGCAAGTCGAACTTGCATGGTTTTGCCAAAAGTTACCTACAAATTTTTAATAAAAGAAGTTTCACTTTCTTCCTTCGCTCTTGAAAAGAATTTGAACCTATCGTAGGTTTCGTTACTTCTGGGTTTACAGTATTCTTCAAAACTTTTTATTACCTCCTTATAGTCTTTCTTTTGTTCCGGATTTAGCCTAAATGTATTGAAAAGATCCAAAACTTCTTCTCCTAAGAAACATTTAAAAATATCGCAATTTTTCTTTCATCGGTTGCACCTGAATATAGATAAATATTGAAACTTTGCATAAAGTTTTACTTATATTACGGTCAAATATTGAACCTCTTGGCCGTTTGAATTTTTGATTCATCTTTTAACGTATTTTTAGGTTAGTTTTTCTTCTTTTAATTATATCTTATTATTTCTTACTTCTTTTCTTTAACCCCCAACTTTGACACCATGTCTCGTTTTAGGAGCGATCATTAAGATCAACGTTGCTTGATTTTATTTAATTTATTAATACCTTTAACCTTTAACAATAACTGAACACTGCCATTATTAATACGTAACCTTAACATGCCTTACGTCTAAAACTGAAAGCTACTATCACATATGCAACCCAGACAGCATTGTTGCATGAATATGAGACAGGCACGGTTGTCAGGCACTTGATTTGTAGGTCAGGCTCTAGATGCGAGTACTATAAGCTCCATTGCTAACAACCATCTAAATGATTGCCTTTCGCACTTTTAAACGAAAACGCTCTTGTGCTGAAATGTGAAATCCTAATATAAGGCAACCGGAATCTATTGTACCTAATAAATTATTAAACGCAATGAAAAACGAACCAAATAGACCACAATAAAGCTTCTTAATGTCAAAGTTAAAAGTTTCCATAGCCTCCACTATTAAACCTGGCTTGAATAAACACATACACAACTTGAATAAAACTATGTTGGACGTGCGTACCGCCAAACTCGGATACAAAATAAAATCAAAATATGTGTTCTATTCCTTGTATACAAGAAATATCATCAAGTACAAAATCAAAGGCGAAATCGAATAGCGTGAAGGAAGAAATATAAATAAGTATATTATAAATCAAACTGAAAATCAGATGGTGTAATAGTATAATATTTCATTACCAGTCCGGAAATAAGGATTTTTCGTACGCGCGTGACAATTTCTCATGCAAGAACGGAAAAATCCATTTCCGGAAGTGTATTGAACGATATGCTTTATTATGCTTTCCTGAATACAACATAAACAAAAAATATCAGAAGAAAATATCGCAGAAAAGAATAGGAAGTGAATTATTAACATTTTTATTATTTTTACTTTTTAAAACAGTAAGAAAGTACAACTAATTAATTAAAGTTGGGTAATTCTAAGGAAAATCAATTTTGGTCGCAATCGTTATTATTGATAGTAATAGATATTTATTGTACAATTCGTTGCTATAGAAACATTAAACGTTTCTTAACCCCCATTGTTAGGTATTTAGGGCACGGAAACAGGGATCGGGAAAAAAATTTCCGTACACTGTTCTGAAAATGTCACCTTTACTTTATTATAAACACAGATGAAAACAAGGTTTTTCTCAGGTAAGTATAATAAAAAGGTACTTTTAAGGCCGCCTTCATTTCGAGTTGAAGTTTTCACAAGTTTCCTGGTAAAAATAAGTTTTTTTTAAATGTATTCTTTCAATACCCGTCGAGAAAATAGAAATCAGTCAGCATTTGAGAAAATTATTAAGAGTTCATTTCCGTTTCGGAAGACTCCAAATATGCTCTTTCCCATCGGACGCTATGCCAATTTTATTTTTCGACATACAGTACAGACTCATTAATCCGGATCCTTAATAGTCCGGATTATTCGGTAACCCGGATAGTTCCTTGATTGCATTGCGTACTTTGTAATCCGGATAATTTCAGTTTCGGTAATCCGAATGCGCCTCTAACGTACCTTCTAAACGCTTTGAGGGCGCGTCACCCCCTCCTAAGGTGTTTTTCTAACCAATCCCCAAATACTTGCCAAATCAGGCGTTCGGCGGCGAACCCGAATCAGCGTTGCCACAGCTAGTACAAATGTATGAATCTAGTACATTTTTGACCTGATTGTACAAAAATACATTTTAAATTCTTTTTCCGATTTAAGGCTGGCTACTCCACTGGTACAAGTTGATTTTGGTCAACTGGGAGTGGCGGCGTGGGTATCAAAGGGTGAAAATAAAAATGCCGGCAATCCGCACACTTCCTTGCAGGTTATGGATGCCGAGGCGGCTTCTTTGTTTTGCAAAGGAAATACCGACGTCTATAAAGAGCCGTCGCATTGGAGTTCGAGAACATTTTGACATTAACGACTTTGCTTGATGAAATTCAAAATTTACGACTAAAGGTACGCTTTCGTTTGCGCCGGTAGACGCGGCGTGTACCGGCAGCCGACACACCCGTTGTACTTCTCCATTAGTATTTAAATAGAACTGCTCTCGTTTGTGCGTTTTACCTGCCGGCCGGTGCATTCACGTTCAAATGCGACTGTGTCCGTCGCGCGTGTCGGCCGCCGGTACGTGCCGCAACGACCGGCGCAAACGAAAGTGTACCTTTACTATTTTTCAACACTGTATAAATGCTCTTTACCCCATGCCCTGAATTCACAGAAGCCGATTAGACAGATTTAAGCATTCAAGAATGTATAGATTGGGCTGAAAAGAAGAACGCACCCCTAAATGAATTGTTAATACTCAGGCATCAAGCATTTTGTTTGAGTCAGCAGAAGGTCAGCCAAACTAAAATTACAGACTTTATTTATTAATGTAGTAGAAGCAATTATGCAAAAGTGTTTTTATGTTCATTTTACCTTGTTTGTATCTTTTTACAATGAAATAATTAAAAATCCCTCTTGTTCAGTTCTTTTATTAACAAATATAGATTGATTTAATAATCCGGATTTTTCAATAATCCGGATCGCCCATGTTTTTATTGATCCGGATTATCGAGTCTGTACTGTACATTTTTTTCGATCAAACTTTAATACGGCTACCAGTTCAAAATTTAAGCTGCATTATTTTGGCCGTCTTATTTTTACGAAAACCATGAGGTGAAATGAAATTCGGTTAAAGGACTGATCCGCCACGCAAGAGATTGTATTTCTCGAATGCGACACCTCTGCGGGGGTCCATTTACCCTTAGAAACAAGCATCCCTTTTTGAGGTCAGGTGGAATTTGGATCATTTATGCATTATGCCAAAAATATATGTCCGGAAAATGAATTCATGCCATATTCGGAATGAACGAACAGGTGGGGTTTCTCGTGATTCATCCCTCCTCCCGGTTACGGGGTTCGACATGTTAAAAAGTACACTTCTTTTCTATCACCAAATTAACATCTTTCCCTTGCCAGTTGCCCGGAATCGGTTGTTAACATCCCTAAAACCTCAATTTTCAATTTGTCTAATTTTTCTAAATTTAACGATATAATGTTTTCATAATTACGATATAAACGTATAGCCTCATCAATATAATTAGATGCGGGCGTATACCACTTTTGTAAAAAACAATTTTGATTAAGTTTTTAAAAATTTTATTTATTTGCAATTGCAACTTGTTCGGTTCGAATAAAGATAAAGACTAAGGTTAATGACAATAAAAAAATGCTACTGTACAATTTTTATTACACCGTGGAAAAATACGGAGAGTCTGCTGACGCTGCATAGCGGATAAGAATGTCATCGAACTATACGGAGAAATGACCGTAAATGGACGTAAGATAACTCCTCCACCCTTAGAAGGAAGCCTCCCCTGGAAGGTTGATTTTTCTATCCCTTGGTTGAATTTCGGGTTTTTCGTTTTCTTTCTTCGGAGATGTTTTTGCTGATTTCCTTTTCAGTCTGTAACAAATAAAAGCGCTCCCAATCGCTATAATTATTAGAATGTATAATATGACTGTCCAAATGCTGGGTATTTGGTAGTTGACTAAATTTTCTTTAATTGGTGTGATTGAGATTTCGGGCAGGTCCTTCAGGTTCAGTTTTTTAAGTTCAATGTTGAATTTCGGATATAGAGTTGTTTCCGATAATTGTAGATGTGGAGCAGTCAGAAGTATTGGCTTTCCTTGCGTGGTTTCGCTAAAAGAAAGTTCGTGTTGCCGAAAGTAGATTTTGCAGTTATCTTGTTTTATTAGGTAGATTCCAGAGAGTGTTTCTGTTTCTGTTCGATCTTGACACTGAATTTTCAAATTTTCTTCTTTTGGAAAGACGACTAAATACTGGTTGATGTCCAGGATAATTTCGATGTGATTTTCTAGAATTTCTAATTTACTGAATTGACATTGGCTGTAGTTTTCGTGCAGCAGAATTCCTTCTTCGCATTTGACGTTAAAATTTCCTTGCGAAAAACTTGGACAATGATACGATTTGCCATGAATACACCTGTTATCGATTAGAGGCACTATTTGCAAATTATCGATTGATTTTAATAGAAATTTCGAATTTGGAATAATTGTAACAAACGCTGACTCAAATTTAGTAGGAATAGAAAGCATGTGAAAAAGATCAAATTCTCTTTCATAATCAATTGGAACTGATAGAAAATATACTATTTGTTCAGGACTAATTAAACAATTAACTTTTAGGATGGCTTCAAAATTTAGGATATTTTCGTATTTTAATTCAAAAGGAAATTAGTTGTGATAGTGAGAGGATAAGTTTTGTAATTCTGAGAATAATTGGTTTGATTGAATGATACTTGGATGTAAAATATTTGATCGGCAAGCTGTTAGAGAATTTTCTATGTCTTGGAGAGTATTAAGAATTAAACTGTAAAGTATTGAAAATTGGTTAAGTAAATCTTTAGCAAATAGAATATTTTGATGTGTAGCTTGTTCACTAACAATTTTATTAAGCTGCATTATTCTTGACGAAAGTAGCATTTCGTTGTGTTGAATATCTTGTACTGTATCATTGAAATTTTGGATAAGTTGATGGCTCAAAGAATACTCTAATTTTAGTTGTTCTTGTAATTGGTTCTCATTATTTTGTACGTGATCAAGGATTTTATAAATTCTTTCTCCATCGTTAGAATCTAAAACACCTGTTAAACTTTTCATAATGTAGCCTAAACCATTCATTAAACCTCTTTTATTTCGATTGCTATAACTATGAATTTTAATATTATCGATTTTTGAATTAATTGATTTTTGAAGAAATCCCACAATTTTGTTGTAATTTGCAAGTTCTAAAATATAAGTTGAACTACTACTAATACTAAGCTTAAAATTAAGATACTGACTATTTAAACTGTTAATTTCCTGATATAGGGGTTCTAAATGATAGTAGTGTACAAACGTGTGTTCTGTTCGTTGAAGTTTGGCCGGACCCAAATTTATTGGCAATATTCCAAAATTTCTTGATATATCTTTGATTTCTGTTCCTTGTCCGAAAGTAAGGAATCTGAAATTTTGAAAAAGAAATTATGTTTTCTTTCTGGGTCGTTTAATATTTGAAAGATGAATTTTGTCGGTGGTGTTACCGTGTGTTGGTTTAATTTTGGCTGTTTTCAGAGCGGGGTCAACCTTTTCGATTGTTTCCGGTTTATATTTATTTAACGTTTTTCTCTGTTTTTGTTTATTTTTTACAAAAACTTGTTTAGGAATTTCGGGAAGAATTTCCCGATTTTCGTTGATCTTAGTTATAACATGTACCTTTTTAGTTTGAATGTCTTCGTTTAATTTCTGATACAATAATTTCATTTTATCCCTATGATTCGATGTATAATTATTTACGAGTTGTTTTTCTAAATCTAGGTTGAATGGAGATTCTATGTCCAAATGACCTGTTATGATTTCGGCTGGTTTCAAATTAGTTACAGAATGAATAGTGTTGTTATATGCTAAAAGGGCATAATTTACCTTCATTTCGATAGGTTCTTTTTTGTATTCGTTCTGATTATTTAGTAGCCGAATATGTTCAATTATAGTTGAGTGAAATTTTTCGATCAGACCATTAGATTCTGGATGTTGTGAACTGATGAAGTGAACTTTAATTTTATGTATCTCTAATAATTCCTTAATTACCGAATTTTTGAACTCATTACCGTTATCTGAAATTATTTGCTCGGGTATGCAATGATGTGTGAAAAATTTGACAAGATTATTTGCTATCTCTATCCCTTGTGCGGAACTTAGTTTGTAGGCTTGACTATATTTTGAAAATGAATCTATTATTGTTAGAAATTTGCAATTTTCTAAGGTTATGCTATCAATATGCACTATTTGGAATGGTTTAGAAGCTGTGGGAGTGACGTTTAATTCGAGTTTTAACGGATGTCTATCATATTTAGTTAACATGCAAAGTTCACAATTATTTATGTAATTCTGAATAGTTTTACGTTGATTTGGCCAATAATAATTAGTTTTTATTCGTTTATCAGTTTCGTCAATGCCTCTATGATTTGTTTTGCCTTCATGTCGAGATTGAATAATAAAATTAACTTCGTCGTCGTCGCAAACATCAATTGATTTCTTTGTACATTTAACAAAATTTATTTCGGAATGTTTAAAATATTTTTGAAGGACTGAACAGAATCTTTCGTAAATTGAATCTTCAAAATACAAATAATACTTTGTTTTTGGCGCGATGTATTCTTTAATAAAATTAATAATTTCTTGTTCATAATTATTTTTGGAGATCTGAATAAATATTCTTTGTTTTTCGTTATTATCTAGTCTAGCTAATTTCGGTTTTGCAGGTGCGAAATTAACTTCGGAAATTATAATTTGGTTTTTACCGTGATTAACAGGAGATTCTATGATAGGAATTCCTATAATTGGGTTTTCTACATTTGAATGGACAGTTTCGTCACTGTCTTCTACTGCATTTTCTTTTAAATCTAGGTCTGCAACTTCAACAATCATCGATTGATTATCGATGTCGCCAGGACCAGGTTTCTGAAGTTTGTCGTTGAATTCCTCTAGATAATTAAAAATTTTGGATTTAACTGGATTTGTTTCATTAACATTTAATTCGACTCTTGAGAGTGCATCTGCATTTTGATTTAGGGAACCTTTTTTGTATTCTACGGTATAATCGTACTCTTCCAGTTTCAAACGCCAACGCAATAATTTTGACGATGGTTCTCGAAGGGAGATAAGCCACTGAAGCGGCTTATGGTCAGTTACAATTTTGAATGTTCTACCAAACAGGTAGGGCCGAAAATACTTGGTGGCCCAAACTATAGCTAGGAGTTCCTTTTCTATAGTTGAGTATCTGCATTCTGTATCGTTAAGAGTTCGACTAGCGTATGATACGGGCAAATCTGATCCGATTTTGCCTTGCGAAAGAACAGCACCTAATGCAAGGTTACTTGCATCAGTAGTGAGTATGAAAGGTTTTTCAAAATTTGGGTATTGCAGTATTGGTTCATTAGTTAAAAGATTTTTGCATAATTCGAAGCATTTTACATACTCTGGATCATTAACATTAATCGTAGCACCTTTTTTTAGACATTTTGTAAAGGGTTTCGTTATTTTTGAGAGGTCTTTGATAAATTTGCGATAGTATCCCAAAAGTCCCAAAAATCCTTTAATTTGCTTAGAGGTTTTTGGTAGCGGATAATTTTGTATTGCTTTTATCTTGTCGGGGTTCGGCTTGACACCTTCTGGCGTCACAATATGCCCCAAATAAGCGACTTCTCTACTGAGAAATTCAGACTTATCTAATTGAATTTTAAAATTTGACGATCTTAATCTATCAAAAACTTCTCGCAAACGACTTATGTGCTCTTGCAAACTCGTACTAAATATTATTATGTCGTCGAGATATACAAGACACTTTTCATTTTGAATGCCCCTTAAGAGATTATCCATAACCCTTTGAAAGGTTGCGGGTGCATTACGTAACCCAAAAGGCATTCGAAGAAATTCATAGTGTCCGTTTTCATTGTTGAAAGCGGTCTTTTGAATGTCCTCTTCGCTCATCTCTATCTGATGAAACCCAGATGCCAAGTCCAAGGTAGAAAAATATTGACATCGTCCTAATTTATCAAGCAATTCACTGATATTCGGTAAAGGGTACCTGTCTCCAATAGTTTTCTCGTTTAATTTCCTATAATCGACCACTATTCTCCATTTTCGTTCCCCTGAAGCGTCCAACTTCTTTGGGACCTCCCAAATAGGCGATGACCATGGTGAATGAGATGGTCGTATAATTTTTTGGTTTAACATTTTTGAAATTTGTTTTTGTACCTCTTTACGATGAATTTCAGGATATCTGTAAGATTTCGTGTACACCGGAATTTCATCAGTAGTTTTTATATTATGTTTAATTTTACTAGTAAAGGTTAATTGGTTACCTTCTACGTGAAAAATGTCTGAGTACTCTTTAATTAAACTTAAAATTGCAGAACGTTCTTCACTATTCATGTGATCTGTTCTGATTTTTGAAATATTTTTGAAATATTTTTGAAATACTTATTAAAATTAAAATTATTATAATTAGGAGAACTATCTGTAGGAAAATCGTATTCGTCGAGTTTTTCTACTAGAAGTGGTTCTTGTATAATTACATTTTGCTCTGAATCAGAAGAATTCAGAATTGTGCAAAGTGCTTGATTATTTTCTACCCTAGAAATACACTCAGGAATTTCTATATTAGAAAATTTCATGTGTGGTATGATAACATCACCGTTTTCAACATTTTCTATGTTAACTTTAACAATCTGTTCAGATCTAGGAGACACTACTATGCAATTCATGCTCTCATGATCTAATTTATGATAGTTAAGTTTTATTTCACTATACGGAGTGGTTAATAAATTATTATTTAAATCTACAACTGCTTTTAAAATTTGCAAATTATCTATTCCCAACAAACAATCTAAATAATTGTGGAAGTTGAATAAATAGTACTTTAATGGAGTATTTTCATTATTAAAAATTTTGGAACAGGGAATTAGGGTACTGAATTTTTCTGTCGATGTCCCATGAGCTGTAGAGATTTGAAAAGCGTCATCTTTAATGAATTTTCGGAAATATTTATTAGCAATAGCTGGTTTAACGAAAGACTTAGAACTACCAGTGTCGATGAGAATTTTTAAGTTGTTTTCAGGAAAAATAATGTAAGGAAGTTTACTTTCGTTGTAGGTCAAGTTCATAAGTTGGAAACTTGATAGTTTTCTGGGGGTTCTGAGGCTGGTTGGTGAAAAAACTCTTCGGCTTGATCGGGATTTTGTTCAACTGCGGGCTCATCGTCAATGTTATGTAATTCTTCCACTATAATTTTATTCCTATTATTATTATAATTTTGGTTTTGACCAAAATTTTGGGAATATCGGGGGACTTGATTAGGACGCCATGTGTTCCTTGTAGAAATAGACATTGGGGTCGGTTTTGGAAGGTTTGGAATTGGATTTGGTTTAAAGGCGTTAAACTCTGGTGTTACTTGGCTTGTATTTTTGTTAAATTGAGGTCGTTGACCGAAGAAATTGGGTTGGCTTGGCCTAAATTGAGAGTTGTGGGCAAAATTTATAATCTGCAGTGGCTGATGATTTGGTCTATGCCTTTGTTGATTGATTTGTGAAGATTGAGGGTGATTTTTAGATACGAATTTAAATTTAGAATTATTTTGAGAGTTTGTCAATTGAAAGTCATTTGTTAGCATGTTTAAAGCTTCATTTAAATCGGACGGATTTTTTGTTCTCATAAGAGGACCAATAGGATGTTTTAATCCTCGTAGTAAAACCCGGAGGGCGAGTTTCCTACAATATGTCGATAAAACCTGACCTTCAATAACGTTACCACTATGAACAGTAATATAGGAAATTTGGAGATTTAAGGCATGTTGAAGACGATTGAAAAAATCGAAGGGAGTTTCATTATTTTGAGACATTTCGACCATTTCTATATTAAGAGTAAATAAGTCACGTTTATCAGCATAAGCATTAAGAAGAGCATTTTTACAATCTAACCAAGTTTTAACGATACAAGACGAGATATTTATAGCTGCGTCACCTTTAATTTTTGCCAAGATGCTAGACATTAAATATTCATTTTGGAAATCGTCTTCATCTTGAGAATTATAAAATTTGTTAACCAATTTTTCGCATATTTCTATAAAGCGAGGGAGAAGTTCAGTTTCGCCGTTAAATTCGGGAATCATTCCCAAATATTCATTTTTTAGGACGGGGGTGTTGTTAGTCATTTTTTGAGTGGTTATTGGAAAACTTCTTAAAAAGGATATGGGGGATCTTGAACGATTCAAAGAGGGTAAATTTGAGTCAGAATCAGTATCGATTGAACTATCAGTATCGGAATCTATAATAGAACCTCTAAAAGACATAAGTTGTACTCACGCAAAAATCAGTATCCTGTCCATGTGCGTTTGGTTCGATGTTCGTTCGAATTTCTTCACGTTAGGTTACTCGATTCGCCTAACTGGATCTGGATGCCAAGGATGCGAACAGCTTGAGAGTTGCCGAAATTCGCGAGGACTTGTCAAATAAATCGTTGAAACGAAACCGGAATTATTTTCACTAATGCCGTTTTGACAATCCTACCGACTGCGCCACTTTTGTAAAAAAGAATTTTGATTAAGTTTTTAAAAATTTTATTTATTTGCAATTACAACTTGTTCGGTTCGAATAAAGATAAAGACTAAGGTTAATGACAATAAAAAAATGCTACTGTACAATTTTTATTACACCGTGGAAAAATACGGAGTCTGCTGACACTGCATAGCGGATAAGAATGTCATCGAACTATACGGAGAAATGACCGTAAATGGACGTAAGATAACTTACCTATACCTATATTATTACCCTCTTAGTTGCATGTTTCGAATCTAACCTAACCATAACTACCCTGCCACTTTTCTGTAAGAAATTTTCTACTTTTTGCCCCATTTTCTTCTTTATAACAATTCCTACCCCCGAATATCCACCTATTGCCCTGTTTTATTCACAAATATCAACTCCAAAAGTCTCCAGCTTCTGACCATCGCACCTCACTGATACTTACTATGTCTAATGCTAACCTATGTATTCATATCAATATTAATTTTTTTAACTTTCTTACTTATTTCACGCTGTCTCGTGGAATGTTACACTTTGCTGATGAGTCCCACCGAAGCAGTCCATGCTTGGATATCCGAATGTAAGACTATTTCACCTCCGGGATATTATGCTCCAGAAGGTGCCATCATAAAATTTTAGTTTTTAGTACAATAATGTGGTGGTTTCCCGTTGCCTTCCACATCGCAGAGTGAATATCACAGCGCCATACCGACCCCACAGTCTCTAACACTCTGATTACTGAAATAGCTGCTGTCCTCTTTCAGACACTTGATTTAGTCTGTTTTCTCAATAAAACCCCCTCAACATGGTTAAACCTTTGGTTCGGCTCTCTAGATCATTGAAGCGCACAAACCAACCATCCCACTCGTTCCAGTATTAGATACTGGAACTACGTCAAGGTACAAGTCCGTTGGGGTAGACCATAACGATAAATTTATAAGAAATAGGTCAGGTCAGGTGCTTACACTTTTTGAAGTAGAATGCCATTCTGCTTCAGATGGCGAAATTATATATAGGGTGTTCTATTTAAGAAAATTGACTTATAAATTTAAAGTTTGTTCGATACGACATTAGATTAACAACACCTTGTATGAATCAGGCAAATTAGACGCGTCGTAGGAAATACGTAGCAAAAAGATATTTTTAAAAAATGTGATGCAGAGGCGTAAAATTTCAAAAAATAATTAATATTTCGAGAATGTCTGGCTTTTTAATTATGGTTATATAATAAAAGTCCCCTTATAAAAACGAGTAGAATAGAAATCTATTGTCATTCATATGGCATTCCATTAAAAAAATTAAGTTGGTAGTCGTTTCCGGTGTAACGGAAGCACCATGACTTGTAAGATGTTTTCGTTGAAAAGTTCAAAGTCCGATTCCAAATTTTCAGAATTGTAACTGAAGCGTATCACCCTGTATATCATAAACGAGAGAAAATATTCTATAACTCAAAAAGAGAAAAATAATAGCATACTACGTACCGAGATGGAAAATGTTTCAATACAGCCGAGGGCTAGATAGATGACCAAGGCGCGAAGCGCCGCGTTCAGCTATAGGCTTTTTTGAATAAACAGTACAACAGTAGAGTACAGCAAATATAAAAAAAATATTTTTAAAATATTTATACGGGTGTCCTAATACTCGTAGTACCGCGGTGGAGTTTTGGGCCTTTATTATGCATTTTAGAGAAAAAAGTTACACGAGAGACTCGTTCTTATTTTTGGTTTTTCAGACTTTAAAATTATTTCCATGCAGGTTGTTTCATTTCTGCAGTACATCATCTAATTTTGTTTTTTTAATGGACGACCCTGTATTTAATTGCACTTTCAGATTCCTTAATTGATTTTTCTTTGAGGTTGTACCTATGAGTAAGACATATTTTGCCTAAAATGAATAAGTACCTATCTTCGACGCAACCGACATTTTCTTGAAGATATAAAGTATAAACAGATGCAGAGGAATTTTGAAATTTAAATACCTAGGTACCTTCGGATGAAATAACGCTGAAGAAGAGATATTTTGGTAAGATTAAAACGCAATATGTATCTAGGAATAATCGCTGCAGTAGTTAAAAATGGAAATATACAGGTTATGGGCAGTTCCATGACCAAATTAAAAAATTTCAGAACTCCATAACGTACTTTTTTAAACTGAACTATATAATTCTTATACGTTACAATTTATTGCTTTCTGCTACAAATTATCTTTCTGTTATGTATAAACTTCCATCCCTCTGAAGTTAATAGGTTTTGAGATGATCAACCACAAATAGCTATCAGTACTAATTCCCTTCAAAAAAATTAATATTTTTCCATAAGGAATTCACATTTTCAAACTAGCATCAAAACGAATACCTATGAATTTCTTAAGTGGGTATTTAAAAATTCCAATTGTTTCGCTCATGCCCATTAATATCACCTGGGAAGTAGGTGTTCGTAATTCTTAGATTTCTCAAACAACTTTTGGAATTTTCGCACGAAATCTTGAACACTTCAGCTACTCGTTATGCAGAATTACCACGCTACATTCTCAGTTGTTTTGTAATTTCAGAAAAAATTACGCATTTGACATTTGACATTTTAAATTGGAAGAAAATTGTGGATTTCCAATTAAACAAAACTGCACTTTTCCTTGAAATTAAGAGAAAACTGAGAATGTAGAGTATTTCTGCCTAAAGAGTAGCTGAAGTGTTCAAAATTTCGTGTAAGAATGCCAAAAGTTGTTTAGGGAATCTAGGAATTACGAACACCTACTTCTCAGGGGACATTAACGTGCATGAGCGAGACCGTTGAAACTTTTAAATATTCCCTTAACAGTAATGGCCACGGTACACTATGTCAGTTGCACGCGTTTTCCCTATAGGTAAATTAGAGATGGTTACACATTTGAGTTTGGTTTTTATTCGAAAGACACTATTTCAACTTTAAATTATATCTATACGTGAGTATTCGTGTACCATTTTGAAACTGTGCAAAGACAATGTGAAAATATAATTTTTTTTATAAATGCACAGTACCAATTATACACTACAGTGTGAGTAAAAAGTCTGGCACTAATTTTACAAAAAATTCAGGAATCATTTCTGATAAGAACGCTCGAACATGTCAACCTAATTTTTGTAAAGTGCATCTTTTTTTTTTTTTTTGATCATTGGCTCCCCATATCTTTGAAGTCGTAGTTGGATAGTGGCGAAAATTACGAATTCAGTGATATGCCACAGTATGACATTGACATTTCTCGAAATAATCAATTTTAAAGAAAAAAAAAACAAAAACACGCAAGGAAAATGAGTTAGCGATGGAATATTGACAGTTTAATTGATCGGAAACTATGTAAATTTGATAAAATAAAATTAATTAACTAAAAACAACAGTTAAAGTTTGTGTTCAAATTGCCATCCATGTACTTCTTGGCAATACAGAATCCGCCATCGAAATTCCTGTAGAACATTGCGGAGAGTGCCTGGTCGAAATGCTGTAATTTCGTTGCGGATTCTCTGCTGTAATTCATCAATTGTATTTGGCCGTTTAAAATAAATTTTGCTTTCAAGAAAAAATCTAGTGGGGTAAGATCGGGGATAGTGCAGGCCACTTAATAGCCCCCCCCCCTCCTATCAATCCACCTGGGAAAAATTTGGTCTAAATAATTCCGAACCATCACTGCAAAGTGTGCAGGAGCCCCATAATGTTGGTACCATAAAGTATTTTTTGGTAAGTCCGGATCTTCATGATATGGGTAGAGAACAGAAAGGGCGGGAGTTAAATCATCCCTTAAAAAATTTCTATACGATTCAGCGGTTAATGACCCTTCAATGAAAAATGCCCCCAAAATTCAATCCCGCTAAAAACATTGACTTTTACAGTGAACTGAGTGTGAGTTTCCATCATACAATGTGGATTATCAGCAGTCCTGTATCTGCAGTTTTTCCGATTTACTGAACCATTAACAAAAAAATAGATTATTATCCGATTTACGAATTCGAAATCGGTACCACATCGATTCATCATAGTCTCGCAGAACTGTAATCTGCGATCAGGGTCATCCTCATTTATAATAGCCCAAGGGTCTTGATAATTCGAAATAACTTGATACATTTTCGAAAGCGGGTTGCTCGGCAACATCCCTACGCCGAAGGCGGAGGTATGTTGCCACAGAGAAACCCGCTTGAGGAAATTTATCAAGTTATTTCGAATTATCAAGACTCGAGGGCTATTCGGTAAGAAAATTTTTTGCCCAAAAAGAACAATTTGTTAAAAAGAAATTAAAATTGAAAAGAACAATCTTGGAAATGACATTTTGTGCAAAAAATTCGACAGCAGTGCTACAGTAATCCAGATGACATAAGTGAAAATAGCCCATAAGCACTCTTCAGTTAAATGTTCTCCTGATTGGCCGTCTTTGAACACGTGACTGTAGATACACAAATTCTATTGGATTATTGTATAGGTAAAAAATTTTCATTGTACTAAAACTAATTTTGAAGACGTTCAATACCGTTTTTTAGCAGATATTATGGTTGGCAGCCAGCTCCCGTGTAGTTGTATGTGGATTTTCTTGCGTGGTCAATAAAATATTTAATTGAACGTCTTCTTCTACTCGCGAACGACCAGTTCGAGGATGATCCTTAACATAACCGAATTTTTTACGATTTTAGACACTGTCGATCTTGTAATAGGCTCTTGCTCTGGATACTTATTATTGAAGAGCTCCCACAACTCTGCTTCGCTCGCCATAACCAATCATTAACAAAATTTCTATTCTTTGTCTTTCGCTTAAATATCGCACCATTTCCACTACTAATCTTAAAAAATAATTTAAAAAAATATGAAATAACAAATAGAAACCCACAAGACAATGCTGAATTGTTAGAATTTAATTGGAAACTTCAATTATTTTCGTTTCCAATTAATTAAACTGTCAATATTCCATGGCTAACTCATTTTCCTTGCGAGTTTTTGGTTTTTCTTTAAACTTGATTATTTCGAAAACTATTAATGACAATGTCATACTGTTGTATATCAGTGAATTCGTCATTTTAGCCACTATCCAACTACGACTTCAAAAGTATGGGGAGCCATTTAAAGAAATGGACGATGACGTCCATAGTGCAAAATCAAAAGACTGAAAAAACGACAATTATCAAAAAATTAGATTGATTCCTGAACTTTTGATCTAATTAGTTTCAGTTTACTCACACTGTATATAATACTTAGGTAGATATAATTTAAAGTTGAAATAGCTTCTTTCGAATAAAAACCTCCCTCAAAATATCTAATCATCTCTAATTTATAAGAAAAACGCGTGCAGCTGATTGTGTTAGTAACTTATTATTATTTTTCGTTTGTAGATTATTGGCGATTAAATATTATTTGAAGGTGAATATTTCAAAAAGCCTTAATTTTAGGGGCGGGAAAGTTTATACATAATTGAATGGATGCTCGTCAAGGAAAGCAACTACGACATAAAAATTATAAGGTTCCATAATAAATTCTCGGTTTTCAATCCTGCGGCAGTTTCTCATAGATACGGTTTTCCGGTCACCAAGATATTGCTGCTCCACAGATCTTCAAAGAAATGCTGGTAAAGTCAAGAATTTGCGTATTAAGCAAAAATATCTCATACGACCTTACAGTAGAATCAGTTAAGGGATCCAAAATTGCAGTCAAATACAGGTGTTTCATTTAAAAAACAATGTTAGATGCTGTGTTCTACAAGCAGTCAATCCTGCATGAAGTTACACGGATTTTACGATATTTTATGAGTTGCCAAATATTAAAGGTAAATTGCTGGAATAGGACTTGAACTTTTTGGAATTTATTCCATTTAGAGTATTGCAGAATGTTGAACATTATTTTATTCGGCGAATATTATACCTTATGATGCCTGCCTGTGCACCGTTCTAAATACCTAATTATAAGTACAGTTAGTAGTCAACATTAACAATTTGTGTTTATAACAATTTTTGTTCAACGAGGGGTACGGCGCTTGCCTTTGCATCGGACAGAGCGGGTTTGCTTTCATACCCGGCTAGAAAGGCTTTATTTTTATTTCTTATGTTTGGGGAGGCATCATTTAAAACATATTGGTAATTTGGAAATAAATTTCGTTAACGAGTTTGAAATGTAAATAAAAATAATAGCATACCTATCCTTTTTTATAAGAAACGTGCTAAAATTAGGTATGTGAAAAGAAATTAATAAAATATTATTTTCGTGTTGAGCAGGCAACAGGGATAACAGAAGGATGTCAGTTTTCAATAAAACAGTAGTATACGTTGATAGACATTCTTTAAAATTTACCAACGGAAATCAACCAAACATCATAGTACAGTAATACATAAAAGATACACAAGCAGGAATCAGGGCGAACACACACAACATGAGCAAAACAGAAGCTACTAAACACGTAGACGCGTAGAAACTGGTGCCCGTGGCGTAAAATAGGAAAACTCACTTTGGTACTGTGTATTCTCAGGAAATCTAACCGTATTATGAACTTTCCCATGAATAATAGTTATTTAACGAACAAGTGTATTAATAAAGGCGATTAATAATCGAGACATTTTCACTCACGAGCGCAGCATCTGAGGCAGATGTTGCTAAACATTTGAGGGCTTTGCAAATCCTGAAGGAACCTACGGAAAAGTGGGATACCCTAATCATCTACCTCATAACTTCAAAAATAGATAGTATCACACTTCGTCATTGGGAAGAAGAGAAATCGAAGCACGACAGCGTATCTTTGGATACCATAAACGAGTTTTTGAAAAATCGTGCTGATCTTCTCGAATCCCTCGAACAGGGCAAAACTAACAAGAAATTCTCGAAGTCCAAGTATGAACCGAAGTTCAACACCAAATCGTTTGCAATATCGAAACCGTACTGCACATTCTGTAAAGGAGAACATTATGTGCAAGGATGCCCAGATCTTTTGAACCTAAGTATCAAGGATATAATCGAACAAGTAAAGGGCAAACATTTATGCGTTAACTGTCTTAGAAAAGGGCATATGGTCAAGCAGTGTCGATCCAGCTCTTGCCAGACTTGTCATTCTCGTCATCATTCTTTGCTTCACCTACAGAAGGAGGAAGAGGCAAACTCCCCTAGCAGGCCCGCTGTGCCAGAAGCTATTAATCAAGTCGCTCAACCACACGCAAGTTTGAGCAATTCTAGTTATCATTGCGGTTTAGGAACTACCCAAGTGTTACTGGCCACAGCTCGCATTCGCGTTTTCGACGAGGACAATAAACCTCACATTGTGCGAGCATTTTTGGATCCAGGTTCTCAGAGCAGTTTCATAACCTCTAGGCTCTGCAACATTTTGCGTTTAAAACGTGACGAAATTCAAATGTCAATTGGCGGTTTAAACGAGACTGAAATCAGTACACGTGTAAAGACATCAGTTTTGGCGCAATCTTTAATAAACAGTTTTCATTCCGAATGTCCTGCTTGGTTGTCCCTCTCATCACTACCTTCCGAATTTCACGGTCGATCTTCAAGGCATTAAGATCCCGAACAACATCACTCTGGCTGATCCCGAGTTTCACGTGTCTCAGAACATAGACATTTTAATAGGTGCGGATTGGTACTGGGAGCTTACGTGCGTAGGTCAGACGAAATTAACACCCAATGGTCCTGTGCTTCGGAAAACAAGGTTAGGGTGGATTGTATCGGGCCCCATGCCTGCTCCATCAGCGCCCACGGTTCACTGCAATTTTGTGAAAAATCTTGGAAGCGATTCAAATCTAGAACAGCAGGTATCTCGATTTTGGGAGATAGAAGAGATCTCCAATACAAAACCGCTTTCTCGAGAAGAGAAACTATGTGAATCAATTTTCGTAGAAACTGTGAAACGTAACGAAGAAGGTCGTTTTATTGTTACTATACCGTTGAAGGAGAGTCCAGGGAAATTGGGAAGCTCATATGAAACGGCTAAAAAACGTTTGCTAAAGCTGGAACAGAAATTCCTTGCAAATCCTGAATTCAAAGGGAAGTACCATGATTTCATTCACGAATATATCGATTTAGGCCACATGTACAAGGTCACTAATGACACCGAAAAGATCGCATACTACATGCCCCACCATGGGGTGATTAAGGAGAGCAGCCTCACAACGAAGTTGCGCGTCGTGTTCGACGCTTCATGCCCCACTACTACAGGCTATTCTTTTAACAGTTTACAGATGGTTGGTGCCACAATTCAACCAGATGTGGTCTCTGCACTCATTCGGTACAGAAAATACAATTTCGTTGTCGTTGGTGATGTTGAGAAGATGTACCGAATGTGTCTTGTGAATCAGAATCAGACTCCTTTGCAGCGCATTTTGTGGCGCGACGACCCAAACGATCCAATAGACATCTACGAATTAGCAACCGTCACGTACGGAACCGCCTCTGCCAGCTTCCTCTCGACCAGATGCCTCTACGAACTCGGAGTACAGTGTTCTCAGTCCTCGCCGATAATTTCGGATGCAATCAAACATAAATTCTGTGTAGACGACCTCCTCACCGGCGGCGACACCATAAACGAAGCCAGCTTCATTGCAAATGAAGTTACACGCGTGTTAGCCACTGGAGGGTTTGCATTACGAAAATTCATTTCAAATAGTTCTGAGGTCCTAAAGGGAATAAATGCACGAGATAAATGCGATCTTTTAGATCTGGGTATCAACGAAAACACCAAAACTCTTGGCATGGTTTGGAACGGCAAGGCAGATTGCTTTTTATTCAAGATAAGTGAAAGTCCAGGCAAACGAGCCACAAAGAGGACTATACTATCAGAGGTCTCGCAGATCTTCGATCCGTTGGGTCTTTTGTCGCCATGCATCATTGTAGCAAAGATCATACTCCAGAAACTTTGGTCTGAAAGGATATCCTGGGATGAGTCGCTACCTACCTACCTCCATTCCGAATGGATCCAATTTCGTGATGAGCTCAGTTGTTTAAACGAGGTCAGGGTTTCTAGGCAAATAACATGCAAGAACACCATTGGTGTAGAGCTACATAGTTTTTCCGATGCCAGCCAAAATGCATATGGCGCATGTGTTTACGCAAGATCTCGAGATCAGAACGGCAGAATATACGTTCACTTAGTTTGCGCTAAGTCTAGGGTCGCCCCACTAAAGACTCAAACAATTCCTCGCCTAGAGCTAACTGCAGCATTGCTGGCAGTGAAATTAGTTAACAAAGTGAGATTAGCTTTAAACATACACTTAGAGAAAACTACCTATTGGTGTGATTCAACTATAGTTTTAGGGTGGGTCAACACATCACCCAATTTACTCCAAACCTTTGTCGCCAATCGGATAGCGGCAATACAAGAGTCCTCAGATACACAAGAGTGGCGGTATGTCCCAACAGCTGACAATCCAGCCGACCATGTGTCCCGTGGTGTGAAACCAAGTTGCCTAAAGGAATTAGCCGCCTATTGGAACGGTCCCAAATGGCTAGTAAACGATGAATCTTCATGGCCCGTCCTCCAATTTCAAAAGGAAGAGCTACCAGAAATCAAGAAAACTCTTCAAGTTCACGTGTCAAGGACAGAAACTCCGATGATTATCATTGGCAACTATTCACATCTCAATAGACTGACAAGGGTCGTTGCATACTGCTGCAGATTTGCACATAACTGCCGAAATCGCAAGGAAAGTAGGTACCGAGGGCCCTTGATGGTAGAAGAAGTAGAACGAGCCCTGCTCGTCATTGCAAAAATGTCTCAAGCAGAATCATTCATGTCCGAAATTAACGATCTTAGAAAAAACAGGTCGGTTGATTCTAAGAGCAAACTTCTTAAATTGAACCCATTCCTTGACAAGGACGGGGTTCTTCGTGTCGGTGGAAGACTCTCAAATCCTGACTTTGATTACAACAAGAAACACCCGATAGTTCTGTCATCGAAGCATCATTTTACGAAGTTATTATTTGAAAGGGAGCACCTCAATCTATTACACGCTGGACCCCAACTGCTATTGTCAGCAATACGTGATAAGTATTGGCCTATTGGAGGTCGAAGCCTTGCTAGAAGTGTTGTCTATCGTTGTATACGATGCTTCAGAATGAAGCCCACTACCATAAGTCCGATTATGGGTAATCTTCCACCCAAAAGAGTTCAGCCGGCTCCGCCATTTTATACTTCGGGAGTCGACTTTGCCGGTCCCTTCTATATCAAAGATAGGAAGGGCCGAGGATGTAAGATAACGAAGTGCTATATTAGTTTGTTCATATGTTTCTGCACCCGAGCCGTGCACTTAGAGTTGGTCTCTGACCTTACGAAAGAATCTTTCATGCTGGCATTGAAAAGATTAATCGCTCGACGAGCCAAGCCTCGCCAAATTTACTCAGATAACGGCAGTAATTTTGTCTCAGCCAGCAAAGATATTAAAGATCTTGGCCATTTCTTAAAAACTAACGCCGATGATTTAACAGAATCCGTAAGCAATGAAGGTGTCTCTTGGTCTTTCATTCCCTCTTACTCGCCTCATTTCGGAGGTCTTTGGGAGTCGGGTATCAAATCGTGCAAACATCACTTACGTCGTGTGGTAGGTGAAACTATTCTGACATTTGAGTCATTTTATACTGTGTTGACGCAAATCGAGGCGGTGCTCAACTCCCGACCTATCGCCCCTCTCTCTTCTGATCCATCAGACTTGAGTCCCTTAACACCTTCACATTTCATAATCGGACGTTGCATAACTTCAACGTCAGACCCGGACGTGACGAACGTTCCTCAAAATAGACTATCCCACTTCGAGCAAATACAGCAGCTTCAACAGCATTTCTGGGCCAGATGGTCAAGAGAGTACATTTCAGAGATGCAACAACGCTGTAAATGGCCCCAGGAACGAGGGTCGTTGCACGAAAATGATATGGTCGTCATAAAGGATGATCACGCGCCTCCTTTAAAATGGTCTCTCGGCCGCGTAGTTACCTTGCATCCTGGCAAGGACGGAGTAGCTAGAGTCGCCACTGTACGCACTTCATCAGTGGTAGTGAAACGCTCCTTTGCAAATATCTGCCCTTTGCCAGTGTTGTAAAAGCAGAGTAATGTGTTGTGTTTGTGTTTTAAATTTAGCTGTTGTTTGTATTTAACATTTTTGTTTTCTCTGGCTATAATAGTTAACTATGTTTATTTACCTATGACTTGTTAGTATTAGATTTTTATATTTTTTTTGTTTGTTAGTGTTAAGTGTCACTTGTAACGAAAACCTATTTGTACACTTTTTGAAAGTGTGTACTTTCAAGGGCGGGAGGATGTTCATAATTTAAATGTATTATGTAGTTAGAATTTTATAGGCTTGAACCAAAGTTATTATATGGGAAGTTGCCTAATGCGAGGTTCGTTTTTAGTCGGCTGCGATCGGAAATTGACGTCACCCAAAGACCGTAATTTCCTGCCGTACATTAGCGGATAAGCGGAGCGCATAGAACGGGGGAATAAAATAATCACCGTTAGGTATAAAATAATAATTAAAATAATTAAAACTAAATTTCTGTGAACATCTGTTTCTGTAGAAATGTACACTTTCTTCGTCATGATAAGCGATGAATCAATAAATGCACAAAAATTAGTACTTATGTACCATGGCTGAGTATACTCAACCATGCTTATGTACATACCATATTATTACAGACACTTCCAGATTAGTTTCGGGAATGATACTAGGCAAGTAGGTACGTATTTATTGGGGTAGGTAGTAGGTATGAAGGTAAGTAGGTATTAGGTAGGTATACAACTTACGTTTTGCTTTCAAAACACATCGCCGAGTAAAAAATGTTTATAAGTAGGTATTTTTCGAGGTATTTTTTTATTCAAATAACTAGGTACATAATGTTATTTCTATATTGCTTACTTATGTGCATAATTTTTCAACTTTTTACTTTGTTTAGAATTAGTCGGAGTATGGGTGTATGCATTTATTTCTGTAAATAAAATACTGTATGTGGGTTTTCAGTATAATAGGTACTGTTAAAAATGAACGGCATCGAGGGCGATTTCGTTTTCAATCTAGGTTTAACTTCATTAGGTTAACATATAGCTAATTCAAAAATCGAAATTACTCTATTCTCCAATATTAGAATACGATCATTTTTGCTTTAAATTTTTACAAATTACCTAGGTATCCATATAGGTAGTTCACTTTCAGTAATAAACTTAGGTATACCAGAAATAGTCAGGCCCACGCCCAGAAGAAACTGTAGAATCCGTGGACTGAAATTCCAATTTGAACCTGACGATATCTCGATGAAATGATCCGCCGTTTTTACACTAATTACCTACCTACGTAAGTAATAAGTGTGGGAAATTTAGTGCAGGAATTTGAGGTAAGTAAGTGCCTATCTTTAGGACCTTTACTTACACCTTTTTGCTTTAAATATAGGAACAAAAGAAATCTACCTTACCTTTTTCATTAACTGCAGAACGATCAAACTTCATAACATTACAGGTTATACATAAATTCATGCTATCAAAGGCATGCATAAAACGCGGGTATCGGGAAACACATGCAGACGTCTCTACACGTATGTGTGCGGAGCGCGGCCGAGGTCCATCGCTGACGTCACTTGCTTCCCCCACTCGTACTTCACGCGGTGCTACAGCGCTTTACGGGCATTAGGCAACTTCCCATATAATAACTTTGGGCTTGAACCGCCGCGCATGTGGTCTTAAGTTGCACCATTGCGCTTGCCCGTGGAGATGTCGCCGAATGCAGCGATCCCCAGTTGGCCAGATTCTACCAGTCAGTCGAGCAACATACTTCAGCGGAGGTGCACGCGCTGTCAAGATTTCTCTCGCTGTGCCCGCTGCTAATAATTATTCTCGTACTCGCGTTCGGGGAAATCGTCTTTAAACGCTAAGTAGCATTCATTTGTTTCCTCCCCGTCCGTAATTTGTAAACGCTCCAGTTTGTATTACTTAATAAAGCCACTAGAAATCAGTGTATTGGTTTTATTGTGTAAAGCGAAAGAAAAGTAGAAACCAGTCATTTTACAGTCCGCTTAACGTTCAAAATCTCATCACGTACGTAGAAAAATTACAATTTATGCTGTTGTATAGTGTAATGCCGCCGATCAGATGGATGAACATGAACATTGGTCGCCGCACACCTATAGCAAGAAGAACAGCAAACTCACGACTGAATCAGAACGATGGACAACGCGAAAAGCGAAATGAGTCGGAGAGACTACGATTGTCACAATCACGATCTGAGCAGTCACAGGGAGAATGGGAAGACCAAAATGCAAACGATTGATTGCGAAAGAGTCACTATCGAACGTACACAGATCAATTATATGACGATCGCATGGAACATAACCTGAATAATCGAAAAATATTGCAGTAATACAAAAACGTAATCAGAATTTGACTCCAAATGTTTCACATAGAATAAACGCTTTGGCTAATGAATCAAAATTTCAATACGAAAAGTACCTAATTTTAGGCAGGACAACTTCTGCCGGGCCGCCAGTTTGATATAAAAATGCATCACTGGCTTTCCGTTGGGGATCTTTGTAATGGAAGTTTCTGTCCCCCTCATCCAACTTAACACTAGATATCAATAAAAATCATAAGTCGGCCTGTATATGCTGAACTTACCTTTACTTCCGCCTGGTATATTGGGATTTGTATTGACTCCTGTACTGCCTGTACAGTGTACAGACCCCTAACCACACAAAATTTGAAATACTATATACGTATTTCGGCAACTAAGTTGCCATCTTCAGTAGTACGGAAACAAATTTTAAAAATAAAATGATAATAATAATAATGGAGGGGTGTGCATAGCACATTTGGGGAGTTGCGACCCCACATACCCAAGCACTCTACAATGGGCAAGGGGACCATTGGGAGTATGAACCCACCCCCCCATTACCACGAGTTAAATAATGGTACGACAGGGCTCTGTTGAGGTGTGCTGGCAGTAACTGAAAAATGCAATTCCATATTTTTATGGAGCAGAAAAAAGGAAATTTTGTAGCCTCGGACGAGCGACGTTACGGTCGGGAACGTCGCGGGAATAGCCAGCCTGACATAGCGACGGATAATGCAAACCCTGGCGAACGTGTTTTGTCGGAACAGCCGGCAACCACCAAGGCAGGACTTCCACGACAACGTATGGCATGAACAGAAAATATGAATATGAAAAATGTCATGCGTTGTTACAACACAGCAACACAACTGGAAACCATTTCAACAGGTTATAGAACACAACTACGCAAGTTATTTGTTGAGCATTACCCACACTTAGTTGAGGTTGTAACCGAACAAAGGCTCAGATCAAAAACGTGTAATAACGAGGGACAACAGGCTCACGCACACGAAATACAGAGAATAAAGGGAAACGTGGCTGCGGAGCTACACCAGGGTCAACAAGTTACCAGTGAGGATAACACACCGAAAGTTATAGCAGATCAATCTGGCACATCCATGTTCACACCGCCTCAGCAACCTAATATACTCACACACCCCACAACATTGCAACGATCCACCCAGCAAACACAAGACACACCCCAATGCAGTAAAACTCCGTACAGCGGAGCCACCAGAAATTTTAATCGGGAGCTTACAGACGAAACAGAAGCCAACATAACAACCTGGCGAGGAACTGACCCAACAATAAGACATCCACTACCTAGGCTCATATTCATACAACAAACACAACGGATAAATAATGAATACAATGAAAAAGGAAGTCATAATGAAATACGTAACAGACGACATTGACCTCGAAGACACACATATGATAATATACTCTGCTGCAGCTGCAGTAATAACATGCAACGGTCAGAAGATACAGCAGAGTGGAGTGCAGAGCGAGAGAAGGGAACGCAAACCAAGGCGGCAGATGAGAATAGAGAATAAAATAGCAACACTAAAAGGAAACCTAGGAAGACTTACGCAATACGGCAAAGGTAGTAGATCCAGGAAAATAATAAAATACATCTCTCAAATCACACAAAATAACAACCAAACGATACAGGAAGTAGTCGATACATCAAAACAGAAATTAGCAGTATACTCGGCACGCCTTAAGAGGTATAAAAAATCAGATAACAGAAAATCAGCAAATACACTTCAACAAAAACGAAACGCAAAGGAAGAAAAAGAGTTATTAGACGTACCTAGCACAGAAGAAATTTCGGATTTCTGGAAGACATTATGGTCAAAACCCGTACAGCATAAAGAAGACACAACATGGATCCGAGAAGAAGGACATAAACATAGAAATATCGAAGAACAGAGAGATTGGATAGTTACGATAGAAGAATTCGAGCAAACGATAAAAAACTCGCACAACTGGAAATGGCCCTGGGTAGACCACGTACATAATTTCTGGTATAAATAGTTAGCATCTGTTCACAAACACTTAACAGAACTAATCAATATAGTGAACAGAACAAATCTAAATAATGATACAGAAACCACAACTATGCCCAAGGTTCTTAACAGAAGGCAGAACATAAATAAAGCAAAAAATGAGGAAACACAGAATCCAGCCAACTACAGGCCAATAACTTGTCTGCCAACTTTATACAAAATTTTAACATCCATCATATGCAGGAAGATATACCAGCATCTGACAGAGAATAACATTATCACAGAAGAACAGAAAGGATGCAGGAGACATAGTCAGGGTTCTAAAGAACAGTTAATTATTATAGACAGTGTCATCACCAGGCAAGCAGAGAGAGAACAGAGAAACCTACATACGTGCTACATAGATTACAAAAAAGCATTCGATTCGGTCCCCCACAGCTGGCTAGCAATAGTTTTAAAGATATATAAAATACATCCAATCATACCGAATTTCCTAACAACGAACATGGTGACATGGAAAACAAGCATACATCTGAGAACACAGACGCGAGTTGTTCGGACGGACAAAATATACAATAAAGAGGGATATTCCAAGGCGGCGCACTCAGCGCCTTCTGGTTCTGCATGTGCCTAAACCCCTTGTCGAACACACTGAGACAAACAAAATATGGCTTTGATATAAGACATTGGAAAATACGTCAACACAGATTAAATCATCGATTATACATGGATGACATCAAGATATATACAGCCACGCAAACACAGATGAAAGGGCTTCTCAAAATAATAGAGGGAGTCATATCAGACATGAAAATGGAATTTGGAATTAGCAAATGTAAAACGCTGCATATGGAGAGAGGAAAATGGCAGGAACAGCTTGATGCGGAAACTCTCAACAATGAAACGATGGACAGCATGGCCAAAGGCGAAACATACAAATACCAAGGATTTCGACAAAACACGCGACTTGACCACACAACTATGAAAAATCTCTTGAAGACACAATACAGAAATCGCTTGAAACTTCTACTCAAAACTGCTCTTCACTCGAAAAATTTATTCAGAGCCATAAACACGTATGCAATTCCCCTTCTGACGTATTCGTTCGGTATTACAAACTGGACAAACACTGACTTGGAATATGTCAACATACTCACAAGGTCAGAACTGAAAAAAGCAGAAAATGGCACCCAAACTCAAGCAAGGAAAGATTAGCAATACCTAGACGAGAAGGAGGAAGAGGCATGATAGACATCCACCCATTGCATTCACACCAAATAACAGCGCTTAGGCAATATTTTCGTAACAAAAATAACCCATTACATGAAGCGGTAGTGCGGGCAGACAGAAATTACACACCACTTAATCTATCTACAGACAATATTCACACAGTGGAACACACACTGCAACAGAAGAAAGAGGAATGGGCAAGGAAAAACTGCACGGTAAGCACTGCTACATCGTGAATAGCGAAGGTATTGACAGGGAACGCACATACACATGGTTAATAAAGGGTCAGCTCTATCCGGAAACGGAAGGTTTCATAATAGCAATCCAGGATCAAGTAGTAGGTAGCTACTCGTAACTATCAGAAACACATAATAAGAGAAACAAGCATAAACGATATATGCCGTAAATGCCATGTACAGAGCGAACCAATAAAACATATAATTAGGAGGTTGTAAGCTTCTGGCTGAAACAGAATATACGGAACGAGATAACTCGGCAGCAAAGATCATTCACTAAGCAATAGCAATTAAATACGAACTACTAAACGACGACATACCGTACTACAAATACACCCCTAGCAGTATAATAGAAAACGATAACTACAAACTACTGGGACGTGACTTTATATACAGATAAAACAATAATACAAAATAGACCAGACATCACCTTCCAAGACAAAAAGCAGAACATGACATACACACATCAAAATGGTCTAGGGGACAAGGCTAAAATAAATATTGTTGCAACTGGTGGAAGTATTATGGCGTAACGATGAAATAAAACCTAAAGTTGCACAAAAAACTTTTATTTTTAGCAAAAACACACAAAAAGATTGCCATATTTTCGTTATACAGGGTGTACAAAGAAACATAGAAAACTTAAACTTAGAAATTGTAAGGGAATTGGAACGAAAATGAAAAATTTGCACATTTAATACAGTGTATGACCACCTCTGCTGTTAATCACAGCTCGGCATCTATTAGGCATACTTCTTATCAAATTGTCTATTTCATTTTGTTCAATTTGTTGCCATTGGTCTTGTAAACAATTTGAGAGCTCTTCCCTTATTTGAAACACCATACCATGATTCAGGACACGTTTCTGCAGCACATCCCATACGTGTTCTATGGGATTCAAGTCGGGGGATTGTGCCGGCCACGGCAATACTGCAATATTCTGCTCGTCCAAAAAATTTCTAACTATTCCCGTAGCATGTGGTGGAGCATTGTCGTGCATAAATAAGAACTGTCCCCCGGCTTGTTCTGCCTGTGGAAGGATAACAGGTTGTAGAATTGTATCCCGATATGCCCTGGCTGTTAAAGAGCCTTCCACAAAAACGAGGTTAGTTCTACGTCCAATCCCAACTCCAGCCCAAACTATTACAGTCCCCCCTTGATACCGGTCCACTTCCTGAACAGTTGCCAAACGATTTTCGTTGCCAGGTCTTCGCCACACCTTCAGTCTTCTAGAATCTGGCTTCAAACCGAATCTGGATTCATCGGTAAATAGGACGGAAGCCCAATCTTGTTCTTGCCAGTTAACGTGTTCTTCAGTCCATTCTAACCTCCGAGCGCGATTCCCACGCGAAAGTACTGAAACCCTAACGTGTCGTCGAGCATGGAGCTCAACCTCATGTAATCTGTTCCTCACAGTTTGACCACTGACACCGATCTGATGAACGTTTTGAAGTTCAATTTTTAATTGGTTGGCCGTAAGATATCGGTCACGAAGAGCTCGTAAACGAAGAAATCTATCCTGCACAGCATTTGTTTTTCTGGTGGAACCATGATGTCTTTCTTTCACTTCGCAAGTTTCTTGATAACGCTGCCACAAACGTCCAATGGTACTTTTGGCGGAATTTACAGCCTCCGCTACATTTCGAATAGTCATGCCACCCTGTAGCATGCCTACAGCTCGTAACTAAATATCACTACCAAGGTGCACTCTTTCCATCTTTATTTATTCTAAAAGAGTAGAAAACTCAACTTGTTTTCTTCTCAATCAAACGTAAACTTAGTAAAATTAACACGTATTGACAGTACAAACAGCGCTTCGCTGCAAATCATCAGCTAACTCATTTGTTTTACAGAAACGAAAATTTATAACATTGCCTACTAGACCCCAAGAATGTCACATGTTATATTCACATAATATTTTAAACAACTTTCGCAAATATGCTTTTTACGTTTGTCCCCTAGACCATTTTGATGTGTGTATATTATAGACATATCAGTACCAATAGATAAAAATATAACGATTAAATACAGAGAGAAAAATGAAAAATACAAACCACTAGCAGTAGAAATAGAGCGAATAGAACCAACAGAAACAGGTATGCATCGTCCCGTTCATAATATCAGCGACGGGAATCACTCCAGACACTTTCACACAACACCTCAAGCAACTTCAGCTGAACCCTCTCATACATCAACAAATACAGAAATCGATTATTTTAAAAACATGTAACATGGTCCGGCCATTCCTGCATAAAATACAATAGTACCTTTTCTAATTTGATTCTTTAAACCCGTTAGAAGAGAAGATTAATGCCATCATCAGATTGATGTGAATAAAAGAAAGACATAATAATAATGATAATAATGATAAAGATGATATCACTGATAATAAATACAATAATAATATATACTCAACTCGCCACACTCCGAAAATATCGAAGTTCACTAGGCTAGATCTCAAGCAGGGTTGCCAACAGTTGAAAAGTGAAAACCGCAACTGTAAAGAAAAAGATAGCCCAAAACCGCCAAATTCAAAATACAGCATCTCTTAGGTCGCTTTTACTCATAGATATATTATATGTATATGTAAATTGTGTGATTAAATAAAGGGAGTGCCTCCGTAGCCGGCGCCGGCCTTGCGTATAGTTGCCGGCGCGCTTCTATTTGGGAACGAAAAAGACTGATACAATGCATACGCATTTTAAACAGACCCCTTAGCTGCCCTCTCGCACCAGACACACGCATTTTTGGCAAAAAAGATAATGTAAAAATCTAACCTCGAAAAACTAACCTCTACGGGAGCCGATCCTAATAGGACTAAGCATACCAAATTACCAGTTCTATGCGATACCTCCCTACCTACCGTCGCCGTCGCTGCTGGATGCGTACAATTAACAAGGTACTTAAACTGGCGTATTATTAATTCGTTATGGAAATCGGCTCCGGCAACAATACACCTATAAAATTGTAGCCGGCGCCGGTTACGGAGGCACTTCCTTAAATAAATACCAATTCAAGTTTCTGCAAGCTCTTTTATCATGACCAAAAAATACAATGGGATACTTAAATGTGACAAGAAAATAAAATACAATTCATAAATGTAACCAAAAAAGTAAAATAAAATAATTCTTAAATCAATTCAAGAATCAATTGTACCCCTAACCACATAAATTTTGAAATACTATATACGCATTTCGGCAGCTAAGCTGCCATCTTTAGTAGCAGGGAAAAACCTATAGTAATAAAAATAAAAATGGCAATAACATTAATGCAAAAAAAAAAAAAAAAAAAAAAAAAAAACAATTATATATATGACAATAATAATAACAACAATAATGATGATGTGAAAATACCTGACCTATATTATTGTTATTGTCACTATCATTGTTTCACATCATCATTATTGTTGTTATTATTATTGTCATATATATAATTGTTTTTTTTTTTTTTTTTGCATTAATGTTATTGCCATTTTTATTTTTATTACTGTAGGTTTTTCCCTGCTACTGAAGATGACAGCTTAGCTGCCGAAATGCGTATATAGTATTTCAAAATTTATGTGGTTAGGGGTACAATTGATTCTTGAATTGATTATTTAACCACAGTCTCTTACATCTTAATCCTTAATTCTTAAATGTAAATAAATTCAGATATCTCGCATAGCTTCTCCTCCAACACAGACACAACCACGGAACGCGCACATACTATAGAATTATTTATAGAACAGAAATAGTACGTTCGGTGACACCACGGAAGACACGGTGACCACAGACAAAGTGCACTCTGCACGGTAAACTTAGAGTCGGCGCACTCGTTTCGCCGACTCATACTGAAGCACGGTGAAACGCTGAAGCAAAGACTTACGAGGGGACTTAGCTATTTACATTTTCGATTGAAGCAGGGTGAATAATCACAGTCTAAGCGTTTGTGTGTGGAAAAGGCAAAACAAAACAGCCGACCAGTTGTGTAGTGAACAGGTGCCGCCGCGGAAACAGAATATCGCGGAACATTCGCTTGGTCCGTTGCTTGAATATAATAACAAACAACGATCTCCGCGACCCGCTGGCCCACGAACGTGTAGGCTTCAAAACAAAATCAGCTGTTCCATAAGGACGCTAGGTCCATTCTAGACGTCTTTGCGCTGAAGCAAGCTTTTGTTGTGCGCATTTTAAAATGTTGTGATACTAACTTAACAAACTTTGTAGAGCCAGAGCCCAAATATCGCAAAATTTTCACTACCAACCGCCCAATTTACCGCCTACCGCAATTTTAAAAAAAGTACCCGCAAATTCATATTTTTTATAGCCCAATTTGCGGTTTATCGCCCAACTTGGCAACCGTGATCTCAAGCCAGAATGAGCTCCGCCCGGAGAAATTCCTTTATATATACCCAAAGTGACGTAGCACTGACGTCACCTGTGACGTCAACATGAATCACTTTAGGATAGAAATTACTTATATTCAAGCTTTACGCTCATTTCTATACCTTCTGTTCTTATTTTAAACATCACAAGTGTACTAGAAGTTGCCATCCTTAATGCAGTTTCGGTATAAAACATCCTATCTTCAGAATGATTTGAAATAAACAAAAAGAAGGAAAATAATCCAATTTTGACCAAATAACCTCTAAGGTCCATATCTTATATGGACTATCAATTAAACTGCAATAAAGAAGACCTTGACACCTACACACTTACAATTTTACTGGTAAAATTTACACCTGTCTAGGTTCCAGCCTACATATCAACGACATCTAACAATACGGAATCAGAAATTGGACCTGAATCTGAATTAATAAGTTTGCCTTCATACTTGCGAATAAACCTACTCTCATTTATGGACATCTAGGTGTAGAGAGGAACCTGCTCCAACGCTAAATCAACTTGTTACCTACTTGTTTCCCGTATTTGTATATTATTTTAACCGAGTAATATTTTGTGGAGCAAGAGTGGCTGTAATTTTTATTACGATTGAATTTGATTGTTAATGTAGGATTACTTGCATCAAATTGAATAAATTTGTGAAATTCAGGAACTGTTAAGAGTTGGCAGAGACTGACTTCGGATCTCAAATTGGTTCAGAAATCATAGTTAAATAGAGAGATGCAAAGATGAAAAGTTTGATGCGAAACGTTTCAAATTTTCATTTCATGAAAATTTCGATAATAGGAATAAAACTTTTCAAGTTTTGTTGTTATGAAAAGTTTTACTCTGACATCTTTGATTCAAAAACTATAATACCGAGATGTTGAAGAACATGCACTTTGAAGTAATCTATTAGAGATGAAATTTGGAAATTTCTAAACTTTCTAAATTTCTAAACAAATCAATTTTATTAAAAAATATTGTATGTTGTTTTTGTTTTATTTTCAAATTATTTTTTGACTTCTACTTCCAATAAACAAGTAAAACGTAAACCTAAAAACTCCGCGAATTAAGGTTAATTATTACCTGAGTGAAATTTTTAATATTATCACACACTTTGTTACCATAAGCAGCTATAATACTAAATTTAAAAAACCCTCTATTTTGTCCATGAAAAGTTTCAGTGTAAAATATAAAGTTAAGAAAGATGGGTTTCAAAAGTTTTCAAAATTTTTTAATATGGCTTTCCAAAATATTTCTATTGCCTACCATCTACCAAAAGGCATCAAAGAATGTGAACAATAATATGCATCTAACTCCCTATTGTCCAATAACGACTTCATAAGCCGAAGATCCCTCTCATGTACATGATGACCGGTTATATCTGAAATGTGCCAAATGTTATTTAAACCTGGTAACGATAGTATGCCTTGTTTACCCAATATATCTCTTGTCACAAATACTACACTTTATTTCGTAAATTCCAGACTGAGCGGTGTATGCTAAACATACATTTTGCGACTAGGTTCCAAACCTCTGGTATGTGCTAAACTATACGGAACCTTAACATATTTCTTATTCTCAATAGGCGACATGGAGAAAGTCATGGAATCCTTAACAAACTTTCTGTGTCTAATTCTGCTTACCAATCTATCATCTACGACAGTCATGTACCCATTATGAATCGCAACATCCTTTACATAATTTAACTCTTTTTGATACCTTACAGTTGACAGAGGAAATGATACCAATCTGTTGACAAGAAAGTGCAAAGCCGAAAGTTTATGTTGTATTGAGTGTTGCGAATCATTCACAATAAACCTACTGATATTACTATCCTTCCTATACACATCAAATTCCAAGCGGCCGATGCCGTTCCTGACAACCAAGGCATCCAAAAAAGATTGAACCTTTTTGTTCCATTTCACAGGTGAATTTAACACTATTAAAACGTGATTTTAAATTATCTAAGAAATCATCAATTCTGCTCCTCTTGGTATCAAAAACAGCGAACACATCTTCCACATAACGCTACCACACTCGAGGGAAGTACTCACTATCTTTTTTGAAAAACACTTTAAACCTACTCATGAACCAATTAGCCAAAAACCGAGATAAACTATTGCCCATAGCAGTCCCTTCCTGCTGTTCAAAAAACTTACTATTGATTTGAAAACAATTCTGGGACATACATAATGAGGTCAATTTCAAATATTCATCTACTTTAATTTTGCCAACTTCATTTTCAGTCCGTAGCATAGCTCCTCCAAGTATGCAAGCGTGGTAGGTACAGGTAACACTTGGAAATAACGACACAACATAGAAAGAAACCAACACCTCACCCTCATCAAGGACTATGTTTTTAATTTCATTAATAAACTAACGAATTCGCAACTGAAAAAACTTTCCGAAGATACTTGGAGGTATCTTCGGACTGAAAATGAAGTTGGCAAAATTAAAGTGGACGAATATTTGAAATTGACCTCATTATGTATGTCCAAGAATTGTTTTCAAATCAATAGTAGTTTTTTGAACAGCAGGAAGGGACTGCTATGGGCAATAGTTTATCTCCGTTTTTGGCTAATTTGTCCATGAGTAGGTTTGAAGTATTTTTCAAAAGAGATAGTGTGTACTTCCCTCGACTGTGGTTGCGTTATGTGGATGGTGTGTTTATTCCAATCCCAATTTGGCTGTTAGACGTTATGCAGGAACAATTCCGAATTGGTACCATCCAAGGGCATTTTTCTGAAACTTAGACGTTATGCAGGAACATATTATCCATCCATGTACATTTTTCTCGAGCTTAAGTCGTCACCTAAGAAAAATTGGGAGATTTAAACAGCGAGTGGATCAACAACACATAGTCAAATTAGTTACAACATCTCGTAAACCAAGACCTAAATCAAAATTTTACAAGAGTGAAAAAAATTAAAGAAATTAACGCTTGGTATAAAAAACAATACCTTTGAACCATAGACGTGCGCAGAGGAAATTTAGGGAGTCAACGGGTATTGCAACCCTCCTTTCCTCCGTTTGCGCATCGTTTTTTTTAATAAAAAATACACAAACATTGTGCCAGTATATGAAAGAATGTTGTACAAAATTTCAATGGAATATACTAAAAAATAAAGGAGTTATTAATATTTTTTTTAATTTTAACTTTAACGCCCTGTATCTTGAAAGAAAGAAGCTTAAATGAAAAATGGCATAAGGAAAGTCCCATTATTTTCGGCCAGATAATCTGTGGTTAACGGCTTGACCTACTTTATTGTAACACCCTGTATACAGCAAACAAGTGTGTAGGGCAAAGCATCGCACTGATGAGTCCCAAAAGGACGAAGTCAGTGGTCTAAGGTTTTTTATAGACATTCGAAATATAAAATATTGAAAAACTTCTAACAGTAACTTGTTTTTTATCCATGTCGTAAGCGTCGGCGCAAATTATATGTATAAGTATATTGAAGTACAGGTCGAACGTCACTCATTGCTAGTAGACCCGTGGCGCAGGAGAGAGTGCACTGGCTTATGAAACAAAAGTTATTAGGTCCTATGCTTGTGTGAGATTCAACTTTTTTGCGTTCTTTCCGGTTCGCCGTCAGGCAGGGATCTCCATAATAATTCCAATGCGGGTCACACTTATAAATTATAAATTACCACCCGTCAGTACTGTGGTGAGGCTCTCGTCGTTGTTGGAGACATTAATCGGACAAGAACGGATCCTCTACTGAATTCCTATAGGTACTCGGTTGCCTATATGTATACCAAAGTGAGAGGGAGCTTCCATTACAACTAAAGAAACAACTCCGACTTAGCGACGACCTACCGTACGGAACCTGAGTAGTTGCTAAAATAATTTCTCAGAATTCAAACTGAGTGATTTGGGGTGCACCTCGCTCGTGGTGAGAACTTCACATGTTACACGGCGCAAAACTTGCCGCCGCCGACCGGGAGTCGAACCCGGGTCCCCGCGCTCCGAAGCCCTCTGCTCTCCCACTGAGCAATCGGCGACCTTACACGCCTTCTTTCTATTCATCCATTTATACCTAAGACTGTATCAGTTCGGCCCGTCCCGACAAGCTAGCCGTCCTCGGCTACCCCAGCCACTGGCCACTTTCAGCGTCAGCGACGCGAACCTGCTACACAACGCACCTCATGTGCACACCACCCGCCGTACTCTCCTCTAGCACGCGGGTTGCCTATCCCACTTCTGATATGTTACACGGCGCAAAACTTGCCGCCGCCGACCGGGAGTCGAACCAGGGTCCCCGCGCTCCGAAGCCCTCTGCTCTCCCAATGATCAATCGGCGACTTTACACGCCTTCTTTCTATTCATCCATTTATACCTAAGACTGTAACACACAATGGATTCGACCTCTGCATTTTACGGGCACTGGCTAGAAACTTCGAAGTTTTAAATTGATTTTGTTTCAATTTTTTTTGTGATAATTATTGGAAATATTAATATTAATAATTATCCTTTCAACAACGAATAGACGTACAAACCACAAACGAAACTATTAATAACAAATATTATTGGATATTGTAGTAAGTATTGAGCGCCGAGCAAGGTCTCAGTCACGCCGACGCCTTTCTACAACTAAATTACATAATAATACACGCGACTGGCACACAACAAACTTAGCCGCTAGCCAGTGTGTTGCCCGAATTTACAAGTGAAGCGTTTCTGAGACGTAGGCAACATTTCGTGTTTCGTATTGTCAAAAGTTCAACAAACAGCTGATTATAAAAATACACTGTAAGAATCTGATAAATATTGGCTGCTTACGGTAAATCGGAATAGATTCAGTGAGAATAATTCTTAGATTATTCGTTCATTTAAAACTATTGATATTCGTATGCACTAATTAGAAATGATGTTGTCGGAGCTATAAAGATACCAGGTAGGTACATGCTATTTCGTGAGTGCAACAGTATAAATTGGAACATTTCGTAAAAAGCGGCATTCAAGGAGTTTCGTCAGGTAAGAATAAAGTTATTTAACTTGATCGTGTAATTCTTTTAATTTATTAAATAGGTATGTAATAATTGGCATTGATGAGGTATTCATGACAGGAATAACTTATTGTGGTAAGATAGATAAAATTGAGATACATATTCTTATATTTGCATTAGGCTTTGAACATTGCAAAAAATTACGAGTACACATTTTGAATTTTCTATAATGTAGATGATAAGTTTAAAGAGGAAGGAACTATTTCTATAACAAATGTATTGCACGAACACGTATGTAATTTGAATGAAGAAGTCTAACAAGTAGTTGACTGCAATTATTACTATTAGGTATCTAATCTCTATCAATATATTACGTAAAAACATTCTCTCGGACTTGTTTCTATTATTTTTCTGTAATATTGCAATTAACGTTAAGTACCTACTTATTTCGATCAGAATGGAAATTTGGAAAAAAATATTTAATGCTGATGTTTTGCTTTTCATTTTCAGAAATAGATGCTTTACAATAAATTGGAAACATTGCTATTGCTTCCTTATTTCGTTAAATATGCTGTTTCAATAATTTTGTTTTGACATCTAGGTACTTTTTTCGGATTCTCATGACTCAGTCTTATCGCGTTAATTACTGTTGAACTCTGTTCCAGTCGCTGCTCTTTGCATTCTAGAATTTAATAGAAATGTACTTGTACATCTGTACAGTCGCACATAAATATCTGGGGGTCTACAAAGAGTAATGTCGGTTAGTGGGCATGTTTTTTATCAGGTGGCATTGGAATCAGCCTGCAATAAGTCTATCAGAAAAGAAGACAACAAATTATTTTAATAATATATAATATGTCTATACTGACATTAAAAATACCTACTTGCAGTCGGAAACGCAGGGCTCTAAGTTTGAAGAGTTTGTTAACACAATTTCATGCCATACCTTCCTATTGTACAAGTAAAATAGGAAGGAAGCTTGCGGCCGAATCGGCAGATTCTGCAGTCTGAATTTTGTTCGGTATTCCGTTTTGGTTTTCCTGATATTCGGTACAAGCCGAATCGACCATAAGATCCGGCTGCGTATAGTACCTATATTACATAACAGGTATAGAAAGTGACAAATTAATGATAAGTATACACTTCTCATTGAGTTATGTTACCATTTTTTCTACGATCCCCTAAGCACCCTTAAGAATGTGACGTCGATTTATTATCTATTTTAGTAAGTGTCAAATTTTAAAAGTAACCTACCTACTTACTTCGTTATTTCGAGTAATCGCAACTGGCCGATTCATGTAAGAAATTTAATTTAGGGAAGTAGTCTGGGGCCGCTTCAACAACTTCTAGCGCAGCGCACTCCTTAGAAGAATCGCCGCTGTCTTTTATTTCCATTTTCAGACTTATGTAAATTTGGAACGCGGCGCAATACTTATAGCAGTTAAATGTCAAGATTTTAAAACTGCTTGCAATATTTCAATATACCTATGCACCCTATTGTCTGCTGCCGTATTGCCCGTTGGTTATTATAAGTCTAGGTGCACGCTAACGTGCACGCAAAAGTGAAAATTTAGGGCACGCGAATTGCGAACACGGGTTGTGTTAAAACTTGTAGCAAAGATATTTATGAAACAAAACAGATTGACGGAAACCTGACAGAACGCATTTTTGAAACAGACCACTTAAGTGATGGGAGATCTGGCATGCAATTTTTTGTAAAAAACGTAACGTAAAAACCTGAAGAAAAAAACTAACCTCTACAGGAGCCGACCCCACCCCTAAGGACATCAAACAACTAGCTCTAACATTCTAAGCGATACCTACCTACTCACCGACGCTGTTGACGGGGTTGACAACTAACGAATTACTTAAACGAAGGTTTACCGTAGGTATACATAGTGCCCCGATTTTGACTTCAGTATTGGTAACATGGTTAAATGGGGAAAGTTTAGCACAATTTTAGGGCCACCTCAAATTTGCATTCAAATTTTGAATATCTTTTTTGGTTTTTGAGGTATCTGAAAAAACAGAAAAATGTGTGTTTTAATTTTAATGGATAGGTAGGTATTCTTTTTATTATTTATTTTACATTGTTGACTTTAATATTATTAAGCTACTTTTTGAAGATACGTTTGGTGGTCTTATCAATTTTTTCCCATTTCTTTTTAGTTCCGAGATGAGACTACTACCTTTTGTTTTTCTTATGGAAGCCAGTTATTTTGTTTCTACTTTTCAATAGCACTTTCTATTACCTTTTCAACGATGTATTACAACCTGTAAACATTTTTAATTTTTCAAAAGTTAATAAAAGAAAAGAACGGAACAAGTACTTTATTAATGCACCACAACATTCTTTTGTTTGCAAATAAATTTTTATTTTCTGTTCTTTTGTTTTAGTTAGTTTTTGAAAAATTTAAATATTTGTGGGTTGTAATAATATAGCGTTGAAAAGGTAATATAAAGCGCTATTCGAAAATGCAAACAAAACATGTGGCGTTCATAAGAAAAACAAACGTTAGTAGTCTTATTTTCAAAATTATTTAGTACCTATCGAACAGAATATAAATTTTGGAAAAATTATCTGATGCTAAAATTTTTGTTTTTCACAATAAATTGGAAAAATTGTTATTGCTTCCTTAATCCTTATATCGCTAAATATGCATTTTCAATAACTTTGTTGTAACGTCTATGTAGGTACTTTTTAGGATTCTCATAACCCAGTGTCTTATCACATTGAACTCTGCTCCAGTCGCGGTACTTTGCATTCCAACACAAGCACATCAAATCACGAGTGCTTTGCGCGGGTGATCTTCTGTCAAATTTTCACAAGTAGTTAGTAAGTAACAGCTTGAGTAAACTTACCTAAAAATTCCAGACCATGCACGAATTGTATTTGTCAAGATTATTTTACGAATCGAAGCAACGCAGCTCAAAACGAAGTAACCACAATTTTACGTAAATTAATTCAGATTATTAATACAATTTGTTTTCTATTTTTAACATCCAATCCGGCACATTATAAAACCGTACCTGCAAATGGATAGTCAACACCACCAAAGCGTTGTCAACTGTGTGAGAAATAATTCTTCAGATACTATTAATAGTACAACTTCTGGTTCAAGTAATAATTCAGAGAAAAGTGCTGTAAATATTTGACGTTTGGCTGGTACTAAAGTACTTAACTACATTGTAAATTAAAAATGCACCTACAAATTCGCAACTATGACAACTTATCAACAAGTAAAATTATCGAAAAGAAATTACAGAAATAATACAAGTCATGGGACCCAAATTAAATATTTCAATTGGCCAATTTGACGATGAAAAAAATAATCTTATTTTATTTTAACTAGGTATCATGGCACTTGGTTATTTTATAGTTAATTAAAGCTTAACTAAAGCTTATCTGTTATAGTGTAACTGTATTTATGTTTTCAAGTGCAAGACAAATAAAACCTAAATTTTCGAACCCGAACCACACTATATATTTTCTATTTTTGAAAATTCAAAAATATGTTAAATGTGAAAGTTTTATTTTTGGTCTTTAAGTTTGAGAAATAATCGAGAGTTAAAATATGGCAACAATCTGGAACAATCTGTATATCATCGCCTCGTCCTCGTCCGAGAGACAATTTGATTCTGACTGCTGCGATATAGCACACATGAGATATTGCCACAATATCGTAATTAAGTACGCCGTGATTTATTTTGTTGTCTGTTTTCACTGAATGTGATATTTCTAAAATAGGCTTCCCAGTAGGTGAATAGTTGAGTTATTTAATAATCGTACTATAGTAGATATTCTTTGATATAGTTTAGTAGTAGTATAGTGTCGTATAGTAAGTAAAGAAATTGACAACAAAATATGTTGCCACAGCATAGGTACTCGACTATACGATATGGCAATATTATAAGATTTCTAATTAAATGTAACTATTTCAAAAAGCAGCAAAGATAAGTTTCGGGAGTGCTATATCGCTGTAATCCGAATAAAATTGTTCGTCGGATGAGGTAATGTATACAGGTTATTCCATTTAAAAAGAGGGAGTGCCTCCGTAGCCGGCGCCGGCCTTGCGTATAGTTGCCGGCGCGTTTCTATTTGGGAACGAAAAAGACTAATACAACGCATTTTAAACAGACCACTTAACTGCCCTCTCGCACCAGACACATGCATTTTTGCAAAAAAAGATAATGTAAAAACGCGATAGAAACAACTAACCTATATGGGAGCCGATCCCACCCGGTCCGAGAATACCGAACTACCAGTTCCATGCGATACCTACCTACCTACCGTCGCTGCTGGATGCGTTACAACTAACAAGGTATCTAAACTGCCCTATTATTAATTCGTAAACTGGCACGGCTGTCCGAAGTTATGGAAACCGGCTCCGGCAACAATACACCTATAAAACTGTAGCCGGCGCCGCGCCGGTTACGGAGGCACTACCTTAAAAAAATCAAATTTATATTTGAAACTTACCAAATTTCATTTTCAACTTTTTTCTAATTGCATATTTCAAAACTTAACTACCAGAACTGAAACTTCTGTACGTAACTTAATTCTGTAATTCCAAAAATAACGGAGATAAAGGGGGTGGGAACTTTAGTGAAACACGTTTCCGTTATTTTGTGATTTATAAATTAAAGACTTAATGATGCTTTTTTTCTGTTTTATTCTAAGTACATTTTCATTCTCAAGTTTGAAGCAAATGAAAACTAGCTATATGAACCTGGTCGTTCGCATTTTTTTTGTAAGTTTGAAATTGGCAGGGTGCATTGCTTGTGTTTAATTCGTCCACTGCACAGTGACATGGAATAAAAATTCAATGATCTTTATTTTTGTCTATTTAGGGAATCCAATCATTTTTGTAACGATTGTGGTGTTAATTTCTGATCGCATGTCTAAATAAATCAGTGAGATACTGAAACAAACTAATAAATAACTCTCTTTGTGTTTCTCTTCTTCTATTTGGAATTATAATAGATCAAGTCCAGCTTTCTACTTATAAGTGACTGCCGGAGTCAAACAACTACTCCTTGGGCAAATATCCCGCCATGCACTTAGTATAGTAGAGTGCACGCAAGAAGTCTACCTCACCAATGCTGGATGTGTTTCAAACCTCCATACGTGTCCCATCGCACTATGCCATGATCTAGTTGTGCATTTCGCACCGCACTGTTGAATCTGAATAGGACCAAATCAATGGGGCTGCTGTGTGTGCATTCTACTATGTACTCTACGTACATTCTTTGATTCAGTGCCTTGCGGGTTATTTGTCCGAGGAGTAGGTAGCTGCCTGAACAAGACTTATTCACACACAGTGGTTAGATAGAGAACTTTGACGTAAATTCGCTTTGAATTCAACTCCTGAGGATGCTGACGTTGTCAGCGAAACACGTATCGAGTTTACTGTTTCTCTGTCTTTTGACGGGTGGAGTTACCTTATTCATAGTGAAGACTCATTCACAAATCTGCGGCTAGTTTGGTGAATTTGGCTGTCGCTTATACTTGACTCAGTCAGTCTTTTTTTTTGACTTTTGGTCTCTGACAATATTTAGGTCGATGACAGATTGTCATCTTCACCTTTATTAGCATGATATATGATATTGTGGTGGTTAGCCCTTTTGATGGGTGACTTGAAAATGGAAGTTAAAAGGCGTCCGCGTCCTTTCGGAGAAGGAGTCGCGGGCGCTTCGCCGTAGGGGCGAGATCGTCAATAGAATAGTCGAGAGCCCTTTTGACTAAAGGGTTCGAATGTGATACAGATTTATCAAAGATCTTGACGGCAGTGGATTTTGCGAACTTGATGATGCTCGGAATTTCCAGATCGGAATGGAGCTGGGCGTTGCGTACGAACCAGGGGGCGTCGGTAATCGTGCGGAGGACTTTGCTTTGTATGATTTGGGGTTTCTTGAGGTGAGTAGCGGCTGCATACCCCCAACAAGAGATGCCGTAGGTGATGGAAGGTCGAATGACGCTGGTGTAAAGAAGACGTTTGCACCTTAGGTTCAGGTTTGAATCCCTGAGCATGGGCAGTAGCCCTTTGATTGCCCCGAAACCGATGCGTTTGACGTTGTCTGTGTGGGCTGACCAAGTGAGTTTTTGATCGAACGTGAGACCTAGATATTTAGCTTCCTTTGTCCAAGGGACACGGAGGTTATTGACGTAGACAGATAGTGGCGGAGGAGATCTGCGCTTGCTGAAGAATACAGCTTGCGTTTTATCGGCATTGACGGCGATTTTCCATGTCTCCATCCAGTCGACGAGCTGATCGAGGTGCGTCTGCAGTCGAGTGACTGCTAGCTCGGGGCTTCTGCTCTGCGAAATCAGAGCAGTGTCGTCTGCAAACTGAGCGAATTCCATGGTGAATTCATGGGAAATGTCATGCGTGTACAGATTGTACAACATTGGACCGAGGACTGAGCCTTGGGGTACTCCAGCTTTTACTGCCTTTAAGGTGGAGATGGCATCTTTGACGGAGACTTCGAATGTACGACGGTACAGAAAGGAGCGGACAATTTTGACGAGGCCTATTGAGAGACCTGCGGAGACCAACTTATGGATTAAACCCTTGTGCCAGACTTTATCGAAAGCCTTCGAAACGTCGAGGAAGGCAACGCAGGTGACATCGCGTTTTTCAAAACCGGTAGCGATTTTTTCGACCAGACGGAGAGCTTGAAGCTCGGGAGAATGCTCTTTGCGAAAACCGAACTGCTCATTTGGAAGTAGCTCGAGAGAGTCTACTTCTTCCATGAGTCTGGAAAGTACGATGCGCTCGTAAATCTTTCCGAAAGTGGACAGCAAGCTGATGGGACGATGGTTGGAAGGTTGGGTGAGATCTTTGCCAGATTTAGGAATCGTGATAATCCTGGCCTTCCTCCAGGATTCGGGAAAATAGTTCAGGCGCAGGCAAGCGTTGATGATGTTCAACAACTTGACCTGGGCTTTCTTGGGCATACGTTTTACGGATAAATTTGTGACACCGTCACGACCTGGTGCTTTACGATTTTTGAGGGACTTGATGATAGATTGGAGTTCTGGCAGTGTGGCATGATCGAGGCTGCCCGGAGGACTATCGTCCACCAGTAGTACGCTGGCTCTGACCTGATCTAGGACATCAAGATCATCGTCGAAATCATTTAGCTGGCACTGGCTTTCAATACTCTCAGCAAGTATTTCTGCCTTTTCGGCATTACTGCACCCCATACCGCGAGTACCTTGCAGCGGGGGAATGACCTCCCTGCTGTTCCTTAGCGACTTTGCTAATCTCCACATGCCATTGCGGTTATTAGAAAGTTCCCTCATTTTGTTACCCCACGCTTCATTGTGAAAATCGCGCAGTTTTTGCCTGACCTGATTATTTAGCCTTGTTGCCTCGGCTTTGTCGTTAGGATGCAGAGTCCTTTGAGCCACTTTTCTGGCTCTCCGTTTCTCCTGTATGAGAAGAAGTATCTCGGCAGGAAGAACCGTGGGGGTACGTGTTTTGCATCTAACCTCTTTAGTACAGAGGGCTAGTGCTACTTTGATTTCACCACTGAGTGTGGCGATTTCCTCCTCAACTTCCAGCAGAGAAGTTAGGGGACGTATGCCGGAAATGGTCCTGATGAGGACGCCGGGGAATTTTTGCCATTGGACGATGGACTTGACTATTTCAGTGGGCACTTCTGTTTCAGGATCGATGGTTATGAATATTGGTTCGTGGTCAGAGCTGAGGTCTGATACCACCGTGACGTCAACTGCAGAAGCAACATTTCTGCTGACACATATGTCGAGAATTTCGGGACGCCCTATAGCACCGTAATGAGTAGGGTGACTGGGAATGTGGAGTTTGAGGTTGGTGTTCTCAAACTCCTCGAGAAGAGCCTTACCAGACCGGTTAGTGCCGTGAAAACCCCAGAGGGTGTGTTTGGCGTTTAGATCACCTAGCAGAATTGATTTCTCAGGGGGCGGAAGAAGTGCCCGGATATCTTCGATAGTGATAACTTTGTTCGGAGAGCAATAGGCGGAAACCAAATTTACTGGACCTTTACTTGTCCTAACTTCGATAATTGTATTTTCAATGACCGAGCGACCAGGGGGCTTGAGAACATGAGGGACGTGTTTTCTGATGAGAACAGCCGTGCCACCGTGCGGCTGAATCGTCCTATCACTGCGATACACAACATAATTCGGGATCTTGAACGGGTTATTATTATTTAACCACGTCTCACCCAGTAACATAATATCAACCTTTTCCTCGTCGAGAAAGACCATTAATTCCTGTTTTTTATTCAAAACACCTGCAGCATTCCAATAAGCGACCTTTAGAGTACCTGTTATTGTTGTCGTAGCCATTAACAATTTTTAGGGGATGTGGAATTGAACATTTTGCTCAGTTGTTGAGCAATACCTTGCATTTGTTGGTACATACTGCTGAAGCTGCTAAAGAGATCAGCGGGGGTGACAGGGGTTGCCTCTTGAGCGTTAGATTTAACCTTTCCGGCGTAGCTCGCGTCAGATGTGACGAGAGAGGACTTGGGGCGAGCGGACACTTGGGGAGCGGATTTTACCGGAGCGGACCTGGGTTTGGGCCAACATTTGCAACCCTTATACGAAGCAGTGTGGTCACCAGCACAGTTCGCACACTTGGGGGGCACAGATTTCTCCTTAGTACAATCGTACGAGGAGTGATTACCGGCACACTTGACACACTTGGGACACGCATTGCAGCGACTCTGCGCTTGTCCGAACCGTTGACAGCGGTAACACTGGGAGGACACCGTCTTTCGCCTTTGCGACTCGACGGTGATGACCACATGAACGATGCGACCTAGCTGAAAAATGTGTTTTTCTTCCCTGGGTAGAGTAACCAAAATGAGGGGCATGGACGACTTGTCTTTAAACCTCGTTAACCTTATTACCGACTTGGGGTGGTACCCCAATTCCTCGAGCTCGGATTGAACAAGCAGAGTCTCAATCGGCTCGGGAACCCCACGCAGGACAACATGTAGTAATTTCTCCGAAGGGAGAGCGAAAGTGTGGTATTCAACACCCAAACGAGACATTAATTTAGTACCCTCACGAAAATCATTAACAGTACTCAAGTGTATGCGTATGCCTTCAGTGGTGGACTTGGCTTTTGTAATATTAACCTTGTGTAAGTTGAATTGTGTACTCACATGTGTCCATTTTGTTTTATCTCGCAGGATAACGGGCGGAACTTTTTCGGTGCGCTCGGTGGCGTCAGTGTCGGTGGCGTCTCCTGCGATTGCCGGAGGCAAGGGTGTCCTGGGTGATTGCGGCCTGGGCGGCTGCCTAGGGGACTCGGTCCTGGGGGGTTGCGGCTTCGGGGGCTGCGGCTTCGCGGACTGCGGCTTCGGGGGCTGCTGCTTCAGGGGCTGCTGCTTCGGGGGCTGCGGCTTCGGAATGGGGGGCTGCGGCTGCGAGGGCTGCGGCTCGGGGTCCTCACTTGGTACTACGTCCATCTCGGCGGCGGGGTCCTCGTCCACGGCCAGGACTTCGAACTGGTTTGACAGCTTGATTTTCTTGGGCAAAGCTGGAAACTCACAGTTATTAGAAATGTCAGACTTACCTCTGCTGTTCTTCTTTTGTGCCTGACGCACGTCGTAAATCGTCTGGGGGCGGGCTGGAACGAAGTCCTGGGAGCCGAACCACTCGAGCTTCTCCAAGAGCGATTGGATCGTCCTGGTCAGCTCGTCGATCCGGCGGGACTGCTCGCTCAGCTGGGCGCGTAGGCTCCGGTTCTCCTGCATCAGGATGGCGGCGTCCCCGGCTGGGGCGTCTCCGTCCATGTTGGCGGCGTCTCTTCGGAAAATTCTTGTCTAAGCAAGCTTAAACTCAAAAATTCCAAAGCGTTGAAAAACGCTATAAGAACACCGTGTTGCTGTAGTCGTAGATCTCGGTGAGCACTGTATAACGCAAGCTAAAAGCTTACTCGCACAGAGCAGACAGAAGTAAGACGCTATCGGATCAAAATACGTGTGTACGCATCAGAATCCAGAGAGCGAAAATGCTCAGTCAGTCATTATAATATAAGTAGAGCTTGGTATGATCTATTTGTGCATAGTGCGCCGTACTGATGCGACTGCAGTTGCTGTGTACATTTAGACCATGCAAGTTCTGAGAGAGTTAGGATTAGACTGCGCATTGCACGCATCACAATATATTTCTCAAAACTAAAAATGGTTTGAGTATCAATCAATAGAGATGCAGTATTCTCATTAAAATCGAATAAAAAGTACTTTACTTCATTTTCAGACAAATTGGTGATATGTATAAATAATCATTATGTTACGCTTTATGTACGTATAAAATGACAAAACTTTCCTATCTCCACCTAAGTGACGTAACCGTGTCAAGTGCTTGCTACGTGGCTGAAGTTAGATTTGGATTTAGATTTGCAATTCGCGTTTTTACAGCGGTCCAGATAAATACTGCACAGTTATATTCTAAATGATATTTTTCAATTAAATAATGGACATTTAACAAATTTAGGATGCTAGGGTTTATTCTAATGTACAGAAATGCTTAAATGAAGTACGGTAATTGAAGTTTTACTAAAACATGCATTTAAAATGTAATATATAGGTACAATATTCATGGATTACTTGAACCTAATAATAATTTCAAATAAAAATTCGCCAGAATAATAATTAGATTGCAACACTAAACACAACGTAGGGGTTGAGCTATAGTTTCCCCTTTTGAGGAAAGCTTTTTTAAAATTCATATTTCTAATTGCACCAAACTAGTTTTTTTTTCTCTATATGAGTACCAGTGGTGTCCGTGTACCGATGTTCTGTAAAAGTCGTATCATCAGATTTGCCTTGGGTTTGAGATACATTCACGCCCATTTGCAATGCAGTTCTAAAATTCCCGTTCTTAACTGTTTCAACCCAGATTCTTATCTGTAGGATAAAGGGTGTACCTGTCAATATTCAGTAAAAATGGAAGAACAGATTTCCCGTAGGGGTTGAGGTACAGCAACCCTTATTTCCAAATATTTCTTAAAATTCACGCTTTTAACTGCATCAACCTAGATTTTATTCCAAATGATGAAGGGCATCCCTGAAGATGTTCGGTGAAAATCGCATCCCCAGATAAGCCGTAGGGGTTGAGATACAACCATACCCATTGCAATTTTTGTAAAATTCGTGCTTTCAACTGTATCAACCTAGATTTAATTCCAAATGATGAAGGAAGGCTCAGTAGATGTCCGGTGAAAATCGAATTCCCAGATATGCCGTAGGGGTTGAGATAAAGGCACCCTTATTTGCAAAACATGTTTTAAAATTTACACTTTTAACTGTATCAACCTATATTCTGTTCCAAATGATAAAGGAAGTCCCTGTCGATGTTCGGTGAAAATTCCATCTCCAGATTTGCCGTAGGGGTTGAGTTACAACCACCCTTATTTGCAAAATACTTCTTAAAATTCGCGATTCTAACTGTATCAACCTAGATATTGTACCAAACGATAAAGGAAGGCCCTGTCGGTGTCCAGTGAAACTCTCACTGCTAGATTTGCCGTAAGGGTTGAGATAGAGCAACCCTTATTTGCAAAATACTTCTTAAAATTCGCGATTCTAACTGTATCAACCTAGATACTGTACTAAACGATAAAGGAAGGCCCTCTCGGTGTCCAGTGAAAGTCTCACTGCTAGATTTGCCGTAAGGGTTGAGATAGAGCAACCCTTATTTGCAAAATACTTCTTAAAATTGGCGATTCTAACTGTATCAACCTAGATACTGTACTAAAAGATAAAGGAAGGCCCTCTCGGTGTCCAGTGAAAATCTCACTGCTAGATTTGCCGTAGGGGTTGAGATAGAGCAACCCTTATTTGCAAAATATTTCTTAAGATTCGAGATTCTAATTGTATCAACCTAGATACTGTACTAAACGATAAAGGAAGGCCCTGTCGGTGTCCAGTGAAAATCTCACTGCTAGATTTGCCGTAAGGGTTGAGATAGAGCAACCCTTATTTGCAAAATACTTCTTAAAATTCGCGATTCTAACTGTATCAACCTAGATACTGTACTAAACGATAAAGGAAGGCCCTCTCGGTGTCCAGTGAAAGTCTCACTGCTAGATTTGCCGTAAGGGTTGAGATAGAGCAACCCTTATTTGCAAAATACTTCTTAAAATTGGCGATTCTAACTGTATCAACCTAGATACTGTACTAAACGATAAAGGAAGGCCCTCTCGGTGTCCAGTGAAAATCTCACTGCTAGATTTGCCGTAGGGGTTGAGATAGAGCAACCCTTATTTGCAAAATATTTCTTAAGATTCGAGATTCTAATTGTATCAACCTAGATACTGTACTAAACGATAAAGGAAGGCCCTGTCGGTGTCCAGTGAAAATCTCACTGCTAGATTTGCCGTAGGGGTTGAGATAGAGCAACCCTTATTTGCAAAATATTTCTTAAAATTCGAGATTCTAATTGTATCAACCTAGATACTGTACTAAACGATAAAGGAAGGCCCTCTCGGTGTCCAGTGAAAATCTCACTGCTAGATTTGCCGTAGGGGTTGAGATAGAGCAACCCTTATTTGCAAAATATTTCTTAAAATTCGAGATTCTAACTGTATCAACCTAGATACTGTACTAAACGATAAAGGAAGGCCCTGTCGGTGTCCAGTGAAAATCTCACTGCTAGATTTGCGGTAGGGGTTGAGATAGAGCAACATTTATTTGCAAAATACTTCTTAAAATTCGCGATTCTAACTGTATCAACCTAGATACTGTACTAAACGATAAAGGAAGGCCCTGTCGGTGTCCAGTAAAAATCTCACTGCTAGATTTGCCGTAGGGGTTGAGATAGAGCAACCCTTATTTGCAAAATACTTCTTAAAATTCGCGATTCTAACTGTATCGACCTAGATACTGTACTAAACGATAAAGGAAGGCCATGTCGGTGTCCAGTGAAAGTCTCACTGCTAGATTTGCCGTAGGGGTTGAGATAGAGCAACCCTTATTTACAAAATATTTCTTAAAATTCGCGATTCTAACTGTATCAACCTAGGTACTGTACTAAACGATAAAGGAAGGTCCTGTCGGTGTCCAGTAAAAATCTCACTGCCAGATTTGCCGTAGGGGTTGAGATAGAGCAACCCTTATTTGCAAAATATTTCTTAAAATTCGAGATTCTAATTGTATCAACCTAGATACTGTACTAAACGATAAAGGAAGGCCCTGTCGGTGTCCAGTGAAAATCTTACTGCTAGATTTGCCGTAGGGGTTGAGATAGAGCAACCCTTATTTGCAAAATACTTCTTAAAATTCGCGATTCTAACTGTATCAACCTAGATACTATACTAAACGATAAAGGAAGGCCCTGTCGGTGTCCAGTGAAAATCTCACTGCTAGATTTGCCGTAGGGGTTAAGATAGAGCAACCCTTATTTGCAACATATTTCTTAAAATTCGAGATTCTAATTGAATCAACCTAGATACTGTACTAAACGATAAAGGAAGGCCCTCTCGGTGTCCAGTGAAAATCTCACTGCTAGATTTGCCGTAGGGGTTGAGATAGAGCAACCCTTATTTGCAAAATATTTCTTAAGATTCGAGATTCTAATTGTATCAACCTAGATACTGTACTAAACGATCAAGGAAGGCCCTGTCGGTGTCCAGTGAAAATCTCACTGCTAGATTTGCCGTAGGGGTTGAGATAGAGCAACCCTTATTTGCAAAATACTTCTTAAAATTCGCGATTCTAACTGTATCAACCTAGATACTGTACTAAACGATAAAGGAAGGCCCTGTCGGTGTCCAGTGAAAATCTTACTGCTAGATTTGCCGTAGGGGTTGAGATAGAGCAACCCTTATTTGCAAAATACTTCTTAAAATTCGCGATTCTAACTGTATCAACCTAGATACTGTACTAAACGATAAAGGAAGGCCCTGTCGGTGTCCAGTAAAAATCTCACTGCTAGATTTGCCGTAGGGGTTGAGATAGAGCAACCCTTATTTGCAAAATACTTCTTAAAATTCGCGATTCTAACTGTATCAACCTAGATACTGTACTAAACGATAAAGGAAGGCCATGTCGGTGTCCAGTGAAAGTCTCACTGCTAGATTTGCCGTAGGGGTTGAGATAGAGCAACCCTTATTTGCAAAATACTTCTTAAAATTCGCGATTCTAACTGTATCAACCTAGATACTGTACTAAACGATAAAGGAAGGCCCTGTCGGTGTCCAGTAAAAATCTCACTGCTAGATTTGCCGTAGGGGTTGAGATAGAGCAACCCTTATTTGCAAAATACTTCTTAAAATTCGCGATTCTAACTGTATCAACCTAGATACTGTACTAAACGATAAAGGAAGGCCCTGTCGGTGTCCAGTAAAAATCTCACTGCTAGATTTGCCGTAGGGGTTGAGATAGAGCAACCCTTATTTGCAAAATACTTCTTAAAATTCGCGATTCTAACTGTATCAACCTAGATACTGTACTAAACGATAAAGGAAGGTCCTGTCGGTGTCCAGTAAAAATCTCACTCCCAGATTTGCCATAGGGGTTGAGATAGAGCAACCCTTATTTGCAAAATATTTCTTAAAATTCGAGATTCTAATTGTATCAACCTAGATACTGTACTAAACGATAAAGGAAGGCCCTGTCGGTGTCCAGTGAAAATCTCACTGCCAGATTTGCCGTAGGGTTTGAGATAGAGCAACCCTCATTTACAAAATATTTCTTAAAATTTGAGATTCTAACTGTATCAACCTAGATACTGTACTAAACGATAAAGGAAGGCCCTGTCGGTGTCCAGTGAAAATCTCACTGCTAGATTTGCGGTAGGGGTTGAGATAGAGCAACCCTTATTTGCAAAATACTTCTTAAAATTCGCGATTCTAACTGTATCAACCTAGATACTGTACTAAACGATAAAGGAAGGCCCTGTCGGTGTCCAGTGAAAATCTCACTGCTAGATTTGCCGTAGGGGTTGAGATAGAGCAACCCTTATTTGCAAAATACTTCTTAAAATTCGCGATTCTAACTGTATCAACCTAGATACTGTACTAAACGATAAAGGAAGGCCCTGTCGGTGTCCAGTGAAAATCTCACTGCTAGATTTGCCGTAGGGGTTGAGATAGAGCAACCCTTATTTGCAAAATACTTCTTAAAATTCGCGATTCTAACTGTATCAACCTAGATACTGTACTAAACGATAAAGGAAGGCCCTGTCGGTGTCCAGTAAAAATCTCACTGCTAGATTTGCCGTAGGGGTTGAGATAGAGCAACCCTTATTTGCAAAATACTTCTTAAAATTCGCGATTCTAACTGTATCAACCTAGATACTGTACTAAACGATAAAGGAAGGCCATGTCGGTGTCCAGTGAAAGTCTCACTGCTAGATTTGCCGTAGGGGTTGAGATAGAGCAACCCTTATTTGCAAAATACTTCTTAAAATTCGCGATTCTAACTGTATCAACCTAGATACTGTACTAAACGATAAAGGAAGGCCCTGTCGGTGTCCAGTGAAAATCTCACTGCTAGATTTGCGGTAGGGGTTGAGATAGAGCAACCCTTATTTGCAAAATACTTCTTAAAATTCGCGATTCTAACTGTATCAACCTAGATACTGTACTAAACGATAAAGGAAGGCCCTGTCGGTGTCCAGTAAAAATCTCACTGCTAGATTTGCCGTAGGGGTTGAGATAGAGCAACCCTTATTTGCAAAATACTTCTTAAAATTCGCGATTCTAACTGTATCAACCTAGATACTGTACTAAACGATAAAGGAAGGCCATGTCGGTGTCCAGTGAAAGTCTCACTGCTAGATTTGCCGTAGGGGTTGAGATAGAGCAACCCTTATTTACAAAATATTTCTTAAAATTCGCGATTCTAACTGTATCAACCTAGATACTGTACTAAACGATAAAGGAAGGTCCTGTCGGTGTCCAGTAAAAATCTCACTGCCAGATTTGCCGTAGGGGTTGAGATAGAGCAACCCTTATTTGCAAAATATTTCTTAAAATTCGAGATTCTAATTGTATCAACCTAGATACTGTACTAAACGATAAAGGAAGGCCCTGTCGGTGTCCAGTGAAAATCTTACTGCTAGATTTGCCGTAGGGGTTGAGATAGAGCAACCCTTATTTGCAAAATACTTCTTAAAATTCGCGATTCTAACTGTATCAACCTAGATACTATACTAAACGATAAAGGAAGGCCCTGTCGGTGTCCATTGAAAATCTCACTGCTAGATTTGCCGTAGGGGTTAAGATAGAGCAACCCTTATTTGCAACATATTTCTTAAAATTCGAGATTCTAATTGAATCAACCTAGATACTGTACTAAACGATAAAGGAAGGCCCTCTCGGTGTCCAGTGAAAATCTCACTGCTAGATTTGCCGTAGAGGTTGAGATAGAGGGTGCCTTTATCTCAACCCCTACGGCAAATCTGACAGTAAGATTTTCACTGAACACCGGCAGGGCCTTCCTTTATCGTTTAGTGCAGTATCTAGGTTGATACAGTTAGAATCGCGAATTTTAAGAAGTATTTTGCAAATAAGAGTTGCTCTATCTCAACCCCTACGGCAAATCTGGCAGTGAGATTTTCACTGGACACCGACAGGGCCTTCCTTTATCGTTTAGTACAGTATCTAGGTTGATACAATTAGAATCTCGAATTTTAAGAAATATTTTGCAAATAAGGGTTGCTCTATCTCAACCCCTACGGCAAATCTAGCAGTGAGCTTTTCACTGGACACCGAGAGGGCCTTCCTTTATCGTTTAGTACAGTATCTAGGTTGATACAGTTAGAATCTCGAATTTTAAGAAATATTTTGCAAATAAGGGTTGCTCTATCTCAACCCCTACGGCAAATCCGGCAGTGAGATTTTCACTGGACAGCGACAGGGCCTTCCTTTATCGTTTAGTACAGTATCTAGGTTGATACAATTAGAATCTCGAATTTTAAGAAATATTTTGCAAATAAGGGTTGCTCTATCTTAACCCCTACGGCAAATCTAGCAGTGAGATTTTCACTGGACACCGAGAGGGCCTTCCTTTATCGTTTAGTACAGTATCTAGGTTGATACAATTAGAATCTCGAATTTTAAGAAATATTTTGCAAATAAGGGTTGCTCTATCTTAACCCCTACGGCAAATCTAGCAGTGAGATTTTCACTGGACACCGAGAGGGCCTTCCTTTATCGTTTAGTACAGTATCTAGGTTGATACAATTAGAATCTCGAATTTTAAGAAATATTTTGCAAATAAGGGTTGCTCTATCTCAACCCCTACGGCAAATCTAGCAGTGAGATTTCCACTGGACACCGAGAGGGCCTTCCTTTATCGTTTAGTACAGTATCTAGGTTGATACAATTAGAATCTCGAATTTTAAGAAATATTTTGCAAATAAGGGTTGCTCTATCTTAACCCCTACGGCAAATCTAGCAGTGAGATTTTCACTGGACACCGAGAGGGCCTTCCTTTATCGTTTAGTACAGTATCTAGGTTGATACAATTAGAATCTCGAATTTTAAGAAATATTTTGCAAATAAGGGTTGCTCTATCTCATCCCCTACGGCAAATCTAGCAGTGAGATTTTCACTGGACACCGAGAGGGCCTTCCTTTATCGTTTAGTACAGTATCTAGGTTGATACAGTTAGAATCGCGAATTTTAAGAAGTATTTTGCAAATAAGGGTTGCTCTATCTCAACCCTTACGGCAAATCTAGCAGTGAGATTTTCACTGGACACCGACAGGGCCTTCCTTTATCGTTTGGTACAATATCTAGGTTGATACAGTTAGAATCGCGAATTTTAAGAAGTATTTTGCAAATAAGGGTGGTTGTAACTCAACCCCTACGGCAAATCTGGAGATGGAATTTTCACCGAACATCGACAGGGACTTCCTTTATCATTTGGAACACAATGTAGGTTGATACAGTTAAAAGTGTAAATTTTAAAACATGTTTTGTAAATAAGGGTGCCTTTATCTCAACCCCTACGGCATATCTGGGAATTCGATTTTCACCGGACATCTACTGAGCCTTCCTTCATCATTTGGAATTAAATCTAGGTTGATGCAGTTGAAAGCACGAATTTTACAAAAATTGCAATGGGTATGGTTGTATCTCAACCCCTACGGCTTATCTGGGGATGCGATTTTCACCGAACATCTTCAGGGATGTCCTTCATCATTTGGAATAAAATCTAGGTTGATGCAGTTAAAAGCGTGAATTTTAAGAAATATTTGGAAATAAGGGTTGCTGTACCTCAACCCCTACGGGAAATCTGTTCTTCCATTTTTACTGAATATTGACAGGTACACCCTTTATCCTACAGATAATAATCTGGGTTGAAACAGTTAAGAACGGGAATTTTAGAACTGCATTGCAATTGGGCGTGAGTGTATCTCAAACCCAAGGCAAATCTGATGATACGACTTTTATAGAACATCGGTACACCACTGGTACTCATATAGGGAAAAAACTAGTTTGGTGTAAATTAGAAATATGAATTTTAAAAAAGATTTCCTCAAAAGAGGAAACTATAGCTCAACCCCTCGTCGTATTTATGGTGTTGCAATCTAATTATCTAAATTTTGCTAAAAATTATTCTGGCGAATTTTTATTTGAAATTATTATTAGGTTCAAGTAATCCATGAATTTTGTACCTATATTACATTTTAAATGCATGTTTTAGTAAAACTTCAATTACCGTAGGTACTTCGTTTAAGCATTTCTGTACATCGTAAATTTGTTAAATGTCCATTATGTGCATTTGCTTATTATTATTCGTGTTCTTTAATACTAATTTTAATTGAAAAACATGATTTAGAATATAACTGTGCAGTATTTATCTGGGCCGCTGTAAAAACGCGAATTGCAAATCTAAATCCAAATCTAACTTCAGCCACGTGTGCTTGCTATATTGATTTGCAGGTTAACCGTCTGTAATTGAAAATCCATTCAGTTTATAAATAACTGCGGAATCCAATGAGGAAAGTATGACGCAGAATGATATTGATTTTCTCCAGACGGCTAGAAAAGTTGTGAGAGTAAGTAATGGATAGTGGATTAGTCTACTCAATAGTTTTCAAGAATACAGGTACCTGTATGAGATTTTGCACTTAAAAAAATTGTGAAATACATGAAACGGATCATGTGTTAGGCGTCTTTATAACGCAGAGATATCCTGACAGTACTATGATAATAAATCAACTATATTTGAACAACAGATTTGCATTGATAGACACCAAGGACGAATATGCTAATAGCAAACAAAACACCTCTTGTGGAGAACACTATCACGATTTTATATTTTATAAAGGTTATGCATGTGACAATGAAAGAGTTAGAGGAAATATGTGGAAAGTAATAAAGAATAGGAGATATAGGGTGGTAGGATACCTTCTGAGCCACGAAGAATTACTTCTCTACGTAGGTACTTAAAGGTGGAGATAGGAATAAAAAGTTGTAGAAGTAGATTAGATTGCTGTTTCCAATTGTTGCGGGGATACATATGCTCTACCTTTGGACAGATGTGCAGGTTAGCGCAGAACAGGAAAAAATGTCTTCGAACTGAAAGTCTGATCATGCATAAAATGATAAATGAATGTCAAGATGTATGCTCCATGTTCTCGCGAAAGCCGATTTTAATAAATGTCTCAGAACGGGATAGCCTGCGAATCTGACAGAGAAAAACGGCTAACTCAAAGCAGACTATGACAATAATAAGAATTCTGGTGAACAATTTATTGGTGGACCAAGAAAACTGTTTCGGAGAAATGATTAGGTACCTCTACTGACGAAAGTGAATATTACTGTCTTGCAATTTGTCGTTTCCATGTATTCTGCAAACATTAGTCATCGAATATTGATGTACCTATGCTAGATAATTTTAATTATAAATTAATGAGTAATAATGGGGCATAGCAGTCAAGGAAAACTACACAGGATATCTCCCTCACGAAAAATGTGAAACAGGCGCCGACCGGGATGCAAACCCAGATCTTTCGCTGTCCGAGGGACTACTCTAACCAATTGAGCTATCTGCGCCATGACATCAATCGCAAGGTAGGTAGCGAAGGAAGATGGAAATAACAATTTATTATGAATCTCATAATTAACCAACAACAACCTCCCTTTAGATCTATTACAGTAGTCACACTTATAAGTGCTTCGTAAAGGCAATGACCCGTGAAGGATAAATTGTCAGTCAACCAAACTGTGTACAGAGTGGATGAGAATTCGAGGCCCAAGGAAAATATATAAACATTAAATTAACTGCAGAGTTGTAAATATAAATTAATGAATAATAATCGGGTATAGCAGTCAAGGAAAACTACACAGCCCCCCCCCCCACTAAAGTGAGGTTGTTGGTTAATTATGAGGTTCATAATAATTGTTATTTCCATCTACCTTCGCTGCCTACATAAAACCTTTCTCTCGCGATTGATGTGTCGGGGTGCGGATAGCTCAATAGGTTAGAGCAGTCGATCTAGGGCGAATCCCCTGTTTCACATTTTACATAAGGGGGAGGGGGCTCCTGTGTAGTTTTGCTTGACTGCTGTGCCCGATTATTACTCATTAATTTATATTTACAACTCTGCAGTCGATTTAAAATTTAATACCTGGATAATTTACCTTGGGCCTCGAATTCTCGTCCACTCTGTACACAGTTTTATTGACAATTTATCCTTCATGGGTCATTGTCTTTACGAAGCACTTAAATAAACAATAATTGTGACTACTGAAATATATCTAAAGTGAAGTTGTTGTCGGTTAATTATGAGATTCATAATTGTTATTTCCATCATCATTCGTTACCTATACAGGATGATTCAGAACGAGCATGCCAAATTAAAATGGGTGCTAGAGAAACTACAAATAAGACGAAAACTTTATATGAACATATACAGTGTGTTTGATTTTATGTGTCACAGCAGATATCTCGGCATTTGAAAGAATTTCAAATAAATGTTATATATGAAAGTTGTGAGATACTTTGTTTTCAATAACTTTTGAAAATCAGAAAAACAACTGAGCATCAAATAATTCAGATATAGCAAATACATTCAAAATTTTAAATGGAACGTACCCAGTGTTTTTACGCATTCTAAAACTGTATGAAATTTCCTTTACAACGATATATCACATGTCATAGTTATCTAATCAATTAAAGGCACAAATCGATAATTAAGTAAGAACTGCACGTCTACATACATGACTTAAGAGTTTTGATCGAAAGAGTAGGCTTTGACAAGAATTGCTATCGCTTGAACTGTCAAATTACTTGAGTAAATTCCTGCGTATTCTTAATTTTCATAACGGAGGTCACTTTGAAAAAAACTTTAGATTTTATCAACTTAAATTTTAAACTTAACTTGCCTACTGATTTATTGTTACTTTCTTCTTGTTGTTGTTGCTATGTCGTGTTTGTGTTGAATAGTTTTATGTTATGTATCATGTAGAAACAGACATCCGAGTTTCATTATTTTCACCGTCTACTCTTTCGGTTGAAGCTGTAAGTAGCGTAAGCGTTCAGTTGGTAGATACTTAATTATCGATTTATGTCTTTAATCGATTAGATAAATATAACATGTGATATATCGCTGTAAAGGGAATTTCATACAGATTTAGAACATGTAATATTACTGAGTACGTTCCATTTAAAATTTTGAATGTATTTGCTATATCTGAATTATTTGATGCTCAATTGTTTTTCTGATTTTGATAAATTATTGAAAATAAAATGTCTAACAACTTTCATATATAACATTTCTTTGAAATTCTTGCAATAGCCGAGATATCAGCCATGACACATCAAATCAAACACACTGTATATACATACAGTGCCCGTCTAAAGTCCGTTCCCCCGTATTAATTTTTGAACCATTTGAGGTACATCAATGAAACTCGGCACAAGATAATTGCAGGTCACAATATATTTTTTGACGTAACAATGACAGCTGTCAGTCTCAAGATGGCGCTTGAGCGCCATTTTGAAACAAAATGTTAAATGGGAGGGAGGGTCATGTGACACCTCGTTTTAAAGGTCTTATCGAGTGCAATATCATACTAAAACATGGCGTCGATGTCTTTTGTTCAATTTTTAAATTCCAACATTTTTCTAACGAAATTTTATTCTAATTTGTAGTGAAATCTCTTAATGAAGTCGACCAATAAGAGGAGAAAAGAGAGTTTATTAAAGAAAAACTACCGCTAGATGGTAGTTTCTTCCAGCTTCTCCAAAAATAAAAACCGCTTCAAATTTATCTTCTAAGCAACGAGCCATGGTCACACTTTTCCTAAATGAAGGAACTAAACATGCCACATTTGACAAGTAGAAAACAAGATGTTACCGCGACAACGGATTTTTTTTTCTAATACAAACGTGATTGAGAGCAACATTCATGGTTATTTAGAAATTTGATTAGCCACCATTTTGTAACGTTTTCAGGTATCGACGCCATATTTTAGTATGACCTTTAAAACGAGGTGTCACATGACACCCCTTCCCATTTAAAATATTCTTGAGGCTGACAGCTGTCATTAATACGTCAAAAAATATCTTGTGACCTGCGACTACCTTGTACCGAATTTCATGGATGTACCCCAAATGGTTCAAAAATTAGTAAGGGGGGAACGGACTTTAGACGGGCACTGTATTATGTTCTAAAGTGACTACGAACAAAGATACGGGGTATGAAAGTTTTAATATTTTTTTAACTAAGAGAGTTACTGAGTTGAAATTTAAGAAGTCGTTTTCATTTGCCAAGTTCTAATTTTCCAAAAAAATTTGCTCTGCTAGCCCCATCAGTAGCGTTGCTACGAGGTAGGCCGTTTATGTATTTTCTCCAATCCTATGTTACGCCACTGGGGAATGAGGGTGATATTAATGTACTTGTAATCTACGTTCAATTTGGGAAGAAATTGGTATCTTCAAAATTTTTCGTTAAATGCTTCGTTTTTGAGTGAAATAGCCTTTTGTGAAATCTTGCACATGCACGAAATTTTCCGTAATGCAATAATGGCTTCACCGATATGCAAGGAAAGTGAAAATGAAAAAAATAGTTTATTAAGAATAACGCTAACAAAAATAACAAGAAGAACAAGTTAAAATAACTGCTCAAAATGTGCGCCTCCAGCTTGGATGCACGCATGGCATCTACGCACAATTATTGAATGGTAATTACGATTTACTAAATTTACATTATTTGCAATGTTATTCATAATTCTTTCTGTTAATTAAATTGTTCCTGATTATTAATTTCAACATTGTAAACTGCCTGTTTTAGGTAGCCCCAAAGAAAAACCAGTTGTCAACGCATTGACAGAACAGTTTCCTATCCACAACTATACTGGAGGGCACGCTTGGCGCGCGCCTTCTTTTCGTTTATATGTCGTAGTCTCATACAGGCCTGCCACTTTTTTCGATATATCGATATGGATATCGATATATTGAATAACTATATCAGAATATCGATATTTCGATATATCGATATTTTTATTTCGATATATCGATATTCAGATATATCGATGTTTCGATATATTGATGTACATCGATACATCGATATTTCGGTTCTACAATTCAATGCCTGGCGGGGCATTTGCCCAAGGAGTAGTTGTTCGAACGGTCCAGTACCACTGATTACTACCAGATAATTACTCAAAGTAATTGTCACTTGCTGATATCTGTCCAGAGCACGGCAACATATATAGCAAGTTAAATTGCATGGTTTGAGTGTGTAGGGGAAAGCACCGTAGGTACTGATGAGTCTCAGAAGGACGAAACCAGTTGGTCTGCGGTTTTCCATACACATTCAAAACATGCAATATTCAAACAAAGACCTGCTTAAAAGCACGTACGTACATGGAGACACATTATGATTGCTTCAAAGCCACCTTAGGTGGGGTAGCATTCTGTGACGTCTCGTATTATACAAACAAATCTGGATTTATTTCTATAATTCAATGCCTGGCGGGGTATTTGCCCGAGGAGTAGTTGTTCGAACGGTCCAGTACCACTGATTACTACCAGATAATTACTCAAAGTAATTGTCACGTGCTGGTATTTGTCCAGAGCGCGGCAGCATATATAGCAAGTTAAATTGCATGGTTTGAGTGTGTAGGGGAAAGCACAGTACTGATGAGTCCCAGAAGGACGAAACCAGTTGGTCTGCGGTTTTCCATACACATTCAAAACATGCAATATTCAAACAAATATCGATATTTCGATATATCGGCATATATCGATATGTTTTTGATATCGTTATTCGATATCAAATTTTCAATATCGCGCAGGCCTAATGTTTGGAAGCAAAATAAAAGTTCCCAAATAAAATAATCATAAAAAACAAAGCCATAAATCATGGTGGCGGTACATATGTACTTTCTAAATGGCGGCGCCATAGACTTCATTCATAATAGTATTTTCATGAAATTTTATGTGGAATTCACATTATACACAAGCAAGTGGGTCTTAGTACTCTACTCCTGGAGGTTCTCCGCAAACGTGTAAAATTTGGCACTAAAATGATAATATCTTAACCCCTTCATGCCCACCTAGAGTACAGAGTGTCTAAAATGAAGTGTGCACTATTATTATCTAACCTTCATTATTGGACCTATGAAGTCGATAAATTGAGGAAAGAATTCGTGTTATTTATGACTAGTAAGATGATGAAATCAAAAAAAATACATTTGAACCTCGCATTTTTCAGCTATTTACAAAAACATAATTTTGAAATGGAGCACTGAATATGTATGTTATATGAACACCTTCCCATGAATTCAGCACTTTAGTTGCTACATGTTATCTACAGTGCTGATGTAGTGTTTTCCGCTGTTAGCAAGAATTAGAATTGTAGAAGTTAGTTATATCGCATAGCTCGTAGCAATAAGTTGAACTTTGTAAGAAATAAAATTTTTAAAAACAAATAACGATATCGACGTTATCTAATTGGCGCAGTCGGTAGGATTGACGGGCGATCAATCAATCGTAGAAAATCGCGTTCGTTTTAACGATTAACCGGCAATCGAGAACATCACCCCCAGGGAACCTGAGACGGTCATCAAAATTCGAGAAGCCGCATCCACTGTGGACAGATTCCTGCTGGCCCATGCAATTCCAGATCATCGTGATAGGGTAAGTGCATTTTTTCATAAAATTATATGTTCGAATTAGACGATTTAATTGAATCTGTTATTAATCTTAATATTTCCTCCTCTGCTACTGGTTTAGCACAGGACGAAAAAATAAATAAAAGCTTTCCTGTAAGCGAAAATAGTACAATGGCTACATTAGCTTTTAAACCTGAATATTTGTCTTGCGTACCGACATTTGACGGTAACGCAAATGAATTGTTAGAATTTATAGGTGCAGCTGAAAGTATAATAAATACTTTCTGTAATTTCGCCGAACCGGCAAATTTCTTAAATACATTTATTTTAAAATCAATAATAAATAAAATACACGGGAATGCCCGTATTGCAATCAATATTCAAACTATAAGTACTTGGACAGAATTAAAAGAAACTTTGGTTCGTAATTTTAGCGACCAAAGAGATGAAGTTTGCCTAATTCGAGACCTTGTTTTGTTAAAACAAAGTAATGAAAAGCCGACGCAGTTTTACGACAATTGTATAAGTATTCTAAATTTGCTCTGTTCATACGTCAAAACCAATGAACCGACCGAAGAAGGTAAGAGGATCAAACAACAATTGTATAATAAATTGTGTCTAAAAACATTTCTAGCTGGCCTAAGAGAACCCCTAGGTAGTTCTATTAGGGCTATGCGGCCAAATGATTTGCAGAGTGCTCTGCAATAATGAAGAAGCTAACGTTCGTTATTATCAAAAAGATAATAAACAAAATAACATACAACATAGTGTACAGCATAATGCGCAACATAATGTACAAAAACCACGATTCAATCAATTTAATCATAACCAACAATTCAACCCTAATCCTAATAGACCATTCCCTTCTCAACCTATAAACGTACAACCACGTCCTGTTCAACAGAGATTCTTCACCAACAAACAAGTTTTTGGCTCGAATAATAATCCCAATCAATTTAATAAAAATGTTTTTAAACCTAACCCCCATTACAAGCCTCCAACACCGACGCCTATGAGTGTCAGTACAAGGCAAACGTTCAAACCACCCCAACCTCAACCTTTCCCACAAACGTCACAGCGTAATTTCATTTCTCAAGAACTTTATAATACCGAAATTCAAGAAAATCCCGACTATTTTGACGAAAATAACTGGCTCCAATATTCCGAAAATCAATTACCTCCAGAAAATTCCTACGAAGCCGATAACGATCAAAATTCTGAAAACCAAAATTTTCAGGATGTTACCGAAACTCAGAACCAAACATGATATCGTTTAATTGGAACGAAAAATCAATTAGCAAACTTCCTTATGTAATTTTTCCAGAATATCCTGATTTAAAATTTCTTATAGATACAGGTGCTACTAATTCCTTTATTGATCCAGATATAGCAGAAAAAATATTTCCAGATTCCATTACATATGATCCCTTTGTCATAACTAATGCTTTTTCTAAATCAGCGCATAAATATAGTGGTTATATGCCAATACCGAAAATATTAAATAGGCCTGATGAATATTTACGTTTTCGACTTTTTAAATTTCATAGTATTTTTAGAGGACTTTTAGGATTAGATAATTTAGAATACCTTAATGCTTCCCTAGATTTTAAGAATAAAATTTTGGTAACACCTAGTGCGAAATTAAAAATTTATTATCAAGAAATACGACAAAAAGAGTTCAACTCTTATGACATTGAACCTCGTACGGAGCAATGTGTTAAGATAAGAACTAACGTAGAATCAGGTGATGTAATTGTTTCTCATTTACAATCTCACGGTTGTGAGATACCTTCTTGTATTACATCCGCAAGAGATTATTCTGCGTATGTTACTGTTCGCAATAATACTGACGAAATTGCACATTTAGATTTTTCTGAGCCTTTCGACGTAGAAATTTTAGACGAAAAAGAGCTAATTGATCCGCAAAATTTTGATAAAGTAAATCCAGAATTTCAAAATTTTAACAATTTTCAATGTCACGATTTACAGTACAAAAAAGAGTTACCTGAAATCCGTACGGATCACATGAATGCGGAAGAAAAGGCAGCTATTTTAAAGTTAATTAAACAATATTCAGACATATTTCATGGAGACAATAAAATGTTAAGTTTCACAAACAAAATTAAGCATCAGATAAAGACTTCGGACGAAATTCCTGTCTACACTAAAACCTACCGATATCCTTATGTCCACAAACAAGAAGTGCAAGGCCAAATTAATAAAATGTTAGATCAAAAAATTATAAAACCAAGTAGTTCACCATGGAGCTCTCCAATTTGGATTGTTCCGAAAAAATTGGACGCTAGCGGTAGACAAAAATGGCGAGTAGTCGTGGACTACCGCAAATTGAACGAAAAGACAATCAGTGACAAATATCCATTACCAAATATCAGCGACATATTGGACAAATTAGGCCGTTGTCAATATTTTACGTCGCTTGACCTGGCCTCGGGCTTCCACCAAATAGAGATGGATCCTGCAGATACTCCCAAAACAGCATTTAACGTTGAAAACGGGCATTATGAGTTCCTGCGTATGCCGTTCGGACTAAAAAATGCTCCAGCGACCTTCCAGCGGGTCATGGATAATATTTTAAGAGGTGTTCAAAACGAACTTTGTCTGGTATACTTAGATGACATAATAATTTTCAGCGTATCCCTTCAGGAACATATTGTAAATTTAAAAAAGGTATTCCAGAGACTTCGCGAGTCAAACTTCAAAATTCAGCTTGACAAATCTGAATTTCTACGAACAGAAGTTAGTTATTTAGGACACGTAATTACACCGGACGGAATTAAACCAAATCCGGACAAAATTATTGCTATACAAAAATTTCCAGCTCCAAAAACATCAAAACAATTAAAAGGATTTCTCGGACTTTTAGGCTACTACCGTAAATTCATAAAAAACTTTGCAAAATTAACCAAACCTCTCACGAAATGTTTAAAAAAGAATGCTCCATTGAACACAACGAAGAATTTCTATCCTGCTTTAACATCTGCAAAAACCTATTAATGAACGAACCAATACTCCAATACCCTGACTTCTCCCGAATATTTAACCTGACGACAGACGCTAGCAACGTTGCCATTGGAGCCGTGCTATCTCAAGGGCCCATTGGAAAGGACCTACCGATTTCATATTTTTCACGTACTTTAAGCGATTCAGAACTAAATTACTCGACAATAGAGAAAGAGCTTCTAGCTATTGTTGATGCAGTTAAATATTTTAGACCTTATTTATTTGGAGTCAAATTTAATATAATAACTGATCATAAACCCTTAAATTGGCTGTTTTCCCTTAAGGAACCTAATTCCAAACTTGTACGTTGGCGCCTCAAGCTTGAGGAGTACAATTATGATATTTTTTACAAAAAAGGCAAATTAAATACTAATGCGGACGCTCTTTCGCGTATTCAAATAAACCTTAATGAAATAGACAAGGACAAAAACATTTTAGACTTTATCCAAAATTTCAATGAAGAAATGGCCAAAGCCAATGTAGACCTAGACTCAGTTATTGCACAAAAAGATGAATCAGAAGTAAATATCTTAAATGATAATGACTTTATTGACGGAGATGACCAAACACAACACTCAAACGACGCAGAAAATCCTATCGTAGAAATCCCTATTTCAGAAAAACTATTTAATACCGCCCAAAATCAATTTGAAATTCATTTTGTGAGTCACTCACCTGCTGATCCAAAATTATCCAGACCTTATCCCAACAAACAAAGACTAGTAGTTCAGATAAATAAAAATAATTTAGAAAAGGAAGTAATCAATTTTGTTAAAGAATATGCGGTTCCAAAAGTCACCTATTACCTATATTTCGATCCACCTGAAGCCTATTTCCCATTTTGTGAAATCATAAGAAAAACCTTTAAATGGCCTAACTATAAATTTATCTGTACGCGAAACAAACTGATCGATGTTCCCATTGACCAAATTTCCGAGGTTATTCAAAAATATCACGAAGGAAAAACCAACCATCGTGGTATAAACGAAACCGAACAAAGAATCAAACTCATTTATTATTTTCCAAACATGACTAGCTATATACAAAATTTTATAAATTCTTGCGAGTATTGTCAATTAGCAAAATACGAACGTAAACCTATAAATCTTGAATTAAACATAACTCCAACTGCCACAAAACCATTTGAGATTATTCATATCGACTCATTTAAAATCGATAAAGAAATATTTTTGACAATTATTGATTCTTTTTCAAAATTCACGCAGGCTTACCACCAAAACAGTTTAAATTCTGTAGAAACCATCGATAATTTGTTGCAATTCTTCTCATGTTTTGGCATCCCTAAACGAATAATTGGCGATAACGGCGGAGAAATAAAAAATAAATAACTTGAAAGAATTACTTTCGCTACATAAAGTCGACATACATTTTATAACACCCGAAAATCCAAAGTCAAATGGACAAATTGAACGCATACACAGTACCATAACAGAACACTTACGTTTACTAAATTTACAATTTCCTAAAGATAGTTTAAAAACCAAAATTAGGTATGCTCTACTTGCCTACAATAACACAATTCATTCTGTGACAAAAAAGACTCCTCAAGAAATTATTTCAGGTCATCTAAATCTAGAAAATCCTTTCGATATCGATTGTAACAAAATTCTCATGTCAAACTATGTTCAAAACCACAAAGAAAAAACAGAATTAATTTATAAAGAGTTGAATAAAAAATTAATTGATCACAAAGATGTCGTAATATCTAAAGCAAACGAAAATAGAGAAATCATAGATCTAACAGAAACAAACGAAGTGTACCCTAAAGAACTGCAAGCGCGAAGAACAAAATTACAAAATAAATTTAGGCCTAAAATTCAAATAGAATCAGTCAATGCAAAAAGGAAAGTAATTATGACTCAGAAAAATCGGAAACTGCACATCAGTAATATAAAAAGACCTCTCAAACTTGACAAAAAACGTTTGTTACAGGTTCGCCCTGATCTTTCGCCACAGCCTGGCACAAGTCGAGATACAGAATCTCAAAAATAATCCAGGATTGCTACCCGTCCACCTGGGAACGGCGAAAATTCAAGAATATTCATATAAATTGATACACTTTTACAATATCTCCTTACTCTTACCTCAAATTCAAAAACTCAACATTCAGTACAATAATTTTTACAAAAGCACTTTGAACAATTCAGCTTATTTTGGAGAATTTAGTAATTATTTTAAAGCAATCAATTACATTCAAAATGATATCGGTGAAATGATTCACGATATTTTACCAACACAAAAAACTAAAAGAGGTTTAATTGACGGCCTTGGGTCAATTTTCAAATCTATAACAGGAAATTTAGATAGTACAGACGGCGAACGTTTTGAATCATTAATAAGTGAATTGCAGAGTAATCAGAAAATCATACACGAAAATATTTTAAAAGAACATGGACTTTCTCTCGGAATTATCGAAAATTTCAATAAAACCATTCACGAATTAAATCAAAACGAAGTAATCTTGCAGTCCAGACTTCTTCAAGCTGAAAGTTATTTAAAAGACGAAATTACTTTTAATAATATTCACAATATAGCAAATACATTAAACCAAATTCAGTTTATGTTCCAGAGTTTCCAAAATATTCTAACCAAGTTACTTAATGCAATAACTTTTACAAAGTTGCACATAATGCACCCCAGCATAATTAAAACCTCAGAATTGTACCAAGCTCTATTAAATATTAAATCCAACTTAAAATCAAGTAAATTACCCTTCCAAATTAATCATGGAAATTTAATACATTTTCAAAATTTAATAACAGTAGACTCCTATATTTATAACGGAAAGCTTGTATTTATTTTACACGTTCCGATCTATTATGAAGAATTATTCGATTTATATAAATTATTTCCAATTCCTGTTTGGCTGTACGAAACAAAATTTAGAGTCATTATTCCAAAAACACAACATATACTTTTATCCAAAAATCACTTTGCCTTTGAAAACGATATCTGTGTATTAATAAATGGCCAATATTATTGTCCACAAGCACTAATCGAAAATTCGCAAGGACCCTGCGAAGTACAGCTGATCCGCAGTCAAGATCTATCCAATTGCTCTCAAGATCTGATACACATAGACATCAACCAAATTCACGAAATCAAAAATACGGCTCTCTGGACATTGACCTCTCCATACGAATCCGAAATTCGAAGTTCCTGCCCCACCAATCAACAAATTAAAAAGCTTCAAGGACCGTTTTTAATAAAAAGTAGCAAATCATGTGAACTACAAATCAATCAAGAAATAGTTCACCCAATAAGCGATTATTCTACCAGTCAACCCCTCATCATGGAATTCAACGAAATTACCATACCTAGCGAAAAACAATGGAAACCAGCGCTCGAAATTAAGAAAATAAATTTGGACAACCTAGAAGAATTGAAATTAAGAACACAACTTTCGACTCTGCAACAACTTGAACCAAGCAACCATCATCATAACTACATTTCATATTCGTTTATTGCATTAATAATACTAATAACAATATTTTTGTGTTTCAAGAAAAAAGTCAAGGAAGTATTCGTCAATCGATTCATGGACCAATCATCTCCTGGAAGATTGCCCGTTCCGCTTCCTCGAAATGTTATCTCCGGAGCAGAATCTTCGGCGGGAGGTGTTATATGAACACCTTCCCATGAATTCAGCACTTTAGTTGCTACATGTTATCTACAGTGCTGATGTAGTGTTTTCCGCTGTTAGCAAGAATTAGAATTGTAGAAGTTAGTTATATCGCATAGCTCGTAGCAATAAGTTGAACTTTGTAAGAAATAAAATTTTTAAAAACAAATAACGATATCGACGTTATCTAATTTGTATAGTATTTTTTTGCATAAGAAGGTTGGGAAATTTTCCAACCTGAGAGATCAGTGCCCATTTGATTTTGTACTTAAGTATGTATTGTGTAATAAACTTGGAATAACATTTCCTACTTATTTAGAAACAGAATAAAATTTTCTACAACATGTACAAGGTGTCTCACTTAAGGTAGAATTACATGGGTACCCTTGTTATCAACAGAGATAAAGATTTGGTTAAATGGAGAAAGGCTCGAGTTTGGTGGGTCTCCGTATTAATGTGTGCTGAAATTTGAAATGTTATTAATTGTTTTCGAGTTACTTTGAAAAAAACCTAAAAACCCAAAATAAGTACATTTTTAGCCTTTAAAAACGGTTGTTTGATGTCGGATGAAAAACAAAAGGCACTTTGTTGGGACAAATTTTTCTATGCTCTTCTTACTGGTGATGTGAAGTTTTGCGTAAAACGTTTCGTTCCGATACAACCATTTTCAGGTTCATTTTTTATAGCAGCCATGTTGAGTTTTTATATATGTATTTAGAAAGCCCAATCTACATAGTAAATCTGTTTACCATGATAAGTACCGTAAGAAACACGCTTGGATTATTTTTTATGGGGTTTTCTCAAAGGTAAAGTGTACCATAACAGAAATTCCTGAAATATTTCACTTTAGTGATCAAATTGCTTAATTTGAAAATAGTGGTTCACGCCTGACATGCGATTTACATTTATTTTGTTACATGATTTGAATTTTAGTATTCCTCAAATTTCTCCCCAAAGAATTACAAATTGCATAAATAAAATATAATACCTAGTGTTGCCGCGAGACGAGACAAATTGTGTGTCTCGTCTCGTCTCGTCTCGTCTCGCCTTTGTTTTGTCTCGTCTCGACGGAATTTTGTCTCGATTTTCGAGACGAGACGAGACGAGACAAAATCTGTCGAGACAGACACGAGACGAGACGAGACGAGACATCTCGGTATAATATAAATCCGAATTAGTATATTTTTGAAACCTCATTAGATATCCTCTTTTATTTGAGATTTGGCCAAGTAAGAGCTTACAAGTGCTCTTATTACTTGTAAAGATTCTTGTTCGATTTGTGCCAGTTAGAAATTTTAATTTTTTTCCAATTTTGTGAATTACGACGTTTCGCTCCCGTTTGGGGTTTGGGGGCTTCGTCAAGATGGGTTTATTAAAATTTGTAAAGATATAAAAAAGTATTTGACAAATATTTTTTATATCTTTACAAGTTTTAATAAACCCATCTTGACAAAGCCCCCAAACGGGAGCGAAACGTCGATGTTATACTATATACACCACAAGAGTGGTGTTTACCAAAATCTTCTGTCGCAGTCATACACACATGCTACGTGACAAAATAATTTTTAGCGTTTTACATTATTTCAGCTGCATTTTTCTTAAAATGTTATAAACCTTATAATTATAAACTAATAAGTTTAAAACTTTTTGAATCTCTGCCGCAATATATATTAATTATTATGCGAGATAATAAATAGTTTGCCTGATTTGAATTTTAATAATTGAAACCAGCATGTTCAAGTAGGTATATAATGTATGAACAAAGTATGTAGGTATGTAAGTACAGGTATGAAAAGTAAATGGACTTTTTTATATCTAACTAAAATGTACATTTTTTATGCTACTCGTACTAGGTGCAAAATCTCATTATTTATACGTAAATATTAAAATTCTGTGTTAAAACGAGACAAGACGAGACGAGACGAGACAGAGGGTGTCTCGTCTCGTCTCGGCTCTTATCTCGTCTCGTCTCGATAAAGTCATGTCTCGATATTTCGAGACGAGACGAGACAGGCGATTATCTCGTCTCGTCTCGTCTCGCGGCAACACTAATAATACCAAATAGTTTTCTTCATAAAGGAATAAAAATAGGTAGGGGCTGGCCCAGATTAAACTACTGCTCTCAAATAGTTGGGGATGTAGGATGTTCTACTTTTAGGGAAATGCGTAGGTTGGCTCAGGATAGGAAAAGATGAAGGTACGTGTCCAACTAGTTTTCGGACTGAGAACTTTATGACGTCAGTTTTATTCGTCAAATTGGAAAATTTCACTCAAAACAGAAATTTATCCTGCAAAATAAAAAGTAATCTTTACAGAAAATTTAGCGAACAGAGTGTACGTCGGCACGAGAAATTCCATTGCAAGGTTACTTCTTGAAAGGACTGTTTTCTTTCACGGCACTCCTTGTTTCATGTTATTCCTAGGTTTAATAAGTTATCACGTATTTAAGAATACCTATTACCATATGAAGAAACAATCCTACCTGGTCCAATAAAGAAATCTTAAATATAGGTTCGACTAGTTGAAGACCTCAGTAGCTCTTCAAAGTTGGATCCACACTGGTACTAAAATGGTATGTAATATCTTAAAATCACTCACTCTAAACTTCATCGTGTAGTATATCAACTTTCAGAAAATTTTATTAGAAATTCAAATGTAAAAAAACGTGGGGCATTCAATTTAAAACAAAAAAAAACATAAGTTTGGTTTGGTACCTACTCAGAGTATATACCTGTATACACCAAAATAATTTTATCAGATGTTTCCTCGGGTTCTACACATTTTGATATCTTGAGTAAAATCCAGAGACATGGACCGACTACGCACTATTGTATACACGCATATACAAGTGTAAAAGATTTCGAAGGCCGATAGGGGATGTCAGAATAATACAAAACTATGAACGTATATCCTAAAATTACTCCCAACAAACGTAAGGGGTGTTAAAGTTTCTCTAAAAAATCTGATTATTTTTAATATTCCCAAAACTAAGAAAGCTATTACATTAATGTTTTGGGGACCATTTGTCGCTTGTGGACCTCTATCATCAAAAAAAAATTATTCAGTATTCAGTACTCCTGAATTTTTCCGTACAACACTAACTTAAGTAGTAGAAAAATGAGAGTACGAGATCAGGCCATCGAGTTCTCCAGGTGCCATCCACTTCTTCGGCAATGACCTTGAAAGACACCAGAGGCTGCTGAAGGAGTCGTTGAGGCATCCGAAGAAGTATCTTCAGCAGCGGCATCTTCAGCAGCAGCGGCAGCAGCCTCTGGTGTCTTTCGAGGTCATTGCTGAAGAAGTGGTCAGCAGCCTCTGGTGTCTTTCAAGGTCATTGGTGAAGAAGTGGTGTCTTGTCATTGCGCACCCAAGCCGCCATTTTGGCTGTGGGTCAGGCGCCTGCGCCGGGGCTCTGTAAGGCGCGTTTTCCTACACCTTCACCACTCGGTGACGACTGCGACTGAGTAGCCGCGACCGGTAGTAGCCGCGACCTAGTTCAGGAGTTCCGTTTTCCTAGCCTGCGCCATGTGTGATGTGATGCTCGCGACAAGAAGACAAAATGAATATTTCATTAATTTTAATGTTATGGAGTTATCAGGTGCATGAGGAAAATTTGCTTGTCCTATTAACATTAGAATCTGAAAAAATAGGAACAAAGAATTAGCTATGTTCAAAAGAAGACGGTCGGAAGGATTTCAGGCAATTTTAATACAGAACCACCTGACAGATAATGAAACAAAATTCAAAGGATTTTTCAGAATTTCACGGCATCAATATAATTATGTACCGAAGCTCATAGAAGATGACCTTGTTGTTTTTACTTCATATAAGTGTGGCTTTATAGCCAAGTGTGGCTTTATAGCTATCATAAGTAAAAACTATTACATACCTGCCAAATATTATTTCTTAATTTAATTTTCTTGTTTAACATATACAGGGTGATTCAGAACGGGTGTGCCAAACTTCAATGGAACGTAGAGAAGCAGCTCAAAATAAGAAGAAAAGTTCCTATGAACAAGTACCCAAAAGTTATTACTAACGGAAATACAGGGTGGATAAGTTTCCTTAAAAATGTATTTTTGTTTTAGTATCTCGAAAAGCATAAAAGCTACTGAACAGAAATTTTACGAACGATTTTCATTTGCTGACATCTACTGTTCCGAAAAGTTTTCCTTTTGTACTGCTCCCAGTGGCGTTGCTACACGGTAGGCCGTCTACTTATTTTCTCTAAACTATGTTACGCCACTGATATGTGCAGGTAATTGTGAGGTAATCAATATCTGTGTTCAGTGTGGAAGAAAATCGGCATCTTAAATTTGTTTCGTAAGCTGCTTAGTTTTTGAGCAAAACGCCTTTTTGTGAAATCGTTCATAATCTGCATTTCTGGTGAAAAAAAATCATCAACAATCGATTATACCACAACTTCTTGCGATGCCATTTGCCAGTAAAAAAAACATTTTAGTATTGAAAATGCTATCGGGATCACTTTTAGCAAACTTAATGAGGATGGCGTGACCTCGACCAGCGCATACGGATAATATTGGATTGCGTGACATATGAAATGCCAACACCGAATCGGCGCGGAAGCAGTTATTGTTTTAAAACAAACCGCAAAGTATGGCTGTTTATTGTTACGATCTCGACCCCGCAAAATCGGTAAACGTAAATTAATAATAATTAATTTGTTATATTGTGGCAGATATAACTCATAAGTGTTTTAAATGTAAAAATTGTGTCAGGCATTTTCAATACATACGATGCTTGCGTAAGGTGCGAGATCTGTGAATTTTTTATTTTAAATAATAGAGGTCTTCAAAGGGCACTCTCCCTAAGAATGTTAATTCAATGGCTTCCTAGGTTTCGAAGATAATCATTCTTTTTTCAGAAACTTCAACACCCTGAATTATTGTAACTTTTGGTCACATGTCCATAGGAACTTTTCTTCTTATTTTGAGCTCCTCTATAACCTGTTGAAGTTTGGCACACCCGTTCTGAATCACCCTGTATATTATTAGTAAAAACAGCGCACACAACGCCGAGCACAATGTAAAAACAATTACACATTCGTCGACGAATTTATTACTCGCTTTTCTGCTCTCGGAGATAAGCGGCGACTCGCGATCGGACGAACGGCGACCGTTCGCTGGTAGTAACGACTCAGTAGCAGCTAGGAAACCAGGTAGGTTTAAAATGCATTGGAGATGTCTTGACGAATCGGTCGCGGCTACTCAGCCGTAGTCGTCGGAGACTGGCGAAGGTGTAGGAAAACGCGCCTGTAACGTGTAACGTGCAAAGCACGTGTTGCTCATTGTTCAGGCCAGTCCATCCAGGTGCCATTCACTTCTTCGGCAATGACCAGAGGCTGCTGAAGGAGTCCTTGAGTCATGTCTTCAGCAACGACTTCTTCCGCAGCCTCTGGTGTCTTTGGGGCCTTTGGCAGTGGCTCAGGCACATGCGCCGGGGTTTTCGCAAACGTTCTGGAAATCACGCCGACCGGGAGTCGAACCCGGGTCCCCGCGCACCGGAGCCCTCGCTCCAACCCACTGAGCTAATCGGCGACCCACATGCCCGTCTTTCAAATCATCCATATACGTATACTTATGATTGTAAACAGAAGTTATAGAATTAATGTTTTTTTCTCGGAAATTCCAACGTTTGCAATTGTTTATACTAAATAAATATTGATATCAAAGTTTAAGAACAAAGCACGTTCGCCGCCGATAAGAGATGTTATAATGGTTTTTATTAAGGGGAAAAAACCTTTCAACTCGCCGACAGGATATGTTTGTTTAGGTTTGCTCCCACGTTCTATATATGCACTTACTACGTTACAGACACTACAAGGTGACCCGTTTGTTTGTTTGTATCATTACAATAAAATAACATTCTAGAACATTCTTCAGTTTGTTTATTTGAAATTACTTGTTATCTTAATGCGTTTCGGACACGTGTGGGAACCATCTGATTGATATATGCAAACATCTTAGTTCTCGGTAGTAGAACATCCTACATCGCTAATTATTTGAGAACAGTAGTCTAAATCTAGGCTAACCCCTACGTAAAAACTATGTCATGTGGGATATCAAATTAAAGGACTCGACGAGAGGTATCGGAATATTGGGGTGGTTTTTAGGGGTGGCTTTTAGGGATGGTTTTAGGGGTGGTTTTAGGGGTTGTTTTTGTTGATGGTTTTAGGGGCGGTTTTCGGGGGTGGTTTTTAGGGTGGTTTTAGGGGTGGTTTTTGGGGGTGGTTTTAGGGGTGGTTTTTAGGGCGCCCCCGGCCACACTCCTTGCCCAGCCCACCTAGGTCATGTAGGGTATCAAATCAATCAGCTCGATGAGACAAATAGGAATCTATAGTTATCCTCCTACTTCCAAATTCTTATTAGTAGTTGTCTGTCTGTCTGTCTGTCTGTCTGTCTGCCTGCCTGTCTGTCTGTTTGTCCTCTTCAAGGTCGTTGCATCTGGCAGACTGCGCATGCGCACTGTTGTATGGAGAGTATTTAAACAAGCAAATGAACAGTGCTGTCAGTTAGTACTTGTACTTCAACAAGGGAACCTCATTTGAATAATGACGCACATAAACGTAGACACGTTTCGTGTTCTGGACGGTGTTGCTGTGGATGAGTCAGCACGCCGCGCCGTGTCGAGGTGCACGTACATCAGCCGTTCGTGACAACAACAACAGTCAACGCCAATGACGAAATTCGCATACCAATCCACCAACAAGACGTTTACGTACTACCGCATGTAAGCTGCATCTACATAGAGTGCAGGTTCATCAAGGGTGCAGGAGGAAGAAATGCGGCTTTAACAAATAACGCCTTCAGTTTCCTCTTTGAGGACATCCGCTATGAAATAAACGGGGTGGAGGTGGATCGAACAAAAAACGTGGGCATCACGAGCACACTGAAGGGTGTAGTTTCTCTGAATGAGGGTGAGGTACGTGCCCTGGAGAATGCCGGCTGGACGAATACGGGAGACTCACCGAGCCACCTTCTCGACGCGATTGGGAACATTAACGTTTGCATCCTGGGAAGAATCCTGCTGGGATTCTTGGAAGACTACTCCAAACTTCTGTTAAACGTGTGTCACGAGATCATTTTGACTCGATCGAAAAACGATAGGAACGCTTTCGTGGGTAACGATGACACCAGAATTGAGTTGACCAAGGTTCATTGGAGGGTGCCGTACGTCTATCCATCGGATGCTGAATACCTAAAACTTCTCAATATTGTCGAGGAAGAGAGAACGTTGCAGATATGTTTTCGCAGCTGGGAGCTGTACGAGTATCCGGTGTTGCCGCAAGCTACGAAACAAACGTGGGCCGTCAAGACTGCAACGCGGTTGGAGAAACCCCGCTACGTCATTGTTGTCTTCCAGACGAATCGCAAAGCGAATTTGGATACGGATTCAAGCAAATTTGACCACTGCAATCTGACAAACGTCAAACTGTACCTGAATTCTGAGTGCTTCCCCTACGAGATTTTAAACTTGGATTTCTCCACGCGGAAATACGCCCTGCTATACGAAATGTACGAGAACTTCCATAGTTCATACTATGGAAAGGTCAACGAACCACTGTACGGACGTGGAGAGTTCAAGGATCTAGCTCCCATCGTGGTGATTGACGCATCAAAGCAGTCGGAAAGCATCAAGTCTGGACCCATAGATATGCGTCTAGAATTTGAGTCGAGCGAGAATTTTCCGGCCAACACAACCGCATACTGTCTCATCCTGCATGACCGCATCGTTGAGTATACACCGGGTAATGAATCGGTCAGGAGAGTGGTGTGAGAAGCAGGGCTTCGATTTGCCCAGAAAATACACGCATGCCTACTCTGTATACAGATTATAATTTTAATTATATTGATGTAAAAATATATTCAACGTTTTTATTTTTGCGAAAACTCCGGCGCACGCGCCTGGACCACATCCAAAGGCCCAACAGCACCTAACAACAAGATCAGTTCTGATTGGATGCTGCCCACAACCACTCTCATTGGCTGTTGCCCCGCCCATTCTCATAGCCTGTGACCAGAGCCCCGGCTCATGCGCCTGAGCCACATCCAAAGGCCCCAAAGACACCAGAGGCTGCTCAAGAAGTCGTTGCTGAAGACATGACTCCTTCAGCAGCCTCTGGTCATTGCCGAAGAAGTGAATGGCATCTGGATGGACTGGCATGAACAATGAGCAACACGTGCTTTGCACGCTACAGAGCCCCGGCGCAGGCGCCTTAACGACAGCCAAAATGGCGGCTTGGGTGCGCAATGACAAGACACCACTTCTTCACCAATGACTTTGAAAGATACCAGAGGCTGCTGATCACTTCTTCAGCAATGACCTTGAAAGACACCAGAGGCTGCTGCCGCTGCTGCTGAAGATGCCGCTGCTGAAGACACTTCTTCGGATGCCTCAACGACTCCTTCAGCAGCCTCTGGTGTCTTTCAAGGTCATTGCCGAAGAAGTGGATGGCACCTGGAGAATTCGATGGCCTGATCTAGTACTCTCATTTTTCTACTACTAACATAGGCTCCGAGTTATACAGCATTTTGTGGAATCCTCTACAATCTGCATTCTTCGCGAAAAAGTTACAACATATAGATTGTTCTAAATCTTTTTGCGACGCGATTTGAGTAGCAACTATTACTACTCGATACCTCAAATATTAAAAGTTTTTGACTTGTTCTTTACCCATTGGCGTCGCTGCAGGGCATGTCGTACGTACGTACGTCTTTCGCGAAAACCACGTTACGTCACTAATTTATGCAAGTGATTTATGGAAAATCGGTACGCCCAAATTGCAAGTTTAGAAATCGTAAACCTAGCCACAGGCTGCATTTTTAGTGGTTGAAAATCAATAGTGCAAAGGATAATATTGACTTTTGCAAAACAATAAAACAACAATTCATCTCAACATATTTCATACCCAGTTGCATAATGTAATTGTAAGTAATTACCCATTATTTTTAATCGAAAACCAAATATGTACATCAAACAAACGGAGTACAGGTAGGTACGTTCATTTCCTTTAGCTTAAAGATAAAAACTGGAGCACCAATTTGCAGATATTTTAATAACGAATAAAACTATTGAAACAAAAACTATTAAACAAAAACATACTATCTGAATCACCAGAAACAATAGAAATTCAATTATTTGCTACAATAAATGTTCAAAATTTGCACCTCCGGCTCGAATACACGCTTCACATTGACGAATTAAAGAGTCATATACACGTAATATTAAACCGTGGTTCGCACGAATTTCATTTGCCGCGTGAAGAATTCGAAGTAATTGTTGGCGAGTGTTTATTTGCACCGAGTAAACTATTTGTTTAATATGTATATGACCCCAGAAAAATAAATCTAAAGGGTTTAAGTCGGTGTAACTTGACTTCCCCGACCAATCCACCGATTAGGAAAATGAGTGTTCAACCATCCAATAACCTGCCTACCAGAATAAGGTGGAGCACCATCATGCTGGTACCACAGATGTTTCCTTATATTCAGGAAGCCTATTTTCTAGAAAATTTGTATGCTGTTCAGCATTCAGGCGTCCATTTAAAACTTCTAATTCAAGAGGTTGATTACTAACAGTGCCAACCCACCCATTCACACTAAAACACTTCTGAAATCGATTATGAAGAATGGCGTGTGGGTTTTCCATGGACCAGAAGTGTTGGTTATGTATTGTATTTATTCAATCCCTAGTAAACTGAGCCTCATCAGACCACAACCCATTTCCTATAAAATCTACGAGTGATTCATTAGCCTCTTTACACTCTTTGGCAGAGGAAATATGGTGTAATTTCATAAGAAAATGTCCTATTAACAAAGGCCCAATTTCCTTTTGTTCCGAAGTTGTAGAGTTTTAAAATTGTTAAAGACAAAAATGTAGTAGCTTTAACTTAATAATAAAAAATATTCTTCTACGCCTATTTAATTATATGACAATTATTAGCATTTTCTTTGTGAAATATCGTACCTATAATTATTCACTGCAGTGAATTATGGTTTCATAATTCACGGTATTCGGCCAATCACAAATGTAGATTCAATAATCACTGTTTCCCTGATCCAATGATATTTTATATCGACCGCGATCAACTCTTGCTGGAGCTGACAATCGACTCGAGTGACAGCCAAGTGTATCGCCATATTACTGTTTACGTTTTCCAACGTATGCACTTCGTTCTAGTAGGTACCAATTATTAATCCGTGCAAACTAACAATTTCACCACTAAAACTGCCAGAATTTAACAATGGAAGGGGCAACTCCAAATTCATATTTTACTAACTGCACAAATTTCAATATTCAGTGTGTTTGATTTGATGTGTCATGGCTGATATCTCGGCTATTGTAAGAATTTCAAACAAATGTTATATATGAAAGTTGTTAGACACTTTATTTTTAATAATTTATAAAAATCAGAAAAACGATTGAGCATCAAATAATTCAGATATAGCAAATACATTCATAATTTTAAATGTAACATACCCAGTAATATTGCATGTTCTAAATCTGTATGAAATTCCCTTTACAATGATATATCACATGTTATCTTTATCTAATCGATTAAAGACATAAATCGATAATTAAGTACATATCTACCAACTGAACGCTTACGCTAGTTACAGCTTCATCCGAAAGAGTAGGCGGTGAAAATAATGAAAGTCGGATGTCTGTTTCTAAATGATAAATGTTACTTAAGACTAGCTTGACAACATAAAACTATTCAACACAAACACGACACAGTAACAACAACAAGAAAGTAACAATAAATCAGAAGGCAAGTTAAGTTTAAAATTTAAGTTAATCAAATTAAAGTTTTTTTCAAAGTGACCTCCGTTATGAAAATTAAGAATACGCAGGAATTTACTCAAGTAATTTGACAGTTCACGCGATAGCAATTCTTGTCAAAGCCTACTCTTTCGATCAAAACTCTTAAGTCGTGTCGGTTGGCGTCTATCACGAAATCTAATTCGGTATTTAGTTAATATTATCTTCAATTACTTTTTGGTAGAAGTTCATGATGAAACAAATAATATTACTTTGCGAACTACCAATAATAACGTTTTTATTTGAATATTTGACCGGTTTCAAGATTTTTTATACAATCTCATCATCAGAAAATGTTAAATTGTAAATAAATATGACACTAAGGGAACAGTTGACAAGGAAACTTAAAATTGACAAAACAATACAAATAATTAAAATAATGATATCCATGAAAGAAGCTAATCTAGAAAACTGAATTTCAGTATTTACTTACGAGGTATAAGAAAAACACAAAGGAAATTCTAATACTCGTAGCTTGAAGGGAAAAAACATTGAATTTACAGAAAACCATTTAGGAAAAAAACAATAAATTCAATTGAAAAAACCTTCAAGTGAAATATCAGAAAAAACTAAATAAACACTAGATCCATGGCTTCTTGACAACTACCCACTGCTAATCTTGCAATAAACTAAAAAAGATAAATAAGTCAATAAATGTCATAATGGCAATAAGAGGTTAGAACTTCAGAAAAGGTATACAATAGAAAACCTGTAATACGGACATCTGAGAATTATTGTGGTCAAAAGACATTTACAAAAGTTTAAATAAACTAGATTGTATTAAATCAACTTGGTCATTAAGTAAGTTATAATTTTTATAATTTTTATGTTTATAAATTTCTATAGACTCTAATATATCTAACTGATAACTTTTTACAAAATTAAACAATAATTTAGTATTTTCTAAAGGAGGGAATTGATGATTGTTATCAAAGAAATACAGTTTTTGACAAAAATGAAACAGAATTACTATCAAAAGGTCCAAAATTTGCCCCTAATATAAACAATATTAATAGAACCGAAATTTTAATTTCAGAAATTGAGGTAGCTTTAAAAAAGGATGATGATTCTCAGAACATTAGAAATAAAATTCATAATACTTTTCAGTACAAAAACTTAATCATTAATAAAATTGATAACATTGCTAAAAGTACAATTAATTCTATTAAAGAAAAATTAATAAAGATAATTTGATAGTTTCCAAAGCGGATAAATCCAATGCTATAGTAATTTTACCTAAAGATGAATATATAACAAAGATGCAAAACTTTATTAGAAATGAAAACTTAACTGAACTAAAAAAAGATCCAACAAAACATTTTCAAACAAAATTAAAGGATTGGCTAAAAAATTGCAACGGTATTTTTGATAACAATTTTGAAAAATTAAGATTAATTAATATGAATGCACGTGCCCCTAAATTATATGGACTAGTCAAAAACCATAAAATTAATACACCTATAAGACCAGTAGTATCATATATTAATGCCCCCACAAGGAATTTAGCAAAAAACATTAATAATATACGTATTTAAAACTACAACAAATTTTAAATCCAAATTCAGTTTAAAAAATTCTTTAGAATAAATTAACATTATCAAAAATAAAAATATTCCAACAGGGTCTTTTTTGGTTTCCTTTGATGTTACAAATATGTTCCCTAATATTCCTCCTAATGAATGCTTGAAATTAATTGAAAATATTTTAGATAAAACTCATACTAATATTGTTATAAAAATTGATATTATTACTGCTTTCCAACTTTGAATTGAACAAAATTATCTCCAGTTTAATAATAAATTTTTGACGCATGGGAAGTTAAACTAGAATTGTGCAAAGAAGGATGGAGAAAAAGGCGGAAGAAATATTAGGAGAAGATCAGTTCGGATTTAGACGAAATAGAGGAACGCGCGAGGCCATTCTAGCTTTACGAGTAATTATAGAAAAAACGATAGAAAAGAGAAAGAGCGTATATATAGGATTTGTAGATTTAGAAAAAGCCTTCGACAACGTAAAATGGGGGAAGATGTTCGAAGCGCGGAGAAAGGTAGGGATGAAATACAGGGACAGAAGAATAATACATAATCTCTACAAAGAGCAAAAGGCAGTTATAGAATGTGAGCAGGAACGAAGGGAAGTAGATATCCGGAAGGGAGTGAGACAGGGATGTGCATTGTCACCTCTAGTTTTCAACTTATATATCGAAGATGCGATTAATATTGTTAAGGAAAGAACAGCCTCAGGGATCAATGTACAGGGCCAAACTATTAACATGCTCAGATTTGTGGATGATATAGCAGTGTTAGCATCTAGCAAAGAAGAATTAGGAGCGGCTTTGAATGAAATGGAAGCAGTTTTGACACAGGGCTACGGCATGAAAATCAATAAAAAGAAAACTAAAATTTTGGTATGTAGATGGAGTGAAAATAGAACTAAAATTGAAATACAAATAGGAAATGAGAAGATAGAGGAGGTCGCGGATTTCTGCTACTTAGGAAGTAAAATAACCCAAGACGGTAGGAGCACTAAAGATATAAAACAAAGAATGGCGCAGGGCCGAGTTGCGTTTAACAAAAAGAAACAACTGTTATGTTCGAGAACGGTTAATATAGAGACTAGGAAGAGACTCTTAAAGTCGTATGTATGGAGTACGGCATTATACGGGTGCGAAACTTGGACAATAGGAGAAGCGGATAGAAAAAGAGTAGAAGCGTTTGAACTGTGGTGTTACAGACGCATGATGAAGATACCGTGGATAGATAAGGTTAGCAATAGGGCAGTATTAGAAAGAGTTGGGGAAAGGCGAAAGGTATGGAAAACAATAAAGAGTAGGAGAGATAGGATGGTAGGACACCTTCTAAGACACGAAGGAATAGTTCGCGACATACTAGAGTCAGAGATAGGAATAAAAAGAGGTAGGGGTAGGCCTAGATTAGACTACTGCTCTCAAATAGTTAGGGATGTAGGATGTTCTACTTTTAGGGAAATGCGTAGGTTAGCTCAGGATAGAAAAGAATGGAGGTACGCGTCCAACCAGTCTTCGGACTGAGAACCTTATGATGATAATAATAAATATTATACTCAAAATTTAGGTCCTGCTATGGGTTCACCAATTAGTCCTTTATTAGCAGATATTTTCATGTCAGGTATTGAAGAAAAAATTATGAATTCAGAATTAGGCAAACAACATATTCTATTTTGGTATAGATATGTAGATGATATAATTGCTTGCTTTAAAGGAACAACAAGACAATTAGACAATTTCCAAAATTTTTTGAACAGTATTCACCCAAAAATAAAATTTACAAAAGAAATAGAAACTAAACACAAAATTAATTTCTTAGATTTAACTTTAATAAATGAATATAATAAAATAACTTTCGATATTTTTAGAAAACCAACGTATACAGATATTACTCTTTCATCAAATTCATTTCACCCATTTTGTCAAAAAATTTCTGCTTACAATTCTATGATACACAGGGTCTTTACAGTACCACTATCTTTGGATAAATTGAATAAAGAACTAAATGTAATTAGAACAATTGCTATAAATAACGGATTTAAAATTGAAATAATCAATAGAATCATTAACAATAAAAAATAAAAAATTGCTTGTAACAACATATATCCTAAATTATATAGTAATGGTAAAGTTACCAAATTTTGCAGAATTACTTATTTTGGAAATGTTTCTGAAAAGATTGCCAGTATTTTAAGAAAAAGCAGCATACAGGTCGCATTTAAACCTTCAAATATATTATCACATATTTTATTTAACAGTAAAGACAGAACACATAGACTTGACCACACAGGTGTTTATCAACTAAATTGCTTAGACTGTAACAGCATTTATATAGGACAAACTGGCAGATCGATACGTATTAGATATAATGAACATTTAAGATCGTTTCGTTTAAAAAACGATCATTCAATTTTTGCTAATCATTTCTTTGATAACAATTATCAATTCCCTCCTTTAGAAAATACTAAATTATTGTTTAATTTTATAAAAAGTTATCAGTTAAATATATTAGAGTCTATAGAAATTTATAAACATAAAAATGAAAAAAATTATAACTTACTTAATGACCAAGTTGATTTAATACAATCTAGTTTATTTAAACTTTTGTAAATGTCTTTTGACCACAATAATTCTCAGATGTCGGTATTACAGGTTTTCTATTGTATACCTTTTCTGAAGTTCTAACCTCTTATTGCCATTATGACATTTATTGACTTATTTCTCTTTTTTAGTTTATTGCAAGATTAGCAGTTGGCAGTTGTCAAGAAGCCATGGATCTAGTGTTTATTTAGTTTTTTCTGATATTTCATTTGAAGGTTTTTTTCAATTGAATTTATTGTTTTTTTTCCTAAATGGTTTTCTTTAAATTCAATGTTTTTTCCCTTCAAGCTACGAAGTATTCGAATTTCCTTTGTGTTTTTCTTATACCTCGTAGGTAAATACTGAAATTCAGTTTTCTAGATTAGCTTCTTTCATGGATATCATTATTTTAATTATTTGTATTGTTTTGTCAATTTTAAGTTTCCTTGTCAACTGTTCCCTTAGCGTAATATTTATTTACAATTTTACATTTTCTGATGATGAGATTGTATAAAAAATCTTGAAACCGGTCAAATATTCAAATAAAAACGTTATTATTGGTAGTTCGCAAAGTAATATTATTTGTTTCATAATTCGGTATTCTTTCACTGCTTGACGAGTGTTTCCATTACACAATCCATAGACAAAAGTAATGTCTGCATATTCTTCATTAGAGAATGAATTCATTACAATTTCTTATGTTCTTTTTGCGGAATGCAAATGGTAACTGATAAAGCATAATTTGTGTCACTCAGATGATTTGAGCCACTCGCCTTCGGCTCGTGGGCTCAAACATCATCTTCGTGAATAATGGCTGTCATAATCGCTCATACAATAATATACCATTTTTCGAGAATTTTCAATACCCTGTAGGTATCTTTGTTGGGAGTGATTTTAGACCAGATGTTCATGAAACATTTCTTCTTATTTTGACTTCCTCTAGCACCTCGAAATTTTTTACACTCGTTATGAATCACCCTGTATATTAGTAGTTAGAAAATGAGAATACTGGATACGAACCCGTTCGGAGCACATAGCGCCATCGAGTTCTCGAGGTGCCATCGACTTCTTCGGCAGTGACCTTGAAAGAGACCAGAGGCTGCTGAAGGAGTCGTTGAGGCATCCGAAGAAGTGTCTTCAGCAGCGGCATCTGCAGCAGCCTCTGGTGTCTTTGAAGGTCATTGCCGAAGAAGTGGGCATGTCTTCAGCAGCGTCTGGTCATTGCAGAAGAAGTGGTGTTCAGCAGCGTCCAGGCGCATGCGCCGGGGCTATTCCTCAGGTCAGTCCACCCAGTTCTTCGGCAATGAGCAGAGGCTGCTGAAGGAGTAATGTCTTCTGCCTCTGGTGTCTTTGGGGCCTTTGGTTGTGGCTCAGGCGCCTGCGCCGGGGCTTAAAAAGTGCGCGTGTTGCTCATTGTTGCGCAATGGAAGAATGTTCTGGAAAAGCTGATGCAATAGAATGCAGATGTTGCAGAATTAATGTTTTTTCTCGGAAATTCGAACGTTTGCAATTGTTTATACTAAATAAATATTGTTATCAAAGTTTGAGAAAGAAACATGTCCGAAGAGATGTTATAATTGTTTTTATTATGATTAAATATTAATAGCTAAGAACGTTCTAGAAAAACCTTTCAACTTTGCCGATAGGATATGTATATTTGTTTGGTTTGACTCCCACGGTCTGCATGCCAATAAGTGCATGTGCACTTAATATGTTCAAACTCTACAAGATGACCGAGATTATGTTATACCCTGTTGTTTGTATTATTACAATAAAATAAGAACATTTTCGAAGCTTACCGCCAGATAAATAAACAATGCTCAATTGATTGTTTTTTCTGATAACTTCTACATGTTATCAAAATTTAGCAAACTCGGCAAAAGCTGCGAAATAAATAGAACGAATCTAATCGCGAGCATTTTATTCAGTAGTTAGTTCAATTGTTCAGTTGATTTCCACGGAATAGGTGCGGTAAAAGTTAGTTTCCCAATATGGATGCGGTAATTAGCCAAGACGATGTTGGGGATATTTTATTGTACCATTTTATCCTGCAAAACTTGCCGGAAAATATAAAAGTAAGTCCATTTGCAGTAATCATTTCTTTTATTATCCAAGCAGTATGTTAATAAATCTCATTCATAATAGAAGTCATTCATAATAATTTCATTATAAGTAATTAAAAGCATACATATTATCTAATTGTAAACTATTTTCTATATTTAGAACAGACCCAAAATGATAATTTGTGGAAATGTGCCACACATGGCGTCAACAACAACAGAAAATGTGTTATTTTCGGGCCTATTCATGGAGAAAGAAACAACGATAATTTTGTTGGAATCGTGCAGTGAACTTGTGGTCATTTGGGTCAATATTGTAGATCGTAAGTAAAGCATTTAGATTTTTTTAATATTCAGTGATAGTAGTGTGAAATTGGGGATTTTTGATTCGCAATTTTAGTAGTGGAAAATTGGGATTTCTGATTCACAATTATTCTAGTGGTGGAAAATTAATTGTTTTTATAATGAATGAATGCATTTCTTTGTTTGTCCGCCCGTTTGTTTGTTTGTTTGTTTGTTTGTTTGTTTACTAGTATAATTTATCATCTTTGTTTGTTTGTTCGTTTGTTTGTTTGTTTGTTTGTTTGTTTGTTTGTTTGTTTACTAGTATAATTTTTAACTATGATATTTTTCTCTTGTTGCAGCCAACGATGTATAAGCAGCGTCACGAGCTTGATTACACTGTTATATTATTTTAATGAATAAAATGTATTTTAATAGATCATATTATGAACACTATTATATTATTTTAATTGACAAAATGTATTTTAATATAATAAATTATATTATATAATTTACCGTATTCCGTGGAAATCAACTGAACTAATGAATTGATTACTGAATAATACTCACCATTATGTTAGAATATTAATTTGTTGTGTGCTTTTTTAAATAAATGTATGCTAGAAGCGTGATTTTTTGACATTAACAATTAGTACGATGGACACCTCCCCTCCATGACATAAAAACAAAATTCTGGGAAGTCATGTTTACTTAAGTTCTGCCGAATTAAGCATTATGTTATCAGTTCGAATAATTAATGATTATCGAGCAAGATCAAAGACTTTCTCACCGATTTGTTCTGGAACATTCTATTAAACAGCGTTATAAAAATAAACTCATGAGTGTTTAAAGACCCTGTCAAAATAAACATGATTATCAATTCGAAAAATTTATGTTATTTGTTGATAAAGATCAAAGACTTCCTCACCGCTTTGGCACTAAATTAATTCGTAGAAGCCATAAAATTCAAGGTTTCTTCTGGAACTTTCGATTAACAAGGAGATAAGACGTGACACTTACATAAATTATTTGCACACGGCACTCAATTAATTCTTAGAAGCGATAAAATTCAAGGTTTCTTCTGGAACTTTCGATTAACAAGGAGATAAGGCGTGACACGCACATAAATTATTTGCACACGGCACTCAATTAATTCTTAGAAGCGATAAAATTCATGGTTTCTTCTGGAACAAGGAGATAAGACGTGACACATACATAAATTATTTGCACGCGGCACTAAAGTAATTCTTAGAATTGATAACACTCAAGGATTCTTCTGGAATGTTCTGCGAAGATAAGAATCTGTATAAATAGAGCGAGATTGGGTGGCATCAGCCAGTTGTTTTATGACCGTTCTATAGTAATAAAGCAGTGTTGACATTACGTTTTGAGTTTCAACAAAGGACATAATATTTTGTGGTGCGAGTGATTAGGCAGTATTGACGATGGAATCGCAATCTGAAATACAGACACTTTCATCAGATATGGTGAAAAAATTATTTGAAGTAAGTTTGTTTTCTTTGTTTCCACATATTTTTGCATGCGCTAATTCGAATAATAATTGACAGGTATGTGCTAATAAAAGGAGTTTGTCTGTGGAACAAATTCATTCTTTTTCGAAGATATGTAAGCGCATGCTCAGGACCCACTATAAATATTTGAAAACTGGTGATAAACTTACTCTCGGTCAGCGCAGACATGTAGAGTGCAACATATCAAATATTAAAGTGTGTTTAAATATAATACAAAACCAGAGGCACTTGGGTTCTGGAATTGCATCAAATTCAAATAAGAAGCGTTCTGGTCGAATTATTTGGAGAGACATCGCTTCGGCTTTTACCAGTAGAATAAGGACCGGTTTAATAATCAATAAGCGTCATACTGATCCAGATGCGTTCATTGAAGATTGTTACCATCTCATTAAGACGCGACTAAAGAATATATTAAAGAGAGAGGCTGCAGCAAAGGTCAACTTTAGCCTTTGTTGCACATTTAAACTATGTGGACAAGGAGAGACTGCGGCTGAAGAGTGCAAATATTTTAATTCCAGCAATACAATAGTTACCGCTTCGTCTTTCTCTGATTCGTCTGAGATGGCAAATTGGTACAAGGAAGTAACGGATAAACTTAAAACCAAGGTACGTAATCAACTTATAATCTTAAGAGACCATATAGTTATTGATGTGTAAACATCTTAGTTCTCGGTAGTAGAACATCCTACAGCGCTAATTATTTGAAAACAGTAGTCTAATCTATGCCTACCCGTACGGAAAACTACGTGATGTGGGGTATCAAATTAAAGGACTCGACGAGGGGGATCGGAATATGGGGGTGGTTTGCTTTTAAGGCTTGACTACTATATAAAATGTTTCTTATTGTTTCATTATAAGCGTACATTTTTTCATGAAACCAGTGCGCGACCTCATCTTCACAATTCAAAACGATACGAGCTCACTTGTTTACAAATCAATTCTTGTGTGTGCCGTGTCACTAACATTTTTTTGTTCATACTATTGCAGCTAGTGGAATTTTCTGCGAAAAACAGTGGCTGGTCCTTCACCCAAGTCATTTCGTTGGCCGTAAATATTAATAAATACAATCCACTGCGTGGTGGAACGTCCAGCTATTTACCACTGCCAGAAGTAATAGCTGTACGGAAGGCTGTCCTCAATGTATGTAATACAGATATGGCTTGTTTTTTCCACGCTGGAGTTTGTGCGATGTATCCCGCAAAGCAAAATGTTAGTCTCGTGTCAAGTTATCCAAAGTATACGGATGTTTTGGACACCACAGGTATTTCCATTCCGGTGAAATTGACAGACATTTCCAAGTTTGAAAGACAGAATAACATATCTATTAATGTGTTTGGATTAGACAATAAGTGTAACGTAATTGGTCCTTTGTATTATACCGAAGAGAAACGGGAAAGGCATGTGAATTTATTATACATTACGAATGAGAATAATAGCATAGGGCATTACGCATGGATTAAAAATATGTCGCGTCTATGCTCACCTCAGTTTTCACTGCACCACGGTCAGATTCACGTTTGCGATCGGTGTTTAGTCACATTTTATTCCTTGGAAAAATACGATAGGCATATACCAGATTGCTCGGCAAAAAAGTCTCACGTCAAAATTACGGTACCAACGGAGGGGAATAATGACATTTTGCAATTTCAAAATTATTGGTTTAAAGAGCCGGTGCCCTTCCTCATCGTCGGTGATTTTGAAGCATTCACCCGCCCAATTTCCGCATGTAAAAATGATCCCGACATTTCGAGTACGCTTGCATATCAGAAACACGAGCCGTATAGCGTTGCCTTTTACCTGATTTGTAACTATGACGATAGCCTGTCAAGGTTTGAGATTTATCGCGGAAAAGATTGCGTCAGCTGGTTTGTTTCGAAACTTCGAGAAATAGCTGCAGTTATAGAGCCAATAGTGACCGGAGACGTGGGTATGGAACCATTGAATGACATCCAGCTGCGTGAATTTCAAACGTGCAACATTTGCCACATGTGCGAGAAACCTTTTGGTTTACTGGAAGAGCGAGTGAAAGATCACGATCACATAACGGGGAAGTACCGGGGACCTGCGCATGCGCAATGCAATTTGCTATATCGAACTTGCAGATTCGTACCCGTATTATTTCACAATTTGAGTGGTTACGACGGACATTTAATCATAAAGGAGTTGGCCTACGACACGGAACCAATTGATCTACTGCCCATAACGATGGAAAATTACATTTCGTTTTCGAAAAAGATGGGTGGGGTTAAAATGCGCTTTTTAGACTCGTATCGTTTCATACCATCGTCCTTAGAGAAATTGGCGCAGAATTTGAATCCAAACGAGTACAACGTAACCAGAAGATACTTTTCCAATCCGGAAAATTTAGAGTTGATTTGTAGGAAGGGGGTGTTCCCATATGATTACGTGAACTCGTGGGAACGTCTGGAAGAAACCGAACTCCCACCGAAGAATGCTTTTTACAGTAAACTCAACGACAGCGACATTACGGAAGAGGACTATGCACATGCGCAGAAGGTTTGGCGGACATTTGGTTGTCAGACTCTAGCAGACTACTCCGACATCTACCTCAAACTGGATACATTAATTCTGACAGATGTAGTGAATAAATTTCGTTCCGTGTGTTTGGAAACGTATTCGTTGGATCCATTTCACTGTTTCACCTTAGCGGGATACACGTTTCAAGCAATGCTCAAGATGACAAAGGTCAAACTCGAACTGCTGACAGACGTGGAAATGATAAATTTTTTCGAACGTTCACTGAGAGGAGGAGTGGTTGTGGCAAACAAGAAATTTTCTAGAGCGAATAACAAATATATGAAAAATTTTGATCCGTCGAAACCGTCTAAATTTCTCTTCTACATAGATGCAAACAATCTGTACGGACACAATTTGTCACAACCGCTGCCGTACGGAGGGTTTGCGTGGTTGGAGGACAGTGAGATTGCCGTGATCGAGCAACAGCTATTGGAGAAAAAATACACCTTATTCGAAGGGGATCAAGAGTATGGGTATGCGCTAGAGGTGGATCTGGAGTATCCGGAAACAATACATGACCATCACGCGGACTTCCCCTTCTGCTCAGAACATCGCACATCAGACCTATCCAACCAATCGAAACTGATGCTAACCCTTCACGATAAATCTCGATGCGTTATCCATTATAGAAATCTACAGCAATGTTTAAATCACGGTTTACTGTTAAAAAAGGTCCACAGAGTTTTGCGATTTAAGCAGTCTAAATGGCTCAAACCGTACATAGATCTGAACACGAAATTACGAACAGAGTCCAAGGATGAATTTGAAAAGGATCAGTACAAATTCATGAATAATGCAGTGTATGGGAAAACAATTGAAAATATTAGGAAACGGCGCGACATCAAATTGGTGACGCGTTGGGATGGTAATTGTGGCGCGTCGTCTCTGATAGCAAAACCCAATTTTAAGAACTGCGTGATATTTTCGGAGAACTTGGTGGCCATTGAATTACAAAAGACAGAAATAGTCTTCAATAAGCCAATCTATGTGGGATTTTGCGTGTTGGAGTTGGCAAAAGAACTGATGTACAAATTTCGCTACGACTATAAAAGAACACAAAAATTTAAATGCCTCGCTTTGTTACACGGATACGGACAGTTTTATTTACGAGTGCTGCACTGACGACTTGTACGAAATAATTAGAGCCGATGCGAAGGATCATTTTGACACTTCCGGCTATCCCCCAGGGAATCCCTACAATATTCCGCCGGTAAACAAAAAAGTCATTGGCAAGTTCAAGCATGAATTGGATGGTAAAATTATTACAGAGTTAGTAGCACTAAAACCGAAAATGTACTCTATTCTGTGCGAGGATGACGCTATTGAAATTAAAAAATCCAAGGGAATCGGCCGTTCAGCAGTCAAGGAGTTGACGCATAACGACTATAAACGAGTATTATTTGGCAATTTGAAACTTCAGGCCACCTTTAATTCGATTCGATCGAAAAATCACGAGCTCTATTCGTACGAGATTAGCAAGTTTGTGTGCCGAAGATGACAAACGCCACACGCTCGATGATGGTGTAAACACACTACCTCTCGGGCACTATAGTATTATGGACCAGAATAGTTTGTAAATAAACGCATGTATTTGATAAATTATCTATATTTTCAATAAAAATGTTCTATGTAAACAACTCCTGTTTTATTTATTACAAGTCACTCTTATCTATCCACGAATTGTGTGAGTCATCAAATCCGAGCCACTTCACAAACATGCGATCGCCCCTCCTTCGCAATACCTTCTCCACCAGGTATGTGTTGGGGTAATTGGTCTTCAGCAGCTCTTGTTCGTAGAAACATCCCCGAATCGGTTGCCCTTGGTAATCTTCAAGATGGTACGTGGTTGGGTTCGTATGCTTCACCTTGACGATGGTGAACACCTCGGTGGTGTAGTTTGGAGTGTACCCCTTGCTGAAGACGTGCTTATACTTTGAAATGCGCACCTTGTCCCACAGCTTAAACTTTGTTTGCACCCTGACCGCTGCCGCCGCTCCAAAATTGAGTTTCGTATCCTTTGTGACATCAGCGGGGCGCATTCCCGTCACAGAATGCACTGTTTTGTTGTACTCGCCGACCAGTTGAGGCAGAATGTGGAGCCATCTGTGGTTGCCCTATAAACTGAACAGTCTCCACATCTTCTCCTTGATGGTTCTGTTCCAGCGTTCCACGCAACTCGCCTTCTTCTCCGTGAACGTGGAGTAATGATTGATGCCGTGCTCAGTCATCAGAGCCTTGAAGCGTGCGTTAAAGAACTCCTTGCCGTCGTCGGTCTGCAAATTCTTCGGTGATCGTTGTCGTTGCAGCAGAGGGGCGAACGCTTGCACCACATCCGATGCCGTCTTCGTCTTTAGTGGCACCGCCCACCCGTACTTGGAGTACGTGTCCAACACCATGAGAATGTACTTGTAGTTGCGATTCACCTTCGCGTACGGGATCATCTCCACCAGATCCGCTTGCCAGAGGTCGTCGAAACCGCGGATTATCACCTTGCGCCTCGGGAAGTTTCGTCGTGCGGGTTTGTGTAACTCGGCAATCAGCCCCTTCTTCTCATTCATTCCCCCACCAAATATTTGTCGTTTTGCAATTGCGCCAAACCTAATTCTAGCGCGTGCAGTCTATCACTGTGTTCGCGAAACAGCAACGCTACACTATCTCTGACCTTTTCCAGGTCTTGCTCTACTATTTCTAGTTTCCGGCCGAGAGGGTCCACCGCTCCTGTACGCACCGCGTGATCAATTGACAGTCCCAGTGCTGCAAATAAACTGTCCACGTAAGCTTTATTGGTAGCGTCGGGGTCTTCGATTGCGTTAGCAACATTGGTCAGACGCTTGTTGTCTATGTTATAGTCCCCGGACTGGGTCAGCAGGAAACCAACTCCAGGCTGTCCGCGCAGAACAAACGCCTGCGAAGATGCTTTCTTGGATCGTCCAACCAGCTGTCGTCCGAACTTGTCCACGGACATGATTGAGGCTCGCGCTGCTGCTGCTGCTCCCCTTCTTATACTATAACCCCCTCCTCCATAAGCTCTTCCACAATAGACGCAATCTCGTTGCCGTGTGAGGTGTTGCCGGCCGCTCTGGAGGCATGCAGCAAGTACAAACGTTGAACCAGTTCATTTATGTCATTCCAATACACGTACTCGCTGTTTTTATCTGTGACGCGCATCAACAGTCCACCAACACCACCACCACCACCCTCCTTTGTAAACCGTTTGATGATGCTCTTGTACTTGGTGCTGTTGGTGCCCCGAGTACGAGCTTCATCCCTATAGCCCACCTTGTGAGCATTCGTGGCCAGTATTATGTTCTTGTACACGTTCAAATCACGCTTGGTGTAATTGTGCGGGTCTTTGTAGAAGAGCAGCTCGTAGAGACCGCTGGTGCCCGGATACCGTTTGTCCTGCACGTAGACATCGTCGTCGACAAACTGAATGGCCGAGTTTCCAATCATGAACGAGTCGTAGTCATTGCCGGCTTGTCTTCTGACTCCGTACACGGTGTCCAAATCTCTGCGATTTTCATTGCGCAGCAGTCTCTCAATGTGCGGGCTGACCTTGGGACCGGGCATCGTAGGTGTAGGCGGCGGAGTGTTGTAGTCGAAAGATGGCGCTGCTGCCGCTTCACCGTCCAGATCGATGAGGTCGTTGGCGAAACTAGGGGGCTGCGTCAGCGCGGGCGTTAGCGTTGAGGGTTCCTTGAGAGAGTCCAGTTTGCGGGTCATTTCTTGCAGCGGTTCGGTGAGCGGTTGGAAGCGTCGTCTCAGGCGCTCCTCGGCGCTCGTTTGGATCGACTTGAGCGAGCGGTACTTGCGTCGAATGGCGTCAGCTGATTTGATAATCTCTTTGCTAAGCATCCGATCCTTTTTTCTCTTCCTATTCTTGTTTGTGTCAGCAGCCATGATGTTAGCGAATACAGCTGTCTGTGTCAACAGCTTCCCTTTTATATGATCAGGTACTGATCGAAGCCCCTCCTGTACCGCCCTTGATTCATATCGCTGTCCTTGTCTATCGCCAGGAATCCGTACTTGGATGTCCAGCATGCGGCGCACGCTGAACGAAACACCGACCAGTCCATGTCGGTGTTCACGTGATCGTTGTACACGTGACGTAGGTTCAAGTCGTCCTGCTTGAAGAGGATCAGAAAGTTGACGTTGTCGCGTATCAGGTGTTTGGGGATGTGCGTGTACGTCTGACAGAGGTAGAAGCAGTCTGTGGACTTGTGTCTTCCCATGGCGAAATAGTCGCGCATAACGTTCTGCTTGTCGCAGGCCACGTCGTCAAAGATGAACACGGAATTGGGCAGGGCGTTCTCGGGTGGCACGATGTCCGCGCAATCTCCGTAGGCAAAGTAGCCGACACCCGGCACCGCCCGCAGAATCTCCCCCAGCAGTTGGTACTTTGGTTGGTACAGGGACTTGGTGTAGACGTAGACGTTCTCGAAACGCAACCCGTTCGGTGCGCACAGCAGCGACAAAATCAAATTCGTTTTGCCACAGTTCGAGGGACCGCAGATGATGGATCTCACAGTGTCGGGGAAGAGGAGTCCGTGTTTGAGTCTCTTGTTGGCGGGTGGCTCGAAGCCTGCGCCGCATACATTCATGACCGGTAAACTCTCCGATTGTTTCACGAACTTCATCGTCGTCGAACTAGTATATATAGACGCGTCGAAACCTTTTATACTCCAGTCAGTATGTCTCCGACAGTCAAACCACTTCGACGACGACGACAACCACGCAAGGGGAAAGGACTCTTAAACGATTTGATTGGAAAACTGCCGGTGGAATTGCACCTGCCCGGTTACAACTTCTGTGGTCCAGGTACAAAACTTAAGGAGCGATTGGCAAGAGGTGATCGGGGCATAAATCCCACGGACGAAGCGTGCAGATCCCACGACATTGCCTACTCGCAATCGAAGGAGCTCGCGAAACGACACGAAGCTGACCGAAGACTGGCGGACAGTGCGTGGCACAGGGTTTTGGCAAAGGACGCATCTCTGGGTGAACGTGCAGCCGCTTGGGCCATAACTAACGCAATGAAAGCTAAAGTCAAGTTGGGTATGGGTGTCGGCACCAAGAAGAAGAAGAAGACGGTCAAAGATCGTATTTCGCTCGGCAGAGTGACGAGAGAGGCGCGAGCTGCAGTGAAGAACACCAAGGATACGGTTATGGCGGTGAACAGAGCCCTGGCAGCGGCTAAGCAAGTAATTCGACGCAAAGAGAGGAAGCCGTTGCCGCGCGTCATCCCGGTGCCGAAGACTGGTGGAATATTACCCCTGATACCAATTTTTGCGGGTCTATCGGCTCTCGGTGCGCTAGCTGGAGGGGCGGCAGGTGTAGCTAAGGCAGTGAACGATGCTTCACAGGCCCGAAAAGAGCTAGGCGAACATCAACGCCACAATCAGACCATGGAGGCCATTGCTATGGGTAAACCGGGAAGCGGACTCTACCTGAAACCATACCGCAAAGGCTTGGGTCTGTACTTGGCGCCGGCAAAAAACCGCTACTGAGGCTACCGAGAAGACCACTCACCGACATCGATCTAAACAAGTACGCTTCAATCGATCTGAAAATTCCCCACTTCCGGGGAGTGTTCATGCGCAACGGCTTGCCCGCGGGGAAACCCAAACGCAACGAGTCAGCTATCGTCAATTTGGATGACGCAAGCGGTCCTGGCACCCACTGGGTAGCGTACATAAAGCGAGGGTCGCGCGTCCTCTACTTTGACAGTTTTGGCAACCTGCGACCGCCCGCAGAACTCGTTAAATACCTCGGTAGCCGCACCACCACCATACAGTACAATCACGACTGGGAGCAGAGCTTCAACTCACCCATCTGTGGACACCTGTGCTTAAAGTTTTTGTACAACAACGGCGGATCATGACCACCACCAAGTCTCTGACGGTGTCGTTGACGGGAAACAGTTCGGTCTTGAGCAGCAATTTTTTCCCACCTATCGAATTGGGGGACGGCAACTACGTGCTGGGGCTTGTACTGTTCCAAACCTTCAACTCGGTGCCGAACGTGGACGAATCAAACAATAAGTTCTATTATGGTAGCGGTGACGCGGAACTCGTCATACCCACTGGTTCATATGAGATCGAAGACCTGAACGAGTACCTGCGCAACAATTTACCCTCGGGTGATACCAGCTTTATTCTGCGCGCCAACAACAGCACCCTGAAGTGCGAAATTAAATTCGGGAAACAGATAAACTTTGACAGAGACAACTGTTTGGCTTCTCTGCTTGGATTCAATAGACGCATACTTGCACCGAATAGATGGCACGAGTCGGACTTGCCCGTCAGCATACTGAAAGTGGACGTGATACGCGTAGAGTGCAACATCACCACCGGATCGTACGTAAATGGTAACTTAGTCCACACCGTACACGAATTTTTCCCCCTCGTGCCGCCCGGTTACAAGATTGTTGAGGTGCCCAGCAACGTAATATACCTGCCCATCACTCTCAACAGTATAGACAACGTGACGGTGCGCATTGTCGATCAAAACGGCACACTGGTGAATTTTCGCGGTGAAGAGATAATTGTCCGGTTGCACATAAAGAGACTATAAATAGCGAGGGAGGACACTCGCGTGGGCGCATTAAAGCGAGCATTATGGGCATAGCCTTTCGAAACAGGTATATAAGCGGGTACGTTATTGGAACGGGCATCACTTGTGATTCAGAGCAGCAGCAGCAACAGCAGACAAGCAACAGTCCAGCTGTACACCACGCGAACAAAGCTCATCGACAAATCCGTCAGCTTAGCACTGATAGCAAAGCAATATTGACGTCCCTGGGATATCGACTGAAACAAAGGAGGAAGAGGACTTGAGTACCAAGAAGAGTTTGTTGTGGGCTTGGTTGAAGGGTATATTTACTTCTCACTGTCTTACGTCATCGGTCTGTCACGTGAACTTTATTGAAGATGACAAACATAAACGTGGATACTTTTCGTGTTCTGGACGGTGCTGTTTTGGACGAGTCCGCACGGCGCGTAGAGGTGCACGTGCATCAACCGTACGTGTCAACGACATTCAACGCCAACGATGAAATACGCATACCAGTCCAGCAACAGGACGCCTACATACTACCGCATCTCAGTTGCATCTACATGGAAGGTAGATTCGTGACGGGTGAGGGTGAGGGCGCCGCTGCCGCTCTCACAAACAACGCTTTCACTTTCCTGCTGGACGACGTCCGCTACGAAATCAACGGAGTGGAGGTGGATCGAACGAAGAACGTGGGCATCACGAGCACATTAAAGGGTATAGCTTCTCTGAATGAGGGTGAGGCGCGTGCGCTGGAGAATGCCGGCTGGACGACGACCGGTGATGCGCCGACCCATGTACTTGACGCGAACGGAAACTTTAACGTGTGCATCCCGGGAAGAATCCTACTCGGATTCCTAGAAGACTACCACAAGGTGCTGTTGAATGTGCGTCACGAGCTCATTCTGAATCGCTCGAAGAGCGATAGGAACGCCTTCGTGGGTAACGCAGCAAACACCAGGATCGAGTTGAGCAAGGTGCATTGGAGGGTACCGTATGTCTACCCCTCCGATCTGGAACGTCTAAATCTCCTCAAGATCATCGAAGACGAGAGAACGCTTCAACTGTGCTTTCGCAGCTGGGAACTTTACGAGTATCCGCTGTTGCCGCAAGCGACGAAGCAGACGTGGGCAATCAAGACCGCAACACACTTGGAGAAACCGCGCTACGTCATTGTGGCCTTCCAGACGAATCGCAAGGGCAATGCGATCACGGACTCGAGCCAGTTTGACCACTGCAATCTGACAAACATCAAACTACATCTGAACTCTGAGTCGTTCCCCTACGAGAATCTCAATTTGGATTTCGCCACCGGGAAATACGCCTTACTGTATGAGATGTACGAGAACTTTCAGTGCTCGTACTATGGAAAAGTTGGCGAGCCGCTATACGGCAGGGAGCAGTTCAAGAATCGCGCCCCACTCGCAGTCATTGACGCATCAAAACAGTCGGAAAGCATCAAGTCCGGTCCTGTGGACATTCGTCTGGAATTTGAGTCGAGCGAAAATTTCCCCGCCAACACAACCGCCTACTGTCTCATCCTGCATGACCGCATCGTCGAGTATACCCCCTCCACCGGCTCTGTCAAACGCCTGGTATAAAAGTCGCACAAGCACATCGTGCGCGCCAGTCTCGCGTTGGATTTGTTCGCATGTCAACCATGGAGTACGTCGCAGACGTTCAGGGTTTCATGACTGCAGTCGGTGAATTCATATTCAAAGAAGTTTCACTCATTGCGTTGAATCATCGAGGCGGCGGCGGCAGCAACTACCACTGGGTATTCAAGCCACCATTCGACCTGAACCAGTTGAGGGAGTGTGACAGACGTCAAGCTCATTGGTTGACACGTTTCTACCACGGCTTGAGCTGGAATTGCGGCACGGAGAACTACGACGACATCCGATCGAAGTTAAAGTCATCGGTGGCCGATTGTGATAGGATCTACGTGAAGGGTAAAGATAAAGTGTCTTGGTTGAAAAACGTGCTTCCCGACAACGTTGAGTGTTTCGACTTGGATTCGCTCAACTGCTGCCCCTCGCTAAAGAAACTTCGAGAAGAAAATTCCCGTGTTATTGAACCTTGCATTCAGCATTACGCAAACAGCAGCGCCATCTGTTCCGAAGTTAACGCTCAACTGCTGCGGAACTGGATCCTGAAATACCTGGAACCGCCAGAATTGCAAGAACATCAACCAGAGGAGCAAACTTTAACTCTGCGAAAACGTGTGGGGAAAGCCATTGGCAAGTTCTTTAACAATGGTGAGCATTTACTGCTAATGGATCCCACACACATAGCCGAACTGCCCAAGGAATTCCTAGAATATTACGTACATCCGTCAGACTTACGCAGATGTGTCGAACTGGGTATGTTAACCGAAGAGCAGAAGAAAAATATAAGTTCTCATGCATACACTTACTGCTACCATCACTGGGGATTCGAGTCGACAACATATGATTGCGACACTATTGATGGTCCTCCACCACTACAGAAAGACTGCCAGTTTTGTAAAACAGGAAAAGATTAAACCTTTTAATATATTCTCATTATTTGTTTATAGGTTAAATATGTTTAGCGTTATAGTAAATGCATGCTTACTATTTATACAAATTGTAGTTATTGTTTTAATTATATTGGCGTAAAAATATAAATTCAACAGTTTTTTATTTTCCTTCAAAACTTAGAACGTATTCTGGTAAACACGTAGAAGGAGAAAAAACATTAATTCTGCAACATCTGCATTCTATTGCATCAGCTTTTCCAGAACATTCTTCCATTGCGCAACAATGAGCAACACGCGCACTTTTTAAGCCCCGGCGCAGGCGCCTGAGCCACAACCAAAGGCCCCAAAGACACCAGAGGCAGAAGACATTACTCCTTCAGCAGCCTCTGCTCATTGCCGAAGAACTGGGTGGACTGACCTGAGGAATAGCCCCGGCGCATGCGCCTGGACGCTGCTGAACACCACTTCTTCTGCAATGACCAGACGCTGCTGAAGACATGCCCACTTCTTCGGCAATGACCTTCAAAGACACCAGAGGCTGCTGCAGATGCCGCTGCTGAAGACACTTCTTCGGATGCCTCAACGACTCCTTCAGCAGCCTCTGGTCTCTTTCAAGGTCACTGCCGAAGAAGTCGATGGCACCTCGAGAACTCGATGGCGCTATGTGCTCCGAACGGGTTCGTATCCAGTATTCTCATTTTCTAACTACTTATATTATACGCACACACATTTTTTATGTACACATTTATGTACATAAAATACATAGCGTTTTGCGTATTTGAAAAAATCACAAATCATTTACTTTCTGTTTTTGAGAACATTTTTTATTTGAACACTAAACTTATGAAATTAGGAATTACTTATGAATAATAATATCACCTTAGGTTACGCCCCTGGCGACGCTGGCAATAGAACATTAGAGACTGCACGTCTAGCATACGTCGGGCGTAATTGCTCCAATTTCTTGCCGTAAGTATACCTACATGCCTTTAGCTCGCTTAAATTTCCAGGGCGGTTGTTGTGTACTCGACTTTTAAGGTAGCCCCACAGAGAAAAATGGGGTGGGGTTTCTGGGGGTCCAATTGATGTCGCCTCTTCTCAAAATTAATTTGTCAGGAAAATGTTCACTGACTGCTTCTAACGCGATGTCGGAGATAATGCAAGTGGCACCACATTTGGTATTGAGCACCAACAAATTTTTGCAACGCAGGTCCGAAACACTCGCGGATCATTGCTGCAGAGCGGTTAGAATTACCAGTAACTACTCGCCCATATTGGTTCTGCCTCTCTAGGCATAATAGGCCCTTTTAGGCTTTGTAACGGGTTTTCGTGTTTTTGCCGAGGGCTGTGTCTTCGGACCAGTATCGACAATATTGACGGTTCACGTAACCATTCAGGTGGAAATGCGCATCATCAGTGAAGAAAATGTAGTCGAACTCGTCAAAGCGTTCCAACATTTCAGTGGCAAATGATAATCCTCTTTCTTAAATTTTTGCCCTAATTGAGTCTTGAAGAGTTGTAAATGTAAGCCCTTTCGCAGCATGCGAAAAGCTCTGGTGCAGCTTAAGAGGAGGTTATACCGCTCGATTTTAGGCGAAAAACAGCCTTTCTAATCTAAAAGATTACTACGCCATTCTTGAAGTTAGAAATGTGAAAATTTTGTAGTGCATAGTTAAAAGGTTGGAATTGAATCCTACATGCGACTTTTTTCAATTTCCTCACTGTGAAATCAAGAAAAAAAATATTTAAAATGCACAAAATTATCGCAATTTCAGTCATATTTACGTTCCACTGCATGCTACTGCTGCAAATTTATGAGAAAAAACTAGATGTAGGCAACATGCTCGAAGTTTTGCGATGCCAGCAAGCTTTTTAAAATTAAAATCGGTTAAGAATTGGTAACACAAAATTGTATTTTGTAAACCCTTGCAAAGAGCCGGCAACGCAAGAAATAAATGGGCCTCTTACGGGCAAACTCGACAATCGCTCGCTTAAGTATAAAGCAACAGCTTGTTTGAGCACTGATAGACATGGATTTCTTATCGTTGCTTCTCCTTCACTTTCAATGCTTCCTTGAGTTCGTAGAGATCGCTGGCGTTTAATGGAGCGTGATTTTGTTGATGAACATCTCTCTTCGAACTCCTTCACCCAATACTTGATTAAATTTGCCCTATATACTCGTAGGTACCTGATTATTATTGTGCAGACCGTAATGAGTACAAAATTTACGCCTAACTACTACGAATGCTTTTCGTAAAAACTACGAATACAGAAAACACGTTCTGCATCACCGCGGAAATTTGCATGACTTGGTTATCTCAAATGGTTTACGAGTTATTCATGATCAAAAATCGTAAAACGCTAAGAAACACCCTGAATATCCCAGATTGACCCAATTCACAAAAAAACACTGCCCAACTCAAAATTTTTGTGCCTTTTCAAAATACCTGGCGCCGTCACTGACCTGAGGATGGTTTTGATAGAAAGAAACGTTTTTCGCAAAATTTGACAACACCAGCAGGAAAGAGCATAAAAATTGTCCCAACATAGGCCTTTTTGTTGTTTTTTCATCCGACATCAAATAATAAATCGTTTTAAATTTCAGCAAATATTATCATCTACTAGCGCCACCAAAGGCAAACCTTTTCCCATTTAATCAAATCCATGTTATCCTACCTTAAGTGGGACACCCTGTGCAAAATTTAAAAATTACTCGAATTTTGAACGACTTTAGCTATTACACATTATTCGAAGAAATTTTTGGTAATAATTATTATTGTCGGATGGTGTTAATAGTATTTTGTTGTTTCTATTGATCGTGTTTTAAATGAGGTAGTCGCCCAAAATTTGTTTCATAGCTTATACCTAATGCGACATATAGGTAAAGTCTGTAAAGTTAAAGACTGGGCTGTCACGTGATCAGCGCAATAGACCTGTTTTCGTCCGAAGGCGGAACTCGTAAATCCAGTGGCGCCGTCAAGAACTTCAAGATTACTGTGCGTCCATTGTTGTTTTATTGACTCATGTTTGAGTGTGCTTTTTTTAGTGGATATTCTGTTTTATTTTGCGTTTTTATTGTGAGTGTTGCTTAAAAGACTAAAAAACTATCATCTTTATTCGAAAAACGGAGTTCGAGGTAATTAATACTACAAATTCTTGTAACTGAATTGAAGGTTAAAATTTTTTGTGTTTGCAGATTATTCTGCTTATTTTGTGATCTCGGTGTTATTTAAAAGACTTTTGAAAAATCGTCGATAGTATTTGTTATCCAGGTAATACTACAATCAAAGTAATTTTACACATTAAATCCAAGTTGAAATTTTTGACGTTTGTAGGTTAGAAATGTCTCCCAAAAAAATTGGCAAACCCGGCATGGTAATTCATAGCTAAGGCCGTGAAATTATCAGTAACGTGATAAAGTTTATGCGGGAAGAAGCGCAAAATGGAATTAGGATTCCTTTAAAGAATTACAGGTATGTACGTACCCACTTCATAATGAGCTTGATTATTGTTAAGATCCAATTGTGTGTTTAAGGCAAAGAGTTATAGAAGCAACAGGTGTTTCGAGAAACACAGTAGCGAAGATTTTGAAGGAATCGAAAAGCGTAGAAGCTGAGCCTAGCACCTCCTTTGCTACACCACATAAGGAACGACCGCGAAAGAAGCGTAAGCTCGGCCTGATTTCTGTGGGAGAAACGGAAACAATACGGGAAATTATACATAATTTTTTTATTTTGGAGAAAAGGAATCCCTCTCTCAATTGTAAGTACATAATTACCATTATAAAAAAGAAAACTTCGTTAAGGTGTGTTTTCATTGCAACTGCTGGCAGTTGTTACTTGTCAAATACGGGGTGATTCATTGTAAAGTCTGCTGAACTTCTTTTTTCATAAATAGAGGGAACGTGGTAATAAGAAAGTTCAAGATATTTTCGTGTATTTTTTGGATATAATATCAAAAAACCAATTGGGTGCTGCTGTTGCGTAGCCAAGTTATGAAAGTATGAATCGCACTTGCATTTTAGTAAATGGAATGCTTTGGATATTTAACTTCCTGGATTCCGTCTTCGATTGTAGATAAATTACAAGAAACTTACTTTCTGTTGAAACCCAATGATTTTTCAGACAATTATATTTCACGATGTGTTTTCAATGTGTATAATGTATTTTTCATCGAAACATGAATGAAATATGCAATGACGGAAAGTGATCCCAATAATCAGGGGCTATTTGAACAAATTATTCTAGGAACAAATGGCAATTACTGCTTTTTCGTTAAATAACAAATGCTACATTTAAATACCTACCTATCGCATCATCTAGCCTAATATCACCTTGTATTCCAGGTATTCTACAGAAGATTAAAGATTCTGAACTTTCTTTTTCTGGCTCGAGGCAGTCGCTATGGGTTTTTCTGAAATCTATTGGATTCAGGTATGGCTGCTTTTGTATATCCAAAGTCAAAATATTTCGGATGCCGTTACTACATGCATATTCAAATTTCTGTTTCATTAAATGCTTATGTTTTGAAAATGCTTTTATAACAACAGATAGCAAAAGTGAGCCTGCTTGAGTGGGACACCTCGTTTACTTCTATTTCCATTTAAGGTGGCGAAAGACAGAAGACAACCGTAAGATTTTAATTGAAAGCCATGACATTCGCCTGAAAAGGGTGAAATACTTGAAACAAATTCTGCAATACCGGGAAGAAGGCCGAACCATTATATATACGGATGAAACGTATATACACAGCAGCCATGTCCAGCCGAAAGGGTGGTATGATGAGTCTACTAAAAACTTAAAGAAGCCGATTTCTAAAGGCCAAAGGCTGATTATTGTACATGCCGGAGGTGAAAATGGTTTCATTCCCAATGCGTTGCTCATTTTTCGGTCAGGTAACACATACGTAAGTAATTTTAATATCAAAATGTAACCAAACATTGTCTCTAGGTTCTAAATCAGGAGATTACCACGATGACATGAATAATGCCTATTTCATGACATGGGTGCAGAAACAATTACTGCCCAACATGCCGCCCAACATGCCGCCTAATTGTGTACTTGTGATTGATAATGCATCATATCACAATGTTCTGGTGGAAAAAAACCTGACATCTGCGAGCCGAAAAGGCGAGATGGTGAAGTGGCTTGAAGAACGTCAAATACATTTTGATGGCTCAAATACAAAACCTGAGCTTTATGGTCTTATCAAACAAAATTTGTATCGATTCCCAAAGAAATACAAATTGGATGAGCTTCTTGAAGCCCATGGTCACCGAGTGTTACGGCTTCCTCCTTATCACCCGGAATTGAACCCCATAGAGAAGATATGGGCCACTGTAAAGAACTGGGTAGCTAGCAGAAACGTTACTTTTAAATTAGGTGATGTGGAGGAATTAGCACGTGGAAAATTTTCCATTATTAGCTCAGAAGAGTGGAAAGATGTATGTGGCCATGTGCAAAAAGTGGAAAAAACTTTCTTTGAGAAAGAGCATCTGATGGACGATGCATTGGATTCGTTGAAGTTCACTGTGAACACAGGATCATCTGATGATGAGAGTGAAGATGAATATCAAGTCACAACTGAAGATGATGGTGGTGATGATGATGATGATGATGATGATGATGATGATGATGATGAAGATGAAGACGACGAAGACGAGGATTTAGGAGTACAACCACTACCAAGTGATTAACCCTTAGTTGATAGAGTGTCCAAGCGTCCTTCCAGCAGCACGTATTTTCGACCCTATTGTTTTCAGTACATTTGCGTCCCCATATGAGAACGTAACCACCACCATCGGATTTGTCGTAAAATTTTGCCTATCTAAAGTGTAAGTTTCATCTCGTTCAGACCAGTAGGAGGCAAGCTACGGAGAAGGAGACAACTCTTGAAAAAAATCTCGCACGTACAGTGGCTTGCACGCTAATTATGCCGCGGGTTTTTCAAAAGCAAAGAATTTTGATAAAAAACCAGATTTTAAATGGTGTATGTCCGCGTTTGGAGACAATTATTTGAGCGCCGTATGCAACGGAAGAGTAACTAAAATCTCTGGGTCTCTGGGTCTTGTGACAGTTCTGCGAGACTTGAACAATACAAAAACGAAAATTAGTGCTGAGTTATTACAAAAGAATGGCAAGTGTTTAATTATACTATAGGTAATAAATTAGATTAAAATTTCCTATTTTACGCAGATTTAGGAAACAATCAGCATCGCAGGCGCAGTGTTATTTTTTAATGTTTTCCAAGTTATTTTGTACGAAAATAAATAAAAATGTTTCTCAGCAGATGTTTTATTTAATAAATAGCAAAATTGTTACGGCGCCTATGAAATTTGGGTCCGTACTGCCGAAAGCTGCGCACGTACTGCCGGCAGGACAATCCCATTTAAAAATAATGTCCTGCTGGTAGGACTAGCGGCTCTGTCCAGCTGTCCCGCCCGAAGCTCCTTCCCGCAGGACAAATGCCTGGACGTTCTATCATTAGACCTTGTGCGACATGACATACCTCAAGCACCAAGGATTCTTATTTTTTGAAAGGTCAACAAGGCGTTTAGTTCTTAATATATGTGAATTCCACTTATTTATTTTTGGTAGTTAATAGAACTCTCTAAATTTTTAATTACAGAATAATAAGTTTATTTTGCAATTCTTTAACTCTTCAGTGCTGAAAAATAGTAAATTGGATTATTCGGCTTCCTTTATGATTTATTCTAATTTTCTTTTGTCACATAAGTAAACAACTTGTTCAAAAACCTGTTTTCAACTATAACAATTATGGAATTGACATTATTTGCACATAAACATGCCGATTTCGTAATTGACATAACCTCACACCAAACGTCACATTTATAATTTATCTGTACTTATGACGAAATCCCCTTTTCTTAAGTTCTTCTTAATGTGTTTCGCGATTTTTTCATGCCTTAAAATGCTAATTTTCCTGTTTTGAATGTAACTTTTATGAATTCATTGTTAAAATAATAATAAATTTCACATATACGCCGGTACGGCACTGTTTCTGTCAAAATCATATTTCCCGCTACATTTTCGCGCAGCCACCATCTTGTCCGGGCCCAGTCTCTAACTTTACAGACTCTACCTACCTATACACGGACAGTTTTGTCCTATACAAACGTCATGTTTTTTTAGTCTATTGGGAATTTTATTTTTTTCTAAATGTGTACAATGTGCAGGGTGTGCTATTTAGAAATTTATTGTATGTGTGAGTAACTTGAAAATGCGATGTTCAATTTTTTTTTATTTTCACCTTATTTGTCATAAAAAATACATTTTTTGCCCATTTAACTGACTTTGCAGGTTCAGTAATAATGCCACCATCATTATGATGCACACTTAATTTTAGACCCCCTTTATCTATTTGCGTGAAATTTTGTGTGGGAAGTCTACCTAGTACCTAGGTACGCGAGAGAATGCGGGAGTTTCCATTAAAAACAATAGTACTTTGGGTTGGTACTGGACTACCTATGTAAATATTTAAAATTTCATTTTGATATCTTGAATAGTACAGCAGATTTATAGACAAATACCGTAGTTATCTGACTTTCTGTAGGTAATGAACAAAACACTTTTTTATTACATGTTTGACAGATGTTTTGGCCATTTTACATAGTCACTGTTCCTGTATACAATTTTTTATAAATTATTACCTTTGGTTCTTGATTTCTCACTTTTGTGCTACCAGAAAACACCGCGTTGACGTTTTGTCCTGGCAGAATAATAATACATACATTTATATCGTACGTTCGACAGTGGTGATTCATTTCTAAATTGCGTGCTTCTAGTATGTGCTGCCATTGCTTAGTCGCTGCGGAAAGAATCGGAACTAACTGAGTTCCTGCAATAACCACCAGATTCCGTTATTGGTACCTACCGCAACTTTTATTGTTTTTTATAAATTCTAATTCTTGAAATTGGAAGTAAAAATTTTGGTGCTCACCTAAAGTGCAGTAAGCAGATGCGAAGGAGGCTTAAATTTATTGAAAATTTTAATTTGTATTAATTTATGTATTTGCATTTATAGCAATATATGGGTGGAAGTCTGATGGATACCTACTTATCTATGTAAACTGTTTTTATTGAGCCGGTGTGACTTCGCGATTATTTTATAATGTTTTAATGTGTTAAGTTATTTTTTCAAACTCTCGAGTGTGGGGTCAGTGCATTACCGAAAATTAAAAATTAATTCAGGAAATTCATACATTTATAGCTCTGGAGTTTGGAGCCACCTAGACTAACTACTCTTAAATGCCGGTATTCGTGAGTCAATCCGGAATTGCATATCACGTATTATCATTTCCAAATACATGCTTGCGTAACGTTTTTTCGTGAGTCACATATGTCGCAGATTCTCTACTCCTCTTATTATTGACGTAAACCCATAAAGAGCCATTAAGGATTTGTTCTCCAAAACATTTGGTACCCACCTATTACGATGTAATTATCCGCTCATATTCTAAGAAGAATATTTTAAGATCGTCGTGTATTTAATTGCGCAACTTATTTTTAAACTCTTACTAAATTGATCTGCGACAAAACACGGACAAAATGAGATTAAAAGTATTACATAAATTAGCACTAGCGTAACATATAATGGCGGGACTGGTGTCTATAATCTAAATTATTAAAAAAAAACAATTTTAAAATATTTTATCTATACTTCAGCGCCCTTATGCTTTATTACTAAAATATTAGTCTCTCATTTTCCTTTCTTTTTTCTTCCAAATTTGAGTCAATTTTTAAAAATGACATAAGTAAATTTCACTGACAGAAAATAAAATATGTCAATAATAAATATATTGTTGCTATAGAAACATTAATCATTTCTTATTTTCTGAACGTAACCCCCATTGTTATTTATTTTTTCCACGACCCCCTAGGGGTAGGCCGGGAACTTGACAATAATTGCGTTACCCGTGCGCTAAAATCGAAACTGTGCTGTATGTAATATTTGAAAATCTCACAGGTTCATCAAATTTTGTCGGCAGCTTTGAGATCTTGACGTTTACTGAATAAATATCCTGTCGCGTCTCTTTTTAAATCTAATAATTTTTTATCAGAAAAGTTTCTTAAAAGGTATACAGCAGTTGAACATTTTAGTGGTTACTCCGTTAAAGACCTAAATATTTTAGGTACGAACAGGTCATTTATGAATTGGCGAACAAGAGAACAAATCAATATGTCATTCATGAGCCGGTCGGAATTATCTTAGTAAGTTAGTAGGCGACTTGGAAATTTTGACATCTGTTAACAAAGACGACAAATCCTTAAAAATAAAATTACTGTTTTATGTATAAATTTATCTTCCTAAGGGGTCGTGGAAAAAATAGTGTACATTACTCGATGGAAAGTGTATTACCTATAAACTCGCGTGATTTCACGCTCGTATGAAATTTGTCACTTTCCATGCTCTTTACGTAATATACTAAATACTATAGCGCACGGAAACAGTGCACGGATTTTTTTTCCGTGCGCTGTTCTGAAAATGTCACTTTATTGTAAACACAGATGAAAACGAGGTGTTTTCAGGTAAGTATAATAAAAAATATTTTCTATCCTAATTTGAAGCTCGCAGAAATGGATAAATTTCGCTTTTCCCCAACTCTTTCTAATACCTCTCTGTTGCTAACCTTATCTATCCACGGTATCTTCATCATGCGTCTGTAGCACCACATTTCGAATGCTTCTAATTTTTTCCTTTCTGCTTCTCCTATCGTCCCAAGTTTTGCACCCGTACAATGCCGTACTCCATACATACGTTTTTAAGAGCGTATTCCGAGTTTCTACATTTATCATTCCCGAGCATAATAGTTGTTTCTTTTTATTGAATGCAATTCGGCACTGCGCTATTATTTGTTTTACATCTCTAGGGCTCCTACCATCGCGAGTTATTTGACTTCCTAAATAGTAGAAATCTGAGACTTCCTCTATCTTCTCGTTTCCCATTTGTATTTTCGTTTTAGTCCTATTTTCACGCCCCCTTCACACCAAAATGGTTTTCCTTTTATTGATCTTCATACCATAGCCCTCCGTCAAAACAGTTTCCATTTCGTTCAGAGCCCTTCCTAATTCTTCTATGCTGGACGCTAATACTGCTATATCATCCGCGAATCTGAGCATATTAATAGTTTAGCCCTGTATATTAATTCCAGCAGCTATTCTATCTTTAACAATATTAATGGCATCTTCGATATATAAATTGAAAACTGGGGGCGATAACGCACATCCCTGCCTCACTCCCTTTCGGGATTCTATATCTGCCGTTTGCTCTTTGTATAGATTATGAATTATTCTTCTATCCCTATACTTCATCCCTACGTTTTTGAGCACTTCGAACATCTTCTTCCATTTTACGTTGCCGAAGGCTTTTTCCAAATCTACAAATCCTAAATAGGCAGGCGCTCTTTCCCTGTTCTATTGTTTTTTCTATTATTACTCGTAAAGCTAGAATGGTCTCGCGCGTTCCCCTATTTCTTCTAAATCCGAACTGATCTCCTAATATTTCTTCCGCCGTTTTCTTCATCCTTCTTTGCAGAGATGGATGAGATGACGTTAATACGATAAAATTAGGTAGAAAAAGTGGGAGGGAAAAAGGCACGTCTTTTATGTTAGAAATGAAGTACCATACCGAATACATGGGATCTTGCGATGTCCATTAGTAAGTATAGAATGTCTTTGCTTTTTTGAGATCATAGCTAACTATGTTTGCTATGAAGTAAGCCCACATTAAATTACATTGCTCTTCGCATATTGTTGGTGATGTAGGCAGTTCTACTTTTGGGAAAATGTGTAGGTTGATTAGGATAGGTATTATTATGCGCGTCCTACCAATCTTCGAAAAACTGAAGGCGCGCGATGAACCCACTCCAGCAAATACTAATTACTTTAACATTAGAACTGTGTAATGACACAAGGGGAAAACTGAAGGTGCGAGGTGCGAAAACGTGCAATGGTACCAAGAGACCAAGACAACCCGCTCCCTCTATTTTACTGAGCAGATCATATGTTAGTACTGAGAAGTGAAAATTAATGCGCGGGATGGAGGATAGGCACTCTCTAGGTACCAACAAAACGTTTGTCCATAGCATAGATTAATATGGCTGTAGATAGTGCTATAATATAACATTAGCAACCTTTTCCTGCATTACGGAGGTCTTATATTCGATTTATCATAACTGAATGCATTTTTATTTGTTTATTAAAACAATATCTTAAAAATGTTGTACCTAATAATGGTTTCACATATTATTTCACATTAAACTAGACAAGTTGTCCTATGAGAAAGTCACACAAATTTCAATAAGATGCACAATATGCGGTAGAAAACAAATTAATTGAACGCCGCAAGTTCACTGCCCTACTAATAACATAATGCACTTTTTCTTTTAAATCAAATCATTATTAAAAACAACTAGCTAAGTGAGCTAAGTTCTTAAAATATAATAAATCTTTAATCTTAGTCTGGGATTTATGTCTAATAACATAATAAATGATTGCTGAATTTGACCGTGAATCCCGGCTGTGTTTTAGCGTTCTTAAGTTTCAATATGAAAATATTTTAAAAACTTGATAATATCTCATAAATTATGTACTTATCCAAGTATGACGTTGAAATTGAAAATAATACAAGAATGACCCTTATGAATTTTTGGGTACGCCTACAGCTGGGACGCTGGGAGATCAATTAGTAGGTCAGTATTATAAGGATTCTTACGTGCTACATAATGAATCACGGTTTAATTTGCAACAAATTGCGTAAGTTTGTAATCGACTGTCCTTTAACTTTAAATTCGCCAAATAGTTCGATATAATGCATGAATAATTTATCAATATCCGAGAAACAGGTTTTACTAATGCTTAATCGTCAACATTGCAGGTTTTTGAGCAACATCTTCAAATCAGTCGCATCTCCGGGACTGAATACGTAACGAATTACGTCGCAAGTACGTCACTAGTATTACGTTGACGAACGTAAAATGACGCATGTGCTTCTGTGCTATGGTATATTATTTGTAGCGTTGCGATGTGAGAGTCGCGCTTCGAATTCCAATGAATCATGAGACAGTTATTTGCCGGATTTTTCAACAGCTGTATTCCTAGAAACAGATATGTATTCCCATTGAGACAACGGAAATTACCTGATATTGTAACAATTTCATACCTAGGTACTATTTAAAAAAGTTTCTATTTTTGGAATACTAAATATAAGTGCGTCAAAGGAATTTTTTAATATGTATTTGATGATTAGGTATCTATGTTTTACAACAATTAGATAATAATGTCAACAAACTCGCGATCATTATTATTTAACGTTTGGATTATAAATAAATATCAGAGTAATATGTCATAGGTATTTACTTTTACTTTTTTCGATTCATTCAATGTCAAGTGAAATGATTCAGTTCAATTATTAAAAATTTATGAACCATTGATACGTGGAACTGACTTCAGTTACTTTCGTTTATTGAAACGTGCGATGGTTTTACGTATATTTGTAAAGACTAATGAATGAAAAATCTAGGCAAGTATTAAAAAAAATTAAATGATATAAACAGGCATAAAATATAATATAGCTATAGTGGAATACCTGAAGTGACGCAAGTAACAGTTGCATCTGGAAAAAACTCGTTTTTCCAATATCGTGCATCACTAAATTCTTGTGGTGTTATACTCAGAATTAAAAAAATATATTTTCCTGTAGACAGGTGTCGCCTTAAACGCATAAAGTTTTCAATCCGAAGGCTGGTTGGCCATCGTCTCCTACCGTCAGCTAACTTGCGCATTTTCCCAAAAGCAGAACTACACTGCTCAAAATTTGTCTAAGGAACACAAATAATTTTCATTGAATGATTCTTATCCTTCAATTCAAAGTGAGTGATTACACAATTTATTTGATTAGCTTTTCTGGTACAAAATTGGCTAAAAATAAACTTGTAATGTTTTGCATTGTCTGTTTAATTATGAAAATAAACATTTAATTGAAAAACAATACACTGTGTATTAAAATGAAAGTGTATTTCTGATAACGTTCATTTTTTGATTAATACGGTGTATTGCCTCCTCGGGCATTAATGACTCCCCGGCACCGCCTAGGCATACATAAAATCAGCCTATCGATTGCATCTTGTGGCAAAAGGGCCCACTGCTCTCTCAGTGCATTTTCAAATGCAAAAGGCCTTGAATGTTTGCCATAACTGGAATAAGTTGTCTCTGCAGTAAGCCCCACACATGCTCAACGGGGCTGAGATCGGGAAACTGAGAAGGCCATGGCAAAAGGGCAATGTTTTCTTCTTCGAACCAATTTTGTACCTGATGTGCAATGTGAGGACCTGCATTGTCCTGCACATAAACCAAATCTCAACCAGCAGATAATGAGTATGGTTGCACACTAGATACAAGAACTTGTTCAATATGTATAAAGCCGCTGGTTCATGACTCCATCTAGACAAACGAGGTCCGTTCTATGGTGCAAATCGATTCCAGCCCATACCATCACTGACCCTTCTCAGTAATTGTGAACTTCCTGGAAGTGTCTGGTCTTCTCCAAGGCTCCGCTTCTTCGCCACATTCTCGTTCTTCTGCTTTCTTCTGCTATCAGTTTGAAATCCGAGCCGAGATTTGTCGGTAAATAGAACATTGGACCATTCTGCTTCACACCATTGGGCATGCTCTTCAGCCCATTCAAGACGAGCTTCGCGATTGCCGTGACGAAGTGCAGGTGCTCTAATTGGTCGACGAGAATGAAGACCAACTTCATGGATACGATTTCTGATGGTTTGGTCAGAAACCGCTACGGCTGGCATGTAGATTTTGGAGATCCGCAGAAAGTTCTCGTGTCGTAATTGATGCATTACTCCTGGCTTGAAAAATAATAAATTGGTCTTGGGCAGGTGTTGTTTTTCTTCTAAGGCCTTCGTGTCGTTGGCCACATCGCCAGTCTCTTGGTATCGTGCCCACAATCAACACATTACACTTCGCAATACTCCAAATTCGGCCGCTATCTGACTTTGTGAACCACCAAATTCAATCCCCATCGCACGTAACATTTATTCGCGGGGTAAGTGTTGTCGTTGCATTGTAAGTTGTTGTCTTATGTTCAACACAAACAACTAGACTGGCCATATTTATGCTCAGAGATTATAAAAAGCGATATTTTTTATCGTCCACAATTCTTTGAATTTAATTTTTTTGGATAAATAAAACGAACAAATCAAGTCGTTTTTAATCATGCTATGGTATGATATCCAACGAACATACATGGTGCATTTTCAATTTGCTAAGAATTGTTGGCGACAATATTTTTGAAGTTAAGTTTTGTTCCTTAGACAATTTTGAGCAGTGTATTTCAAAACATTACCCTAATCTGGGCCAACCTCTTTTTATTTCAATCTCCATTTCTAATACCTACATCGCGAACTAATCCTGTCCCAGAAAGTGTTCTACTGCCTGTCTCTCCTAGTTGTCTAAAACCTATCCATTTCCGTTTTTTAATTTACTAACTTTCTTATTTCTTTCATATTTCAAACATTACGTTCAGACTTGTGAAATGTTGCCTTGTTCATATCGGTACCCCCCAAGGCATTCCTCGTACGAACATCCGAATTTGAGACTATTTTACTCTGATTAAGTGATCACTGGCAGAGAAGACGTTTGTACATATTTATAAAAACAAGAAGAGTGACATAATTGAGTTTTTCACTACTATATGCACTACCAGTTATAATATAACATAATAATATAGTCAGTTTTTAATGCATTTTCAATAATAATTTTTCCAAAAATGCATTAAAAAGTGACCATATGTGACATAATAATTATTGGTAGTGCGCATAGTAGTGATAAACTCAATTATGTAAATAGTGATTGTGCTAACAACTTGAAAAGAGTGAGTGACCTTGCGAATACTGGCGTTAAAAATATATACAGAACAAATGCGAAAAATTAGAGGAAGTAAAAAGAAACGGAAGTGTGTTAAACATGTTGTTATTGTTAATAATAACTCGTACAGATTGCCTATATTTATTGCATTAATTTTCTGCTTAGTTTACAAGTATCATAAGTTGATATCCAAACGTGAGAATTATAGGTAGGTACTGAGTTTTATTTTGCTAAAAGAAGAGTTGTATGTAAAGTTAATTATATCCTGTGGCCTAGTTTCTTTGGTCAGCGCTTGTTTTGAATGCACTTATTCGTCTTAAATTATTATAGTTGTATGTGGAATTAACTGCAATTCGATTAGATATTTGAAAGTATCCAAAATGGAAGGTCTAACAGGAAATAGGATAATTTATTAAACTCGTCGCCTTGTTTAATGATGTAATATGCGATTTTTTTCATTTTACGTAAATGTGCTTAAAATAGATTCTCCGTAAATAAATAAGTTAAGATGTTTCATTGCCTTATACACATTATAGGTTGTGTACATAATAACCATACACCTTCCTACAAAACTGTTGCCTTAAAGAGACCATTTTAATTTTTAGTAGGTAACTTCAACAAATCTGAGTTAATAATTTACTTACGTATAGGTGATCCTCTTACCTGCAAGTTGTGATATCGGGAATTTTCAAAACTCTATGATAAAAAGGTAATACTACCGGACGAATAAAGGTTTTGCGGAGAGTCAGGGGAATGTAATATTGTAGGTACAGGTAATAGAGAAGGTTGAGTAATCGGCCGATCTGCATTCGAATAGAGGAGTTCTATAGCGTTTTACGACAAACCTAATTTGATTGTCGCAAATACCCTACTTTATCATTGTTAAAGGATGCACCATACTTAGAATATGCCAGGAGACAGGGAGATATCAATATCAAAGAAATAAATAAATTCAACGGATGACGTGGATGTTGGTTGTCGTTATCTAACTTATTACGTATTGGCCGTGGAAATATTGTTTCATAAAATGTCAATAGGACTTTTCATTGCAAAAAATTGCTGAGGCGCATGCGCGATCGCGCCATGACAGTTTCGGACGGCGTTGTGTTGTTCGAAAGTGTTTATTAATTCTTTGGCCTATACAGCAAAATTTTATTGCAACGGACTTGTACCTTGACGCAGTTTTAGTAATATTGGAACGGGTGGGATGGCTTGCGTGCTTCAATGATCTAAAGAGCCGAACCATAGGTTTAACCATATTGGAGGGGTTTTTATTTGAGAAGACAGACTAAATCAAGTCCTTGAAAGGAGGCAGCAGCTCTTTCAGTAATCATAGTGACAGAGATCGTGAGGATCGGTATGGCACTGTGATACACACTACTGCGATGTGGAAGGCAACGGGAAACCACCACATTATGCTATCCCTAGTACAGCGTACTTTTAGTTTATGATGATGGCACCTTCTGGAGTAAAATATTCCGGAGGTAAAATAGTCCCACATTCGGATCTCCGGGCGGGGACTGCTTCGGCGGGAGTCATCAGCAATGATAAGTGTAACATCTCACGAGTCGGAGCGTGGAATGTTAGAAGCATGAAACAAGTAGGGAAGTTAGAAAATTAGAAAATTGAGTTGGATAGGTTAGCATTAGACGTGGTAAGTATTAGTGAAATGCGATGGCCAGAAGCTGGAGACGTCTGGGGCGGAGATTTTAGAGTAATACACACAGGATCGGTAGTAGGAAATTCGGGAGTAGGAATTGTTATGCGGAAAAAAGTAGGGTAGACCGTAGAAAATTTCTTACAGCAAAGTGACAGGGTAGTTATGGTTAGATAAGATTCTAAACCTGTAAAAACAGTAATAATACAGGTATATAGGTCCACTTCCAACCACAGTGATGAAGCCGTAGAAGCAGTTTATAGTGATATTGAATATATGCTATATTTTGTGAGAGGGCACGAAAATGTAATCATTGTAGGAGATTTCAATGGCAGTCGGTCGCGAACACTCTATTTCACCATCACGTTAGGAGACGCTATACGTGGAATATGTCAGGAGACCTAGGGAGATATCAAATAGATTACATTCTCGTTAGGCAATGATTTAGAAATCAAGTTAGGAACTGTAGAAGTTATCCAGGAGCAGATATAGATAGTGATCGCAACGTAGTCTTTATGAAAGCCAATCTTAAATTTAAGATTTTGAAAAAACGAAGCGGAAGAAGGTATCTTAACCGAGACAAAATAAAAGATGATGATACGCGCGATAAGTTCGAGAAAAAGACAAACGAAGCACTAAAGGGCTCGGGTGAAAATATTGTTAGGGACATAGAGGCAGAATGGAACTGCATTAAAAATAGTTTAGATTCCGCAGCTAGAGATATTTTGGGGCATAAACAGAATGAAAGTAGGAAACCTTGGATAACAAAACGTATTGTGAGTCTAATAGAGGAAAGGCAAAAATATAAGAATAGGTTAGATGAAATAGGGAAAAAAGATGTAAGGCGTCCAAGTGGGAAATTATTCGGAAATGTAGGAAAGCGAAAGAGCAATGGATCGATAATAAATGCAAAAAAGTGGAAGATGTGAGATATGAGATGAAGCATATAAAATAATTAGGAGAAATTTTAGAGAAATTGGATCTAATACCAAAAACATTAGAAATGAGGCAGGAGATATCCTAATCGGAAGCGGGGAGAAGGCAGATAGGTGGAAAGAATATTTGGGAAACTTATATGCGGGGCTGGAAGTAGTAGATATATTAGAAAGCGAAAGCAGTGTAGAGGGGGACAACCTAGGGTGTCCTATAATGAGAGAAGAGTTTGAGCTAGCACTAAAAAGTTTAAGAAACAATAAAGCACCAGGTTTAGATGGCTTGCAGGAAGAAATCTTAAAGTATGCAGGTCAAGATGTAATCGTTTATTTAAATTAGTTAGTCGCATATACCTGACAGGCGAGATTCCAGAAGATTACAAACGGAACATCATAGTAGCTTTGCCAAAAAATAAAGGCACGGATAGGTGCGAAAATTTTAGAACTATCAGTTTAATTTCCCACGCGTCAAAAATGTTAACTAGAATTGTGCAAAGAAGGATGGAGAAAAGGGCGGAAGAAATATTAGGAGAAGATCAGTTCGGATTTAGACGAAATAGAGGAACGCGCGAGGCCATTTTAGCTTTACGAGTAATTATAGAAAAAACAATAGAAAAGGGAAAGAGCGTCTATATAGGATTTGTAGATTTAGAAAAAGCCTTCGACAACGTAAAATGGGGGAAGATATTCGATGTGCTCAGAAAGGTAGGGATGAAATATAGAGACCGAAGAATAATACATAATCTCTACAAATATCAAAAGGCAGTTATAGAATTTGAACAGGAACGAAGAGAAGTAGATGTGCGGAAGGGAGTGAGACAGGGATGTGCATTGTCACCTCTAGTTTTCAACTTATATATCGAAGATAGGATTAATATTGTTAAGGACAGAACAGTCTCAGGGATTAATGTGCAGAGTCAAACTATTAACATGCTCAGATTTGCGGATGATATTTCAGTGTTAGCATCTAGCAAAGATGAATTAGGAGCGGCTTTGAATGAAATGGAAGCAGTTTTGACACAGGACTACGACATGAAAATCAATAAAAAGAGAACTAAAATTTTGGTATGTAGAGGGAGTGAAAATAGAACTAAAATTGAAATACAATTAGGAAATGAGAAGATAGAGGAGGTCGCGGATTTCTGCTATTTAGGAAGTAAAATAACTCGAGATGGTAGGAGCACTAAAGATATAAAACAAAGAATAGCGCAGGGTCGAAATGCGTTTAACAAAAAGAAATAACTGTTATGTTCGGGAACGGTTAATGTAGAAACTCGGAAGAGACTCTTAAAGTCGTATGTATGGAGTATGGCATTTTACGGGTGCGAAACTTGGACAATAGGAGAAGCGGATCGAAAAAGAGTAGAAGCGTTTGAAATGTGGTGTTACAGGCGCATGATGAAGATACCTTCAGGGTTAACAATAGGGAAGTATTAGAAAGAGTTGGGGAAAAGCGAAAGGTATGGAGGACAACAAAGAATAGGAGACATAGGAGAGATAGGATGGTAGGCACCTTCTAAGACACTAAGGAATAGTTCGCGACATACTAGAGTCAGAGATGGGAATAAAAAGAGGCAGGGGTAGGCCTAGATTAGATTACTGCTCTCAAATAGTTATAGGGATGTAGGATGTTCTACTTTTAGGGAAATGCGTAGGTTAGCTCAAGATAGAAAAGGATGGAGGTATGCGTCCAACCAGTCTTCGAACTGAAACCTTATAAGGATGATGAACTAAAAATGTATGGCGCGACCAAACATTGTGCTTTTGGTGACTGCAACGGCGAGAGTAGAGTGGGTAGACCAGGTTATCGTTTTGGACTACGATTTTTTCCTTTTACAAAACCCTGCCTAACGCTGAGGAAAATCGACGTGAGTGAGCGAATCGAGGACCACATGAGAACTTGTTCCAGGTGTGAAAATTCTGTTGCGTGGATGAAAATGTGTAATAGCTAGGGAGCCGCAATGGTAAATTATTGCTGTACTTTGTATCATGCCAGACATTATTAATCTGAATGTATTCAACACGAGGAACAAGAATATGGCTATAACAAAGTTGCATATGAGTCGCAGTGCAGACGGCGCCGGCGCTCTTTCAAAGTTAACGCTTAAATTAAAAGTTGCTACTGACAAATTTTCTGCAAACAGATTATTTTACTGACTCTTTGCATCATGAGGAATACCAAAATAACACGCCGGATACACTACAAGTCGCGAGTGGATGCCAGAGAACACCAAACTTATCTTATGCTGAAGCGTCACGTGACGTATTTTGGGTTCTGCAAAAAGGCAGTGAGTTTTCAACGAAAATCATATTCAGCGTCAAAGCCCATTTTCGCCTTGGTGAATATGTTAATAAACAAAATTGCAGAATTTGGTGCTCGGAAAACCCTTACATGATTTTTGAGAAAACAATGCATCCACCCAAATTGACTGTTTAGTGCGATTTATGGGTCATACTAACTCCTTTAGATTACTTTTCCTTTGGGGGTATTTGAAGAATAAAGTGTACTTATACTAATAACGCACAAACACTTCAGCAGCTGCCATAGATCCACTTTCATTGCGAATGGATGGCCACCTGTGAACGAAGCCGTAGAGATTATATGATTATATGATATGATGCTTATTCGATTGCGCCCAACTTGCGCTCCCTTGCGCTTTTTTGGTTGAGAAACTGTGTCACCTTCTCTGCCACAACACTTTCTTAAGCAATGCAAATTATCCAAATAATCTCGCGCCACCTTGTGCCACAAAAGTTAGAGCTTGTGTACATTTCCACTCTTCATAATGAGACCCCCGACAGAAAATAATTCAGCCTCCCCCAAAATGTTTCTTTCCATTTTTAATTACTGGTTGCCTACTTATCTTTCGCCACTTTGCGCCCACAAAATTGCAGTCTGCGTTATCTTCTCCACCCGGAAACATTACAAAAGAGTATAAAGTGTCACCTGTTGAAATTAAATTATTTTCTGTCAGGGCTCGGCGGTCTTATTATGAAGGATGAAACCCTTTCACCCTTCATAATAAGGTGACGCTTTATATTCTTTTGTAATGTTTCCGGGTGGAGAAGATAGCGAAGGCTGCAATTTTGTTGGCGCAAAGTGGTGCAAGATAAGTAGGCAACCAGTAATTATTAAAACTGGAAAGAAACATTTTGGGAGAGGCTGAATTATTTTCTGTCGGGGGTCTCATTATGAAGAGTGGAAATGTGCACAAGCTCTAATTTTTGTGGCGCAAGGTGGCTCAAGGTTATGGCGCAAGGGAGCGTGTTCGAATGAGCATACGAGAGTATCAAAATTTTGAATGGGGGGGGAGGGCAACTTAACGGACCCGCCAATTCGCGCGGTTGAAATCTGTCACTGGCGGATTTGGACTTTTGAAATATCTTGGACTGAACAACCCCATACTTTCACAGTTTTAACGGCACGGTCTGGCCCGTACAGTTAAAACCGTGTAAAAGAACGAAGTTTATGGGGCCCTTAGCAGACAAACTTGATAAGTTCAAGAAAAAAAAGGAATTGTTGAAGGACGCGAGTGAAAATAAAGTTAGGGACGTAGATACAGATGGACTTGCATTAAAACAGGTTATATCCGGCACCTAGATAGTTTGGATCATAAACAAAGCGAAAGTAAAAAATCTTGACATCAAATGGCTTCTGAACAAACTATTTGTTTTGCAAGTTTGACTTAAATATTCTGGTATGTTGGCGTTTTGAAGTGCCAGTTTTGGTATTCTGGCATAACTGTTACACAACGATTGCTTTCTCCTGATTTCGGACGTCACTCATACAACGATGACTTTCGTCTGGGTTTATTTCGTACGCCAATTCTGGACGTTCTAGGTGCGGTTCCTAAATATGCAGCGGTACCCCTCGGTATCATTTATTGGGATACGCTGTATATTTAGGCTGGTCGGATCGTTCGCTTATGAACGTTTTTCTTGGGTTGTATTTACGGTCAGGTAAGACTTATACGTTGGTCACCCTTTTGCTCGTAGTGGCAGAAGGGCGGGTCCAAATATTATGTTACTATTGCTAAACGTCGAATAACACAACAGAAAGAAAATGAAACGGTACTCTATTAATTTAACTATATATACTTGTAAAAATCGGAACGATAAATAAAATAGAATTGAATAGATAAAAACATAATACATACAAAAATACGTGATATTTACATTTAAATCAAACACGGTTTTTACGGATTGTCCAGATAGAACGCTTGCGGTCCGCCGGGTGATCGATACTGAATATTTACGGGGTCTCGGAGATTTCGTGGGAGCACCGAACGGTGCCAGCTCCGAGACGGGATCGGCGGGAAATTCTCGTTATAGCACGCGAGTGCAATCGTCTGGGGGAACGCCGCTAGGTACTCCGTCGCAAATAATCAATTTGTTCTACCTTAAGATTTCACCAGGAGCCGCCCGTTACCCGGATGCGATCGATTTCCACCGGTATATCGTCCTATTACAGGCGCTAGGGCCACACAGGATGGGAAAATCGATCGATCTTCATAGACAGCACTCCCAATTCCCCAGCATGAACAGATTGAATTTATTTGATACGAACGAGGTAGGGTACTTACTCAAAGTTACTTACTCAAATATTTACGGGATAATATAATTACTTTCGGTTTGATCACACGGCGAAGTCGGAACGGTCGATCAAGTACTTACTACTAGGTCGGATGCCAGCGGCCAGCATCATCTCGGATGCTGGGAGTATTTGTTCCAGCTGAGGGCCGGACGGCCAAATACTGCATTCTCTTCGTCGGAGCACCCACTTTTATAAGCGAGGAGCGGGAGGTCTTCGGCGGCGGGTCACTTCGAGTTTCTAGCGGGAAGAGTAGTGCCGGGTGCAAAATGCAGGACGTCAGATTAGTAACGGCCGCAACTACCATCCATCTCGCTTGACGGTCGTCTCAACTGGCGCGCGCTTGCGTCTCCCACCTGTGTCTACACAGGTGACGTGCATCTCTTCGGGATCCGGACGTGACGTCAGAACGTTAAAAGTAAACACAATCAATTCTTGATTACCTAATGTGTTTCTTTTTGCAACGTTACACTGTGATGCCAACAAAGGGTAATTTTACTGTCTATGTCATTTTATTGGGAAAAGTGGTCAGGGAGTGGCTATATTGTAAGATAAACTCTTGAATGCTTCTCCAAGTTTTTGGATTACTTTGTTCCATCCTCAGGGAGTCTGTATGATGTCAAATTCATCTAACAATACATAAACTACGAATTACACATCGTGAGAAAAGTTGTTTGCAACTCTACAATCTACATGCAGAATTGATTTACCCATAGCGACAGTTAGCGACGGATTATCATAATACGAAACAGACTGACGGAACCCTGACAGAACCCATTTTTGAAACAGACCACTTAACTGACGGGGACTAGACACACGCATTTTTGAAACAGACCAGTTAACTGACGGAGACCAGACACACGCATTTTTTGTGAAAATTGAACTCGAACAAAAAAATAAGGGCCAGCCGAGAATCGAATTTAGACGACAGCCCATTTTCTCACCGATCCATCTGGCAGCTTACCGAATGACCCTCTAACAGTATATTAAAGCGGGTAAAATAATCGATGATTAGACGAACGCCGCAGGGAGTGCGGCGCGCGCACTATGATAATCCGTGACCTCCTGCCGATACGGGCAAATACAGAATTGGGATGTACATACTGCAAAATAAGTTTATAATAATAGGGTGTTTTTAATTAATGTAGTAATACTTACAGATTGTTAAAGGCAAAATGAGCAATAAATTATGTTCTATAGATTTTATAGGACTATCGATGGCCGAGGTTTGGATCGTCACCATCAGCATTATTCGAGACATTACAACTTAAAATTGAGAAAACAAACATCAAGAAAGATTGTTACAAACATAAAAGGAAGATTGTTTCTTGAAATTATACACCTAGATTGATATCCTTCAACGATGAACAAAATAATTGCCATTGAAAATCGAAATTTTATGTATGCATATATGTTTTATACTTAGACCTGCCTCAAATTCCGAATCCTTTCTAAAATCCCTTCCAAAATGTTACTTTTATAGTTTCATTACCTTTTTGATCATGACTGGAGTAGACAGTCAACCTTCCTTTGGAAACGAATTTATTTTTACCACAATAATTTTTATAAAAATTTTCTCAATTTTAATTTGTCATTTCCCGTCTAGTGCTGGTGAGGTCCAAACCTCGACCATCGATTGCCCAATAAAATCTATAGAACATAATTTATTACTCATTTTGCATTTAGCAATCTGTAAGTATGGCTACATTAATTAATAACACCCAATTATTGTAAACTTATTTTGCAGCATGTCAATAATCTGTACATATCTTCGGTACCCAATTCTCTGTATGTAGCGTGTAGAGTTACAAACAACGTTTCTCGGAATGTGCAAGCGTAGTTTATATATCATGTTATATCCCAATTGTTACATAAATTTGATATCATACAGACTCCCTGAAGATGAAATAAAGTAATCCGAAAGCTTGGAGAAATATTAAAGAGTTTTTCTTATAAAATAGCCACTCCCTGACCACTTCCCAATAAAATAACCTACTCATCAGATATACAGGGTGTCCCAAAATTAGGGTGCCAGACTTTAACAGTAGGTTCTACATCCAAAAACAAGAGAAAAAGTTCATATAAACATATCTCGAAAAATGTGTTATATAGAAGTTACAGGGTGTTGAAGGTGCGGTCATGAAGATGGTTTTTTAGAAATATATTCGTCACTTTTAAAGATAACTAAATCAACTTTTAGGCAACTACTAAAATTATTACGTTTTATAAGATAGTCCGAAAATTATGCTCCAAGATTCTTCAGGGGCGGGTAAAATTGGAGGGGTATGGGAAAAATTGCTCTAACTTTTTTATGTGAAGACTTTCCAAATTTTAAACCAAAATTTAAAAATTAGGACATTTTTTAATAAAAAATGTCCACTTGTCCCATTTCCATAGGATGCACCGTTTTTGAATAAAATCGATTTAAAAAATTATGTTACGATAGGTATCAATCATAAAATTCAATAATTTAGCCATGAAAAACAAACATAAAATTGGCATTGATTAACAATTTAATACTGTATACAAATTAATTCTTAATAAAACAAAATGGTTACAATAACTGCTCAAAGATATTTCCATTTTCTTCAATGCAAAGCCGTGCTCAACGGGTTATTCCTCTGGAAGCTCTCATAATTTGAAACCTATTCATTCTGATCTCATTCGCGGCGATATTTATCCTTTCTACTAGTTCTTCCCTGGTATTAATTTCTGTGGTGTAGACCAACGAGTTCATGGTCCCCTTATACATGGTAATATAATTTTTTAAATCGATTTTATTCAAAAACCGTACTTCCTATGGACAAGTGGACATTTTTTATTAAAGAATGTTCAAATTTTTAAATTTTGGTTTCAAATTTGGAAAAAGTCTTCACATAAAAGAAGTTGGGGCAATTTTTTCCCATACCCCTCCAATTTTACCCGCCCCTGCAGAATCTTTGAGCATAATTTTCGGACTATCTTATAAAACGTAATAATTTTAGTAGTTGTCTAAAATTTGATTTAGTTATCTTTAAAAGTGCCGAAAATATTTTTAAAAAACCATCTTCATGACCGCACCTTCAACACCCTGTAGCTTCTATATAACACATTTTTCGAGGTATATTTATATGAACTTTTTTTCGTATTTTTGGATGTGGAGCCTACTGTTAATGTCTGGCACCATAATTTTGAGACACCCTGTATAAATAATATATTAATTTATGTAGTATAGTGGTATTTGTTTGGTACGTACTTTAAAAGTGGCATTTTGGTAGATACGTACACTACAATATTGCTGAACAGTTGCATTAATTTTTCAGAAATATCACACCGAATTCAGATTTCCCCCTTAAGGTTTATACTCAGACCCTTCTAATGTGTTTTACGGACGGTAGATGGCAATGTCGCTCAGCTTTGGCTATGAACCATATCACGGTGTCGAAACCACAATGATATCGCCGTCCGGCACTTCCGCTATTTGCACAGAGAGGCCGCCACTCATGAATTTACAGTTTTCTTTTTATTGAAGTTAGAGAGAGGGTATGGAAGAAAATGTGGCATTTTTAAACGGTTTTATTTAGCTTGCCTTGTTTGTTTGTGTGGGTCAAATCTAGTAATTGAAATTTTACCCCCTTCCTGTTGACCGATTGATCTGAAATTTGGTACACACCTTCAGTTGTGATGACAATATAATTATGTATATTCAATATCATTGTAAATCCAAGATGGCCGCCGCCACAAAATGGCGGATTAGATATTTTTTCAGCCCCCTCAATATGGGTATCAAATGAAAGGGCTTAACTAGTAGAATACAGTACACCATGAAAATTCAAAATCCAAGATGGCCGCCACCACAAAATGGCGTACCTATTACATTTTTTCCAATCCCCTCAATATGGGTTTCAAATGAAAGGGCTTAACTACTACAATACAGTACACCATGAAAAATGCAAAATCCAAGATGGCCGCCACCACAAAATGGCGGATTACTTTTTTTTAATCCCCTCAATATGGCTATCAAATGAAAGGGCTTAACTACTACAATACAGTACACCATGAAAAATGCAAAATCCAAGATGGCCGCCACCACAAAATGGCGGATTATTTTTTTTTCAATCCCCTCAATATGGGTATCAAATGAAAGGGCTTAACTACTACAATACAGTACACCACGAAAAATGGAAAATCCAAAATGGCCGCCACCACAAAATGGCAGATTACTTTTTTTTCAATCCCCTCAATATGGGTATCAAATGAAAGGGCTTGACAAGTAGAACACAGTACACTTTAGAAAAATAATAACAAAACAAAAAAAAACTAAAAAAACTAAAAACTTGAAAATAAAATAAGTAAGAAAACATTTTTAAGTTAAAGAGTTTTATTGTAAAGAAACATAATAATGATGCAGATAATGTACTAAAAGCTAAAAAATAATTAGGTAGGTACCAGTCATCACACCACTCTCCTCATCAATCTAGACTCTAGAGCATTGATCAGACTAAAATAAAAACTGCTCATATCATTATAGGTATGCTTTGGATGCATCTTCTCAATAGACAACATCGCAGAACGATCATTTACATATTTACTCAGGTTATGCTACGCCCCACGATTTTATTTTAGTCTGATCAATGCTCTAGATTGATGAGGAGAGTGGTGTGATGACTGGTACCTACCTAATTATTTTTTAGCTTTTAGTACATTATCTGCATCATTATTATGGTTCTTTACAATAAAACCGTTTACCTAACTTATTTTTTTTTTACTTATTTTATTTATACCTACCCATCAACGTGATTTCTCGAGACCTTATCCACTCTGAATAAAAATACTTTTCTTTTTTTTTCTATCAGCTTTATTTTTAGATCGATTTGGGCGAAATTTTGGTATACTTGGGCCGCCGAACAGACGGAGTGATCACCCTGCAAGAACGTGCTCTAGCGGGGCCAAATTAATTTATGACGACCTAATTGGAGTCATGCGACTTTGTCTAAAGAAAGCGCATCACTGCGGTTCGGTCGTCCTAAATTGATAGTGGTCCCGCCTAGAGCTCATTATTGCAGGGTGATCACTCCGTCTGTTGGGCGGCCCAAGTCTAGTATGCATAAATGTATTTACAAATTGTTTGAACGATGTTAAAGTATATCCATGGCCAACTTGCCAAAAAGAATTAAAATCGGAAGGTTGGAAAATTCAATACAGTGCCCATAAGTAAAAAAACTTGGCTATAGTTATTCATTTGTTTTCCACCGGAGAACAATTCTGATGTCGCCAATAGACGGAGAATGTCTATTTTATACATACAGCCAAAATTTCATTGAAATTCATACGTCTGCTATTAAAGAAAGAAAACGCAGTTTCAGTTCTTTTACGATATTATTTCAGAAACTATTCAGACTGGACAAGATGTCGAAAAATAATAGTGATGAGCCTCAAAAATGCCAGTTTTCCCCATTTATCCTTCTCTCTATTTTTAACAATAACAATATGTAGGTAACCGATATAGTAATGGTGAGCCAGTAAAATTTAACACCATGTAAAGTTTTGTTTTTGTTGAAAAATAATGTTTTTTTATTTGTTATACCAATGTTATTTTTAATATATGTATGTATAATGTTTTTTCAAACTAAGGTTCTTATTATACTTGTTTATGTACCTACCTACTTTATACCCAATTACTTTTTGAAATTCAAATTCAAAATACAAATCTGCTTCTGAGTGGTAAAATTCTCCGCTTCGGTATAGCCAAGATTTTCAGATAGATAGCAAGTGCGTTTCGTTTTCGCTAGACACCACTGCACGGCCGCGGCGCCACCTCCTGGACTGCTACCTTTGTTTTATAATTTTTCAGATATTTTGAAAACTTTTGGTGAAATTGACAGGAAACATAATGTATTATGTTGTTGCCTCTTTATGCCATGTACCCAATTAAGATTTATGTCAATTTTACATTTTAAAGACGTTTTTGTGCCAATTTTAATAACAAAATTTTGAATATCTCTAAAACTTGCCGTTTAATTTTAATCAGATTTTACTCCGTGTTTCACATGGCCATATACTAATTACTTCATTTTTTTACATGCGAATGAACGAGTAGATTTTAAGAAAAAAAAATAAAACCTTCCAAAAATCCATATTTTTCAAGAAAAACTCAAAAACTACACGTTCAAAAATTTTCAAATTTACAGATATTCATAAGGACCTCATCATGAATGTGCATACCAAATTTCATCATATTTGAACGAAAACTAATATTCCAAAGAGACCTGAGTATAAACCTTAAAACCAAAATCGACGTGTCTAAAGGCTTTTGCCTAAAAATGATGCCAAGTGGTATAAAAGCGCACTTACTGGTGTTATAAGGTGTCTTAATTAATGCTACTTTGAAGGTACATTTTCTTGGTGGTTAGCGATCCGGTTTCAAAAAAAATAAAAGGCAATTGAAAGGCCTTTCAAACAGTGTGTTCCCTCCAGTTTTGGGGGCAAACGTAGTATCTTCTTCATCTTCCTCTTTGGTGCTAAATATTTTCATATTATTTATACTCTGGTATTGCTCTTATGAATCTCTTATCTTCCAATTCAGAAACTAATTTGAAATTCGTGTTCTAGGTATGCAAATTTTTGTTCAAACTTTGCAGTAATATCCCTGAGTTGTTCTTGAATAGGTATTTTAATGTTTTAATTTCAGAGGTTATATCAACTCAATAAATTTCTCATGAGATTTAAAAAAATCTAAGGTGTAGGAGAAAGTGATAGAGCTATGTCGGGTACCGTGTTTCTCGTTCATATTTATAAACTTTGGTACCCTCTACCGGGCTTGTTTTTAAATGTTTGGAAGAACATAATTTGAGAATGTGAAAAAATTAACTAAACAGACTAACAAAAACCAAATTTCGAATTTCCCAATTTCACTTTTCACATTTTGGTTGTCGGAAATCTAAAAGAAAAATCTAACCCCACCAATCTATTTATTTGTGTTTAAACTTTATTTCAAGGTCGTCGGATTAGCAATGGTTTCTATTTTAGGTTCTCAAATTTTAACACATTGCGGATACCTTAAAGTGTTTCATACAGGGAATTGACGAGGAATGCAAAAACCTGGATAAACGCCACTGCACGCCTAAGATGACAAATATGAAACTCAGGGTATTTTTCTTTTTAGAACAAACACATTTTCTTTCTTAGAGAAAACAAAATTTTTCGCTGTGTTTACTGTTAAATTTTTAGATTGTTACTCACAATAGTATCATTTAATATTTTGTTTTGGAGGGTAAAATCACTTACAGATTTTATGAAGAAAATATTTTTGCTTTTGCCGGATGCGTGCTAATGGCGGCATCTAAAACTATTTTTACTGTGCTGTACGGGACATAACGCTTACTTAGTTGCAAGTATTTTCTGATTGCCAAATACTTTGTAATCATTGATGGCTTAATTTTTGCGGTATTTAGTTACAAACGGAATTAATCAAAATGAAAGACAAGGAACGTTATTAAAAGCTGACAAAAGTAAAAAATTGGATAATTTTTCATATATCACACAGAAACTTCCGCAACAAATTTTCAAACGAAACATTCAGTCGATACGCTACGAGGAGTTAAAAAAAACATCTGAAGTAGGTATATATTGATATTCGGTTAACAGGACTGAATTTTCGGACAGTTAGTAATTGGTAAGACCAGTGTTACAGTGCTTGGTACTTTAAAAGTAGCATTTTGATAGATACGTACACTACAATATTTCTGAACAGTTCTTTTCTCGGATTTTGCTTTAATTTTTCAAAAATAACAAACATCGAATTCAGATTTTCCCCTAAAACCAAAGTGGTCGTGTCTGAGCTTTTTGCTTAAAATCGCACTTACTGGTGTTAAAAGGTGGCTTAATTAATGCTACCTTGAAGGTGCATTTTCTTGGTGGTTAGCGCTCCGATTTCAAAAAATAAGAAAAACTGTTATAAAGACAATTGGAAGGCCTTTCAAACGGTGTGTATGGACACCACATCCGATTTAAAAATTCAAGGGTCTGTCTTCTCCAGTTTTGGCGTTGTCTGCCACGTCGTCTAATAGATACATTAAAAAGCTTACCTACTTGACGTTTCGACACTCATCCTTATTTCTGCCTAAATTATCAGTCGCAGACCTGGCATATCTCCATCAATCAAAGGCTTAATAAACTGACTATCAAATCTGCAAATAATATACGGGGTATTCCATTCAACATTTTTTAGAAAAGCTCAATTTTACGCAAGTTGACCACTCTGTACAATATGATGCATTTTGGAAAAAGTGTTACCTAATGAATTATACGAATAGAGTATCTTGTGAACCTAGTCTGTTAAAAAATCTTTGGTCGCATTTGATCAGCAGCCGTTAGTAGCTCCACAAAGTTAGGATCACGCAGGCACTCAAATGGCCATATCTTGACATCGCTCATTCTGAACCCCACCGTGCAGCATACCTACCAACTTTCATGAATTTTCATGGGTAATCCAAATATGTAAACAAGTGTGGGGCATTTCATTTAGAAAAACAACTTTGGTTTGGTACTTGGCACGTGAACATCCTGTATACATCAAAATATTTTTAACAGAAGCTTCGTAAAATTTCATGTTGATATTTTGAACAGAACCAGAGATATGGAACGACTACGCACTATTGGCACACCCTGTATAGGTCGACCGTGATTGCTCCACGTTCTAATAATACCACCTGGGCACACGCCTGCAAAGAAATTCGTCTTCAAGCCATAATGCCCCCACCCCACCAAATAAAGAAACCCGAATGGCCTTTATCAAGTCTTTTCGATACTCTTTCACGCCCATCTGGAGATCGTAAAGCAAAGTGAAACTCATTTAAGAATAAAACATTTTTCCGCTGTTCCAAAGTTCAATTATTGGCGTGTTCTCTTGCAGATCGTAACCTTTATCTTTGATGACCTGGGTGCAGCTAGCTTCGAATTCCTGGCTATTACAGATTCTATCCTTCGGTATTTTACTTATGTTCTTTCCTCCCCTTTCTTCTTCACCATACCCCGCTTCTAGTATTCTCTAAATCGCATTTATCTTGAATTTCTTCATTTATAATTTGACCTTTCTGCAGAATTTTGCAGAATGTGTCTTAATGTATGTTTTCAGCAACCTTTCGATTGCTTCCGTATGACTCTGTTGAACCATATGGTGTCTTTCAGACATGCAGACAGCTTTTGCCACTTTATTTGCTTGGTACATGATCTCTACTTATAATATTTGGGTGCCTGAAAAAAATACAAAAATATATAAAACACTTTAATGTTACCACTTGCTGTAACCACGTTTGTTGTTGAGGTGAATGGGCTTCAAGCCGGCATAAAAATCAGCTTCCCACACGCGACAATGTATTAAAGGCATCAATGTGCGACCCGGCATTTACTATGAAGCTGTAAGATAACCTACAATAAAACAAATAACACCTGGCCTTGATAAGGAAATGAGCATTGAACGAAAGGGAATGTGATGAGAAGAACCTATTTTTTACTGGGATTTGCAAATCATATGATTAGCATGCTTACTATTACCGCTTTTATCGTTTATGTAACATAATACACATTATTTCGCAATGTGCATCTCGTTTATGGGAATAATAATCGAGTAGGTTGCAACTTTCTCCATATTTTAATTACTCCGTGTTTATAAAAATTAATACGAATGTCCGATTCACTCAACATCAACAGCACATATTATGTACATACATTAGAATTTTTTAAAGACAGAACGAGATAGATAGCAGAGGCATGTGCAAGACAGAAATAGTCATATCAAGCAATCTTAAATGAGGCAAAAAGGAGGTGTTAAAACAAATCTGAATAGGCTAATATATTTTATTTGGCGAATAAATAAAATATTTGCTTACAAATTTGTGTAAACAATGAAACAATGCTAAAGATTTTCTTTAAAATTGTATGTTTTTTAACTTTTCTTATTCTGAGAATCATGCTGAAAATATAGTATCAGATTATTTTATAGGTAAGTACTCTTGGTTTTCTAATATAGATTTGAGCTGAACTGTTTTAAGTAACACCGTTTCAGAAGCGAGGAAAACGTTTTTCGGGTACATCTATGAGGATGAATATTTTGAAAAAAATAACGTGAACCCTTTTAATACTGGCTATTATTCCAGGCTTCTATTTACCTTTTTACCAATGTACAAGTTAGTGATCTGAAAAAAATGAACTTTAGAGCTAATAATAACAACAATAACTAATTCTTTACGTGCGTCTTGACATGAATGAATAACGTACAACAAATTTCCGGTTGAAAATTTTACATTAGTCATATAAGTCATAAACCTGCGATACACCACAATTTCAATTTGAGGTTAGTGTTGATCGTGCATGCACTACTAAAATATAAACTGACATGATTTTTCTTACTTTGTTTTAAGACATACTTTATGAATGTAGAGTGAGGTTCAAGGAAACACTTCACTGATGAAGTACTAGAGATTTGAATGTCGGGGTCATCCATAATAATTATTCTCGTTTCATTTACAGAATTTTGACGTCATTGTAATTACGGGAAATTTGAAACTACCATCGCCATACTTTCTTTTAAATCAAATAGGATGTTTTCGAAGGATCTCGAATAGGAAATGTTACTGACGTGGGTACTTTAGTGTCATTAAATGTTTGTCAAAAATTATTAGAACACTGAATTATTGTTATTATTTGTCGACTAACGATGTTAATATATTTGTGCATATTCATATTATAATTTATAAAAAAGCGACCAAGTACCAACTCAGTTTGTACATAAAGGTTTCGTGCTAGCTATCAATCTCATGAGTTTTTGAGGCACTTATCTCAAAAACAAACCCGAATAGGTTTTGTCGTTAATTAAGAATGAGTAGTACATATTAAGCCGGGTACAGACAGGCAACAAGTAGCAACTTTTGTCATTGGCGACCTGTTTCCCGAAACAAAGTTGCCACTTGTTTCTTCTTCTTCCTAGTTGTTTCTGTCGCAAAAAGCAAATGTTTCCGAATGCTTCGCTCTCGAGGCGGTAAACTTCAAAAGAAAATAGGTAACAGATGTCGACAAGTTGCGACTGTGTCTTTGGTTTGGACAGTTTGTCATCAGTGCCTGTATGACATGCGTGACTTCTTCGTCCCATATCACAAACATTACTGTGTTGTGTGGACACTAAGTTTTTTCATGTTTCATTTTCTTTGGAACCTTAGTCGACTTGTTTCTTTTATGTGGACACTAAGTTACCTCCTTTTGTGACACGAAACAGAAACAGTCGACAAAGTCGCAATTACATGTTGCCCCTTGTTGCCTCTGTCTGTACACGGCTTTACATACGAAATCTTGTGTTTCTAAGTCAAATAGTTACCAAAAGCGCCAGGGGTGCAGAATTCTACAACAATTGTGCATTTCGCGGATTACCAACGTGGTCGATTTGAACTCAAGAGTGCGGAAAAACTGGAGAGATGAGAAGGGAAAATTTTGCTTAAAATCTATACAGGAGTAAATGAGGGCGCATGCAAAAAAGCAATCCTAGTAGGAGTTGGAAGTAAGACAAGGAGAGGAAGAACAAAAAAGAAATTAAAGGAATCGGTAGAAGAGCATATAAAACAATCGGGAATCCAGGATTGGCAAGAAAAACTCAGAATGAGCAAACTGTGGAGACTGATAGTGAAGAGAATTAAAGTCATGGGTATTTAAAGCCTGCAGTATTGTTTTGCATACAGGGTGCGTATAAATTGGGGAAATAACGTGGCGGTGCCGATCATAAAATTCCAAGTCATAAATCTTAATACCAAAATTTTGTACCATGCTTCCTGAATATACACGAGGTCTCCAAACTTTGAAAATCAAGTGTTTTTGATTCTCTATTTTATTATGTTGACAGAAAATCTGCAAATTAGAATAAAGAAGAATTGTAAAGATTATTTTTCCGTAAAATGTTGTGTTTCAACCTCAAACGCGCGTTTTGCACATTTTTGGAGTTTACTCCTTAAGAATCGATTTTCAGTTATAGCCCGCGGTACGGAAATTTTATGAGTAGTAAAATCAAGTGTTACATTTCGCGTTAACTAAAAGTAAGGTGTTACATTCCTCTGCGCAACGCACCTCACATTGAAATTATGTATGTATCTATGGATACGTATATTTCTGTACAATAAACGAAATTATCAAGTGATTGAAGTTAATAATATTTTTGTCCTACAAAATAGAAAACCGACTTCATCAATGTAGTCGAAGTCAATTAAATACGCATTATTAAGGATATGGTATGGTCATTTAGAATTATTGTGCAATGCCAATAATCTTCAAAGATGCTACACTGTTCGGACGCATGCTACGTTTTGTGTTTGAGAACCGCGAACTACCACTCGCTAGATACTAGATACATGTGCTACGCAAGGTCTCAGCAAATCATTTACGGAAATGATGGTCATTTACCAAACTTATATCATTTATATTAGCACGGTCATTTAAAATTCGCCAATATCGTGACGTGACTGTCATTTTTCTAGAATGAGAAAAAGAAAATTTCACCCTACAAAAAGGTGACCTATTGAAACAAAAAGTGAAAATGGACTGATTAAACGCAAGTGGGTACTTCTAAAACATAATTTGTCAACACGTGTTATAAAGGGGAGCAAATTAGGTGCTCGATATTATAATCATACTGCAGAGCACACTTTCCCGTTAATTTATACAAATGCATGATTAAGAAATAAAAATTCGATGTATATAACAGACACTCGATTATTATAATGAATGCTCGATATATAATTCACATGCTCGCTAACATAATAAATACTCGATAAATATGATAGACGCTCGATAAATGTAATGAAAGTTTTATACAAAATTCAAATGCCTCCTATAATAATAAATATTCGATAAAAAATTATAAACTCTCAATTATTATAATGAATGTTCGGTATATAAAGGTATACAAAACGTACTGCTTTGTTTTATACTTGCCAGTCACTGAATACAGCCAAAAAAGTGGTTCCACGGCCCACTATTTCCGGTCTTTGGGCAAGCGGAGCGAGCGGAGCGTTTAAGTCTCCCCCCTCCAACCAAAACATTACCGAGCGTTTATTTAGTACCCCATCGGGATAATTTAATTATATCAAGCAAAATTTGATTTAATAGTGAATCCGCCTTATCGAGCATTTACATTTTTTAGAGCGCTTATTTGATTAAAATAGCGACCAGAACTTTTAGTGCAAATGAGATACTTTATCGGGTGAATTTCTTTAAAATACAAAGCATATTGTATTGGTTTATTCGGCATTTTTATATTTTATCGAGCATTTATTTTATGTCGAGCATTTATTATTTTTTAGTATGCAAAATGCATTAAATTATCGGGTATAAATTACAACCCGTTATAAAGTGGCACATGCACGATCATACAGGATGTTCTCAAAGTTGAGGCATTTTAACATTTTAACATGTGTCATTTTGCCAAAAATCATCTATGTAAAAGTTGCACTGATGAGGCCCACAAGGACGAAAACAGTAGTCCTCAGTTTTCTGCAATCATTTTGAACGCAATATATTTAGCAAAAAATTGTTTGCCTTCGAATAACTTCAAAAGGATGTTCTCTATTCGCTGCCTAAGTTCTTCATCGATATCCAAAAAATAAATCAGAAGAATTTAGGTCCGAGGGGCGTGCTGCGTCCTATTCATCTCTATTGGGAAGCACTACTTAAAAATGTCCCCGAAAATTTTTCGTCTAAAATGTGGCGGAGCTCCATCGTCTAGAAACCACAGTTGGAGGAACATCGATCTTCAAGTACTTGAAGCAAACTCTTTTGTAAAAAGTGTAAATAATTTTCACCTGTCAATCGAGATGAAAGAAAGAATGATCCAATAAGCATGTCATTTAAAAGTCCAGTTCAAACATTTAGTGAAAATATTTCCTGAAAATGTTGTTCTTCGTATAGTGCGAGGATTTTCTCCTGCCCAAAAATTGAAGTTATGGAAGTTGTTCACTCCATTTCGTGTAAATGTGTGAAATTTTCGATGTCAATATTTTGATGCAGTCACTGACAGAATGCAACTCTTGTGAGATGGTCTCGAGATTGTAACGGTACAGGCCTTCCTGCATATCCTCGTTGTCCCTTTTAAATTCACCGTATCAACCCTTCCAATTAAATGGAATGATTTCGTAAAGAAAATTTTTCCGCGTATAAGCGAAATGTTGCAGGTGCACTTTGTCGGCATTTCCCGTAATTTAAAATCATGTCTACAAGTTCATATTGTCATATTTCTTAAACAACGCACAAAAACAAAAACTGGTTAAAACATCACACGCACCACTCAGATTGACTGAAATTTTGCGATTTTCGGCTCACGTGCTCCCACCGCGCGCTAGCACCGACACATTTCTCAGAGTGGCGACTATATCATTCAAAACTAAAGGAGGTCAGAACCGTACTTACATTTTTTAAATTAATATCTTCGTTATTTTGCAACTTTTAAATGGGCAATTTTTCGAAAAAACGGTAATTTTTGGCTAAATAAATACCGCAACTTTCAGAACACCATGTATATGGTCTATATAAATGTTGCTACTATGCCATTTTAATAATTATACCGCCCACAACAACGACTTATGTATATAAAAATCAAGAAATCTCTAAAATGAGATGACATTAGCAACATTTATTGACAATAAATTAATATTTATCGTGTATGGGTACCTTGAGATTTAAATCCCAAAAATTGCAAATGTTTCTAAACTTTACAGTCAAGTGCAGTTTCAGAAATCTCGTGATCAGAATGAACTGACACTTCCGATAAATATTCTTAAATTTCTCTGGCATCCAAAAGTGAGTACCTACATTATTCTCTATTCCCGCATTCGCGATTGCTCTGAAGAAACTGCCCTATTTGTTTCGATGCGGGTTATTATGCTTTTCACTTCTTTACCTCTTTGATAGGGTCGATAAACCGAGTTACCGTATTTTCATTTTATTCCAAGTAGTAAAATATCGGTAAAGAATGTCAGAAATCTGTATTGTTTCCTAAATTTCCTAGATGAACACATATGTTAAAGATGTTCTGCGTTAAAAACTAAACTGTGTGAAAATAAACTGTGAAATTGTACAGTGTACACGTAAGTTGCGCTGACGACATAGCAATAACTGCCGACAGCTTTTTGGGATTGGAGAGAAAAGATAGCAGTTCCGGTGATCACCTGCATTCTCATCTTGCACTGATTGGGAATAGGTAGAGTAAAATTATGCCAAATATGTGTTATTAGAAACAACACACTTACCAAAAGGTAATAAATAACACGTAAACTCCTAAATATTCTGGCATATTTTGAGGTCGCAATATTTGAGTTACACGTAAAAATGAACTGGAAGTTACTGTAAGCGTGTAAGCGGTTTTATTGAAGGTACCTATGTGAATTAGAAATCTCTTTGTCTCTGACTATTTCTTATAATAATAGGAAGTAAACGGACAAGTAGTTAAAGAAGCGCAGCGCGAGAAATTTGAACGAACGGCGACTGGAATTCCAATTCAGGGCTTTCCCAATCCGGGCGACTGCTCTACCCATACCTGAACTATCAGCACCAAGACAAATTGATCGTGAGAGAAAGTTGCGAAAGGTTGATGCAAATCACAATTAATTACTGAATTGTAAATATCCAAATTTTGATACCCGGTAGTAGTCGCGCACATTTAAGCCTTTGTACAGATTTTGGACTCAATCAATGTACAGAATGGATAATAAGTTTAATCTGACCATCTATGACTTCGCTCAATTTTTGGCATTCATAAAGTAAGTTGGAACAAATTTCGCTCTCTATAATATTTTTTTCACATCATCTCTGAGCATATATGGTCAGTTTAGATGTTTGTGTTGGACATAAGACAACAATTTACAATGCAACGACGACACTTAGCCCGCGACGAAATGTTACGTGCGGTGGGGATGATTGAATTTGGTGGTTCAAAAAGTCAGGTAGCGGCCGAATGTGCAGTATCGCAAAGTGTAATGTGTCGATTGTAGGGACGAACCAGGAGACTGGCTATGTGGCCGAAAGACACGAAGGTCGTAGAAGAGAAAGAACACCTGCCCAAGACCGATTTATTATTCTTCAAGCCAGGCGTAATGCATCAATTTATTACGACACGAGAACTTTCTGCGGATTTCCAAAATCTACATGCCGTAGCGGTTTCAGACCAAACCATCAGAAATCGTATCCATGAAGTTGGTTTTATTTCTCGTCGACCAATTAGAGTACCTGCACTTCGCCACGGCAATCGCGAAGCTCGTCTTGAATGGGTTGAAGAGCATGCTCAATGGGGTGAAGCAGAATGGCCCAATATTCTTTTTACCGACGTAACTCAGTTCGGATTTCAACCTGATAGCAGAAGAACGAGAGTGTGGCGAAGAAGCCGAACCTTACAGAGGACCAGGCACTTCCAGGAAGTTCACAATTACCGAGAATGGTCTGTGATGGTATGGGCTGGAGTCGATTTGCACTATAGAACGGATGTCTGGATGGAGTCATGGACCAGCGGCGTTATATTGAACAAGTTCTTGTACCTGTTGTGCAACCATATTCATATGCTGGTGATTCAGATTTGGTTTATATGCAGGACAATGCTCGTCCTCACATTGCACATCTCGTACAAAATTGGTTTGAGGAAGAGAACATTGCCACAATTTTGAGCAGTGTATTTTGTCTTATAATGAGAGGCGTTTTATGTAACCCATACCGAATTTCTTTTTCGTAGGTATCTATAACTGCAAATAAACAATTTATGCAATACCAACGCTAATATATTTGTCACAAATTCTGAAGATTATTAGTAAATTACATTAAAATTTCTATAAAAATATGTGCATATACGCACGGAAACATAGGAAACCGCATTATAATCGAGCGCCTTGGCGGCCTCCGATCTCCCACTCCTGTTTCGAGGGTTTCGGCCTGACAAATATAGTAGGGGCCCTGGTGAATCCCTATTTACTATTGACCGGCAAAATTCAAATAATAATAGAATCACGGGTGCCGAAATGTATTAATGTTTAAATGCTCCACGGATGGGGTCACAGAAAAAAATAACTGAGTTTTATCACTACTGTGCTATAAAGTTTTGTGAATCAATTTGTGCGTCGGATAGTATACAAACCGAAGCTGTTTATATTTTCTAGAGATTCCTCCCACGCGTGCTAACGCGAACGACAATGCCATGAAAAGAACGTGCCAGAGTTTGTTTATTGTGTACGTCTCCTCTTTCCCCTCCAAATGTCACGATGCATTCGCCGCTTTTGGCCCGTTGCCATACGCGTACTCCCTCTGTCCTTTCTCTCCTCTGTGGTAAAGACTATCACGCGGCTCTTTTTTTGATAATTCGTTTTTTTTGTCCATTTTAATGGGAAATAATTCAGATTTGGGCAAATTATACCTTTAATAAAAATGGGAACTCTGGAAAGGTAAGAAGAAACGGCTATGGAAAATATTCAAACTATAGAAAAGTTTGGATTACATAACATCCGACACTTTCTTCGTAATCACACTTATGTATAAATCATGTTGATTCCTGAATAGTAGTTCATGTGCATAATATGCTCTAGTTTGTTTTGTTTTGCACTAGTTTTTGTTTATATCCAAATAAACACTTATTCTTCGCCCGCGTTTGCAAGTGGAAAATCGAACGTAAGGCTGCCGAGAAATAATTTCGCAGCATTTCAAAGAAACACAACAAATTAATGAGGTTTTTGTGATAAACATTAAATTAGAGTAGGGTCGGTGGCTGTGGGAGCCTTCTTCGTCATTATTATATACCCAAGTGAAACAGTTGCCTTTGATTATTAGAAGTAAGTGCTATCTCGTAAAAACTTCAGTGAAAATGTAAGATTTTTAGTACTCGTAATTGCGCTTTACTAGGTATGTATTCGTAACGTGTGAAGTGCTTAAAAATGTCAAGTAAATGTTTCCGTCTATACAGAGTGTCCCATTTACCTGAAAAGGCTGATTTACAGCTTTATATTATTAGAAATTTCCTAAGAACTGATTAATAAAAGTTGTTTGCACACTTTAAAAATATTATCTGTTATACTATTACATTGGTGGTAATACACGTTGCCTGGTTCAAGAAATACAAACTATAGTTTCTTTACTGGAATAGGCTGTATATTGCTGCTATACCTATTTGAATGCCCCCTTTAAAGACAAACAAAGCGGTAAGAAAGTATACGACGAAAAATGTTAACAGAGTTAGTTTCTGAAAATTTTCTTGAGATGAATCGTGGTTTCGGGGGGTTGTTCTTTTAACTATGACATCCCTTGTTTATGAGCAGTGTTAATATTCTACCGAACTTTAAAAATTCTGTTTCACTAAATATTAGTTTACTCGTTTTGTATATTACCTAATAATGTTTTTAAGTTTTAAAGGTAGAAAATATGGTGTTCCATTTACAGTAACATTTGATCCACATGACTTATGCAAACACCCTTTATTAGTAAGTTTTCTGCAATGTTAAATAAGATAGCCATAGTACCACTAGTGTTGCGTAAACGGGAGACCTATATCAAGAGTTCAGGAGGAATTTTTCCTGTAAAGGAAATATCTCAATTTTGTATAATTGTTATAGTGCCAAATTTTTGTTAAATTTATAAATTTCGTAAATTTATTGGCAATAAGTAGAATGTTTATTGTAAATTATCGACGTTTCGCCCCCCGTTCGGGAGCTTTGTCAAGATTTTATTTAAAAAGTAAAAAGGTATAAACATTTTACTTATTGGCAATTAATTCACGAAATTTGTAAATTGAATTCTGCATACAAAGTAGGTATAGCTTTAGCTTATTCTACTCTTTACTTTACAGAAACAAGGATAACATAATTGAAAGTTGGCCTATTGAAAATGTTTGCATATGTCACAAAAAATAAACTGTTTTAAGAAGCATGGTACTTGTGTACGTTTATGATAAGCAAATATTTTGTAATCAATTGTGTGTTTAAGTACACCTGTAAACTAACGTCCCACGTTTTCTTGCAGGACACTTCGGAATTTGCTGACATCTTTGATCTACAATTTCTAAGAAGGTAAGATTATCTAAATTCTGTTCTTTCCGAACATTTTCAGAGTACAGATTTTCTTAAGTTAGATTTTATTTGTTGTAATGCGCGATTAATCAAAATCACTATTTCTGCGTAGATACCTAATAATACTTCATATTAGGTGTTCTGTGTTGGCAAATGAAAGATCCGTCATTTCAAGAATATTTTATGTTGAACTAGATAGTTTAGGTATACATGCAACGGATGCATATACTTTATATAATAATTATGCAGATAAATTTAAAATTGAATAGTAGTAAGCAAGGTGTACAATGCCTTTCTCTTTCATTGAAATGGTTTAATTAATATTTCATTCTATGAATGAAAACCACTTTTAGTCATAAGGGGGCGACAAATGTACACCAACGCTAAACAGGACCCCTACCATGTGGTAAACGTTAGAATGGCAATGTGCAATAGCTATTGTTGAGTTGATAAATCAGTGCATATGCGTTACAGCACATACGTTTAATATCTATATTTGTTTTTGTGTAACACCGCATTTTTAAAAATTGTGCTTCTGTATTATTTATTATCGCTTATAAATATAACATAAACCTTCGGATCTTGAGCTGAGAAAGAACGAGTAAGGTTAGTGGAATGGCGTATTTCATACACGGTTGTCTAAGAGATGTGTCTTGGAAATGAAACCCTGCAAAGAGGACAAGGTGCGATAAAAAAACTATTTTTTTATAAATTATTGATAATAATTATTTGTGAATAATAAGTTCCTGCTACGTAAATAATTTTTAACATCAGAATGGATTTATAACAAATTGCCGTCTACTGTTTAGTTTATGTACGACTGATTCATAACGACAAATTTAATTCTAGTAGTCAGTAAATACCTACTTTATTGTATTTCTACACACATTATTAACCTTAAAATTTCTAAGATTCGATATTCACGATTCAAGAGATTCTAATTTGGTAATGGTTATGAATTTAGTGCTGATTATAATTCTGAAGAAAAGGATGGCGTTTTCCTGGAATATTTACTGAAAAATTTTTCACATTTGTACTTTCTTGTACTAAGTTCTGCAACGTTTACATACGTTGTTATGCATTTTAGAGAACAAATTATTTGATCCCTCTTTATTTTTAGTTCTGCATACTTTAATAGTTATTTAAGTAACAAGGATTGTTAATAGTCCATACATTCCGTGTTACTTATTATATTTTTCCCGCTCTTTGTACTATTCGGAAATAATAGATAGATGTGAGACGTAGTCAGTGAAATCTACGAAATTCAAGTCGCCGAATGTCTATACAGTGTGTCCCCGGATTTTTGTTACAAGAGGTGTGATTGACTAAAAATTTTGGAATTTCAATTTGGTATTTTGGAAATAAGCCCTGCTTCGTTGGAAACTAATTTCTTGTACATTTGGGTATTTTTTAAATCAAGAGGGCCATGACAGCTGAAGAAAAACTATTTTCGTGTTAGGTAAACGACCTTATCGGTTCATAATTCAGCAAAATGTTATTGAGAAAAGTTGTTCAGAATGTTAAATTATGCTCCTGTACAAATATTCAGGAAAATCGGGCTACTTTGATAAAACCGTTTTTCTCAGATGGAAATGGGCAATTGCTTCATTAAACAAATGGAATAACTCATAATATAATGATATTTACAACACGTAATAATATCAATACACAATTTATCAATTATTCTATATACCTAACTGCCATCGTTTTCTGCACACACCTCTATGGGATGCCTGAAGCTTTTTTGAATTTCCTCTAAACTATTCGCGGCGTATTTTGTCCATTTCTTTAGTACTTCTGTATCGTTTGGGATAGTTAGTGGTACTGGACCGTTCGAACAACTACTCCTCGGGCAAATACCCCGCCAGGCATTTAATTATAAAGGGTGTTTCAAAATGAACGCAAGATTTAAATTTCTCGGCATTTTCTTTTAATCAAGGATGCTGGATTAAAAATTTTACAATTGTCGAGTAGACGCATTGCGATTATCAGTCATGGAATGCAACACGATCAAAGAGTGGATTTTAATAGTGAAAACGTATCTAAAATATGATGAAAGTTTAGCGGTCGCAGAGTGCGTGAATTTTTGGTCGACGAAATGCACCAAATTGTTCGACAGTTAAGAGACTGATCGAGAAATTCCATCGAACTGGCTCGCTTGAGAACGAGAAATCATCAGGTCGAACTCGGCCAGGCCGGTCCATCGAAAATATTGCCTTAGTGACTGCAAGTTAGTGTTACTGAGAATCCAGGCACATCGAGTCGCCGCCGGTCGCAGCAACTGGCCAATTCGACTAGCAGTTTACAGCGAATTTTAAAAAAGATCTCTAGCTGCATCCTTATAAAGTCTAATTGACTCAAGAACTTAAGCCAGGTGATCAAGCCAACGCCGTACTTTTGCGTTGGGGTTGAAGATGTGCGAAAAAGTAATCAGGAACTTCGCTAAAAGAGCAAGAGTGTGCCAGCCGACTCTTTGCGGTCATTTGTTGGATGTTCTATTCCACACATAATCGCCATATGTATACTTCATATTAGAATAAAAATATTTGCAAATCTCGAGTAAATGATGTGTTTTATTGAAAAAGCATATCTTGCGCTCATTTTGAAACACCCATTAGAACTAAATCCAGATTTTTTTTTACTACGAGACGTTTTAGACTGCTACCCCATCTAAGATGGCTTTGAAACAATCGTAATTTGTCTTCATGTACCTACGTACATGCTTTTAAGCAGGTCTTTGTTCAAATATTGCATGTTTTGAATGTGTATGGAAAACCGCAGACCAACTACTGGTTTCGTCCTTCTGGGACTCATCAGTACGGTGCTTTCCCCTACACACTCAAACCATGCAATTTAATCTTGCTATATATGCTGCCGCGCTCTGGACACATATTAGCAAGTGACAACTACTTTGAGTAATTATCTCGTATTAATTAGTGGTACTGGACCGTTCAAACAACTACTCCTCGGGCAAATACCCCGCCAGGCATTGAATTATAGAACTAAATCCAGATTTTTTGTACTACGAGACGTTTCAGACTGCTACCCCATCTAAGATGGCTTTGAAACAATCCTAATTTGTCTCCATGTACGTACGTGCTTTTAAGCAGGTCTTTGTTCAAATATATAGCAAGATTAAATTGCATGGTTTGAGGGTGTAGGGGAAAGCACCGTACTGATGAGTCCCAGAAGGACGAAACCAGTTGGTCTGCGGTTTTCCATACACATTCAAAACATGCAATATTTGAGCAAAGACCTGCTTAAAAGCACGTACGTACATGGAGACAAATTAGGATTGTTTCAAAGCCATCTTAGATGGGATAGCAGTCTGAAACGTCTCGTAGTACAAAAAATCTGGATTTAGTTCTATAATTCAATGCCTGGCGGGGTATTTGCCCGAGGAGTAGTTGTTCGAACGGTCCAGTACCACTAATTAATACGAGATAATTACTCAAAGTAGTTGTCACTTGCTAATATCTGTCCAGAGCGCGGCAGCATATATAGCAAGATTAAATTGCATGGTTTGAGTGTGTAGGGGAAAGCATCGTACTGATGAGTCCCAGAAGGACGAAACCAGTTGGTCTGCGGTTTTCCATACACATTCAAATATTTGAAGTTTGGGATAGGTTGAGGATAAACTCGAACCCATAAATAAAAATCTAATATTGTCAGATCCGGTGATCTTGGGGGCCACGCAATTGGACCATTGCTTACTATCCACTTTTCTGTAAATACTAAATTCAAAAAATTTGAAATAGTGCGTGTTCTGAGCGGAGACCCCGGCGCGGACACGATATTCTGAACAATAAGCTAGGGACATCAAAGTAGCCGGATCTGCCTGAATGTTCGCACAGCAGCATAATTTAACATTCTGAGCAACTTTTCTTAATAACATTTTGCCGAATTATGAACCGATAAAGTCGTTTACCTGACGCAAAAATAGTTTTTCATTTCCTGTCATGGCCAACTTGATTTAAAAAATACCGAAATATACAAGAAATTAGTTTCGAACAAAGCAGGGGGTATTTCCAAAATACCAAGTTGAAATTCAAAAATTTTCAGTCAATTATACCTCTTGTAACATCAATCCTGGGACACACTATATGTATTTTATTTTTCGGTTGCTGCGGTAATGACAGTAAACAAGTAATTTCGATAAATAAATCAGTTTCATTGTTATCGTTAGGCGTGCAAGTGATTATCCGTCGTCAACCATAACCATAAACTTACATTATTTTCATTACTTCCCAACGGACTTGTACCTTGACGCAGTTCCAGTAGCTAATAGTCGGGGAGCAGACCGCCTGAAAGATGCACACCCTCTATACAACTTGAACACACACAAAAAAATGAAACTGATTCTTATGTAAAATGACCGGCCGGAAAAAATCAGGAATTGCAAAAATGCCGACAAAACGATTTTTCGTAAAATTTTCCTCAATCAATAATTTTAGACCATTTTTAATACTTTTCTTGTTGTATTTCAGCAACGAAAAGAGTTGAAGATCTGCTTTTTTCGTGGAATATACACTGAAGTGTGCTGATCATCACAGTGTACTCACGTTGCCTCTACAATTTTCCAATTTTATGAAAAAAAATGTTTTCTTTGCTAGACCACAAATTTGTGTAATGTATTTTTCAGGTACCGGGTAAGTAATCTTATTTTTCTGAATTAACATATACATATGGGAGACCAAATACGGGCAACGGCTCGAAATTATTTTTGGTGAAGAAACGATGCATTAATATTGTTGCTGAGAAAATTTACAGTGAGTTAAACACAAATAATTTGTGTGCGCTAGCCGAGCTGATAGGTTGATAGGTAACGACATAAGGGTTCGTGTGCTTTTATCACATAGCCAAAACTCTTGGCTCCCTGAATTAATTTGAAACGCAAACAAAAATAATTCTACCGCATATGTGAATCCAATTCCAATTTATTGAAATGCTTTATATCATGTAAGGTTATTTTCATGGATCGAATACAGGGCCAGGAATTAAATTTAAGAAAATGTCTGAATTCATTTTTTCCTTCGCAAAATGTGAGAAACGAAGATGTCAATAACCAGTATATCCTCTTCTGTTCTCGAGCAAAAAACACGCCTGTACATTCCAATAAAAAGGCTTCCTGCGGTATGTTGTTCCATTCTTCTCGAGCAGCAACAATTAGCTTCTGTTTAAAATGGCCATTTTTATTTAGCACATCCCACACGTTCTCACAAGGATTCATGTCAGGTAAGTATGCTGGCCAATTCATTCTTTGAATATTCCCTTCCTGTAGCAAATTGGCAACCCTTCTTGTGCGGTGGGGCGGGGCGTGGCGTTATCGTCCATAAAAACGAAATTCTCTCCAATTTCGTTTGGCAATCAATGGAAGGATGATTGGTTGGATAATGTTTTGGGCGTAAATGTTTCCCGTCATGTTTTGCGGCATGTGAATAAGTGGAGTGCGGCGACCATAAATTATATCTACCCCCCAAAACATTACTGTTCCGCCTTGATAAGGAACAGCTTCTCTTTCTTGTCGTCCCGGTCCCCTCCAGACCTTTTCACGTCGATAATTACTCACTAACCCAATTTTTGTCTCGTCAGAAAAAATGATATTGCGCCACTGGGGTAAAAGCCAGCCCCTATGTTCCTGTGTCCATTGGAGTCGTGCGACTATGTGTCGAGGAATAAACCTAGGTACCTTCAGAGGCCTCCTAGAACTTAAATTTGTAGAGTGGAGTCTCTTTCTTATTAAAGTTAGTTGAAACAATGTTTTGCATTCAGTGATCTGCCCCCTACGGAAAACGCATTTAACTTTCATGTTAAAAGAGCTTTTTACAGTGTGCTGTATATAAAACGGCTTGGTAAATAAGCCCAAATATCCAAAACATCCTAGAATATGGATGGTACGTAAATGGAAAATGACGTTATTATGCCAATAAAATTCACAAATAGCCGAGCAAATAGCTCTAAACTTGATTGTGTTATAATTACACAGTTCTGTAAATAAAAAAAAATACTTGTTATTTGCGATGTGCATGCATGAAATCTAATGTGCAATGTATAATATCATGTTTTTGTGAGGGGAAATGCAATAAATACAAAATACAAATTAATGTTCTCGATATTAATGCAGCCTCTGTACGCCTGTACCTAAACTACTCCTACACAGCTCAGCGTGGCTAGGGCGTACAAATTATTTGTGTATAATCAACTTTTCCAGGATTGTCTCTTGGATTTCCTGAGTTCCTTGTTATACTTGGTTAGGGCTTTACGATAGGTATCTAACTCTTTTCGTTGCTGAAATACAACAAGAAAAGTATTAAAAATGGTCGAAAATTGATTCAGGAGAATTTTACGAAAAATCGATTTTCCGGCATTTTCGCAATTCCCGATCTTTTCGCGACCTCAAAATTCGAATCCGGCAGGTCATTTTACATAAGAATCAGCTTTATTTTCTTGTGTGTGTTCGAGTTGTATAGAGGGTGTCGAATTAGAGAACCTTGCTCCCCGACTATAATACTGAAACGGGTGGGATGGCTCCAAAGATCCAAACAGCCGACCCATAGGTTCAACCATATTGGGGGGGTCGGCGTGGCACTTTGATACTAGCTCTGCGATGTGGAAGGCAACGGGAGCCCACCACAATATCTTATTCCTATAACGGTGTTCTGAAAATTGTATGATGATGGCACCTTCTGGAGTAAAATAGTCCCACATACGGATCTCCGGGCGGGGGGAGTGATCAGCAATAATAAGTGTAACATTTCACGGGCCAGCGCGTTGAATGTTAGGAGCATGAAAAAAGTAGGAAAGGTAGAAAATTTGAAAATAGAGATGGATAGGTTAGCATTAGAAATAGTAGGTATCAGTGAGGTGCGATGGTCAGAAACTGGAGACTTTTGGAGCAGAAATTTTAGAGTAATTCATGCAGGGTCGTCAGTTGGAAATTTGGGAGTCGGAATTGTTACGAAGAAGAAAATAGGGCAGAGTGTAGAAAATTTCTTGCAGAAAAGTGACAGGATAGTTATGGTTAGGTTAGATTCGAAACCTGTATAGACGGTAATAATACAGGTGTGTATGTCCACATCTAACTGTAGTAATGAGGCTCTAGAGGCAGTCTATAGCGATACCGAATAGGTATATGCTAGAGTTTGTGAAGGGGCATGAAAATTTAATAATTGTAGGAGACTTTAATGAAAATGGAAGGTACAGGGAGAGAAGATAGAATAGCCGGTTCCTTTGGACTACGTAACAGGAACCACAGGGGAGTCAGACTGATAGATTTTTACGATAAACATAAGCATAACCTAACCGTCGCAAACACTATATTCCAACATCACGTTAGGAGGCGCTATACGTGGAAAATGCCAGGAAACCCAGGGAGATATCAAATAGATCATATTCTTGTTAGACAGATTTAGAAATCAAGTTAGGGACTGCAGAAGCTATCCAGATATAGATAGTGATCACAACATAGTGGTTATGAAGGTTAATCTCAAATTTATGAATATGAAAAAACGAAACGGTAGGAGACACCTTAACCTCGAGAAACTAAAAGACTATGATTCGCGCAATGAGTTCGAGAAAAAAAATGAAGTACTAAAGAGCGCGCATGAAAATACTATTAGGGACGTAGAGGCAAAATAGAATTGCATTAAAAATGGTTAAGTTCTGCAGCTAGAGATATGTTGGGTCACAAACAGAATGATGGTAAAAATTGGATCTAGCAGCAAGAACATTAGAAACGAGGCAGGTGACAGTTAGGTGGAGGGAATATTTGAGAATCTTATATGCAGGACAAGAACTAGGAGATATATTAGAAAAGGAAATCAGTGTAGAGAGGGATAACCTAGGCTGTCCCATAATAGAGAATAGAGTTTGAGCTAGCATTAGAAAGTTTGAAAAGCATTAAAGCACCAGGTGTAGACGGATTGCAGGCAAATATTTTAAAGTGTGCAGTTCCAGAGGTAAGAGGGCGTTTATTTAAATTAGTTAGCCGTATATACGATACAAGTGAGATTAATACCTTTAGTAATCTCACTATGATGTTCCTTAACATCATAGCCGCTTTGCCAAAAAGGAAAGGCGCGATAAGTGCGAAAATTTTAGAACTATCAGTTTAACTTCCTACGCATCAAAGATTTTAACTAGAATTGTGCAAAGAAGGATGGAGAAAATGGCGGAAGGAATATTAGCAGATGATCAGTTTGAAATTAGACGAAATAGAGGAACGCGCAAGGCCATTCTAGCTTTACGAGTAATTGTAGAAAAACCATAGAAAAAGGAAAGAGCATCTATATAGGGTTTGTAGATTTAGAAAAAGCCTTCGACAACGTAAAATGGGGAAGATGTTCGACGTGCTCAGAAAGGTAGAGATGAAATATAGGGACAGAAGAATCATACATAATCTCTGCAGTTATAGAATTTGAGCAGGAACGAAGACAAGTAGATATCCGGAAGAGAGTGAGTCAGAGATGTGCGTTGTCACCTCAAATGAAATGTAACAAAAACCACTTTATTATGTTGATGATGGAGCACATAATTCGAAGAACGTAACCACCTCTGGGGCGACCATCTCCGACAAATCGCCCACACTTATTTTTTTTTCAAATAGCACCCTGTATATTCCGTGAAGGCATATGACAAGGAATCTAATTCTCTATCCAAGATTTTTTTGAAATGAAAAATTTGCCCATCACTGGTGTAGAGAACAGACTTTAAATTTACTTTTAAGCTGGCCATGGAATTATTAAAACTATTAAATAAGAAGTTTAAACATAAGTTAATAGTATATTATTCAACGAGCGGTAATGTAGGTAATAACTCACGCACATGAAATTTGCAGCACGAGCCGCAGGCGGGTGCTGTAATTCATCAAGTGAGTTATTACCATTACCGCGAGTTGAATACTATACTTTATCTTTATCTTTATAACAATAAATATTTATTTACAAATCTTATTAGTTACAAGGATATGGAAATTAAATAATTATTTATTTTGTTTATGAATAAAATTAATTGTAGAGTTTGAACAACCTGCAAACTGAATATGCGGGACTGAATTATACAATTTTGTTCTTTTTGTGTTTGTTGCATATTATGTCGTAGAACTACTAACTGGTTGGAGTACGTTAATAATTCTCAAAAAAATAAGACATATACCTACTGGGAATAAAATTTATACTATCGTACCCAAACAAGTTAGTAAGTACTTTCTATTGTATCATTAGCTACTTGCCCTAATTCTGGAGTAATACCTACATAATAATTCATCTTCACTATTGCAATTCATCTTTTTTAGCACAATTATTACTTAACTGTATTTGGAAACGTTAAATTTTTTAGAAATGTCAAGTCATCTGCCTCCCCTCAACAATAATGGACTGTTCCATTTCGCCGAATCGGGAACGAAGGTGTAATAACTCACTTATGAGTTATTATAACTCACGCTGTTTGATTATGGATACTATTAATTGCTCAGAAGCAGTTGATTAATTAATATATAATCTAATAGGAGTAGATAAAATAATAATACTAATAATGTGATAACGTAATCAGTTGATCAAATGTTCAAATTGGAGTCCTTCTGCAGCAACATACATTTTTTTTCTAACTTGCACAATAAATTTCTTCTACATGCCGCTTGTCCACATACTCATATTGCGTAAATAAAGCAGGCATTTCAGAACACAACAGAAAACCACTTTTCAGTTAACTCAAATTAAGTTTTGACATTTACGCCGACGGCCGGTAGTCATTTTTTTATCAGTTCCAATAAATGTTAATAATTCCATGGCCGACTTAAACATAAACAAAAAATCTATTTTCTTCACCATTGATGGGTCAATTTAAAGTTTTAAAAAAATGTGAGGTAGAGAATTTGATTCTTCGTCACGTTCCTTCACAGAATATGCAGGGTGCTATTTAAAAAATATAACTGGGGGCGGTATGTAGGACGCGGCAGCCGGGGTGGTTACGTCCTTCTGGTTATGTACTCCTTCATCAACATCACAAAACTGTTTTTGTTCCATTTCGTTATCTGTTATAGTTTTGGAGCTATAACCTGTGTAAAACGTTCTGGGACACCCTGTATATCGGAGATGTCATTAATATTGTTAAGGACAGAACAGCCTCAGGGATTTATGTACAGGGTCAAACTATTCACATGCTCATATTTGCGGATGATATAGCAGTGTTAGCATCTGGCAAAGAAGAATTAGGAATAATGGCTTTTAATAAAATGGAAGCAGTTTTGACAGAGGGCTACGGCAAAAAGGAAACCAAATTTTTGGTATGCAGAGGGCGTGAAAATAGTAGATACTAAAACTAAAATACATCTAGGTAGGAAATGAGAAGATAGAGGAAATCGCGGATTTCTGCTATTTAGGAAGGGGAAGTAATTATTTGGGCGGTTGTTTTAACATCCAGGCAGTTTCATCGGGCAGTTAAAAATTCAAGCGGGCGGTATTAAACTTTTTTGGCGGTAATTAACTTAATGTGGCAGTAGAACGTGGCCAGCAATATAAAAGAATTTGGTCGGTTATTTAATCCTACAACGGCAGTTCAAAACTTACTCGAGCGGCAGATTAAATAAATGTGTAGTGCAATTATTATTTGAGCTGTAAAATGATTTAATGGGCAGTATAATGTATTGGTGGGCAGTTAGATAAATAGTTCGCCAGTTCTCGACGTTTGACAAAATCGGACGTAATTTTCATTGAAAAGAGCGGCACACTTCTGTTAAAAGGGGCGCAGCTTACGCGACAGTGCACCGTGGGCGGCCAATTGAAAGAGATTTGCCTCTAAATATTAGGTCGTTTCGCTCATTACCTTATCACTGAGTTGCGAATGCTTGAATCTATTACACTAACATTGCAACATTAAATTTATTGAACGCACGCCTCCCCGTTTTCCCATAGAAATGTTTAAAATACTGAACTCAGCCCCTCACAGGTAAAAAAAATATTAATTTTGCTTCATCCCTTTGCGTCTTCTATTGCACCGCATTGCTCCACAAAGCATTTTTGTAATGCTACATCGAATAATGCATCGTTTGGATGCTAACGACTGAGATTTACAACGCTCCGCTCGTTTCGCTCCGCTTGACCTTAACCTAAATGTTATTCACATGGAAATGCGCACCTTTGAAGAGAATAACATTATAAACGCTTACAACTGACACTTTTTGTCCAAAAATCTGTCAGGTTAAGGTCAAGCGGAGAGAAGCGAAGCGAAGCGAGCGGAGCGTTGTAAGTCTCAACCGTTAGCATTGAATAATTTTAATGGTGCAATAAATTTAATTTTTTTCTTAATATCTACATTATTGTTAATTGTTATTTTTTATTTCCCTACCTAACTTAAATAAACATTATATGTATGTATAATTTAACAGGCCGATCACATTTTGTACTGCGTAAGTATTTACAGAACTACTTGTCCCACGATTTCTAACAGACCCATTCCGATTTCATGACTGCACACGCGTTACTGCCCCTTTATTCATTTTACTGCCCAATTGAATTTTCACGCATTCAAATATTTATTGAGCTACTCATTTGAAGATATGTTACTCCTTGTTTCCACTTTTTTTACTGCTCATATTTTACCACTCAATCTGTTATTGAACATACAATTTGTATTTTCACACTGACCAAAACTGTAATATAGTACCGCCCCTTTAAATAATAGCCTTTAGGAAGTAGAATAGCTCGAGATGGTAGGAGCTCTAAAAGATATAAAACAAAGGATAGCGCATGGTCTAGTTGCGTTTAACAAAAAGAAACAACTGCTATGCTTTGGAATGGTCAATGTGGAAACTCGGAAGAGACTCCTAAAGACGTATGCATGGAGTACGGCGTTATACGGATGCGAAACATGGACAATAGGAGAAGCGGATCGAAAAAGAGTAGAGGCGTTTGAAATGTGATGCTACAGGGATGAACAGGATGCATGATGAATATACCGTGGATAGATAAGGTTAGCAATAGGGAGGTATTAGAAAGAGTTATGGAAAAGCGAAAGGTATGGAAGACAATAAAGAATAGGAGTGATAGGATGGTAGGATGGTAGGACACCTTCTAAGACACGAAGGAATAGTTCGTGACATACTAGAGTCAGAGATAGGAACAAAAAGAGGTAGTGGTAGGCCGAGTGGTAGGCCTAGATTAGGCTACTGCTCTCAAATAGTTAGGGGTGTAGGATGTCCTACTTTTAGGGAAATGCGTAGGTTAACTCAGCATAGGAAAGGATGGGGGTACGCGTCCAACCAGTCTTCGGACTGAGAACCTTACGATGATGACTTCCGCACAATACCTAACTTTGTTTTTTCAATGCAACATCTTGTATTTAATTAGCATTTTTGGATTTTCCAAATGATTTTACTCTGAGGTTCGTCATCATATATGTATATGGGGCGTGATAGTCTAGTGGCTAGAGCGGGTTCAATCTTCAGCGTTCGCAGTCAGTATATCTCCTTTCTGCCTCTGGGGGTCGACTCAGTTTAAAGAAATGAGTAGCTAGGGTAAAACCTGGGGTATTAATAGATGGCTTTTGGCGTAGTACTTGCCCCACTACAATCTGAAATGCACGTAAATGTGCTTCAATATGTAGAGGAAAATTAAGCACCTCTAACGTGCTTACTCGTACACTGTCGTCAGATGGTATAAAAGCGAGACTATTATCAATTTATTCAACATCATAAAGTTCTCAGTACTCGAACATTCTGAATGGTTATGGTTTATCAGTTGTTACTTTGTATGTTGTGTATAAAAAGTGAAATACCTGTGTTGCTTATGCTTATCTTTAGGCGATCCTAAACTATTCATAAAAGAACATTCTCAGAATGTCACCTCAAACACACTTTACCTCGAAAAGTACCTAACCATTTCTCGACCCTTGTTTATTGCAACTTGTTTCTTATTTTGAGCAGTGAATATAAAAACTGTGAGGAGACTCTTAAAATCGTATATATGGGGTACGGAAATGTACAGGTGCGGAATAAAAAATAGAAAAAATGCAAGCGTTTCAAATGTGGTGCTACAGACGCTTGATGAAGATACCGTGGATAGATAAGGTTAGCAATAGGGAGGTGTTAGAAAGAATTGGAGAAAAGCGAAATTTATGGAAGACAATAAGGAGTAGGAGAGGTAGGACGGTAGGACACCTTCTGAAGCACGAAGGATTAGTTCGCAAAATACTAGATTCGGAAAAAGGAACAAAGAGAGGTAGGGGTATGCCCAGATTAAACTACTGCTCTCAAATAGTTGGGGATGTAGGATGTTCTACTTTTTAGGAAATGAGCGAGATTAGTATAGGATAGGAAACGGTTGAAGGTACGCGTTCAGCCATTCTTCGGACTGAATGATGAGTATGTAGTTCTCTCACCTAGTGAAGTTTGTTCTGCGCAATTCTGGACACCCTATATCTACATATTGGTTCAAGACTAGTGCATAGTCGGTCCGTATTACTTGCGCTGTTCAAGATATAAATATGAAATTTTATATTTTACGCATTTTTAGGTAACCCCATGAAGCATCTCGTGGTGTTATTTTGGTATACAATCTATTTAACTGCTGAGGTTCATTAATATACAGGATGTCTCAGAAAATGTGGGGCAACAGTTAAGTACAGATTCCTGAGGATAATATTATTTGATTTGACCCAATTTATGTGCATATAAAAATGCACCACTACCGAGATAGGTACAGCCCTCTGAATGGTTGATTTTACTTAAATAACTTTACAGTAAGTTGACTTATTACAGACTTGGAATTTTGTAGAAATACGTTTCTATTCGACTGTGATTTTCAGCATGAGTTTGATGAAAATCAGGGTTGGCAAATATCATGATATTTATATAAATATCAAAATATAATATCCGATATTTATTGATATATATCCGATATATATCCGAAATTTCAATCTTTTTCTGTAGAGTTAAAATGATTAATAAAAAAAATGAAACAAAAATCATGAAACAAAAAATATATTTCTGAAAAACAAAAATAAGAAAATTCAGTCTGTCAGCAACAAAAAATGAAAACATATCACAAGAAGCAAGAATACAAAAGTGGGTAAATAAAATATATAAGGTAACAAAAATAAAAATGAACATAAAAGTAAACTAAAAAATTCGAAAATTGAAACTTTGAAACTTCCAAGTGTCAAAACATAAATTAATAAATTCCTTGAAAAAGTTATCTTAAATACTTAATTTAACCTTATTGTTAGAAATAAAAGTAACTTTAATTGCTAAAAATTATGGAAGAGGACGATACGTCGTCTTCGCTATCTGATTCTGGTTCTCTAGCTGCACTTGAAGTACCTAATTTCAGGATCAGGATCATGGATCATTAATTTGACATTGATGACCAGATCCAGTTCAAGTTTCCTTTTTTTGTTGTGAAGTTTGCCGCATAGTACTTACCAAGGCATCTATACTCTAGTATACTATAAAACAGTAGAGTATAGATGGCTTGGTACTTACAATGTGCTATCACATCACATAGTGCATATGCGCTACCCACTGCTGCTTGCTGCATCTAAAGGAATCACGTTGTTGCCACGTTTAAGTTATTTGCTCATAATTATTTTTTGTGATATATATCATGATATATAACAATCAATAAATCGCATGATATATATTGCGATATATATCATGATATATATCGCTTGATATATATCTGCCAACCCTGATGAAAATTGGTATACAGGGTGTCCGGTTAAGAATGGGCCATACCTCAAATCTAGCTTCCTTGAGTCAAAAGAAACCGGTCTGAATCAATTTATCTTGGTACATTTCTGCTTCCTTAAAAAGTTATGGGCCTTCGAAGATCAATTTTTTATTTAATTTTTTCTCTATTTCTCGGGTACCATTGAAGCTATTTCAGTGAAACTTGGTATAGGTGGGTTTTATGGATGGCTAAACAATAATATGTACTTGCTTTTGAGTAAAACATAGAGGGCGCTAACTTTCACCCAACGCCTTCTTTTGTTTTTGTCGTATTTTGTTCGCTGGTACAAATTTAAAACAATTACTAGTTTTATGGAAAGAGCACTAGATTTACTGTAAAAAAGGTATACTTGTTGCGAGTCCCTAAAACGTACAGCTTTAGATAAAAATGCATTTAAATTTAATGCTACTGTGGTAAGCCAATGATGCTGATCAGAATCCTGCATCCGTTTTAAGCCCATTAATCATGATATACGTCAAACATACAGAAACAACAATAAGCAAGTGGGTACAATGGACTACGTATAATGTGCAAGTTAAAAAGTGAGAACTCTTCCTCTTTGAGCATGAATGTGTAACTTCAACTGGAATGCGGACTTGTGAATACTAAAACGACTTGTCCTAAAATTTCTTATCATTTAAATCTGTTTCAAAAACATTCTCAAGTCAAGTTTGTCGAGCTTTATGGGGGTCATCATTTTAACAACCATACCGCGATGCTTCATATAATATTCACATATAAATCATTAATAAACTATCTGAGAAAATGACACATTCTGTACATTTGTTAAAAATTAAAATATCTAATAAAAATTTTGCAAGGAGGAATTGTACGATTGCAATGGAGTGTAGTAAGTAACTACTGAGGTATACGAGGCGGAAACTGTACCGCTGTTCGGTTAATGTACAGAAAATTGCAAAGTGTGTTGTTTATTAGATCACTTTTCTCTAACCCGATTAAAAACTATTTGCCAGTGCTTGGTTAAAGATACATAATAATATATTTATTATTGTGCGCTAACTGACCAACCCGTACTAAGCCTGCTTTTTCCAGGCAAATTAAGATTCTTATGAACCTACTCGCTTCAGGTCTGTAGATATCTTGCCAATCATGTTACCCTTATTATTATAGGAAAATATAAAAATCATGACTAACATTCGTCTCTCTGCTTCGCTAGCTTAAGTACTTCGTCATTAATTTGTTATTAATTTGTTATATCGATAATATATAGGCTATTTGAAATTCGGTGCGCAACAAGGGGATCTCTGTTATCTTAAAAGCTAGACCGAGGCCTTGGCTAGACCCCATGTTCAAATTCGACAAAGTTGCCAAATATTATGCCGACTCAAAAGAAAAACGAGATATTCTGAATCGTTCTCCTGAAAACTGAAAAAACTGAAAAATTGCGTGTTCGTTTTTTAGCTGTAACTTTTTTGTTTGACCTTGTGTCTTCATTCTATAAAAACTTTTACAGTGCCACTTCTTATATTCTCCATTTGATAGCATTATCATCCGTTGGTTACGCCGGTTCGTTTTTGTTTTTTAAAAGCCAAGAAGAATTAGTTGCTACAAATAATAATTATTCTGCTCTTAAATTAGTTGAAAAAGGCGCCTCATTATACGTATACCTATTGGATGAGAGTATTGAAAGCACTAATTTTTAGGTATCCGCCAAAAAAACTTCCTCACATTTAAAATTATTTTCGAATATACAGGATGTTCAATTTTTTCTGTACAGCACCTAACTTTGTTTTTTTAAATGGAACACCTTGTATCTGATTGCATTTTGGAATTGTTTGTTGAGCTTAAGGGCCACTTTGTTAACCACAAATGGATCTAAGTCTTGCGGTTCCGGCGTTATTTGACGTTAAAAATAATCATTTTTCAAATTTCATCAATTATAACTTGGAAACGGTATGAGATAAAGAAAAGGTATAGGTACGAATCCCTAGAAAGGACTAAGTGCGTCCAAGGCATATTTCTGAAAGTGTGGTTATTTTACGACCACGGCTTCTTATTTTCCACAGGCACAGATAACAAACCCATATTTAGAGGATTGGACGTGACTTATGATACTCCCTTCATGTTATGCACCCGAACATTACGATCATGGGTGGCATTACGACAGCGGATCATATAAAAAAGGCAATAGTTTTGAAATGTTATCGCGATTTACCTCCAATTTAAAAAAATAAACAAGAGTTTTCTTTTTTTCCGATTTTCTTATTAGAATTTATTGGGGAAGTTTCCTAATAACTTTTCTGAAAGTTGAAACTTCCGGCTTTACAGTGCAGAGATCTTAATCTGCCCACATGTATGTATAACCATTTGGTTTGCATATAAGATGTACTATGCTCCACTGCAGTACCTAGTTATTGTCCTAGGAAAATGTAGTCTCTGGGAGTAGCATTTCTCTCGAATTACAAAACAAATCTGGAATAGCCCTATAATTTGCTCGAGGAGTGTTGTTCGAACGATCCAGTACCACTCATTGGTTTACAGGTGTTGAACAAATATCTCCCCAAAAATCTCCCAATCTCCCAAACAGTTAACTTGTATTTGACGAAGTAGGTACTGCGTCAGTATTACACTAGCTTTTTGTGTTTTAACACTATAACTGAAAAACAAAATTCAGAATGATTTAAATCAAGTGAACCCTGATTTACTTACCTTATACATGTGTCACGGAATTAGCCTGCAATATTGCACCAGCGTATTCCACGATCGAAAATGAGACACAAAGTTCGTATGAACGTAGTTCAAAAAATGCTTCCTAAGAGAGCTGCATCCCCCAAACGCGGTCATATCTGAAAACAGTTTTTTCGCTGATTATTGCCAAAAGAGTTTAATGTAAAATAATGAAATTTTGTACTACCTACCGCTAGTTCTTTTCATATTAATTTAATAAGATTTGGTAGAAACAATATGAAAATTTCATTCTGGGGTGTCAAATGAGGGTGTTTGTCGAATAAATTTAACAAAAATTACTAAATTTTAGGGCAAAACAAAATTCAATCGATAAATTCGAATGAAAGAAAATTGTGTACAAGAAATTCGAATTGAGTTTACCAGACCAACCCCCTTGTTTTCATATTGTGTTTACCAAATCTTATTAAACATAAAAAGAATTATACTTGGGCCGGCGCGGCGAACAGACGGAGTGATCACCCTGCAAGAACGTGCTCTAGCGGGGCCAATAGTAATTTATGATGACCGAATTGGAGTGATGCGACTTCGATGGGTCTAAAGAAAGCGCGCATCACTGCGGTTCGGTTGTCCTAAATTGATAGTGGTCCCGCTTAGAGCACGTTCTTGCAGGGTGATCACTCCGTCTGTTCGGCGGCCCGAGTATAGATAGATTTATGGAATAATCGTACTGCCCTTGCAAAATCTCATTTAAATCATAGAAGCTCTGTTAGATGTTTGACACTGACATTTTTGAACCCATCAATTTTGACAAAATAACGCAATGTTTGCTTGACATTATATAGCAAAGTTTTATATTGGTGATTCAATTATTTAATAATTTTAAGAGGATCAATCATGGCTAAATTCAAATGGTGAAAATGATATATGCTACATTTAAAAACTTTCTCCATAGGTACGTGCCTTAATTTGTTATTCTAACATACCAATACATGATTGTATTTGAAAGATTTTTGGTTCAGATAATGAAGCACGAATATATTAAAAACTAGCATATATACTAGAAAAACCTGGGCATTCTATAGATTATCGTAATTGGAATCGCAGTTACTGGCACATTTTCGCGTGACATTATTTTTGACAATTTCTTCGTTTCGTAATATTAATTTAGCGATATACCATTAGAGAATTCGCGAAACTGCATTGAATGGTAGAATGATATATCTAATAGTGCATTCATTGACAGTTTTTCAGTAATTCTCCAGGTACAGATAAATTGGAGGTTTCAACCTTTTAGTTTGCAGACCTACATTTATCAAACTATTGCCACAATTGGTAGACATCCTCACTTTCTTCACAATCATTTCTAGTGGACCTGTAAGGTGCCCACAAGAACGTCTGTATGACAGATATTCCACAAATGCGAACCCATCTGTGAAAGGGGAACTGTTTACGGAAGATTGAACTTCTACCCACCAAAACTAATTGATTTACTTGTATGTTAAAAAAATTCTCGCGACTTTCCTATAATAAATACAATGTTGGAAGCAGAAAAACGAAAAGGTAAAAGAATTACAAGAAAGTCCAATTTACAATGCGTTACCGGTGTCGAATCTGTACATAATTAGCCTAGTTTCATTACAATGATGGACTAGAAAACTCCGGCAGTTCTTTGAAGATTTTCGGAACTCGTCGTTTGAATTAGTAAAACAGATAATAAATATTATCTGGATACCCAAACTCGTAATTTCGTACAAAACTGAACACTACTTATCAGCGAAAATTTGGATGGTCGGCCGGAATTGAACCAGCGACTTGTCAATTTGTATCTGATGCACTTTTACCTAAAATGCAGTGAATCGCCACTCTCATGATAATTTTAAAAGTACCTATTACTTAAGTAGTAAAGGGTGTAATATAACTGAAATTCAAGCATGTGTAAGAAATGTAAGAATAAGCTCCACGACCGCATCCAGGGTGAATCACGAATCCTGCTATCTATTAGTATTTTTGTTATTTGAAGAACGTCAGGGTCGGTTAATTGAGAAAACACTGTAACTGTTCGAAATGTACTTTAAAATTTTCAAATAATTGCATGACTTTCACGACATCACGAAAAACTAAGATTCTAGTATTTTTTTTTTCTTTTTTCTTTTTTTTTAAATTTCAAATAATTGCATGACTTTCACGACATCACGAAAAACTGAAATTCTAGTATTTTTTTATTTTTTTAATAACTGTTATTTTGGTTCAAATGACTTGAAATTTTGAATATTTGCGTAAAAGAACGTTGTGCATCGCCGCAATGTTCAGGTCATGTCGCCATTGTGGCGATGTAGTGCGAGTTTTCGTTCTTGCATAGCCACAGTTAACTTTTCTTCTTATGGCAGCCATATTCATTCCTGCCGCTGACGTGTTGTTAGGGGAAGTAGATAAGCTATGAGAGAACGGGCTCACGATTAACATTGGTTGTGCCATAAGAGACGTAATCACTGCTTTTTTGCCCCCCCCAATCGGTTCTTATAGCACAACCCGTGTTAGACGTAAAGCTGTATGCCTTACTTTATCGGAGCGTGTATAATCGGACGGGCTTTTCATCCACCAAGCAGCGTGGTACATGGGCCTTTATGGCCGCGATTACTATTGGTTGTGCCGTAAGAGATGTAATCACCGGCCGATCGTTAGGGTTAACGTTGGCGCCAGCACTAACGCGGCCCTAACGCTTATTCCAAATGGGCATTAACTGACGTAATTACTATTGCTTGTGCCATAAGAGCTGCTCTTATAGCGCAACCAACGTTAATCACTTACCTCTACTTGCGCGCAATCCTGACGTTAGCGTTCGCGCTGGCGCCGGCGCAAACGCTAGCGCGAAGGTACGGTGAATAAAATACAGTTTCGTAAATATTTTTATATATAAATAAAACTATAACTACAGACAGTAATAATATATATATATATATATATATAATAACATACAACTAACTTTTATTGTGATTTACATACAAAGTTCAAAATAATTACATATTATATACAATAAAACATACACATTTGTATCTGTTCTATATACTAAACTTTCGGAACGTTCCTGGTATAGTTGACTAGGGAAAAACGGGTTATACATCTCAGCTAGCTGGTGATACGCGGAAAATATACATTTGCAATCGTTATTTACAAAATTCCCAACAAATAGCGGTAAGAAAATTGAATTTTAAATTACTACATGCAGCTACTGATGCATTATTGTATAATGGCCCCAAGGCAGTGTGTCAAAGCTATTTTTCACTAAATACCTCTTATCATCGTGAGGGCTCAGTCCAATTTTAGTTTGTGAAATTGTGGCCACGTTGTGTTTTTCCGATCGGATTAAATTTTGATTAAAATATTTTTCGCTCGAAGAATTGAGACACTCTAAGTAGTCATCAAAGGTTATTTCATTTTTAATCACGCAGCGCTTTAAACCTTTGGATTTCTTAACTGCATCTGCACCCTCTACCCGTATGGCATACATTTTCGATCGAAGACCAACAAATTCAGTCATTATCCTACCATTGTTTTCGTCTTTCATGAGGCCCAACACTTTTTTATTTACACGCGGTATGTGGTAAATATTATTTTCAGGATAGTCACTGGTATCAAAAAATGCATGGCAGTCTTGTCGAATGACCTCGTACAAATCATCGGTTGTAATTTCATAAATTAGTGAATCTGTATCTGTGTACAAAAGTTTACAATTATTGTTAAATTTCGCCTTCATGTAGTCGTAGTGAAATTCATAAATTTTCGTTTTACTAATATCCAAAATGCACATGCCTAAATATATCGGTTTGTTAAAGTATATTTCGGATTTATTTAACTCAATCGCGGCCAAATTTTCCGAGAAAATTATCGAGGACTTAAATTCTGGTTTGGCGATCAATGCACCCGCCCCGTATCGACCCTCCCATTTGGAAATTAATTTAACAATACTATGCTTGCGTATATTTTCCATAGTCTTGCCAAACACGGCGTTATTCATTAGTTTGAACAAATTTTTTTCAAAATCATTTTTGGAATCCTTTCTCAGGGCGGTATTTAAGTCGATGTAGGATTTCAGCCAAGGCGATTGATTGAATTTAAGGGTGCGATGAATTTTCGTTACTCTTAGCCCATGTTTCAGAGCTTGCTGCAAATTTCGATAATGAATTACGTAACGTTGTTTATTATACAGGGTGGCCAAAAGTTTTAGCTGTTTAGAATTTGGTGGATTTAGATGTTCGGGGCAAAAGGGAATTTCTGAATCTATATCGTGCAGATGTTCTGGGTATTCTACGAGCCCTAACAACTATATGTTGGAACAAGCAGTTTTTTTGCGAATAAAATGCCAGTTTATGGAAATTCTTGTATTTATTTTTTTTTTAATTGTACATATGAAATTAACAACATATTTTATCATGTATGGACTTATTTTTACGGTTTAATTAGATATTTTATGTTGATTACTATTCAATCAAATGCTTGATAATCGAAAAATGCTGACCACTAAATATTGGAACATGTGGTTTTTAACAAATTAAACTAATAATTAATAAGGCGTAACGTCGCCCTTAGCTCGAATAACAGCCTGAACTCTATCAGGCATTGTGTTAACTAGGCCTTCACAGAATTCAGGGGTGAAACTATCCCATATTTCTTGCAATTTAGCACGTAGTTCTGGTAAAGTACGCTGAGGATTATTTCTTAAGCGTTGTTTCATTTTGTGCCAAAGTGTCTCTATCGGATTAAGATCCGGGCTGCTAGAGGGATGTGACAAAACTTTAATGTCATGTTCTCCTATCCAATTTTTGGTAGACTTAGCCGTATGGCACGAGGCTCCGTCCTGTTGGAAGATAAAATCTCCGGATGGATATAACTTTGCTGCACTTGGTAAAAGCGAATGTTCAAGGATATCTTGATATTTAGCTGCGTTTACAATGCCATCAATAAAGTGTAAAGTTCCTAACCCTTTGGCCGACATACAACCCCACACCATGATACCCTGTGGAAACTTTACAGTCCTTTTCAGGCAATCCTTATGGAATGCTTCTGTTTTGTCCCGAATCACAAGCTTTCGGTAATCTCCCACACAGACATTAAATTTGCTTTCGTCGCTATAGATAACTTTGCCCCAGTCATGTTTGGTCCACGAAAGTTTTGATTTGGCCCAAATGTAACGATTCCTTTTTTGCTTTTCCGTCAACAATGGTTTTTCTTTGGCCTATACTCGGAAGTCAAAAAATAGAAAATTTATACCACAAGGAAGTACCTATCAAACATACCTTATAAAAACTAAGACCGCTCTTGTGGATATATTTGCGACAGCATTCTCTGGATACATTCATCCCAGTTTCTTTATTCCACCTTGCGGTTACTTCTCGTAGTGTATTTCTTCTTCCCGACTTACATATTCTAACTAAATGCCTTACACTCCTTTGAGAAACAGCTTTTGGACGGCCTGAGCTTTTACCGCGAACATCAGTACTGGCAGTTTCACCGTATTTCTTAATTATATTAAACACAGTAGTAGTTGCTATAGTCAATTCACTGGAAATTTCACGCATAGTTTTCACTTTGTGGTACTGATGAATAATAATTTCTCGCACTTTTGGATCAGTAGGTTTTCCACGTACCATTATTGTATTTTACTTGTAATAAAACTTACGGTTGTTAATTATTAATACTCAAATGACGCGTGACAGTTCTTGTTAACAATACACTACTTACTCCTATGTTTCATTTCAAAGCCTCCTTTGCTTCAGGCTGATAAAACCCAAGAAACGTGAGGAAAAGCAAAACATGTTTCAATATTTAGTTGTCAGCAATTTTCGATTATCAAACAATAATTTGAATAGTAATCATCATAAAATATCTAACTAAACCGTAAAAATAACTCCATACATGATAAAAAATGTTATTAATTTCATATGTACAATTAAAAAAAAATAAATACAAGAATTTCCATGAACTGGCATTTTATTCGCAAAAAAACTGCTTGTTCCAACATATAGTTGTTAGGGCTCGTATGTCTACTTCAAAAATGTACCCTACGTCAGCGTTTTCGGCTATGCTATGTACAGTATCTAAATCAAAATCGTCGATCCATTCGAAACATCCGTAGGGAAGGTGTTGGCTCATGGCCCAGCCATACTGGTTATTTATGTCGTTGTACATTAAACATTTTGACGGTTGTGCAGGGTCGAAATTGGGCATGTACTGGTTATTTGATTTCGAGAAACGTTTCGAACATTGAGACAAGCCGCCGCGTATACCGCGCTCGACAAACAATATCATGTCAATATCAGTCAGCAGTTCCAGGGTGATGCCAGTATGCTTAAGCATACAGTCCCAGGTGTAACCAGGCAGAGTATAATAATGGGCGGGGTCTAGACCATAAGTTCCTAAACAGCTAATTCTGAATTCCTCGAAAACATCAGCTAAGAGCAGAACGTCGGTTTTTAAGTAGAGATCCGAATATTCCCCTAAATTTTGAATTTTAAATCTGTCCCAAACTTGCTGCGCATGCGCATATTCAGCATCAGAAATTTTAGAATTGTTTAGTTTATTATCAAACTTGGACTTTGGGGGTAATAGAGTTTCGTTAAATTTGGAAAAGGTGTCGAAATAGTCGTACGGGTAGACGCCTTTGCGCTGCAACAATTTAAGCTGATTCTCGGCCAAACTCGTAAATTCGGACGTTAATATTGGATAGTTGGTTAAATATGATGACAGCTTATCCAAGCCTGAAGTCAAGAACCTGTAGGAATCTATAAATCTAAATTTAATAACATTTTCCTCCAAGTGTTTAGTAAAGGCGATGTACTTTTCTCTTGTTACGGGCAACAAATCAACACGGCCCTGCAAATCTGTCGCTAAATTTTGAATAATAAAATGTGAATCGTAGCCGGACAAATTATGGAATATAACTGGTACCACGTGACTGTCTTGAAAATTAACGTTGCAGGTGTCATGTGCGGGACCCCTGTATGCGCCAGTCAGATGGCAATGGTCCCGTACTTTGTTCTCCCCCTGGTTAAAAGACTTTTCGCAAATGTGGCAAACCTGTGCGCTACTGAACTGCATTTGTTGCTCGACGGTCAGCTGATCCATGGGTAGAGGACAAAGAAACACAGTTTCCAAATCCTCGGCAAAACTTTCCAGTTCTTTCACAAACCATCTGATCGAATCCTCACCACGATAAGATCTAAAGAAAGAGAGTGAGTCATCATAAGAACATTTGACATAATAAGCAATACTGCAGGGCACGTGTTTTTGAAATTCGTTTTTCTTACTGCTCGGCTCCAAAATGCACTCCAAATCTGCATAAATGGTGAATGGGGCTTTGACTTTGTTTTTGTGATTTCGGAAAGATAAATATTTTTGTTTGGCGGTAGGCAGTCGAATTTTGCAGTCATTCATATTTTTACAGTCTTCATAGTGTCTATCTAATTTATTTTGACAATAGAAATAATGCAAACAACGATCGCAAAAATATTTCCTACCAGTGTGCTTACTTAACTGTTTCGATAACAGCCTGGAAAGATCTTTAATCCATAGAAAATGAAATTTGATATCACCGTTATCAAAATTATCTGATTCATCATCACCATCGAAATACTTATCTTGGATCATCAAAAGATTTACGTGCTTGTCTTGTTTGTCCTTAGTCAAGTATACGGGGAAAGTTCCAAAATCGTTCTTCTTCTTCTTCAGAATATAAACGTTCACGGAAATTCCGTTCTGCCGTTCGAAACGTGGTATTTGCTTTAATGTCATGGGGAACTCCAAATCAGTTAAATTCAATACGGTAGATGGTTCCGGATAGGATGACGTTCTATCTGAATTTTTGTCCGCAGGGTAAATACAAGAAACAACGCCCCAAAGGAAGCACAAATCGTCGAAGGCTTTCACATTGACACAGGCCTGCTTCCTTTTTATTTGCGGTGGCAGCTCGATGTACGAGGAGCCAACTTGGGGGGTGAATCGGTTGACGTTAATTTGCAGATTAACAATGGCTGACAGCGTCCAGCCTGCAACACATAAATATAAATTAAATTAAATTAAAAATTAAAAAAAGTATAATAAAAAAAAACCCTTCCGAGCCACAAGGGAATATTTCGCGACATGCTAGAGTCGGAAATTGGAATAAAAAGAGGGATAGGTAGGCCCGGATTATGCTACTGTTCGCAATTAGTTGGGGATGTAGGATGTTCTACTTGCAGATTAACTATGGCGTGACAAAATAAAAGTACATACCAGAATCTCGCTTCTGAAACTCTTCCAAATAAATATAAATTAAATAAAAAAAAAAATTTAAAAAAACTGTTTTAAAAAAAATCTCAGACACGAAGAAATATTTCGCAACATGCTAAAGTTGGAGATTGGAATAAAAAGGTAGGCCCGGATTAGACTACTGTTCGCAAATAGTTGGGGATGTAGAATGTCCTACTTGCAAATTAACGATAGTGTGACAAAATAAATGTACATACCAGAATCTCGTTCCTGAAACTCTTCCAAATCTGTCATGATTTTTTGTTGCACATTTTCCAGGAACCAGGCTTTCAAATCATCGTTGCGGTAAAGGGCAGCATTCTTCGTGTTGGAATATTTAAACTCGTATGTCTCTTTGTCCGCTTTTTGTATTTTAAATTCAGCACAAAATACGGCATGTATTTTCAGTGCCACTTCGGAGCGTAATAAAGTTCGTATTTTTCTTAGAAATACATCGGCAGAATCTTGGAAAAAGTCCTGCACTTCTTTGTGGGTCAAATTGAGAATAACTGCACTTCTAATTCGGTTCTTGAATGCCGACTCCATATCTTCCCATTGCACTCTGCGGCTGGTATAAACGGGCCTATTTATATGTCCAGCACCAACCACTATTCGCAGACCGCGCAGCATTTGCCGGAAATTTTTTAATAGTCCAATTGACGCCACCAGATTGTTCTTTTCGCCCAAGGACGTAGACCGTTTCAACAAGACTGTCAATGTCTTAATGTCTTTCACACAATCTTGAATTAATCGATTAAGTTCATCGCGATCACCACCGTTGCGTTCATTAGCCCGCAGAAGAGCAGACTTATTTTTCTCCACGAGAGAATTAGCGAAAGATGACGACGACATGTTGTCTTAAGACCGGCACAAACTCAAATGAAATTCAGGCAAAAATTAGAGTCCTTTTATAATTTTGTATTTTGTCCCTTTACATGAGCAAGACCATAAATTAGTCGAGGCTGACATTTGAATTGCTATTCTAAAAAGCAACCACAAATTAATTTTTATTGCCCATAAATAAGTCTATTTTGATATATTTATGTGTTCTTATCGAACATTCTAGAACATTTTAAGTAATTGTCAGAAAATCTTGCATCAGCAAAATCATACATTAGTCGAGGTCGAGATATTCTTGGAAGTAATTATAAATTTGTCAATTTTTATTGCCCATGAATGATGTCAATTTAAGTTATTATTATTCTTTGCTACAGATAATTTATTGTCCATAAATGCCTATTTTGACATATTTATGTATTTCAAATCAGAAGGTCTTACATCAAGAAAGTCATAAAATAATCGAGGGCGACATTTAAATTATTATTATTCTTCGGTGCAGATAATTTTTTGCACATAAATAATGTCTATATTTCCAATGGATTGTTCTAGAAGGAATGCTGTGACGTCATCTTGGATGACGCCCGACGCCAGCGTCTGCGCTTGCGCCAGCGTGTATGATAAGGGTAAATAAAACACCTGTTGCGCATAATTTGTATTGGAATTTATTACACAACCCCTGTATGTCCTCCTGACATGATGAAATTTTATTAAAACATGTTTACTGAAATGTAATTAAATAATACCATGTAGGTACTTACATGAAATTGTATAATAATTATAAGTTTTGCCTCGCACTAACATAATAATAGGATGATGAAATATTTTACGCGTCACTGCTATTCACAATTTTGACCTTGGCACAATTTAAAAATAAACCTTCATACACAAGAGATTTCGGCGTTTTTAAAATGTCAGATATGTCCAGATCCGTCAAAGACGCAAATCTTGCAGGTAAAAATACGGAGAAATTTTCTAATTTCACCAACACCTTTGGTCCGTAACGGGTATTAAGTTTTTCCATGTTTTTTATCGCATATGGGCGACCCGCTTCCAAAGATTTCAGGTCGACATATGGCTTAGCGTCTGACAAACTGAGTTTATTAAACTTCTCCATTACGTTCTAAAAAAGCATTAACATTAAAATCGATTAATATTAACAAACACACAATTACTTACCTATTTGTAATATAATACTTGTGGTCGGTGTCGATAAGAAATCTGATGCAATTTCAATTAACTGGAGACGCGTGTTTTCACGTCGGCGTTGGTAAACCGTCTGACGCAACTTGAATTAATAATTGGGAGTGTTATTCTAACTTTAATTGCAACAGAATTTACAGAAAACTGTAATAGTTTTCTAGTAATCTAAATCGTGCGAAAAACGATAGGAACGCTTTCGTGGGCAACGCAAACACCAGAATCGAACTGACTAAAGTTCACTGGCGGGTGCCGTATGTCTACCCCTCGGACTTTCAACGTCTAAATCTGCTGAAAATTGTCGAGGAGGAGAAAACGTTGCAGATGTGCTTTCGCAGCTGGGAACTCTACGAATATCCGCTGTTACCGCAGGCGACGAAACAAACGTGGGCGGTCAAGACCACCACGCAATTGGAGAAGCCGCGGTACGTAATTGTAGCGTTCCAGACGAATCGAAAGGCGAGTTTGCTCGGGGATTCGAGCAAGTTTGACCACTGCAACCTGACAAACATCAAACTCTACCTGAACTCGGAGTCGTACCCCTACGACAATCTGAATTTGGACTTTCCCACCGACACGTACGCCCTGCTTTACGAGATGTACGAGAAGTTCCAGAGCTCCTACTATGGAAAGGTTGATGAGCCACTGTACGCGCGCGAGCAGTTCAAAAATCTCGCACCCGTCGTTGTGATTGACGCATCGAAGCAATCGGAAAGCATCAAGTCCGGACCCGTAGATGTACGATTGGAATTCGAGGCGAGCGAAAACTTTCCCGCCAACACCACCGCCTACTGTCTCATACTGCACGACCGCATCGTTGAGTATACCCCCTCCAACGGATCTGTCAAGAGGGTCGTATAAAATGGGAGAGGAGGCTCGTCAGCTCCTCAGTCTGAGTGAGTGCTTCAGTTGTTAACTAGCAGCAGCATCAGCAGTGAAAGTTATGGAATACGTAGCGGACCTGCAAGGTTTCCGGGCCGGGGACGAATTCATTTTCAAAGAAATCTCTCTCATGGCTCTAGATCGCAGCGTAAATTATCACTGGACATTCAAACCGCCGTTCGACTTCAACAAGATGTCTGAGTGCGACAGACGTCAAGCGCACTGGTTGACACGTTTCTACCACGGTTTGAGCTGGGCTTGCGGTACCGAGAACTATGAAGATATTCGACCTAAATTGAGGTCGATAGGAGGCGCGGAGTGCCTTAGGATCTACGTAAAAGGTCGGGATAAGGTGGTATGGCTGAAGACGGTGCTGCCCGACAACGCCGAGTGTTTCGATTTGGATACGTTGAGCTGCTGTCCGTCGATACATACACTGAGGGAAAATTCCACGTTAGAGTCCTGCATTCAGCACTACGCCAACAGCAGCGCCATTTGCACTAATGTCAACGTCCAGTTACTTGTGGACTGGATCGAGAACTACTTGCAACCGGAATGCCAACAACAACAACAAATACAACCGTTTACTGGCGTGCTTGAGAAAACTGGCAAGGCGATTGGCAAATACTTTCGAAATGGGGAACATTTACTGCTCATGGATCCTGCAGACATTGCGAATCTGCCCAAGGAATTCCTCGAATACTACGTGCATGCTTCAGACTTGCGCAGATGCATCGAATTAGGCATGTTAAGCGAGGAGCAGGTGAAGAATATAGCAACTAAATCATACACTTACTGCTACCGTCACTGGGGATTCCAGTCACCTGGAACAAGCGATTGCGAGACTATGGACGGTCCGCCTCCACTGCAGAAAGACTGTCAATTTTGTAAAACAGGCGACTAATTATTATTATTATTTGTTTATGTTAACTATGTTTCATGTTATTGTAAACGTATGCTTACTCTGTATACAGATTGTAGTTATGGTTCTAATTATATTACAATAAAAACTTTTTTAAACATATTTACCAAACTGTATTTTATTCACCTTCGCGCTAGCGTTTGCGCCGGCGCGAACGCTAACGTCAGGATTGCGCGCAAGTAGAGGTCCGTGATTAACGTTGGTTGTGCTATAAGAGCAGCTCTTAAGGCACAACCAATAGTAATCGCGGCACACCTGCTTAATTTGATACATGACGTCAGTTAATGCCTATTTGGCACCTTCGCGTCAGCGCTCTTAAGGCACAACCAATAGTAATCGCGGCACACCTGCTTAATTTGATACATGACGTCAGTTAATGCCTATTTGGCACCTTCGCGTCAGCGTTAGCGCCAGCGCTGGCGTTAACGCTAACGTCAGGATCAGCTGGTGATTACAGCTACTAAACACTTGGAGGAAAATGTTATTAAATTTAGATTTATAGATTCCTACAGGTTCTTGGCTTCAGGCTTGGATAAGCTGTCATCATATTTAACCAACTATCCAATATTAACGTCCGAATTTACGAGTTTGGCCGAGAATCAGCTTAAATTGTTGCAGCGCAAAGGCGTCTACCCGTACGACTATTTCGACACCTTTTCCAAATTTAACGAAACTCTATTACCCCCAAAGTCCAAGTTTGATAATAAACTAAACAATTCTAAAATTTCTGATGCTGAATATGCGCATGCGCAGCAAGTTTGGGACAGATTTAAAATTCAAAATTTAGGGGAATATTCGGATCTCTACTTAAAAACCGACGTTCTGCTCTTAGCTGATGTTTTCGAGGAATTCAGAATTAGCTGTTTAGGAACTTATGGTCTAGACCCCGCCCATTATTATACTCTGCCTGGTTACACCTGGGACTGTATGCTTAAGCATACTGGCATCACCCTGGAACTGCTGACTGATATTGACATGATATTGTTTGTCGAGCGCGGTATACGCGGCGGCTTGTCTCAATGTTCGAAACGTTTCTCGAAATCAAATAACCAGTACATGCCCAATTTCGACCCTGCACAACCGTCAAAATTTTTAATGTACAACGACATAAATAACCAGTATGGCTGGGCCATGAGCCAACACCTTCCCTACGGATGTTTCGAATGGATCGACGATTTTGATTTAGATACTGTACATAGCATAGCCGAAAACGCTGACGTAGGGTACATTTTTGAAGTAGACATACGAGCCCTAACAACTATATGTTGGAACAAGCAGTTTTTTTGCGAATAAAATGCCAGTTCATGGAAATTCTTGTATTTATTTTTTTTTAATTGTACATATGAAATTAATAACATTTTTTATCATGTATGGAGTTATTTTTACGGTTTAGTTAGATATTTTATGATGATTACTATTCAAATTATTGTTTGATAATCGAAAATTGCTGACAACTAAATATTGGAACATGTTTTGCTTTTCCTCACGTTTCTTGGGTTTTATCAGCCTGAAGCAAAGGAGGCTTTGAAATGAAACATAGGAGTAAGTAGTGTATTGTTAACAAGAACTGTCACGCGTCATTTGAGTATTAATAATTAACAACCGTAAGTTTTATTACAAGTAAAATACAATAATGGTACGTGGAAAACCTACTGATCCAAAAGTGCGAGAAATTATTATTCATCAGTACCACAAAGTGAAAACTATGCGTGAAATTTCCAGTGAATTGACTATAGCAACTACTACTGTGTTTAATATAATTAAGAAATACGGTGAAACTGCCAGTACTGATGTTCGCGGTAAAAGCTCAGGCCGTCCAAAAGCTGTTTCTCAAAGGAGTGTAAGGCATTTAGTTAGAATATGTAAGTCGGGAAGAAGAAATACACTACGAGAAGTAACCGCAAGGTGGAATAAAGAAACTGGGATGAATGTATCCAGAGAATGCTGTCGCAAATATATCCACAAGAGCGGTCTTAGTTTTTATAAGGTATGTTTGATAGGTACTTCCTTGTGGTATAAATTTTCTATTTTTTGACTTCCGAGTATAGGCCAAAGAAAAACCATTGTTGACGGAAAAGCAAAAAAGGAATCGTTACATTTGGGCCAAATCAAAACTTTCGTGGACCAAACATGACTGGGGCAAAGTTATCTATAGCGACGAAAGCAAATTTAATGTCTGTGTGGGAGATTACCGAAAGCGTGTGATTCGGGACAAAACAGAAGCATTCCATAAGGATTGCCTGAAAAGGACTGTAAAGTTTCCACAGGGTATCATGGTGTGGGGTTGTATGTCGGCCAAAGGGTTAGGAACTTTACACTTTATTGATGGCATTGTAAACGCAGCTAAATATCAAGATATCCTTGAACATTCGCTTTTACCAAGTGCAGCAAAGTTATATCCATCCGGAGATTTTATCTTCCAACAGGACGGAGCCTCGTGCCATACGGCTAAGTCTACCAAAAATTGGATAGGAGAACATGACATTAAAGTTTTGTCACATCCCTCTAGCAGCCCGGATCTTAATCCGATAGAGACACTTTGGCACAAAATGAAACAACGCTTAAGAAATAATCCTCAGCGTACGTTACCAGAACTACGTGCTAAATTGCAAGAAATATGGGATAGTTTCACCCCTGAATTCTGTGAAGGCCTAGTTAACACAATGCCTGATAGAGTTCAGGCTGTTATTCGAGCTAAGGGCGACGTTACGCCTTATTAATTATTAGTTTAATTTGTTAAAAACCACATGTTCCAATATTTAGTGGTCAGCATTTTTCGATTATCAAGCATTTGATTGAATAGTAATCAACATAAAATATCTAATTAAACCGTAAAAATAAGTCCATACATGATAAAATATGTTGTTAATTTCATATGTACAATTAAAAAAAAAATAAATACAAGAATTTCCATAAACTGGCATTTTATTCGCAAAAAAACTGCTTGTTCCAACATATAGTTGTTAGGGCTCGTAGAATACCCAGAACATCTGCACGATATAGATTCAGAAATTCCCTTTTGCCCCGAACATCTAAATCCACCAAATTCTAAACAGCTAAAACTTTTGGCCACCCTGTATAATAAACAACGTTACGTAATTCATTATCGAAATTTGCAGCAAGCTCTGAAACATGGGCTAAGAGTAACGAAAATTCATCGCACCCTTAAATTCAATCAATCGCCTTGGCTGAAATCCTACATCGACTTAAATACCGCCCTGAGAAAGGATTCCAAAAATGATTTTGAAAAAAATTTGTTCAAACTAATGAATAACGCCGTGTTTGGCAAGACTATGGAAAATATACGCAAGCATAGTATTGTTAAATTAATTTCCAAATGGGAGGGTCGATACGGGGCGGGTGCATTGATCGCCAAACCAGAATTTAAGTCCTCGATAATTTTCTCGGAAAATTTGGCCGCGATTGAGTTAAATAAATCCGAAATATACTTTAACAAACCGATATATTTAGGCATGTGCATTTTGGATATTAGTAAAACGAAAATTTATGAATTTCACTACGACTACATGAAGGCGAAATTTAACAATAATTGTAAACTTTTGTACACAGATACAGATTCACTAATTTATGAAATTACAACCGATGATTTGTACGAGGTCATTCGACAAGACTGCCATGCATTTTTTGATACCAGTGACTATCCTGAAAATAATATTTACCACATACCGCGTGTAAATAAAAAAGTGTTGGGCCTCATGAAAGACGAAAACAATGGTAGGATAATGACTGAATTTGTTGGTCTTCGATCGAAAATGTATGCCATACGGGTAGAGGGTGCAGATGCAGTTAAGAAATCCAAAGGTTTAAAGCGCTGCGTGATTAAAAATGAAATAACCTTTGATGACTACTTAGAGTGTCTCAATTCTTCGAGCGAAAAATATTTTAATCAAAATTTAATCCGATCGGAAAAACACAACGTGGCCACAATTTCACAAACTAAAATTGGACTGAGCCCTCACGATGATAAGAGGTATTTAGTGAAAAATAGCTTTGACACACTGCCTTGGGGCCATTATACAATAATGCATCAGTAGCTGCATGTAGTAATTTAAAATTCAATTTTCTTACCGCTATTTGTTGGGAATTTTGTAAATAGCGATTGCAAATGTATATTTTCCGCGTATCACCAGCTAGCTGAGATGTATAACCCGTTTTTCCCTAGTCAACTATACCAGGAACGTTCCGAAAGTTTAGTATATAGAACAGATACAAATGTGTATGTTTTATTGTATATAATATGTAATTATTTTGAACTTTGTATGTAAATCACAATAAAAGTTAGTTGTATGTTATTATATATATATATATATATATATATTATTACTGTCTGTAGTTATAGTTTTATTTATATATAAAAATATTTACGAAACTGTATTTTATTCACCGTACCTTCGCGCTAGCGTTTGCGCCGGCGCCAGCGCGAACGCTAACGTCAGGATTGCGCGCAAGTAGAGGTAAGTGATTAACGTTGGTTGCGCTATAAGAGCAGCTCTTATGGCACAAGCAATAGTAATTACGTCAGTTAATGCCCATTTGGAATAAGCGTTAGGGCCGCGTTAGTGCTGGCGCCAACGTTAACCCTAACGATCGGCCGGTGATTACATCTCTTACGGCACAACCAATAGTAATCGCGGCCATAAAGGCCCATGTACCACGCTGCTTGGTGGATGAAAAGCCCGTCCGATTATACACGCTCCGATAAAGTAAGGCATACAGCTTTACGTCTAACACGGGTTGTGCTATAAGAACCGATTGGGGGGGGGGCAAAAAAGCAGTGATTACGTCTCTTATTGCACAACCAATGTTAATCGTGAGCCCGTTCTCTCATAGCTTATCTACTAGGGGAAAATTTTATTTTAGAACATTTTTTATTATAGGTAGAGCTATTTAGACAAAAATGCGCATCGCTAAAAGATTAAAACCTTTCTTTCATTGGGAAAAAATACATAGAGAGTAGGTACCTAGTTAATTTGTTTTCTGCTCTATTTTATTTGCCCTCTAACATTCCTTCAGTTAATTCTTCGTCCTCTTATCATTTCAACGCTTTCTGATGTTTGCCACTTTTGTACCTTAAAGTATTCGAATAGTCAATATCCCATCAGGTTGCAATTCTTATTTTAATTAGGTTTACCTTATTGTTAAATGTTTCGCTATTGTTTGTTGTTTTCTACATGTGTCGGTTTGTTGTTTGAGGTTATCACTGTCATCTGTTGCTGTTGATAACTTCCTTACCGACTGTTTTCAATTGTCACCCGATGCCATCTTGACGGCAGCGATGCCTCTGTCGATTTCGGAATTTCTGGATCCGAACGAACTTCATAGACTATCCTCTCCTACCTACGCTACCTTGTTTTTCAAAAATTCGTAAAATCCTGCCGTCGATGGATTTTGTCATTCTTCTCTTGCGAGTACTCTGCAAAGCGACGGTCGTTTTCAGAAGTAAATTGAGATATTTTCAAGCCACGTTTGTGGGATTTTTCTCTTCGAGAACTATTAAGACAGTTTCGATTATTGCGATTGGTACCTAGTGATTTTGCATCCGCTACCTAGCCATTAAATTGGGATATCCGCCGTGCTGCGTTTGAAGCATTTGAGAGAAGAACAAAAACACTTCTGCTGAAGGTAGGCTACGTTTGGTATTCTATTTTTTTTTTTCAGAGATTAATCTAGGCTACTTTTTATTTCGGAAATATTCAGGTTTCCTGTGTAGAAATTGAAAAATGTAGAAATTAGGAGTCGGATTGTGTCACGCGCCTACTATGAACACATGTTACGTGCCATATACATGAAATACATAAATAAATACATAAATAAATAAATAAATATAAAAATTAATTCATAAATAAACAAATAAATACATAAATAAATCAATAAATCAATATAAATATTTGCCATTGTGCTTCTTTCTTTGGCGCAGCAACACGTGCCGGGTACCGCTATCTTCTTAATCTATAAATCACAAAATTGTTTCTACTTATGTCCGTTATAGACTTTCAAGCCATCCAACCGATGTGCCCCAAACCGGTTTCATTTGAAAGGCAATAATGCGAAGATGGTTTTAGACCACTAAAACAATGCATTCGGTCCATTCATGAAGTCGATTTCCGACTTTTTACATGCAAAAATTTTAAACCTCATCAAAGGGCGACGTTACTCGCAAATAAATTGACAATAGTGTGAAGTTGGCTCATAATACAGACTGTCAACACAAAAACACTGATCTGTCATTCTCATAAATAAACAAAATGTATTTCTTTTTTTAGCGTAGTAGCACACGCCGGGTATCCGCTAGTATAATATAAAAATCAATATTTGTTTGTTCGTATTGTGTGTGCTGCCATACCGTTCATCCCATTGCGATAAAACTTAGTCAACTTGTTTCTCGCACTTGCGCGAAGGTTATAGGCATAGTACAATTAACTTACAGTGGGTGGCGCGCGTGTCGTACCGGGAAATTTATTTGAAAGAATATTATCTGCAATTCTACAATATTTTCTTTCCTTTCAACATAATTTAAAAATTGCAGCAAACGTCAAACGGCAGCAACGCGCCAGGTACCAGTTAGTCTTAAATACAACATGGAAGTTACGTATTGGCAACTTTCTTATTTGAAGAGATAGGGTCGATTAAACTGACATTGGGAAGTTTATGTCGGTTGTTGTTTGATTTCAAAATCATCCACAAAATTCGTAATTCGTAATTTGTAATAGTTGTTGGCTGTGGATTTCTTAGATAAAATATTTTGTGCCTGTTTGACGTACTGTATGGTTTATTTTATTTGTTTTATCATTGGTGGCGTTATACAGCCTATTTCTGACGAACGGTATGATAAGTATATTATGAGTTTACGTTGCTTTTGGACGGAACGCAGAAAGAAGTGATCAGAAGTATTTTAGGGAATGTTCCGAGAGACGGCAACCTAACATCTGGCACCTTTCGGAATCGCCATGTATTGCTACTAATTGTGCAACTTTTCTCTAATTTAACCGACTCTGTATCTCTTCAAAGAAGGAAGTTGCAATACGCAGCTTCCATTTAAAGCAAATTGTTTATTTCTAGCGTTTCCTTCTCTTCGCAGCTCTTTTGTTTCATGACTATTGCAAATTAAAAGAATTTGAAGTGTGCGAAAAATTTAGCACACCCCTGAATTTATTTTTCTTCTTCCTTTTCCTCTTCCTCTTCTTCCACTTCTCTTCCTCTTCTTCTTCTTCCACTTGCTGAAGATCTGACTATCTATTCCATTCCGAAGATGATGGTTCTCATGTGACGTCTCTGTCTCTCCATCTCTTAAGGAGGCCTTCCCGGCGAACAGTTGTCTGTGGACTTTGCCTCATGTGCCGTGCGTTTTACATGATCATACCATTGTCATTTCCTCTATCGTCCCCATCTAACCACACCCTGTATGCCGCATTGACGTCTGATGTTCTGATTGCTCACTCGGTCCATGAGCATTTTGCCGGTTATTGCTCTCAACGTCTTCATTTCGGCTACTCTCAGCATTTTTTTCGTTTTGCTCGTGCCTTCTTTCGTTTCGATGCCAAAGATCATAATAAGTATCCTTACACATACTGTATAAATCCTAATTTTGCTACATTTAGCCGAATGTGCCGATTAGCCCAGACAATTTCTCTTAAACGACCCGGCGTTGCTGATGAAAAGTTCCTATATTTTGCTCCGAAAGTAATTTACTCCGTAAGATACCTTCTTATTACAATTAATCAAAAGGTTTTCTCTGGGGATCCCTAGTTCTGTAGCACTTCAAGTATGGACCATGCTTGAATAGTATTGAGATCAGGCCCATACATAAAGTTAAAAATTCTTGTCTTCGACTTGTTTTTGCCATAAGAATGAGAAATCATATATCCCATAAGCTCGAGGAAGTGGGTTAGTTGAATATGTTCAGTAGATGTCGACTGCATACGTAAATAATCCTGCAATTTCAGACTCCTTATACCTATTCGATAAATTAAACTTTAGAACGGACGTCGATAATATCAGTCTCCGTATAAAGCACTTGCTGACGATTCCCCATCACAACAATCGAGTATTCAAGAGATCCTGGTCTTACAATATTGCTAAATGTGTTAATGAGATTCCTCCATCTAGCTTCCCCATGTCACTTCTCCGTTTTAAAAATTCTATAAAACTACAATTAAGATTCCTCTTAATGTGGCCCAGTCTCAATCTCAGTCTACTGAAATTTTATTATTATTTCTTTTCTCGTTTTCCTTCCTTCTTTCGCCTTCATTTATTTTATTTTAGTTAAGTACTTTGCACTTTTTCAGTGCCTGTTTAGTTTTTCTTTTTTAATGGAAGGGCAAGCGGAAGAACAGAGCCTGAAATATTATTGTCCTTTGTCCGACATTGTTTTAAATATGTAATATATGTTAATTGTATTATTATTAATTAGGAGATATTTACAAATCTGCATTATTGACTCAACATTTATACATATTTTATCGTATCGTCCATCTTGGCTTCATCCTGCGCTTTTAGGGTCAAATAATGTGGCGCTTTAATTTTTCTCAATAATTTCTTTTTGTTCGTGATTTTAATGCCCATACGATTTTGTTTTTGATACATACCTACAGATAGAATGAGATACTAAATTACTGCTGTAAAAATTTCTGGTGAAGTGCAGGGAATACGGACAAAAGATTAACTTGTTCTCCGTTATTACCTACCTACCATTAGGATATACGGAGATTCCAAGTCGCGGTTAAGCGAGTAACTCAGTTGTGTTACATTTAAGCAGTTAGGTAATTCATTGTAAAATCCCTTTGGAGAAGTTCTAGGTATGGCTGGTATGTGTTGTGAATGATAGTTAATGTTTCTTTCATATCCTGTGAACAAACGTACTAATGTCGGTTGTTCGGTTTGTATCTGTTGTACATACTTGCATGAGGATTTTCCTGCACCCATCCCAAAACAGGGAATTAATTTTTTCCAGTAAGGGTAGTCTTGATGTATTTTTTTCTCGTAATCCAGTCTTTCTGTGCCTAGACTTCTCTCTAGAACCTTTGCAAGAGAAACTGCTCGAGGGTGTCGTCTAGTTGGATACCGCCGAGCGTTTATAATCTCGACGCCAAGAGAGGATTTTTATTGCATTCAGTGAAAACAAAAATAATGTCTGTCAGTTCCTTGCGGTTTAACAACTTACGTATTGAAATATGCAGCGCAGCTTACAGCACATGTTATCGGCGTTTGAAAAGTGAAAACCGCATCCCTTCATCTTGCTTTTTTCGGATATATTTAATTTTTTCAAAGGCCCTGCAGAAAATCAATTTTTCCAAATGATAAATGACGCCGGAACGGTAGGATTTTGACCCAAAGTGTGCCTAACAATGTACATGCAATTAAAATTCAACAGAAAATTCAGAAATGCTATCATATATAGGGTGTTCCATCAGAAAGAATATACTGTTTGTTTTGTATAGCCTGTATAGCCCAAAATAATTTTAAAATGCGAAGTTGATTTGGCGTTACTTTCAATTCTTTAGAAGATTATCCCACACGCGTATTTGACTAATTTTTCGATATCTAAGTACAACCAGTTGAGTTGTTGAGGGACTACGGTATCTTGAAACACTTTTTATATGTATAGATACCTAATCAAACAATATTGTGTTTTGATTTTATTTGTGAAACCGTCTAGTGCATGTGCATTATACAGTATGTCCCTGAATTGGTTAACATTGAGGACAAAACAGAATTATTTTTAAACTTTTTGAACAAAATCACTTTTTATAAAAAAACACTGCTTGTTCCCAAACTCCCATGGCACATATAATGTTTTATCCAACTGTTATAGTAAATTTATTATTAATTTTTATGCATTTTTGGACTTGTAAAACTTTTGTTCAAATATTGTTATTCGTTAAATTTAAAAAAAAAACATTTTCGTTGATGTTTAAGTATTCACATAGTGTACCATTTACATCAAATAGAAACAGTATCATCTTCATTAAGCTTCTGTTTGTTTCTTTTTTAAATTGGAATAGAACCAATTTCTAAAAAAACTGTACTGGCATGAAAAAACTTATCTCTTAAAAATGTTTCCTAAAAATTTTGTAATTACTGGACGGTAGGTACTAGGAAGCATTCCTCATCGGTACCATTCAGTACTGAATTAAATAAATGTTTACTGTATTGTTAGCATTGACGAAAATTTTCGAAAAAGTCGAAACTCATAAAAAATTAATGAACCATTTCCCGGAACAGTCGGATAACAAATAATATGTGGGCTAGGAGTTTAAGATCAAACAGGGTTTTTTATGAAAAGCGATTTTTTCTGAGAAATGAAAAATATGTTTTTCCTCTTTGTAACCCCATCCGGGGACATACAGTATACTATTGAGAGAACCATGTAATAGATCAAATAAGCTTTAAGTAAGGTATGCATATACATATCTACTTCGTCAAACAGTTAAAAAATTGAACAACTGCGAAAAATGCTTTATATTCATCTGCTTGATCTGCAGCCGGCTGGTAAATGAGCAAGTATTTCTGCAAATATGGGTCAAAATGTTTTCATTTCTAATGTTCTTCTAAGGACTTTAAATCTATTAAATGGGTATTTTACAAATCTATACAGGAAGTATCATGCTTTTGTAGAATGATTTAATGTCATAATTTAAAATACTTAATCCAAGCATTTATTCAGTCGCGTGCACGGTTTAAATTATTCTGTTTAATTGCTTAACTTTTCTTTGGGTGAAGTATGACATGTTATTCTAGACTTTAACTATTTGCAAGAGCGCAAAAAGTAGGTAATTTATATTTATCAGAAAACTATAGTCATATTTGTGGTATGACGATTATATTCGACGTGAAACACTTCATGGCTTACTTTGTTTTATCATATTAAGTTCATGTAGCTATATGTACCTATACCTACAGTGTATTCCAAAGTAAGCGATAAATAGAAAATTAACATGGGGGGTTGACGATATGTAGTCAAATATTTGCCATTCAGTATAGGATTTTAAATATTTTACAAGAAAGTCTTTATAAACTTTTGGACAATGCCTGTACGACTTAACCTTTTAGAATGTTTTAGAGACAATGCGATTTCTGCTTTTTTGTGTTACCGCTAAAAATATTTGACTTTAAAACAAACAAAGTGGACTGTAATTTTTGACATTTACGGAAAGTTGTGTATTTTGCATTAAAATGTCTATGTAATTGAATAATCTATCTAGGAAAGTACGAAAAATAGCATTCTTGTTTTTTGGCAGCTTCTTAAAGAGCGGAACATCGGATTGTACCATTATAATAGGTACCTATTTTACCTATTTTACGCCGCGACTAATTTTGTACCCAGTTTCCTATTCTCTGGAAAAGAAGTTTGATGTGATGCAAATTTAGGTATTCCTAATAAGAAATTAAACAATTTCATACAATTCAATTATAGGGGGAATCGATATAATATGGGTTATATTTCTTTAGTTTCCTCGGACACTTGAATGTTCTTTGTTAAAAATATAGGTATCCTATTTACATCTTTCCGAAAATTTTGAAGAAGATTATAACAAGACAGATTTTTTTTTAAATATCAACAATGTTTTCAGCCTCATATTTAGAAAGAAAAAAAACTGATTTTCCAATTACACATGAGAATTCCGAAATAAAAAAAACTGTGGGATAATATCCTATTCAACCGCACCGCACCAACGAACTCTATTAAGGATTTTTTTAAGCATTGTCAGACAGCAGTATTATAGTCAAAGTCACTCAACGTCAGCGTAAATACCGAGTCGTATACAATAAAAAAAACTTCCTTACGAACGATTATTAACTGCAATCACTTGATAATAAGGTACACGCGAATGTCAGTTTTATACCCAAATGTGTATTTATCAGATGGTTTATGTTCGAAATTGTCCAACTACATCAAAATATAAATTGTTTATAAATTCAGTAATTAAGTGACAATCTGCTAAACGTCGATCCCACTGGCAATGAAATAAATACTTTTCCTGGTGTTCGAATAGGCGTTGATTCACATTTCGGCACTAAGCAATATTTGGAGTATTTAATATTAGGTTTTTCCATATTAAATCAAAAGAGTCAACAAATTTAGGAACGAACAAACACTGCAAATGCTGACTTTACAACGCCAACTATCATATCTACTCTATGCCACTCTAGTTTCACTATTTCCATGCTCTATGCAGTCAGACATAGACAGCCGTATCCATAGATACGTACATAATTTCAATGTTACAGGTAACGTAACGCCTTACTTTTAGTTAACGCGAAATGTAACGTTTGATTTTACCACTCATAAAATTTCCCTACCGCGGGCTTTAACTGAAAATCGATTCTTAGGGAGTAAACTCCAATAATTATCGTTATATTTCAAGCACATTCCGAAAGTTCTCTTTCCCAATCTGAGACTAACATAATATAATATTAATACTCGTAAGAAATCTAGAGGGTGAGATATTGTTCAAGTATTACCTGCCTATTATGTTAAAGTTAAATGTTAAAGTGGATTAGCCTGGTTGGTCACAGAATAAATTTAACGGAGGATAATTATTTACATCGGTTTGATCGTTTAATAAATTATTTGTATTTTTGAGTTTGTTAATTTCTAAACTTTCTGACAAAGTTAATTTTGAACTTTATTGTTCGAAATGTAAGATAGTAAAATTGTTGTTAAATACACGATCATTGCCTAGTAAATGATTTGCATAGGTTGAATTTGATTTTTTATTAATAAAGGCTTGATTATGTTCTTGGATTCTTTTCTTGAATGTTTAACCTGTCTGTCCAACATATACACCAAGGTGACTTCCACACTCCGAATTGATTATCTTTGTTTGTTTGTTGCTTTTAGTAGACTGGCTATTCGTTAGAATTTGTTAGAAAGTTTAGAAATGAAGAAACTCAAAATGAATTCTTGATTAAGTTAACCCCACACGGCAAAAGACAGTGACCCAGTAATGAAACTTGACACGTGTTTCGCTGACAACGTCAGCATCTTCAGGAGTTGAGGATTATTCAGTATATATTATTATTCCTTACGGGGTAGGTTTCTGGCCCCTAGCACTGAAGCTCAAGCTTATTGTGCCCCCATACATGATTATCTCATAAGTTTGGTCCCTTCAAAAAATTTTAGGACAAGACTTATGGGTGCATCTGCTGTTTCTTTTGGTTCTACAAACATAGCTCCAAAGCTTGTATGTCTAGCTGCGCCAAGAGCCGGATATTCACATAGTATGTGATGAGGAGTTTCCTCCTCTTCTCCACACATCCTGCAATCAGGATTGTCCTTCACTTCAATAGTCTCATTGTCTCATAAGTGAACAGTGTCCCGTAAATAGTCCTACTACCCATCTCAGCTTGTTCTTACCCAGTCGTATTAACTCTTCAGCTCTCTTGCTGGATGGTCCGCTAATGAACATCCGCGATTGCCCATCGTAGAATAACCTTGTTATGGTACTGCTAGCCGAGCCAGCGAGTCGACACAGTCTTTAACCGTTCTGAATTGAATCTCTGTAGCTTTCAGAGCTTTCAGTGCTGCCTGGCTGTCAGTGAGAATCTGGATCCTCCTGTTTTGAAAGGACCTCCTGATCACCTCCTGCGCCCATACGGAAATTGCAGTAATTTCTGCCTGGAATACGGTTGCAAGGCTTCAATTCAATATATGTATATGTTACCGGTAAAACCCGAATTCCGTGAAAACCCGTTTTAACTAGTTAGAACTAGAACTAACAAAGGGCCTTTGTGAAAACTAGTTTTAACTAGTCAAAACGCGAACTGACGGGACGTATTTGTAAAAACCCGAATAAATAATAATTTTTAATGGACTTCGGGTTCTAACTGTGATTTTTAGTCAAAACTAGTTTTACCGAGTAGTTCGTTTGAGGGAACTAGTTTCAACTCATAGAATCAGTAGAAACCCGAAATTTGTATTCTTTTGCATAACATTAAAAAACTCAGTTGAATTTAGGTTTTATTAAACTCTAAAAACGCAAAATATATTCATAACCATGTTTCCCGGGAATCCTGAAGCATCATGTTTAACATGGTAAATTTGAAAATTGCGATTTTAAGCATATTTCGAGTATCAGAACACATACAATGTGCAGCAAATAACGTTCTTGCACAATCATTTTCAAAGTTTAACAACATATTTTCAAAAATGTATCGCGAGGGAATCATCTTAGTGTAAAGAGCGCGACAGCCATCTGCGCAATGGGTTAGTGAGTTCAATCGCAGAACGGCCGACATGGCATCTTGCATATGGAGGTTCGAATCCAACGGTGGTTATTTTTTTACTTGTATTGTTATTTTGAATGAATAGCGATTGATTTCTATCAGTAAAGATGCATAATTAAACGTTTTATAATTTTTAATTAAACTGGCAATGGATTTATTAGAAAATTATTCACGTTATTAAAGAAGCAGCACTTCTTAGTTTTGTCTTACGAAGATTGGAGTATTTCGGGTTTTTACTGATTCTATGAGTTGAAACTAGTTCCCTCAAGCGAACGACTGGGTAAAACTAGTTTTGACTAAAAATCACAGTTAGAACCCGAAGCCCCATAAAACATTATTATTTATTCGGGTTTTTACAAATACGTCCCGTCAGTTCGCGTTTCGACTAGTTAAAACTAGTTTTCACAAAGGCTCTTTGTTATTTCTAGTTCTAACTAGTTAAAACGGGTTTTCACGGAATTCGGGTTTTACCGGTAACATATATGTATATATAATAGACAAGTAATATTTAAACAGAATATTATCTCACCCTCTAGATTTAGTCTGTTGTCAAGTTCTGATGAAGACAGTGTAGCGAAACAATTGTTAACTGTGTTAATAAATCAGCGAAAATTACACAAATAAGTGTTATTATTAATATTGAAATGAACTTCCAATAAGTAACAGTTGAATCCATCTATAGCATATAATATTATATCTTATAAAGATGGGGAAAATGCAATATGGGGGGATGAGTTGTATATTTAATAAAGGAAATCCACGTGCCCGGGCATTCGTTCCACAAGCAACAGTTTATCCTTTATTATCAATAATTGGTTTATTGTTATTCTCTGAATTATTCTATATATTTTTGGAGCATACGGTTCTAGGTATCCGAAAATTTGACGTAAATCAGAAAGATTGTTTTGTGCCTTCACGATGTTCCTAAAAGTTATTTTACGTAAGCAACAGCAAACCAATACCTATTATTTTCCACCCACACGAAGCACAACACTGGCGCTATTTCTTGTTTCCACGAATGGTAAAATTTCAAGGCTTGCACAATACGAATAGAAAATATGCTTTAAGAATAGGTACGGGGTTATTAGTTATATTTTCATCATATTTTATCTTACAGCCTCCATTTGACACCTTCCGATGCATTTGTTTGATTTTGTCTTAAAAGTAAAATTTATTCCATCAGAGCCGATGTCAAATTCATCGGCATTAATTAAATCATAGAATGAAAATAAAGTAAAATAAAAAAATTTATGTCCATCAGACATTTAATAAAATACACTGCGTTCCATTTACAGAAAACACATGTTTACCTAAAATTTCTGTAAAAAACCTTTAGTTGTTTTGCATTTACATAATTTACGAGATAGATGGATCAAAATGTAACCAGTAACCCTGTGACCTACTAACAGACTTTTGGAATCATATTATATTAAATACGATGAATGCCCCGAAAATAATTTACAGATGGTAAAAGATTTTTTTACTTTGAGAATCTTTAGGCACGGTTGTTCAAAAAAAGTAAATCATACTTAAGTCTGACACGGGCTTCGTTGCTATGATATAACCATCAGAAAGCCGGTATGCATTAAAACATTGTGACCCTGGATCTAGCCAACCTCGCCTACTAAAATGCCGTGAATCGATACTTTGCAAAAAATAAAAATAAAACTCAAATGAGTGGATGTCTTTCTGGCGTAATGGCGACCCTTCTTTGTCCTTTTGGACCAGAAACCATTTTTTTGTTCAAAAGAACAAATCATCATAACAAAAAAGAAGAACTGCGGTGAGGTGCGAACCCTCAGCGTGATGGCATGGTAAGACGAGATCACAACCAGTGAACCACCAATGTGTCGCGGCAAGAACGTCTATGAAACTAGTATATAAGCCGACCGCTTAACGGCAGTTTAAGTATCTTGGCTAGATCCAGGGTCATAATGTTTAAATGCAGCCGGTATCATAGCAACGAAGCCGGTGTCAGACTTAAGTCGGTGGTTTTTTTTGAACAACCGGACCTCAGGTTTGTAAGGTTACGTATGTTTGCATACACATTAGCCTAGGTACTCGTTCAAATTCAAATATTAATCATGTCACAGGACAATTATATCTTGCATGCCACTGTCAATAAACCTACCAAATCAGGCTCATCCCCACAACATTTTTGCTTTTTAAGATATTAATTAAAATTGGGGATTTATTTAAATACATAATATGATATCTCTATTATTTGGATTCATTCAAATTTGTCAATAACTTCCGCTGAGGCCGGAAACGAACCCAAGATTAGATTTTTATATGAAGATATTTCTGGCTGCAAATTAAATAATGTATTCAAACACCCATGTGATTGACGAAAAAACATGAATTTGGAGTTGTGAACTAGTTCAAAATCAAAATCATCAATGAAGTCGATTAATGTTTTTTCTCGGCACCATCTTAAAGTCTTGGAATTCGTTTTTCGAGAAGAGGTATTTTTTAAATGATAACGCGACATGATTTATGTCCAAAAATGAATCGGAATAGAATTTTCTTGCATAATAATGAATCAAATGAAAACCAATAAATCATAAATGAATGACTGCTCAACCGGTTGCGAAAAATGAGCAAGTACTTAATAAGGACACTTATTTAAAATTATTCTCTGAATCCAAAAGTATAATAATGTACAAGAGATCGCACCGGATTGCATTTAACATTATGAATTTGTGTAAATTTACGGTGAGGCCGGAAGTGCCAAGATAATATCCTAAATTGCGCCAAATAAGCTGATACAAATGTTACTGAAGTTTCCCAAATGTTAGTCATTTTACATCTTGCTTATTAATTTTTAATAAACTTAAAATATGCTATATGTAATGAAACAAATAAATACTCCGCGAACTACCAATATATAACGTTTTATTTAAATATTTTACCGGTTTCAGGATTCACAAAGATCCCATCATCATCATTTCTGATGATGGGATCTTTGTGAATCCTGAAACCGGTAAAATATATATATATTGGTAGTTCGCGGAGTATGTATTTATTTGTTTCATCATGAACTTCTACCAAAAAGTAAAACAAGAAGATATTAACTACATGCTATATGTACTTACTATTTGATAGTAGTCTCTTACCAGCCTTTTGCAGTGTTGATGTATGAAAGTCTACCCGGGTCTTTTTATTTGCCTTTACCAATTGCAACAGGAAATTGACTTCTGTGTAGAGGTTATTTGCATATTTTGTATAAAAATCTCAATCAAATTGGTCTTTATTATCTGTAAAAATGATGTTATTCGAACGAGCCTGATTTCTTGGACACGTGGTATACATTGTACTTAGTCTAGGTATTTTTCATAAGATATTATATACGTATATCAATCAAGATTGTTTATTAGCAAATGTCGATAGTCTGCGCATTGTAAAACTTTTAAGACTTAAAACAGAATACATTCAAAATAAATTAGGCACTTAATTTTCCGTTAGAAAAAGCTCAGGATTTTACAGTAATTTTACAAAAAATGTTTCTTCAGTTAATTTTTTAAGGTTCACTTTGGATGAAAAGATCGACATAAATCGATTATAATTGTTGGGCAATTGGCATCACCCAGAGATTTTAATATTCAGAACACCTCAAGCAGGTCTTTTACTAGTATAATATATACTAGCACAATGTGCAATACCCGGTATACTCCAAAAGAATTTCCCGCGATGCGTTCCACCGCACTGATTTAGGTACATAAATCGTCCTTTACGTTACTATGTCTGGCGGAACTCCCCAACTATGCTCTAAGAACAGCGAACGTCATTGCCGCTGAGAATTGTTTTTTAGCAATGTGTCACGATGAGATTTTTTGTTTAAATAATTCTACTCTTGAGAACAAACAGCCAAATTAATTTCTTTTTATAGATGCTCTTTTCCTTTCCTTCCCTTTTCTTTAATTTATTAATTTAATTTTAAATTTCTACCATATTATTTCATACCCTAGTTATTGTTAATTTTATATACCTAATTAATTAGTAGTACTGGACCGTTCGAACAACTACTCCTCGGCCAAGTGCTCCGCCAGGCATTGAACTATAAAACTAAATCCAGATTTTTGTACTACGAGACGTCACAGAATGCTACCCCCCCTAAGGTGGCTTTGAGGCAATCATAATGTGTCTCTATGTACGTACGTGCTTTTAGCATACATTCAAAACATGCAATACTTAAACAAACACCTGCTATATCATTCCCGAATCTGAGCACGAGTTTGAAAATATAAAGGTGAAGAAAGATTAACGCAAAAATTCGACAAAAAATTGAGGATTCATTTCCGGAAAAAGGCCTGGACATGTCGATTTTTGTTTTGTAATGCGCTGTGTTTGTCATAAATAACCATTTTTTCCATCATATTTGAAAAAGTTGTGACGTCATCGTTCGAATTTTTAAATAGCAGCACCTATTTTCTGTTGCGAATTTGAAAAGAGCGGCACATTCTGAGTCTAGAAATAACAATTTTTTCCCATAACAGGCAGGGTTCCTCAACAAATAATTAATAATTTCTGAAAAATGTAGATGATAAATAGTGTTAGCCATGTAAGAGTGCTTTCAAACAAAATGTTAGTGTCGATATCTCACATTACGTGATGTCGATTACTAATATGCTCTACATGTTCTCTTTAATTGTTAGAAACCGTCAGTTTTAATGATAGAGAGCGCATTTTTAGAAATTATTGATTACATCAAATATGGTGGAAAGGAATGGTCATTTATGTCAAACATGGCGCATTAAAAAATGAAAATAGACGTGTTGCATGCCTTTTTTCAGGAAATGAACCGTGAATTTTTTATCGAATTTATGCGTTACCTTTATTTAACATACATATTTAGACTCAAGTACACGGCCTAAGTGAAATAAAAAACATTTCACCCTTAAGTTAAATTATTCATAAGAAGTATAAAAGTAGCTCTGGTGATAACAGATTGTCCGCAACCATCAGCATACCAACATGCTACGGTAGCAGCCTCCATTATCTATGAAAGGTAGCAGTGCTACCTTTCGGAAAGTGATCTATAATAAAGATGCTTTTCTGCTTTTGTCAAATTATACGTTCCTTACATACACGTACGTATCATACACTTCTTTGGAGACGTTCGTTCAAAGACTACCTGCTGTTTGTGCAACTACCTATAAGTTCTTGCAGATGAAGTGCAATATTCAACTCCCGAGTTATACCTATTATTAACTTGCTCGTTGGCTAGTATACTATTTTATCTAGCTTATGCCTCGCACTACGATGACGATGTGGAAAACAGTTTAATAAAACTGACTTGCTCGTATATGTTACATGACTAATCTGAAAAAATCATGAAAGTCCAAAAATTGCAAGAAAATCTGTCCTAGTGGATTAGGTACTACACCAACAATTTACCTGTTGAGAAATAATTTAACTTTTAATCATCATCTAAGTTCTCAGTCCAAAGGCTGGTTGGACGCGTACCTCTATTCTTTCCTATCCTGAGCTAACCTACGCATTTACCTAATAGTAGAACATCCTACATCCCCAACTATTTGAGAGCAGCAGTATAATCTGGGCCTACCCCTACCTCTTTTTATTCCTTTTTCTGACTAGTATGTGGCGAACCATTCCTTCGCGTCTCAGAAGGTGTCCAACCATCCCACCTCTGCTATTCTTTATTTTCTTCCATACCTTTCGCTTTCCCACAACTCTTTCTAATACCTACCTCGCTATTGCTAACTTTCTCTATCCACGGTATCTTCATCGTGCGTCTGTAGCACCACATTTAAAACGACTGTATTCTTTCTCGGTCCGCTACTCCTATTGTCCAAGTTTCGCTCCCGTACAATGCCGTACTCTAAACATGCGTCTACATCAACCGTTCCCGACCATAGCAGTTGTTTCTTTTTGTTAAACGCAACTCGGCCCTGTGCTATTCTTTGTTATACAGGGTGTCCCACCTCGAGTGTGCCAAACGAAAACTGCTGGTAGAGAACGTCATTATAAGCAAAAAAGTTCATATGAACGTATGTCCGATTCTTTACCATTACTGAGATAAGTAATTTTAAAGGTTTTCTAAAAGTTCAATTCTTGTATCCGCGCACAAGGATTAGAATTTGAACATTTTTTTTTATTTCAATATGTTTTTATGTTCTTGTTCCGTTTTAAATGTTTGTCAAGTGCATACTTTGTTCTATTTGTTTATTTTATTTTCGATTACGAATTTTAAGTACTTAATACATGAAGTTGCTTTAACTACTATAGAAAATTAATTATTTCTCGATAATGGTTGCGAATCGGAAATTAGGTTCATTGGAACTTTTTGCTTAAAATGGCTTTATTTTCAGTAGCTGTTTTCATTTGGACCTGCAGTTCATTTGCATTTCATGGCAAACTAATAATTTTAAATTGAAAATTTGTAAAATCAGCAACTTTTAGAAAATCTTTGAAATTACTTATCTCTGTAACGGTAAAGAATCGGATATACGTTCATATGAACTTTTTTGCTTAGAATGGATTTCTCTACTAGCAATTTTCATTTGGCACACTCGAGGTGGGACACCCTGCCCTCTACACTGATTTCGTTTTCTAATATGTCTCCTAGAATATAGGATTCCCAAATATTCCTTTCACCTATATGCGTGACCTGACCTGCCTCGTTTCTAATGTTCTTGATGCTGCTGGATAAAATTTCTCTGAAATTTCTCCTAATTATTTTATACGCTTCGTCAGTTTTTTCTACTTAACTTCCACTTCTTTGTATTTGTTATCAATCCACTGTTCTTTCACTTTAAAACATTTACGAGTAATTTCTGCTTCACCGCCTTATACACCTTTGTTTCTCCCCTTCATCTAGCCTATTTTTATAGTTTCGCCTCTCGTCTATTAGAGTCACAATATCCTTTGCTATTCAGGGTTTTCTACTTTCAATGTGTTTGTGACCCAATATATCTCTAGCTATTTTTAATGCAATATTCTACCTCTACGTCCCTAACAGCATTTTCATCCGCGCCCTTTAGTACTTCGTCTTTTACTCGAACATATAGCGCGCGAATCACAATCTTTTAGTTTCTAGAGGTCAAGTGTCTTCTACCGTTTCGTTTTTTCAAAATCTTAAATTTAAGATTAGCCTTCATAACCACTGTGTTGTGATCACTATATATTTGCTCCTGGATAGCTTCTGCAGTCCCTAAATTGATTTCTAAATCTTTGCTTAACATGCCATAATGTAATATATTTGAAATCTCCCTAGGTCCCCTGGTATCTTTCATGTGTAGCGCCTCCTAACGTGATGTTGAAATATAGTGTTCGCGACGGTTAGGTTATGTTTATCGAAAAAATCTATCAGTCTGACTCCTCTGTTCCTATTACCTAATCCAAAGGGAGCGATTATTTTTCATCTTCTCTTCCTATACCTACAACTGCATTAAAATCTCATACGATTATTACATTTTATTGCCCCTTCACAAAATCTAGCACATATTCGATATCGCTATAAACTGCCTCTAGGTACAGCCTCATCACTATAATTAGATGCGGGCATATATACCTGTATTATTACCGTCTTTACAGGTTTCGAATCTAACCTAACTATAACTTGCCCGTCACTTTTCGGTAAGAAATTTTCTACTCTCTGCCCTATTTTCTTCTTGATAACAATTCCTACTCCCGAGTTTCCACCTATCGACCCTATTCCTGTTTCATGCTCCTAACATTTAATTAGTTTTGACAAAAAATAATTAGTTTTGCTGAAAGGCAATATTGAAACGTACAAGATTGCATGTGTGATTTTTGAAATAATTCGTGAGTAATTAGACTATGTCAAATTGGCCGTAACAATTAAATATTATTAATTTCTTGAAAAGATGCGACGTTGTTCACATGATGCAAAAAGTACCTCCCAGAATTTAATCGGTCAATTAAGTACAATAAAAAGCAAATTATAATGGAAGCGCTGATGCGCTAAAACAGAGTAGTCGAACTAGGGACGCACATTGACAACATTCCCCGACAACCACACAGGAGTCAATACTTACGATAAATAATGCAAATGACGTAAAACGTTACAACCTAAACAAGCACAACTTTTATAAAACCATTCAGTTAAAATAGATAGGGATTAATAATATTCGTAAGTATAGAATTTATAAAATTATTAATTAATTCGTAACAAGTTACCAAAGATATTCACATTCGCATGGGCACAAATTTAAATTACTCACAGTATGGCTTTACTTACCTACCTTTCTTTACGTTCTTCGGCGTCCTTCGCTTTGTCTTAAGACAACTTCCAATAATAACTTTGTCAGTTATTTGTCAGTGTGTTTACAACAGACTTAACTCTTGTCGATCTGATACTGCAATTTTCTACTTTAGGTAGATATAACAAGTTATTCTAATCCGTTAAATAAGATATACAAATACCACTTACAAAATTTACAGTTATAAAAATTTGCTCTGGTAAACTTGAGATACATTTTTATTATATCGCGTTAACATTATTTATGAGAATTGAGAAATATGCTTTAATTGTGTATTAGAAACAGCCACATCAGATTTTTATAAGGGTCAGATTTCAGAGAAAAAGCGGAAGCGTGTTTTAATAAGATCATCCACTCATCAGCATACTAACCAATATACAGTGTGCTTGATTTTATGTGTCACGGCTGATATCTCGGCTATTGTAAGAATTTCAAACAAATGTTATATATGAAAGTTGTTAGGCACTTTATTTTCAATAATTTATCAAAATCAGAAAAACAATTGAGCATCAAATAATTCGGATACCGTAAATACATTCAAAATTTTAAATGTAACGTACCCAGTAATACTACATGTTATAAATCTGTATGAAATTCTCTTTACAGTGATATATCACATGTTATATTTATCTAATCGGTTAAAGACATAAATCGATAATAATTAAGTAGGTACCTACCTACCAAATGAACGCATACGCTACTTACAACTTCATCCGAAAGAGTAGGCGGTGAAAATAATGCAACTCGGATGTCTATTTCTACATGATACAATGTTACTTAAGACTAGCTTGACAACATAAAACTATTCAACACAAACACGACATAGAAACAACAACAAGAAAGTAACAATAAATTAGTAGGCAAGTTAAGTTTAAAATTTAGGTTAATAAAATCTAAAGTTTTTTCAAAGTGACCTTCGTTATGAAAATTAAGAATACGCAGGAATTTACTCAAGTAATTTGACAGTTCACGCGATAGCAATTCTTGTCAAAGCCTACTCTTTCGATCAAAACTCTTGTCATGTAGACGTGCAGTTCTTACTTAATTATCGATTTGTGCCTTTAATTGATTAGATAACTATGACGTGTGATATATCGTTGTAAAGGAAATTTCATACAGTTTTAGAATACGTAATAACACTGGGTACGTTCCATTTAAAATGTTGAATGTATTTGCTATATCTGAATTATTTAATGCTCAATTGTTTTTCTGATTTTCATAAGTTATTGAAAACAAAGTATCTCGCAACTTTCATATATAACATTTATTTGAAATTCTTTCAACAGCCGAGATATCTGCTGTGACACATAAAATCAAACACACTGTATGTCAAATTAACATAGGAAACGGAAAATTTTCGAATATTTGGTATTTAGTAGAACGTAGCAATCTAAATTACCTTATAAGAAAAGCTTCATAAAATTTTGAGCGATACCAATAAAATTTAAAGTCTTAAAACTGGAAAGCTGAAAACTTATATTTTTTTCTTTTGGAAATTTGAGCTTGCCCTTTAGAAGTTATATTCAAGAGAGCTTGGCTTTAGTAGTTCAGTAGCGTTTTTATTATTGCTAATATTTGCAAGCGTTTTAAAATTAAAACAAAGTAATGACGAATTTTATACAGCAAATAAAAAAGTTGATAGTAACAGTAATCGAATTTGATCATATTATGTACATGATGATCTATTACAACTGTAACAAATTTCGAGAGTAGATAGAGTACTTAAAAATAATGCGCAAAGCCCTAATCAACGTATGTCCAAAATCCCGGCCAAGCAAAATGCAGGTTATTGAAATTTCTTAAAAAATGTGTTTTTTTAATATCTGGAAAACTACTAGAGCTATTCATTTGAAATTTGGGGTATAATAATTTCATCATCATAAGGTTCTCAGTCCGAAGACTGGTTGGACGCGTACCTCCATTCTTTTCTATCCTGAGCTAACCTACGCATTTCCCTAAAAGTAGAACATCCTACATCCCTAACTATTTGAGAGCAGTAGTCTAATCTAGGCCTACCCCTACCTCTTTTTATTCCTATCTCTGACTCTAGTATGTCGCGAACTATTCCTTCGTGTCTTAGAAGGTGTCCTACCATCCTATCTCTCCTACTCTTTATTGTTTTCCATACCTTTCGCCTTTCCCCAACTCTTTCTAATACTTCCCTATTGCTAACCTTATCTATCCACGGTATCTTCATCATGCGTCTGTAACGCCACAGTTCAAACGCTTCTACTCTTTTCCTATCCGCTTCTCCTATTGTCCAAGTTTCGCACCCGTATAATGCCGTACTCCATACATACGACTTTAAGAGTCTCTTCCTAGTCTCTATATTAACCGTTCTCGAACATAACAGTTGTTTCTTTTTGTTAAACGCAACTCGGCCCTGCGCCATTCTTTGTTTTATATCTTTAGTGCTCCTACCGTCTTGGGTTATTTTACTTCCTAAGTAGCAGAAATCCGCGACCTCCTCTATCTTCTCATTTCCTATTTGTATTTCAATTTTAGTTCTATTTTCACTCCATCTACATACCAAAATTTTAGTTTTCTTTTTATTGATTTTCATGCCGTAGCCCTGTGTCAAAACTGCTTCCATTTCATTCAAAGCCGCTCCTAATTCTTCTTTGCTAGATGCTAACACTGCTATATCATCCGCAAATCTGAGCATATTAATAGTTTGGCCCTGTACATTGATCCCTGAGGCTGTTCTTTCCTTAACAATATTAATCGCATCTTCGATATATAAGTTGAAAACTAGAGGTGACAATGCACATCCCTGTCTCACTCCCTTCCGGATATCTACTTCCCTTCGTTCCTGCTCACATTCTATAACTGCCTTTTGCTCTTTGTAGAGATTATGTATTATTCTTCTGTCCCTGTATTTCATCCCTACCTTTCTCAGCACTTCGAACATCTTCCCCCATTTTACGTTGTCGAAGGCTTTTTCTAAATCTACAAATCCTATATATACGCTCTTTCTCTTTTCTATCGTTTTTTCTATAATTACTTGTAAAGCTAGAATGGCCTCGCGCGTTCCTCTATTTCGTCTAAATCCGAACTGATCTTCTCCTAATATTTCTTCCGCCTTTTTCTCCATCCTTCTTTGCACAATTCTAGTTAAAATTTTTGACGCATGGGAAGTTAAACTGATAGTTCTAAAATTTTCGCATCTATCCGCGCCTTTCCTTTTTGGCAAAGCTACTATGATGTTCCGTTTGTAATCTTCTGGAATCTCGCCTGTCAGGTATATGTGACTAACTAATTTAAATAAACGATCCATTACCTCTTGACCTGCGCACTTTAAGATTTCTGCCTGCAAGCCATCTATACCTGGTGCTTTATTATTCCTTAAACTTTTTAGTGCTAGCTCACACTCTTCTCTCATTATAGGACTCCCTAGGTTATCCCCTTCTACACTGCTTTCACTTTCTAATATATCTTGCACTTCCTGTCCCGCATATAAGTTTCCTAAATATTCTTTCCACCTATCTGCCTTCTCCCCGCTTTCGATTAGGATATCTCCTGCCTCATTCCTAATGCTTTTGGTACTAGATCCAATTTCTCTAAAATTTCTCCTAATTATTAATAATAATTTAGTGGAGTTTTTTTCTATAACTTATAAATTTTGAATTTCGTACTCTCATCAATAGCGTTACTACGAGATGGGGACACCACATGTATTACCGAAAATGTTGGGTTACTGGCTTTCACAGATATGTTGCAAAATATTTGAATCTTTGTTCTATTTACAAGAAAAAATATCTTTGATTTTTTCCGTAAAAAGCACAGGTAGTATCAGAGGAAAATATATTTGTGTGACACGGTACGTAAAGTCAGCGTTTTTAAAAACCATATTATCAGCACCTTTGTAACAGTAGAGCATTGTTAATATCGAATTGGCGTGTAAATTGTCAACAGAACAAAACAGTTAAAAATAGTAAGTACATAACGACAGAAGCAGATATTTAAAAAATACATTTCTTTAAGAAATTTTAACACCCTGTATCTCATTTAGTTTCCATTTTTTGGACATAATATGTTCATTAGAGATTTTCACAATATTTTGAAGTATTCTAACTGCTCTCGAGGATTGTTCGAGGCCTTCGTTCTATCGAAGGCCTCGGTTTGTTACACTCGTTATAGATCTCTCTGGAAACCTATTGTCGAGTACTATCCACGGCCAAAAAAATAAATACTTAAAAATAGCAAAAATCTTGGAAATTGCTAACTTATTAAGTGATATTTGAACAGTATAATTTTATGCTTCAAAATGTGAATGCAACATTTTTTATTAAAGCTGCTAAAAATTTAAGGGTAAAAGTCCAAGCTTCTTTGACATTTATAGTTCAAGAATTTTATGGTCAAGCAGTCATAGTTCTTCTATTTGGCGTGCTTAACAATATTTCACCTAACTTGGCACATCCGCTTTCTGGGATTCCAGGCGCTTGAACTCCTCGAATGCTGGATAGGTATGACACACCACTGGTATTTACATTACGAGCAAACTGTTGGACTCATGACCCACTAACAGACCTCAAATGAAAGATAATGTCACATATATAATATGCAGTAGTTTAGGTCGAAGACACATGGCAGCAGTAAGCTCCCAAAGCCCGCGAAATTCAAAACTACCTTCTTCATTTTGGACCCCCCAAGGGGGTCTGAAAATGTTCATTTTGTGAGAGCCGCGAGCCCAAAATGTGCGGCGCTCGTTAATAACTTTCTCAAAACGTAGACCGATTTAATTTTTTTTTCTACGAATCTTGAAATAAACTTATTCTTTCTACTAAACATCTATTCCAACTTGCGCTCTCACACTTGACTCACAAAAGATTCAAATAGTATGAAAATTTTTCTTTGAAATCTCGACAGCGCCCCCGATATTTTAAGTCTTCGTGGGGTGGACACCCGGAGTGACGGCGGTCTGTACATGGAAATAAATCATGAAAGGTTATACATATAAACTTTACTAAAAAGTAACACACGTCAGGGCGGTTTCTACAACACACCCTGAGCATAGTAATATATGTAATTTTGACCGGGGCTATATTTGAACAAGGAAGGTTTAGCGATCGTTCAATGTTTTTATTATCGACTTTCAGATGCAAATTTCTACCCGTTCGTTACGCAAACAATGCACTTGTTGGAATACCGGGTAGCGTATTTACTAAATGTACTTAACACCAGCACAAGGCACACCTTCATTCTTCCGTCGTACTAATTTCGTTTCACTCTTTTTTGTACCAATATATGTCCGGCTTTTTGCCAAGCGGAGCGAAGCGAAGCGATCGGAGCATTATCAGTGCCAGTCTTTGGCATTTATAATAACTTTCTTGGAAAACATATCTTTTAATTTAGTAAGAACACCACCTCGTTTCAAAACCTACCAACCAAAGCGAACGTATGTATTGTGCTGATATGCATTATATTTAGAAAGATGCGCTGCACACTGCAGTCGAGTATACTTCTTGAGCTATGTATTCAGTAGGCTTGTCTTGTGCGGGCGTTAAGCAGGTATCCGTAGTAAATACGCCACAGGGTCTCACGCAGCATGGACATCGACTACTCTAAATGGAACAACTGTGCCAATTTTCAGCCATACTAGTTTTCTCTAGGGTAAAATTTTACATTTCTGAGCTATAATATTGTAGTGTGTGTGATGTCATCTAGGAGTTGGGCTAAAATTGTTATTTCCCATCCTAAAACATTTCTATTAATTAATTTTCAGACTTTATTAATTCTCTTCCATAATTTGAAAATTGAGATTTTGACTTTGGCACCATGTTTCTCGCTTATTGGACTAAGTAAAGTTTAACAACTTATATTACAGGAATTCACCCATTGTATTTAAGGACCAGGCTGTAGGTATATTTTTTATTGCGCTTTTTCTCCACCTGGTACATATTTTTTCTTCAATTTTCACTTTCATTTTTTCTTCCAGTATAATAACATATTTATAATATATTTGTTGTATTCAGTAAAGTAACTTCTTCTTTAAAAACTATTCCTTGTAATTCAGACATTCACAGACAAAATACACTATTGTATGCCTAGGTACGTCTATGACCTACAGCATAGTTCTTATAGATGATCAGATGAAATATAACAAATAAATGTTCAATTGACTGCATATACTTCATTCTCAAGTTGCTTTTCGTAGGTTTTTTGTATTTTTTAAGTAAATTAGTAAAACAAACAAATCATTCACATTTAATTATTAAAAAAGGTGGGCTTTTTCTGTGATACGAAGCGTTGCAATGTTTTTCTTACTACACCACGATAGATATAACTAGACATTTTGAAACTTCACTAAACTTTGCAAACTCTTGGGGAATTCCAGGGTTAACGACATTATTTCCCGTGAAGATTTGTGGGTTTTAGACTAATGCTTAATTTTCTTCATGAATAGTTACAGTTGTATTTAATAGCCAGCAGTCTCTGAGGGTGCCTTAAGTAAGTATCGTATACATACACCATAAAAAGAAAGAAGTCAGAATCACGAAACTTCCGAACTAAGCCTAAATTGTTAAATAATATAATATAATTTTAACAATAATAATTCAAGGTGATTCACGAAAATCACTGACGATATTTATTTCTCCAGACAGCACAGTTATAATAATTCTGAAAACTTGTGATCCGACTTACGCGCTTACGATATTTTCGTATGAATATCACAAGAGATATTATTCTAAAATTAGAAATAGTGCATTAAAGTTACGTACGACAATATCGGGTGCACGGATAACGTGCATTGCGCCAGGAAATATTTTTAATTATTTTTTTCTGCATTAAATTGAAGCACAAAGAAAAACTCAAAAATATGGGTCAAATATTTTCAATATGTATTTCAAATTAATAAAAAAGAAGTCGTACTTGCTCATTGAATAATTTTATTATCGATGTCAAATGCCGACTTGGTTTATGTATAATATGATAATTTATGAATAGAGTTGGTAAGCAGCAGCCAGGTATAAGCGTTGTAAAACCAATATAAATTATTGTCAATATAAAAGTTGCCAACTTGTCATTTCAATAATCGAACCTTCCCAAACACCGATTTTTATGTATAAAAAACAAGGAATCAAGGAACGAAATGACATATTTGTAACATTTTTTATATATTGACAATAGGTACCTTAACAGCCCATAGGCTTAGTACCCCCGATAAAAGTTTTAGCAGGTACTTTTTCCTCTGGAATTCACGAATACACTCAGAAATGACGAGCTTTGATTGGTTTAAAATTCAATGAGTGAAATAGTCAATGAAATGCCATATTTTCAATTTTTCATTAAATTGCTAAGTTGACTAATAACTAATTTGTAAGAAAATTATAACAAAGGCAACGAAACATTTAATTATATTAATTTGTCTGGTGCGGGAGAAATCAAGATATTTTCATCCTACATGTCAATTTGTCCATATTGATGTGTTGATGTAGGTATGTTAGGTACTTACTGTAATTTCTGCAGCTTGCAGCAATTCAAACTGAGAACACTGTAAATAATGGATAATTCAACATCATTCATTCTGAACTCTTGAATATAAACACTAACTGCCAAATTAATGTATTTCAAATGTAACAACAAATAAGAGAATTTACGAAACCTTGTTTTCGACTGATTTCTTCAAAAAAGTAAGAAAGCAAGATAAAACGGTATGAGAGTTAGGTATAGGGAATGCTTATACTTTTTGAAGTAGAATACCATTCTATTTTAGATAGCATAGTAATATACAGAGTGTTCCATTTAAGAAAATTGATTACTACAAATTTAAAGTTTGTTCGATTCGACATCAGTTAAACAAGTTAGAGGCATCTTGGAAAAAGTACAAGGGGTGACTTACGATGTTGTGTATATCGCTTCTTCAATTCGAAAAACGTAGCAAAAATATGTCTTTCAAAACATGATGCAAAGCTGCAAAATTTCGAAAACTGATTAATATTCCTTCCACCTATCTATCTACCTTTTCCTCTCTTCCGATTAGGATGCCACCGTCCTCGTTTCTAATATTCTTGCTGTTAGATCCAAAAATTTCAAAATGGTTTCCATTTTTGAAAGTAAAATTTATTTACAGTATACCTTGTTGGATATGGATGGACGAACTGAGGGTATTATAGACATTTTATTTTTTGTGTCCCTTTTTATTTAACATGTCAACAATTTGTTTTTGAAGATAACTATATACATGCAGGGTGTGTCACGGCGAGTTCCTATTAGACGTTTGTGGAGAAACGCTCACAATAGAATTCTGAAATTTGTAATATCACGATTTCAAAATTTGAAAATTGAATTCTCTATTCAATGAAAGTAATGGCAACATAATCCAACTTCTGCTTATACCGGAAGTGGCACATAACTTCCTTATTTTAAATAGAACTACCTAATTTTTTTACACTTTCGAGTTCTCCATAAAATTTTAGATGGACTTTATCTAACATAAATAAAATCTAAATGTCAAAATTTCCAAGATATGCGAGTTTTCAATTTTTTTACAGTTGCAGGGTATCTACTCTTTGGCGTCTGCGCCAAAAGAAACAAATTCAAATCGAAACAATTGCCGGCGGTAGCATTAATGATAAAGGTCTAAATTAAAGTTCAGTGTACTCAGAGTTTGAAAATACTGCGCACAGTGATTAGGATGCGACATTAAACTGAGAAATTAAAATATTACCAGAACTCAACAAAATTAGATGGAACTACACTTTTTTATGCACTTTTTGGATTTATATCAACTCTAACTAAAATTTTCCGTATAATAAAATACCTAGGTGGCGTTCCACTTAATTTTGTGGAGTTCTGGCAATACGTGCGGCCACCGGGCACCGCAAGCGTAAAATCACAAAAAATACATTTTGGGCTGCCATGCTACTGGTCACTGCATCCTAAGTAAGTTAACTGAACTTGTTTTGTATCATGTTTGTTGAATTTTATTGCACCCCTGTTGCAGTACATTTCATTCATGACCAACAGCAGTAGTATTAAGTAAAGAGCTTCTGAAACGCCAAAACACAAAACAATTCAGCGGGTGGGGGTGGGGGGTCAACTTAACTTACCGTTGCATTCGTACTTGCCTGAAAGAAAATATAGCGGCGTCGCGTGCGATTTTAAAAATTCGCTGTAATTTATGATCTGGTATTTCGTGAAACGCACTGTAAAACTTCATAAATTCAGATGCACCAAAATAAGTATATTATTATTTGTAATTATCAACAGTAATTTGACGAGTACTTTTTATTTTGCCGGATAAATTTCTGTTTTGAACGAAATTTTGTTTCCAGGCAATTTGACGAATTGCCGTCTGGCAACAAAATAAAAAGTTCGAGTCTAATTCGGCTAGATGAGAATATGAGAATACGCACATGGGAAACTCGATTTTTAAACATTTTACAATCAAAAATACGAAATTTGGAACGTCGTCTTGGTAGCAAAAGGTAAATAAAAAATTATCGTATGTAATATAACAAGTGCTATGATTATCATCGATGATATCTACGAGCTGAAACCGAACTGCAGATTCAACGAGTCCGAAGGACGAGTTGAATGTGCAGTTCCGGTTTCACGAGTGATATCCCCGATTATTATACTTGAGCCGCCGAACAGACGGAGTGATGATCACTCTGCAAGAACGTGCTTTAGGCGGGACCACTATCAATTTAGGACAACCGAACCGCAGTGATGCGCTTTCTTTGGACCCAACGAAGTCGCATCACTGTAATTCGGTCGTCATAAATTAATATTGGCCCCGCCAGAGCACGTTCTTGCAGATTGATCACTCCGTCTGTTCGGCGGCCCAAGTATAATCATAGCACGAGTTATATTTGACGAGAGAATATACTGAATAAGATACATTAATTTACAGAATGAAACTTAATTGACATTTGAAATATGACACAAAGAAAATATATTTAATGCATTCTGATGGTCTGAATAATATCCTATTCCTAACAACGAACCACAATAAGGTGATAGATTTTTATTTTTTACTATATGTGATAGCTATGTAACCAAGCAAATTTTTAATTTCTACTGGTGCGAATCGTGTCAAGTGACTTCTCGCTGCCATTCTTACAAAAACATCACGGCTTACGAGATTTTATGCATATGAATTACATTATTTATACAGTTACGTTTTTCGCTACATTTTTGACAAAGCGTTAATCTAATTCGCAAATCACGTAACTCACAATCTGTCAACTTTACAGGGGACACAAGAAACTTCTTAAAATTTTGTTTTTGGTGCCTATCTTGATCACTATGAATTCTTAATAAGTTAACCCCACAAGCCACAGTGACACAGTAATTAAATTACTGCGTCATCAAATACAAAATTTTAAGACGTTTTTTGTGTTCCTTGTAAAGTTGACAGATTGTGGCTTACGTGATTTACGAATTAGACTAACGAAAGGTTGTGTCTCAAAAATAGTAAATCTCTTACCAGCAGTAGTTTAAATATTTATGTACACAGAAAAACTTGCAGCTTTCATATATTAAAGTCGATTTCTTAGGATGTACACGAAAATAATTTGTCACGCCCTGATTAAAACCAATATATGAAAAAATAATAACAAAATGGAATGATGCGTATTTTCGGGTAATCTAAGAAAATTAATTAATGCAGTTAATTTTGTTTCATCAGCACAAACTAACATCTAATCTATGAGATGCACATGCACATGCACAAGAGCAGTCGCCCAACTAAGGTTTTATCTGAAACCCTATTGGAAAGAAGGAATAATATTATAAGTATTTAAAAGTTGCAGGACTTCGTACTGATTGTACTGATTGGTCTGAAGTCTTTATAAAGTGCGTTATGAAAGTCTGGAATAAATTCAATATTTTTGTGCATTGCTGAGCAATATCCATCAGTCTTTTAAAGCTGGCGGGTGCATAGCATGGTCCAAAGGGCATTACCGTGAATTACCACAAACCAATTCCGGCAGAGAATGCTGTTTTCTCCTTATCGTTGGGATGCAGCTCGACTTTCCAATATCCACTTTTCAAGTTGATGGTGGAAAACCATTTGGAACCTGCCACTGTGTCTAGGATATCGTCAATTCGGAATAAGGGGTAGGTAACTATCGTTCTTGGTGACATCATTCAACCGCCTGTAATCTTCACAAAAACGAGTGGAGTCATCTGCGAAGGTTCAATTACCCCTTGTCTATGCATGTCTTTAATCAGGTTGTCCATTTCGGTTTGTTTTGCTAAGGGTACTCTTCTAGGAGCTTGGCTTAATGGCAGCATGATCACCGGTGTTGATTGTGTATTGAATTACTCCTGTCCGTCCTAGGTCACCATCTAGCAATAAGAAGACATCTTGGTACCTTATTGGGAGCTGAGTCGTCTTCTCACCCTGTATCTGGTCTAGTTGTTGGGAACATTCTTCTACCACCTTTTTCAGGGGAGTCGGTAAACTGGTTGTTGATATCTTCTGATCTTCTCCCTTCTTCTCGTTCTTCTCCACCTAGATACTGGTTCACACATACCAACAATCGTGCCCTTGCAAATCTTCTGCGAATACTGGGCGTTGGCCAGGTCTTACCAACGTCTTCAGACTGAGAACTTTATGATGAAGGAAGTGAGTTGTGTGTTAGTATTAATTTGAAAGAAACCTATAACCCTTTTCAAGTGAAATTAATTTCAGCATCTTTTGTTTAGAAATTGAATACGTTTTAGATATATGTTTATGGCAAGCTACTCCTACTTTCACGAGTTCTATTGCTTGATTGCTTCGGTGCTTCCCGAAAGTTTCCTAATAACTGGACTAATATACAGGCTGTTTCACTTAAATTCACCACCCCTGTTGTTTTCGTTATTCTTGTAGTTACAAAAATAAGTATATGTATAATCGCCTCATCTGATAGATAATTTTATTCTGAATACAGCCATGAAACTTATCTTTCATACTTTCTGAAATATTTGCGTTCAAAAATTTCATAATAATAACGTATAATAGCCAATAGTGTGCTTATTAGGTAGCCAAGTAATGGTTAGGGAGCCGCAATGGTAAATTATTATTGCTGTATTTTCTGCCATGCCAGACGTTATTAATCTTAATGTATCAAAGAATATGGCTATAAAAACATTGCATTCTTCATGATAGAGTCAGTAAAAGAAATGTATGTTGGTAGAAAATGTCACGGGACGCTCCCGCTTAAGATAAATTTGGAGTCCTTTGGCACCCACTCACAACTTGTAAAGTATTATTTTGGTATTCCTCATGATACAAAGAGTCAGCAAAATAAGAATCTGTTGGCAGAAAATGTGTCAGTAGCAACTTTTAATTTACCCGTTAACTTTGAAAGCGCGCCATCTGCACTGTGACTCAGATGCAAATTTGTTATAGCCATATTCTTGTTCCTCGTGTTGCATACATTAAGATTAATAGTGTCTGGCATGGTAGAAAATACAACAATAATTTACCCTAACTATAGAGTATGTTGTACCCGGGGGGTAAACCGCTGGGGGTTTATGTAGGAATTACAGGATTTAAAAGGAATTATGGGGATTTATAAGGAATTATGGGAATTTTTAAGGAATTATGGAGAATTATTGGGATTCATCGTGGATTACAAACGACTCATTAGGATTACAAGGGACTCATTAGGAATTATAGGTGATTTATTGGGAATTACAAGAGAAATAATCGTTGGCAGCAATTTATGCACATGCGCAGTAAGTTACCAGACAAGTTAGTTCGCGCTCTGAGAAGGGCTTCAGAAATTAATCTGCGAGAAATTAATACCTTAGATGATATTCGATGAAAAATTGTAGAAGTTATTAATCTAAATATGCCCATAATTCTCACTTCATGTCGGATTCTACTGCAAATTTACATCACCATAAATTTCTCAGTCCGAAAACTGGTTGGACACTTACCTCTATCCTTTCATATCCTAAGTTAACCTACGTATTTCCCTAAAAGTATAACATCCTACATCCCCAACTATTTGAGAGCAGTAGTCTAATGTGGGCCTACCCCTACCTCTTTTTATTCCTATCTCCGACTCTAGTCTGTCGCAAACTATTCCTTCGTGTTTCATCATGCGCCTGTAGCACCACATTTCAAATGCTTCTATTCTTTTTCGATCCGCTTCTCCTGTTGTTCAAGTTTCGCATCCGTATAGTACCGTACTCAATATATACGTCTTTGAGAGTCTCTTCCAAGTTTCTACATTAACCGTTCCTGAGCATAAGTTGTTTATTTTTGTTAAACGCAACTCGGCCCTGCGCTATTCTTTTTTTATATTTCTAGTGCTCCTACTATCGCCAGTTATTTGGCTTCCTAAATAGTAGAAATCCGCGACCTACTCTATCTTCTCAATTCCTATTATTTTTATTTTAGTTTTAGTTCTATTTTCACGCCCTCTTCATGCCGTATCCCTCTATCAAAACTGCTTCCATTTCGTTCAGAGCTATTTCTAATTCATATTTCCTGTATGCTAACACTGCTATATCATCCGCGAATTTGAGTACGCTAATTGTTTGGCCCTGTTCATTAATCCTTGAAGCTGTTCTATTCTTTACAGTATTAATCGCATCTTCGATAATAAGTTGAAAACTAGATGAGCCAACGCACATCCCTGTCTCACTCCCTTTCGGATATATACTTCTCTTCGTTCCTGCTCAAATTCTATAACAGCCGTTTGCTCTTTGTAGAGATTATTTATTATTCTTCTGTCCCTATATTTCATCTCTGCCTTTCTGAGCACTTCGAACATTTTCTCCCATCTTACGTTGCCCAATGTTTTTTCTATTGTTTTTTCTATAATTGATAGTAAAGCTAGAAGAGCCTCGTGCGTTCCTCTAATTCGTCTAAATCCGAACTGATCTTCTCCTAATATTTCTTCCACCCTTTTCTCCAACCTTCCTTGCAAAATTCTAGTCAGAATTTTTGACGCTTGGGAACTTAAACTGATCTAAAATCTTCACACTTATCCGCGCTTTTCCTTTTTAGCAAAGGGAATATGTCTTTTCTTTTGTAATCTCTCGAATGGCACCTGTTTCGTATACGGCTAACTAGTTTAAATAGACCACGGCAGACTTTAAAATTTCTTCCTGCAATCCGCCTGCTTTATTATTTTTTAAATTTTCTAATGCTAGTTCAAACTCGTCCCTCATTATAGGCCAGCCTAGGTTATCCCCCTCCACACTGATTTCCTTTTCTAATATATCTCCTAGTTCCCGCATAATAAGATTCCCAAATATTCCTTCCACCTTGTCTCTTCCTTTCTTCCGATTAGGATGTCACCTGCCTCGCATCTAATATTCTTGCTGCTAATTCCAATTTCTCTTAAATTTCTCCTAATTATTTTATACACTACGTCAGTTTTTCCTACTTCGAACGTATGTTCCACTTCTTTTTATTTATTATCAATTTCGCTTTACATAGAACATAAAATGTATGTGTAGAAAATAATGGTGGTCATGTTGAACAGTTTTATAAATTTCTATAGTATGGGCTTTTAAGTTTATACTTTCATTATTTCTGTTCATTATCTTTCGATACAAATACTTCAAATAAATCAAGGAAAACATGTGCCATGTAAAAATCTCAAAATATAAGCAAACACGCAGTATGCTGACTGTGCATCCTCTTATGAGTAAATATGATGCATATAGTAAATAGCCTATATAAGTACTTAAAATTCTCGCTAAAATCTTACGAATCCATATAGGAATTACAGGAATTATTGAGGATTTATGGGAATTATAGGGGAATTACGGAGGATTTACAGGAAATCGGCGGAATTATGAGGATTTACGGAGGATTTATTGGATTTATTAAAGAATTACAGGAATTATTGGTGAAATATAGAGATTATATCCCTAAAAAAAAAGATTTATGGTGTACATTATTTTTACGTCAGCGGTTTACCCCCCCGGTTGTACCTAATTTATTTTGTTCTCATTGTATCCAATCAGTTTGTCTTTTATAACAAGATAAGCAATTAATAGGTAAACAGTGAGTATTTAATGGCAATTTAATGAAAACAAAGACAACAAAATAAATCAAAGCGCACCTACCTACTTGATCATACGATCTTATGAGTACCCTTTTTAAATAAGTATACTAAGGAATAGTGGGAAATAAAACCTCCTTTATCACGTCTTCAAGCTTTCGGATTTATTTTAATCCTTCATCAGGAAAACCTAGCAAATACAACATTGCAACAGTGAGCACAAAGATAATCAAGCAAAAGTGCAAAAACTTACAGTATTGTGGAGACCTCCCACACAAACCCCAAAAGTATTCAAAAAGCATCAGACAAAAGGTGAAAACATCTGATGGATGGAACTGGTACAAAACCCAGTAAAGTGTATTTTGGGTACATCTCGTAAATGGTCCACTGACTTAGCTCATTTAAATCAAAAACACATAGACAACAACACAAGTGACATAACTATTGCACAAAATTATTTAAAAACTCTTAAAAAACTACATGTAATTATTACAATTATTATAATTATTATAATTGTCAATTAGAATAGGTAAAAAGCGCGCACATCAAAATTCAAAAAGCTTTCTAAGTATTAGTAAAAAGCAGGAGAATTGACAAGAGGCATCCCGAATAAGGTAAAAGTAACTAGACATTAGTGAAATACCAACCCACTGACAAAACAGGCGGTAAGGTTCAAAAATCTAACAAAATTTTACAAAATAAACAGCACCACAGCCATGGAACAATATTATGGAAAAATGGTACGTAACAAGTAAGGAGAATAGAATAAGGGGTTTTCCCTGAGAGGGAGAACAGATAGATAGCCCCCAAAATAAAAGTAAAACGCGGGTCAATGACCTACAGTAAGGTTGTCTAAAATTAGTGATAGGTATGGTGATAATAATTATGTTATGTAGATATAAGAGAGCCCTAAACTTTAAGGGAGAAACCCAGCTCTAAAAAAATTGATAACTATTCAATTGAGGTCAGTGACCTCAACAGGTAAAGGAACAGGATTTAAATAAGGTAAGGTACCTAAAGCAGATAGGTGCCTATAGGGTAGGATTACCGTGGTACAGACTTTGATGAAAGAATCAACCAGAGGTAGAAAGACTGGCGTTATTTGTATGTAGGTACACTGGTATGGAGGCTAAGGGACCTCTTGCTCACGAACTCCCATCCAAGGAGTCTTCAAGTCTTCTGAATGTCCTTCTTTTCGGCACTGCCCCTCCAGGTCGAGAACCCCGACAACGTCCTCCAGGAGAGTTCTTTGTTACTTTACCTTACACAAAGGATCTTACTTATCGCATTGATTCGGTTTTTAAAGATGAAACCCTTTTGAATATAGTAAATTCCTACAACTTTAAAATCTCCAATCTTTTCAGTAATACCAAAGATCGTACCAGCCTGTTACGCAATTCAAACATTGTGTACAAAGTCCAGTGTTCGGACTGTCTTAAGGTGTATGTCGGTCAGACTTGTCAATATTTGCGGGCTCTCGCCTTGCTGTCCATCATGGTGACGTCAGAATATCTGTAGGAAACTGTGCTCTGCATTGAACTTGACGACACCATGGACTTTGTTGGTGTGTGAGTGAGTGAGGTTAAACTACGGAAACGTGTTTTTCTCAAAATGCTGTACATAGACTCCAGCGATAGTAGTACCGATACTGATAACCTCAGTAATATTTATGTTTATCTCTCCATCTTTTGAAAACCCTCCATATGGGTGTACAAATAACGCCAGTCTTTCTACCAAAAGGTTGATTCTTTCATCAAAGTCTGTACCACGGTAACCCTACCCTATGGGCACCTATCTGCTTTAGGTACCTTTCCTTATTTAAATCCTGTTCCTTTAGCTGTTGAGGTCACTGACCTCCATACAATTGAGTGACCTTAATAATTGAATAGTTATGATTTTCTTTAGAGCTAGGTTTCTACCTTAAAGTTTAAAGCTCTCATATTTACATAATGTCTACATAATTATTATCATCTTATACTTAGGTCATTGACCCCCTTTTTACTTTTGTTTTGGGGGCTATCCATCTTCCCCTCTCAGGGAAAACCCCCTTATTCTATTCTCCTTACTTGTTAGGTACCATTTTTGTATAATATTGTTCCATAGCTGTGGTCCTGTTTATTTTGTATAATTTTGTTATATGTTCGCACTTTACCGCCTGTTTTGTCATTGAGTTGGTGTTTCACTAATGTCTAGTTACTTCTTCCTTATTCAGGATACCTCTTGTCAATTCTCCCGCATTTTAGTAATAGGTTATAAAGTTTTCTGAATTTTGACGTTCCCGCTTTTTATCTATTTTAATTAACAATTACATGTAGTTTCTGGGAGTTTTTGACTAATTTTGTACAATAGTTATGTCACCTGTGTTAGTGCCTATGTGTTTTTGATTTAAATGAGCTAAGTCAGTGGACCATTTGCGTGCTGTTCCCATATTACACGTTCCTGGGTTTCGTAACAGTTCCATCCATCAGATGTTTCACCTTTTTGTCTGATGCTTTTTGAATATTTTTGTGGGGTTTGTGTAGGAGGTCTCCACATTACTGTAAGTTTTTGCACTTTCGTCTGATTATCTTTGTGCTCACTGTTGCAATTTTGTATTTGCCAGGTTTTCCTGACGAAGGATTAAAATAAATCCGAAAGCTTGTCCGAAAGCTTGAATACGTGATAAAGGTGATTTTATTTTCCACTATTGCTGTGACTGTATCCCCGTTTAGCTCATAGTATATTATTTATGAACTAAACAGCGGTCTACTCTTAACTTTCTATACGTTTTTTAAATTAAAATATTTAAAAAAGTATTGAAAATATGCGGTATCTGTGCCATATTGCAGTAACCAAAATAAAATTGTGTATCCCATGAGGTGATTAAGTGATAATATTCATGTCTGAAATTTTGCAAATATCATTTTCATTTGTTTTTATAATTACATGGTTGAAAATGGAGAACCAAATCTACAACTGTTGTATTTAACTTATTTTCTCAAGTGCAATATTGCTTGCTGTATATATACTTGTACGCTTGGTGCAAGTATTAGCAAGAGCTAATTATTAGCCGAACTATGAGGCGGTAATGAGTGGTACTGGACCTTTCGAACAACTACTCCTCGGGCAAATACCCCGCCAGGCATTGAATTGTAGAACTAAATCCAGATTTTGTGTACTACGAGATCTTATAACATGCAATATTGAAAAATATCTGACATACATAACACTACTGCTGGTAGAACAGGAAAGTAAGTAGAGGTCTAAGGATGTTCCAAGCCCCACGCGATATGTTTGGGGTAGCATCCCGTATAAGACCTCGTAGTACACAAAATCTGGACTCAGTTCTATAAATCAATGCCTGGCGGGGTATTTGCCCGAGGAGTACACAAAATCTGGATTTAGTTTATATAATTCTATGCCTGGCGGGGTATTTGCCCGAGGAGTAGTTGTTCGAACGGTCCAGTCCCACTCATTACCGCCTCATAATTTGGCTAATAATTAGTTCTTGCTAATACTTGCACCAAGCGTGTAAGTATATACAGGATGATTCAAAACGGGCGTGCCAAATTAAAATGGGTGCTAGAGGAACTCAAAATAAGGCGAAAAGTTTATATGAACATATGTTCTAAAGTGACTACTAACAGAGATATAGGGTGTAAAAGTTTTAATATTTTTTATTATCTTAGGAACTAGGGAAGTTATTGAGTTGAAATTTAGGGTATCGTTTTCATTTGCCAAGTTCTAATTTTCCAAAAACATTTACTCTGCTAGCCCCATCAGTAGCGTTGCTACGGGGTAGGCCGTTTATTTATTTCCCCAATCCAATGTTACGCCAGGAGTAGTTGCTCGAACGGTCCAGTACCACTTGTGTAGATATTATTTGTAATTAAAAATTACCGTTGCAGAAAAGTGTATTGTGCAGAAAAATATTGTGTTTTCCATCGGTGGGTTAGTATTTGTTTTTTATGTTTGTATCTTTCAATTGTTTGGACTTTAAATCGTTTTATTCGTTCTAGAATAAAATTGCATGCCTATTTGTAATAACCTTGTTTCTTTTTCTTTATAATAAATTATTTGGTGATCTCCGCCCTCCTTGGAGTTCTTATTTTTTGTCTATGGCACATTTACCTATCTAACATACCTGTTTTTGTCGAAAAATCGAAGTGTAATATGCATTGTGCATTTATCTTCTAAATATATAAAAAATACCTAACGTTCTTAATTCAAACACAATTTCATCGGAAAGTTGTATGACAGACACATTTTTAATACAATATTGTGTTGGCACCATGCCTATTCTATAATGAAAACTAATGCACCCATATCAACTTTTAGCATCCAGAGGATAAACAGGATTAGTATAATCTTCAAACTTTAACAATCATAAATACTAAGTATTTCCATAAAACTGTACGAGGCAGGTACACCTTGTGGAAATACTTAAAAGTTAAGGCAGTCTCCAAATAGAACAGGTACCCAATTTCTTGGAATCAGCACTTAATTTTTGCATGTCTTTTGAAAGTTGGTATGAAAGAAAGTATTTACAGGAAGTGTATTTATATAAGACCGTTAATAAGACCCTTCACTATTTCGGGGCGTAATTTAGTTGACCAGAACGAGTCAAAAAGTTTAGGGTCATATTTGAAATGCTTCAGGGAGCTACAGCAGTTCAAGGGAGTTTATTAAAAAGGTTTTTTAATTATTATCTCAGAAACCTGACTTATAGAAATTATCTATCGTATTGAATGTTTCAAATGTGCACGGAAAACCGCATAGGTACTACTAATTTCGTCTTTGTGGGACTCATCAGTTAGGCGGTTCCTTACAGCTCGCTTAAATCGTGTAATATTACTTACCTATTATTATAGAAATTCTGGTACGTTTGGGTCACACGTCGGTAGAAGACAGTTACTTTATTATCTTGGAGTTTATTTTACTATTAGTAATTAAGTGCTTATGAAAAATGTTATTATTTTTTTAAATAGCAGATGTAGATACCTATGTAGTCTTCGGTAAAATAAACCATTTCATTCATTCATTCATTCATTCATTCATTCATTCATTCATTCATTCATTCATTCAATAAGAGGTACCGGGCAGTTTGACAACTACTCCCCTACCGCTTCATTATTGGACTAAATCCAATTTTTTGTACACATAACACATTCATAACGTGCCTCCAAGTACTTATACAGCTTACTAGCAGGTTATAAAATTACATACTGCATATCTGAAACGAGTACAGAAAACCGATCGCCACTGGTTTCGTCTCTTTGGGACTCATCCGGTACGATGCCTCCCTACACGTTTGCATCTTGCCGTACTACTATAACTTATTAATTATACATATATATATACTGACGCTCTCGGTTTAGATATTAGCAAGAGACCGTTATTTCCGAGGTTATTTCAGTAATTATCTGGATAATGAAAGTTACTGGACAGTTTGAACAACTACTCCTTGGGTAAGTACCCCGCCAGGTATTGTATTAAGAACTAAATCCAGATATTATTAGACGTCTCGTAGATGGTATAGTACAAAAAATCTTGATTTAAGATTTAAGTAGTTCTGATGTCCAGTAAGTATTTCCCATAACTTACATTTTTTTAGTTAATGAAGTAACTGTCTCTTGCTGACACGTATCTGACCCGAACGTGTCAGTAAGATGCAAGTTGTAGCTAATATTACTTGATATTTCACGTGCTTCCCTCGACATCTAATGCATTTTAGAACTGTCAGTCAGTAACGGAGTTTTAAAATTTGTGGAAAACGGTTCATTTCCATTTATGGTAAAAAGAAGTATCTACCGAAGTTACGTAAGGTAGTTGTACCAACTACTGACACCTTAAGGCTTTCGCCACATTCATAAGTTGGTAACAAACATATCCCAGGTTATGCCTTAATCAAAGTAAGACATTGGATTGGGTTACCAAACATTCGAACTTGTCGGAAAGAAATGGTCAACCTTTCCCCATTTGATTTACATTCCCTGTTAAAATTGAATTACAATAAAAATTACCATAATGTACCAGTTTCTGACACGTGTTCCAATTACTGACCATGAAAGACCCAATTACTGACAATGTTCAAATTTTCAACAATTTAAATGAATTTGGTAAGTATTTTATTTTAAATCGTTAAAATACATAAAAAAATAATTTTGTATAATTATTTTACTTACTGCCAATTAATTCGCGAAATTTATAAGTTTAATAAAAATTTAACAAACACGAATTATTAGTTGCACAATTATTCGCATATAAAGCCATTCATTCCACTAGCTCCTGCACATTCTTCATGCGCCCAATTCTTGCAAATTTGGCACCTTATCCATTTTTCCATACTTTTACTTACGACTTAATACATCGTCACAGTAAATACAGTTGAAGTCTTCTTGTTCTTCTTTGCCTTCTACTTCTTTTTGTGGTTTGTCTACTTCGGGTATTTCCTTTTTTGTGGTAAATTTGACTTGATTTAATTTGGTGGATGATTTTTTCTTATAAACTTTCATTTGAGGCAGTGTTTTTGAATTGTTCTTTTTCTCTTCCCTTTTTCGTTTTCTTTCTTCCTTTTCTAAAAGCAGCTTCTTTTTCTCTTCCCCTTTTTTTCTGTAATACTCCCTCCATATTGACCTGATGTCGCAACTGACGGAAGTTTTATTTTTTTTTGGATTTTGGAGTCGGTTTTACTATTACTTCTGGCCAAAATAAGGATTTTTTTAATGGAGTTTGTATCAAGAAGTTGCATTTTTGTTACGCGAAAACCGTTGTCAGCTAATTGAAGCGTCCAATTTACAAGCAGATTTTCTTCATCCTTTGAAAGATCAGCGTCTGGCCCTACTTTCCTTTCCACTGGGTAGACAACCTGTATGCTTGTACAACAACGTAGTTTTTGGAACATTGAATGTTTTGCTAGCTTTTAAGATTGACATTCCTTTTGAGACAGCTTCTAAAGCCCCTTTCATGGACTCCACAGAATACTGAAACCGTTTTGGAATGGTAGAAACTGTAACAAGAATACGGGTACATATTACTGGCACTGGGGTGAACCGAATACTGACACTTATTTTCACACGTTGATTCTAGAAGAAATTAATAATAATAAAGTAACGGATTTCTGCTACTTAGGAAGTAAAATAACTCAAGACGGTAGGAGCACTAAAGATATAAAACAAAGAATGGCGCAGGGCCGAGTTGCGTTTAACAAAAAGAAACAACTGTTATGCTCGAGAACGGTTAATGTAGAGACTAGGAAGAGACTCTTAACGTCGTATGTATGGAGTACGGCATTATACGGGTGCGAAACTTGGACAATAGGAGAAGCGGATAGAAAAAGAGTAGAAGCGTTTGAAATGTGGTGCTACAGACGCATGATGAAGATACCGTGGATAGATAAGGTTAGCAATAGGGAAGTATTAGAAAGAGTTGGGGAAAAGCGAAAGGTATGGAAAACAATAAAGAGTAGGAGAGATAGGATGGTAGGACACCTTCTAAGACACGAAGGAATAGTTCGTGACATACTAGAGTCAGAGATAGGAATAAAAAGAGGTAGGGGTAGTCCTAGATTAGACTACTGCTCTCAAATAGTTAGGGATGTAGGATGTTCTACTTTTAGGGAAATGCGTAGGTTAGCTCAGGATAGAAAAGAATGGAGGTACGCGTCCAACCAGTCTTCGGACTGAGAACCTTATGATGATGAACTGGTCAGTAATTGATACCAGAAAATTGTAGGGTATTGTCTTGTAAGTTATGAATGAGATAAGGATATACCTAATCACATTAATTGAAAAAAGACAGATGCAGAAAAGACGACAATGTACCATATTTACTGATACAAGTGTCAGTAATTGGGACATGCATATTAAATCGTTGTACCAATAGCTGATACCTTGTTTTTTACTATTTTCTAACGTAGAAACAGTTCGAATTATAAAAATTATAAAAATTTTATGATATAAATGCACACCAATCACCAAAACTGTTTCCAAACCTTAAGTTATAAAATAAACTTGTGTGTGTCAGCTCCGACGCACGACTGGAGTTTACTCCTTACGAACAATTATTTTAACTTCATTCACTTGATATAGGGTACACGCGAATGTCAGTTTTATACCCAACTGTGTATTTATCAGATAGTTTATGTTCGAAAATGTCCAACTACATCAAAATATAAATTGTTTATAAATTCAGTAATTAAGTGACAATCTGCTAAACGTCGATCCCACTGGCAATGAAATAAATACTCTTCCTGGTGTTCGAATAGGCGTTGATTCACATTTCGGCACTAAGCAATATTTGGAGTATTTAATATTAGGTTTTTCCATATTAAATCAAAAGATTCAACAAATTTAGGAACGAACAAACACTGCAAATGCTGACTTTCAATGCCAACTGTAATATCTACTCTATGCCACTCTATTTTCATTATTTCCATACTCTATGCAGTCAGACATAAACAGCCGTATCCATAAGATACGTACATAATTTTAGGTAACGTAACGCCTTACTACTTATAAAATTTCCGTACCGCGGGCTATAACTGAAAATCTATTCTTATAAGGAGTAAACTCCAAAAACGAAATTTACTGCGCCTTCAAAAAGAAACATTCGTTTTAACTTACCTGATAAGAACCACATGAATAAAAACTGGAATCCGAACACGCTGATCTGTTGCTCAACGTCGGTATTACAGTTTTCTAAATATCTTTGAAACTTTTTAATTACCTCTTTGAGTTGTCAAAACATAACTACGTACTGGGTTTATTAATGTCCCTTGCAGATACCTTATTATTAAATAAAACAGCCAATTGTCAGTATAGTTGGTACAGAGTCAGTAAATGGTACAACTACCTTACCTCTGCTAGTTTGACTTTGACATTATTATGGACAAGACATATTGTGAAACCTAAAAAATCAAAATTATCTACCTGAATAATTTACAATATTTTAGAAAGATTAGATTGTAATAAATCAATTTGCTCGTTAAGTAAGGTTTATTTTTTATCATGTTGTTTATGTTTATAAATTTCTATAGGTTCCAAAATATCTAATTGGTAGCCTTTTTCCAATGTGTACAGTAGTTTAGTTTCCTAATACGTAGTACCTATTTAAACTTAAACCTTCCAATATTTTATCTCATACCTAGTTATTTTGTTTAATCCAAAATATAAAACTAATAAATTTTGTAGAACATGTATATACCAACTAAAGTGCTCTGTAACAGTAATTACGGTGAAACTGGTAGACCTATTATAAGTATAAAAATTAAAATTTTACAAACCATTATTTCGAAATATTGAAATTAATAAACAGAAATAGGATAAAAAATATAACATACCTACTTAACGAAGAAATTGATTTAATACGAATTAAACTTTTTAAATTATTGTAAATTATTTAGGAAGGCAATTTTGATTTTTTAGGTTTCCTTGATAGTCTAAGATCCCGATTAAGGTCAACCTTCACCCATCTGTTTTCCTAATGAAAGGTACCTATTTTTTATCAAACATAATACCTATATAAACAAACAAATCGCGGATGGGTTGCCTAATTATATCAGGTCAAGACTACCCTTAATTAAAAATAATGTAATAATTTATTTTTTTATAATTATTTTTTTATAATTCTTCTGCGATTTGTAAAATACAATTTAAAAGCTAATCCACAATATTATTGCAAGTTATTTTGTTTTGAAACAATAAAGAGATCTTGGTCCTTTTCAGAAAATATTTTGATTTAAAAAAATACGCAGATATAAAGAAGTTGAATTCTCAACTTTACCTCTTCATATCACCAAGGGTGATCGAGTAGATTTTTTTTTATTTTTTGGGGCCTCTTGAAGGTTCCCTTGCGACGTACTGGAGAGTTTATGCGCCATTTTGTATACACCCTGTATAGTACTATAAACTTATCAAAAAACTTAGAATAACACAAATAATTTAATAGTAAACCATCTAATATACGTAGGTATGCAAAAATATTATTTATATGCCCATAATGCCTATGTTTTGCCTACATATATCTTGCCTATGTCTTCTACCTACCTGAAGATTAAGTTTTGTAGGAGATTTTGGTTACTTTTTCATGGGAGTAATCAGTAATTCCAGTCTTCATGAATTGTCGGTACATTTCTGGAGCATCCTGTATAGTTGTTTTATAATGTAATATTAGATAAAGAATATTAGACTTATAAAAATGTTATTAGGTACTATAGGTATATTTAGCTTTTAATTTTCTAATGCTCATATACTATTAAATGCGTTACTTAACACTCTTTTAAAATATAAATAACACAACGCAGGAAAATTGTTGGCTTAGATAATAAATTACTTACTTAGTTTTTCATTGAAGTAGGTACCTACCTATGTAGATAAGTAACAAGAGATGGTTTCTTTGATATTGCACTTATCCTAATAAAATAACGATTCCGATTATAATAACTGAACGCCATAATGTGCATATTAAAAAAGTTTGGAAATGATTGCCGTAATAATCCCATAAATGTTTTATGATACGTATAATATATACTTACAAGTTTATAAGTACGAGCACATTATTATATTCATACGAAGCTGCCGTACATTTACGAGGTCGTTGTGAAATGATGAATCACATTATTCATTGCATATCTAATTATATACCTACTTCCCATTGTTTAATGATAAATATAAAGTGTTGCCCAAGCAAAATTGGAGGGAATTCCCTGTCGCCAGTTCATTCATGTTTGAATATTTAACTTCTAATTCAAAAGTCAAAAATATAAATCCTCAAATTAAATATGGTAACGCAAGTTCTTCTCTAACAAATTTCAGATCGTTCAGTATAAAAAACGCGATGATGACTATGAAATTTATATCCGTCTTCAATTACATAACTGCAATTTACGCAAACAATTCAAAGTTTAACACATGCCAGTTTAGAAAAGTGATATGATCTGCGTGTTGTGATAAATAAATTACTGCCTTGGATTCATACTACGTCCACATGGCAAAGTAACCTAATGGGATACAATGAATTTTAATAATGCGCTGATGTCGGTCAATCTGCATTCCGGGAACACCGCCTGAGTGACGACAGCGGGAGTTTCTCGATACTGGGAAACATTATGAATCTCAGGTTTGATGATCCAGACTGTTGATACCACCACTTAAACTATCTTAACGTTAACGCTTAATAATAATGGAAGGGATAGTATATTTGAAAATATGAATGAATGTGGGGGGAGGAGTTCTCTAAGTGGACACTCCCTAGGGGCGTTTTGTTGCCCTCTACCAGGACACTGTCCGTCACAGATATATAATTCTTCAGTTTATGTTTTGACCACAAGTAGGTTAGAACGTACCAGCAAAGAAATTATTTGTCACATTTAAATACGTTAAAAACATAAGCGGTGCAACAAGTGTCTCACGAGTGAATTTACCTTGGTGCATTTTTATATTTCAATTTGGAATACATTTTCGGAAGTGAATTTGCGGTTTATAGTAAATATGACTATGGAGGGTTCATATTTTACGAACTTGGAATGTGTTAATGGGATGTTAGATAGGGATATACGAACTGCTAAATTACCATATTATATTTGGAGGACATTAAAAAGTAGTGTAAGTGGAGTGAATATAACCTCTCCGAGGGATAGATCACCTAAACATACTAATAAATATGATGTTGACAACAATGAATTTTTCCATCACGCAAGGAGGAAAAAGCACCTCTGGAAGAGTAAGTTTTTAATTTAATACAAATCTAACTAAATACAAATCTCAATAGAAAATAGGCGGAGCATTAATCAACAGGTGGCCAATGGTAACGTGGGAGAATGTTACGGTTCAATTAGCAAATATGTTAAGCAGAAGTATTTTCTACGTGTTAGAGACCTTAGGACCTTAACCTTCAATGTCTCAACCGCTGTGGAGTCTGTGTAGACATTAGTATTATTTGTTCCTTGTTTCACTCTGCCGCATATATTGTGCGGAGGTATTTAGTTAGGTATATGATTCATTAATCAAAGAAAGTGATGCATTGGAAACTTTGTAGTTTGGCAGAATCAATACTTTTATGTCGGAACAAACCAATGCTAGGGTAACTTACCTTACCTTATATAGGTAGGTAGTTCAACCACACTTTTTCTTTACCGGCTGTATTATCCATCCGCAAGAAAATAACTCTAACAATTAAAAGTAAATTTACCTATATATTGTAGGTAAATCAATTTACCTACTTACATTACCAGCTCATTCAAAAACAAAACTGTAGATATTACTGCACCTGCACGTACGTCGTTCAAAGTTTTTTTTCTTTTCTTGTGTTATAATTTTATAGAAATGTAGTAAATAGTTTGGAATGATACATTAAGGAAAACAACTTGCAATTAATGGCTATTAGTGCAATGAACAAATCTCGCAGTTCATTCTTTCATTGAACGACAAATTTTATAAATATATCTACTTAAAGCCATTAAAGTCGTTTGCTTTTACAGTGTTTTTAATTGCACATTGTAATGGATGCACAATACGCCCATTATGGTTTTTTACATAACTGTTCGTTTGACTATTCGGCTGGACAACGCCATGTCATTTATTTTACGTCTTGTCCAGACATGTCTTTCTCACGCTCTGGCGCCCTTTCTGTGTGTTATCCAAACTTATTTATATAGCAAGTGTGGTTTCTCTCCAAATTAGGTATACCGACAAAAATCTCATATTTCATTTTTTCTTTTGTTACAGGGTTACGAAACGTAGTACTAATTGTTGGAGTTTATCTTAGTCTTATTAACGTTCGTTCGACTTCATCCGCACCAACAAGTAAACAAAAAATGGAAGACAACAGAAACCAAAGTAAACCAAATTGGGTTAATCCCTGTGACTCCGACTTCAGATCAGATAATAGTGCCATACACAATTCAAATTCGGAAGCTAGTGATGAGTATTTGTTGAACTCCATCGTGCATCAAGCCAAGATCGCTTTTTCTAGAGCAGAAGAATTCAAAGAGGATTTTGTAAGTGTCTACAAATAAATTTTACGAATACATTTTCCCGTCAACTTTCATTCATTATTTGATTCATTAATATTACCATTACTACAGATTAATTAGTATGCGTATTTAGTTTCATATTATACCGTCCGTTGATGTCTGATTACATACCTACTATCTTATGTTTTTCGTCTCTTTTGCATATGTGTAATACGATACATCGTTCTTTTTCTATCGGATACAAATAGTTTCGTCTCTGTCACATCCGGTAAAATCATCCTGTTCGTTATCCTCCGTCTTTAATAGTTAACTATTGTTCTACGGTAATCAATTAACATAGCCAAGAGGAAGCCGGGTCAATTCTAGAAGGACCGGGAGACAATCGTGCCGGTCTAGACTTCCTTCATATTATTTTATAAATACGTTGCTTTATTTAATTCTTACACGTAACCTGTAGTACAGCAATTTGCTGTTGTAAAAACGCAGCTTCAGCCGCCTACTCGCCGATGGCGTCAGGCAGTCTACGAAGTAAGGACAAAAGTTATGTAGGAAACTACTTATCATGTTCCTTATGGAAATAACAAATGACATCCGATATGTTTAGTGTTGTATCTACCCTTTTCTCATAAATACTGCACATACTAAAACATAAATATTTATATACATCTATATATGTGTGTGAATTGGAATCACCTTACGTGATGTTTGTAGAGGCAGGTGCAGATATGACTGTGTTTGTTTTGGGATCTTGTGTTTGGTCTATAATTCCCAGCATCATACCACTACATTCCATTCATGCATGCATTGAAAATAATCGCTGCTGATAGTTTTGCATTATGCATACTTGTGAAGTAACTGCTTTACGTTATCAGAATCGCCATAAAAATCACAGTTACCATTGGATACATCGTGCCGAATTTTACAACTTTAAAATAGGGTTTATTTTTATGTTCAGAAATATAATGTGCATAAAGTGCATAATTAATAAATAGGAGAGGAAGTAAATATTTTACGTTGCCGTCGCATCATATACCGCGAAATACCACGAGTTACACGTTAATGAAAACGATAACATTATGTGTGACAACCGCATATTTAGTTACTAATCAAATTGAGGTTGGTTCGAAGAAAAATAGTTTACGCTAGTATCCGTGGGACACTAAGCGCTGTAGCTGTATCCACCTTATCAATTTTATAATCATCCCACAATAATAATAAACATTCAATATATTAAATGACTCGTTTTTTCTTTCAGATTCGTCGAAATTTTAATACCGATTTTGATAGCCTGCATACATCGTGGAAACATAGCTATTATGATTGGCTACCAACTAAGGAAGATATTCCCAAGAACTTGGGGGAAAATTTACCTCCAGAGTACCTCAAAACATTAGCTGTAAGTAGTAATATATACCTATATATACCTATTCATAAGTATGCATGAATGAACAAAAAAGACGGATAAAATCAAAATTTTCTACACCTATGCAATAATTAGTAATGTTTGCTGTCTTACAGTTGGACGATACACTAATAAACACGTACGAGTCTCTCCAAAAAATTAATGTTGGTTTGGAACAAATTAAATGGGATCAAGAAGACGAGAAAGGACCACATCTGGAAAATTTCACCACTTCTGAGGACTATCTGAAGTTGTTGCTTTGCGAAATTCAAACGGCAATAAATGAACACGGTCTTACTCCACGGGATGATGTTGACAGAAAAATAATGGGCGATGAATTTCGACGCATGCATGACACTTCAAGTAAGAACCTAAGAAATTGGCTCATTTATCGAGATTATATGAATGCTCTGGAGTATGTGATTGAAGTGTTCAGTTTCTTAAAAAAAAATCTTTAGGTGCATATTATTCCGAAAAGTATTAAGTAGATATTATGCCTGTACAAAATACAAATAGGTATAGAAAAGGCAACTACATAATGACTATGGTACATTTGCCAACACGCTTAATGAAAATGTATTTCAATTCGTACCTACTTCTGACTCTATGTACATTTTACACTAGTATTATTTATTGTGTACATTTTTTTATTATTTTATATTTATCTATTGTGTGCATGTATTTATAAGGTTGTATATATACGTTTTATTTATTGATGAAAATGTGAATAAAGGGTCCCGATGAATTTTTGTTAGTAGTATTTATTTTTTTGATTTGATATTATTTTGTAATTAAATAAAATTAACGTTTTTGTTTCTTTGACTGTATAGTTGTTACTTAACGAAATATTCTTAAACATTTTAACTGTGATATAGAGCACATAAAATAAAATATTGATTGTTATGACTTGTTTAATTACCCGTTGACCCTACCTACGTGCAAACAGATCTTAAGCTTATTCTAGGAAAATCTTGAAAACTATTAGGACACAAAAATGTGGCGAAAATGTAGTCCCATAGTGAAGGTGGCCAATTTCTTTTACAAAAATTCGCCTTAGTAAAATATTCATCCCCGAGGAGATATTCACCCCTAAAGTTGAATTTTGAAAATCTTTTTTCTGCAATAGGTAGGGAAAACTACCTAATTATTGGCACTTTAAGGTATCACCGAGTTACAAAATGGCTTAAGAAGTCAGTTTTGCCCATGCAGAACTGGTTGAAATGAAAATATAAACATTGAAATCCCCAGAATTCGGATTATGTACTGAAAATCGCTTCATGACAATATTTTTTATTAAATTTTACAATAATATTTTAGAAACATATTTTGCCAGTTATTTGCACCAAAATCCAATAATTGGCATACCTAAATTTCTAATTATTGGCACCAAAACCTAGTAATTGGCATACCCAGTTTTCTACTTATTGGCACCGCGACATTCACGATTATTACACTTTAAACAGTTTGGTCGGTAGATAATTAGTAAATAATTTTATTATAAGTGAAAATTAGAAACTTTGCATTCAGCGTAGCTTTATTTTTCAAAAAATCAGAAAAAATATTAGGTTAACTTTTTTTATACCATTTTTTAGAACATGTTTTACACTGGGAATTTTTTGCATATAAACTATAATGGTTTATTAAACACTTTTGATGATAATGTGCGAGTGCATGATACATTTAATACCGCAGTAAGTTTGATTTGTAAATACATACTTTTATTGGAATTGGTGGCCGTTCCGTACATCCCATTTCCGTACACGATGCACGTGTCGCGATACTGGGGATCATTTGTAAGAAACTGACATTAGCAATAGTGGTAGTTGCGTTTCCCGTTTAGTGCGTCATCACAAACCTCTACTTGGTTTGAGTGCCGTTTCGTGCGCTAACCTGCTGATAATGCAGTAAGCCACTAATTCGAGTTTATCTTTACAACACAACGCTGTTAATAACTAGACTTCAATGCGGAAGTTGATTTCTCTTCTATTGTTTTCAAATGTTAATGTTTTTGTTTTGGGGGGGAGACTTAAACGCTCCGCTCGCTTCTCTCGCTCCGCTTGCCCACAGACCGGAAATAGTGGGCCGTGGAACCACTTTTTTGGCCGTATTCAGTGACGGGCAACACCACTTTTTTGGCCGGGTGATTCTTAGAATGCTCTCCGAGTATATGGTCACTAAGGGATTGTACCTGTACGCAACTACCTCTATTGCTAATGACAGTTTCTTACAAATGAACCCCAGTATCGCGACACGTGCATCGTGTACGGAACTGTCACTGATATCGCCTTGTACGGAAATGGGATGCACGGAACTACGACGATACTCTTTTAATGCAAATAAAGCGTGCCAATAACTGGGAACAATTATTGGAAAAGGGAAAAACTAATAATTGGCACCGAGTGCCAATCATTAAATTTTGCACATTATTGGTACTAATTGTTGGCACCCCTTAAATATTGTTTCCAGCTTAAAGTTTGGAGGTTATAAGGCGATTTTATTTAAATTGAAACCATAAAATATTTACATTCAGGAAAACTCTGGCCCTCTAAAATATCTTACACATGCATGACCTAGTGAAAAACTTAATAACTTACGTTTAAAGCAGCAAAGTTGCACTCCACTTTTTCAAACGCTGATTTAGACAGTTCACATGACACAGGTATGTCGGTAATACAGTTTTCATAAACACAATGTTGCCAAATATGAAAAATTTTAATAAAATTTACCATAGATACTGCAGACATTAAATAAATATATAAAATATAATGGGGGCCAATAACTAGCACAGTGCCAATAACAGTACATTTTACCCTAGGCAACTTAAACATTTCGTTGTAATTTAAAGCCTTTTGGACCAGTTACACCCCCAGGGCCGTGCTAAGACTTTTGGCTGCCCTGTACAAAACTTAAGTTGACTGCCCTATGCATATGTAAATTATAATTATTTTTTGCTAACAGAATATGAGTAAAGGTGTCCTAAAGTACAAATTAGATAGGTAAAGAAATACATACAGGGTGATTCAGAACGGGCGTGCCAAATTAAAATAGGTGCTAGAGGAACTCCAAATAAGACGAAAAGTTTATATGAACATATGTTCTAAAGTGACTACTAACAAAGATACAGGGTGTAAAAGTTTTAATATTTCTTAAATATTTTTTTATTATCTTAGTAACTAGGAAAGTTATTGAGTTGAAATTTAAGGAGACGTTCTCATTTGCCAAGTTCTAATTTTCCAAAAAATTTTGCTCTGCTAGCCCCATCAGTAGCGTTGCTACGGGGTAGGCCGTTTATTTATTTCCCCAATCCAATGTTACGCCACTGGCGACTGCAGGTGATTTTAATGTATTTGAAATCTACTTTCAATTTGAGAAGAAATTGGTATCTTCAAAATTTTTCGTAAAATGCTTAGTTTTTGAATGAAATAGCTTTTTGGTAAATCGTGCACATGCACTGAAATTTTCCAAAATGCAATAATGGCTTCGCCGATATGCAAGGAAAGTGAAAATTGAAAAAAATTGTTTCTTAAGAATAACGCTAACAAAACTAACAAGAAGAACGAGAAAACACATCAATTATTACATTACGATATTTTAAAAAATATTAAAACTTTTACACCCTGTATCTTTGTTAGTAGTCACTTTAGAACATATGTTCATATAAATTTTTCGTCTTATTTGGAGTTCCTCTAGCACCCATTTTAATTTGGCACGCCCGTTCTGAATCACCCTGTATACAGGGTGATCTATAATGAGTGTAACAAACTTCTAGGCTAGATAGAATACTTAAAAATAATGCGATAAACCTTAATCAACGTATGACTAAAAATGCCGGCTAAGCGAGATACATCATCATAAGGTTCTCAGTCCGAAGACTGGTTGGACGCGTACCTCCATTCTTTTCTATCCTGAGCTAACCTACGCATTTCCCTAAAAGTAGAACATCCTACATCCCTAACTATTTGAGAGCAGTAGTCTAATCTAGGCCTACCCCTACCTCTTTTTATTCCTATCTCTGACTCTAGTATGTCACGAACTATTCCTTCGTGTCTTAGAAGGTGTCCTACCATCCTATCTCTCCTACTCTTTATTGTTTTCCATACCTTTCGCTTTTCCCCAACTCTTTCTAATACTTCCCTATTGCTAACCTTATCTATCCACGGTATCTTCATCATGCGTCTGTAGCACCACATTTCAAACGCTTCTACTCTTTTTCTATCCGCTTCTCCTATTGTCCAAGTTTCGCACCCGTATAATGCCGTACTCCATACATACGACGTTAAGAGTCTCTTCCTAGTCTCTATATTAACCGTTCTCGAGCATAACAGTTGTTTCTTTTTGTTAAACGCAACTCGGCCCTGCGCCATTCTTTGTTTTATATCTTTAGTGCTCCTACCGTCTTGAGTTATTTTACTTCCTAAGTAGCAGAAATCCGCGACCTCCTCTATCTTCTCATTTCCAATTTGTATTTCCATTTTAGTTCTATTTTCACATCCCCTACATACCAAAATTTTAGTTTTCTTTTTATTGATTTTCATGCCGAAGCCCTGTGTCAAAACTGCTTCCATTTCATTCAGAGCCGCTCCTAATTCTTCTTTGCTAGATGCTAACACTGCTATATCATCCGCAAATCTGAGCATGTTAATAGTTTGGCCCTGTACATTGATCCCTGAGGCTGTTCTTTCCTTAACAATATTAATCGCATCTTCGATATATAAGTTGAAAACTAGAGGTGACAATGCACATCCCTGTCTCACTCCCTTCCGGATATCTACTTCCCTTTGTTCCTGCTCACATTCTATAACTGCCTTTTGCTCTTTGTAGAGATTATGTATTATTCTTCTGTCCCTGTATTTCATCCCTACCTTTCTCAGCACTTCGAACATCTTCCCCCATTTTACGTTGTCGAAGGCTTTTTCTAAATCTACAAATCCTATATAGACGCTCTTTCTCTTTTCTATCGTTTTTTCTATAATTACTCGTAAAGCTAGAATGGCCTCGCGCGTTCCTCTATTTCGTCTAAATCCGAACTGATCTTCCCCTAATATTTCTTCCGCCTTTTTCTCCATCCTTCTTTGCACAATTCTAGTTAAAATTTTTGACGCATGGGAAGTTAAACTGATAGTTCTAAAATTTTCGCATCTATCCGCGCCTTTTCTTTTTGGCAAAGCTACTATGATGTTCCGTTTGTAATCTTCTGGAATCTCGCCTGTCAGGTATATGCGACTAACTAGTTTAAATAAACGATCTATTACCTCTTGACCTGCGCACTTTAAGATTTCTGCCTGCAAGCCATCTATACCTGGTGCTTTATTATTCCTTAAACTTTTTAGTGCTATCTCAAACTCTTCTCTCATTATAGGACTCCCTAGGTTATCCCCCTCTACACTGCTTTCGCTTTCTAATATATCTTGCACTTCCTGTCCCGCATATAAGTTTCCTAAATATTCTTTCCACCTATCTGCCTTCTCCCCACTTCCGATTAGGATATCTCCTGCCTCATTTCTAATGTTTTTGGTACTAGATCCAATTTCTCTAAAATTTCTCCTAATTATTTTATATGCTTCATCAGTCTTTCCTACTTCGAATTTATCTTCCACTTCTTTGCATTTATTATCGATCCATTGCTCTTTCGCTTTTCTACATTCCCGAATAATTTCCCACTTGATCGCCTTATATCTTTGTTTCCCTGTTTCATCTAACCTATTTTTATATTTTCGCCTTTCCTCTATTAGACTCACAATATGTTTTGTTATCCAGGGTTTCCTACTTTCATTCTGTTTATGACCCAAAATATCCCTAGCTGAGGAAACTAAACTATTTTTAATGCAATTCCATTCTGCCTCTATGTCCCTAACAATATTTCCACCCGTGCCCTTTAGTGCTTCGTTTGTCTTTTTCTCGAACTTATTGCGCATATCATCATCTTTTAGTTTCTCTGGGTCAAGATACCTTCTTCCGCTTCTTTTTTTCAAAATCTTAAATTTAAGATTGGCTTTCATAACGACTATGTTGTGATCACTATCTATATCTGCTCCTGGATAACTTCTACAATCCCTAACTTGATTTCTAAATCTTTGCCTAACGAGAATGTAATCTATTTGATATCTCCCTAAGTCTCCTGGCATCTTCCACGTATAGCATCTCCTAACATGATGGTGAAATAGAGTGTTCGCGACCGTTAAGTTATGTTTATCGCAGAACTCTATCAGTCTAACTCCCCTATCGTTCCTATTGCCTAATCCAAAGGGGCCAACTATTCCGCCCTCTCGCCCTGTGCCTACGACTGCATTGAAATCTCCTGTAATTATTAAATTTTCGTGCCCTCTCACAAAATCTAGCACATATTCAATATCACTATAAACTGCCTCTACGGCCTCATCACTGTAGTTAGAAGTGGGCATATATACCTGTATTATTACTGTTTTTACAGATACAAGGTGTTGAAATTTCTTAAAAAAATGTAATTTTTTTAAATATCTGGAAAACTACCGGAGCTATTCATTTGGAATTTTGGACATAATAATTTATTGAAGTTATTTACTAATTTGTAAATTTTGAGTTTTGTACTCTCACCAGTGGCGTCACTACGAGGTGGGGAGACCACATTTATTACCGAAACTATGTTACGCTACTGACTTACACAGATATGTTGCAAAATATTTGAATCTTTGTTTTATTTACAAGAAAAAATCTCTTTTGTTTTTTGCGTACGAAGCATAGTTTCAGAGAGAAATAATTATGTGTTTTTCGCATTATTTTTAAGTATTCTATCTACCCTAGAAGTTTGTTACACTCATTATAGATCACCCTGTATACTGTATCAAGAACATATTATAATAGGAACACATACTGTTTACATACAGGTACATAGCTTAATACTCGTACTTGTGGACACAGAGCATCGCTGAAAGCTGAACTGAAGTTACTTTGTCATTGGTGCGCCAGTTCATAGTTATATGGCGAGGCGACCTCTAGTGACAGGGCGCCCAATGGCCCAATGCCGATCCGGATCCACACATCCGCAGCCCGCAAGGTGGCGGCATTCGCTATAAATTTGGCAATAAAAATTATTTTTTTAACGTTTGTAAGAATTTTTCTTGCCCGACCGAGTTCGAGATTAGCCGTCCTCCATTAGCTGCCCCTAAAAAGCGGCTGCCCTGTGCGGTCGCACGCTTGCACATAGCCTTAGCACGGCCCTGTACACCCCGCATAAAGGCACTAATTCTAGCCTGAAAATTTTTTCAACCGCACCTCTAGCGCAACTGACAAACCACCACTATGAACTTTTACCCTCTAATTTTGAAGCTGTTCAAATTTTTAGTCTTTGATACTACTTTTGAAGTCACTTGTATTTTTTGCATTAAAAAGTTACTCTTGTTCAAATGCGCTAAAATGTATAGTTTCCGCGAGAAAAGAGGATTTGAATGTACTTGGGCAAGGGCGGGGGTATGGGTTCAAACCTATTACAGATGACTAAACAAAGTATACGTCGCCTGGAAAGTTTTCGTTTAATTATTTCAAATGTTTCAACAAAAGATAACAATAATAACAAATTAAATTAAGAAGAAATAACGTTCAAAATGTCATAAAAATTGTTCAAAAGTGGATTCCACATTCTTGTGCACGCCAAATAGTTAATTATTGTTGCACTCGAAAAAATTGTTGTGAATTATTTTAAATTTCATTGCGGTGCAATAAAACCATGTTCCCGAACAGGTAACGTAGTGCGGTGGTAAAGTCTTTCAAAAGTCCTCCTAATTCATTTTGTAGAAATTGAAGGTAAGTAAAGTATGCAAATTATGAGTTAACTATATTCCATTTCTGGCAATTCATGCGTCGTCTGTAAATGAAATCCATGATACAAAATTGGGATCATCTGGTCGATTTAAAACCCAATTGAGTTATTCCGTTCTTGGCAGCAAATCATTAGGAAAGTGCATGCACTTTTCGGGCATGGAACGCATATAACAAGTGTGCTTGGATAATTGGATAATTTTGTGAACGGATAATTTTGACGTTTCAAGTCGTGCCGAAAGTTTTCGTGTACTGGCAGCCGCATCTTCATCAACCGAACTCAATACATTTTCTTCAAGCTCTCCTTTCTCCTTTATTGGGCACCTCTATTTGCATTGTTTGGCAAAACCTGATAATTACATAATTGAAATATTAACAATGGCAGGGTCAAGCCAAGGGTATCTGCCGCGCGGGTGCAACTATAGCTCCTTAGACATAAATAGTGTTACCTAATATTGTAAAATTCTGCATTTCCTCGAAGAGCGCTGATGCTTAGTCCATCATCCGATTTCGCCGAATCTACGAAATTTCGCACTAGGGCGACAAAGCGGTAACTCGTGTTCCGGTATAATCACCGTGTACAACTTTGTATTTGCAATAGTGATCGGAACCGGTGTTTATAATAAAATAAATTGTAAGTAATAGCTAATAGAGAAAAATATTCGATTAAAATAAATGAAATAGGTAAGTATGTTTATCCCAAACAAATTTAAGCTTTGAATACGACAAAGTAAATCTGTTTGTTGAACGAAGAATTCCATTTATTTCAATTTCCAATTCGATTATTTGTTCAGTTGAAGACAAAAACGCCCGAATCAACAAAACCAGATGTTTTAACGCAAACTAATTATTTTCTTGGTGTAAGTCAATGCAGTATTAAGTTGGTTACAACATAACTTGGTTCAAAAACACACAATTTTCATTCAAACAAAAAATGATTTGTTGCTTATTAAAATACTGAATTGCGCCATTCATTTTCAAAGTATTTTTGCTTTGAACCATAAGATACGATTTTCGTCCTTCATCATCGCCTACTAATGAAGAAATATTTTATTTAGTTACTCTAAAATATCCATATTCCTGCATCAAATTCTTTGATTTAAATATACTGTGTGGTTAAATTTGCGCGGTTAGGTTTTGTTTGCGGCCACCCCCTTTTTTATTGGACGCTCCTATTGTATTGTTCATCGCTGACTTCCATGCAGCACTGGCCGCGAGCCGCGAGCCAGTATCTTACAGTCCGCTGAAGGTTAGAAGTACGCTTGTACGCTAGTATAAAAATGTATTCTGTAAGTCTATTAAATAAATGTTGAGTTGTGAGTTTGTCAGTACAGTAGTATTATTGCGAGAAGTACGAACCCAAGAAACATCCAGTACAGTTATTGCTGGAACATTTGGTCCATTCGCGCCGAGATTCGAGCGGATAGAAGAATAGTTAATGGAGTAAAGTATAGACAGAAGAAATTTAGCGTGGGTGAAGCAGTCAGTAAGAGTCACGTAGTACATGCGCAGCACAGGTTAGTCCTCCTGGGATAAGTTCAGGTGGGTCAGTTATCAGTTTATTTCCCGCTTATTAAGTATACCTATTCATACATGCCCAATTTGTGCTTATAAGTTAGTAAATAAAGAAAGTTGTGTTTTATTTAGTAATAAGTTTGTGCAATTTACAATATGGCGCCGCCTGCTAAGGAAACTAAAGTGGAGTTGCTAAAAAAGTTAAGAAGTGATCGAAAGCAAATAATAGGTCGGTTGCTTAGATTCAAAGAATTTTTAGATACTTGCGATGGCTCCACTAACAAAATAAAAATTAAAGAAAGGTTAGTTAAATGCGAGGGTCTGTGGGATGAGTTTGATAAGGTTCAATTGGATATTGAGTATCACGAGGGTACGCAGGAAGAAACTGATAAAAGAGTGGAGTTTGAGGAGGATTATTTTGAGGTTATTTGTCGTTTTAAAGAATTTTTAGTTGACAATGACGTACATATAAATCAAGTAAATAGTACGAGTTCAAAAGTTAAGTTACCAGCTTTGGATTTACCGGTTTTTAGCGGTAATTATGACAATTGGGTAAACTTTTTTGACACGTTTATGGCGTTAATACATAATGATGTCTGTCTAACAAATGTACAAAAGTTTATTACTTGCGGGGTTGCCTAAAGGGTGAGGCTGCTCAGGTAATTCATTCAATTGAAGTGACTGATCTTAATTATGAAATTGCATGGCAAAGCTTGCGCGAAAGATACGAAAATAAAAAACTAATAATTCAAAATCATCTTAAATCGCTTTTAGAAATTCAGCCAGTAATGAAAGAATCGTCGGTTGCTTTGCGTAAAATGTTAGATGCTATTTTAAGAAACGTAAGAGCATTAAAGAGTTTAAATGAGCCGGTGGAAACGTGGGACACAATTTTGATTTACCTTATTGTCAATAAATTGGATACTGCATCAAAACGCGAGTGGGAAACTCATGTTGTAAAGAGGGAAGTGGTTACATTTGACGATTTCACTAAATTTTTAGCTGAGAGATGTCAAGTTTTAGAGAGTTTGGAATCAAATAGAGTTAGTTTAGGTAAACTTCAGGTTCATGAAAGCAAACCACGATCGGTCAGTAGACATCAGTCATCATCATCATACTCCTTTGTTACAACAGAAAGGCAATGTTCGGTTTGTCAAAACGGGTCGCATCCTCTCTACAGTTGTTCAAAATTTTTGAGTTTTTCAGAAAGTGAACGAGTCGATGAAATCAAAAAATTACATTTGTGTTTAAATTGTTTTAAATCAACGCATTTTAGTTCGCGATGTCCGATGAGAAGTTGTAAAAAATGTGGAAAACCGCATAACACGCTGTTGCATATAGATAGTGAACGACGCACGGAAAATGAGGCGGTGAGTGCAAGTAGGAATATAAATAACAGCTATCAGGGTAGTTCTTCAACTATGATAGAAGCATTAGCAGATGAACGGAAAGGTTTACCGGCGCAACAAAGTTCTCATCATCTGTGTACGAACCATTGTGAAAACACCAGTAGTGGTTCTCAGTCGGTTCAATCGGTGACTACACATAGTTCTAATTGTTACAATAGTGACTTTTATTATCAACAGCCGTTGTAATAGTATATGATAGTGGGGGAAATGAACATCATGCAAGGGCGTTATTGGATAGTGGTTCGATGTCTAATTTTATGACTAGCGATTTGTGTTCACGTTTGAATTTAAGTGCAAAAGATGTCAATATGTCTGTTGTTGGAATAAACACGTTGGTCTCTAAATCGTCAAGAATGGTGTATGCTCGGATTAAGTCGAGAGTAAATCCATTTGCACGTGATTTGTCATTCTTAGTGATTGATAAAATAACTAATTACTTACCTTCTTTTTCCTATAATAAAGAGTTATTTAAAATTCCTTGTAATGTGGCATTAGCGGATCCCAGTTTTAACGAAGCTGGACCGATAGACATTTTATTGGGAGCAGGTATCTTCTACGATTTGTTGAGTTTGGGACAAATTACAGCCGCTAATGATATGCCAGTTATGCAAAAAACCCAGTTAGGTTGGATTGTGTCGGGAAATGTACCTAGACGAGAAATGGTGGATAGTATGAATAGTAAGCAGACAACATGCAATCTTACTACGCATGGAATTCAAGAACAAATGGAAGCCTTTTGGAAGTTGGAGGAAGTGAAACCAGAGAAAATACTTACAAGGGAAGAACAAGAGTGCGAGGATTTGTTTGTAAAGACGACCAGTAAGGAAAAGGATGGGCATTTTATAGTAGAACTACCGACAAGAGAGGGAATTGAAAATATAGGAGACTCACTAGAGATAGCAATTAAGAGGTTCAAAGGAATAGAAAGAAAGTTAGCAAGAAATGAAGAAATGAAAAGAGAATACACAGCATTCATGAGCGAGTACGAGAAATTAGGACACATGACAGAAATACCGAGTGGTGATGAAGTTGATAAACCTGTCTATTACCTACCACATCACCCAGTGATTAAGGAGACCAGTACAACGACAAAGATGAGAGTAGTTTATGATGCTAGTACGACGACGGACAAGGGTATAAGTTTGAATGACATGCTAAAAACTGGACCGATAATTCAAGATGATTTAAACTCAATAATAGTAAGATTCAGAAAGCATCGTTGTGTTTTTGGAGCTGATATCGAAAAGATGTACAGGCAGGTGTGGGTAAAACAGGAGCAAAGAAATTTGCAGAGGATAGTCTGGAGGTGCAAACCGGAAGAGAAGCTGAGGCATTTCATGTTAAATACTGTCACGTATGGAACGGCGCCAGCTTCTTATTTGGCCATTAGGAGTTTGGTCGAAGCAACTAAAGAGTATGAACATATTTACCCGAAAGCTTGTAAAATTATTAAAAGGGACTTTTATGTGGACGATTTGTTGTCAGGAGCCGATTCGGTTGATGAGGCTAGAAGAGTGAAAGGTGAGATTTCAGAAATATTGGAAAATGCAGGATTCGTATTAAGGAAATGGATGTCTAACCGGAAGGAAATGTTTGAAGATACGAATGAAATTTCAAAAGACATAAAGCAGTACATTATTGAACAGGAAGTGACGAGAGCTTTAGGATTGATTTGGAATGTACAGGAAGACACTTTGCAATACACAGTAAAGATCGAAGCCAATTTAAGGGCCACGAAGAGGAACATTCTGTCAGTTATATCAAGGGTTTTCGATCCTTTGGGAATTGTTGGGCCAGTAATAGTATGTGCAAAGGTGATAATGCAAAAGTTGTGGAGTGAAAAGTTGGAGTGGGACGATGAAATTTCAAGTGAGTTGTTTAGCAAGTGGTCTCAGTTTTACGGAGAACTGCCATTGTTGAGTAATTTAAGTGTTCCCAGATTAATAATTTGCGAAGACCCATTGGTAGTGGAATTACATGGTTATAGTGACGCATCCGAGCAAGCCTACGGTGCATGCGTGTATGTTCGGTCACAAGGAAGTAGTGGACAGATATTTACAAATTTATTATGTGCAAAATCTAGGATTGCACCAATGAAAACAATCACCTTACCCAGGCTCGAATTGTGTGGAGCACTCTTGTTGTCTAGATTGATTTCAAAAACTGTCTCAGCTATGGACATGCACATAAGTAAAATATTTTATTGGACCGACTCTACTATAGTGCTTTCATGGCTTGCTGTGGAACCATCAAATTGGAATGTTTTCGTGTCTCATCGCGTATCTGAAATTCAACAAACTACCAATGGTAATTGGAATCATGTTTCGAGTGAAGAAAATCCTGCGGATTTGGTTTCCAGGGGCTGCAGTCCGGAAAAACTTATAAACAATAAGTTGTGGTGGAGAGGTCCGGAGTGGCTGAGAAAGGAAACAAAATTTTGGCCAAGATCAGAAATGGCTAAGGAAGGTGAAAATGATTTACCGGAAAGGCGTTCGACTAAAAGAATGTTCATTGCCGTGACTGACCAAAGCATTTTTAATAGGTATTCAACCCTCTTTAAGTTGCAAAGGGTTGTAGGTTACTGTTTCAGATTTGTCAAAAATAGCAGCGTGAACAAAATTAATAAAATAGCCGGAAATTTAACGATTTCAGAATTAAGCGAAGCTTTTACGTGCTTAGTTAAACTTGCTCAAGCACTTGATTTTTCGGTTGAAATTAAGAGTTTAAAATCAAATAATTCAATTCCGCGGAATAGTAAAATCCTAGATCTTAATCCGTTTTTAGATAAAAATGGAACTTTACGCGTCGGTGGCAGATTAGGGAAGTCAAAATTTTCTTATGACCAGAAGCACCCCATGATATTGTCCAAGGATCATATATTGAGTAGACTTATTATCATGCACGAACATAAAAGAGAATTACATGCAGGTGCACAAACTCTCTTGTGTAATATTCGGAGTAGGTTTTGGATACTTGGTGGTATAAATATAGTTAAAGGGGTTCTTAAGTCATGCTTGGTCTGTTTCCGTGCAAAGCCAAAAAATTTAAATACTATAATGGGTGAATTTCCTGAGCAACGGGTCACCCCTGCTAAACCATTTTTCAACTCCGGTGTTGATTACGCTGGACCGTTCAATATTAAATCGTCAAGGCTGCGTAACAGTAAAATTTTGAAATCTTACTTGTGTGTTTTCGTTTGTCTAGTGACCAAAGCGGTCCATCTGGAGATTGTCTCGGATTTAAGTACTGAATCCTTTTTAAACGCATTGAAGCGTTTCATTGCACGTAGGGGTAAATGCCAAAGTATATCCTCGGACAATGGGACACATTTTGTCGGCGCAAGAAACGAAATGCGTGAATTTTTTGTGTTACTTAATAGTAAAGATTTTAAAAATCAAATTAGTGATGACTTGTCAAAGGATGGAATAAGTTGGAAATTTATTCCGCCCCGATCACATCACTTTAGGGGTCTTTGGGAGGCGAGCGTTAGATTGGCCAAAAATCATATTAAGCGGGTTCTAGGTAATGCTTGTTTAACGTTTGAGGAGTTAGCCACAGTTATCGCACAAATTGAAGCATGTATAAACTCCCGTCCTCTTGGTCCTATCTCTAACGACCCATCCGATCTGAACCCACTGACACCTGGGCATTTCCTGGTTGGCGAACCTCTAGTTGCGCTGCCAGAACCTGATGTGACATCACAGAATATAAATAAGTTGAACAGGTATCAACATATGACTCAGATGGTTCAGCACTTTTGGCGACGATGGTCGAACGAGTGTATCAGTCATATGAACAAACGGTCTAAGTGGAAGGTGGGCAACTGTCCCAAACTGAACATTGGTGACATGGTGATTTTGAAAGAAGACAACCTGCCTCCATTACGATGGTCTTTAGGGCGAATGGAAAAATTATACCCGGGCACAGATGGTGTAGTGCGGGTAGTGGATATGAAAGCTCAGAATGGTACCTTAAAGCGTGCTATAACAAAAATTTGTATTTTGCCAATGGACTATAACTAGTCCTTATGTGTTTACTTTCCTCTAATGTTCATTTTTTAATTTTGTATCCACATATGTATTTAGCATGTTTTGTATCACATGTATTTTATTTGATTTATGTGTGTACTTATATTTTATGTTTATTTTGTAGTCAGTTCCTTTTGAAAGTGTCCTTTCAAGGGGGCCGGTATGTGTGGTTAAATTTGCGCGGTTAGGTTTTGTTTGCGGCCACCCCCTTTTTTATTGGACGCTCCTATTGTATTGTTCATCGCTGACTTCCATGCAGCACTGGCCGCGAGCCGCGAGCCAGTATCTTACAGTCCGCTGAAGGGTAGAAGTACGCTTGTACGCTAGTATAAAAATGTATTCTGTAAGTCTATTAAATAAATGTTGAGTTGTGAGTTTGTCAGTACAGTAGTATTATTGCGAGAAGTACGAACCCAAGAAACATCCAGTACAGTTATTGCTGGAACATATACAGTGCTTTCATTTCAAAACTGGCCACCCTCAATGACGTTTGATATGAAGCGAATTCGGCTTAAAAAAAACACGTCAATTTAGATATCGAGGGGCAAGTTTAAAACCAATATAGACTGAGTTCTAGGTTTCCCCCCTTACCCCCAGCTACCCCTACTTTGAAATTTCAAATAGCAACTTCTACCTTGTGATACATCATTTTAAAGGCCGTAAAAATCCTGAACCAACCACTCTTAAAAAATTGGATTCGGACGATCCGTAAACAAGTTATGGACAAAAATTATAAGATAAAGTCGAAAAATGTATTATGACAATTTTAGAAAATTTACTTTATTATGTGTTCAAAATGTGCTCCATTATTTGCTATACAATACAGTATGTTTTCGAACTCGTTGCGGTCTTTCTGAAAAGTTTCTGGAGTAATCCGTCTACACTCTTGGGTAATCCTATTTCATAAAACCTGACAAAAAATTGCAAAGTGTGCTTTGATAAAATAGTGTAGACGGATTACTCCAGAAACTTTTCAGAAAGTCTAAAACGAGTTTGAAAACTTACTGTATTATTGTCTAGCAGATAATGGAGAACATTTTGAACACATAATAAAGTAGATTTTCTAAAATTGTCATAATAATTCTGAAAATACATTTTTTTACTTTATCTTACAATTTTTGACCATAACTTATTTACGGATCGACCGAATCCAATTTTTTAACCGTGGTTGGTTCAGGATTTTTACGGCCTTTAAAATGATGTATCACAAGGTAGGGGGTACTATTTGAAATTTCAAAGTAGGGGTAGCTGAGGGTAAGGGGGTGAAACCTAGAACTCAGTCTGTATTGGTTCTAAACTTCCCCCTCGATATCTAAATTGACGTGTTTTTTGTTTAAGCCGAATTCGCTTCATATCAAGCGTTATTGAGGGTGGCCAGTTTTGAAATGAAAGCACTGTATAATAAAAGTGAGTTGATCATATATTTTCCTATACCAAACTAATGTAATTATTCACAGAATTTTTCAATTATTTCCATTAAAAGTGCCACATTTATTCTAAATTAATAATATTTAAAGTTTAAGAAATTAAAGCAACTTTTTACTATAAGCTGTTATTTATTAAATGTACAGACATTTTACAAAAATAACTTATTTTCTTGGTAGGTACTCAATATCAGAAAAGTAATAATACCAAGTAATAGCAAGTATTATACAGTGTGTCCCAGGATTGATGTTAGAAGAGGTATATTTGACTGAAAACAATTTTGCCAAATTTGACGAAGTACTTGTCGTAAGGATCCTGAAGCTGGGCGACAAAATCAAATTCGTAAACAAGAAATCTTAATACAAAACTTTGAAAAAGCAGATATTATTGAAAGTTTTGTCAGTGTTTTTTAGGAAAAATTGAATATCTCTACTATATCTCTAGGTACTTTACTACGTGGTTTAATATCTTTAAAAAAAGCCCTATAAATTGCTGGAACTGACGATACATTCGTGTAAGCAACTGGATATGATCATAGATGAAGTAAACCAAATGACCAGGAAAATAAAATATTCTGCTTCCACCCTGATAACGCATCTAGCAAAGAAGAATTAGGAGCGGCTTTGAATGAAATGGAAGCAGTTTTGACACAGGGCTTCGGCATGAAAATCAATAAAAAGAAAACTAAAATTTTGGTATGTAGGGGATGTGAAAATAGAACTAAAATGGAAATACAAATTGGAAATGAGAAGATAGAGGAGGTCGCGGATTTCTGCTACTTAGGAAGTAAAATAACTCAAGACGGTATAGGAGCACTAAAGATATAAAACAAAGAATGGCGCAGGGCCGAGTTGCGTTTAACAAAAAGAAACAACTGTTATGCTCGAGAACGGTTAATATAGAGACTAGGAAGAGACTCTTAACGTTGTATGTATGGAGTACGGCATTATACGGGTGCGAAACTTGGACAATAGGAGAAGCGGATAGAAAAAGAGTAGAAGCGTTTGAAATGTGGTGCTACAGACGCATGATGAAGATACCGTGGATAGATAAGGTTAGCAATAGGGAAGTATTAGAAAGAGTTGGGGAAAAGCGAAAGGTATGGAAAACAATAAAGAGTAGGAGAGATAGGATGGTAGGACACCTTCTAAGACACGAAGGAATAGTTCGCGACATACTAGGGTCAGAGATAGGAATAAAAAGAGGTAGGGGTAGGCCTAGATTAGACTACTGCTCTCAAATAGTTAGGGATGTAGGATGTTCTACTTTTAGGGAAATGCGTAGGTTAGCTCAGGATAGAAAAGAATGGAGGTACGCGTCCAACCAGTCTTCGGACTGAGAACCTTATGATGATGACCCTGATAACGGCATTTATGATCTATATTCAATCGCACCAACTAATTTGTTGAGCGACTTTTTTTTGCCCACTAAGAGATATTGAGATATTTACAATATTTATCATCTGGTATGGATGTTTCTCCAAATAAAGAAAGCAATAACAAACATTACCTGTCTAAAATGTCGTCCACATTATAACGCCCTAAACTTTCTGTAAGGAACGTAGGTATCTATGTAAAATAATACGGTCATATACCACATACTTACTTACCTAACTCGTATTATGTTTTATATTGGTAAATTACACATTAAGTTACGTCAAATTCATTACTCTAGTCATTTAGTCGTTATAATCCATCCATATAAAGGTGTATTTCCAGCTTATGAAAGCTACATACTCATCGGCGCATTTGTCATGAATATGACTGAATTACTTATATGTATTAGGTATTGCTGGGCATTAGTTTACATAAAATATGGCAATGAATATTTAATTATTGTCTGAGCAGATAATTTAATAATATTTATCCTCCAAATGTTTCGGTTCTCGCGAGAGGACCACTTGTTTGCTGCCTTTCAGTGTTGCCAGTTCATACTTCGCGGCTAGTTCATTCGAGTCGGCTGCGGTTCAGCCATATCACTGGCATGTGGCATGTATGTTGGCACTTTCGCGTATAAGCTTGTTTTCGTATCACACATGATTCCTTCCCGCCACCACATATTGGCAACGTAGCGAGGAAGTCTTATGCCAGCCATACACCAGCGCGCTATGACCCGCGGATCTTGTTGAGATAATTCCTCAATAATTATTGCCGCAGCAAATTGTTTTCTCATTATAATATCACTCATCTTTGTCCTCACGTTATCTTCAATTTCACAATAAAGACTGAACAGACCGGCCGCATATAGGTAAGTAACATACTGTATCGCCATTCGGCTGCTTGATCGGATTTCTGAATGTAGCACCCGATATCGCCATTCACTTGGCAATCTCGAGTGTTACTTACCTACCGTCTTACCACCATTTGAATGCTAATTATTATTAAGATATAGAACATTACAATACTTTTTAAAAGAAGCTCTTTTTATTTCGTATTTTAAAACGTTGTCAGCACTTTGTTATAATTATTATTTTTTTGTTCATTAAAAATGTCAGTTTCACTTTTTCTTTTGGTACTCATATTCGATAACTTAGCTTATGAAGTAACTATTTCTTACTAGTCAACCAAGGAAAACGAACAGTTCCAAAACTGCAGTTTTTACGTATATTTACTTTAGGACTAGAGTTTTTGAAAATTTTGACAACTTTTACTTCTGCAGTTTATAAGCCATGCCAAAAATAATACATTAGGTGATGAGTAGGTATTAAATGGGTATAGCAGTCTAAACTACACAGTAGGCCCGTTTAATACTCATCACCTAATATTCATCTCTGCAGTCGTTTCAAATTTAATAAAAATAGTACATACAGGGTGATTCATAACGAGTGTAAAAAAATTCTAAGGCCCGGTTTTTCAAAGAATCCAACACCGCGTTAAGTCTGACACCGGCTTCGTTGCTATGATACAACCAATCAGAAAGCCGGTATCATAGCAACAAAGCCGGTGTCAGACTTAACGCGGTGTTGGATTCTTTGAAAAACCGGGCCTAAAGGCGATAGAGGAAGTCAAAACAAGAAAAAATATTTCAGGAACATCTGTCCTAAAATCGTTCCCAACAAAGATACAGGGTGTAGAAAATTCTCGAAAAAAATTGATTATTTTTAATATCTCCGAATCTACTGAAACTATTGAATTCATATTTTGAGGGCTATTGTCCTTTGTGAACCTCTATCGTCCTAAAAAGATTTGCTTTTATACTGCCACCAGTATAGCGCCGCTATAAGCTGGAGAGCCCTATCCTTTAGCTTACACGATGTTACACCACCGGTTTCTAAAGAAAAGATTTAAGTTTTGGATTCTGCGTTCAATTTCAAAGAAAAAAGGTATTCTTCATTTTTCCGTTCTGATAACTTCCGAGTAAAACAGCATTTTGTAAAAACGTCAAAATCTGAATTTTCGGTTAAGAAATTGTTCTGAAAAATAAATTATTATCGGATATAAAAGTAATTTTTTATGATAGAGGTCTGCAAGCGACAAATTGTCCCTAAAACTTTAATTTAATAGCTTTCTTAGTTTCGGAAATAACAAAAATAATCAGTTTTTTTCGAGAAACTTGAACACCCCGTATTTTTGTTGGAAATAGTTTTAGGACAAACAACTTTTTAACAGTGTTTTAAATAACATTTTATTTTTCTATTGAAGACAGTATTCACATAATTTTGATACTGTTACTGAAAGTTAATAACTTGTTGTGATAAAATGATTTTGTTCCCAATTACATTTCGCCATTAACTCAAAGATGAGAGCCGAAGAAAAAATCATTAGTTCATTGATAGCAAACAAAACTGACATTTTAAGAGCAGTAACGAATCGACGTAGTAAAATGGTGGCAGCGCGCTCAGAAATATAAATCTAGAATAAAAATTGCCAGTGTGGAAATTTTTCGAAATGAAAATTTACCTAACGTCAAAGAAAAGTATTACAACAAAAAGCAATAAAAGTGCAATTTTCCATTTTCCATTTTATTTTTTAGTTTTCCACGAAATGGTTAGTTATCTCAAATAATATCTTCAGGATAAACAACTTTAACCAACCTATTCTCTTGCTAAGATAACCAAGATCCTAAATGCTGCATGTTAGATTTCGGTAAATTGCATAACAAAGCTTGTTTTAGAAAGCATTGTTTTTGGAAAGTAAAAAAATTAGACTCAAATTGTGATAAAGTAACACGCGAGAGCGCCAAGCTAATCGTCGCTATCTGGTGGTTACGAGGGTGTTACTTATGGCGCTCCACCGTCCAATCTCCAATGTGACAATTTCCCGCGAAAACACCAGTGCAAGTGCATGCTTACGTGTTTTTTATGCTCGAGTAGAAAATTCCTCCACCAAAATGTATTCATTTTCATTGCCCAATGGTTATTTTTATTTAAAAACTAGCGGCCCGGCAGACGTTGTCCTGCCTAAAATTACTTTTCGTATTGAACTTTTGATTCATTAACCAAATCGTTTATTCAATGTAAAACATTTTTCTGATTACGTTTATGTTCAACCAAATATGTCGTTCCTATCGTCAGTTATGATCGCGAGCGCATACAAAAAATTATGATTTTAACAGTTTGTCCGAATTTCCCGATTTACGCCTATCCATATCATACAAAAATCCCATAGAAAAAAGCACTTTCAGTTTTTCCGAATTTTCCAATTTTCCGGGCAACTTTTCCAATTTTTCGTTGCTTAAAAACCTTATTTTTGAAAAGAATTAGCCAAATCGGTTCAACAGTTGAGCACTTTCAGTTTTTCCCGAATTTTCACATTTTCCGGTGGATTCTCCAAAAATTTTCTTTCATACAAACCTTATCCTGACAATTACGATCACAACAAAAAAAAATCAGCCAAATCGGTCCAGCCGTTAAGCACTTTTAGTTTTTCCCGAATTTTCAAATTTTCCGATGGATTTTCCAAAATTATGATTTTTACAGTTTGTCCGAATTTCCCGATTTACGCCTATACATATATAAAAATCCAATAGAAAAAAGCATTTTCAGTTGTTTCCGAATTTTCCAATTTTCCGGGCAACTTTTCCAATTTTTCGTTCCCTAAAAACCTTATTTTTGAAAAGAATTAACCAAATCGGTTCAACCGTTAAGCACTTTCAGTTTTTCCCGAATTTTCACATTTTCCGGTGGATTCTCCAAAAATTTTCTTTCATACAAACCTTATCCTGACAATTACGATCACAACAAAAAAAAATCAGCCAAGTCGGTCCAGCCGTTAAGCACTTTTAGTTTTTCCGGAATTTTCAAATTTTCCGATGGATTTTCCAAAATTATGATTTTTACAGTTTGTCCGAATTTCCCGATTTGCGCCTATACATATACAAAAGTCCAGTAGAAAAAAGCATTTTCAGTTGTTTCCGAATTTTCCAATTTTCCGGGCAACTTTTCCAATTTTTCGTTCCCTAAAAACCTTATTTTTGAAAAGAATTAACCAAATCGGTTCAACCGTTAAGCACTTTCAGTTTTTCCCGAATTTTCACATTTTCCGGTGGATTCTCCAAAAATTTTCTTTCATACAAACCTTGTCCTGACAATTACGATCACAACAAAAAAATCAGTCAAATCGGTTCAGCCGTTAAGCACTTTTAGTTTTTCCCGAATTTTCAAATTTTCCGTTCGATTTTCCAAAATTATGATTTTTACAGTTTGTTCGAATTTCCCGACTTACGCATATCCATATCATACAAAAATCCCATAGAAAAAAGCACTTTCAGTTTTTCCCGAATTTTCCAATTTTCCGGGCAACTTTTCCAATTTCTCGTTCCCTAATGCCACGTTCGGCCTTTGTTCTGTCGACGTTCCAAATTATTTTGTGCGTAAGCTCCAACTGAGCGCGTCGAACTCGACTGTATCCGTTGTTCCGGAGTTATAATGGATCGCGCTTGAGGCTTGAGAAATTCTTATTCGACTTGGCTCCAAACGCTGTCTACGCTCTTCGCGTACGCCGACCGATATTTCGACGCCTCACTGGTGGCATTTTTTCCAAAGAACCACCAAATACATGATCACCACCGATAACACACTGACAATTCAATTTTTAGAACTGTCAAACTGAACGTCACATTTTTGTTTGTCAAACAGATTTTCATACAAACTATTACCTACCAAATTTTCTACTTTCCCAGTGGATTTTCCAAAATTTTCTTTAATACAAACCTTGTCCTGAAAATTACGAACACAACAAAAAAGAAATCAGCCAAATCGGTCGAGCCGTTCTCAAGTGATGAGCTTACATACATGTGGCAATTGATTTTTATTTATATAGATTAATAATGATAGTGTCCGGTGAAAACCAAAGAACAAGAGAACAAGAGAAGAGTCCGTGACCATAAAAACTTAATATTGTCCTTACACTGTAGTAGTCATTGACAAATGGTTAAATTGTAGTACCCAACTACATATTGAGATTATGGTAATATTGAAATATTACTTTATATTCTTATATACTAATTATTGTTTGGCGTTTCTGCTCTGGTTTGCACTATAAAATTATAAAATATTGGCATGAAAAAAGGAATTAGAGTTTGACAAATTTTATTTCTAATAAGATTAGTGTCTTAAAAAATAAAAGGAAGTATGCATGTGCATGATAATTTGGCAATTTGATAAAGGAGGTATCATGAATTTTAAAATATTAAAATTCGCTACTTAAGTTTTGGTAATGTGTAATTAATATTTTACATTTACATTTATTTTGGAATGATGCATGCTTTCAACGTGCATCATAACATTGTAGGAGTAATGCAATGGTCAGGTAAGTGACACCCGATAGCGCACATTATGTTGGCGCTATCGTATGTTACATTCCAAAATCCGATCGAGCAGCCGAATGGCGATACTGGATGTTACTTAGGTACCTATATGCAGCCCGGCCCGCTTCTTCTATTTTAATAGCAGTGTGTGGGCAAATTGGCCCGCGGACGAGGCCGCAGTTATGGTCCGAGGGCAGGTCCGCGGGACATAGCCCGCTAGTGTATGGCTAGCATTAAGATACACTAAGTATTTTCTCTTTGCCCACTTGATAACCAGCAGTTCGAACGCGAGAGGGTAAATGTAAGAATAAAGTCGAAGCACGTGGTGGTGTTGTGCTAATAAAAATTGATACGGAGAACACATGACTTTTATAATAATTTGGTGGTCTTTTCTTTTTCATTTGAAACATTTTTTATATCTAATGGGTTAGCCACAATTTTTTTTAGTAATTGAAATGTTTATAACAAAAGAACGGTTACTCCAATTATCATCAAAAGCAATAGACCTTGAGTCCACGCTGAGGCACACATTCTAAAAAATATTCATTGAAATCAGTTGATTTTTGCAGGAGTAATCGCAAGCCAAAGAAATCCAGACGGACACACACGCCCACACACCCACACGAGCGCGTGCGCACGCACAGACCCCAAGCTAAAATAAACTTTTCTCGACATTTTGAGTTTAGTACAATACGAATCTGGCCTTAGTGTGAACACGAATTTTTGTCGGTAATACAATACCTACTTCCATTTCCGTAGGGAACTGGAAGTAAAAATGGTGAGAATTTTATAAAACCGTACCTAGTCGATTAAAATACAAATAGGAAATGAGAAAATAGAAGAAGTTGCGGATTTCTGCTACTTAGGAGAAGTCAGAGAAGTCGAGATGGTAGGAGCACTAAGATCCAAAACAAAGAATAGCACAGAGTCGAGTTACATTTAACAAAAAGAAACAACTGCTATGCTCGGGAACCGTTAATGTAGAAACTCGTAAGAGACTCTTAAAGACGTATGTATGGAGTACGGCATTGTACGAGTGCGAAAATTGAACAGTAGAAAAAGCGGATCGAAAAAGAATAGAAGAATTTGAAATGTGGTGCTACAGACGTATGATGAAGATACCGTGGATAGAAGTTTAGCAATAGAGAGGTTAGAAAGAGTTGGGGAAAAGGGAAAGGTATGGAATAGAAAAAATAATATAAAAGATAGGATGGTGGATACCTTCTGAGACACTTTGAAATAGTTCGCGCCATACTAGAGTCGGGGATAGAAATAAAAAGAGGTAGGGGTAGGCCCAGACTAGACTACTGCTCTCATATAGTTGGAGGAGTAGGATGTTATACTTTTAGGGAAATTCGTAGGTTTGCTCAGGATAGGAAAGGATGGGGTACGCGTCCAACCAGTCTTTGGACTGAGATTTTGATGATGATACCCGGTAGAAGCGGCCGGCATGGGCAGCCGTTGTATTTTTCCCACGAGTGTTTAGGTAGGTAGGTATAAGATTTTAGTGTGCGAATGGAACATTTCTTTTAATCGGATAACAAAAAACAGGAAACCAGTTAATCGTAATTATTATACTTACCTGTCGTGAAATGAATCGCTGTAAAACTGTGAATATAAACACATATCTATGTATATGTACATACAAAGTATCCACGGATTGACTTCGGAAGAGGGGAACAATGCAATATTTCATTTGACGGAAAAATTGTTTTTTTATAAAAATGCGTGTTCTAAAACATTGAAATAATTATGATATGAATTTTCAATTTTCTTCTACAGAGTGGACACTAAACCAAAAAATTTAAAATTTACCAAGTAAATATTATCATTATTCTAGCTGAGAGGTACTGGATCGTTTGAGCAACGACTCCACGTGCGCATCCTGAGCCTGGCATTGAATTATTAAACTAAATCTAGATTTTGTATACTACGAGACGTCACAGAGAGCTACTTCCAACAAATCGTGGAACTTAGAGCATCCATTCGTCTCTACGTACTTCCATTCTTTCCCAACAATGGGGAGATGCGAAAGTTTAAATATTGCATGTTTCGAATGTTCATGGAATAACCGCAGACCACTGGTTTCGTCCTTTTGGGACTCATCAGCATACGGTGATTCTCCCTAAACATTATACTCGTTCGAATTGAAAAATCATAGAGGGAAGTTGTTTAGAATGATGAGGTGAATTGAAATATGAAGTTTCACATGTTTTCAAAGACTTCCATGTTTTGAACAATTCTGAAAATATTTTATGTTTATTTACTTTTTCTATTGGGCTCAAATAGTCTTATATCAAATAGTCAATGATTTTTGTATCAGGCTCAGCAACATAATATAGAGACATGAACTTTCTTGGGCATAATATGCAAATTTAGTTAAAAAATGTGAAATATTCTTAAGGTCATTCAAAATATTAAGGTCTTCCTGAAAAATCCAAACTTCATATTTAAATTCGATTTGAACGAGTATAACGAAACTTTTTACCTACCATTTTTTACGTTTTTTGCTTAATGTCCACCATGTAGAGGAAAATGGAAAAGTCATATCATATTTCAATGTTTCGGAACAAGCAGACGTTTTTATAATGATTGCAATTTTGTAGTAAAATGAAAAATAAAATCAGTGTTCTAAGTTATAAACAGAAAAATAATTGAGCATCGCGTTTTCGAGATTTTCGCGAAGTTAACCTTTTTTTTGCTTTTCCACTTTTTGAAAGAAAGAAAATGTGGGCAAAAAATGTCTTATGCAATAGTGCCCTAAAGTTGTAAATAACGGTGTTCTATGTTCTATATACTCAAATTTAAACTATGTAACCACTCCTCGGGACAATACCCCGCCAGGCATTGAACTGTAGAACTGAATCCAGATTTTGTGTACTACGAGATCTCATACGAGATGCTACTCCAAACATATCGTTGGACTTGGAACATCCTTAGATCTATATGCACTTTCGTGCTCATACTAGCAGAGGAGTATGTATGTTAGAAGTTTTTCAATATTGAATATTTTGAATGCAAATGGAAAACCGTAGACCACTGGTTTCGTCCTTGTGAAGCTCACCAGTACGGTGCTTTGCGCGGGAAAATCCTTATTTCCGGACTCGTAATGAAAAATACTATTTTGTCACACTTTGTATATCGGTTTCGGCTGCAAAGCAGTAATTTTTATAAAAATTATTTTACTGAAGGGGAGAAAATGCTGTGTAAAACTTGATATTACACACTTGTCACTGACTAAGTGCCACGTGTGGTGGGGACAACTGCAACTAATATAATTTAGAGTAGTTTTTCATACCGGCCAAACTGGGGTTCGCTGGGTAATTTTAAAAGCGGGCTCAGACAGCCCCGTCCATCGGACCGAAAACCGCAGTTGCCAAGAGAAATTACTGTCTCCGCGAAACCTTCCAAATTTTTGTGGCCAAAAACATCTAAAACGGGCATATAACTCGTCCGAGAGGTGAAAGGTGGAACGTGGCACGATATACGGTTCGAACGAGGAGATTCCAATGCGCTCACTGAAAGTTCGCTGTGTCTAGGTGTACATTAATGTGCACGCAAAACATCAAGAAATTTCGGGCACGAGAAACGTCATCATTTATACGTTATACTTTACTTTAAGTAATTTGTTAGTTATCAACACCTTCAGCAGCGTCGGTGAGTAGATAGCTATTGCAGTGTTAGTGGTTTGATGTCCTTAGGCTGGGTGAGCTCCCGTAGAGATTAGTTTTTCACATGTTTTCATTGTTTTTCGATTCGCTTCTCCTATATTGTCCCAAATTTCGCAAACACACAAAGCCATACTCCACACATACGTCTTTAAAAGTCTCTTCCGAGTTTCTACGAGTCGAGAGCATAACAGCTGTTTATGTTTGTTAAATGCAACTCCATCCTGCACTATTCTTCGTTTTATATCTTTAGTGCTCCTACCATGTCAAGTTATTTGACTTCCCAAATAGCAGAAATCCGCGACTTCCTCTATCTTCTTATTTCCTATTTGTATTTTAGTTTTAGTCCTATTTTCACGTCCCCTATACATACCAAAATTTTGGTTTCCTTTGTATTGATTTTCATGCCGTTGCCGTCTGTCAAAACTGCTTCCATTTCGTTCAGAGCCATTCCTAATTCTTCTTTACCGAATGCCAACTCCGCAATATCATCCGCGCATCTCAGCATGTTAATTTGGCCCTGAACATTAATGTCTGAGGTTGTTCTGCCCTTTCCAATATTAATCGCATCTGCGATATATAAGTTTAAAAACTAGAGGTGACAGCGCGCATCCCTGTCTCACTCCTTTCCTGATATCTACTTGTCTTCGTTCCTGCTCAAATTTTACTACTGCCGTTTGCTCCTTGTAGAGAATATATTATTCTTCTGCCCCTATATTTCATCCCTACCTTTCTGAATACTTCGAACATCTTCCCCCATTTTACGTTGTCGAGGGCTTTTTTTAATCTACAAATCCTACATAGGCGCTCTTTCCATTTTCTATTTTTTTCTATAATTACTCGTAATGCAACGATCCCATCATCAGAAATGTATGTAAAATTGTACATACATTTCTGATGATGGGATCGTTGTAAATCCTGAAACCGGCCAAATATTTAAATAAAACGTTATACAGGGTGATTCAGAACGGGCGTGCCAAATTAAAATGGGTGCTGGAGGAACTCCAAATAGGATGAAAAGTCTATATGAACATAATACTTATGTTCTAAAGTGACTACTAACAAAGATACAGGGTGTAAAAGTTTTAATATTTATTAAATATTTTTTTATTATCTTAGTAACTAGGAAAGTTATTGAGTTGAAATTTAAGGTGTCGTTTTCATTTGCCAAGTTCTAATTTTCCAAAAAAAATTTGCTCTGCTAGCCCCATCAGTAGCGTTGCTACGGGGTATGCCGTTTATTTATTTCCCCAATCCAATGTTACGCCACTGGCGAATGCAGGCGATATTAATTTGTTTGAAATCTACGTTCAATTTGGGAAGAAATTGGTATCTTCAAAATTTTTCGTAAAATGCTTAGTTTTTGAATGAAATAGCTTTTTGTGAAATCGTGCACATGCACTGAAATTTTCCATAATGCAATAATAGCTTCACCGGTATGCAAGGGAAGTGAAAATTGAAAAAAAATAGTTAATCCATGGTCAAAAAACGACTATCACAATAGCTACCTAGCTCAGCTAGGAAGCTAAAAATATTAAAACTTTTACACCCTGTATCTTTGTTAGTAGTCACTTTAGAACAAATGTTCATATAAACTTTTCACCTTATTTGGAGTTCCTCTAGCACCTATTTTAATTTGGCACGCCCGTTCTGAATCACCCTGTATGTTAGTGGTTCGCAGAGTATTTATTTGTTTCATCATGAACTTCTACCAAAAAGTAAAGGAAGAAAATATTAACTATATAATATAATTCAAATCTTACTTAAGTTATTTTCGTTTTTCTCAAAAACTATTCATTTTAGCGAAAAGTACTAGGGGTAAAAAAAGTTTGAAAATTAAATTTTGCATGAAATGCCCTAAATTTTCAAATTAATTAATGGATTAAATAGTTCAATGAAATTTTAAGGGTGACCCACCCCGAATAAACACCTTGCATTACTTCAATTAACTTCAACTTCACATCAGTTATGGTTTATAAAGTTCCTAAATTGTGTACCAAATTGGAACCTTGTAAGTCATATAGTTTCTGAGAAATTAATTTTTATCGAAATTTAAGGGGATATCTTGGAGGGCTATATCTCCTCAGGGGTACAACTTCGGACAGGGGTATATTAGACTCTTTGTCTTATTTTCGCATGGGGAATCTAATATTTTCGTTTGATTCATCATTTCTGAATCACCCTGTATAGTCGGGGAGCAAGGTGCTCTAATTCGACACCTTCTATACAACTCGAACACACACAACAAAATGAAGCTGATTCTTATGTAAAATGATCTGCCGGATTCGAATTTTGAGGTCGCGAAAGATCGGGAATTTCGAAAATGCCGGAAAATCGATTTTTCGTAAAATTTTCCTAAATCAATTTTCGACCATTTTTAAAACTCTTCTCGTTGTATTTTAGCAACGAAAAGAGTTAGAGAGCTTTTTTTCGTGGAATATACACTGGAGTGTGCTGATCATCACTGTGTACTCACGTTGCCTTTGCACTTTTCCAATTTTACGAAAAAAAATGTTTTCTTGCTAGACCACAAATTTGTGTAATGTATTTTTCATGCACCGAGTAAGTAATCTTATTTTTCGGTTTTAACATATAAATATGCGTGACCAAATACGGACAAAGGCTCGAAATTATTTTTGGTGAAGAAACGAAACATTAATATTGTTTCTCAAAAAAGTTTCAGCGAGTTAAACACAAATAATTTGTGCGCGTTAGCCGCGCTGAGCCGTGTAGTAGTGGTTTATGTGCGGGCGTACAAACGCTGCATTAATATCGAGAACATTCGTATTTTTTATTCAGACAAATTATTGCATTTCCGTTCACAAAACATGACATTATACATTGCACATTAGATTTCATGCATGTACATCGAAAAGAACAGGTAAAATTTTTACATTTACAGAACTGCGTTATTGTAACACAATCGAGTTTAGAGCTATTTTTAATGACTTACCGAAGAAGGATCTCAAGAACCACAATAAGAAAGATACTCCACTCTGCAAATTTTAGATCTAGGAGACCTCTGAGGGTACCTAGGTAACTTCCTCGACACATAGCCACAAGTCTCCAATGGACACAGGAAAATAGGGGCTGGCTTTTACCCCAGTGGCGCCATATCATTTTTTCTGATGAGACAAAAATTGGGTTAGTGAGTGATTATCGACGTGAAAGGGTCTCTAGGGGACCGGGACGGCAAGAAAGACTTGCTTTTGCCAGAGAAGCTGTTCCTTATCAAGGCGGAACAGTAATGTTTGGGAGGTATAATGTATGGTCGCCGCACTTCACTTATTCACGTGCCGCAAACCATGCTGGGAAACATTTACGTCCAAAACATTATCCAACCAATCATCCTTCCATGGGAGAGAATTTCGTTTTTATGGACGATAACGCTACGCCGCACCGCACAAGAAAGGTTTCCAATTTGCTACAGGAAGGTAATATTCAAAGAATGGATTGGCCAGCAAACTCACCTGACATGAATCCTTGTGAGAACGTGTGGGATATGCTAAAAAGGGCCATTTAAAATAGAGATAACCCTACTTTCGCGTCAAGAGTTAATTGTTGCTGCTCAAGAAGATTGGACCAACATGCCGCAGGAAGCCATTAATAACCCTTTTATTGTAATGTACAGACGTGGTAATATTTTGCTCGAGAACAGAGGAGGACATACTGATGGTTATTTGCATCTTCGTTTCTCACATTTTGCGAAGTCTTTGGTCTTAAAAAATAATTCAGACATTTTTTTAAATTTAATTCCTGGCCGTGTACTCCTTCCATGAAAATAACCTTACATGTGGTAAAGCATTTCAATTAAATGTAGAACTGAATCCACATATTTGTTAGAATTATTTTTGTTTACGTTTCAAATTAATTCAGGGGGCCAAGAGTTTCCGCTATATGTGTATTATCAAAGATAAAAGCGCCCAAACCCATGTCGCTACTTATCAACCTATCAGCGCGGCTAGCGCGCACAAATTATTTGTGTTTAACTCGCTGTAACTTTTTTTAGCAACAATATTAATTTTTCGTTCTTTCGCCAAAAATAATTTCGAGCCTTTGTCCGTATTTGGTCTCGCATAATGTATATATGTTAATTCCGAAAAATAAGATTACTTACCCGGTGCATGAAAAATACATTACACAAATTTGTGGTCTAGCAAGAAAATATTTAATTTCATAAAATTGGGAAATTGTAGAGGCAACGTGAGTACACTGTGATGATCAGCACACTTCAGTGGATATTCCACGAGAAAAACAGATTTCTAACTTTTTCGTTGCTGAAATAAGTACAACGAGAAGTTTTAAAAATGGTCGAAAATTGATTTGGGAAAATTTTGCGAAAAATCTATTTTCCGGCATTTTCGAAATTCCCGATCTTTTCGCGACCTCAAAATTCGAATCCGGTAGATCATTTTACAAAAGAATCAGCTTCATTTTTTGTGGAGTTGGTATAGTATTTAAAACGCATCTTTCAGGAGGTCTGCTCCCCAACTAATAGTTTTAAGCACAAAAAATATGAAACATAACATTTTTCTCAGTACACATTAGCATGTCTGTCATTTTTTGTTTTACCGACCATTCTACATAATCCGCGGCACTACCCAGCCGTTTTTCGCTACCGGCCTAGGGGTTATTCTGTTTATAATACTATTATTTCTTCTAATGCGCCATGGATTATTATATTTGATTAGTTCTCAATTCTTTAGTAACCGTGGATCTTCTAAGAAATTTCACACGTGGATTTCTTAACAAAACATTTCTCCACTATTTAAGGGTTTCATCGAGTGTTTTAACTGGTTTTAACGGTAGTGAAGACAGCCACATCCACGGTTTTACGACTTTGCGAGAACCGTGGCTGAGAACACGAATTTGTATGCGCTAACACGACTAGCCACTGCTAGCTAAAATCTAAATGCATCATTTGTGAGTAGCACTATTGAACTAACATGAAATTTTCTGCACGAAATATACTGAAACAGAATTTCACTATTTCAGTAATGCCATTAGTTTACAAGATTAAAAGTACAAAGCCGGCTACACATATTAATAACAAATGCTGAAAATGAATCCGTTTTATGGAGAATCTCTTAGCTTTTCCAACTAATACAAACAAATAGTTCCTTACCTACACCGTCAGAGGGTTCGAAAATTAAGAAACTTTCTGAAATGTGAATATTAGAGTTTGTTGTGTTTAGCCCTTGGATGCCACCCTCATCGAGCTCATGGCATGCAAATCGACTTTTCTAAAGAGGAAAATAGAGGGCTTTCAAAAAAATATCACGTCAGAGGGTGCGAAAACTAAAAAAATCCTTTGAAACAAAAATCAGACTTAAAATTATGTTCTGTTTAGCCCCCTGGACGCCACCACCTGGATCTCACGGCGTTCAAATCGATTTTTCTGCAAGAGAAAATAAGAAGCTTTCAAAAGTCCAAACTTCGGTTTAGCCCACTGGACGCCACCCCCATATTCACACCATCTTGTTGATAGTTTTTCGAACGCCCTTATTTTCTCCTGCAGAAAAAACGATTTGCACGCCGTGAGCTCCAGGTGGTGGCGCCGAGGGGCTAAACAGAACACTATTTTAAATTTGAGTTTTTGTTTCAAAAGTTTTCTTTAATTCCGCACCCTCTGACGGGGGGACAAGCAACTTGTTGATATTTTTTCTAAAGTCTTTTATTTTCTCCTTCAGAAAAATCGATTTGCACGCCATGAGCTTGATGTGGGTGGCGTCCAGGGGCTAAACAGAGCACAATTATTTCAAGCCTGATTTTTGTTTCAAAGGATTTTTTTAATTTTCGCGCCCTCTGACGAGTTGTTGATCAGTTTTTCGAACGCCCTTTATTTTCTCCTTCAGAAAAATCGATTTGCACGCCGTGAGCTCGATGGGGGTGGCGTTCAGAGGGCACGCCAATCGGGGTGGCCTCCAGAGTGCTACACAGAATAAACTGACGTCTTAAATGTTTTTCTTTAAAAATATTTTTATTGTCCACACTCTCTGAAGGGGGGAACAAGCAACTTGTTGATAATTTTTGAAAAGCCCTTTATTTTCTCCTTCAGAAAAATCGAATTGCACGCCGTGAGCTCGATGAGGGTGGCATCCAAGGGCTAAACACAACAAACTCTCGCCTTAATATTCACATTTCAGAAAGTTTCTTAATTTTCGCACCCTCTGACGGTGTAAGGAACTATGTATTTGTTTATATTAGTCTGAAAGGCTAAGGTGTTCTCCAAAACGGATTCATTTTCAGCGTTTGTGTAACCGGCTTTGTACTTTTCATTTTGTAAACTAATGACATTACTGGAATAGTGAAATTCTGTTTCAGTATATTTTTTGCAGAAAATTTCATGTAGGTAGGCGATGTTAGTTCAATAGTGCTACTCGCAAATGATGGATTTAGAATTTAGCTAGCAGTGGCTAGTCGTGTTAGCGCCAACCGGGGGCTAAATGGAAGCAAAAGATTTAGACAACCCACAATACTTACTGATCTCCTTCTCTTTTTAAGTCAGTCTCTTCTTTGCCCTCTCATACAAGCAGCCGTACGACTTGATTAAGCGGGTAACAGTGAAGTTCATATTTTTAAATTTTAATACTTACACTTGCTTTTTCGCACTCTTCATTCGAGGAATCAATAAAATATAAATAAAACTCATCTCAGGTAAGTGTATTTTCAAGTACATTATTTATTTAGCATGTTATTTTACACGTTGATTTACAACTTATGAGCAAACCCCTTGTAACGTTGCAAAAAGAAACACATTAGGTAATCAAGAATTGATTGTGTTTACTTTTAACGTTCTGACGTCACGCCCGGATCCCGAAGAGATGCACGTCACCTGTGTTCGTAGACACAGGTGGGAGACGCAAGCGCGCGCCAGTTGAGACGACCGTCAAGAGAGAAGGATGGTAGTTGCGGCCGTTACTAATCTGACGTCCTGCATTTTGCACCCGGCACTACTCTTCCCGCTAGAAACTCGAAGTGACCCGCCGCCGAAGACCTCCCGCCACCACAGCTGACGTAGAAGAATCCGACGTCACACCGCTGATAAAAGTGGGTGCTCCGCCGAAGAGAATTCAGTATTTGGCCGTCCGGCCATCAGCCGAAACCAATACTCCCAGCATCCGGGATGATGCTGGCCGCCGATCCGACCTAGTAGTACCTGATCGACCGTTCCGACTTCGCCGTGTGATCAAACCGAAAGTAATTATTTTACCCCGTAAATATTTGAGTAAGTAACTTTGAATAAGTACCCTACCTCGTTCGTATCAAATAAATTCAATTTGTTCATGCTGGGGAATTGGGAGTGCTGTCTATGAAGATCGATCGATTTTCCCATCCTGTGGGGGCCCTAGCGCCTGTAATAGGACGACATACCGGTGGAAATCGATCGCATCCGGGTAACGGGCGGCTCCTGGTGAAATCTTAAGGTAGAACGAATTGATTATTTGCGACGGAGGAGCTAGCGGCGTTCCCCCAGGCGATTGCACTCGCGTGCTGCGACGAGAATTTCCCGCCGTTCCCGTCTCGGGGTTGGCACCGTTCGGTGCTCCCACGAAATCTCCGAGACCCCGTAAATATTCAGAATTGATCACTCGGCAGACCGCAAGCGTTCTATCTGAACACTCCGTAAAAACCGTGTTTTATTTCCCCGTAAATATCTCGTATTTTTGTATATATTCCGATTTATTAACTTAATTCTTTTAAGAATACTCCGTGAGAACCGCATTTTATTTCACTGTAAATAATATCTCGTATTTTGTATATAAATTCTGTTTTTATCCATTCAAGTCTGTTTATTCAATTCTTTCAAATGTAAATAGTTAAATTAATAGAGTACCGTTTCATTTTCTTTCTGTTATGTTATTCGACGTTTAGCAATAGTAACATAATATTTGGACCCACCCTTCTGCGACTACGAGCAAAAGGGTGACCAACGTATAAGTCTTACCTGACCGTAAATACAACCCAAGAAAAACGTTCATAAGCGAACGATCCGACCAGCCTAAATATACAGCGTATCCCAATAAGTGATACCGAGGGGTACCGCTGCATATTTAGGAACCGCACCTAGAACGTCCAGAATTGGCGTACGAAATAAACCCAGACGAAAGTCATCGTTGTATGAGTGACGTCCGAAATCAGGAGAAAGCAATCTTTGTACCCTGTATCATGGAAGTAAATATACAAGTCAGCAGTTTGAATTTCAGAGGGAACAACAAAAAATTCAGCAGTATTAAATAACAACTAAGGTTTTGGTTAGGTAGTATTTTAAATACTTTGAAAAATATATGAAACACTCGACAGATTTCAGTTTAGTTTTGTATTTTGTACAAAGCACAAAAAAGGCAAAAGCAGTGCAAGGATAGGCAAATAGAAAAATACAGAGCTTAGGATTATTTACTGTGCAAGTGAAAATTGAAAAAAATAGTTTATTAAGATTCACTAACCAAACTAACAAGAAGAACGAGAAAACACATCAATTATTACATTACGATATTAAATAAAATATTAAAACTTTTACACCCTGTATCTTTGTTAGTTGTCACTTTAGAACATATGTTCGTAAAAACTTTTCGTCTTATTTGGAGTTCCTCTAGCACCCATTTTAATTTGGCACGCCCGTTCTGAATCACCATGTACACATATAGACAACTTAATGGGGGCAACCAGCCACGGATTAGTTGGGGATTTATTTGAAATGAAAAATACGTCACTACTTGTGTGCAAATTTTGTTTTTGAAAATGTCTGTAATGATTTTTTATTCAATAAAATATTAATGATAAAAAAGAATAGAATGTAAAAATCCTGTCACGTACGTAAACAGGTGATAGAAGTGTAAAAGTGAAAAGAATGATAGCTAAAATAGGATCAAAAATTTCAAGATTTAAGTGTAAGTAAATATCTACAATATCAGAGAGAAACAGGGCGAAGCATGAGACAGAGCGTAGCTAAAGAGTGGGGCGGCGTAACAAGAAATGAATCGCTGTGGTCTCGCTTTACTGACGCTTGCCTGAGAGATAGAGCACGAAGCATGAGAGAGAGGGCTTGGCTAAGGAGTGGGGCGTTCGATATTCCTTTTCTTCTCTGCCCGTCTTCTCAGACTTCTCCACTCCATTCGTTTCACTTTTCGTGACGCTCGCATTTGCCAACACAGGAACTTACTCTCTCGAGACAAAAGAAGTTTCACTTCAAAAAGGGAGTTTATGCTAGGGCAACGGTTTCATATTGATCAAAGAAGTAGACTATAATCAGTTTTTATTATACGGTGAAAGTAATTAATAGTAAGTTATTCTGCGAGAGAGTTATGATGCCTAATATTCACGAGAAAGAATATTTAAAGAGCAGTAGGCGAGTTTTTTAATTAATCTGAGTTAATAATAGCCATAACTTGAGAGTGGAATACTGCAAGAAGTCATTGGAAGTTGCACGTTTACGGCCACATTAGATCCCTTAGTTTAGAGAAATGTAATCACAGGAAATTATTTATTTTGACGACGTGTCAGTGGGGGTGGAGGTCTGAAACATTTACACAATACATATCAATGTATGGGCTTTCGGGAAATTATAAAATTTAACGTAAATATTTATCGCGTCCGGAGAAAGTGACAATTTATCCCTAAAAATGGTAGAGTTTTGCAAAAAAAATTACTTGGGGCGGTAAATGTTACAGCGGAGAGATGACACACGGCGACCTCGTTACTCACACTCGGGGCACGAATAATCCAGAATTTCCGATCTCTATCTCGAAAACTGCAAACACGGTACGCTTAAAAAGTGCGATGTTCTAAAGTGGCGAAAGATTTCTTCCAAGTTTAATTTTTTGCGACCCCTTCGGAACACTTCGGAGGAATGGAAGTGGATCGGATGCGCACGTTCATTTTCCATCAGCCGACTCCCGATTTGCGACCTCAGGGTGATTTGTAAAAAGTTTAGTGGATAAACCGTAAAGTTGCACTTTTAAGATTTCTCACACTGTGAGTGGAGGGGGGATGAAACGCTAAAAGTAGCAGTTTGTAGTGTAGAGCATCGCAGCTTCATTCATTTTTCGGACGCTTACTTTTGAAGCAAGGGAACCCCAAATTTTACACCACTTTATAAAGGAATGCTTGCTTTTGAGTGTAAATAAACCCCGAACGGGGAGTTACTTTGCAAAAATACTGTCTCTTGTACTACACTCCGCCCGTCGAACCGATTTACACCACACCTGATAGTTTTCTCAAAATTGAGGGGGTCAAAATATGCAGTCTTCACTTCAGGCGCCATTGGCTGCCAGAAGATTTTTTTAAAGAAAAACGTCCTTATCTTTATCTCTGGTAACTAACAAGAAACGTAAGTCAAAAATTAAATACGAGTATGCCACGGCGCGGCGTCTCTAGAAGCGAAAATGCGTCCTTCTGGTTCTACTTTACTAGCTTTTTTAGATGTTGACCGATTTAAATTTTCTCCACAGACATTAAAAGGGCGAGTTTCGGAGAACCTTATTCTTACCACGAACCATGCGGAGCCTCCGCGAGAAAGGAAGACGGCCTTAAGAAAATGATTAAGATTTCGTAAAACACGTACTATTACTAATATTTAAGGTTTTAAGGGCATATTGCAACCCCCATGTAACCCTTTCCGGTAAATCTAAATCCACATATTATATTTAGTGAACGTAACAGATCGTCGACCCGTGTAAAAATATTTGACTTGCGATAAAATATGACCTCCAAAGAATCTTATAGAGAATTGGGAATTGAGAAAATTTCCGTAAAGTAGCGAAATCTACCCCGACATTTGCACTTGTCCTGAGGTGAGGACACACGGTGTGGCGGCCGTCTGCATACCGAAAAGTAATCTCGAAAGGTGTGTAAACTTTATCAAGAGATAAGTAACTCGCGTCGGGGTGACCTCTATAAGTCACTCCGAGCATACAAATATTGAAAATTTCCATGAAAATTTGATAGTTGGATCTTTGAGGAAATTTTTGTGGCCGTTGTCAGACGCAAATTTCTATCTTTAACCATTGACCTATCGAAAGGAAACTCCGTTACGAATCGTATTGGACAAGTTCCCTTTTTCGATGTTTTGGCCTCTAAAATTTGTAAGGTTTCGCGAAGAAAATTATTTCCCTTAGCAGCTGCGGTCCGAGGGGGGATAATTTTCGGATATTTTCGTTCCGCCTTCAAAATTATCCGACGCAACCCGGTTTGGCCGGTATGAAAAACTACCCTTAATTTGAGAGTATCGTATCTCGCTCGTCGGTCGACTTACGCGTTCGGGGCTTCCACTATGACCTATATATTTTGTAGCGGAAAAGTGGGAGACAACCAATTTTCCGTGCGGCTCGCTGGTTCTTCCGGGTGCGATGGAACTTTTTCAACCACTTACAGTACGCCGAGTCTTAAGGGGATATTTAAAAGTTCCAACTGTCTCGCTCATGCACATTAATATCTCCTGAGAAGCAGGTGCACGTAATAAATTCGTAGATTCCTTGAACAACTTTTGGAATTTTTGCACGAAATTTTGAAAGCTTAAGCTACTCGTTATGTAGAATTACGCTACACTCTCAGTTGTTTTGTAGTTCCAGAAAAAAATACACATTTGACATTTTAAATTGGAAGAAAATTGTCGATTTCTAATTAATCAAAACTGCACTTTTCCTTGAAATTACGAGAAAACTGAGAACGAAGAGCATTATTAAAGGTTTAAGAAGAGCATTAATTTCTGCATAAAGAGTAGCTCAAGTGTTCAAAATTTTGTGTAAAATTTTCAAAGTTGTTTGATAAATCTAAGAATTATGAACACCTACTTCTCAGGGGATATTAATGTGCATGAGCGAGACAGTTGAAACTTTTAAATAATATCCCCTTAAGGACATTTTCGAAATTTCAAATTTTTATGAGCTGACGTTTTCTTCGTCAAAGCAACCTAGTGTGCCACACTAAGAATTCTTGGATTGGTTACAGACAATTGAATTATTCAATTGCCATAGAATAAACATTAAGGAGAAGCAAACTTTCTTCTACCATCCTTTGAGGAGTGTAGTTCCCTTGGGATCTTCTATACTAACCGCAGGTTCAATTAATTCTCAACTTTGTAGTTAAACCAACAGTCAGTCGAAGCCCCCATAATGTAACGCATAAGAAAATTCCATCAAGCTATTACACAGTGGGTTTCTTTAATAAAAGATATTGATGCACGGGTTGTGAAAAATTATAATGGAGTTCGAGATACTTTTCCCGTATAGTCGATTATTTATTTGAAATTTGTAAATTGACGAATGTGAAAAAGTATCTATTACTCAAAAGAAAACTCTGCGGTGAAATACTAACTTTTTAAGTATCTACTAGCGCGGCACCAGAAAAACACGACAATGTATCAGGTGGATACAAACAGAGAACACACGCCAACAACCGCCCAAACTTCTTATTGCATGTTAACATCAAAAACTACTCTGGAAATAAAAAATAAACATAATTCTTACCTGTCGGTATGGGTTTTAGAGCTACCGACGGTTACAAAACAGAATGCAATTCTATATGCTCTTATGTTCGAGGTTCGCCTGAGATTGTGCTATCAGAAATGGACATCTGAATACAGCGTGTGGGTCAACTGAACCTAAGCTCGTTCTCGAATACGTTTAACAGAAATGCAACATTGACTAATGTTCCTCCTATGCACTTAATCTCAAAATAAATGCTGATTGAGACATTCAGATACCTACTGAATATTGTTACGTAAAGTACAGAAATAAGTTTTGTTAAAACTGTGTAAACTTAGCTTCGTCATAAATTAAAGGAAATTTAAGTAGGCAGGTACTGTACTGCACACATCAAGTTTTTACAAAAGCCTAAGTGTTTATAAACCCAGTTTGAAGAGTTTTAATTGGTAAGTAACAATTGACCTATAGTTTTAGACAAATAATAAGTGATCATCAAATTGTAAGATTACCTAGGACAGGAAACATTTCTTTTTCACTTTAGACTCCACGATCATTTCCCTAGATGCCTAAAGAGTTTGCTCCACGAACTTCTTCCTCCATTATCGTTTCAACATCGACTCCTCACGAGGGAGGTGGGTGCCGTGACTTGCAACTTAAGAGCAATCTATACAAAGAGGAGATTGAGCTCACGCGAGACTTTATTGTCTTTGTTTACATGCCCGACAAACTTAATAAATGGCAATATTGTTTCATAAGTGACTTCAAAAATCAATTGAATCCAAAACCACATAAATTTGAGAAACAGAATTTAACATAATAATACAGGGTCGCCCGAAATTAGCGTGCAATATTTTACCAGCGTGTTCTGTGGTCAAAAATAAGACAAAATGATCCTCCTAAGCGTATATCGAAATATGCTTCGCAAGGGAGCCGTTAGCTTTCTAAAAGATAAAACCTGACGACGTTTTGTTCTAAATATCTTCGAAACAAGTCAAGTTAAAATCATGAAATTTAATGAAATGTGTAAGTACCAAATGCTGAATCTTTTGCTGCAAACATATTTTTTAAAATTTAACATTGGCGTCTCAAAGCTGGAGGTGGCGCAGGTAAGATTTACCACAACTTTTTTTAGAGCATGTCGTTTTCAATTTGTCTGTAAAAATTTGCAACTTCCGGGTTTTTTTTTGCAAAAAAATATGCTTCTGTCTCGTTTAAGTATACAAACGAAGTTCTCCACTTCTTGTAGGAATTTTTTGGGCATGCAGCAAAATTTTTGAATCGATTGTGCTCGATAAACTGCTGAAAAAAGTTGGGGTAAATCTTACCTCCGCCACCCCCAGCTTTGAGACGCCCCTGTTAAATTTTAAAAATTGTGTTTACACCAAAAGATTCAGCATTTGGTACTTACACATTCCATCAAATTTCATAATTTTAACTGGACTTGTTTCGAAGATACTTAGAAGAAAGCGGCTTCAGGCCTTCTCTTTTAGAAAGCTGTAGCTCCCTTGGGAAGCATATTTCGGTATACACTTATAGGAATTTCTTGGTTTAATTTTGACCACAGAACACGCTGGTAAAATATTGCACAGTAATTTCGGGCCACCCTGTATAGTGTATATACTTCCTCACGAGATATCTCAAGCGTGAATCAACTCTGTCCGAGCGCTCGGGCGCCCGAGCGCCAGGTCGCCCTAGGCCGATTCTGTTCATAGCCAGTATATGTACTGGCTCTGATTCTGTTTATACAGGGTGTCCCAGAACAACGGGGCAATATTTCTGGAACATATAGTTTGGGTCAAAATAACACTTAAAGTATGTATATTTTTTTTCTAGGATGCATCCATGCGAAGCTATTCGCCCATAAAGGTCAAGTCCTGAAGAAGGTTTTTTCTGTTAACTTTCAAACTAGTGTATGGAATGTTATAAAATTTGGACTGTATACATAGTAAGCAAGTATATGTGATTGAGTGACATGACATCTTCCGTAACTTATCTAGGAAGGCGGGAGTGGAACACCCCTAATGCTTTTCACCCCTGACCTTTTCCGTTGATGCTTTTAGCGAATTTGCAGTAATATTTTTAAATTCCTCAACCAATTTTATCGAAATAAGGTACTCTTTTTTGAAACCGTTAAATCGGCCCGTTTCCGAGAAAAAAAATTATACAAAGTCATGGTTTATCATTCTTTCTATACAAACCAGGCTATGAAATATGAACTGCTTCATGAAACATGTCAGAAAGTGAAAATGAAATGAAAATGTATGAATAATCGGTTTTGAAAACATAATAACAATAAATAAATAAATCAATAAATAAACAATAAATTTTTGAAGTGAGCACCTTGTAGACGCATACATTTTTTTGTGTAGTAAAAATGATAATTTATGTCTTTGTATACATTTTTTCTCGTGAACGGGCCGTTTTAACGGTTTCAAAAAAGACTACCTTTTTGAAGAATTTAAAAATGTCATTGCAAATTCGTCAAGAGCATCAACGTGAAAGTTAAGGGGTGAAAAGCATGAGGGGTGTTCCACCCCCGGCTTCCTAGACAAGATAGGGAAGATGTCATGTCACTCGATCACAGATACTTGCTTACTATGTCTACAGTCCAAATTTTATAACATTCGATACAGTAGTTTGAAAGTTATCAGCAGAAAACCTTCTTCAGGACTTGACTTTTAAGGGCGAATAGCTTCGAAGGGAGGCGTCCTAGAAAAAAAATTATAGATACTTTAAATATTATTTTGACCCAAACTATATGCTCCAGAAATATTGCCCCGTTGTTCTGGGACACCCTGTATATGCAGAATGACGTCATCATGATGTCACAATAAAGTAGGAATCAGTGGCGGCTCGTGACTTGTTAAAGAGGGAGGGCTCCGCTAAGAAACCTGAAGAACGTTTAGGTTAGAGTCTTAACTCAGTCTGAAACAATGCTTTCTCCTTTTCTGATTTTTTCCTTCTGGGACTCATCAGTACGGTGCTTTCCCCTACACACTCAAACCATGCAATTTAACTTGCTATATATGCTGCCGCGCTCTGGTTAGATATCAGCAAATGACAATTACTTTGAGTAATTATCTGGTATTAATTAATTAATATTTATGTAGTTAATATTATCTTCAATTACTTTTTGGTAGAAGTTCATGATGAAACAAATAATATTACTTTGCGAACTACCAATAATAACGTTTTTATTTGAATATTTGACCGGTTTCAAGATTTTTTATACAATCTTTTCATCAGAAAATGTAAAATTGTAAATAAATATGACACTAAGCCACTAAGGGAACAGTTGACAAGGAAACTTAAAATTGACAAAACAATACAAATAATTAAAATAATGATATCCATGAAAGAAGCTACCTAATCTAGAAAACTGAATTTCAGTATTTACCTACGAGGTATAAGAAAAGCACAAAGGAAATTCGAATACTTCGTAGCTTGAAGGGAAAAAACATTGAATTTAAAGAAAACCATTTAGGAAAAAAATCTTGAAACCGGTCAAATATTCAAATAAAAACGTTATTATTGGTAGTTCGCAAAGTAATATTATTTGTTTCAATTAATATTTATATTATATTTATTATCTGCCTCATTTTCTAGCTTAAAAAAATCTGTAATTGAGCATTGTTCATACTGTCTAAACTACACTTAGGTAACTGCCAATTTGACAAAATGTTCGAAAACAGAAAAAGTTGAGATGATTGATAAACATTAAATAGGTAACATAATACTTCTAATATTATTGGTACCCAGAATCTAAATGAGTTTCTAGCATAAAATATACTTAAATAGAATGGGAAATAACTGATTTAGTCGGCACCGAGGTCGGCACCTTTATGGGGTATATAATATGAACACATAATAGATGATTTCCATAGTGATTTATGGCAGGAAAGATGAAATGATAAATTGTTGTGGTAAAGATTAAGGAGTGAAAAGGGATTATAGTATTTGGCAAAACAGGTTCTTTTGTGTAGTATGTACAAGTCAAATACTGGATTTGGTTGTTAAAAGAACCAACAGAAGTTTATGGGAGATTTGCTATTTACGTCTTTCTTGTAAATTATGTTTGCATATACCTGTCTTTCCTAAACACTTGCAAAGACGTAAATAGTAAATAAATTTTGTTTCACTTAAATTCCTCTCTTCCGTCTTTATTATTCTTGAACTTACAAAAATAAGTTAAATACAAAAGTTTTAGTTTTGGTTCGTAAGTTTTCAATTGTGTCATTAGAAGAACAATAATTAAAAATATAATTTGCAGAGTTTCAGACATTTACGGATTTAAACATCTACACAAAACCTTGCCAGCAAGCACACTGCACACAGTGTAGTGAGTGTCCAAAACGCACGAGAAGACGGAGAGGCATTCTGTGTGGTCCCGTAGTACATAAAAGCTGGATTCAGTTCTACATATACAGGGTGTTTGCGCGAAACGCAAAGGAAAGTTCTAAAATGGGAAAATTTACGAAAAATGGTTTGAATAATAGTTGCTAGGTGGTATCTACTCTACAATAGGAAAATATTTTTACTTATACAGCTTGTCCCATTTAAGGGTGGCGCGGCGGGTCAAAGATATAGTTTTTTTACTTTGGTTATTATTTGTTTTTCAAATTCTGGACTTAATTAAAAATAGAAATTAAAAGGAAGACCATGCTCGAAAATGTCAAGTTTTTGAATTATTTCAGCTTTTCGATTTTTTTTTAATTTGCAGACCTTTAGTTAGAATTCAACATAGCCAAAACTGAAACATGAAATAATAGTGCTTGTACTAGAAAACTTAATTTATTATACAGGATGTTCATAATAATCAACTTTTTTGATCTAACTTCAATTAAGTATAAGTTGCGATTTTTAAATGGGACACTAATTATTATTTGTTTTCTGCTGAAATTGTATTGTTTAGGAAATTTAGGTAGGTACTAACACTTTTATAAAGGGTTTGCTCTACCTAAAGCTGATATTTTCGTACTTATTACTTACAACTTGATGGTAATTATTGCGTAATGTTATCTTTCAAGGAAAATGTCACGGTATGCCATGAAATATTTTTGATAAAAAAAATTGAAAATTTTCGTATTAGAACCTTTGTAAACTAAACATTTTTTTTTATTTTACAAATTTACAAACAATAGTCTCGAAAAATGATTAACAATAAAATCAACACAACACAGCTAAACTAAAATATTGAATTTGCAATAAATTATTAAAAAAATACTACTATATAAATGTTAAAATAAGTGTTCGAATTGTCGACATTCTACTCTATAACTACCTACATGAATTTATGCATTTTACAAAAAATATGACTTTCGAAAAAAGATTAGCCAACAACCACCAAATTGTCAGCTGAGGAACCACTCCATGCGGGTGAATATTGTGCTGATTTTATCTTTTTTTTTCTGTAAATTATGAACTTTCTGTAAAATGAATTCATGTATCTTGTAGCTTTAGATTCACAGTTCCAACACTTATTTGAGCATTTAGTCAGTAGTAGGAACCACTACAATAATTCATTGCACGTATTTCAGCAATTTAGTTTGGTACTGTGGTTTTTTTTGTAACACAAATAAAGTTATTTAGATGGTATGGGTTTTAATATTAATATGAAAATTCTCAGATTTTCTTCTCAAAAATATTTTATAGCACAATGCGAAATTTTCATTGAAAGGTAACATTACGCAATATTACCATCGTTGTATTAAGTACGAAAATATTAGCTTTAGATATAGGAAATCCTTTATAAAAGTATAATATCTAAAAGAAATACAATTCCAGCAGAAAACAAATAGTATTTTAGTATTCCATTTAAAAATTGCAAATTATACTTAATTGAAGTTAGATAAAAGAAGCTGATTATTTTAAACAACCTGTATAATAAATTAAGTTTTCTAGTATAAGTAGGTTGCAAGGTATTTGGTCCTAACTCCAGATTACTACAATGTGTTTGTGATGCGTAATCACTAAAACCTTTTAATGGGAAAGTGAACATGCAAAAGAACAGGTCCGGATTACAGGTATTTCTGCTTTTAAACAGAAACCATAGTGTATAACAAAATATAATTAAATTTATTGGTATTATACACGTGTATGTATTTACACTTTTAGTATTAAAAAATTATTCAAAATATTTATAATGTTCACTATCATGTAGGTAGGAATCCTACAATCGACCTATGTCATTATTTAAATCACACTTTCAAAGAAACTTTCGTCACTGTCAGAGTTTTCGAGATTGATTACAAGCGGTTCGCATATCACATTTAAAACTGCATACTGACTCTCAATTTTTTATCATGCTGCACACAATTTCGCCAATCGTCTAGGGACGGTATATTCCATTTCGACTTTCACTAACTATCACAGAGCGCGTTAAATTAGGAGAAAAGTTGCGTTTACGTATTCTTCGTTCCACTTGTGACTAGATTTATTATATTGGGTTAAAAACACAGTAATATGGTGGTAAACGTGGCACTCCACAGTTTCTTTCCTTTTGGAAAATTTTTACTCTTTTTACCTCCAACAATTCCTTTTTTGCTAGAATATTTGGAATTTTTATAAGCTGTCGCGTCGTGAATGGTAGCTTGCGTTATCCCTCATATCTTCGTGGTAATCCAAATTGCAACCTTTCACATTTTTTGCAGATAGCAACAAACAATCTTTCACCCACCCATGTTCAGATCCACAATGTAGATATTGTAGTTCTACTGCCTCTTGGAGAGGCGTACAGTCAATTTACAATTTCCAGAGCTGTCAAGCTACCCATTTTTTGCAACATCGTGATGGGTATCAAATCAGGTTTAGTCAAAATAATATATAATTTTCAAATTGTTTTAAATATTCATCGCGCCATTTACCCAACCTTGAACTTTCCATAATCGCTACGTGGCTATCAAGTTTTTTCATTCGAAAATCGTTCCATTCGAGGATCCTTCTTAAAGTGGCCTCGGGGCATTTAATGCCCGCGTCATCGGATAGAAGCCTTATTCACAAGGTTTTGGCGGTTGGAACTTGCTTTTCGCCGTACATGTCATATATTTTTCGTCTTATCAAATCTATATCGTGCGAGTCAAAGTCTTGCTTGGTTTGTGCGTTGTCAGTACACATAGATTTAACCACATTTTCCAAATCTCTTTCAGTTGTTACTTTATCCACGGCTTCTAACGGAATATTATTTGAAGTTTTCAATCCAATTTTTGGTTTGCCCCCGAACATGGCTTCATATGGAGACCTTTTTATTCTGAGAAGTATTCTTCATAAATTGTATGAATCTTAGACCTTGTATTGGCTCCAATGATCTGTTTCATTTTCCAATATCCAGATAGTTAGCATGTTCTCCACATCTTGGTTGGCGCGTTCGACGCTGCCTTGACTCTGGCTGTGACGTGGTTTTCCGTGTACCAGCGATTGAACATACAGTCTGATCGCAATAGTCCGTATGTTAACGGTCTAGTCCGTATATGAAATACCATGTCATTTACATACGGTCTGCGCCATTTAGACCGTATAGATACGACCTAGACCATACATATGCATACGGTCTGATGTCATATATGGCCTGTAACATATACAAGTCGTACAGATGGGAACACAATCACTTTTTTAATATGGGGCACATAAAAACTTTTTTATAGAGTACCTAATTTTTTTGGAATTTTTCAAAAATAGCTAAATATGTTGCCGCTTACGGGAGTTAATGTAATAAAACCTTGAGTATCTCCATTCGAACACACTTAAAAATTAATTATGTTTTAACATTTTTTTCATTCGCATCAGCGTAACTTGAACGAGAATCCTTAAATAATATTTCATAAAACGTGTACGTGAGCACCTTCGTGGCTCAGTGGTCGATGCGTACTCGATGAATGTGCAATTCTAGAGGTCTAAAGGACTAGCGGAACGAAAACAATAGATACACTCAAAAAATGGTGGAATGAAGAAGTCAAATCGAAAGCGAAAGAAAAGAAACAAGCCTACAAAAAATATATGGAAACAAGAGTTCAAGAAGATAAATATAAATACACAGAAAAGAGAAATCAGGCAAAACAAACAGTTAAAGAAGCTAAGATAAAAAGTTGGGAAGAATTCGGAGAACAAATAAACGAGAATTTTAAAGAAAATAATGGAAAATTCTGGAATACAGTAAAGGCATTAAAGAGGGAAAAACGCAAAGAAATGAGAGGAGTAACAGACGCACAGAATATTCTGAAGATATACTGGATATACTGGAAGCATGGAGAGAGCACTACGAAATTAAATTTCAGAACAACGACAATGAGGAATACAACATAAAAACGAATCAGGAGTACATATAAGAGCAAGAAATGGAAAATATAACATATAAAGAGGTAGAAGAAGCAGTTAAAAGATTGAAATTAAGAAAAGCCAGTTTCGAATAGTACCAGAAGTGATTAAGGAGTGGGGGAGGGGGGGGGGAGAAGTGGTAAAGGAATGGATACTGAATATATGCAGGGACGCAAGGGTAAAAAATAATTTCAAACGACTGGACAAGTAATATAATACTACCTATATATAAGAAAGGGGAATATTCGAAATATGAAAACCATAGAGCCATATTAAATTAAATTAAGATGAACAGGCAGCCTTCAGACCAGACAGAACAACAACAGATAATATTTATATACTAAGAAATATTATAGACAGATAGATAGATAGATAGATATTTATTCAAGATATGTGCATATCAGCGTCCATGGAACAAAAAAAAAACAAGAAAAGTACATGTCAAAATTTACAATAGTAGTTACTATATTACGGTGAAGTTCATGCTCAGGAACTCTTCAAAATGGTATATGGGGTTCTTCTTAAGATATCTTGTAAGGCCCCTTCTCAATAAGTGTAGGGATTTAGATTTCCAAGATAAGGGACAGGTTTTGTATAGTTTGACGGTTATGCTTCTGGCTTGCGTGGCAGTCAATCTGGGTCTGGGGGGACAAGGAGTTGGAAGTTTCTCGTAAGGTAATTATGTAAGTCCGAGTGCTTCGGGAATGCAATAGCTACTTTATGAATTAATAGAATGGTTTGAAGGACGTAACCAGCTGGGCAGGTAAGTATGCAGTACTTGACGAATAATGGCTTACAGGAACCCTTCAAGGTTTCTGATGGCACGTTTTTGCTCAAAAAGAATTTTCGTGACATGGGAAGAATGACCCCAGATTTCGATTGCATGTGTCATGGATGAGTGGAACAGAGCATAATATGCAGTCAGGGCAGCATCGAAACTCACTGTCTGTTTTATTTTCTTTATGCAGAAGGTAGCCCTTGCAAGCCTGGCCCACAGAGCCGTAATCTGGGGCTCCCAAGAGAGCCACGGGTCAATCTGGACGCCCAGAAGACGGACAGCCTCATCCCCCTGCCTCTAGCTATCCAAAGTGAAAGGGCAATAAATGAACAAAAAATACTGTGTCTAACATTCATCGGTCTAAGATCAGCATTTGATCTAATCAATAGAAATGAGATTTGGAAATGCCTCGATCAGCTGGAAATGCCACAACAGTTGATAGGAAATATACAGAAGGAAGTATACAGAACAGTAATAGGAAAAGTCCAAATTAATGGGAATACGTCAGGAACATTCCATATGGAAAAGGACTGAAGCAAGGAGACTCCTTGAGCCCACTGCTATTCATTATAATAATATTGACAGAATTAATAAAAACTCGGGCTTAAATACGCCAAGAAGACTAGTGGGTTATAGAAAACTGAACCAAGTGTATATTAGAAGTTTGATGTATGCAGATGACATAGTGCTAGTGGTGGATACACCGGGAAAAATGCAGAGATTAATATGTACATGGACAGTGGAAGGGGAAAAAATACAAATGGGGATAAATATAAATAAGAGCAGAGTAATGGTAGGTAATGAACAGACAATTAGAAAGAATGGACAATTATATTGAATGTATAAGAATGTACCCATAGAGGTGGTCTCTACATATGAATATTTAGGGAGTATAATAACGGAGGATGGAGGAATAGACACGGAAATAAATAACAGAAGAAATAAAGCAAATAGAATGCATTACTCGATAAACAATGCAATCTTGGGAAAAAAGGAAATATCCGAGAACATCAAATTGAAAATATATAGGCTGTCTGGATTTCGGTGTGCAACATGGGAATCTCTGTTATCTTAACAGCTAGACCCCATCATGGGGTCTAGCTTAAATTCAGCAAAGTTGCCGAATATTATGCTGACTAATGTCCTCAAAAGAAAATCGAGATTTTCTGAATAGTTTTCCTGAAAACTGAAAAAACGGAAAAGTTGCGTTTTCGTTTTCTGGCTGTAACTTTTTTGTTTGACCTTGTATCTTCATTCTGTAAAAACTTTTACATTGCCACTTTTTATTCTTATGTTGTAGACTTTATATTATGGTCTTCATACAAGTTTTTAAAAAACAAAACTGCAAATTGAAAAGCTACTACAAATCATCTATATGAAGGTTTAGTTATTTAATTTAAATTTATAAGAGAACTGTGCTGGTTGGGAACAATCGCGCGGTCTGCGCGGGAAATTTGCTTATATTAGGTGGGCACTGCTTTATAACTGCTCCGCGAAGCTTTTATAACGCGTTTTTGTTCTTCAGTTGCTTTAATGATGATTCTGGCAGCAAATCTGCTCAATAACAGTTTTATAAGAGTGACTTTATAATTCTTACTTATATTAATGTTCCTCGTGTCAATTACTGCGGACGTCTAGTTCTATTGAATGCTATGCGTTTCATTTGCAAGACAAAAATGTTCCAATGCGATTTAATTATTGCTATTAATGCTTTCTAGCAAAGCGGCCATATTTTAACAGAAATATTGATGCGGTTTTCGACGGCCATCTTGAACAAAATATAATTCTTCGTTAATCAAAAATTGATAATTTTTTGAAACTCAAGCTAATTACCAATATTAGAGGTCGCTAGTTTCCACATTTGTTAGAAAATATCACTGGTATAAGTTACTTCACAGTACGACAAGTAAATCACGCAAAAATATTATAATATATTTCGATCAATTTCCAAAAATCTGTGTTGTTTTTGCGGTGTATTGTTTTCTTCAACCTACCTACGTGAACATTAACAGTAAAATTTTCGACGCAACAAAATTTGACTTCAGGTGGAAAATAACACTTTGTTCATAATTGTATGAGATCTTTAAGTAACAGTAACAAATCAGTTTTATAAGCTTTATAAGGCTTATTTTTAATTGTTTTGTTTTTCTATTCTTAAACTTAAACCTATTGGTTTACAATAATTATAATGTATTAATTTCTTTCTTAAATCTATATCTACATTTTTCATTGCTTTTAACTTCAATTGAAACTCATTACATTATATTCTATTGCAACCGTAAAAAATATTGAGACTTGTGTTTATTTTTTATTTGTGTGTCGCAAACTTATACTATCTTTATTTCTTGTGTTATACCTACTCATGATACCCCGAGAAAACGGATACCAAGTACGTTTGATAAATATGGAATCGAATTTTATGAAAGAATGTTAATACATATTCCTCAACAACAAAGATTATACATCAAACCATTGCAGTGAGCGTAACATATTTTTAATTCTTGTATATTTGCTACATTCTAGTATAATGCGTATCCCTTTTCTGCAGATTTTGCAGTCTATCTTTCTCTGTTTTTGGTCCTAGATACAATATTGTTGATTCGTACATGAAATATAGGAGATACTAATGCATTATATTTGTGATACAACGCTCTCTGATGATAAAACCATGCAAGTACTTACTTTTTGCAGTATTTAATTTTAATTTAATTAATTTCGCCCGCTCCTTTATTTTGCTTAATTTCTAATTTAATATTTCACTTTTTTTATTTCATCTTTTCCCATTGTATATAATAGTGTCATTAGCAAACATATGAAACTTACGCTCTGGTTAGAACTTCCTGCAAGTCATTCATTCATTTATATAAGCAGAACAATTACCGGCCTAATAGACTCCCCTGAGGTCCACCAAAGTCTATTTCTCGTTGTTTCGATGCATGTACGTAACGAGATCACACAAGTGTGTGAAATACACTTTCCATCGAGTTATGTACACTATTTTTCCCGCGATCCCTTACTCACAAAATAGTACCCCCCGCCAGGCATTGAATTATAGAACTAAATCCAGATTTTGTGTACCAAGCGTGTAAGTATATATTGTATACAGCAAGCAATATTGCGTAGTTCGAGTGTGTAGGGCAAAGCACCGTACTGATGAGTCCTAAAAGGAAGAAACCAGTGGTCTATGATTTTCCATACACATTCGAAACATGAAATATTGAAAAACTTCTAAGAAACATACTCTACTGCGAGTTGAGCAGGAAAGTACGTAGAGATCCAAGGATGTTCCAAGCCCAACGATATGTTTGGGGTAGCATCCCGTATGAGATCTCGTAGTACACAAAATCTGGATTTAGGTCTATAATTCAATGCCTGGCGGGGTATTTGTCCAAGGAGTAGTTGTTCGAGCGGTCCAGTAACGCTCATTACCGCCGCATAGTTCGGCAAATAATTAGCTCTTGCTAATACTTGCACCAAGCGTGTAAGTATACAGGATGCGGGCCAATAGTGTGTAGTCGGCCCATATCTCTGGTTCTATTCAAGGTAGCAAAATAAAACTTTACATGTATGTTGAGAACCCCACGAAGCATCCGATAAAATTATTTTGGTGTATACAGGGTGTTCATACTCTGAGCACCAAACCAAACTTATGTTTTTTTTAAATGGAACGGCCCATATATGTTTACATATTTGAATTCCCAATAAAATTTTATGAAAGATAGTGTACTACACGATGGGGTTTAGAGTGAGCGATTTTAAGACATTACCATTTTAGTGCCAATATGGACCCAACTTTGAGGAACTGCTGACATCTACTGATCGAAGCTATTTAAGATTTCTTTATTGGACTAGGTTCACAGACTGCTCCATTTGTAAAATTCTTGAGTACTTTTGTCACAAAACTTAATATCATACAGGGTGGACAGCTTACGCAATATGCATTTTTTCTTAAAAATTTCAAATGGAACACCCCATATATTAATTCCATATTTGATCGACATTTTACTAAGCTTTTGATTTATGTAGTAATTGTTAAGTCTGCGACTGACGGTTTCGGTAGAATTGAAAATTGAACTTTAAAATGTAGCTATTTTACCGGTAGTTTATTCGTTTCTCCCATATAATTTTAGCGCCCAAAACACAAATTATGATTTCCATTTTGTTTTTGGAAGTTGATTTCACATTGAGACAAAAAATTTCATCGCCGTTGTAAACTCTATTTGCTTCATTTTCTGTAAAAACAAAGTGTAAACATTTTTCCGAGTTTTGGTTGGCAAAATGGCGGAAATTCCACAAAAATGGTACAAAATTACGACAAAAATCTCAGTTCTTAAAGTTCAATCTTTATTTCTGTCTAAATTATCAGTCGCAGACCTGCCAATATCTATATCAGTGAAAAGCTTAATAAACTGGCTATTAAACCTGCAAATAATATACGGGGTGTTCCACTTAACATTTTTGAGAAAATCTCCATTTTGCGCAAGTTGGCCACTCTGTACAATATGAACTATTTTGAAAAAAGTATTGATGAATTTTGCAAATAGAGTGTCCTCTGAACCTAGTCCAATAAAAAATCAGAGTGTTATCTTTGACCAGCAGACGTCAGTAGCACCACAAATTTGGGTGCACACTGGTACTAAAATAGCCATATCTTAACAACATTTACTCTAAACCCCACCGTGTAGCATATCAACTTTCATGAAATTTTATGGGGAATCCAAATATGCAAACAAATGTGGGGCATTCCATTTGAAAAAACATAACTTTGGTTTGGTACGTAGCACGTGAACAGCCTGTATACATCAAAATAATTGTAACAGAAGCTTTGTGTGGTTCTCCACACACACGTAAAGTTTTCTGTTGATATCTTGAATATAATCAGAGATATGGACAGACTACGCACTATTGGCCCACCTGTATATACAGCAAGCAATAAGTATTGCGTAGTTCGAGTGTGTAGGGCAAAGCACCGTACTGATGAGTCCCAAAAGGACGAAACCAGTGGTCTACGGTTTTCCTTACACATTCGAAACATACAATATTGAAAAACTTCTAACAAACATACTCTACTGCGAGTTGAGCAGGAAAGTACTTAGAGATTCAAGGATATTCCAAGCCCAACGATATGTTTGGGGTAGCATCCCGTATGAGATCTCGTAGTACACAAAATCTGGATTTAGTTCTATAATTCAATGCCTGGCGGGGTATTTGCCCGAGGAGTAGTTGTTCGAACGGTCCAGTACCGCTCAGACATAATTTTGGTTTAGTACTCAGAGTGTGAACACTTTGTCATGCAGCACATACGTTTATTTATTTGATTAATCAATTTGTTTCTTTGTTTTGTGTTGTCCAGTTCATACCAGAAAACGTGATATAATTGATTTTTTAAATCAGATTTCCTGATGACAATGAACTGAACTTCGCCTCTTCAAAATATTAATTTTGTTCCGTTACTCCACTCTTACTGTTATTTCGCAATATGTTTCAATAAAGACCTTTGTTATTATTATATTATTATTGTTGTTATTATTATTATTATTATTATAAAAGAGAAATTTATCGCCCGTGGCGGAAGGCAAAACGGAAAGAAACGAACAAACTAAACCGACTTTTACCTTTTACGCCACTTTTCTTACGTTCCATCAATCGAAATGTTTTTTGGGTCAAACGCCAAAACACACCAGCGAATTTCCCAATTCACAGTTCCGTTGTGCAATCTACAAACGAGTCAAATAAATTATAACTCAACTTGAGATCGATAGATTTTTACAATAAATATTATTTGTTGACCGTCGCGAGCACTCCATTTCACCAACACTTTAGGATGTACTACATATTATACTTGCAAAGTGTTCAAAAACATATACCGCAGACGTTATCCCAGAGCGTATATTAGATAGGACTAATATCACATAATGGTTATCAGAACTGGTCTTCAATTGAAGATTTTTAACTCAAGAAACTAGAAGATGATAGCGCGACAAGATCAAGAAAGAGACAAACGAATTATCTCCCGATTTACTAAAGACCGCAGGTGAATTGATCAAAGCACATAGGCATGATGACATTGCATTAAAAACAGTTCAGATTCCGCTAGTGGATATATTTTGGGATTAGACAAAGTGAAAGTAAAGAATATTGCATAACAAAGAATATTGTGACTCTAAAAAGGGGGGGGGGGGCGAAAATATAAAATAGAGTAGATGAAGGAGGTAAACAAAAATATAGGAAGGTTAAGTGGGAAATTATTTGGAAATATAAGAAAGCAAAAGAAGAACGAAGTGGGACATAAGTTATACTTGAAGCAATGACTGACGAAACGTAAACAATAATTTAAAGGATATTCAGAGGAATCGGATTTAGTAGCAAAAGATTTGACGACAATGAAGAATGCAAGAGATGACGGACACATTCGATTAGTTCTCAACATATAAATAGGCGAAGATAGAAATAAAAAGAAGTATAGATGTAAGACCAGATTTGTTCACTGTTCGTAAGAAATTGGGGATACGTTGAAATGAGCGCCCAATCATTCTTAGTATTAAATACCTAGGTACCTTACGATGAATGTATTTTCAATTAATATACCATGTTCGGTCTTTTACCTTTTGTCTGACCCTCAAATGAAAAACGGAAACTTTCTTTCATGCACTTACTAATTTTTTTATCCTACAAAAATATTGTGACTTGTGACGGATTATTTTTCAGCCTAAAAATTATTCTCACTCTCTTTGTCTCGCATTCCTGAATTTTGTAACCTTCTTCTGATATGTAATTGAAAATGAAATGACCTAAGCAGGTAATAGCGCCGTAATTTATGATCAGGAGTTCTATAAAACCATTAGTACGAAAATGCTGAACAGACAAACTACACAAAGAAACAAGTTTGTTTTATTTGCCTCATTATACCGTTAATTTTAACGCACAAAAAGTAAACTGCCATAAAATCACAAATTTCGGCAGCAACTTAAAACTGGTCTGCCTATTGGAGGAGCACACAAATACAATTTTATGGTCTAATTGAAAAGTGGCGTCTGAATTAAAGCTATTCTAATAGCCAGGTGAAATCTGTCTTTTAGAAGTTGAAATATTTACTAGGTCTATTGTCAAAGATTTTACGTCGAGTATTTCCTGACGGCTCAATCCTGTTGGATGTATTCATTGAGTGGCGTTTGCCGATAGTGGCGCTGTGCCGTTTCATTCATTGTAGACCTACCACGCACAAGGCAGGACTTGCGCTCATTCGTTTCCAGATTTCAGTCAGGTAGTACACAGGTATTGTGAGGCACTTAAACATAAATCTACTTGTGACAAGTGCGTCAAATCGGAACTGTAAAGATGGCAAGCTTTCACACAATACCCAAATATTGCCTTTGAGTAAATATTTGCCGATCGTTGTGTTGTACCATCACTTAGCACTATGATTTATCTTCAGTGCTGAATCATGAAGAATAATACAGTTAACAAGGGCAACCAAATTCTGTCGGCAATGGGAGGTCCATCTCGGCATGTTGTTAAACAATTGTTGAATGCCGGAATTTATGGGCGACTACGACTACCATCGCCAACTGTGAGAAGCGTCGAAATAATCACCTCTGACACCTACCGACACAGCCTTCGTCTGTGACTAAGAAGAGAGTCGTGTTTATATGCATGCATGAATCCAACTGCGATTTAGTATTATAAAGTAGTTGTATTCGTGGTCACGTTTCAAGCGTCTAAACTGAGAGCGATATGTGCTATGAATATGGCAAAACGACGGAAACGAATTGTCTACACCTGTAATTTTACTTTCGCTAAACGCAAGCTCTTAGCAATATTTAAATTGTCACGCGCTTGTGATGACTGAACTAAAAAAACGACAACTTAGTTTTACCCTATCGTAAAATTAGCATTTTATTTCTTTCTTTCAACTTCAATTGAGTCTTCAGTGCAGGCGGCATGTATTATGTAAAAATAACAAGGTGAAGAGTCACATACCGGCGGTTCAAAGCTGTTAGACCACCCGACGGAAGGTTGACAAGGGACTAGTATAATGAAGTGGCAGTCGCGTTCCCATCGCAACATTCAGTTTTCCGGTGCAGGTAGTTCTATAACATCATTGAAGATGAAATGAATACTATACTGCTGGGTTGCGACAGGCCGGCGGCGCCATATCACTCCTCGCCATCAGAGGTGTGAGACGTGGAATGTGAGAGATGTGTTAATATTTCACTCACCGCTGTGAAACACTGTACTAAGCGGCAAAATTCACAAACAAAACACACCCACAATTCAAAGACGAAAAGACAAATGCATGCTGGCTAGTTTGCAGCTTGGGCGCCGGAAGCGGTCGTTCGGACGTGGGAATCAGTGCGATCGCTGGACCGGCCACCCTGAATAATGATTAACCAGTACTCCATACGCTCAGTTAACTTTAACAATCATACTGTTAACGCCCGATAACAGGCCACCCGACTAGCAACAATGATTCACTTTCGTCCTTGAGATACCTATACGTCACAGATCCACTTATGAGTGAATTTTTTACTATCCGAAATTAAGAGCTAGTCGTGGTCCGAACGTAACGTTTTTAGATGTGGCCATTGATACCCATATGACTGATTAATGCGAAGGAATACCGGTTTCATCTCGACTCAGTTAATGTTGGGCTTCAAACAATATACCTATACATACTTAGAATATTTCAATGCCTTTATCCTAGTGTCTATATTTTAAAACTGTTGAATCACAAATAAACCACACGTTGTGCAAAGCTACACATTTCGTTCAAATGTTTCATAATTTATAAACAAGTAAATGTTTTGTGTTACGAGCAATTTAAAGTTTCAATACATCTGCTTCAAGCAGATTATTCACTTTGAAATTGCAAGTCGTCCACTAAAATCAAAATATGGCGAATTGACTCGTAAACCAAGCAAACCAAGCATGCAGAAGTAAGAAACTGAATAATGGCAAAATTTGGTAATAGTTATATGTGGTCTAATTGGTCTAAAGTTGTATACTTACTTACCTACACCTCTAGGTACACTTTCTTAAATTTTGACTTTAGATATAGAAGATGTGGTTAGCTATCCTTTTGTCGAAGCAGAAAGTGTGGTTTCCACACTTGAAAGAAGGACTCCATGTTGGTTTTACTGGAAAATAATTAAAGGTAGGAAAATTAGGAAGTTATCGAGTCGGAAAACAATATTTGCAAATAAACGGTCCAGGGCACAAGACATATTTCAAATTACAGAAACAATGTTATGATTGAGGATGCACAATGACACCGGCAAATATAGGAAGGTGGATCGTGTTTGTTCAATTTTTACTAGATTCCCTCTGTTTCGGCAACTGTGATCTCAATTCTCTTTCTCATAATAGATGGCTTATTACTCAATGGCTGTTCATTGTATCCTTCGTGACTTTTGGGAAAATTATTTCCCCGCAGCATATTATTATTCTTCATAGACCGGGCGAGGGACTTGTAAATAATAAACGTGAAATGAGTGAAACAATCTTTGGCGTGATGGCGATACCCTATCTGACGATAATGTGACCGATTTTTTGTCCATCATCATAAGGTTCTTAGTCCGAAGACTGGTTGGACGCGTACCTCCATTCTTTTCTATTCTGAGCTAACATACGCATTTCCCTGAAAGTAGAACATCCTATATCCCTAACTATTTGAGAGCAGTAGTCTAATCTGGGCCTACCCCTACCTATTTTTATTACTGTCTCTGACTCTAGTATGTCGCGAACTAAGCCTTCGTGCCTCAGGAGGTGTCCTACCAACCTATCTCTCCTATTCCTTACTGTCTTCCATAAATTTCGCTTTTCCCCAACTCTTTCTAATACCTGTCTGTTGCTAACCTTATCTATCCCACGGTATCTTCATCATGCGTCTGCAGCATCACATTTCAAACGATTCTATCCTTTTTCGATCAGCTTCTCCTATTGTCCAAGTTTCGCACCCGTATAATGCCATACTCCACATATACGTCTTTAGGAGTCTCTTCCGAGTTTTTCGTTAACCGTTCCCGAACATAACAGTGTTTTTTTGTTAAACCCAACTCGACCCTGCGCTATTCTTTGTTTTATATCTTTAGTGCTTCTCTACCATCTCAAGATATTTTACTTCCTAAATAGCAGAAATCTGCGACTTCCTCTATCTTCTCATTTCAGTTTTAGTTATTCTATTTGCACACCCTCTACATACCGAAATGTTGGTTTTCTTTTTATTTATTTTCATGCCATAGCCCTCTGTCAAAACTGCTTCCATTCCATTCAAAGCCATTCCTAATTCTTCTTTGCTAAATGCTAACACTGCTTTAACATCCGCAAATCTGAGCTTGTTGATAGTTTGACCCTAAACATTAATCCCTGAGGCTATCCTGCCCTTAACAATATTAATGACATCTTCGATATACAGTGTGTTACAAAAAAGTAGGTCAAGCCGTTAGATTATCTGGCCGAAAATAATGGAACTTTCCTTATGCCATTTTTCATTTAAACTTCTTTCTTTCAAGATACAGGGTGTTAAAATTAAAATTTAAAAAACAATTTTTACGATATTCCCTTGACATTTTGTACAACATTTTTTCATATACTGTCACAATGTTTGTGTAATTTTGGTCAAAAAAATCGATGCGCGAACGGAGGAAAGTGGGGGTCGTAATACCCATTGACCCACCAATTTTTCGCCGCGCACATCTATTCATTTCATTCGGTTTTTCTTTAATTTTTTTCGCTCTTGTGAAATTTTGATTTAGGGCTTGGTTTGCGAGATATTGCAACTAGTTTGACTATGCTTTCTTGATCCACTCGCTGTTTAAATCTCCCAATTTTTCTTAGGTGACGAATTAAGCTCGAGAAAAATGTTCTTGGATGGGTATGTCACTGCATACCTAACGTCTAAGCTTAAGGAAAATGCCCTTTTTTAATAATAATTATTTTGACAACTTAACGCCTAACTGTCTTTCTTGCATATGCTAATTTCCATAGAGGAACATGTCCGAATTGGTACCATCCAATGGCATTTTTCTGAAGCTTAGACGTTATGCAGGAACATAATTCATCCAAGGACATTTTTCGTCACCTAAGAAAAATTGGGAGATTTAAACAGCGAGTGGATCAACAACACCTAGTCAAATGAGTTGCAATATCTCGTAAACCAAGTCCTAAATGAAAATTTTACACGAGTGAAAAAAATAAAAGAAATGAACGATTGGTATAAAAAACAATACCTTTGAACCATAGACGTGCGCAGGGAAAAGTTGGGGGGTCAATGGATATTACTACCCCCCGTTTCCTCCGTTCGCGCATCGATTTTTTGATCAAAATTACACAAACATTGTGCCGGTATATGAAAAAACGTTGCACAAAATTTCAACGGAATATCGTAAAAAACAAAGGAATTATTAATAAAAATCGTTTTTTAAATTTTAACTTTAACACCCTGTATCTTGAAAGAAAGAAGCCTAAATGAAAAATGGCATAAGGAAAGTCCCATTATTTTCGGCCAGGTAATCTGTGGCTAACGACTTGACCTACTTTTTTGTAACACCCTGTATAAGTTGAAAACTAGAAGTGACAGTGCACATACATCCCTGTCTCATTCCCTTCCGGATATCTACTTCTCTTCGTTCCTGCTCAAATTCTATAACTGCCTTTTGCTCTTTGTAGAGATCATGTATTATTCTTCTGTCCATATATTTCATCTATACCTTTCTGAGCACTTCGAACATCTTCCCCCATTTTACGTTGTCGAAGGCTTTTTCTAAATCTACAAATCCTATATAGACGCTCTTTCCCTTTTCTATTGTTTTTTCTATAATTACTCGTAAAGCTAGAATGGCCTCGCGCGTACCTCTATTTCGTCTAAATCCAAACTGATCTCCTAATATTTCTTTCGACCTTTTCTCCATCCGTCTTTGCACAATTCCAGTTAAAATTTTTAACGCGAGGGAAGTTAAAATGATAGTTCTAAAATTTTCGCACTTAGCCGTCTTTCCGTTTTGGCAGTGCGAATATGATGTTTATTTGTAATCTTCTGGAATCTCACCTGTCTCGTATATACTGCTAACTTGTTTAAATAAACGCTCTCTTACCTCTTGATCGGCACACTTTAAAATTTCTGCATGCAATCCGTCTACACCTGGTGCTTTATTGGTTTTTAAACTTTCTAATGCTAGCTCAAACTCTTCCTTTTTTATGGGACATCCTAGGTTATCCCTCTCTACACTGATTTCCTTTTGTAATATATCTCCTAGGTCTTGTCCTACATATAAGATTCCCAAATAATCTTTTCCTCTATTCCGATTAGAATGTCACCTGCCTCGTTTGTAACGTTCTTGCTGCCAGATCCAATTTCTCTGAAATTTATCCTAATTTATTATTTTATACGCTTCGTTAGTTTTTTCTACTTCGAACTTATGTTCCACTTCTTTGCATTTGTTATCAATCCACTGTTCTTTTGCTTTCCTACATTTCCGAATAATTTCCCACTTGGCCGCTTTATACTTTTGTTTCCCTCCTTCATCTAGCCTATTTTTATATTTTCATCTCTCATCTATTAGAGTCACAATATCCCTTGTTACCTAGGGTTTTCTACTTTCACTCTGTTTGTGACCCAATATATCTCTAGTTGCAGAGTCTAAACCATTTTTAATGTAATACCATTCTGCCTCTACGTCCCTAACAGTATTTTCATCCGCGCCTTTTAGCACTTCATTCGTTTTTTTTTGTTCAGAAGAAAAAAAATGGATTCGTAACGAAATAAAATTACTGCGGTGAGCGCGCCGTGAACCCCTGGCCTTGCGTATTCGTTGATCGACGCATTGTCCCCTTGGTCATGCAAGTGTGTCCGAGTGTATTTAACTAAATAGTATTTAAGCAATCACTTTCTTGATAAATACGCTTCTATGCTGTAGGTCTGTAAAGAATGCTTTAAGCTTTCCGACAGAACGAGAATAGCAACCGAGAATAATCGTGGTATCAAAAATATTTTATTTAAAAGTAGCAATAATCTCTTGCATCAAATTTTCAGAACAATAGCGTAACTACATAAATATATCAAAATGTTTTAATTACAGGGTTGTCCGAAAAGCGGAATACAGTTGTGCAAGGCAAAATAAGGTACCCGATTGTAAGAGAATACCACCTATCAGAAATCCTAAGAGATGGCAGCATGCTTAAATGAGTGAAACGTTGACGTTAAACCCAATCATGCAAAACAATGCCAGCTACAAACATTTGTCTTACTTTACTTTTACTTTTGGTCTCTGACAATATTTAGGTCGATGACAGATTGTCATCTTCACCTTTATTAGCATGATATATGATATTTGTGGTGGTTAGCCCTTTTGATGGGTGACTTGAAAATGGAAGTTAAAAGGCGTCCGCGTCCTTTCGGAGAAGGAGTCGCGGGCGCTTCGCCGTAGGGGCGAGATCGTCAATAGAATAGTCGAGAGCCCTTTTGACTAAAGGGTTCGAATGTGATACAGACTTATCAAAGATCTTGGCAGCAGTGTATTTTGCGAACTTGATGATGCTCGGAATTTCCAGATCGGAATGGAGCTGAGCGTTGCGTACGAACCAGGGGGCGTCGGTAATCGTGCGGAGGACTTTGCTTTGTATGATTTGGGGTTTCTTGAGGTGAGTAGCGGCTGCATACCCCCAACAAGAGATGCCATAGGTGATGGAAGGTCGAATGACGCTGGTGTAAAGAAGACGTTTGCACCTTAGGTCCAGGTTTGAATCCCTGAGCATGGGCAGAAGCCCTTTGATTGCCCCGAAACCGATGTGTTTGACGTGGTCTGTGTGGGCTGACCAAGTGAGTTTTTGATCGAACGTGAGACCTAGATATTTAGCTTCCTTTGTCCAAGGGACACGGAGATTATTGACGTAGACAGATAGTGGCGGAGGAGATCTGCGCTTGTTGAAGAATACAGCTTGCGTTTTATCGGCATTGACGGCGATTTTCCATGTCTCCATCCAGTCGACGACCTGATCGAGGTGCGTCTGCAGTCGAGTGACTGCTAGCTCGGGGCTTCTGCTCTGCGAAATCAGAGCAGTGTCGTCTGCAAACTGAGCGAATTCCATGGTGAATTCATGGGAAATATCATGCGTGTACAGATTGTACAGCATTGGACCGAGGACTGAGCCTTGGGGAACTCCAGCTTTTACTGCCTTTAAGGTGGAGATGGCATCTTTGACGGAGACTTCGAATGTACGACGGTACAGAAAGGAGCGGACAATTTTGACGAGGCCTATTGAGAGACCTGCAGAGACCAACTTATGAATTAAACCCTTGTGCCAGACTTTATCGAAAGCCTTCGAAACGTCGAGGAAGGCAACGCAGGTGACATCGCGTTTTTCGAAACCGGTAGCGATTTTTTCGACCAGACGGAGAGCTTGAAGCTCGGGAGAATGCTCCTTGCGGAAACCGAACTGCTCATTTGGAAGTAACTCGAGAGAGTCTGCTTCTTCCATGAGTCTGGAAAGTACGATGCGCTCGTAAATCTTTCCGAAAGTGGACAACAAGCTGATGGGACGATGATTGGAAGGTTGGGTGAGATCTTTGCCAGATTTAGGAATTGTGATAATCCTGGCCTTCCTCCAGGATTCTGGAAAATAGTTCAGGCGCAGGCAAGCGTTGATGATGTTCAACAACTTGACCTGGGCTTTCTTGGGCATACGTTTTACGGATAAATTTGTGACACCGTCACGACCTGGTGCTTTTCGATTTTTGAGGGACTTGATGATAGATTGGAGTTCTGGCAGTGTGGCATGATCGAGGCTGCCCGGAGGACTATCGTCCACCAGTCGTACGCTGGCTCTGACCTGATCTAGGACATCAAGATCATCGTCGAAATCATTTAGCTGGCACTGGCTTTCAATACTCTCAGCAAGTATTTCTGCCTTTTCGGCATTACTGTACCCCATACCGCGAGTACCTTGCAGCGGGGGAATGACCTCCCTGCTGTTCCTTAGCGACTTTGCTAATCTCCACATGCCATTGCGGTTATTAGAAAGTTCCCTCATTTTGTTACCCCACGCTTCATTGTGAAAATCGCGCAGTTTTTGCCTGACCTGATTATTTAGCCTTGTTGCCTCGGCTTTGTCGTTAGGATGCAGAGTCCTTTGAGCCACTTTTCTGGCTCTCCGTTTCTCCTGTATGAGAAGAAGTATCTCGGCAGGAAGAACCGTGGGGGTACGTGTTTTGCATCTAACCTCTTTAGTACAGAGGGCTAGTGCTACTTTGATTTCACCACTGAGTGTGGCGATTTCCTCCTCAACTTCCAGCAGAGAAGTTAGGGGACGTATGCCGGAAATGGTCCTGATGAGGACGCCGGGGAATTTTTGCCATTGGACGATGGACTTGACTATTTCAGTGGGCACTTCTGTTTCAGGATCGATGGTTATGAATATTGGTTCGTGGTCAGAACTGAGGTCTGATACCACCGTGACGTCAACTGCAGAAGCAACATTTCTGCTGACACATATGTCGAGAATTTCGGGACGCCCTGTAGCACCGTAATGAGTAGGGTGACTGGGAATGTGGAGTTTGAGGTTGGTGTTCTCAAACTCCTCGAGAAGAGCCTTACCAGACCGGTTAGTGCCGTGACAGCCCCAGAGGGTGTGTTTGGCGTTTAGATCACCTAGCCCGGATATCTTCGATAGTGATAACTTTGTTCGGAGAGCAATAGGCGGAAACCAAATTTACTGGACCTTCACTTGTCCTAACTTCGATAATTGTATTTTCAATGACCGAGCGGCCAGGGGACTTGAGAACATGAGGGACGTGTTTTCTGATGAGAACAGCCGTGCCACCGTGCGGCTGAATCGTCCTATCACTGCGATACACAACATAATTCGGGATTTTGAACGGGTTATTATTATTTAACCACGTCTCACCCAGTAACATAACATCAACCTTTTCCTCGTCGAGAAAGACCATTAATTCCTGTTTTTTATTCAAAACACCTGCAGCATTCCAATAAGCGACCTTTAGAGTACCTGTTATTGTTGTCGTAGCCATTAACAATTTTTAGGGGATGTGGAATTGAACATTTTGCTCAGTTGTTGAGCAATACCTTGCATTTGTTGGTACATACTGCTGAAGCTGCTAAAGAGATCAGCGGGTGTGACAGGGGTTGCCTCTTGAGCGTTAGATTTAACCTTTCCGGCGTAGCTCGCGTCAGATGTGACGAGAGAGGACTTGGGGCGAGCGGACACTTGGGGAGCGGATTTTACCGGAGCGGACCTGGGTTTGGGCCAACATTTGCAACCCTTATATGAGGCAGTGTGGTCACCAGCGCAGTTCGCACACTTGGGGGGTACAGATTTCTCCTTAGTACAATCGTACGAGGAGTGATTACCGGCACACTTGACACACTTGGGACACGCATTGCAGCGACTCTGCGCGTGTCCGAACCGTTGACAGCGGTAACACTGGGAGGACACCGTCTTTCGCCTTTGCGACTCGACGGTGATGACCACATGAACGATGCGACCTAGCTGAAAAATGTGTTTTTCTTCCCTGGGTAGAGTAACCAAAATGAGGGGCATGGGCGACTTGTCTTTAAACCTAGTTAACCTTATTACCGACTTGGGATGGTACCCCAATTCCTCGAGCTCGGATTGAACAAGCAGAGTCTCAGCCGGCTCGGGAACCCCACGCAGAATAACGTGTAATAATTTTTCAGAGGGGAGAGCGAAAGTATGGTATTCAACACCCAAGCGAGACAATAATTTAGTACCCTCACGGAAATCGGATACGCTATTCATATGTATACGAATACCCTCGGTGGTGGACTTAGCCTTAGTAATATTAACCTTGTGTAAGTTGAATTGTGTACTCGCATGTGTCCATTTTGTTTTATCTCGCAGGATAACAGGCGGAACTTTTTCGGTGCGCTCGGTGGCGTCAGTGTCGGTGGCGTCTCCAGCGATTGCCGGAGGCAGGGGTGTCCTCGGTGATTGCGGCCTGGGCGGCTGCCTAGGGGACTCGGTCCTGGGGGGTTGCGGCTTCGGGGGCTGCGGCTTCGCGGACTGCGGCTTCGGGGGCTGCGGCTTCGGGGGCTGCGTCTTCGCGGGCAGCGGCTTCGTTTGTGGGGGCTTCGAACTCTCGGGCTGCGGCTCGGGGTCCTCGGTCAGTACAACCTCCATCTCGGCGACGGTGTCCTCGTCTACGGCCAGGACTTCGAACGGGTTGGAGAGCTTCAGCTTCTTTAGCAGAGCTGGAAAATCACACTTAAGACTATCAGACTTACCTCTTGAGTTTTTCTTCTGCGCTTGGCGCACGTCGTAAATCGTCTGGGGGCGGGCTGGAACGAAGTCCTGGGTGCCGAACTGCTCGAGCTTCTCCAAGAGCGATTGGATCGTCCTGGTCAGCTCATCGATCCGGCGGGACTGCTCGCTCAGCTGGGCGCGTAGGCTCCGGTTCTCCTGCATCAAGATGGCGGCGTCCCCGGCTGGGGCGTCTAGGTCCATGTTGGCGGCGTCTCTTCGGAAAATTCTTGTCTAAGCAAGCTTAAACTCAAAAATTCCAAAGCGTTGAAAAACGCTATAAGAACACCGTGTTGCTGTAGTCGTAGATCTCGGTGAGCACTGTATAACGCAAGCTAAAAGCTTACTCGCACAGAGCAGACAGAAGTAAGACGCTATCGGATCAAAATACGTGTGTACGCATCAGAATCCAGAGAGCGAATGACATTTGTCTTGTGAATTTATTAGATATGGTTCGATATTTGAGGATGGTATTTATTTGAAAGATGGCATTTCACCTTTACATTTTTTCTACATAAGTATTCATGTAACATTCGGAAAATGAGCAGACACAATGTGAAAATATTAATTTTTTGTTTGCAGATTAGAGCCGATTAAATACTTGAAGGTGAATATGAATATGAAAGAATTAACTTTAGGGGCAGTGAAGTTTACACAATTGAATTGATCTTCAACTAGGAAAACAACTACCTATGACATAAAAATGATACTGTTCCATTTGGGAAAATAAAATTTCCGTGTTTCGAAATTTTCTAACTTGGTCATGTGATTGCTATTCCCCGTATAACATTTTCGATTTTTTAGTCCCGTGGCAGTTTCTTATAGATATTATTTTCCTGTCACCAAGTATATCGCTGTTTCAATTTTTTTTCAATACGAATGTATTAATTTAATTTTCAATATCCCTCTACACCTGCCAAAATCTTCAAAGAAATTTCGATAACGTCAAAAATATGTATTCCAGGCAAAAATATCTTATACAACCTAATAGTAGACTCATCAGTTAAGGAATCCAAAAATTGCAAATCAAATGCAGGCCGTTCCATTTAAAAAAATAAAGTTAGGTGCTGTGCAGAAGAAATAGGGCAACATATAAATGGAAATAATTTTAAAGTGTGGAGAATTAAAAACAAGAAGTCTATCATGAGACGTTTTCTCTAAAATCCATAATAAAGGCGCAATACTTTGCCGAGGCGCTATTGGGGCACCTGTATATTACGTCACTCTTGGGTCAGGAATAAGCAAGAGCTAAATTATTTACCGAATTATGCGGCCGAGATGAGTGGTACTGAATCGTTCAAACAACTACTCATCGGGCAAGTACCCCACCAGGCATTGAATTATAGAACTAAATCAAGATCTCATGGAATGCTACCCCAAATATATCGTTTGGTTTGGAGCATTCGATACGTGCTTACTTACGTACTTACTTATCTTGAAAGTTTTTGTTTTTTTTTTTTCAAATGTGTGTGGAAAACCGTAGACAACTGGTTTCGTCCTTGTATATACGTTTTAGTGCCCGAAGAGATTTAAGGGCGATGCAGTTCTTGAAAGGGCTGATGTAAAGCAGCTAACAAATTAACCAGAGAAACACCCATACTGCATCAATCGAGAAAATAATAGGAAAAATGAAATAACATTATTTAACAACATTCTCGACTTCAAACCTATGCTGGCCTCTAATGCCTATAATTCATACTGAATTTCACACAGTTCATACACAGACAAATCAGTTATAGCAATATTAAAATTTTCTCAGTTTAAGTCTTTCTCAAAACTATATATAAAAGTTAAAATGATTTGAGAGGACTTAGGTGGAACTCCTTAAAGTATACTAAAATGAACGCGTTCCCAGATAATGATCTGTACTCAGAAATCCTACAATCTTAATCACGGAGCATACCTGCCACCCTGACTGCAAAAATGTTAGCCACTTCCCACAAAGACTAAAACATTTCCGGAGACTTCCGGTTTAAGAACATCGGAGGTAGTGCATTGAGAAGCAACCGCCTCTATTGTCTGGACGCTATAGACTTGCTAGGTATGTCGCGAACCCAAATATTTCTATCATGATGGACTTAAACACAATATACACATGGTGGTCCAAGGAGGCAGGACTGAATTCCCTTGTGATATTATTCAGACTTGCATTTTTATGCAGATTGAGCTCCATGGCAATAATACATCAAGGAATTCTTCGTGTTATTATACTTTAGTAGGTAATAATTTGTTAAGTGCATGATTCTTAATATTCTTTTATTTCGGAATTTTCTTGTCATTTACAAATAGGTAATACATAAGAAAATGGGTTACACCGTAATGGTGTATTAGCAAAAGTATTAAGTATACTACAGTAAAGAGAGGAATAAATTAATATATCACTGGAAGCATGTTGGACGAAAATTAACAACAACAGAATCAGAATAATATAACAAATACAGTAGGTACTGCCACTGAATGTGTACCTATGCTGCAAATGTAATATAACGTAGAAGATATAACCTGTACAGGGTGTTCACGCGAAACTAATAGGCGTTCATATCGGAAATAAGGACGTTTACGAAAAACACTTCCGACCAAATTTGTTAGTTAGAATATTTTAGTTCTACAGCTTGATGCCCCAAAGTTATAGTTTTTTAATGGAACGCCGTGTATTTTATTCGTTTCTTGAGTTCTATACTTAATTATAAAATATGAGGGTCTTATTGTTTATATCTGTATCGTTTAAGGGGGATTAGGTTCTTTCTTTGATTGCAATTCTATGGAGACATTGTCAAAATTATAAATAAACAAAAACAATCCACAGAAAATTTTGTAACAATTTATAGGTATTCGATTTTATATTTCCAATTTTAAAGAATAATTCATGAAAAAATTATTTTCAAGAAATATTGTAAACTGTTTAATGATGTGATGCTATAAAGTTTTAATCTCACTTTCCGTAAGTTTTTAACAATTAATTTTATGTAACTGTAACGAAATTCAATTATAGTATCCCTGACGAAGACGTTAAGCAACGTCGAAATTTGAAAAAAGTGTTTTCTTTTTTTAAAATAACCCCAAAGGTCTAATCCTCCTTAAACGATACAGACTTAATTATAAATATAAATTGGAAGGAAGACCTTGCTCAAAAATGTTGAAGTTTTTCAGTTAGGTAATTTGATATTCCTGTTTTCTAGACACTTTTTTCAAACCTATGCGACCTTTAGCTGGAATTCGAATAGCCAAATACAAACCTTTACCGAACTAATATTTTGGGGGTCAGTACATAACAGGCCGGTAATTTTGTGCAAAATGTCACTCGCAAAATTGCTAGGCAGCCTATCGTAACAATTGAAAACATTTGTTTGCAAAATCTAATCGCTTATGATATTGTACAATAATGATAAAATATCAGCCAGCTATATTCTCTCATGTGTCTTTGTATCTTACAAATTTGATTTTAGGTTTTTGGTAAGAAGAACTGGTATGAAAGAAGATATTGCTTAATACTTCCTGGTAATTTACCTTGTTAATACACAGTTCGTTTTCGAAATCTATAGTTTGTTACTTTACAACCGGTTTTGTTTTCTGCTCTGGCGTTAATATCTCCAGCAGCATATGAATTACTTTGGTTTCTAGCATTTTGTAAGACCAGTTTCATATTGTTAGCTGACGAAAAAATTTCCGACTTATTTGACAATGTTATATGATAAGTTATTGTTGTAAGTAGGTTCTGATGGGTATACCTACTTCTTTTTTATCTTCTGCCTTGTTCCTCCCCGCGTTTTAGGACTTTCCATCCATTTCTTCCATTCCTGTCTGTTGACTGTTAATTATTTCATTTGTTGGACTGTCTTCTCCGTCCTCACTGCCAGCTTTTCTATCCTGTCTTCCATGGTTTTTTGTGGACCGTCTACGCCTTTCTTTTACCATGTCTCCTTACTTCAATAACTTGTTTCGCTAGTCTATGCGGTGTCACTCTCTGTACGTGTTCGAACCATTTAAGCTGTTATTCTTCGACCTTTTAACTAACTGACTTTTGTTGGAAGCTTGTAAGTCTTCATTTCTGCATCTAACCTTACTCGTTTTCCCATCTCATCTCCGCTACAGTCACTTTGCTCTCCTATTTTACTGTCATTGGCTATGTCTCGCTTCCATATAGGTAATAGTTGATACTAATACCTGCTGCATTATGTTACTTCACTTTTGCTTTCGTACCTAGTTCTATATTTCCTATCAGGATGCCATTTATTTGATAATGTATTTACGCAGGTATAGCTTTCTTTGATGTGTTTAACACTTCACTATAGGTACTATTCTATCTTGCCTGTAGGTGATGTTCTCTATGTCCTCTTCTGAAGCCCATTATATACTTATTTCCATTCCCATCTGTTTTATTACTTCTGTCCATTTATCTACAACTCTCTGTATTTCTTTACTCTCCACAGTAAGTCCTCAACGTATAAGACTGTACTTTGACTGCTGGCTTCAGGTTTCTGTAACCTACTGTTACTTTCAGCGTGTCACTTTTGCAAATTTTATTTATTTTGTTTATAAATTATGAATAGGTTTTATCTTTCCATTGATTCTTACTTCTCCTATCACTCTCCCGTTTATTATTATTATGCTTTTATCATTTCTCTGAGTACCTTCATTACGTTTAGTTCTGTTAATAATTCCTACATCTTCTTTCTAGGTATCGCATCGTGTCAAAAGCTGCATTCAGGTCTAAACACCAGGTGTAATAATTCTTTTCCTTGCTTTTTCACTCTTCCTATTATCTTACTTAAAATGCACTGACATGGTCCTGAGTTTGCCTCCCTTTTCTATATGCTGTTTGTTCCTCCTTTAGCTTATTTTCCAATTCTTTTATCAGTCTTCTTTCCACTTACTATTCCTGTATATATTTTTTTTAAAAGTGACTTACTAAATAAATAGATCTGTAGTTTTAACACTCCTTTTATAACATTTTGTGCAAGAATTTACTACGGGTAGGTAATGCACCTGTATTGTAGTACTAGACCGTTCGAATAACTACTCCTTGGGCAAGTACTCCGTCTGGCATTGAATTATATAACTGAATACAAATTTTGTGTACTATACGAGATCGCTTACGGGATGCTACCCCAAACATATCGTTGGGCTTGGAGCACCCTTTGTCTCTCGTGCTACACTAGCATTAAGTATTTATGTTAAAAGTTTTTCAATATTGTATGTTTCGAATGTGCATGGAATACAGTAGAATACTGGTTTCGTCCTTGTGGGATTCATCAGTATTTGAATTATACGACTAAATCCACATTTTATGTATTGATGAGTTCCACAAGGACGAAACCAGTATTCTACTGTATTCCATGCACATTCGAAACATACAGAATCGAAAAACTTTTAACGTGAATACATACAGAGTGACAAACTTCCATGTGTTCATGGGGAAATAACATGGGTAATATACGTTTTTGGCATTCCTGCTCCCCATGTATAGTTGCAATAGTGGTAAAGGCAGCAATCGAAATATTATTTATTCTGCGTGTGAGGATATCAAAAACTCTACAACTTTCCGATTTATTAAAGCATTAAAAGCAAAAATTACATTAATAATTTTCAAACTAAAACGCAAAATTTTCCAGATTATCCATGACAATTTATTTTATTCTAATCAAAGACGTCTTTGATTCTTATGGGTTTTCTAATTCGTCTGAACTTATACAGGGTGAGTCCCAAATTGTGAAACTTAAATGGGAGTTATAGGAGACCAAAATGAAACGAAAAATCCCCTTGAACATACATGATAATGTCCTGAAGTGACTGATTAATATGGAAGATTCCGGGTGTCGAAAATCATTAGTTTTTCTGGATATAATGTGTGAATAACGTCCACATTAGTGCAGCGTGGGTCTGCACAATGGTGTAACATGAAATACGTGCTACAATTTTAATAAATCTGGAGTATGGATGGAGCATGGGCCCATTTTTATATGGAAAAGAACCCCACTTTCATTTTACCCAACAATCGGAGAATCTCCTAACACTATAATGAGTATATTTCGAACTAAGTATGTAGATATTGGTAGGTACTTTTCCGAACGCAATATTAGCTTTTTTCAAAACCTTCTATGAACTATTTCTAAACTACTAAAGTTTATCCTTTCTCTCACTCGTCACTCCCGGTAAAATTTAAATATAAATGTATTTCAAGTTTAGCTAGTGTACAATATTTTGAAATGTCTCTAGATCTTGCACAACCCGTAGTTCAAAATTCAAGCAATTCTATAGTTATATGTCTTCATTATTCACAACTTAGCTTTTTTGTAGACTTTGCAACGGCCTTACCTACCGGTAGGTATTTAAAATGTTATGTTTTTCTTCAAATTTTCCTATAATTGTCACGATTCACGACAAGCCATGTCGGTACATACTTTGTTCCTCAAAATAAAGCGTCAGAGGAAGAAAAATCAACGGCCTTACCTACCGGTAGGTATTTAAAATGTTATGTTTTTCTTCAAATTTTCCTATAATTGTCACGATTCACGACAAGCCATGTCGGTACATACTTTGTTCCTCAAAATAAAGCGTCAGAGGAAGAAAAATCAAGTATCTTGTCAATTGTTATAAAATTTTAAAGTAGGTATTCCTGCGACACGTGTAGTAACTATAGCAACAATTTTTCTTTATTATTCATAGTAAGATCACAAAATTCTATAACCCTGAGTGCTGCAAAATAAGTTCTGAGAAAAATGAAATTTTAATCTACATATGTCTCTGAAACTGTGATCAGTTATAATAGGTATGTTGCATAAAGGTGGAAGAAAATCCAAGCGATAATCAGCATTAGGGCTACGCGATTCTGCGATTCACCTCTTCCGAAATTCCGTTTTGAGCTGATTTTGTCGATTAATCAGTACGATTTTGATTCAATAATATGGATTTGAAACAACTCTGGTTATGTGTTAAATGGCATAGATAAGAATTGTCTCTTCCTCATAAAGTTTTCAGTCCGAAGACTGATGGTTGGACGTGTACCTTCATCCTTTCCTATCCTCAACTAACCTACGCATTTCCCTAAAAGTAGAACATCCTACATCCCTATCTATTTGAAAGTAGTAGTTTGATCTGGGCCTACCCCTAACTCTTTTTATTCCTATATTCGACTCTAGTATTTCACGAACTACTCATTTGTGTCTCAGAAAGGTGCCCTACTCTCCTACAGTTCTACCGTTCTATCTCTCCTATTCTTTATTGTTTTCCATACCTTCCACTTTTTCCCAACTCTTTCTAATCCCTCCCTATTGCTAACTTTATCTATCCACGGTATCTTCATCATACGTCTGTAGCACCACATTTCAACCGCTTCTATTTTTTTCGATTCGCTTCTCCTATTGTCCAAGTTTCGCACATGTACAATGCCGTACGTCCTTAAGAGTCTCTTCCATTAACAACATTAACTGTTGCCCAGCATAAAAATTGTTTCTTTTTGTTAAACGCAACTCGGCCCTGCGATATTCTTTGTTTTATGTCTCTAGTGCTCCTGCCATAGAGAGTTATATAACTTCCTAAATAGCCGATATTCGCTACTTCCCATTTCCTATCTGTATTTTAGTTTTATATCTAGGTATTTTCACGCTCCCTACATACCAAAATTTTGGTTTTCTTTTTATTAATCTTCATGCCGTAGCACTCTATTAAAGCTGCTTCCATTTCGTTCAGAGCCATTCCTAGTTCTCCTTTGCTGAATGTTAATACTGCTATATTACAACGACCTATCCTGCTGCGTCACCTGTAGTGACTATACAGGGTACTGCTTCGGTTGGTCGGTCGGTGGGATCTCTGGTCGTCGATAAATACCTTAAACTCTAGTCGGAGATAGGGTTCCCTGGAACTATTGCAAAACTAAAATAATACTCACGATGAAATTAAAGAAACTCTTTTAATAAAAACGTATGTACAGTAAAAGATATAGACAATTTTAAATCAAAATAGCAACAACTAGAGGTATCTGGCGGTCAAATTCGGTATCGCTTTATATGCGGAGCATGGTGACTTACAGATAACGTATTTCGCGCTTGGCGATGTAAGTTACCGATCGGGCACACGTTCGGAAAATCACCAACCAAAATATACGGACGCATGTAAATCGCAATACCTGCTATGGCTATTCGTTGGGAGTCAATGTTGTTTCGGTGATTCGGTGTAATGTAACGACGAGGGACTCACGCAGACGCGAATTTTCCCTAACGATTGGGCGGAAGAGAGAATTATTCAGTCTTGCGATTGGAACCATTCCCCTCAGTGTAAGTGATGGAGGTTTGTTTGTGTAAGAGCAATTAAATTCTGTGTTAAAGAACTCTGCATAGAATTTAACCCCAAGAGCGGCGGTATCTCACTGCCTTTCGACTAGCTCTAATCAACTACCTGCTTTTATATATTATTGGAAAATGTCCCCTCACGTGTATGTTTAGGTCCACCTCCAATATTTAGTACTCGTTTCTGTAAAACCTTAGGTATTGTGATGACACACCAACGGCGGTTTCGGTTGGTAAATCTCAAGTATTTAACAATTATATCGGCGGTACGACAGTCAGCGTTTAATCTCATAAACGTGATCGTTTTCGAAATCGCCCCGAGTTGCACTGCTATGCTTAAGAAATGCGAGGAAAAAAAGTGCTCGGTGTTATTGAGCTGGAATCTCGATTATTACCAACGGGGAAAATTACCATTCATTTATTTGAATAATTGTTGCATTTTCTTTTGCATCGTTACAATATCATCCGCGAATCTGAACTGTTCTGTCCTTAACAATAATAATCGCATCTTCGATATATAAGTTCAAAACTAGAGGCGACAACGCGTATCCCTGTCTCACTCCCTTCCAGATATCTATTTCTCTTTGTTCCTGACCAAATTCTATAATTGCCGTTTACTCTTTGTAGAGATTGTGTATTATTCTTCTGTCCATATATTTCATCCCTTTCTGAGCACTTCGAACGTCAGCCCCATTTTACATTGTGGAAGGTTTTTTCTAAATCTACAAATTCTATATAAATGCTCTTTCCATTTTCTATTATGTTTTCTATAATTGTTACTCGTAAAGCTAGAATGACTGCGAACGTTCTTCTACTTCGTCTAAATCCGAAATGATCTTGTCCTAATTTCTTCCGCCCTTTTCTCCATACTTCTTTGCAAAATTCTAATGGACATTTTTGACGCGTGGGCAGTTGTTAACACTGATTGTTTTAAAACTTTCACACCTATAACCTCGCCTTTCTTTTTTAGCAAAGCGAATACGATGTTCCGTTTGTAATTTTCTAGAATCTCACCTGTATGGTATATAAAGCTAACTAGTTTAAATAAACACTCTCTTACCTCTTGACCTGCACACTTTAAAATTTCTGCCTGCAAGCCGTCTACGTCTGGGTGCTTTATCGTTTTTTAAACTTTCTAATGCTAGCTCAAACTCTTCCCTTGTTAAAGGACAGCCTAGATTATCACCTTCTACGCTGATTTCCTTTTCTATTATATCCTTAACTATCTTATTTTTGTTTGTCGTTTTTGGAAAAAACCTCTTTCTTTAAAGAATAAATTGTTAATTTCTGTTTTTTCTTTGTTATATTTGTAGGAATAAATATATCCAGTTTGATACGTTGTACAAAATCGATTCATCAATTCGATTCTAGAAACCGATTCGGTGTTAAATCGGACATGTCGATCCTTCCGCGCGATTTTTTACGAATTAATTTTTTTCCATTCACCAGAAAAATGGATTACAATCGCCTCTAGTCGGTGCGTGTGTCTTGCGCTGATTAGTTCATCGCATCAAAACGTTTTTAATTCAATAAATAATACGATATTATGCAGCGTCCGTGCAGTTAGTCCTGTCAGACTTCTCATCTGCGAATTCGGTATCTCAATTTGTAAATAGCTTTCAAATATTGTAAAACTGCATAATTTTATATTTTCGTGAAAGGGCATTATACTACTTAGGCAAATTAGCGTTATTCAAACCTACATTGGAACTTAATTAGAATAGAACATTGACACGTTTCGCGAGGAAACCTGTTTTGTTGCATGTTGGTTAGCTCAAACGTCATGTGTAGGTACCTCACCCACTTTTCCATTGTTCAAATACTCTGAGACCGCCAGTGCAGCAACTAAATTAATATATTAGTTCGTCTCTGCTTCTATGTAAATAAAATAAAAACTTATGCAGGGTGGGCCAATAGTGCGCAGTCGGTCCATATATATTCTTCTATTCAAGATATCAACATGAAACTTTACGTGTGTGTGAAGAACCTCACGAAACTTCTGATATTATTTTGATGTATACAAGATAACTAAAGTTTTGTTTTGTTTTTATTGGAATGACCCACACTAATTTGTTTATGTATATTTGGATTCCCCATAAAATTTCATAAAAGCTAATTTACTGCACGGTGGGGTTTACACAGAGTAAGTGATGTTAAGATATTGCCATTTTAGTGCCAGTGTGAAGCCAACTTTTGGAAGCTACCGACGTCTGCTGACCAAAGCTATCTAAGTTTTCTTTATTTTGTAAAATCAATAAACACTTTTCTAAAATATTGGAAGGATTATCGTGTCCAAATCGCCATAACTTTCGTTCTATGCGAGATAATGAATTGAATCTTGGTGTAAAATAAAATTCAATCCTTTCCACATAACTTTGCCGCCTGAAGTTTGTCCAAATTCTAAAAATGAGCATAGTTTCTCGATAGGTGAAAATTCCACTGCACCAAAAAGACAACGTCTCGAAAATCGCAAAGCGGAATGAAAAGTAATTATGAAATTGCAAGTTGAAAGATTTCGTAAGCATCCTGAAAGTTTAAGAGATAATTTACAAAAATTGCAACTCGATAAGATCATTTTTGAGGGAGTTATGACATGATACATTTTGAGCGCGCCGCATTTCCTGCCTATAAGCTCGGACAAATACTACTCACCTTTTCCTTTACGTACCTAGGTATGCATGGAAGTCGATACACTTGTGTCTTATCCACTTTGCTAAAACATAACCTCCAAATTGTAGAAGACTATTAATAAATTTGTATTCAAAAAAGCCAGTTTTATTGTTTCGGTATCCATCATTTCGTTATCCATAAGGGTTCGTGAATAATTACCGGGATGATGGTAGAATTACTAAAACGATGATCATTAAATTGAATCATTAATTTACTGTGCATTTATGTAATATTATGTTACTGCAGAAAAATTACGTCATCATTATATAATGAACAAATCAGGAAAGATTTCAGTTTTGAGGGTTATCCAGTGCGTTATCGAAATGACCATATTCTATAAGTACTCATAAGTCCGCAAAATTTTCAAATTGTGCATGGTATGTATGCAATGGCAGATTTAGAAGATTCATCAGCACATGCTGATGCTACCTACCTTAGATGAAGATCTACTAGCACAGTTTTGCCTCATACCGACCTTTGGAGGTGAGTGTCTATCTGCCTATAAGCCTGTACGGCAGCCATGATTCTATTATTTTTACCATTTTATAATGAATTTATTAAAATGGCTACATCAATATTGCTGAAATGTTGTATAGGCACTATTAAAATACAATTTATTTCCTTTCTTAACAATTCGTATGTGTTACTTATTAAGTTGAAACACCTCAAAAAAGGTGTGGTAATTAGTAATGTTCATTGCTCTTTAGCTAACAACAGGAACCGCATGACCTTTCGTATAAAGAGCAATTATTTCTCGTCTCGTTTTCGGAATTTATATATTAATTTTTGTTGTGACAAGGGTTGGCCGTGTAATTTACGTGGTGTAATTTACACGTTTTTTACATGTAAAATTTTATGTATTTTACTGAACCCTTGAATATGTAAAATATGTCAAAAACGTAAAATATGTAAAAAACGTTGTTTATTAAGAAAAACCCATGTATCCATGGATCAGCACTCAAAAAACATAGCCAAAACTAAAGATATAACTTCTAATCAATATAAAACTATTAAATATAATTATAAAGAAACAAAATCTAAATTATTTTCCATATATTTCTTTTGTTTATTTTTGACATTGTTTTTTTAAAAAACGAAAACAACACAGCAACAACAACTTGACAGTCGACAGTTGATTTAAAATAATAACATAACCTCATTTTCTACAAGTTTTTACGTATTTGACATTTTTTACGCATTTTACATTTTTTACAGGTAAACTCCATTTTTTACATGTAAAATGTAAAAAACTTGGAAGACCGTGTAAAATCCCAACCCTGGCACCATGTATATTTTAAGCGCATTTAAATCACTAAAATTGTTTCTGAGAATTACACAAACCAACATGCGTTTCTTCATTCAATTGCAGAGAATTATACGCGAATTAAAGTTTCGTCCGTTCAAAATTCAAATTGTTCAAGAACTTTTCTCGCAAGATTTTTATTCACGCTTACTTTTCTGCGATATGATGCATTCATTTTACCTTTTGGAGACGCTTCATTGCCTGATGCGCGCTTCCCTGATTTATCGGTATCTTCCCGTTTCGTGCGTTCCCGTTTCGGGCGTTTTTGGGTTTCTACCTGTTTTCGTACCGATTCGAGCGTCGAGAATTTACTGGGTAATTAAATAGTGCCAGTTCGTGCGTTATAGATACTTGTTGCAATAAAGGCATACAAAACGTACTGCTTTGTTTTATAGTTGCCCGTTACTGAATACGGCCAAAAAAGTGGTTCCACGACCCACTATATCTGGTTTGTGGGCAAGCTCAGCTCGCGAAGCGAGCTGAGCGTTTAAGTCTCCCCACCCAAAATAAAAACATTATTGGAAAACAATAGTAGCGAAATCAACATACAATTCCGCATTGAAGTCTAGTTATTAACAGCGTTGTGTTGTAAAGATAAACTGGAATTAGGTTCTTACTGCATTATCAGCAGGTCAGCGCCCGAAACGGCACTCAAACCAGGTAGAGGTTTGGGACGACGCACGAAACGGCACAAATTTCATCGACGCCCGAAACGGGAACGCACGAAATGGGACTAAACCGATTTATCAGTTCATGGTTTCTTTTTATAGGAATATTTGAAGGCACGTGTCACTGCTGAATGTAAAAATTTATATTCCTGAATTTGGTCTTCAGTACAACATGAAGCACCGTGGAATGATGCCGAAAGGCTACTTACGGTTAACTTTAAATTGATGTTTCACCCAAAAATATTCCTATACGAATAATACACGTAAGAGGATGTAGATACAGAATGTGTGCGAAATACCTATGTGGATGACACACAGCTGGGATTTCGTTAATTTATTTATCAGTACGCCGAGAACAAACGAGCGCTTATTTTAATATACCTAGTGGGAACCGTAAAATTATAGATTCGGTTTTGCTGCATGCATTTTATTTTTATGTTTATTTTGGTTATTTTATGAGATGGTGGCAGTATTAAAATTATTCTTCATATGTTTGTCGACATTTTGACCCCAGTTAGGACCATTGTCAAGTTTTTATTCGGCAAATATGTTTTTTTATATGAAATTGGATTTAAATCTTATAAATAAATAGTTCCGAAACTGATACAAATGAAGAATTTTAATACTGACATCATCTCACAAAATAACCGAAATAAATTTATAACAAGAAATGGGACAAATTTGATGAAGAATTGTTATCCTAAACTTGAGTGAAATGGTGTTTTATTCACGAAGAAGAGTTTGGGAACTATTTATTTGTAAGATGTAAATCCAATTTCATATAAAAAATCAAATTGGCCGAATTGTCATACTATTTTTTGTGTATCATAATTACCCAATTTAAATCAATTATTATTATGAAAATTATTAAGTCAAAAAATTTATAGTGTCATAATATGAACTATTATTTTTGTAAACCAATAATATATCAATAAAAACTTGACAATGGGCCTAACAGGGGGCAAAACTTCGACAAAATGATATATGAGGAATTTTAATACTGCCATCATCTCGAAAAAACAAAATAAATTTATAACAAGAAATGGCACAAATTTTATGAAGATTTATTTTTAAGATTCGATTAGGTATCGGCAAACTAAAATAATAACCATAGAAATTTTTATGTCGATAAAGTACGCGGAATATGTACTACTTACGTGAATAAACTTCAATATTTTAATCTAAAATTAATCCCAATAATTTCTGGATACAAAGCCGAAGAAGGTACATCGATTTTAATCCTGTTTGCATTTTAGTACACAATTTCTTGCGAATTGTTTGTGACTTGTAAAGGGCTCAGCATTTTTTTATAATTTTGAAGATTCGGCAAGTAAAAAGCACATAAAAATACTTAAAATAGATAAAGTGCACCGAGCAAATCGTTTAAAAACCAAAAATATACTTATTTGTTCAATAATGGTAAAATCGACTATGGTTCTGTTTACAAAACGTGACTTTATATCATATTTCGAAAATAATTGGGGTGGCCACCATGAGATATTTTGGAGAACATCAACACATAGAATGTTTCTATAGAAATCTCTTTCTTGGATTTTGGTAATCACGAAGAGTCTACCCAATGTGAACTAGAAAGTGTTTCATCTTCGTCAAAGAGCTACCGAATCGAAAATACTGAAAGATGCCCCTGGACCAAAGCGGAAAACAAATGTTTTCTTACTATCACCTGCAAAACAGAAGCACTGCTTCTGAGAAATCTGTGTTTGTTGTTTGGCAGGCCAAACCTGAAACCTAAAACTTTGGTATACCGAGGACGATACACCCTTAATAATAAAAAAATTACTCACATGGAAATGGACAACTAGCGGCGATGGAAAGTGTCTCTCAGGATCTGTTTTTCCAAACGCAAAATCCTCGTTCGTTAAATAATCTCAAAGAGGACTATACAGAATAGCGGTATCAACATCAAGCAAAGAATAAGAATAAGAAATAGCATTAAACGAATTTGAAGTAGTTTTGACAGAGGTATTCGGCCAAAAATTCATCAAAATAAAAGTAAAATCTTGGCATGTCGGAGGACGAGAATAGGGCTGAAAATAGAATACATTATAAGTGAGAAATTAGAAGAAGTAGGTAGGTAGCGGATTTGTGCTATTTGGGACCTAATAAAACTATGGATTGTAGGAGTGGTAAGGTCAAAGAAGAAAAGACCAGTGCTATGTCGCGTTTACAAAAAGATATAACCATCATACAGTCCGAAGCGGTAAATTTAGATGTGCCTAAAATTTTGCGTAAGCCGTGCAGCTATGGTTGCGATGAATGAATTCAAGAGCAAAAAAAATAAAAGAGTTTGAAATCTGGTGCTAAGGCATACCAGAGGTAGGATGGCAGGATAACTTTTCGGCCATGAATAAGGATTAGTTTGCAGTACACTAGAGGTTAAGAGAGGAATAGAGAGAGGATGAAATAAAGTGCATCCGGAGAGTAAAAAAAAAGTGAAATCATCAAAACAAGAAATAACTACGGCAAGGTGCGAACCCTCTACATTGCGTTTCGGGAGGCTGACACACCGACCACTGAGCCACCAGGGTATGCTGGCAAGAACCCTTACGAAAATAGTATATTTAAGCAGAAAATACGCCCGTTGCTGTAAGTCGACAGTTGGGAATGCAATACGCTACGTTCGATATGAATATGCCTCCGGATCTCAACCTCATAGATTTTTTATATGGGGGCATTTGAAACATTGGTCTACGAGACACCCGTAGAAGACCTTGCAGCAAGAATAGCAGTCTGGGCTCGAATAGTACGAGACAACCGAAACATTATTTGTTGATATTCACGAAAAGCTATCGAGACACCTCGAACTTTGTAACTGTTAAAATTTATAAATTTCTCTTTCTATTAATTTTTTCTTAATTATTATTGCGTTCTCTGGTTTGGAGTTCACCTCATAGGCAAAACTACAGATTATTATTATACAATTATTATTATTATTATAAAATGGCAGGAAACAATGTCTGAACAGTGAACATAAACCTCTTGATTATTTGAATGTAACTTGGGACAATGATTACTATTTATTTGCAAATTAATCTGGCTTCCTAAGATATCAGGGCTATAATTGAGAATGTTTCTTGCCTCCTGGAACCTCAACGAAACCCAGGCGAACATGAGTTTATTGACAAAAATTGTTAGCTTTTGCCTACTCTATCGTCTCTATAAAAATCTGTATATTGTTTAGAAACACCCTGTATAAAGATGTACCAATTTTATTATGGATGACAATATTTTATATTTCATGATTTTCGTCAGTCAATTTTTTAACATTTAAATTACAGGTAAAACTAATTATTGGTAAAAATAAATTTTCAGAAGAAGTGTGAGAGGATAGTCATTATTATTTGTTCATTTGCATTTAAGGGTACAGTGAAATATCTATATAAGCGGACACCCCTGTAACCTGGGTACTTTTTGGAGAACAAAAATGTCGAGAAAAATGTTATAGTTAATATTTTCTTCTTTTACTTTTTGGTAGAAGTTCATGATGAAAGAAATAATTATGTACTCTGCGAACTACCAATATGTAACGTATTGTAAACAAGTTATTATGACAGTTGACAAGGAAACTAAAATTTAAAAAATTATGAGTGTTTTGAAAAGTCTCAACATGAAATCCGGAGCATTGCAGTTTATGGAAGATGGAAGTGTCGAAGAGAAATCCAGGCATATCTTTACAGGAAATCGAGAATACTGAGGAAGTTACTAAAAGAAGCATGCCTTAAGAATTTTGAAACAACATGCCCATATAAGTATAGAATAAGCCAGTTTTTATATCCTGAGGATTGCAACAAACGCCTGCAGTTTCACAACTACTGGTGTATCCAATAAACAAATGAAAATTCTAATTTTAAAAATATGGAATGATGAGGCTCGCCGAACAAGTAACTGAATTTTAACGGGAACAATGAGCATTATTGGATTTTTACCATTATTTGGCTTCAATCTTGAATGCTTCATAAAAGGGAGAAGGGAGCAAGTTTTATTACTTTTTTGTCATGGCAGTTTAACCGGGTGGTGTTATGTGGAACAACTAAAGGTTCAATTCAATTGCATGGAGCACCAGCCCATAATGCCTTAATAATAAGAAATTTTCTGAAAAAGAATTTTTCGTACTTTCTAAAATTATTGATCACAAGCTATACTTTTCGAAAGGCCAACAAATAGTATAACTCAATGATAGCACCTCCCACTATAGTTTTCATTTAAAGAAATTGAACTTTATGTTGTATCTTGAAATCGTTTCAATCTAAAAAAATTCTGACTTCTCCACGGAATTGTTTGATGACAAAACCTTTTAAGAAGTTTTTATATTTTTAGTAATAACGAAATTACAACAATTTCTTGAAATGGGTCGATAATATATTTTTACTTGTAGGTCTAGAACGACAATAAATTCAAAGTTCGTGTTCTCCATCGAATTTGTCTTGAAAAACTGGCACGGGACAGCGTATACAGTTTTTACGTATCTACGTTCTTTCATACACATATCCATCATTTACCTCCAAATTGCCCCACCCTATACAGTATAAAATCAAATCACCGAGGCTTTGCTACGTACAAGCAATTGAGAACTATTTCTGAAAATATTGAAAAAGGAACAGCTTCTTGTCTAGGGTAGGTACTTGAAATAAAAAAAAAAAATCTGCACAGATATGTAATAAATAATACCTATGTAGAAGTATTTATAAATTATACAATAAATTTTTGTATTCCAAACAACAAAATTTTTGTTTGACGAATTTAAAATTCAAATTCGGCAGAAATCCTTCCAAATTAATTTTTAGTCGAAGGTGTGTCAAGCGCGGCTCGCTTCGTCTCTTCCGAATTATAAATCCTGCATTGGGAACTAATAAGATATAGCAGCTGCCATTAAACACATGGGCGCTGGGGACCACGTTGTTAACTGCACTGGTCGACTGTTCAGCGAAAACAGCTATAGAAGTTAATTTTTGTGTACGCTGTATCTCTGTCTCTATTTATTTTCAGTATATTCCATGACATGAATCGTTCGTAGCAAAATTGCCGTTGGGATACCGATTTTGTCATGCGGCTACCTGAGACCACACCGCCGAACCCCCTAGAAACTAACTATGGCATAGGTTGCCCCCCTTAAGAATTTTGCGACGAATCAAAACTCAATTATGTACATAGACTTTCAAAGAGTAGGGGAGAGTGGGGGAATTATGCGCACTTAAGGAAGATCTGCTGTTGTGACCAAGCCATTACAGTCATGACGTTGAAATATATAGGAATGAGTAGTTAGAACATGACAGCCTCAGATACGAACCCGTTCGGAGCACATAGCGCCATCGAGTTCTCCAGGTGCCATCGACTTCTTCGGCAGTGACCTTGAAAGAGACCAGAGGCTGCTGAAGGAGTCGTTGAGTCATCCGAAGAAGTGTCTTCAGCAGCGGCATCTGCAGCAGCCTCTGGTGTCTTTCAAGGTCATTGCTGAAGAAGTGTGCATGTCGTCAGCAGCGTCTGGTGTCTTTCAAGGTCATTGCCGAAGAAGTGGGCATGTCTTCAGCAGCGTCTGGTGTCTTTCAAGGTCATTGCTGAAGAAGTGGTGTTCAGCAGCAGCCAGGCGCATGCGCCGGGGCTATTCCTCAGATCAGTCCATCGAGTTCTCCATCCACTTCAAGTGGGCGTGTCTGCAGCAGCCTCTGGTCATTGCTGAAGAAGGGCCTCTGGTGTCTTGCCATTGCGCACCCAAGCCGCCATTTTGGGGCCTTTGGTTGTAGCTCAGGCGCCTGCGCCGGGGCTCCGCTTTCAGCAGCTTCTGGTCATTGCTGAAGAAGTGGTCTTCAGCGGTCCCCCTGGTGTCTCTCATTCTGTTGGGCCTTTGGATGTGGCTCAGGCGCCTGCGCCGGGGCTGTCGCGTACAAAGCACGTGTTGCTCACTGTTCAGGCCAGTCCATCCTGGCCCCATCCACTTCTTCGGCAATGACCAGAGGCTGCTGAAGGAGTCATGTCTTCAGCAACGGCGTCTTTGGGGCCTTTGGCCGTGGCTCAGGCGCATGCGCCGGGGTTTTCGCAAACGTTCTGGAAATGACGCCGACCGGGATTCGAACCCGGGTCCCCACGCACCGGAGCCCTCGTTCCAACCAACTGAGCTAATCGGCGGCCCACAAGCCCGTCTTTCAAATCATCCGTATATACTTATGATTGTAAACAGAAGTTACAGAATTAATATTTATTTTCTCGGAAATTTACAATTGTTTATACTAAATAAATATTGATATTAAAGTTTAAGAAAAAAGCACGTTCGCCGCCGATAAGAGATGTTATAATTGTTTTTATTATGGGAAATAACCTTTCATCTTGCCGATAGGATATGTTTGTTTAGGTTTGATCCCACGCTCTGCATGTGCATTTAATACGTTGTAGACACTACAAGGTGACCCGTTTGTTTGTTTGTATTATTACAATAAAATAACATTCTAGAATATTCTTCTGATTGTTTATTTGAAATTACTTGTTATCTTAATGCGTTTCGGACACGTGTGGGAAAAAAACATTCTAGAACATTCTCCAGTTTGTTTATTTGAAATTACTTGTTATCTTAATGCGTTTCGGACACGTGTGGGAACCATTTGATTGATATATGCAAACATCTTAGTTCTCGGTAGTAGAACATTCTACATCGCTAATTATTTGAGAACAGTAGTCTAAATTTAGGCTAACCCCTACGTAAAAACTATGTCATGTGGGGTGTCAAATTAAAGGACTCGACTAGAGGTATCGGAATATTGGGGTGGATTTTAGGGGTGGTTTTTGGGGGTGGTTTTTGGGGGTGGTTTTTAGGGGTAGTTTTTAGGGGTGGTTTTAGGGGTGGTTTTAGGGGTAGCTTTTAGGGGTGGTTTTTAGGGGCGGTTATTGGGGTGGTTTTGGAGGGTGATTTTTGGGGGTGGTTTTTAGGGGTGGTTTTTAGGGGTGGCCACTCACTGACCGCGCCCCCGGCCACGCTCCTTGCCCCGCCCACCTAGATCATGTAGGGTATCAAATTAATCAGCTCGATGAGACAAAAAGGAATCTATAGTTATTCTCCTACTTCCGAATTCTTATCAGTAGTTGTCTGTCTGTATGTCTGTCGGTCCGTCTGTCTGTCTGTCTGTCTGTCTGTCTGTCTGTCTGTCTGTCTGTCTGTCTGTCTGTCTGTCTGTCTGTCTCTCCGTCTGTCTGTCTGTCTGTCTACAGCTGTCTGTGTCAACAGACAGCTGTATTCGCAAACACCATGGCTGATGACACGAGCAAGAATAAGACTGCGCATGCGCACGGTTGTATGGAGAGTATTTAAGCAAGAAAATTAACGGTGCTGTCAGTTAGTACTTGTGCTTCAACAAGGGAACCGCATTTGAATAATGACACACATAAACGTAGACACGTTTCGTGTTCTGGACGGTGCTGTTTTGGATGAGTCAGCACGCCGTGTCGAGGTGCACGTACATCAACCGTTCGTGACAACAACAACATTCAACGCCAATGACGAAATTCGCATACCAATCCACCAACAAGACGTTTACGTACTGCCGCATCTAAGCAGCATCTACATAGAGGGCAGGTTCATCAAGGGTGCAGGAGGCGGAAATGCGGCTTTAACAAATAACGCCCTCAGTTTCCTCTTTGACGACGTCCGCTATGAAATAAACGGGGTGGAGGTGGATCGAACAATAAACGTGGGCATCACGAGCACACTGAAGGGTGTAGTTTCTCTGAATGAGGGTGAGGTAGGTGCCCTGGAGAATGCCGGCTGGACGAATACGGGAGACTCACCGAGCCACCTTATCGACGCGAACGGGAACTTTAACGTGTGCATCCCGGGAAGAATCCTGCTGGGATTCTTGGAAGATTACCCCAAAATTCTGTTAAATGTGTGTCACGAGCTCATTTTGACTCGATCGAAAAACGATAGGAACGCTTTCGTGGGTAACGAGGACACCAGAATTGAGTTGAGCAAGGTTCATTGGAGGGTGCCGTACGTCTATCCATCGGATGCTGAATACCTAAAACTTCTCAATATTGTCGAGGAAGAGAGAACGTTGCAGATATGTTTTCGCAGCTGGGAGCTGTACGAGTATCCGGTGTTGCCGCAAGCTACGAAACAAACGTGGGCCGTCAAGACTGCAACACGGTTGGAGAAACCCCGCTACGTTATTGTCGCCTTCCAGACGAATCGCAAAGCGAATTTGGACACGGATTCAAGCAAATTTGACCACTGCAATCTGACAAACGTCAAACTGTACCTGAATTCTGAGTGCTTCCCCTACGAGAACTTAAACTTGGATTTCTCCACGGGGAAATACGCCCTGCTATACGAAATGTACCAGAACTTCCAGAGTTCATACTATGGAAAAGTTGGCGAGCCGTTATACGGCAAGGAGCAGTTCAAGGATCTAGCGCCCATCGTGGTGATTGACGCATCAAAGCAGTCGGAAAGCATCAAGCCTGGACCCATAGATATGCGTCTAGAATTTGAGTCGAGCGAGAATTTTCCGCCCAACACAACCGCATACTGTCTCATCCTGCATGACCGCATCGTTGAGTATACACCGGGTAATGAATCGGTCAGAAGAGTGGTATGAGAAGCTGCAGGGCTTCGATTTGCCCAGAAAATACACGCATGCCTACTCTGTATACAGATTATAGTTTTAATTATATTGATGTAAAAATATATTCAACGTTTTTATTTTTGCGAAAACCCCGGCGCAGGCGCCTGGGCCACATCCAAAGGCCCAACAGCACCTAACAACAAGATCAGTTCTGATTGGATGCTGCCCACAACCACTCTCATTGGCTGTTGCCCCGCCCACTCTCATAGCCAGAGCCCGGCGCATGCGCCTGAGCCACGGCCAAAGGCCCCAAAGACACCGTTGCTGAAGACATGACTCCTTCAGCAGCCTCTGGTCATTGCCGAAGAAGTGGATGGGGCCAGGATGGACTGGCCTGAACAGTGAGCAACACGTGCTTTGTACGCGACAGCCCCGGCGCAGGCGCCTGAGCCACATCCAAAGGCCCAACAGAATGAGAGACACCAGGGGGGCCGCTGAAGACCACTTCTTCAGCAATGACCAGAAGCTGCTGAAGGCGGAGCCCCGGCGCAGGCGCCTGAGCTACTACAACCAAAGGCCCCAAAATGGCGGCTTGGGTGCGCAATGGCAAGACACCAGAGGCCCTTCTTCAGCAATGACCAGAGGCTGCTGCAGACACGCCCACTTGAAGTGGATGGAGAACTCGATGGACTGATCTGAGGAATAGCCCCGGCGCATGCGCCTGGCTGCTACTGAACACCACTTCTTCAGCAATGACCTTGAAAGACACCAGACGCTGCTGAAGACATGCCCACTTCTTCGGCAATGACCTTGAAAGACACCAGACGCTGCTGACGACATGCACACTTCTTCAGCAATGACCTTGAAAGACACCAGAGGCTGCTGCAGATGCCGCTGCTGAAGACACTTCTTCGGATGACTCAACGACTCCTTCAGCAGCCTCTGGTCTCTTTCAAGGTCACTGCCGAAGAAGTCGATGGCACCTGGAGAACTCGATGGCGCTATGTGCTCCGAACGGGTTCGTATCTGAGGCTGTCATTTTCTAACTACTGGAATGTAAGCCCCAACATGGTAGTTTCATTGTTCAGAAGTACATATGATTGAAAGGTAGGTGTGGTAACATAAGAAATAAAATGCCCAAAGTCCCAAAAGCGCACAATTCCCCAACCCTCGGGGTAATTGTGCGCAGAAGGTGGGGAATTGTGCGCTTTATATTTAAAGCTATAATTCAGGACGAATTGACATAAGAAGCATTTGTTCTAAACTACCAGAATGTCTTATTCATCTAACAAAATTAACATGAACTTCTCTAAAATCAAAATAACGAAAACCAACCATTTGGATAGGTACTTATAGGTAACTACATTATATCGAGTTTTGGCCAAATTAAGAACTAAGTATTTTTACTGTTGGCAATAATCACGATAGTTTTTAGCAGACTCAGCACGATTATAAGTTCGCGGCATCTACGAAAAGCAAAAAAAAACCAACTGTACTTGCTTATTCGTATTCAACTGCATAGGGCTAATTGTGCGCACAATTACCCAAAAGCAGATCCAACATAAAAGATAATCGCAGCTCATAAACAAGTCCGACTTTGTCGAGGATTCTTACATGAAATACCACAGAAGACAATGCTAATTACAGCCATGCATGAGAGATTATTGTTAAAATAAATGTGTCAGCTTATCTCCTTAGAAGCTGGAGCCAACAAATTATAACAATTCGTGCGTTTTGACGTCTGGCGACCATATTCACGTAACAAGAGCGCTGCAACGCTTGGCACTGTTAGTGTGAGAATCAACATGGGCACAATTACCCGCTGCGCATAATTCCCCACTCTCCCTTAAATAGTGATTGCGTTAATAACTTAATATTTTTTTTCAATTTGTGTCCAAAAACGTTACATTCGAAAATTTACCTGTGTAGGTACCACTCCCATAATAAAAAATCATGTTTTGAAATTCTATTTATTTTCCAATGAGCGGATTCCTTAAAAGAGATTTTACTGTATATGAAATAAAATACATATTATTAAATTTTTTAGTAAAATTTCTAATAGGGGCATTAATATATGATACTACGGGTCTTATACGAACATTTATCAAAATCATAAATTAAATGTCCCTATAAGACCCGTAGTACATATTATATTAGAAATTTAGCTAAAAAGATTAATAATATATTTAGAAATATTACAAATTTTTCTCATAAATTTGGTCTAAAAAATAGGTTCATTTCTAATTTCTTTTGATGTAACAAATATGTTTCTAATTTTACACCTAAAGAATGTTATTGTCAAAATTCTGGTCTAGTGATGGGATCACCTATAAGCCCATTATTATTATTAATTCAGATCTAAAGCTAACTTAAAACAAGAATTAAATACAACAAGTACAATTTCTATTAATAATGGATTCAAAATAGAAATAATTAATAGAATAATTAACAATTAAAAATTAAAAAATGCTTAAGTATAATAGCATATACCCAAAATTATCAGTTAAAAAAGATACTAAATTTTATCGTATATGTAACTTACGCAGGAAGTGTTTCTAAAAGAATTGCAAGTATTTTATCAAAAACAGTCTATACATGTAGCATTTAAACCTTCAAGTATTTTATCTCATATTTTGTTTAATGCAAAAGATAAAACTAATAAATTTTCTGGAATAGGAATATATCAATTAAAATGCTCCGATTGTAACAGTTTTTATATTGGTCAAAGTGGTAGGCCTATTCATATAAGATATAATGATCATTTAGGATCATTTCGGTTGAGGAACAACTATTCAAATTTTGAAAATCATTTTTTCGAAAATAATCACAAATTTCCTATTCTCCAAGAAACTAAATAATTGTATAATTTGGAAAAAGGTTATCAGATATTTTGGAATCTATAGAAATGGGGCAGGAGATATCCTAATCGGAAGTGGGGAGAAGGCAGATAGGCGGAAAGAATATTTGGGAAATTTATATGCGAGGCAGGAAGTACGAGATATATTAGAAAGCGAAAGCAATATAGAGTGTCCGATAGTTTGAGCTAGGACTAAAAAGTTTAAGAAACAATATAGCACTAGGTATAGATGGCTTACAGGCAGAAAGAAAGTGCGCAGGTCAAGAAGTAATAGATCGTTTATTTAAACTAGTTTGTCGCATATACCTGACTGGCTAGATTCCAGAAGATTACCAACGGAACATCATAGTAGCTTTGCCAAAAAGGGAAGGCGCGGATAGGTGTGAAAATTTTAAAACGATCAGTTTAACTTCCCACGCGTCAAAAATTTTAATTAGAATTGTGCAAAGAAGGGGAGAAAAAGGCAAAAGAGATATTAGGAGAAGATCAGTTCGGATTTAGAAGAAATAGGGGAACGCGCGAGGCCATTTTAGCCTTAACGAGTAATAATAGACAAAACAACAGAAAAGGGAAAGAGCGCCTGCATAGGATTTGTAGATTTGGAAAAAGAATTCGACAATGTAAAATGGAAAATGAGTGGTACTGGACCGTTCGAACAACTACTCCTCGGGCAAATACCCCGCCAGGCATTGAATTATAGAACTAAATCCAGATTTTATGTACTACGAGTTCCATACTGAATGCTACCCCAAACATATCGTTGGGCTTGGAACATCCTTAGATCTCTACGTACTTCCTGCTCCCAGCAGTAGGTTATGTATGTTAAAAGTTTTTCAATATTGCATGTTTCGAATGTGCATGGAAAACCGTAGACCACTGGTTTCGTCCTTTTGGAACTCATCAGTACGGTGCTTTGCCCTACACACTCGAACCATGCAATATTGCTTGCTTTATATATATGTACTTACACGCTTGGTGTAAGTATTAGCAAGAGCTCTTGCTAATACTTACTCTTACTCTTGCTAATACTTACACCAAGCGTGTAAGTATATATAAAGCAAGCAATATTGCATGGTTCGAGTGTGTAGGGCAAAGCACCGTACTGATGAGTCCCAAAAGGACGAAACCAGTGGTCTACGGTTTTCCATGCACATTCGAAACATGCAATATTGAAAAACTTTTAACATACATAACCTACTGCTGGGAGCAGGAAGTACGTAGAGATCTAAGGATGTTCCAAGCCCAACGATATGTTTGGGGTAGCATTCAGTATGGATCTCGTAGTACATAAAATCTGGATTTAGTTCTATAATTCAATGCCTGGCGGGGTATTTGCCCGAGGAGTAGTTGTTCGAACGGTCCAGTACCAGTACCACTCATAACTGCCCCATAATTCGGCAAATAATTAGCTCTTGCTAATACTTACACCAAGCGTGTAAGTATATATAAAGCAAGCAATATTGCATGGTTCGAGTGTGTAGGGCAAAGCACCGTACTGATGAGTCCCAAAAGGACGAAACCAGTGGTCTACGGTTTTCCATGCACATTCGAAACATGCAATATTGAAAAACTTTTAACATAAAATGGAAAATGTTCGAAGTGCACAAAATGTAAGAACGAAGTATGGGGACAGAAGAATAATTCATAATCTATACAAAGAGCAACCGCAATTATAGAATTTGAGTAGGGACATAGAGTAGAGTAGATATCCGAAAGAGATGTGCGTTATCGCCTCTAGTTTTCAATTTATACATATATCGAAGATGCGATTAATATTGTTAAAGACGAATAGCTGCAGGAATTAATATCCAGGGCCTAACTATTAATATGCTCGGATTCGTGGATGATATAGCAGCATTAGCATCCAGCAAAGAAGAACTAGGAAGGGCTCTGAACGAAATGGAAGCGGTTTGGACGGATGGCTATGGTATGAAGATCAATAAAAAGAAAACCAAAATTTTGGTGTGTAGGGGGCGCGAAAATACCGACTAAAACGAAAATACAAATTGGAGACGGGAAGATAGAGGAAGTCTCAGATTTCTGCTATTTAGAAAGTCAAATAACTCGTGTTGGTAGGAGCTCTAGAGATATATAACAAAGAATAGCGCAGGGCCGGGCCGAATAATATCTAAATGTAGGAACTCGAAAGAGGCTTTTAAAAACGTTTGTATGGAGTACGGCATTGTACGGGTGCGAAACTTTGGACGATAGGAGAAGCGGATAGGAAAAAATTAGAAACATTTGAAATGTGTTGCTATAGATGCATGATGAAGATACCGTGGATAGATAAGGTTAGCAATAGAGAAGTATTAGAAAGAGTTGGAGAAAAGCGAAATTTATGGAAGATAGTAAGGAATAGGAGAGGTAGAACACCTTCTGAGGCACGAAGGCTTAGTTCATGACATACTAGAGTCAGAGATAGGAATAAAAAGAGGTAGGGGTAATCCCAGATTAGACTACTGCTCTCAAATAGTTGGGGATGTAGGATGTTCAACATTTGGGGAAATGCGTAGGTTAGCTAAAGATAGAAAAGGATGGAGGCATGCGTCCAACCAGTCTTCGGACTGAAAATTTTATGATGATGAGAAATTTATAAAAGATAAACATGCTAAAAAATATAACTTATTTAATGAGCAAATTGATTTAATACAATCTAATCTTCTTAAAATATTGTAAATTTAAATTATTTATTCAAATAATTTTGATTTTTTTGGTTTCCTAAAATAGCTGTCAATAATGATGCTTCATTTATAAATACCTGGAAAATTTACCGACGGAGAGTACTTGCCGCCAGTAAACTGGCTATTAAATGTGTGTTTACATATTTGATAGTTTAGTTGAAGACTGGAAGAAAAACAAAATGGCCCCCAGTGCGTTAGGGCGTGCCGCTGTTATCGTTATTGGAATTGCAGAAAATTTAACTGAAAAGAGAAAAAAGAAGAAACGAATGTGGGTAAGAGATTGGATTAAGCGCAGAAGTAGTCTCGACTTTTAAAAGAGATAGCAACTGAAGATCCAGAATCATGTAGGAAATTTATGAGATTATCGCCCACAAAATTTGAGGAATTGTTAAAGCTAGTCGAGTCAAAACTTAAAAAATCAGAGACATGGATGAGGACTCCACTTTCGCCTCGAATAAAACTCGAGTTTGGCTTCTCTACAATATTATTTATACAGAATACCGAGGTGCACTATTTCAGTTTTTTTTACCAGAGGTTCTTTTGGCAATATATGAAGCTCTTGGTGACTATATAGAGTTAAGCTAAATATTTTGTTACTATGTTTTACAGTTTTAGTTGGAAATTAAAAACATTTTCCTTTATTAAAATATTTCAAATGTCATTATAATCTTTATGAGATGTTGCCTGTAGGGTGATGTCAGAATGTTCTAAGTACTGTGAGTAATTGGAGGATGATGTTGAGGGCCGGCTTTCCAGTTGGTGCAAAGTAATGACATTTTTCTATTGACATAGACGGATTTAGTTATTCACGGATAATGGGATCTCTGGGATGAAATCACTGTTCTGGAAATTATAATGATTTTGAATAGGTACTAGCTTTCGTTTCTATATGAGAGTGAATTATTTTGAAAATTATAACGATTCTGGGCACTGACTTGTAGTATTTTTTGTAGTATTGGAATATTGTTCCGAAAATTGTCAAATTCAGACGGAAGAGAATTTAATCTGTCACTAGTAATAAGTTCCTGAATTTGTCCTTGTATAAAGTTATAAAACTTCTAGGAAGGTGCCTTAGTTGGGCAGCGATAAGTTTTGCAAATACGTCATATTGATAGTCAATGTTTCCTTCATTTTTTCCACAATCTGCTTTGAAGTATTGATTGCAGTTTCCATTCTAGAATTGGGAGCACACCTCTTTCGTTTTGGAGTTTGAAGAGGGCTTTTTGTTACAGGTTCGTTAATTGTTGATTCACCCGTGTTGCTGATTGCTCATGATTATCATCTTGTGCGTGATCTTCTTCACTTTCAATTTCTTCAGTATTTCCTTCAATCTGAGAAGAATATAAATGTATCAAAATAACAAAATTAATTATTATATGAAAAATTCATAGTTTAAAATTGATTTTGTTCCTAGAAGTAACGAAGAATGGATGCAAATTGAGATGGAATTTTCTGCACAGTGGAATTTTCCTCATTGTTGCAGAGGGATAGATGGAAAACACGTTAAGGTGCCCACCTAATAGTGGATCCGAATTTTTTAACTACCTATAAAGGGACTTACAGTATAATTCTTTTGCATTAGTTGACGCAGATATATACAAGTAGGAGCCAATGGTAGAGCGAATGATAGTACTATATTTAGGAATTCAGACTTAAATAATTGGTGAAGATGCATTTCCATTAGGGACAAATCTTCTCGAACACAGGATCGTTAACTATAAAACAAAGAATATTTAATTATCGTTTGTCACGAGCCCGGGGAGTTGTGGAAAATGCATTCTGTATTTCAAAATATTTCACAAAGTTATTAATTTAAAACATGAAACTACAGATCTGGTAGTAACAGTTTCTTGTGCATTGCACAAATTGGCTTAGAACTACGAGTTTTAAAGTAAATCTTGTTCAATTCTTGAACGTACACGGTTTTTATTGTTTTTAATTTAGTTTTGAGTATGGTCAAATCCGTGTTTTCAAAACCTTCGTTTTCTTTTAATTCTTTTAGTAGACTCTCAAACGCACTTCCTATCTTTAATTGATTCATGTGATCGTATATCCCATAATATATGATATTTGTCGTAAAGATTTAAAAATTGAATTATTTGGCCACTGTTCCACTTAATCTGTTAAAATTTTCTTTTGTCAACTTGCCGCAAGTAACTTTTTTCACGCGGAAAACAAGTCTTGACAGGAAAGCCGGCTACTAAACTAGCCAGCTCCTCAACTTCACCTGTTACTTACCGGCAAGTAAAAAGTCACGCTAGGTATTTTCTGATTTACACAAGGCAATTTTACTGGCGGCAAGTACTTTCCGTCAGTAAACTTTCCGAGTATAAAAGTCACTAATATTAATTTTTTGTCTTTCTGGATTGCAAAAGTGCCTTGGTTTGTTTTTTGAAGTTTTTGAAGTTGTCAGGGTGCTACTGGATTTGTTATTATTTTCAATAATGAAAACATTCTCTGACGATGGAAAGAAAATTTCCGAGAATACATTTAGAAATTGACTATGTTATACAATAGTTACTGGTAGTGCGCATAGTAGTGTCATAAACTTAATAAAAAATAATTATTGCTGTCTTTCTTCAAATTAATGTAATATGTAGGTAAAAACTATAGGTAAAAATTCAGTCTGCATTTTCCTTGTAAAATGACAAAATGAGAAACATAGTAATTAAATTCAATCCACACCTACATAGTTTTTTTGTAGAACCATTGATAGTTTGAAAGTCGCGAAAATCACAATTTTCTTACACTTCGCAGATGATTGCATTAATTTAAAACACCATATAGTCGTTGCCAGATACAAGTAGTTTTAAATAATCTTATCTAAAATCTATCAAAACGTCTAAGTCATAGTTGTACATTTGAATAACTATATTAATCCTGAATTTCTGGCATAAAACAGAATACTTATTAATAAAGGCTATTGAACTAATTCGAAATGTATTTGCCGTAGTATTGTCACTACGATTTGCACAGTGGAGAATTCCTGGACAATTAAATAATTACTAGGAATCCCCATCAACAAATATCTACATCCGCGGAAATAACGCTATTCTCACGTTTGTTTGAATTTAAAGTAAATAGGATATAATTGCACATTTCACGGCATATACATAACTACGCGTTCAGTAAGATAAAAGGCCTCATCTGTCTAGTTACACTGTATTTCAAGTTCAAGTAGAATGTTAGCTAAGTTTTAATTTCAAAGTAGCCTTGTTTTCTTCAAAAATCAAATCCACCACATCTATTTTAAACTATAAAAAATTTTCATAATGATGACATTGATTTCGGCTATACCTATGTAATATAATGTATATAGCGAAATTTTTTAAAAATTATCTCAGACGGGATATTATATCGATGTCCTATTCTGAATTATTCACAATCTCAAATAAATTATGTTTTTGTTTCAGTATGTACATATTTCTGCAAACAATCGTACAAAAACTTAGGTATAAATTTAGATATACCTAGGAGCATAATTAATGGAAAAAGCCGATACTACAACTTGCACTTGCACAAGATGATTTTTGCGGCCGTTTTTGAATTTTTGAATATGAAGTAAATGTTTGCTTTGATAGCTGCAGAGGTGATATTTCGGTGGGACGAAAGAAGTAAAAATTGTTTCATCGGAGAACGGATAATTGCATCATCAAATATCAAATGACGTCACGCATCAGCTGTGGCACCAGTGGCGCAATATCTAAGTCACCCTGTCCGACACTGAAGCGAGAGGAAAACGGTCTCGTTCTTGTTGCCTAGCAACAGCGGTACGTCCAGGAAAACTGTTTGTGCGCACACTACGTCATTGTCCGTTCTCATACGAACGACTTATAAGTTATAACTATTGTAGCAAGAAGTCACAAGTATTATACACGATAAGAAAATGCACATCCGAATTAGAAAATTGGAATGGAACCATGCAGTTTTTATGTCTGGTCGCTTTCTAATAAAAATACCCTTCCTTTTCAAACATCCACGTCTCTGGCATTAATAGTTTTTGAGATAATCGCCCTCAAATACCTATAACTACCTCGAATCTGCAACAAACAATAATATTTTCATATTTCAAATGGCACAAGAAAACCTATGTACTTAGAAATAATTTAAAGGTGAAGGAACCTTTTTATAATTAAAATTGAATATTAAACATCGAAAAGCTTATACGAGTGTAAGTAATTTTTTTGCACTTAGCAGAAATTGCCGTACCTAGCCCTTTCTGTTAAGTAATTGGAATCACTTTGTTAGTTTAGATGTTTTTCTCTCTGCCTTTAATTATTTTTACAATGAATGTTTGAAACTCTAATAGGCCCGCAACGCGAAAATACAAAGTTTTCTAACATGGGTGGTGGATAGTTTGAGGCGATTATTAGTATTGATCCTAAGTGCTCAAGTTTATATACTTAATCAAAGAGAGATTTGGCATACGAAACATCTGTGATACAAAAATAAAATAATGTGTAATTTCTCATGCCATGTACAATATTAATTTTTGCTTTTTCACCTCTGCAGCTTTTATTCCACCAAAATATCACCGCTACAGCTGTATTCTACCCGAACATACACCTACAGGCAAAATTATCCCATCACATACGTTTTATTTACGATCAAGTTTTTAAAAATCGACTCAACCATGCAACGGGTACGAAACAATCAAACAAGCTTAGACAATTATGTTGACGGAATATCACAACAATTGAACATCTTTAAGGTGTCAAATTAAAGAAAATACAACAACCTCATTCTTCTGTTGCAGCAACGTTGGTTTTAATGGCGTTGGAACATCGAGAAGCATACCATTTAACGTCTGAAAAATGCGCAATGATAGCAGCCCCTCCTACACGATAGTAGAAGTCAATGGTATGTTGCAGAGATTCTGGGAGTTAACCAATCAACGGTATCAATGGTTGCACAGAGATATCAAGAGACAGGGCTGCACATTCGCAGACCAGAGACAGGGATGGAGACTATGGATTTATTCTGCTAAGATCTTTGCGATACAGATTCTCAACTGCTCCGCGGTTTCAAGGAGCTCTTCATCAAACGCGAAACGTCATGGTTAGTGAAAGAACTATTCGTAGGAAACTTGAAGTAGGTGACATGGTCAGTGCAGAAGGATCTGTACTTCTTCGACAACACATGCGAGCTCGATTGCATTTTACTAGGGAGCATCTTAAGGACTGTTGAAGACTGGTCCCTAGTGTTGTTTACAGATGAATCCCGTTTTGCATTAAACTTACCTGATGGACGAATTCGAGTATGGCGAAGGCGTGGGGAACGGTATGCACCTTGTACTATGGTTACACGAGAGTTTTAGAGGTGGATATGTCATGGTATGGGGGGGCATCAATATGCAAGGCAAAACTGACCTCGTAATTCTTAACGGAGGCACACTGAATGCACATCGGTGTGTTGTGGATATGGTCGCCCTCATGTCGCCCGCATCGTTACAGACTACCTAGAGGAGGTAGGAATTGAGAGATTGGTATGGCCTGCAAGGACCCCAGAATGTAATCCAATCGAACATGTTTGGGATAAACTTGGCCTAAGAATACGGGGTCGACACAATCGCCCAGACACTTTAAATGACTTGAGAAATGCCTCGACAGAAGAGTAGAATGCGATGAACGAAGAAACTACCATAAGATTAATTATGAGTTTGCCTAACAGAATGCGTGCTGTAGAAGAAGCACGTGGAGGTAATATCAGACACTGAGAAATTACTCGAACTTACTCGGCAACACAATGTGTCTGCGACTAAAAATATAATCTTTGGATCATTAGATTCCTAACGTTACGTTTTAAGTTTTGTTAAATACTGTTAATTTGAAATGATGAATTGAAAAATTTCTACGCGTACTACCAATATAACGATTTATTATTATAAATTGACCGGTTTCAGAATTCACAACGATTCCATCATCAGAAATGTATAATTAAAATTATTGAAAAGTTTTGTCGGTATAGAGATAGACATAAATGTAAGTTCCGTTTCAAATTTACTCACACATTTATATCTACATTTATAATAAATTATATTTTATCAAATTTTCCAAGCGATGCGATAATTTTTCCATAATTGGTATTTAATTTTCATAATTCCTATACCTACATCTGATATAATTTTCAAATGCCAGTAACATCAAAAATATGCATTTGAACACCCTATATGATATCTGCGGAACACTTCAAATGATTTTTTTAATTACCTACTTGCAGCAAAACATTTTCCTGTTACAAGAAACAAAATACATTGTGGGTGCATTTCTCAAGCATCAGATAAAAAGGAAGATAAGACAGGTACCGTAATTATTCTTTTACAGGTATTTACTTGCGAGTTCCAGTAATTTTGAAAGATTAAAGAGCATGTTTACACATATACGTGGTTGCTATTCTTATCAGGTAAAAACCTGTCGGTATTATTTTTGTTATTCATCATTTTAGTGCCAATTTCATCTGATTAGATCAAGATTAGGTATATTAACTCTAAGATAATACCATGAAATGTTTTGTTAATTAGTAATAACCAATAAATGAACAAAATATTGCTGTTCGTGATGCAATTTATAACTTTTGCAAGATCTAGATAAAAGATATAGGCTAGATAACGTACCTACTGTAATAAAAATATTCAAAACTACTTTAAAATGGTACATTTATCTATTTCCTAAAAGTAGTCTGATAGCCATGTAAAATGCAATAGTTAATATTACTTATAAATATTTTTTGCATACGCCGCCCAAAATGCTTACAAATCTTGTGCTTTAGAATAATATTAACATTTTTTAACGTTGAGGATTTTTAACGAATTGGAAGTGCGATGGTATACCGGGGTCCCAGTTCTCAGTAGCAATTTCTGTGATGCCTGAAAATTTCGCAGTTTTTACGAGTTTTTGCGAGTTCTTCGTATGCCAAATGTTTTTGGTGTCATTTTGAAAATCTCGTCAAATGCGAAATTGGGGGAGAGGGATTGAAAATGTAAAGTTTGAGGGGGCGAAAATATTGGGGTTAAAACGATTTTTTGAACACTGAAGCGTTCGGTGCTGTTGCATCGCATACCTACTTTATGAAACATCCAACTTTGATTTTGGGCTAGTTGGAAAGAGGATGAACCAGCCTACATCTCCTAGGTTGGTTTTTGGGGTGGGCGAGATTATAGGGGTGTAAAGTTGAGGTACAGTTTTAGCAAACTTTAAACGTCCGATGTTGTTATGTCGCATATTTTTGTAACATTAATATTAGTCCTTAACCATTCTTACCCATCTTTCTAGTCTTTCACGGTTGAAAAGGCGTAACGATAACTTTTTCGATATAGATAAATATTGGCAGTCCTATTCGGGAGTGGATGGAACACATGGCAGAGGAGAGGAGAGATACTTTAAAGCACTTTAAAGTTTGTAGTTTCCTTTTTAAAATTAATTTCGTTTCGAAAAACATGGTTGCTGGTTGAGATATTAGTAAGTGCAATTGACATTAGTCTTGCGCTGCAGATACCGCACAAGAATTATATTTTAACCAAAATTTGCACATATAAAATCCAAAATCTTTTCGGAGATGTTACAACCTTTTAACTCACTTTAACACTTTGTATGTGAATTTAGTATAAATGCTATCCTTGCTTGCAGAAGAATTGATTTAAAAATAGGAAAAATTAAATTGTCTACTAACTGAGGTAAGCAAAAAAACTGCACCAAGGAAATGAATTTTTATACAAAGTGTAAAGACAATTTGGATTAAAGATAAAATAAACAAACATACATAATTTGTATTAGAGATACAGCACTTGCAACACAGTCACTTACTTTATTTTGTTAAACCTTATTACTCATTAGTAATGGAATATATTTTAATATTTAATAACATCATTAAAGCAGGTATGTTTCTATAATTATTTTCTTGATGATACGTTTCTATTTACCACTTAACTGCACGCATGTCGGTACTATTTCCTCATGCAATTCGTAGGTGGCATATACACTTCCAAAAAAATTATATTTATGTATTATTTATAGTAGATATATTTTATTTCTCGACTGGATGCTGACATCTCGTTGGCGTTGTGTTCGGAAGTGCTCTGGCGTTCGCGCAGTGTTCAAAACTTTTTGGAGTTTACTCTTTAAGAATCGATTTTCAGTTATAGCCCGCGGTACGGAAATTTTATGAGTAAAATCAAGCGTTAACTATTGAGCGTTATGTTACGCGTTAACTAGTGTCACATTGAAATTATGTAGGTACGTATCTACGGATACGGCTGTTTATGTCTGACTGCATAGAGCATGGAAATAGTGAAAATAGAGCGGCATAGAGTAGATATGACAGTTGGCGTTGTAAAGTCAGCATTTGCAGTGTTTGTTTATTCCTAAATTTGTTGAATCTTTTGATTTAATATGGAAAAACCTAATATTAAATTCTCGCGTGTACCCTATTACCAAGTGATTGAAGTTAAAATAATCGTTCGTAAGAAGTAAACACCAGTCGTGCGTCGGAGCTGACACACACAAGTTTTTTTTAAGTGTATACAAGGGGTCCAGTAAAGAATGCGCCATACTTCAAATCTAACTTTCTTGAATCAATATAAACTGATCTGAGCCAATTTATCTACAACAATTCTGCTTCCCTAAAAAATTATGGGGCTTCCAAGAACAATTTTTTATTTCATTTTTTCATGTTTTCTCGCGCATTTCTGAAGTTATTTTGGTGAAAATTCATAAAGGAAGGTTTTTGAAGTGAAGTTTCTTTTGTCTCGGTAGAGTAAGTTCCTGAGTTGGCAAATGCGAGCGTTACGAAACGTGAAACGAAAGGAGGGGGAGCAGTCTGAGAAGACGGGCAGAGGAGAAAAGGAATATCGAACGCCCCACTCTTTATCCACGCTCTCTCTCATCTTCGCGCTGTTTCTCTCAGGCAAGCATCAGTAAGGCGAAGATACAGCGTTTCAGTTCTCGCAACACTTGGTAAGAAGCATTCAAATTCGATTTATTCGTTCATAATTATTATTTTGATACGGACAATATTTATTATTGATTTTTTGTGTATTCGAAGTGCGATTGGTAGTCTATAAATTAACGAGTATATTCCAGTGTTAGGAATATTGGAATAATACGTTTAAAATAGTCTTGCTTAATTTGTGATAGTTCAAATTTTAATTTTTTAATTTTTTTGAATTTCTGGCATATAGCAAATAAATAATTGTATTACTACGAAGGCAGATTAAAATGAAATCTACCTAACTAGGAAAGAAAAGAGCTAGACAAAAAACAAAATTTTATTTTTCGACATATGAACCTTTAACAGTTACACACTTCGCCCAACGCTTCTCCAATAACGCGATACCCTCCAAAAAGAATTCTTTCGGTAACTCCTCAAAGAACTCGGAAACGGCGTCTTTGAGTTCTTCATCTGAAGAAAATCGTCGTCCTCGCAAGTGTTTCTTCAGCTTAGGAAAGAGGTAATAGTCCGACGGAGCTAAGTCAGGGCTGTAAGGGGGGTGTCGTAACTCAACAAAACCAGAGTTGTTGATTTCTTCCCGAACTTTGTGAGCCTTATGCACTCGGCAATTGTCATGCAGCAATAAAGATTTTTGGGCAAAATTACAGGGCCTCTTTTGGCGTATCGCAACTTTTAAATTTTTAATTGTTTCTTTGTAGACATCTGCGTTAATTGTAGACCCCTTCTGCATATATTAAATCCACAGAATGCCCTCATTATCCCAAAAAATTGTTGCCATCAGCTTCCCTGCAGATGCTTGCGTTTTTGCCTTTTTGGGTGGTGGAGATCCTTTGTGCAACCATTGCATTGACTCTTGTTTTGTTGGGGGATCCCAGTGGAACACCCACGTTTCATCGCCCGTTACAATTTTGGAGAAAAGGTCTTGGTCACGAGCTAACGCCGACAAGTTCTCTTCGCAAATTTCTTGTCTGCACAACCTTTGTTCGGGAGTCAAGATTTTCGGAATCCAGCGCGCTGACAATTTATTCATCCCCAAATCTTCATGCAAAATTGTCAACACAGATGCCTCGCAGATTCCTATTGCATGGGCGATAATCGAGACTTTGATTCGTCGATCCTGTAGCACCATTTCTTCCACTTTCTTGATGTTGCCTTCGCTCCTTGCCTCCACAGGTCGTCCACTTTTAGGGTCATCTCGAATAGATTCCCTGCCCCATTTAAACTGCTTTGACCAGAATTTTATTTGAAAATATGATGGACAATTTTCACCATATACAGCAGTCATACGTTCGTGTATGATTTTTGGCGGATTGCCTTCTTTTGTCAAAAACTTTATCACGCTTCTATGCTCTAGTTTTAAATCACTCATTTCCCCGCGTTTACAGCTTCACACACACCACAAAAATGAATTGATGTATACACAACTTGACAGATACTCGTTAAAGAGTTAAAGCAACTTGACAGTAAACATTTGTCATTTTAGCGTGTTTGTTTCATGGCTAGGTAGATTTAATTTTAATGTTCCCTCGTATACAAGGTGTTTCTAAATTGAGTACCATAAATTTAGGAGTTTGTAGAGAAAGTTAAAATAACACTAAAACATTTATATAGTTTTGTACAAAAACGCTTCCCTTCCAAAATACAGGGTGTTATAATGCCGACTGGCGTATCAGTTATTTATCTATACCTGTAACTAAAGCAGCCTGAGAAATCTAGATTTTTGTGGGCAAGTGCTACTCAAAACTACAGATAATCCAGCAATATTTTAAGTGTAATACGATAATTCAGTGGCGTAGGAAAAGGGGTCGTGTAATACCTTTTTGTTAATAGAAAGTTTGAGGTTAGGCTTTTTGAAAATATCGTTTTATTTTTAGATTCTCTAATCAAAATACTGCAAAAAGATACTCTTTTTAAATATCTCTAGAGTCTTTCGTTTTCGAGATATGCACGATTTTATGTGGCAGTGCTATTAAAATATTGTCTTTGTTTTGCTGTATTATCATTAGTTATGTAAAACTTGATAACAAAATCACCTAGAAGTGCTTGCAGGTATAAATTACGAAGGTACCTACAAAAACATGTAGCAATCATATGCGATTTTTTTTTTCGCAAATCAACCATAAATAGGTAATACCCCAGTTCTCATGAGCACTGCTACATAAAACCACAAATATTTCAAAAACAAACTACTTTAGAGATATTTAAAAAGATAATCTTTTTTGTAGTATTTTGATTAGAGAATCTAAAAATATCTAAACGATATTTCCAAAAAACCTAACCTCAAACTTTTTATTAACAAAAAGGTATTACACGACCACGTTTCCTACGCCACTGAATTGTCGTATTACACTTAAAATATTGCTGGATTATCTGTAGTTTTGAGTAGCACTTGCCCACAAAAATCTAGATTTCTCAGGCTGCTTTAGTTACAGATATAGCTAAATAACTGATACGCCAGTCGACATTATAACACTCTGTATTTTGGAAGGGAAGCGTTTTTGTACAAAACTATATAAAGGTTTTAGTGTTATTTTAACTTTCTCTACAAACTCCTAAATTATTTATGATACTCAATTTAGAAACACCTTGTATAATAATATCGACGTTTCGTCCCCGTTCGAGGGATTTGTCAAGATTTATTAAAACGTATAAAAATATATAAAATATTTGAATTTTTTTGTTTTTTTGTTATTTTTGTCTTTTTTGCCTTTTTGTGTTTTATTTATTTTTTTTTGTTTTCAGAGAAAATCAAACCGCACATAGACCTATCATATCAGTTTTAGAAGTTGATAAATAAAGATGTATTTGAAACTCATAAATGCATACACTCCAATCATCTGTTTACCCTACAAATTTTTCATTCCTCTAATAATGTTGAAGTTTCACTTCTACCGCGCGTGGCGACCACGCACACAGTTTTTTGGGTAGCTAAACAATAATGAATTTATTTTATAGTAAAATATAGAGGGCGCCACTTTTTACCCTACACATCTCTTGTATTTATCGAATTTTCTTAGTGGATAAAATTTTAAAACAATCACTAGTTTTATGGAAAGAGGACTCGATTAACTATGAAAAGATATGCTTGTTGAGAACCTCTAAAACATATGTACCGTTTTAGAGGAAAAGACATTTAAAATTGATGCTCCTTTGGTATACCAATAACGAGGCTGATCATAATCTGGAAGTCGCCAGAACGATACCGAAATATGAGACAATTTTTATTTTATTTCATTAGTACCACTGATTATATATTTATTTGTTTATTTAAGGAAGCAGAATTATGTTTAAAGAAGAAGCTAGATTTGAAGTATGACTGGACAGTCTGTATGAACCCTGATATAAACGAATTCTGCCATCGGATCACAATATTTAATATTATATTTCGAGGAACTAAGGGGCATCTTTTAATACCGAGCGTGAGTTTATAGCAAGCTATTTCTTGCACTCTCGAATAATTTCAAATCAAAATTTGCAGTTCAAAATAAGTAAAATCATGCCATTTTGACTGTATGCAATAATTTGAGCTTATAAGAATCAAGCAAGGGGTGCTGTGTTAGTTCACCGTAGCAACGTTGCCAACAAGCTCCTTTGACTGGTTTGCCATTATTATTCTAAAGTTAATATTGATTTTATACAGGGTGTTTCAGGAGGAATGGTACATACTTCAGTATGTCACAGTATCATCCATTTTTAAGAAAAACGTTCATATGAACAGAGAACAGGTGTCCAATTCCCGATGGTTACTGGTTACAGAGATACAGCAATTTTAATGTAGAGCTCATTACAGAGCAATTATCCAGTACGCTGCTCTAAAACAATTGTCATTTGACATTTAGCATTATTAGGATAGGCCACGGTGGCCCCATCAGTTGGCCAGCTAGGTCTCCGGACATAACTCCATTGGATTATTGGTTATGGGGGGATGAAAAATGAAGTTTATAGAGAAAAATAGGTACACGTGATGAATTAATCGCCCGTATTATAGCCAGTGCTACAAGAATAAAGGAGCCTAAGGAAGAACTGCAAAGTTTGTTGGTGGGATTTTTGAGTCATTCCTCTAAAATCTATACTTTATTTTGCATAGAATTAATGAAGTAATAAATTCGTTTATGCAGTAATTCAGCTGGCTGTAACTCGGTAGTTATTGAGAATTGGACACGGGCTCATATGAACTTTTTTGTTCAAAACGAGCGATACTATAACATACTGAAGTATGTACCATTGCTCCTGAAACACCCTGTATAGTTTGGGGCCAAACTATTATTAACATGCTCGGATTCGCGGATGATATAGTAGTGTTAGCATCCAACAAAAACGAATTAGGAATATCTCTGAACGAAATGGAAGCAGTTTTGATACGGGGATACAGCATGAACAACGATAAAAAGAAAACCAAAATTTTGGTATGTAGAGAAAGTGAAAATAGAACTAAAACTAAAATACAAATAGGAAACGAGAAGGTAGAGGAAGTTGCGGATTTATACTAGTTAGGAAGTCATATTATTATTATTATTATATAACTCACGCTGGTAGGAGCACTATAGAGACATAAAACAAAGAATAGCGCAGGGCCGGGTTGCGTTTAACAAAAAAGGAGCAACTTTTATGCTCGGGAACAGTTAATGTAGAAACTCGGAAGAGACTCTTAAGCGCGTATGTATGGAGCACGGCATTGTACGATTACGAAACTTGGACATTAGGAGAAGCATAAATATTGATTTTAAATGTAATAATAGAAAAAATGAGCGAGTTCGAATATTTTGATACAAACAAGGCCGCAGAAGACGCTACGGAAGAATGATTACCCAGAAAATCAAGAAAGATACGAGTTGCAAGAAAAAATCAGGCAATTTGACATTTCTACATTTTATTATATAGTCGTGTTCATGACAAAGCATTTTGTATACATATTTCCATTTCAGTTCCTAGAGACTAAAGTGGAACTTTTGATCCCTTGGGTTTAAAAGGGACAATTCAGTCCGCGAAAACAGGTACTAAAGTAGTACTTTTGCTCCCGGGGGCGCAAAATAGTATATTATACACGAGTTTAAAATGAATGATATTATTACCGAGGATGAAGTTTACAACACGAGCGAGTGAAACGAGCGAGTTTTGTAATCATCCGAGGTAATAATAGCATCATTATAACGAGTTGTATACTATACTTTGTCCACGACTATCAAAACAGATTCCCAGAAAGAATTTACCTTCATTTCCCTTCTCCAGTGTAAGAAAGATTCATACATACGCTCTCAGGTATAATTTTCTTAGTTTTTTGGGCAATGAATCTAATGAGGCAAGTTCTGCAGCTTCTTTTATTGCTGGTGCTGTTAAAGAAACCTCGTTTTCACTCTCACTACTCATTATATCTTCTTTTTTAGAATATGCATTTCAGATTAAAAGCAAACCATGCTGATTTGACGTTTCAATTTGAACTGACACATAGCGATCGCGGCCTACTAAATAAATGTAAAAAAGGGTCAAAGCGATGTTCCTATTGGTGTAGTGAATAATATTCATTAATCACTGCAGTGATTAATGTATCTAATTATGATTGAAGAAATACAAGTATAAAGAGTATATTATAAGATATTCGTGGACAATAGTATATTATACACGAGTTTATAATGAATGCTATTATTACCGAGGATGAAGTTTACAACACGAGCGAGTGGAACGAGGTAATAATAGCATCATTATAACGAGTTGTATACTATACTTTGTCCACGACTATCAAAACAGATTCCCAGAAAGAATTTACCTTCATTTCCCTTCTCCAGCGTAAGAAAGATTCATACATACGCTCTCAGGTATAATTTTCTTGGTTTTTTGGGCAATGAATCTAATGAGGCAAGTTCTGCAGCTTCTTTTATTGCTGGTGCTGTTAAAGAAACCTCGTTTTCACTCTCACTACTCATTATATCTTCTTTTTTTAGAATATGCATTTCAAATTAAAAGCAAACCATGCTGATTTGACGTTTCAATTTGAACTGACACATCGCGATCGCGGCCTACTAAATAAATGTAAAAAGGGTCAAAGCGATGTTCCTATTGGTGTAGTGAATAATATTCATTAATCACCGCAGTGATTAATGTATCTAATTATGATTGAAGAAACAAGTATAAAGGGTATATTATAAGATAGTCGTGGACAAAATATATTATCATCTTTGTTGATATTTTACGCACAGTTAAATGTAATTCAGGGAAATTAAGTTAGGTACTTATCTACCTACGAGTATTATTTTATAAACATTGACTTGGGCCTCCGAACATTTTGGTGCTCACACAAGCAGACAAGCAGACACACAGATGAAGCAGTGTTTTAACATTTGCGATGACGATTGCTTTGTGGAAGTTTTAATTTAGTCTTAATGCACTATTATTAGGTAGGTATTTGTCTAAATACATTTAATACAACATAATTTAAACCCCTTTCTATGTTAAAATTTCAAAGAATGCGGACTGATACAATGGTGGAAAAATAAGGCTTTTCTGAGATTATGTGCATCAGTTCACTGACAGCCAATAGTAACAATTCTGGGAAAATACGAACGCAAAAAAGTTTGTTATACATGCTCGAATATTTATATCTTTAATTTTAGGAAATGTAGGGTCTCTTTTACGCAGCCAACATTATTAACCTGGCATACAAATTATAAAATACCTGTGTATCCTTCTAGGAGAACTTGATGCATCTGAAGCAGTGATGTTAAATTTCCGTAATTTATATTTTTGGTAATTTACGGCGGTAATTTACGATTTTTAATTACCGATATTAATTACCGTGGTAATAAATTGGTTTTGTAAATTATGTGGTAATTTACCGCAATAAATATTGCGTAAATTACGGTAAATTACCGTATTTTACCAGTGAATTACCGAAATTACCTGTAAATTACCGTAATTTACCAATAAATTACCGTAATTTACCAATAACACAGTGATTTAGCATTAAATGTTTGATGAAAAATGATGTCACCAAAATATAAATTTTATTTGTAAAAAATATAAACAAAATTACTATAAAATATGGTAATGTACTTCGTAATTTACTGTGTAATTTACGGTAATTTTCTCCGTAAATTACGGTAACTAATTTTTGGTATTTTACGGTAAATTACGGTAAATAACCGCAGTTATTTACTGGTAAATTACCAGTTCACATCACTGATCTGAAGGCAAATTTACATAGCGACAAGTATAAATTAGGTTTGGCTATGGTTTTCACTAAAATGATAACCAAAATTGAACTCGCGAAGTGGACAAACTGTATCACAAATTTTGTACACTATATTTCCTTGAGTGCAACGATTTCCTTATAATTTGCACTTGGTTTCCTTGATTACTTAGTATTGAATAAATTGATATCCTGTTGATTTCCTTGATTTTCAAGTGATTTCCTTGATTTTCTGGTGAATTCGTTAATTTTCTGCCATTTCCATAAATTATATTATTATCTAAACACATGATTATTTAAACAAATGCCCATAGTCCATTAAATAGAGCTTTTGAGGTATGCGTAAAATAATCCTTACTCGAAACTTCGGAGCTTGATAATGTCAATTCAAGACAATGTATGACTAATAATACAACAAATATATTTTTGGAAGTTAGGTATTTTGGACAAAATGTTAGAATATGTTGTATTTCTCGCTGGAGAAAATAATCTTCACGTTATAATTGCCCAATCCTATATTAATGTGATATTTTTAGTTTATACATATTGTTAACTTTAAAACCTCTTATATTTTTGTAGGTACCTATAGTACAAACCTCAAAATTCTTTCACACATGTAGGTATTGATAATTATAAAGTAAACTTCCATGCTCGACATCATTAGTTCTTAACAGTCTGAGTTTAAAACTAATCAAACTATACCTACCTACATGTCATTTTTGTACCTTTTTTATTTAGTGCCAAATTTTCTGGGGTAAATGAAATTAATACAAATTTATCTATCTTATCTTTATTTTATTATTCATTTTTTGTTATTCCCCGATTCTCATTTCTTTTATATCTCACAAATGGTTTTGTAATTGCCATATACTTAGACAATGAAAGCAATAAGAAATAGAAGATATAAGGTGACCTACAGAAACAGTGGGTAGGCTGGTCCAGTTTTTAATCGACAAATTTTGGAAACGCATAGAATTTATTCTTCAAAATAATAGAGGTTTGCCATATAAACTTTTATTTAAAAACGTTTTCTTTCAGAGCTAAATGACACCAAAGTTCTTTCGTAACAATCTGCTAATTGGAAAGGGGACGATTTACAAATTTGGCACGTGGACTTAGTAGTTCACAATTTTTCAAACAAGCAAATATTATGGGTCTATCAGCAATAGGTACAATAAAAATGATTTTATGCCAAAATCACTATTCATATCTCTCTTGCAGAGTCAAAAAGGTAGGTACGTTGCACTGAAGTTGATTAAACTTAGTGAGAACTAATCGACATATCTGAACATTGAAAGAGACAAAAAGTCTTTGAAAAAAGATTGGCTATTTCACATTTGCCATTAAAATTGACCAGCGGCGTAGGACAGAGAAGTTGGAGTAGGTTTTTGGGCACCCAACCCCTCAAAAAACATTATCCAGTATTCGGAATGAAGTGAAATTGTTGCCAAATAATGGTTATGACTGCTCAATTTGAACGTCGCACTTTTCCTGTTTATTAGATTTGTGCGGAAAAATCTTTAAAAATATTAAACTTCCGAGCCGTTTATCTGCGAAAGAAAGCGTTTTGTTGTAATAGTTTATATGATAAACCTTCACTATTTTGATGCGTTGTATCTACTCCCGAAGTTTGTCGATTATAAACTGGACCAACCTGTATATGTATACAGGGTGTTCATGGAATCATTCTACAATGGCTAACTTTTTTATTTGAAATCGGAGAAGGTTCGTTAAATGGACAAAGTATAATAATTTCTCGAGAAGAATTTGATGGTGGTGGCAGAAAAACAATCGAGCATCGCATCTTTGAGATATCGCTATCAACTTCCTTAACTTAAATGGAACGACCAACTTTCAATTACACCATCGCATTTAAAATCAAAAAATAGCAAGAAATTATAAGGTGATCCACCACCTACATTCAACTGTTTTGGAGTTGCCGACAACTGTTCACGGAATCGTTCTACAATGGCTAACTTTTTTATTTGAAATCGGAGAAAGTTCGTTAAACGGACAAAGTTTAATAACTTTTCGAGAAGAATTTGATGGTGCTGGCAGAAAAACAATCGAGCATCGCATCTTTGAGATATCGCTATCAACTTCCTTAACTTAAATGGAACAACCAACTTTCAATTACACCATCGTATTTAAAATCAGAGAATACGCAAGAAATTATAAGGTGACCCACCACCTACAGTCAACTGTTTTGGAGTTGCCGATAACTGTTCACGGAATCGTTCTACAATGGCTAACTTTTTTATTTGGAATCTGACAAAGTTCGTTAAATGGACAAAGTTTAATTACTTTTCAAAAAGAATTTGATGGTGGTAGCAGAAAAACAATCGAGCATCGCATCTTTGAGATATCGCTATCAACTTCCTTAACTTAAATGGAACGACCAACTTTCAATTACACCATCGTATTTAAAATCAGAGAATACGCAAGAAATTATAAGGTGACCCACCACCTACAGTCAACTGTTTTGGAGTTGCCGACAACTGTTCGCGGAATCGTTCTACAATGGCTAACTTTTTTATTTGGATTCTGAGAAAGTTCGTTAAATGGACAAAGTTTAATCATTTCTCAAGAGGAATTTGATGGTGGTGGCAGAAAAACAATCGAGCATCGCATCTTTGAGATATCGCTATCAACTTCCTTAACTTAAATGGAACGACCGACTTTCAATTACACCACCGCATTTAAAATCAGAAAATACGCAGGAAAGTATAAGGTGACCCACCACCTACATTCAACTGTTTTGGAGTTGCCGACAACTGTTCACGGAATCGTTCTACAATGGTTAACTTTTTCGTTTGAAATCGGAGAAAGTTCGTTAAATGGATAAAGTTTAATCATTTCTCAAGAGGAATTTGATGGTGGTGGCAGAAAAACAATCGAGAATCGCATCTTTGCGATATCGCTATCAACTTCCTTAACTTAAATGGAACAACCAACTTTCAATTACACCATCGTATTTAAAATCAGAGAATACGCAAGAAATTATAAGGTGATCCACCACCTACATTCAACTGTTTTGGAGTTGCCGACAACTGTTCACGGAATCGTTCTACAATGGCTAACTTTTTTATTTGAAATCGGAGAAAGTTAGTTAAACGGACAAAGTTTAATAACTTTTCGAGAAGAATTTGATGGTGCTGGCAGAAAAACAATCGAGCATCGCATCTTTGAGATATCGCTATCAACTTCCTTAACTTAAATGGAACAACCAACTTTCAATTACACCATCGTATTTAAAATCAGAGAATACGCAAGAAATTATAAGGTGACCCACCACCGACAGTCAACTGTTTTGGAGTTGCCGACAACTGTTCGCGGAATCGTTCTACAATGGCTAACTTTTTTATTTGGAATCTGAGAAAGTTCGTTAAATGGACAAAGTTTAATCATTTCTCAAGAGGAATTTGATGGTGGTGGCAGAAAAACAATCGAGCATCGCATCTTTGAGATATCGCTATCAACTTCCTTAACTTAAATGGAACGACCAACTTTCAATTACACCACCGCATTTAAAATCAGAAAATACGCAGGAAAGTATAAGGTGACCCACCACCTACATTCAACTGTTTTGGAGTTGCCGACAACTGTTCACGGAATCGTTCTACAATGGTTAACTTTTTTGTTTGAAATCGGAGAAAGTTCGTTAAATGGATAAAGTTTAATCATTTCTCAAGAGGAATTTGATGGTGGTGGCAGAAAAACAATCGAGCATCGCATCTTTGAGATATCGCAATCAACTTCCTTAACTTAAATGGAACGACCAACTTTCAATTACACCATCGCATTTAAAATCAAAAAATACCCAAGAATGTATAAGGTGACCCACCACCTACAGTCAACTGTTTTGGAGTTGCCGACAACTGTTCACGGAATCGTTCTACAATGGCTAACTTTTTTATTTGAAATCGGAGAAAGTTCGTTAAATGGACAAAGTTTTATAGCTTTTCGAGAAGAATTTGATGGTGCTGGCAGAAAAACAATTGAGCATCGCATCTTTGAGATATCGCCATCAACTTCCTTAACTTAAATGGAACGACCAACTTTAAATTACACCATCGCATTTAAAATCAGAAAATACGCAAGACATTATAAGGTGACCCACCATCTACGGTCAACTGTTTTGGAGTTGCCGACAACTGTTCACGGAATCGTTCCACAATGGCTAACTTTTTTTATTTGAAATCTGAGAGAGTTCGTTAAATGGACGAAGTTTAATAGCTTTTCGAGAAGAATTTGATGGTGGTGGCAGAAAAACAAACGAGCATCGCATCTTTGAGATATCGCTATCAACTTCCTTAACTTAAATGGAACGAGCAACTTTCAATTACACCATCGCATTTAAAATCAAAAAATACGCAAAAATTATAAGGTGCCCACCACCTACAGTCAATTGTTTTGGAGTTGCAGACTACTGTTCACGGAATCGTTTTATAATGGCTAACTTTTTTATTTGAAATTGGAGAAGGTTCGTTAAATGGACAAAGTTTAATAATTTCTCAAGAGGAATTTGATGGTGGTGGCAGAAAAATAATCGAGCATCGCATCTTTGAGATATCGCTATCAACTTCCTTAACTTAAATGGAACGACCAACTTTCAATTACACCATCGCATTTAAAACCGGAAAATACGCAAGAAATTATAAGGTGACCCACCACCTACAGTAAACTGTCGGCAACTTAAGCAAGTTAAGGAAGTTGATAGCGATATCTCAAAGATGCGATGCTCGATTGTTTTTCTGCCAGCACCATCAAATTCTTCTCGAATAGTTATTAAACTTTGTCCATTTAACGAACTTTCTCCGATTTCAAATAAAAAAGTTAGCCATTGTAGAACGATTCCGTGAACAGTTGTCGGCAACTCCAAAACAGTTGAATGTAGGTGGTGGGTCACCTTATAATTTCTTGCGTATTTTCTGATTTTAAATGCAATGGTGTAATTGAAAGTTGGTCGTTCCATTTAAGTTAAGGAAGTTGATAGCGATATCTCAAAGATGCGATGCTCGATTGTTTTTCTGCCACCACCATCAAATTCCCCTTGAGAAATGATTAAACTTTGTCCATTTAACGAACTTTCTCCAATTTCAAACAAAAAAGTTAGCCATTGTAGAACGATTCCGTGAACAGTTGTCGGCAACTCCAAAACAGTTGAATGTAGGTGGTGGGTCACCTTATAATTTTTTGCGTATTCTCTGATTTTAAATACGATGGTGTAATTGAAAGTTGGTTGTTCCATTTAAGTTAAGGAAGTTGATAGCGATATCTCAAAGATGCGATGCTCGATTGTTTTTCTGCCGGCACCATCAAATTCTTCTCGAAAAGTTATTAAACTTTGTCCATTTAACGAACTTTCTCAGATTCCAAATAAAAAAGTTAGCCATTGTAGAACGATTCCGTGAACAGTTGTCGGCAACTCCAAAACAGTTGACTGTAGGTGGTGGGTCACCTTATAATTTCTTGCGTATTTTCTGATTTTAAATACGATGGTGTAATTGGTGTAATTGAAAGTTGGTCGTTCCATTTAAGTTAAGGAAGTTGATAGCGATATCTCAAAGATGCGATGCTCGATTGTTTTTCTGCCACCACCATCAAATTCCGCTTGAGAAATGATTAAACTTTGCCCATTTAACGAACCTTCTCCGATTTCAAATAAAAAAGTTAGCCATTGTAGAATGATTCCATGAACACCCTGTATACGTAGGCAGATTTTTACTATTTAAGATCATTTTTTAGAAAAACGCTAGGACACGGCCATTTTATTTGTAAGGGAAAACGCTAATTGACTTCTGTTATTTACGAAACTTCAACTCAAAAACGCCTGTGAATTGAATCCGCGAAAATATTAAATATCAAGGAATATCAGAAAACACATTAACTACTCAATATTGACAAACAGCTTTCATGAAAATATTTTTAGAAGGTACAATACTTACTAAACTAGTAACCTCTCGGTATTATTTTTGTTATTCCAACGGGACAGTCCCGCGCCCTTGCAAGTCTGTTGTTCCACTTCATCGATCGCTTAATTATGGCAAAAAATCAAAGTGCTACATTACAAGCAGATAACTATTTTAGAAAAGGTAGTAATAGACACTTGACAATTTAATGCAACTAAATGCAGACTAAAAAAATATTAAATGCTCGATTAAGGATCAAAAACGCTAATAAAACAATAGAAAATGCACTGTATTTTAGAAAAATTCACAAAATAAAATATATTGTTTGCAAGATAACTTCTGATCGCTACTTTAGTCAAATCTGCACTCTAAAATTGTGTTTGGGCTATAACTCAATCCCACTATTAAATTAATTTTTGCATGTATGATATAATACGAAATGCTTCATATCGCATACAAGAAACTGCAAGAGAGACTATCTATTGCACTGGATGCTATACCAATGCCAATCCTCTAAACTAATCAAAGAGGTTCATACCTCTCAATCCTCTAACCGTTCACGCGTTTGTTTCCTATAAACATGTATGTATTTATAATTTGCTTATGTATTCGAAATGCTCAAAAAGGTAGTGATGAAATATAGGAACAGAAAAGTAATACATAATCTCTACAAAGACCAAACGGCAGTTAGAGAATTTGAGCAGGAAGGAAGAGAAGTAGATATCGGACAAGAAGTGAGACAGGGATGTCACCCCTAGTTTTCATCTTATTTTATCAAATATTACTGTTAAGGACAGAGTAGCAGAAGAATTATTAGGAATGGCCCTGAACGAAACGGAAGCAGTTTTGACAGAGAACTACTGCCACGGCTACGACTACGGAGGTCAATAAAAAGAAAACCAAAAATGTGGTATGTAGGGGGCGTGAAAATAGAACTAGAACTAAAATGCAAAGAGGAAACGAGAAGATAGAGGGTGCCACAGCTTTCAGATATTTTGGAAGTGAAATAACTCCCAATGGTAGGAGCACTATAGAGATATAAAACAAAGAATAGAGTAGAATTGAATTGCAATGAACAAAAAGAAACAACTGTTATGTTCGAAAACGGTAAATATGGAAAACGTATGTAGAAGCTTTTGAAATGTGGTGATACATTATGCATGATGCTGACCCCGTGGACAGATAAGGTTAGCAACAGGAGGGTATTAGAAAGAGTTGGGGAAAAGCGAAAAGTACGGAAGACAATAAAGAATAGGAAAGGTAGAATGGTGTCCTAGTTCGCGACATTCTAGGGTCGGAGATAGGAATAAAAGATGTAAGGCTACGTCCAGATTAGGCTTCCGCTCTCAAATAGTTGGGGAAATGCCTAGGTTAGTTCCAGATAGGAAACGATGGGGGTGGTTTTGGAACTGAAAACTTTATGATGATACACTCGATGATGGATATTTATTATACATATACGAGTATATCAAAACGAAAACCTATCAGACTTTAGTCGAAAAAATAAAAATGAGACATTTGATTATATAGGATGCTATAGGATTTTATTAATCTTAGAACTGTAAACCAAATGTATACTTATTTCTGTCGCAACCACCAGCAAATTATCGACTGCGGTTCATTCCAAATAATGGGGATCCAAAGCCAGTGTTCAGAAAATATCAAAAATCTAGAACTTACCATTTTCAAAGGCAAAGGCCACAATACAGTACTTACCTATCTCTTGTAATTTGCATGTTACAAAGATTAACTGGTTTGCCAGTCGAATAATCCCCAGAGCTATAAATAGAAGGCTTCATATTGTCAAGAACGAAAATAATATTTTTTATTTATTTATTGGTGACGTTGCTCTTTGTTTGAAGAGGTTCGGTTCTTAAGGTTCTCTGGTTTGCGTGCATACCTATAACTTAAAAACCTATTTAAACGAGTAAAATGTAATGGTCATGGCATCTAATACGAAAGGTTTTCCTTGTATTTATCATATGTTGCAGGCATATTTTATTGTGTGAACTTTGATAATATTCACATTCGTCATCAATTATTCTTAATCAGCATTTCGGTATAGTACTTGCGTAGATTTCGATTATCACATTTTATCGGACACACCTTTTTAGATAATACTTGCAAGTATTTATCATCAGAGTATTTTATTAGTGATGAATAACTAATAGATAGTTATCGCCAACATAGAGCATACAAATTATTTTACATTGTATAATGTGTACCTACTTAATGCGACTTTTCTTAATTACGGGATAAAAATTTTGTGTGGACGAACTGAATGGAGCAATATCTTGGAGCAACAGTAGCAATCGTAGAATACTTAAAATATCAAGTTATTAGAATTAGGCATACATTACATATTCAAATCATAAAATTTATATTTTCAAATGGACCTACTTAATGTTATTATAGAACAGTTTGTTATTTTCTGTGTGGAATTTTCTTTTCATTGTATTTGGATTTCCTTGTCTCTAAATTTTAAATCAAAATTGAAAGAACTCCTTTATTTTATTTTAAATCCGATTTTTTGTTGTATACCTATGTAGTAGACTGTACATTTTCAAAAATTTGAAATTTAACTCAAAAAAATTGCACGTCTCTGTCAGTTTCCAACATCCCTGTGGTTATAATGCAAATACACTCATCCTGTATGTGCCTAACATACATACATTTAGCGTGGAAAATTCATCGCATGGGTGTAGCTCAAAAAATAAATCTTACTAGATGAACCCCTGGGCTACGCTCCACGACTTTTTCTTAGTGGGGAATCGGTGTAGTAATTATACTTAAAACGTAGGTGCATCCCAGGTGCACCACAGAATATTCCCATAGAATATTCTTAAATAATTAATTGCGTTGAATTTAATATGGCAAAAAACCATTCTACCTACGGGTGCGACGTTTAACTACGACTGCGAGCAGCGCTCAGCAGATCCAAGCGTTCATCGAAATGATACCGATGCAATTTTCTTATTTGCGTATTTCAAGTGTTGTGCCAGTTCGCTTTTAATATTATGATGATTAGGCCTTCTCTTGCCTACATGTCTATATCAGGCGTTAACTGTTCGAATTTGGTGGAGTTGGATGGTTAGTGTATCTAATTCACATCTGGGCTATTTCGTTACAAAGCAAGGTATCTGTAAATTATGAGGACTTAAGTATACTGTATAAGTACTAGGTGTCCCAAAATTCATTACCTCATCTAGATTGCTTAGAAACACGTTTATTTTATAACTTATTTGACGTTTATTGCTAAATTTTATTTCGTCCCATTCAAATGGATCACTTAGGTAGTTTCTTTCTCTAGCTAAACAAAAACAATGTAGAGCTCACCTGACCGTCGTACTCGGAAATATGTCATTCTTATTCTGGTGCGTTTGATTGACGTGTGTTCATCTGCAAATTGATTCAATAATTATGAAACGACAAGATGAAATTAGTGATAGTGATTATTTAGAGGAGGATTCCCAAGCTGTATTATTAAAGCGCATTGAGAAACTAGAAAAACTTGCGAGAAAGAAGAGGCGGAAGCTCAGACGTAGACGTAGATCGCCTTCTGTTTCCAGTTGTAAATATACGTTATAAATTATTGAAATTTATAGATAGAAGACTACATATCCTGGTCCTTTGACACGGTAGGTCCTTTGACTCGGTGCATTCTTTCCTAGATAATTTCTAGTGAAAGAAAGAATTATTCTATAGGCTAATTTATTGCCAAAAACTTTTTTCTGTTCTTTGCTGTTTTACAAGAAAAATTCATGCTGTGACACATGTTGTCATAGTACAGAGTGCAGGCTTATTGCCGCAATTCTGATTCTTCGGTTACCTTGAACATTGACATAGGTGTATCCAATAAAATGCTTGCGTGATTCGGAAGAACAACCATATAATTTTGGTTCCTTCCAACACGATCACCTTCTCCACCGTTATCTCGAACATCAGATGTTGACATACATGTGTTATGTCCGAAAAGCACACGGCTTGCATTATTTCTCCCGAAATCGTCCCTGATGAACAAGAAGAAAACTCCGAGAACCATGTAGCACAATTGAATGAAAGTATTCTTGTAATTTTAGGAGTCAGACCGATCGAAGGCTTCCCTAGAAAACTAGAAAACTCTATTAATTTCATATCATGAGCTCGTCCACTACCAATGAGGAGGGCAGACAAACCAGCTCCCATGTGACGCTGGACCGCTGAAAAGCGGTTATCCCTTTCAAGGGCGCTTGGTTGTAAGGTGGCCCTTTAATTTTGGGTTTAATTGTGGTGGCTCTATAAATGAACAGTTTATGGCCGGAGGGTATTTCTTAATTAGAGCTGCTTTATTGTCCGCAGGGAGACCTTTGCATGATTTCACCTCATCCTTTTATTAAGTCATCATGAATAGGAGCACCATGAATCTAAGATTCATGAATATAAGATTCATGGTGCTCCTATTCATGATGACGTAATAAAAGGATGAGGTGAACTCATGCAAAGGTCTCCCTGCGGACAATAAAGCAGCTCTAATTAAGAAATATCCTCCGGCCATAAACTGTTTATTTATAGAGCCGCCACAATTAAACCTAAAATTAAAGGGCCACCTTACAACCAAGCGCCTTTAAAAGGGATAACCGCTTTTCAGCGGTCCAGCGTCACATGGGAGCTGGTTTGTCTGCCCTCCTCATTGGTAGTGGACGAGCTCATGATATGAAATTAATAGAGTTTTCTAGTGAAGCAGGTCGCTTACTGTCAGATCTACTTTTTATGGAATCGTCTATGAGGAGGTTCTTCGTAGCGGAAGAAGCTAAAAAGTAATGTCACAAAATGAAAACGTAGGGTAACTTTTTTCCAACAAATCCAAAGATCTGTGTTGCATCCACTTTATTATGTTACATCCAAAACAGACGGAATCTCTTAGAAAGGACTGTAAAAAATTATTCATATTCACAAGGTCTCCTTACAAAGAGGTAACAACTCAAACTTTAAGTAAATGGGCTAAGAAAAATTTGTTTAAAAGTGGGTTAGATAACAATACTGCCCATGCCCATAGTACATACCAGACATGCCGCCAGTTCTAGCGCTATATTAGAAAAGGACTTAATATAGATCTAATACGTCGAACCGTGGGTTCCACAGATCTGCCTCCATCCTAAGACATGAAACAATGTCTGCCAGCTCTAAATTCAGGTTCGTCGATAGTCAAGTAATGCGTGCAAAGATATGAGCCTGACACAAATTTGTCACACGACCTGTCCAACAGGTACATGTTTTATTAAAAACAAAAAATAGAAATGACTGCAAGCGAAAATTTTGTCACATAGAAAAAGTGTCTGCCTCACTCTGAACTAGTGATTGGCAAAGTTCCAGCCTGACACTTTTTTGTCATCAAAAATGACGCTAGCTCTCTAAGGCCCGGTTTTTCAAAGAATCCAACACCGGGTTAAGTCTGACACCAGCTTCGTTGCTATGATACAACCAATCAGAAAGCCGCTATCATAGCAACAAAGCCGGTGTCAGACTTAACGCGGTGTTGGATTCTTTGAAAAACTGGGCCTAACTATTTTATTAGATACCAGAATTAAAACTACGGAACAGTGGTTTAAGTACAAATGGGCGCACACGCAAATGAAAAATAGCGCATATTTCAAAAGTACTATTTAAATAGTTGCGTATTTAAAAATTGCAGGTGCGTATGTCCTTTCATCCGAGTCTTTCTTGTGCTATACATTTTATAAACAAAAAAGTTATTTTACAGACGCTGACCCAGACTTAGGTATTGAATGAACGTGTAAAAGAAAGTGACAAAGTTATGTCGGGTACCACTGTTCTCGTTGAAATTTACAAACTTTTGTATGCTCTCTTTGAATATTAAAAAACATGAAATAAAAGTTCATCGAAAAATTAGTGGCGGGAACGGAATTTTGAATTTCGCTATTTCAGTTATCACATTTTTTATTTGTTACTGGAAATCTAAAACAAAAATCAGAAATCCAGCCCCCATCATTCGATTGGTTTTTATTTAAACTTTATGTTCTGAAAGTACCAAAGTTGTCGAATTACTTAGAACTTCTAATGTAGCCTTTCAAATTTTAACACACTGCGAATATTCACTTAATTGAAACCGATTTAAATTTCAGAAAATAATAATAAATTTATTATCACCCAATTTAAGATGTAAAATTTATAAAGATACAAATATAAAGAAAAATATAATTGCATAATTGCCAGATAGGGTAAGTATTGAGTTGCAAAGCGATAATTAACAAAAGGTTCTGATCCTCAATACTGACCCGAAGAAAGAGAAACCGAACAGCTAGGCAAGAGAAGCTTTAAGGAGCAAGAGAAGGCAAAATTATTCAAAAATCGCAGAAAGAAAAAAACGCGAAAAGGTGGAAGAGAACAGAGAAAAGAAGAAGGGCACCAAAAGTGACTATAGCGATTCTAAACGGCGAAGAAACAAAAAAAAACAACTTCAACAGCTACCGCAAAAATAAATAATCCAAATATTTTCTTTTAAAAATACTGACACTAAGACATATGGAACTCCGCATATCGAAAATCTTTGAGAAAACGTGCAATTATAAGAATAATAACTTTTATAGATTTCTTTCCATGTTTCGGTATTGTCAACATGATTTGCTAAGGGTAACGTGGAGGTTAGTGTCAGCACGAAATATCAATTTCGTGACGATTTTAAGGAAGAAACCCGATATGTGAAAACTTTAGCGGTTAAAGGTTATACATGGACGGATAAGTTTAGTAACAGAGAGGTATTAAAAAGAGTTTGAGAAAAGCGAAATTTATGGAAGACAGTTAAGAATAGGAGAGATAGGATGACAGGGCACCTTATAAGGCACGAAGGCTTAGTTCACGGCATACTAGAGTCAGAGATAGGAATAAAAAGGGGTAGAGATAGGCCCAGATTAGACTACCGTTCTCAAATAGTTTATGATGTAGGATGTTCAACTTTTGGGGAAATGCGAAGGCTAGCTCAGGATAGAAAAGGATGGAGGTATGCGTCCAACCAGTCTTCGGTCTGAAAACTTTATGATGATGAATCAATCAAAGGGCCCAAACTTTTAGCGTAATCAATCGTTAAATGGTATGATTTCATGTTCAAGTTTAAGCATTAACTGATTTAACCCAAAGTTTATTTATGGATGCAATTGGAACATTCTTCTCTTTCAACGTCGTTTGCAGATCTTCATCATTTATATTCATTCTTGCCAGTTTATAACTTCAGTGTAATTTGATGCTTGGAAGTTTGCAGTATGCAGTCTGAAGAAAAGAATAATTCCTTGTGTTTTTTTGAGCTAGCCTTGAGAATTCTGCTTATTCCTAATTAAAAAATTCTCAATTTCTCATATTTGCAGGATCCGTAATCATTGAAAGTGGTAAGTTCTCTGGATGAGCAAAGAAAGCATTCGTTGCTATCGCTTTGTCTATTATTTTTTTAATATCATCAGGAGATTGCCTAGTTCGATGGTCTTCTGTAAATAATGTCTGGTACCATATTGGCGCAAAGGATTCTGTTTGATACGGAACCACATGGGTGTATATATTTTCATCACGAACTTTGCAAGTATCTGAAGTGTTTTTGAAGGTTCCATACAGTTTCAGCGGCCGGCCGGCTGGCTGTCGTCAGCCCCCTAGCATGGGATAATTTTCCTGGACTACTATGTGCAAAGCAGTAACCAGCACTAACAGTACGACAAATTGTATAAAGATACTGCTGATCGGAACTCAGGTCTTTAACGGCTAGGTATATATTTAGAAACAAATTAGGTAATTACAGACTCACGTAAAATAAAAGAAGATCTGTACTTAACATTCTTTATGTTTTTATAAGATTATATTATCCAACAATTAAGCACTTACAGAATTAAAATAAAAATAAAAGCTTTTTTATTATGAGTTGTGAGGAGGCGGCTAAATAATGTCAGAAGTAAAAATAAAGAAAAACGTGCAGTAAGGAGAGCTTTATACTGTGTTTACATACTATCCTAGTTCTAAATTCAAAAAACAGAAAAAAATGTCCAATGGGACTGACTAGATTTTTTCAAATACAAATAAAAAATTTTAAGACATAAGAAGTACCTACCACAAATTTATCGCACAATTTCTATTGCAATTTCGAAAAAAATGGCCCAGCCTAATCTAGATTATAATATACATATACATTACATTACATTAATACATTTATTAACACCGAAAATTATAAACATAAAAAATCTGCGAAAATATACAAATGGTGTCAAAAGGCATGCATTCAGGCATCTGTAAACAACAAGTATGCAGAGCCTGATCTTCCATGCATGGCCAATGCCCATACTACTAGACAAATTATAATTATCTATGAGTGCGAATAAAATTTTTCCACGATTTCCAAAATATGCTAGTGTTAGTAATGCTTCCAGAATAAATTTTAATTTTTCAAATTTGTCTCCGAAAATTTCGGAAATATTTCCAAAAAGTATATTTTCGGAAATTTTGAAATACAACTCATTGTTCACCGGACAGTAGCCTAGTAAGCAAGTATATGGAATATTCAACGTTAAACTAAAATATTCATGCTTACGGAAATGCATGTAGCGTAAATTTTCTGGCGCCGCTCAAAACGGAAAACGATAACATTTGCTAAAAACGTCTTGAAAGTGGGGGCAGTAGGTATGGGTATATAAATATGGTGCTTTTTAGTACAGATGGATATTTAAACAAAGTATGCTTACAAATAAATAAATAATAAGAGCACTTAAATGTCGCTGAGAACGACATTATCGATTTTGGTATAATCATCCCAGGAATCCTATTTTGATATACCTGCAGGTTATTATAATATTAAACTAGAGGATTACACCAACAAATGTTTGGTAATACAGTTTTTCTGTCATTGTAGCTTTTAAACATTTTCGTAGATATTATACAGCGCAGTGAATGTGACTTATCTACGCTTTCACCCTCTCAGACAAAGTATTAGCAGTTCTAGCACATGACCTCCATGACGAGCAAATCGAATCCATTAAGGACGAAATATAAATGCCTCTTATATAAAATCAGGAGACTCGTGCATTAAAATTTTAAAGCAATTGAGTGTATTGCTCAGAATTTATCTGAAGTACAGCTAAATGTCTCATTTTAATTTAAAAACGGAATGAAGGTAGTTTCTGATACGATCATTATTCCACTAGAAATATGTTTGGAAGCAAAGTTATAATGCAAGTTTATGTAGTGAAATGTTGTGAAACAACTGCCAACTTTGATTTGGGAAGTACTTTTCATGCGAAAGCGATATGAGCTTGGGTAAGCTAGATACTCAATTAAGATTAAAATCTTCATTAGATAGATAAAAGCAGAACCGTTTGAAATGTTTGCTTAGTTATCTCCCATCCGTAGACTAAATAAAATTATATTTTTATGTTCGGTAGCTTGATATAATACGTGGAGCGGACTTTTTTATTCCTTTTGTGTTATTTATATATAATAATTAGTGATGTGACAATCATACTGGGAACTACAGAGTTTCCTCAGATATTTTGGTTGTGACCAACCGACATGACAACATCCGTAGGTATATCTCGGAATCATTGAAAAAATGCATGACGAATGTATTGGTCAGCTAGGATATATCATTATCAGAAGTTCACACTTTCTTCTTAATGAAATGGTAAGAACAATACATTCAAATTAACAAAATACCTAATCGTTGACTTTAATAGGTACCTAAATGGTATTTCAAATGTTACATTTGCTAATAATGTTGTAATTATTGAATTAAGTAGGTATAGGTATACAAAGAACCACTTAACAGTGCAGAATTTTTCGGTATCTGCTTTACAAAAATTGTTCATAAAGAACTGTTGAACTAGATAAAATTTTGGAATTTTCGTTGTATGGATAATTATGTACGCAGGGAAATATCTTTATTTGCTGCATTTTGTTCTTTTAAATAGAACGCTGCATTTAATTGCATCTTTGTGCTACTTAGACCAGCCGCACATTAGCGGTTTTGCTAAAATTGAATTTTCCTACATAGGTTGTGGTGTAGGAAATAAATGATAAATTAGAGGAAAATACGAGTGCAAAAAGAAAAGTCTTACTTGAAAAAACTCTGCTTCACCACGACGCCCGTTCTAAAATCCCCAAAAAGCAGAGGTCAGACATTTTACCCCCTCTATCTTCCGTTTCAAAGTGCGAGATCTCGTTTAAAGTCTTGTTGAATATTACTCCGACCTCGCTATCAACCCGCTAACATCCGGTCAGATTTACTTGCGAGGTTGTACTAGACCATTTTTGTCTAAACTGCAAATATCTTATCTTGAGCCACAGGTATTTTGTTGTAATTTCTGAAGGTCTAGAACAATAAACTCGAATATCCATCGTAAATAAAGTGTAGGGATGATGTTTTAGTGGAATATAAGTAATTAAGAGTGCCCATTGATTACTCAGAGAACTCATATTTTGATACAGGTAATAGTTACATTACCAAATTTTCTTATCCACCATTCTCTTAGTTATTTCAAAAAATTGAACCTTTAAATGTTGAACCGTGTTGCAATTTTCCTTCACGTGCATACATTTTCTAATAAAAATAAAAAAATAATCGTTTTTAAATATTTGATTTTTTAAAAAGAAAGTTAAATCAAACATACACAGTGAAACGATTGAACGTTTCTGTGAAACAATAACAAACATATTCAAAATAAGAAACAAAATGATATAGGCAAGACAAACAACAAGAACAAATTAGAAACAAAATAATAATGTACCTGTTAAGTGATAATTAACTTTGAAACTCGATCTCTCGATGTTTGATACCTTCCAAATGCAGGCCAAATCTGTCTGTCACTAGTTTGGTAATTCGGTGATATCCAGAACGCTTTTTGGTCGTTCTTTTCGACCATTGGCTGAAATTGGTCTTTGATCCTAATAGATGGAATTAATTAATTAACTCTCAACTCACCAATTTGAAGATTAGGGGCTTCTATTACTTCCGCACCATGTGCTGATTTTAGATGGATTTGTGATTTCGTTGTGGAGACCAATCTGTACTAAAGGACGAATGGTCGCGACATTAATCAGTTATCTCCGAATTAGTGAGTTGGCAGTTAATTAATTAAACGTTATTTCCACGTTTCTTTCGAAACTTATACCGGGCGTTACACGAAGTTTTACCGCCATGCAAGGATCGTATTCTCGGTCGTTTAAAGTAAAAAAGTTCCTCAAAAATAAGCTAGTTATGGGTAATTTTCGGCTTTTCGTTTTTTCTTAAATATTTACAGTTGTAGATATTTATTGCTGCGCGAAGTTTTTCCGACACTGGAGAAGCATGTTCTAGTGTCATTTTAAACAATGAAGTTTAGTGTAATGGACCGAATGTCATTATGAGGAATTTTTGAATTTTGAATTTTTTTCGTTTTTACAGCATGTACCTACTGCTACCTACAACTCTGGTGAATTTATTAAAAGAACTAACAACACAATTTTTATTAATTGCGATTACAACCTATTGTCAATTATTTTTTCACCGAGTTTCATAGTACTTTTTTTCAAAATTTCTGTCCCCAACTTCAATGCACATTATGAACAGCGCGCGGCAATCTTTGATTAGGCAGCGGCGCTAATTTCGCGTTCAATCAAACCGGCGTGTGTCAACGTTACTTTTGTGAATTTTGGCCCATCGACAGCTAAAGATTGTTTGCACGTTGAGTACAGTACTTTTTTCACTTTCTGCAATGCCATTTACATTTACCACGGAGGCATACGCCGATATGGTGTTTATTTTTGGTTTTGCAAATTGTAATTCGACTGCTGCTGCTGCTGAATACCGAGAACGTTTCCCAAACCGCCGTCACTGGTCACCAAAAACATTTGGAAAATGGTTCAATGTTCTTCGGACAAGTATAAAAATTTAAGAAACCGAAAAATTGAAAATTCCCTATAGCTCGCTTATTTTTGAGAATGGGATCCCTATTTATAGGAACTTTTTTTACTTAAAATGACCTTAAGAACACGCTCCTTGAGTGACGTGAAAACATCAAAAGGAAATGATTTTCACGTTTTGTTACGTGCGCAACTGAATTATGTGTTGCAATTTAGGTGCATGGTTCCATGAAAAATAATTTTGTGTTAGGTCTTGACAGCTTGACACGCATTGTACAATGTTTGAAATATTTTATTAATACAACTACTCCTAGAAATTACATTCGTCACATCAAAATATGTGTAGGTATAGCAGTATGGCTTTCGCCAATTACTTTTCATTTCTTTACTTCCGTCAAAATTAAAACATTTGCGCACGTGCAGTACTGTCTGATGTAAAAATAAGAAAATAGTATGCCATCTGTAAAAAAGTCGTAGGTATATTTGGGAGTTTTGAATTAAAAACAGTAGTACACATTAAAAACATTATTTATATATTGGACAATGTTTTGTTCGAATCGAGAGTTATGGTCATGAGTTCATACAAAAATCCTTTAGAAAAAGCACTTTCAGTATTTCCCGAATTTTTCAATTTTTCGGGCATCAACTTTTTCAATTCAAGAATCAATTGTACCCCTAACCACATAAATTTTGAAATACTATATACGCATTTCGGCAGCTAAGCTGCCATCTTCAGTAGCAGGGAAAAACCTATAGTAATAAAAATAGCAATAACAACATTAATGCAAAAAAACAATTATATATATGACAATAATAATAACAACAATAATGATGATGTGAAACAATGATAGCTTGGGCTTGAGAGCTGATCGAGTGCACTTCAATTCTTTCGGAGTGGTGAGCAGAGAATACCTGACCTATATTATTGTTATTGTCACTATCATTGTTTCACATCATCATTATTGTTGTTATTATTATTGTCATATATATAATTGTTTTTTTTTGAATTAATGTTGTTATTGCTATTTTTATTACTATAGGTTTTTCCCTGCTACTGAAGATGGCAGCTTAGCTGGCGAAATGTGTATATAGTATTTCAAAATTTATGTGGTTAGGGGTACAATTGATTCTTGAATTGATTATTTAACCACAGTCTCTTACATCTTAATCCTTCAACTTTTTCAATTTATCTTTCCCTAAAAACCTTAACTGGACTATTACGAATATTAAAAAAACTGAATGTGTGGTCGCCACGCACGATAGAAGTGAAACTTCTACGTTATTAGAGGAATGAAAAATTTGTAGGGCAAACAGATGATTGGAGTGTATGCATATACGAGTTTCAAATATATCTTTATTCATCAACTTTCATGTCTTCATTCAAATCTAAAACTGAAACAAGTCAAAGAAAAAAACGAAAAAAACAAAAAAAAACAAAAACAAAAGAAAAAAACCGGAAAAAACAAAAGAAAAAACAAAAACAAAATTAAAAAAAACAAGAAAAATGTCAAATTTTTTATACCTTTTTACACGTTTTTAATAAATCTTGACAAAGCCTCCGAACGGGGACGAAACGTCGATGTTATTATACAGTTATACAGTGATTTATTCTACATGCCAGAAATTCACAAAATTAAAAAAAATAAAATTTGCAGTGGCACAAATTAAGCAAGACTATTTTAAACGTTTATTCTAATTTTCCTATCTCTGGAATATACTCATTAATTTATAGACTACCGATCGTACTTAGAATACACAAAAAATCGATAATAAATGTTGTCCGTATCAAAATAATAATTATGAAAGTATAAATCTAATTTTAATGGTTCTAACCAAGCGCTTTGTGGTGTCACGAGAACTGAAACGCTGTGTCCTCGCCTTACTGACGCTTGCCTGAGAGAAAGAGCGCGAAGCATGAGAGAGAGCGTGGCTAAAGAGTGGGGCGTTCGATATTCCTTTTCTCCTCTGCCCGTCTTCTCAGACTGCTCCCCTCCATTCGTTTCACTTTTCATGACGCTCGCATTTGCCAACACAGGAACTTACTCTACCGAGACAAAAGAAGTTTCACTTCAAAAAATCAGTATGTAACCTCAAAAATTATGTGGTTTAGACAAAAGTCAGCGTCATAGTAACATCTATTAATGCACAGAAACAATTATACTTGTTTCTGCCTTATAATGCAATACCGGGTGTATGAACCATGCAGCAAATATGGGACAAGATTTACAGGTAGCAGAATAAAATTTTAGCTGACCCTGCTATTTGGGTGGAAGCATGTTTATATTTCAGAATTTCTAATCGTTTATATTACATACCGAAGAAACTCGTAATATTGACTCACGTCATATATGAACGTGGGTTGTATGAAACGTCATCTGCTTTTATTTCTGAGATAGGTATCTATACATTAATTATAAATTTTAGAACTAATTAGCTACCAATAAATTTCCTATATTAAATCCAAATTAATTTAAAAAACTGCACTGGCAAATACTAGAAGTTATCTATTTGACAATTTAAAGAAAACTTTTGATTCATATTTCGCTGCCAAATATACTGCATTAAAATTTGCGTTAATTATTATTTAAATATCAAGATTCAAGAACGAAAGCGATTCTTTCCTGAAGAAGTTAGATGACTTTAAACTGTCTATTTATTTTTTTTACACCGAACAACCATCATATTTCGGAAAGGCTGGACGTTGATTTCCTTAATTAAGATTTATAATAAGATTTATAAATAACAGAATATCTGGGTCGATCTGCGAAGATTCGGCATTCTCTGGCAGAACGATTTTTCCACATAGGTATTTACTATTAGAATAGATACCTAAGCTCTTTGATAAAGGTATCGTGACAAAGAGCTGCCTGCTAACTAGATTTCAATATTCTGTGTTACACAAGTAGTTACTACAGTTTACAGGAGGGAGTTTTTTGTAGTAGAACCTTTTGTCCAAAGAGTGTTGTAATGGATAAGTGGATAAGCTTCTTATTTCGCAGTGAAAAGGGTTCTAAGGCGGCATGGTAGTAAAATATGCAAACAAGCAGTTTTAAGCATCGTTTTGAAGACGGCAAGTTATTGTAAACTCATAATTTATGACTGAAATGTCACTATCACCTTGGTGCAAATCGCTGTGTTCATTAGAAAAATAACTTGAAGACTACTGGAACATACTTAACTTTAGAAGAAATTTCATGATAATAAACAGTATTTTGTTTCAACATATAATAAATAACATTTCCGGTTAGCTTCGATTAAGCAACAACGAATTGGCAACGTTCTTGCACCCCCAGCGTCTCGCCAAGGGTGAATATACAATGAATATATACCGAGGCATATACAATGTATTACAAATTTAAAATTTGGATTGCTATTATAATTTCAAAATTGCTTCATTTTTTTCAGATTCATTGCATTACTGTATACGTCACACCAACTTTACAAAAATCTGACTTTCCGTAGAATTTCAAATACAGTACTCTAATAGCATTTATGTATAACCTAAGAGCTGGCAAAACTTTTTTCCATAAATATAAGCATAGCAAACTTAAAATATAGCTTACAGTGAACAAATTAATGCCGCCAAGTCTGTTGTTGCTGTAAACCGGCAGTGTTTAAGAGGATATTTGCAATGTACCTATTAGGTAAATCTTGACAACCTAAGAAGCTATTACTAATCCGACGACCCTGATATTATCAGTACATAAAGTTTAAACACAAACAAATTTATTGGCAGATTTTTGATCTTTGTTTTAGATTTTCGGTAATAGAAAATGTGAAAACCGAAATTGTGAAATTCAAAATTAGGTTTCTGCCGGTCTACTAAGTTGAGTTTTGTATGAAATTTTTTGTTTAATTTTTTTAAATATTTAAAAATAAGTCTAGTAGTGATCATCGGGTGCCAAAAACAGAACTGATTCTAGGAAGTAGCTACCACTATAAAGTTTACTGTTCGGTATAACAGAATGACCATGGCAGAAGACGAATGCTGAATGAACGAATGAATGAATGAATGAATGAGTGAAGACAAAACTGAAATAGTAGTATTGTAAATGTGAACTGAAGTTAGTTGCGAAAAAGACAGAGTGTATGGTCATCGGGTGTTAAAGAACAGAACTGATTCTAGGAAGTAGGAAGCACTATAAAGCATACAAGTATATGATATACAGAGATGAGTCAGGGATAGAAAATAAGGGAGGGCAAGGAAGAAAAATAGAAAGAAGAGGAAAGCCAAGAAGGCATTGTTGGAATATAAATCTGGTGATCTTAGTGTGCAGTTACTTAAACGGCTCAGGTCAGGTCAGGTCAGGTAACTGTAAGTATCATCCTCCTCCAATGGCTCAATAAAACTGCCAACTTATTGCAATTATCAAAAAAGATGCCCATTAAAAAATTTAGTTTGACGTGTCCGAGCGTTTTTACCAGAAATGATTCCTGAATTTTTTATCGAATTAGTTCCAGGCTTTTTACTCACAATGTACAGGGTGTCCCAGAACAACGGGGCAATATTTATATAATTTGGGTCAAAATAACACTTAAAGTATCTATAATTTTTTTCTAGGACGCCTCCCTTCGAAGCTATCCGCCCTTAAAGGTCAAGTCCCGAAGAAGGTTTTTTGCTGGTAACGTTCAAACTAGTTACTACATTGAATGTTATAAAATTTGAACTGTAAACATAGTAAGCAAGTAGGTATCTATGATCGAGTGACATGAAATCTTCCGTATCTTTTGTAGGAAGCCGGGGGTGGAACACCCCTAATGCATTTCACCCCTTAACTCTCACATTGATGCTCTTAACGAATTTGCAATGACATTTTTAAATTCCCTAAGCAATTTTCTCGAAAAAAGATACTATTTTTTTGAAACCGTTAAAACGGCCCGTTTCCGAAAAAAAAATGTATAAAAAGACATGATTTATCATTTTTACTACACAAAAAATTTGTTTGTCTACAAGGTGCTCACTTCGAGAATTTATTTTAGCCTCTATTATGTTTTCATAACCGATCGTTCATGCATTTTCATTTCATTTTCGTTTTCTCACTTGTTTCATGAAGCATTTCTTATTTCATAACCTGCTTGTAGAGTAAAAATGATGAATCATGTCTTTGCATACATTTTTTTTTCTCGGAAACGGGCCGTTTTAACGGTTTCAAAAAAGAGTACCTTTTTTGATGAAATTGTTTAAGGAATTTAAAAATGTCATTGCAAATTCGTTAAGAGTATTAACGTGAAAGTTAAGGGGTGAAAAGCATTAGGGGTGTTCCACCCCCGGCTTCCTGCACAAAATACGGAAGATGTCATGTCACTCGATCATAGATACTTGCATACTATGTCTATACACAGACCAAATTTTATAACATTCGATACAGTAGTTCGAAAGCTACCAGCAAAAAACCTTCTTCAGAATTTGACCTTTAAGGGTGAAAAGCTTCGAAGGGAGGCGTCCTAGAAAAAAATTATATACTTATATGTACTTTAAGTGTTATTTTGACCCAGACTATATGCTCCAGAAATATTGCCCCGTTGTTTTGGGACACCCTGTATAATAGTTTTTGGTAGTGAGCATATAGTAGTGTTAGAAACTCAATATTTTTATTATACTAGATTCCAAAACGCGCGCTTTTAGCGCGCGCCGATTTTCGATTTTCGAAAGTACAACATAAATATTATTTTGATGGGATAAAAGTATAGGGCCCATGTGTGTTCACCTGAAATCATATCTAAATGCGGGAGTACTTATGACAAGAAGAATAGAAAGATATATTGTGCTCTGTTGGAAGATATAGTTTATTGACAATGTTGAAAAATATTGTTATATAAAGAGAAAAAATACTTGCATATTATTATAAAAATATAGTTAAAGGAAATAATACAATAGTAACATAATATGAAGTAATAATTAAAATATTAAAATACAACAACATAATAATGATAATAATAATAATAATTGTACCTACATTAATCCGTCTTTTTCAATTTTAACTTAGTTATCTACAAGCCACTGTTGAAATAATCGACCTCCTCGTAGAAACGCGTTAAATTCGTCACGAACGGCCATTCGAAACTTAATATAAGCTGTTCTCGAAACACTCTTCTTACTATTTACTAATTTACTTTCATTAAATTGCGATGCCAATCTTGGGTACCGTGAGGATAAAATGATGGATAAATCCATGGCTTCACATTTGGATCCATTGAACTTAGGCATTGCAGTTCTTTTGAATTTCGATTGCGTATAGTAACGTATGATTCTAGAATCATCAGCAGTAGTAGAAAAAACAACAGCAACTTCATTGACCTGTTGAAAGTTAAATCTTCTACGATTTATGCCAGGCTTTAGTGTGAAAAGTAGTAGCATTTCTGGACAGGCTTCGTTATTGTACAACTCCATTTCTTCTTGTCTTTTCACCTCTTAGTGCATCACCCGATAAGATTGGGCAAATGCGTTATTATCCCGCATAATTTTATCGAGGCTTTGTAACAATTCAACATCTAGTTCAAAATTGTTATTTGAACGATTTGTTGTCACTTCGCTATACTTGGGCCGCCCAACAGATGGAGTGATCACCCTGCAAGAACGTGCTCTAGGCGGGACTACTATCAATTAAGGACAACCGAACCGCAGTGATGCGCTTTCTTCAGACCCAACGAAGTCGCATCACTCCAATTTGGTCGTCATAAATTACTATTGACCCCGCTAGAGCCCGTTTCTGCAGGGTGATCACTCCGTCTGTTCGGCGGCCCAAGTATAGGATCAACAATACAATAAACAATTGACCATAACTTGGAGATACGCCCTGATCGGGGTAAATGATAGTAAATTTGACCTTGAATTTTAAAACAATATGGACCAGGACGTCTTGATCTGAATTTGACTAAATTTGCGTTAAACGATGCAAATGAAAAAGCATTATTATAGGGACGTATTCGTTCACGAAAACGTTTTGACTGTGAATCAGTGGATTCAAATAAACTTTTAAGCGGTTGTGGAAAAATAGGTAAAGTATCCAAAACACTGTACTTACCATCCATGACTACAACAATCATTAAAAGAATCCTCCTTGTTAGCTACTTTTTCAACAACAAAATGCCAATACTTAAATAGAACTTAAATAAAACTTAAATAAAACATCCATTTTCCCTATATAATGTTCCACAATGCCATTGTTAATTTTTGGGCACACCGAGCATCATGTCTTCTTCGTTCATTATCTGCACGTCTCTTACGCCGCAAACATTGAAATGCTTCTTCCTCGTCAGCAGTACGATCAATTTTCCGTCTTCCCATGCCTGTGTATCAATGTAAATAGATTATTGTTAAGTACAATAATAAGTACACAATCTTGAATACGCAATTGTTAGTTTTACTTGTTATTTTGCAAATACTACAATTATTATAAAATCGATATGTGAAAAATGGGCATATAGCTACTTACCTACCCTATACAGGTGTCCCAGAACGTTTCACACAGGTTATAGCTCCAAAACTGTAACACATAACGAAATGGAACAAAACCACTTTGTAGTGTTGATGAAGGAGTATCCAACCCCAAGAACGTAACCACCCACGGGGGCCGCCATCTCCGACAAACCACCCCACTTATTTTTTTCAAATAGCACTCTGTATATTCCGTGAAGGAATATAACAAATAATCAAATTCTCCATCCAAGATTTTTTTGAAATAAAAATTGGCCCATCAAAACAGACTTTTTATTTATTTTTACCTTGGCCATGGAATTATTAAAACTATTAAAGAAAAAGTTTAAAATAAGTTAAACTAATAAGGTGATAACATAATCAGTTGATCAAATGTTCAAATTTATTGGAGTCCTTCTGCAGCAACACACATTTCTAACCTGGGCAATAAATTTCTTCTACATGCCTCTTGTCCACATACTCATATGGCATAAATAAAGCAGGCATTTCAGAACATAACAGAAAACTCAAATTAACTTCGATATTTACGTCTGTAGCCGGTAGTCATTTGCTTATCAGTTCCAATAAATGTTAATAATTCCATGGCCGATTTTAACATAAATAAAAAAATCTGTTTTCTTCACCATTGATGGGTCAATTTTAAATTTCAAAAAAAATGTTAGGTAGAGAATTTGAATTCGTCACGCTCCTTCACAGAATATACAGGGTGCTATTTAAAAAAATAATTAGGGGCGATATGTCGGAGGCGGCAGCCCCGGGGGTGATTACGTTCTTCGAGTTGTGTACTCCTTCATCAACACTACAAAGTGGTTTTTGTTCCATTTCGTTATCTGTTATAGTTTTGGAGCTATAATCTGTGTAAAACGTTTTGGGACATCCTGTATACCAAAACGTCCAAACCTCTACAATGTATTATACACTTTTAATTTCAACGGTGTAATACAGGCGTTGTGAGATTTGGGCGGGCCCGGTGAATGAAACTTACCGAGGTTCGTGACATGATATCATGCCTACGCCCGCCGAGGTCAGGTCAGGATTAGAAATAATAAACACTATTGGGATATTAATAACCTCCGACCAACAACCAATAGCAGAGCGAATATATCGGCCAGCACCGATTTTTTAAGAATGGATTTTTTATTATAATTATTATCACGTATTCTATCGCTTTCCGAAATTTTTACAATGAAAAGGGAACAACAACAACTACCTATTATCATCTTTTTCCGTCTCACTTGCAATCACAAGGACTTTGGCGGGGCAAATTGTTGACTGTAAAACGGCCCACACACTATGCAACTTGTACGACAAGTTGTACAACCCAAGTAGATTCGTCCGTCGAAACGATAATTGCATAGTCTGTGGGGTTGTCGTTCAACAATATGTGGGCACCGATTGTCTGTCCAATCTGTAGTACAACTTGTCGTACAACAAAGTGGATAGTGTGTGGGCCCTTTAAGAAATAAAAGTGACTACATTCTGTCTGCGTTTCATTTGAATTATCGAAACGTATTATTAAAGATTTGATATGATAATCTACACTTTGCAAGTAATGCAAATAAAACCATTTTAGAGAATAGTTATTAAGTTTGTGTGAAAGAAAGTGACAGAGCTGTCTGATATCGCGGTTCCAGTTGCAACGATTACTTCGTCTCCTCGTCTGGAACGTCACTTATGCAACGGTCTCGGTTCGGGCCCCTAAATATACACCTGTGTCCCTCGGTCTCACTTATTGGGACACACTGTATATTCAGGTTGATCTGCACGTTCGCTTATGAACGTGCTCTGCGTTGCCTGTACAGTCTTGTCGGAGGACGATCTATTCGTTGTTCACCCTTACGCTCTTAGTCGCAGAAGGGTTGGGTTCATTAATTATTGCTAAACGATGATTGAATAAAAGACATAAACAAAATATAACTTGACTCTATTCTGTTTAACTATTTACATTGAATAAAATTGCGGTGAAATTATACTACGGAATATGTACAAAAATGCGAGATATATTTACAGTGAAAGAAACAGAAATAAAAACGCGGTTTTCGCGGTGTACTCTGATAATGCGGTTTGATCGACGTATGGTCCAATACTGAATTATTTCTACGGCCTCGGTGTCTACGTGGGAGCACCAAAAGGTACAGACTCCGTGGGCTTTGGTGCGAGATTCTCGTCGCAGCACCAGGCTACTATATCTCTGGGGAAATACCCCTAGTCTATACGGTGCCAGCAAATAATTATGAGTCCGCCCTCGGCATGTCACCAGCGGCCGCCAGTTACCAGGGTACGATCGTTTTCCGCCGGTATGTCGCCTCAAGTTACAGGCACAAGTGCCACACGAGGTTGCCAAAACGATCCCACACCTTCACCAGCAGAAACCCCTAATTGCCGAGTTTGGACACACAACTACTCACTGATCTCGGATAAGCCAGGCCATGACTGGATGATGTTTAATTGTTGATATCGTAGTGATAACAACCATTAAGCACCAGGCAACTATTCAAAAATTGTCTTACTCAAATATTTACGGGTCAGTTACTTTCAGTGGATCACACGGCGTCGTCAGAACGGTTTATCAGGTACTAGTATTTCGGATGCGGCGGCCAGCATCATCCGGATGCTGGGAGCACTGGTCCCAGCTGATGGCCGGACGACCAAGTACTGCCTCTGCCTTCTGCTGCAGCTACTTTTATAAGCTTGGAGGGGAGCTTGGCCGGCGGTTTATTTCGAGATTTCCTACGTCAGCGCTGGGGGTCGTGTGCAGAGATTCAGAATTCCCTTCTTCTCGTGTGACGTCGGTCGCATCTGGGACTTGCTCATCTCTTTCATCGGTGTATGCGTAGACGGACGGACGGACGGACGGATTTCTTCAGCAATACTTTCACTTTTGATTTGCCGGCCGCGGTCTCGTAGAACAATTATGAAATGCCACTCTAAGTTCATTAGAGCTTTCAGGCATTTTTACGGTGCATTGTTACACAGTTAAAATTTATAAACTTTAATAAACTTTAATAAGTGCGCTCGTGCGCGCGCTCTGCCTACAAAAATATGGTTTTAACCTTTTTTGATAAAGGGTTCAAACCTTATAATTATAAACTAATAAGTTTAAAACTTTTTGAATCTCTGCCGCAATATACCTATATTAATTATTATGCGAGATAATAAATAGTACGCGCTCTAAGCATTCCGCGTCGTCTTTCAAAATGCCTACCACACACGCAACCAGCCGTCCAAGTACTGAGGTGTGGCACTCTAAGGCAAATGCATATTCGATATGGGAGCGAGATCGGCGCGACTCGGGAAAATTTCGTCGTATGTGCTTTTAGGTGGAAGAATTATAGCTCGTCTGGGAGCGCTGTTTGAGCACACACTGTTGGGCGAAGCACGGGACGCGGGAGTTTGTACTTCTGCGGCAGTTTTTGTTTACCATATTTAGGTCTGAGATAGCTCGTTGCTTTGCTTATAACGTGAATAATTAGCTGCATTATTGTGTTTATTTTTAAATACTGAAATTTCCAATACTTAGCATGGCTAAAGGTAGTGGTTTGGTTAAAGTCAACACTTAAACATTGTGGAGTGAACTTTAACAGAGTGGTCGCCTGATTTTTGCAATTTTCAAAATATTATTTTTGTGTTGTAATACTCCATTCAGTTAAAAATGAATATTTTATCTAAATATGTATAGACTTTTGACGAAAAACTTGAAATAAAATGAAATGGACGTCCTAAGCCTGTGCGAAGTATCAAATGCTTTTCGAAAGGGCGCGGTAGAAGTTGTGTGCGAAAGTTTAACCTTTTGGATTTGGGATTTTCGTTAAATATTGCGGTGAGTGAAATTTCTTGTTTGAAAATGTCTGAAAATGGCTTCTAAAGCACTTCATTTAAAAAAACTGCGGGGGAGAAACCGCCAGGCCCCCCCAACCCCTGAACCCCCCCCCCCAACCCCTGAGCGGTGATTTCATTCTAGAGCACTGCCAAGTTCTAAAGTCAGGAGCCACCATTGATATAATCCCTCTTTCCCGTAACCAACTTCACACTTACCATATTACTCTTTTAGTATCCTGGTCTTCATACATTCATTCATTCATTCACTCATCCATTCATTCATTCAGCTTTCGCCTTCCGTCATGGTCATCCTATTACCAGCGAATAGTAATTACCTAAATTGTGAATATAACCATAACATAATATATGAATGTCAACAACTTCTACACTATTGCTTTGACGCACAATGCCGATACATTTTAAGTAGAGCAGACAGCCTTGTTTCAAGCCTTTTGTGACTCAGAATAATAATAATAAAAATAATAGCCGTCCCTTATACCGTTTACGGGTAAGCACTGTAGAGGTGCTTAATTTAGTCTCAGCATATTGAAAATACACTAATGTAAATTTCAGAAGGCAATGGGGGCCAGAACTACGCCTCAAGGCCTCTATTATTACCCCGGATTTATCTCAGGTACTCATTTCCTTGAGCCGAGTCGACTCAGAGGCGTGAAAGTCGTTAAATGTAGTGACAGCTGGCGCTATGGATTGAATCCCATTCCGCTGCATTTGTAGTCTAGCTCTCTACCTCTAGAGTCTAGACTATCACGCCGCTTGTCACTTGTCACTTGTCATTTGTCACTTGCCACTTGGAATGCTAGAATACTTTAGAAAAACTATTGCTGATTTTTGTCGTACCCTGTGTTTATTTCTCATTATGTCCATCTCCTTTGATGTTGTCATTTCCCAATGTCTAATATAATTTTAGATCAGTTTGTTTTTTGAAAAAAAATAGTTATGAAAAAATAAATACTTACAATTAGAAGCGTTGAATATGTGGAGCTACAGACGCGTGGATGTCGTGCATAGATAATGTTAGTAATATAGAAGTATTAGTGAAAAAAAATATAATAAAAGATAATACAGAATAGGAGAGGCAAAATTGTAGGGTGGTAGGTATCCTCCGACACATGAAAGAATAGTTCGCGACTAGAAGTGGAGATAGGAAAAAGAGAGGTGGAGGTAGATACAAATATTAGACTACTGTTCCCAAATAGTTAGGGATGCAGGGTGTTCTATTTTGTGGAAAATGGGTAGGCTTTAGCTCAGGATATAGGAAAGGATGGAGGTACGCGTCCAACATATCTTCGAACTGAAAACTATGTTACTGATCTTTTGGAGTTGTCTTGTACATTCCAACCTTCGAAATTGGCTTGCCTTTTCTTTTCTATTGTTCTTATATTTTCATCCTATTCTATTCTGAGGCTTTCTATAGGATTTTTACGGGAATAGACGTGCTTACCATATACAGGGTGCCCCATCTAAGCGTATTTCTTTTGTTCCACCTTTGTTACGCATTTTACAGAAAAAAAATATGCGAGAGACCCCCTCCCGTTCTGTGACGCCCCGTTATACAAAATGCCCCATTTCTTCTACACAGTAGGTAGATGCCTATATTCGATTGCATTTTTGAATTCCTTGCTCGTTGCTCGAGTTTAGATAATTTTTACCTAAAATGACTATTTTATAGAGTTTTATAAAGATTTTGGCAGATGTAGAGGGATTTTTAAAGATCATATAACTTCCGATTAAACAAAACTGTAGCCGTAATATTTTTACGAGATAAAAGTAACATCTCAGAGTAACTATTCCACATAAAAGGGCAAAAATATGAGCAGTTACATAGCCAAATTAAGGTACATATTTCAAAATCCTTAGCTTAATTTTTTTAAATGGAGCCTTATACCTAATTTTCATATTACAGCTGTTTTCTATTATAGAGTCTCTCTCTATTTGGTAAGAATTGTGTACCTCTAAACTTAATAATTCTTAAGAGAATCAATCCAAATATATATATATTGCCCGGATTGGTATTTTCACATTGTAGAATCACATTGTCAAGTTGCCATCAAAACAGGTACGTAATATTAATTTACGAATGATAAAAATGCATTTTAAAACCAATAAAGATAATTTCAATTTCTTAACAGAGATATCTGTGTTGTACACCATGTCAAGCGCGAATTTCTCTATTGATAAATTACAGATAGTTTAGTTATTATTTGAGGGTAGTTTTTACTTAAACAATAACGTTTCATCTTTAAATTACTTCTAAATAAATATTCATGTAGCATTTTGATAAATATTCGTTTACAATATGAAAATATTAATCTTTTTGTTTGCGAATTACAGAAGGTCAAATATTTGCAGGTGATTATCTCAAAAAGTGGCATTTAAAAAAAATATGTTATGGCGGCTGAAAATTTAACTTAACCTTGCAATTGCTAATTCCCTGAATAATAAATATTTTAAGTTTTTTAATGCAGCGGCAGCTTCTCCTAGATATTGCTTTTTCTCACCAAAATCTTACTATAGTACAACTTTCTTCAATCCGAAGATATTTTATTTTCAAAATTCCTCGAAATCTGCCAAAATCTTTAACAAAATGCTGTTAACCCTAAAAATATGGTTTTAGGCAAAATATATTTTATATAACCTCAAAGTAAAATCATTTAAGGAATCCAAAAATGCTATCAAATAGAGTGTGTTTCATTTAGAAAAACAAAGTTAGTTACTGTGCAGACGAAATAGGACGGTCTCTGTAAGTGAAAATAATTCTACATAACAAAGAATTAAAAACGTATAATAAAGGTGCAACAGAGGAAACAGCTTAGGTGGTGCACCCTGTTTATTGTGTACCGCATTAATAACAATTTTGCACGTGGACACCAAATTCTTTTGAAAAGTTTGTATTCGGGCATATTCATTATTAGGTACCTACCCGGGTGCATATTTACATAACCTATGTCGTTGTGGCACCAGGGTGCTAAAATCGCATAGTGAATGGAATTGTTTCTCCGACTACAAACGCTACGCTATTTGTGCACGCCAAGAACCAGAAATAATTTGTAGATCAGTTGCTAACATTTTTTACTACGCGGTTTAAACTTTTTCTATGTTGGAAACATGTACGAGTATGTATTATATATTATTGAATTAAAAATGATAAATTGTTTATCATGCATCATTTATTACAAACTTCAATAAAATAAACCATATGAAAATCGCCAAAGAAATAAATTTAATGTCTATTTTCATGACCTTTTGAATTAGGCTAATTTCATCTTCATAAAGTTCTCAGTCCGAAGGCTGGTTGGACGTATACCTCTATCCTTTCCTGTCCTGAGCTAACCTACGCATTTTCCTAAAAGTGAAACATCCTACATCCCCAACTATTTGAGAGCAGTAATCTAATCTAGGCCTCTACCTCTTTCTATTCCTATCTTGGAGTCTAATATGTCGCGAACTATTCCTTCGTGTCTCAAAAGGTGTCCTACCATCCTATCTTTCCTATTTATTGTATTCCATACCTTTCGCTTTTCCCCAACTCTGTCTAATACCTCCCTATTGCTAACCTTATCTATATCTACGGTATCTTCATCATGCGTCTGTAGCTCATTTAGCATTATATTTTGTATCAAACTTTTCTTTCGCTTCTGTTTTTTTTGTTTGATAATTCACTATTAGCTGGTCGTCATGTTTGAATTTTCCTTGATCCACAAGATAATTCACACATATCATCCTTACCAAAGTCTTTCTTCTGTACTCTATTATATGTTTTCGCTACAACCCAGTTCGTATGAGTTTTTTTGTAATACACATTCACCCACTTTTGAGATTCTTCATTATAATCAGTGCTGGAAAACTTTGTTCTTGGTTTCCAAGTTACTTCTTCGCGATCGTTATTCATTTTTATTGTTTTACCTCAATCAACGGTTTTACACAGTGAATCCACTGTAGCTATAATGCGAAAGTGACAAAGTCGTGTAGTAAATGTATCAACTACAATTTTCATTCCTATGCGGTTTAGGTACCAAGAACTGACGAAAGTGCTCAAACAGCGTAGCGTTTGTAGTCGTAGAAACAATTCCATTCAAATGCGATTTTAGCACCCTGGTGCCACAACGACATAGTTTATGTAAATATGCTACCCGGGTACCTACCTAATGAATGTGACTTTCTTTTAGTGCACGCAAAATATTCATTATCAGTAATGGAACGCGTGTGATAAGTAACTCTCCGTACCTAAAAACGTTACATCAAGTGAAATGAATATCCTCAGAACCTTCCATATCTACATCAATATTAAGTTTCATTAGCTTGAATCATAGGTATTTCTTACATACCTACTTCCTAAAATTTAAAGCACAATGACATTATACATTTTATATAGTTTTAACATGCAAATTAGTTACCAGGTGTGAGAAATATTCTGCATTTATGAATGGGTAGCACGAGTAGGCGGGTACTACTACACACATGTCCCTGCAAGTGGAAGTATTACTCACACTCCACAGGTGCTGCGTATTTGCATCACAATTTATCTCAGTCCTATGAAGAGGAGTATAACTTTCATTAAGTACGTGTATTTTATTCAGATCACTGACTTATGTATTTACTTTAAGATTCATAACTAACCAAACTACAAATAACAAGTAGGAATATATTTAAAACAATATTCCTAATAATATAATATTTTACACGTAGCACTTTGTAAATAACTTTCGATGGTCAATATTGCCAGGAAACGTCACTGTGATTAAACAAGAGAATCTTAATATTAATGAAGATAAATTCTGATTTGCTTTACTAAAACACTATAAGTATCTACCTATTTCCATACATTTAGTATAATAGTGCTCGGCTCCCCACGACATGCTTAAAAATTCTTTCTGTGGTGGAATTGGAAAGCAAGAAGCCGACAGGACAGTCTTACAGTTTGAAGTCTTACAGTCTTGAAGTCTGAAGTCTACAGTCTTGTAGTTTTGAAGTTTGGTTCGAGATGATAATGCGATAGAGTTGTGCGAGCGTTATATGCGAAGTGTTTACATGCTATTGTAGTGTACGAACGTGAATTAAGTTATCGAGTTTTTAAGTGTACCGGGGCGTTTTCGTGCGCGATTGACCGTTGTGTGTACGAGTGTTTTCTAGAGCCGTTTGAACTCTTGATTTCTGTACTGAGGATTGTTTAGGTTAGGTAATTAATTGTTTAATTGTTTGATAGTAGTTATTTAATTGTCGTTGTTTGTTGTTGTTTGTTTTGCTGCTTGTATATTTCGCTGTTATTGTTTATTTTAAAATTGAAGTTCTCAAATCACTTTTGTTAATTAGTGTAAATATTTGTACATAGTCACTGTAAATAAATAAGTGTATAAACGAAATACGTTACAATACTTAGCTTGTATTGGTACTGACGAGGGAATGTACCCCTTAGGCCGCGTACAGATTTGTACCACGTCGTGCAACCTTACCACGTCGCGAACCTCGTCGCGAACTTCATCGCGCAACTACATAACGCCGTCGCGAACAGCGTTTCGGACCTCGCACCGCAACCACGGCGCGTTCCATGCAGCGTTCCGATTTTTCGTGAGTACGAGTTTAGTTTCTGAAATATTCAGAAATGGATGTCGCTGCAGCGGGGTTCATTTACATTCATTACGCTTTATCAGCCAAAAAGCGAAAGCAAAAACAAAGGCGATGGTGGCAAACCGAAATATTTATAAATAGAGCGAAATATGGTGCGAACAATTTGCTTGCGGATTTAAAGATGCAAAAAATTAGCGGACAATATAAAAACTTCACTCGAATGTCACCAACAGATTTTGAATATCTCGTTAATACAATTGGGCCAAAAATAGGAAAGCAACACACTAAATTCCGAAAAGCAATCTCAGTGCAAGAAAGACTAGCTCTAACCCTACGTTTTCTGGCAACAGGAGACTCCTACACAAGCTTGCAATATTTTTTCAGAATCTCCAAGCAGTCAGTTAGCGAAATCGTTCCAGAAGTTTGCCAAGCTTTAGTTGAAGAATTGAAAGCGACTATTCAGGTAAATTAATTAAATAAATTTTAACTGTTCATGTTTTCTTTATTTTGAAAAGTTGTTAGCTTTTATTACATTTATTACACGCATCCTAAACTAATTAAGAAGCCAGCGCCGTATGTACAAGCTCCTCAAATGTAGTTTCTTCCGATGAAGGTTTTGTAGGGGAACATTCAGGTGGAGAACAGACTGACGGAGATGAATCGTGATATCCTTGGGGTGACAAAGGATGAACGAATTCAGATTGGTGGAAATTACGGGATTGTTTCCGGGAATATGAATGATATAGGGGTGATATTGTGGGAACAGAAGAATAACTCTGTGGCCTTGCAGGGTGTTGTATTATATTTGATGTTGTAGGATTAGGATGGTATTCATGTTGAAAATTGAAACGGAATTGATTGACTTGGCTAGGGTGGGGACGTTGGTCATAAAATCCAGAATCTGCATAAAACATAATATTCATTACGGCTCGCTGCACAGCGCTTCTCGTAACTTGCGAATATGATTCGAGCTTTTTCCCTATCAATTTTCCAAATAGATCACATTCGCTGTCTTCTCTATTTCGAGCCGCAGATGTTTGCAGAATGTCGAAAGCCTTTTCTAATTTTTCTTCCTGCGCATTATTTTTCCTGCTTTTTTGTGAACTGGACCACCAGGCAGTGATGGGAAGAGGTACGGAAGGGAGGAAGAGAAAAATCGAAATGGGAGGAGAGACGAGAGAAATTTTATCAGGAGCGAGGTTATGCAGCAGAAGAAGTGGAGAACTTGAGAACAGCAGGATGGAACATGGTGAGGGAGGTAGAGGAGAGAGACAGACAAATACAAGTGCAGCATAAAGAAGAGAAGATAAGACAGTCAAGATACAACAGCAAATATAAAGAAATAAGGGCAGCGGGACTACCGAGATATCTACGAAGTAGGGGAAGGGAGGAGAAGATAATAAGGGTGGCAAGGTTTAGACTGGGAAATGAGATGAGAGGGGGGAGGTATTGGGAAAGCGAAGACAGAAGAATGTGTAGGGTGTATGGGGCGGAGGAGGAGACATGGGAACATGTGTTAGAGAGGTGTTGGTGGAGAGAGAACACGGAACATGTCGGGGTGGGGATGATACTGGAAGAAAGCGGAAGAGGGGAGAAGTGGACGGAATTGATTCAGAGGGGAAGAAAGGAGAGGGAGGGTTAATTATACTTAAATGGGAATTAGATAGGTGGAAGTTAATTGTGAAAAGGAGTTTATGTACTTATTTATTATTTTGTTTGTTCCATTCATTTATTTGTTTATTTGTTGAGTTGTAATCCCAAATGGGAAACAATAAAACCATTATCTATCTAACTATCTTGTGAACTGGACCAGAAGATGGACCAGGGCCTAGACCAGTAGTAGGACGATGAGATACCACCTGCTCCTGCTCAGCGTCTGACAGACCGGAGGTTGCTGCTGAATGTGTCTCTGGCTGTGAGTCTTCGTCGGGAATCTATAATAAAAATTTGTGCTTTTATATTCTTACAGTGGGATAAAAACGATTGTAGTAATTTGAGTTCCCCACGCCTCTGTTTATTTTCAATGGATTATTGTTTTGCAGATCCCCAAATCACAACAACGATGGTTAACCGTCGCTGAAAAGTATGAAAGAATGTGGAACTTTCCACATTGCCTCGGAACTTTAGACGGAAAACATGTCGTCTTACAAGCGCCCATAAATAGCGGCAGCGAATATTTTAATTATAAAAGTACCTTCAGTATTGTCCTTTTTGCTGTGGTGGACGCGAAGTATAACTTTTTATATGTAAATGCTGGTTGCCAAGGCAGAATATCTGATGGCGGAGTTTTTAAAAACACCCAACTATATAAGAAATTAGAGCAAAATGATTTGTCTTCCACCAGCCCAGTAGACAAAAATGTATACCCTTTTTTTCTTGGAGATGAAGCTTTCGCATTGGCTGAAAATCTTATGAAACCTTTCCCAGGGTTACACAGTGCAGAGCTCGTCGAGTGGTGGAAAACGTATTTGGAATTTCTTCAGCAGTTTTCCGAGTGCTCCGAAAGCCACTACTATTAGAACCCGAGAAGGCCGAATTAATTGTAATGACAATAGTTCATTTGCACAATTTTTTAAGAAGAAGTCGTAATTCTTTTAATATATATACACCCCTCGGGACATTCGATACGGAAGTGGAAGGTCGCCTTATTGAAGGAAGCTGGAGAAGAATTGGGAATAATGAAGAAATGACTTCACTTCTCCTACTAAGAAATATACCTCATAGATCGTGTAAAACTGCTCAAGAAATCCGAGAAGAATTGGCAGAATATTTTCAAACTGATGATCGGCTTGAATGGCAAGATCAATATTAGTAAAAAATCAGTTATCAGTTTTTTACGTATAACTAACAAATAATGTAATGTAATGTAATTTTCAGATATCTTATTGTAAAATACATGTAAGTATTATGTTTTACCTACAACCGTGCGGCGACTAAAATATACCACACGATTTTGCATGCGAAAAGTACACTGTGCAAAATAATGATAGATATACATATATCTTTTGTCTTATTTAAAGTCAAATATGATGACCGCCAGGGACATACTTTTATTTTTTTTATGAATTTTTTAAATTCTTTCCTGCGTTATGCACGGTTGTAGATAAAATACTGTATATAATACGTGTAATAACTTGATTCCTACCGCCCTTGCGTGTCGTTAAAACATGCTACCACACTTATTATATAATATACTATTACATAGGTAGGTACATAAGGTTACCCACACCCGTACATTCCCTATAAACGTAAAAACACCTAACCGCACAGCAAATTTCAGTAATTAGTGTAGTACTTAAGTAAATTAAGGAATCCCACATATTCCCCACAGTTTAAAACAAATGATAAATTATTTACACTTACCGTACTTAATGTTTCTCTGAGGCAATTTTTGTCGAAAAGGAACTCCATGCTCTAATAAGCAAACCAGTTGCTTTCATAAATTTCATCTGACCCTATTGTAAAAATAAAATAAAGTTCTATTGTAAAGATAAACAAGGTTTACATACTTTACCCGGTTCCTACACTATTTTTTACTTTAGCTTTCTCCCGTCTAAAAGAAGAAAGCAAATTAGTAGGTTTTTTTTGCATTCTTCGACCGTTGAGTCCAATTCAGCCGCTATTAGCACCCACGAATCATACTTCCTTATTTTGTTATAATACAAGGAATGTTTTGCATTCCATAGACATTCATGGTGTCTGTATAAGTTAATCAAAAGAAGGGTAGTGTCTTCAGTCCACTCCATGTCGACTAGACTGCGAAAACACACAAAATTGTCCGTCTGCCCGTCCAGACTTGTGCAACGTCGCGTCGTGGCGTACCAATCCTTTGATGTTCCGTCACTTTACCGACAAGCGGCGAAGCGCGGCGTACTTCAAGCTGCAACGCTTATCAGGTTCGTGACGATGTTCGTTTCAACGTCCAGATTGCGCGCGACGTGGTACGCGACGGGGTTCGGTTCGCGACGTGGTACAAGTCTGGACCGAGCTTTAGCGCCACCTGTAAAACTACTTGGGTAACGGCTGCCGATGATGGTAAATCTATCATTTGGGGTAGAGAGTGCGAGAGTGCTCTCGGCGGTGACTCATCAAACGTGACGGGGGAACCCCGTCGACATGAGTACTAAGGGGAGATTGAATCCGCCAACGGTGGTTAGTCGGTTCCCTCTCATGGCGTCGGACTCTTAAGGGTAGTGGCGCCGCTCTTGGGTGGGGAGAGGTCTCGTTGCCGGATAATGCGGTTTGGCATGACCTCTTGAGATGGGGGGGTGCTTGGTTTAGCTCCATCCCCGCCGTCCGGCCCCGTTCACCCGGGGCACTACGCGCCTCGGGTCGGAAAGTCCGTGCCGTCTGCGGTTTCAGGCGCAATCGAAAGTCAAGGTAACGGAGGAATGAGTCCCTCTCGCTGGAAGGGCTCGATGGTCCAAACGTATGTTTGAACGAGCTTAGGCGGACCTCGGTGTGCGTTGTAAGGAGGTCTCTCCCGGTTCGAGCCCTTACTCAAATTGATAAAGGCCCCGGACCGCATCCGGTGCCGCCATAGTCATAGTTAGAGCCGCCAGCGGGGGGTCTGGGGGGCCACTCGGCCCCCCAGCCACCATGTATCCACTGGGCACCGGATGCGGTCCGGGGCCCTTATCAACTTGAGTAAGGGCTCGAACCGGGAGTGACGTCCTTACAGCGCACACCGAGGTCCCGCCTAAACTCGTTCAAACATACGTCCGGACCATCGAGCCATTCCAGCGAGAGGAACTCAGGCCTCCGTTACCATGACTTTCGATTGCGCCTGAAACCGCAGACGGCACGGACCCTCCGACCCGACCCAAGGCGTGTAGTGCCCCGGGTGAACGGGGCCGGACGGCGGGAATGGAGCTAAACCAAGCCCCCTCCCCATCTCAAGAGGTCATGCCAAACCGCATTATCCGGCAACGAGACCCCTCCCCACCCAAGAGCGGCGCCACTACCCCTAAGAGTCCGACGCCATGAGAGGAAACCAACTAGCCACCGTCGGCGGATTCCCTCTCCCCTTAGTACTCATGTCGACGGGGTTCCCCCGTCACGTTTGATGAGTCACCGCCGAGAGCACTCTCGCACTCTCTACCCCAAATGATAGATTTACCATCATTGACAGCCGTTACCCACGAGCGTGGGATAGGTTAGCCCGCAAGTGGTTTCACAGGTGGCGCTAAGGGGTACAGCGCCACCCCTCAAGTCGGCAGAGATCCGCCAGCCTCTTTGGATGAGTAACCGGCGAGGTCGCTTTCGCGATTCTTTCCCCAACTGGATGCCATCATCGGCATCCGTTGTCCACATTTGTGGGATTGGGCAGCCCGCAAGTGGCTTTAGGGTTAAACGCCATTGGGTCGAACATTTACCCGCAAGGTAGCAAAGTAGGCCGGAAATTTGACAATTGCGTTGACGCGTTTGTTATACTCATAACTGTGCGTTATATTTGAAAATCGCACGGGTATGTACATTCAAATATAGGAAGCTTTGAGATTTTGACGTTTACTGATGAATAAATATTCTGTCGCGTCTGTTTTCAAATTTTAATTTTTTTTTATCAGAAAAATCTATTAAAAGGTACGGCAGTTGAACATTTTAATGACTATACTCCATGAAAAACCTAAATATTTTAGGTACCTACGAACTGAGCACTTATGAGTGGTACTGGACCGTTCGAACAACTACTTCTCGGGCAAATACCCCGCCAGGCATTGAATTATAGAACTAAATCCAGATTTTGTGTACTACGAGATCTCATACGGGATGCTACGCCAAACATATCGTTGGGCTTGGAACATCCTTGGATCTCTACGTACTTTCCTGCTCAACTCGCAGTAGAGTATGTTTGTTACAAGTTTTTCAATATTGCATGTTTCGGATTTCCCATTTATGAATTGGCGGGCAAATGTAGGAAGCGTTGTGATTTTGACGTTTACTGAATAAAAAATATCCTGTCACGTCCATTTGAGAGTAACTAGCGAGAGTTACTCTCGAGAGCTACTCGCAAGTGTATGTCCACTTGAGAGTAATTTTCAAAAACTTTGCTCTCTCGGGTGTCTCGGAGAGTTACTGCCTGGAGAGAACTCTCGGATCCGTGTCCACTGGCTAGTTGTAGGTGCATTTGCGAAAACCGAATTTATAATGGACAACAAGCTCGCGGCTCTTATAATTGCATGTACAATATTAAAAAGAAAAAGGGCACGCCGGAGGAAAAAGAAATGCTGGATAAAGCCGTGGATTCAACGTAGGTCAGAATTGTGGCGCTTGTTCTACATTGCCAAGAGAACTACAAATAGAAGATGCCCAGCAATTTCGAAACTTTATTCGTATGAGTGCAGTGCAGGTACAATATATAAAGAGTTAATTGGTCCGAAAAAAAGGATACGAAATTTCGCAATGCTATTTCTGTTTACGAACGCGTAATGGTGACATTGCGAGTATTTTAGTTCTCCTTTCGCGATTGCGATATTCTTTATCCTTTGCAATCCGTGGTACTGGACCGTTCAAACAACTACTCCTCAGGCAAATACTCCGCCAGGCCATTCAATTATAGAACCAAATCCAGATTTTCGGCACTACGAGATTTGGTTCTACAATTCAAAGCCTGGCGGGGTATTTGCATGAGGAGTAATTGTTCGAACGGTCCAGTACCACTGATTACTCCCAGATAATTACTCAAAGTAATTGTCACTTGCTGATATCTGTCCAGAGCGCGGCAGCATATACAGCAAGTTAAATTGCATGGTTTGAGTGTGTGGAGGAAAGCACCGTACTGATGAGTCCAGAAGGACGAAAACCAGTTGATCTGCGGTTTTCCATACACATTCAAAACATGCAATATTTAAACAAATTTATCTCTTGTGTTCCATAAAATAGAATTTTCTTCATACATGCTGATGAGGTTAAAAATTTCTTCCTTTTTCCATTTTTGCGCCATAATCACTAGCTGAGAGTACTCTCAAAATTCGAACGGGATTCGTTTTCCGAGAGCAGCTATCCGAGAGTGAAATAACTGCGTGTCGACTTGAGAGCAGGCCACCACATGTTCACTCTCGGCGACTAAGCCGGAGCTCTCCGATTTTTACTCTCAGAAGCGTGTTGACTTGCGAGAAATACTCTCGAGAGTTTTTCTCGCAAGTGGACAGTTACCTTAATGATTTTTTATCAAAAAAGTCTCTTAAAAGATACGGCAGTTGAACATATTAATGGCTACTCTATGGAAGAGCTAAATATTTTAGGTACGAACTGGGCATTTATGAATTGACAAATCAACGTGTCATTCATGAGCCGGTCGGAATTATTGGAGTATGCTCATAGTAAGTTAGTAGACTACTAAGAAATTTTGACATCTATTAACATAATAGTCAGGGAGCAGACCGCCTGAAAGATGCGTTTTAAACACTCTCTACACAACTCGAATACACACAAGAAAATGAAGCTGATTCTTATGTAAAATGATCTGCCGGATTCGAATTTTGAGGTCGCGAAAAGATTGGGAATTGCGAAAATGCCAGAAAATCGATTTTTCTTAAAAATTTCCTAAATCAATTTTCGACCATTTTAAAAACTTTTCTCGTTGTATTTCAGCAACGAAAAGAGTTAGAGATCTGTTCGTTTCGATTGCGTGGAATATACACTGAAGTGTGCTGATCATCACAGTGTACCCACGTTGCCTCTACAATTTTCCAATTTTGTGAAAAAAATGGTTTCTTGCTAGACCACAAATTTGTGTAATGTGTTTTTCATGCACCGGGTAAGTAATATTATTTTTCGGAATTAACACATACATATGCGAGACCAAATACGGACAAAGGCTCGAAATTATTTTTGGTGAAGAAACGAAACATTAATGTTTTTGCTGAAAAAAGTTACAGATAGTTAAAACATAAATAATTTGTGCGCGCTAGCCGCGCTGATAGGTTGATGGGTAGCGACATGGGTTTGGGCGCTTTTATCCTTGATAATACACACGTAGCCGAAACTCGTGCCCCCCTGAATTAATTTGAAACATAAGCAAAAATAATTCTGACAAATATGTGGATTCAGTTCTACATTTTATTGAAATGCTTTATCACATGTAAGGTTATTTTCATGGAAGGAGTACACGGCCAGGAATTAAATTTAAGAAAATGTCCGAATTAATTTTTTTTTGGAAAGACCGAAGTCTTCCCAAAATGTGAGAAACGAAGATGTCAATAACCAGTATGTCCTCCTCTGTTCTCGAGCAAAACATTAACACGTCTGTACATTCCAATAAAAAGGTTCCTGCGGTATGTTGTTCCATTCTTCTTGAGCAGCAACAATTAGCTCCTGAAGGATGAAAGGGGGTTATCTCTATTTAAAATGGCCCTTTTTAGCATATCCCACACACGGTCTCACAAGGATTCAAGTCAGGTGAGTTTGTTGGCCAATTCATTCTTTGAATATTCCCTTCCTATAGCAAATTGGCAACCCTTTTGCGATGGGGCGTGGCGTTATCGTCCATAAAAATGAAATTTTCTCCAATGGAAGGATGATTGGTTGGATAATGTTTGGGACGTAAATGTTTCCCGTCATGGTTTGCGGCGCGTGAATAAGTGGAGTGCGGCGACCTTACATGATACCCCCCCCCCCAAACATTGCTATTCCGCCTTGATAAGGAACAACTTCTCTGGCAAAAGCAAGTCTTTCTAGTCGTCCCGGTCCCCTAGAGACCCTTTCACGTCGATAATCTCTCACTAACCCAATTTTTGTCTCATCAGAAAAAATGATATTGCGCCACTGGAGTAAAAGCCAGACCCTATTTTCCTGTGTTCATTGGAGACTTGCTGCTATATGTCGAGAAAGTAACCTAGGTAGCCTCAGAGGTCTCCTAGATCTTAAATTTGTAGAGTGGATTCTCTTTCTTATTGTGGTTCTTGAGATCCTTCTTCGGTAAGTCATTAAAAAATGACTTCGCGCGCCTCTGACAGTAATCCTTCAGGATCGACGAAAAAAATTACTCAAGTATCGGTCTTCCCTTTCAGTTGTTATTGTAGGGTAACCAGTTCCTCGAGTCTGGTCAACATTGCCCGTTTCAAGATACGATTTGCCTTACCAAAGTTCGCGGGATATTAAGACGATTTTAGATTTGATGCTTCTACAGACCTTCTTCATGTAATGCCACTATTCTTGCTCTATCAAATAGAGAAATTGCATTTCCCGGCATTTTAAACAAATTGAATGTAATGTTCGCACATAATGTTATTCAAGCACTGACCATTTTCCCAAGAAACGTGTATTAAATGATAAAAAACATTATTTTTTAAACTGGGTCTTAAAATAACATTCACAAATAGCTCTAAACTGGATTGTGTTACTATAACACAGTTCTGTAAATGTTAAAATTTTCGATGTGCATGCATGAAATCTAATGTGCAATTTGTCGGAATAAAAAATACGAATGTTCTCGATATTAATGCAGCGTTTGTACGCCCGCACATAAACCACTACTACACGGCTCAGCGCGGCTAGCGCGCACGAATTATTTATGTTTTAACCCGCTGTAACTTTTTTCAGCAACAACATTAATATTTCGTTTCTTCACCAAAAATAATTTCTAGCCTTTGTCCGTGTTTGGTCTCGCATATGTATATGTTAATATCGAAAAATAAGATTACTTACGCGGTGCATGAAAAATACGTTACACAAATTTGTGGTCTAGCAAGAAACCATTCTTTTCCTAAAATTGGAAAATTGTAGAGGCAACGTGAGTACATTGTGATGATCAGCACACTTCAGTGTATATTCCACGAAAGAAACAAGTCTCTAACTCTTTTCGTTGCTGAAATACAACGAGAAAAGTTTTAAAAATGGTCGAAAATTGATTTAGGAAAATTTTAGGAAAAATCGATTTTCCGGCATTTTCGCAATTCCCGATCTTTTCGCGACCTCAAAATTCGAATCCGGCAGATCATTTTACTTAAGAATCAGCTTCATTTTCTTGTGTGTGTTCGAGTTGTATAGAGGGTGTCGAATTAGAGCACCTTGCTCCCCAACTAATAGACAACAGATCATTAAAAATAAAGTTACCGTTTTATGAATAAATGTGTCTTTCTTAAGAGGTCGTGGGAAAAATAGTGTACATAACTCGATGGAAAGTGTATCTCATATAAACTCGCGTGATTTCACGCTCGTATGAAATTTATCATTTTCCATGCTCGTTACGTAATATACTATAAATAAACGATCTATTACTTTCTAACTCACACACCTTATAAAGTTATTTCCTGTAATCCATCTATAAATGAATAATGTTATATACTTGCCTGTCTGTTCTCTTATTTCTTAAATTGGCACACGCGCCACTCGCTTGGCAAGTTTATAAATGTTTCTTGGAACCATAAACTCTTTCTAGTAAACCATAATTTTTTTGAACTTCTTCCATTTTATACAGTTATGTAGCGTGGTCTCAAAATTGAAAAAGTACGGCAGTAACGATGTGCAGATACCTGTTTTAAAATAGACGTGTTCTTTGCAAGTCCTCACGACACAGTGCATTTTAGACCACACCCTGTACTTTTCCAACTTTGAGTCAACATACCTACTCTACCTACGGTAGGAATAACTTACTACCAAATCAACGTAGCGAGCAAAATGTGACCTACCTCAACAACTATATAGCCAGCTGATGGGTATGTTACTGAAGGTCAAGTTCAAGCCATAAACTGATTTCCTATTTGTAAGTTTATTCATCGGTTATAACATGTGTCATTGTAAATAAAACGTTTCGGGAACTACAACTTATTTTCTATACCTATTTATTTTAATAAATTCGAGTGACGAAAGAAAAATCAATTACCTACAAGATAATCTCTAATATGCTTATTCAGTTTTATGGAATAAGAGCACATCTATGTATAACGATAAGGCCGCTTGCGACTTGCATATACACCAACAAATTCTAAACCGTGTCCGGTACCAAGTGTAGTGCAACCCAGTGTACCGAATACCAGGTGGCACATTCATTTTGTGCCAATTCTGTTGGCGGTTTTCATTTCATTTCAATTGATTCCGTTTTCCTTACTTATTTGAAGTTCATGCTCGATACTTACCAGTTTTGTTCGTTTCTGGCCATGCAAAACAGATATGTTTTGGTAACAGTATCATGACAATTTATCCGATCTTCGTCGTAAGAAGGTTGTTTTTGAAGGATATCACCGACAAACAATTTGCCAATCGAGCATTAACCCTCTGGCGCAGTCTTTCATGGCTCCCAGTATGACTTCAGGGTCGTACTACTGTCAGTCACTTCTACCCAATCCGCCCTTCTTATACTAGTAGATTCGTTCCATCTCAGCAGAGGTTCTTATCCCTCCGTTGCGCATTTCCTCGGGGTTGTACAATCTGCAGTTTGGTTCGATGACATCTGACTGACTTTTGCTCGTTCTTTCCTTGCCTCACACAGTAGTTCCAATCATCTGCGGAAGATCTTCTAGAAAGAAGATAGGCATTACTATGTTTCTATCATATCCAGTGTCCAATAGTAAAATTATATTGCTGTAACCACTCTGTCTAAGGAGCCAACTAACCTCCTGGGTTTGAAATTTCATTTGCTGCATAACAATTTGTGGAAGTATTTCCGTGGTGGTATTTACAACGGCTCACAGCTCCCTCATAGTAACTTTTTAGTTCATTTCGTGTTGAGAAAGTGTCTTCTCGTCCCCATTCTTTTCCTGAGATAACACACTTCCTGTGTCAACAGTATTAGCATAGGTATCGATGACAACCTTGCTTTTTGACTTAGGATGCAACAGGACTAGAGAAGAACACAGAACCTTCTTCAACTTTTCAAATGATCCTTGGCAATCCTTCGTCCTTCCTCAGTCAATCGATTCAAAGGCTCCGCTGTATGCAAGGTCTTTCACAAAATGACAGTAATGGGTGCACAATCCCAGGAAACTACGAAGCTGGTGTTTATCCCTCGGTATTGGACAATTCCTTATTGCGTCTTTCTTCTGCGGGTCGGTTATAACACTTGTAACACTTTTGGTGGAAATGATGTACCTCAAAAACTTACTTTGTTTTTTAATAAACAGTTGCACTTCTGCGAGCTTTATTTCAAATTGACTATCCTCAACTTCTCAACATCTCACAAGTTCTCCAAGTCTTTTCCATTATGTTCATATTGTAAAGGTACAGTAGGCAAGTCCTCCAATTTAGTGCTCGTAGTACCATTTCCATTAGTCTTTCAAACATGACGGTACATTGCAGAGTCCAAACGGCATCAAGAAGAATTATCATAAACCGGTTTTGGTAAAGGACGCTGTTTCTCTTTATCTTTGGTTTACAGCATGAGTTGCCAATATTCACTCTTGCATCCGAGGATAGGAAATCATTTATTTGGAATCCGCCCCTGTGTCCGGCGTATCGCCAGTCTGGACTAAGGGGTAACTATCCTTCTTCGTGACGTCATTCAGTCGCCTACAGTCTGTTCAAAATTGAGCGGACCTACACACGAGAAGTTCGCGAACTCCGTGAAGGCTCAATTATTAGCCCGTATCTATACATCTATACATGGTTGTCCATTTCTGTTTGTTTCGCCAAAGGTACTCGTCTGAGATTTTCTGATTTGAGTATGGTCACCAGTATTTATGGTGTGGGATCACTCCCGTCCTTCCCAAGTCACCATCTCTCAATGAGAAGATATCTTAATATTTCATGAGCAGTTGGGTTAGCTTCTCGTCCCGAATTTAGTCTATCTGTTAGGAAAACTTTTCTACATTTTTTTCCAGATGAGTGGGTAAAATCATGTAACCACCAAATTAATTACCTGCTTCGATCTGTTTTATGTATGTATGCCATGAAGTCTTCCCATGGAACGTAGGCGTAGGCGGCTTAAGTTTAATAATTATAGATGTTCTTTTTTCTCCGACAATTTAGATATATTCCATCTTCAGGATCTTCTTCTTTTTCAGTTGAGCAGGTCTGTTATTTCTATAGGTTATTTTGTTCCCCAGCTTCATCCATCACTTTTATTATTAATTTTTTTGCGTCTTTTCTGATTTTCGGGTTTCTAGGTGGTTAGTTATTTCGGTAATTCTCGCAGCCCCAATAACCAACAAGAGTGAAATCATGATGTGCGGCTGCTGTGTGCGAACAAACCAAATCATTTCTATTTCTTCCGTTTACTTTTTGAATCGTCCACGTACTTCGTTCTTTATCGCTTCGAACAACCAATAAATAATACTATTACTTCTTTTGCCTCGGATGGTCGGCGGTCTTTTATACTGCGAAAGTAACACGACAAAAGTAACAAGAAATTTTCGCTACCACACATATTTCGATAGTGTGAACTCAAAACGATTTGAGCAAATGGAGGAAAATTATGTACTTTGGACATAATTAGGAAGACAAATTCTTTACACATTGAAAATTGTACATTATACAAGGCGTGCTATTTAAAATAATAAAACCTGTTCGATAGCTGCTTATATTGTCAGTTACATTAGGCGAGTTTACTAGCTACTCGCCGGCGACTTTGCTCGCTGCGAGTGAACTAGCCCAGTGCAATATAAACACCAATAATTACATTAGGTGAGTTTAGTAGCTATTCGCCGGCGATTTTGCTTGCCAGGCGAGTGAGCGAGTAAACTTACAGTTTTATTACAGTTTCATTACAATTTCATTGTAGTCAGTTTTCCAGATTTATTTATAAAATACCTTTTATTTGTTCTTAATTTACCATGGAATTGAAGCGACAAACTATTTACTCCCTAAATAAGGAAGCACCCGATAAATTTTGTGAGAAACTACAATAAATTCGTCATGTTAGGTTGTCCTAAAAGACTGTGATTCGCGCAATGAATTCGAGAAAAGGATGCATGAAGTACTAAAATAATGTTGGGGACGTAGAGGCAGAATGGAATTTCATTAAAAATGATTTAGGTTCTGCAGCTAGAGATATATTGGGCTACAAACGGAATGAAAGCAGAAAACCCTGGATAGTAAGGGATATTGTGACTCTAATAGGCGGGAGACGAGAATATAAAAATAGGCTAAATGAAGGAGGAATATACAAAGGTATAAAGTGGTCATTTGGAAATGTAGGAAAGCGAAGGAACAGTGGATTGATAACAAATGCAAAGAAGTAGAAGATAAGTTCGAAGTAAGGAAAACTGACGAAGCGTATAAAATAATTAGGAGAAATTTCAAAGAAATTGGATATAGCAGCAAGAACCTTAGAAACGAGGCAGGTGGCATCCTAATTGGAAGAGAGGAAGAGGCAGATAAGAGGAAGGAATATTTGGGAATCTTATATGCAGGACAACAACTAGAAACTAGAAAAGGAAATCAGTGTAGAGAGGGATAAGCTAGGATGTCTCATAATAAAGGAAGAGTTTGAGCTTGCATTAGAGAGTTTAAAAAACAATAAAGCGCTAAGTCTAGACGGATTACAGGCAGAAATTTTAAAGTGTGTAGGTCAAGAGGTAAGAGAGCGTTTATTTAAACTACTTAGCCGTATATACAAGACAGAAGCTTACAAAAGCAACATCATAGTCGCTTTGCCAAAAAGGAAAGGCACGGATAAGAACTATCAGTTTAACTTCCCACGCGTCAAAAATTTTAACTAGGATTGTGCAAAGAAGGACGGAGAAAAGGGTGGAAGAAATATTAGGAGAAGATCAGTTCGGATTTAGACGAAATAGAGGCAGGCGCGAGGCCATTCTAGCTTTACGAGTAATCAGAAAAAACAATAGAAATGGAGAAAAGGGATTTAGAAAAAGCATTCGACAATTTAAAATGGGAGAAGATGTTCGAAGTGCTCAGAAAGATAGGGATGAAATATAGGGCAGAAGAATAATATATAATCTCTAAAAAGAGCAGTTATATAATTATGGTTATAGGATTCGAGCAGGAACGAACAGAAGTAGATATCCGGAAGGAACTGAGATAGGGACGCGCATTGTCACCTCTAGTTTTCAACTATACTCGTATATCGATGATGCGGTTAATATTATTGTTAAAGGCAGAATAGCCTCAGAGATTAATGTACAGGGTCAAACTATTAACATGCTCAGATTTGCGGATGATACAGCAATGTTAGCATCTAGCAAAGAAGAATTGGGAATCGTAATGAATGAAAGGGAAGCAGTTTTGACAGAGGGCTACTGCATGAAAATCAATAAAAAGAAAACGAAAATTTGATATGTCGACTTCGTGAAAATATAACTAAAACTAAATTACAAATAGGAAATGAGAAGATAGAGGAAGTCGCGGATTTCTGCTATTTAGAAAGTCAAATAACTCTAGATGGTAGGAGCACTAAAGATATAAAACAAATAGGAGCGCAGGCTCGAGTTGCGTTTAACAGAAAGAAATAATAACTTTAACATGTTTAAGAAAACGCGATATTCACAATGTGATTTATTATTTATTCACTGAATAAGCTAAATAGGGAAGTAGGGAAGTTAGAGAATTTGAAAATTGAGATGGATAGGTTAGCATTAGACGTAGTAGGTATCAGTGAAGTGCGATGGCCAGAAGCTGGAGACTTCTGGAGCGGAGATTTTAGAGTAATACACACAGGATCTGTAGGAGGAAATTCGGGAGTAGGAATTGTTATGCGGAAAAAAGTAGGACAGAGTGTAGAAAATTTCTTACAGCAAAGTGACAGGGTAGTTATGGTTAGGTTAGATTCAAAACCTGTAAAAACAGTAATAATACAGGTATATATGCCCACTTCTAACTACAGTGATGAGGCCGTAGAGGCAGTTTATATATTGAATATGTGCTAGATTTTGTGAGAGGGCACGAAAATTTAATAATTACAGGAGATTTCAATGCAGTCGTAGGCACAGGGCGAGAGGGCGGAATAGTTGGCCCCTTTGGATTAGGCAATAGGAACGATAGGGGAGTTAGACTGATAGAGTTCTGCGATAAACATAACTTAACGGTCGCGAACACTCTATTTCACCATCATGTTAGGAGATGCTATACGTGGAAGATGCCAGGAGACTTAGGGAGATATCAAATAGATTACATTCTCGTTAGGCAAAGATTTAGAAATCAAGTTAGGGATTGTAGAAGTTATCCAGGAGCAGATATAGATAGTGATCACAACATAGTCGTTATGAAAGCCAATCTTAAATTTAAGATTTTGAAAAAAAGAAGCGGAAGAAGGTATCTTGACCCAGAGAAACTAAAAGATGATGATATGCGCGATAAGTTCGAGAAAAAGACAAACGAAGCACTAAAGGGCACGGGTGGAAATATTGTTAGGGACATAGAGGCAGAATGGAATTGCATTAAAAATAGTTTAGTTTCCTCAGCTAGGGATATTTTGGGTCATAAACAGAATGAAAGTAGGAAACCCTGGATAACAAAACATACTGTGAGTCTAATAGAGGAAAGGCGAAAATATAAAAATAGGTTAGATGAAACAGGGAAACAAAGATAATACGATCAAGTGGGAAATTATTCGGGAATGTAGAAAAGCGAAAGAGCAATGGATCGATAATAAATGCAAAGAAGTGGAAGATAAATTCGAAGTAGGAAAGACTGATGAAGCATATAAAATAATTAGGAGAAATTTTAGAGAAATTGGATCTAGTACCAAAAACATTAGAAATGAGGCAGGAGATATCCTAATCGGAAGTAGGGAGAAGGCAGATAGGTGGAAAGAATATTTAGGAAACTTATATGCGGGACAGGAAGTGCAAGATATATTAGAAAGCGAAAGCAGTGTAGAGGGGGATAACCTAGGGAGTCCTATAATGAGAGAAGAGTTTGAGATAGCACTAAAAAGTTTAAGGAATAATAAAGCACCAGGTATAGATGGCTTGCAGGCAGAAATCTTAAAGTGCGCAGGTCAAGAGGTAATAGATCGTTTATTTAAACTAGTTAGTCGCATATACCTGACAGGCGAGATTCCAGAAGATTACAAACGGAACATCATAGTAGCTTTGCCAAAAAGAAAAGGCGCGGATAGATGCGAAAATTTTAGAACTATCAGTTTAACTTCCCATGCATCAAAAATTTTAACTAGAATTGTGCAAAGAAGGATGGAGAAAAAGGCGGAAGAAATATTAGGAGAAGATCAGTTCGGATTTAGACGAAATAGAGGAACGCGCGAGGCCATTCTAGCTTTACGAGTAATTATAGAAAAAACGATAGAAAAGAGAAAGAGCGTCTATATAGGATTTGTAGATTTAGAAAAAGCCTTCGACAACGTAAAATGGGGGAAGATGTTCGAAGTGCTGAGAAAGGTAGGGATGAAATACAGGGACAGAAGAATAATACATAATCTCTACAAAGAGCAAAAGGCAGTTATAGAATGTGAGCAGGAACAAAGGGAAGTAGATATCCGGAAGGGAGTGAGACAGGGATGTGCATTGTCACCTCTAGTTTTCAACTTATATATCGAAGAGGCGATTAATATTGTTAAGGAAAGAACAGCCTCAGGGATCAATGTACAGGGCCAAACTATTAACATGCTCAGATTTGCGGATGATATAGCAGTGTTAGCATCTAGCAAAGAAGAATTAGGAGCGGCTTTGAATGAAATGGAAGCAGTTTTGACACAGGGCTTCGGCATGAAAATCAATAAAAAGAAAACTAAAATTTTGGTATGTAGGGGATGCGAAAATAGAACTAAAATGGAAATACAAATTGGAAATGAGAAGATAGAGGAGGTCGCGGATTTCTGCTACTTAGGAAGTAAAATAACTCAAGACGGTAGGAGCACTAAAGATATAAAACAAAGAATGGCGCAGGGCCGAGTTGCGTTTAGCAAAAAGAAACAACTGTTATGCTCGAGAACGGTTAATATAGAGACTAGGAAGAGACTCTTAACGTCGTATGTATGGAGTACGGCATTATACGGGTGCGAAACTTGGACAATAGGAGAAGCGGATAGAAAAAGAGTAGAAGCGTTTGAAATGTGGTGCTACAGACGCATGATGAAGATACCGTGGATAGATAAGGTTAGCAATAGGGAAGTATTAGAAAGAGTTGGGGAAAAGCGAAAGGTATGGAAAACAATAAAGAGTAGGAGAGATAGGATGGTAGGACACCTTCTAAGACACGAAGGAATAGTTCGTGACATACTAGAGTCAGAGATAGGAATAAAAAGAGGTAGGGGTAGGCCTAGATTAGACTACTGCTCTCAAATAGTTAGGGATGTAGGATGTTCTACTTTTAGGGAAATGCGTAGGTTAGCTCAGGATAGAAAAGAATGGAGGTACGCGTCCAACCAGTCTTCGGACTGAGAACCTTATGATGATGAAGCTAAATATGCAAAGGGTAGTCGCAAACTCGTTTTACTCTACTTGAAGTTTGTTTGTCCTGAGATCCCCTTTGATTACTTCCGATTTCTTTGAATTTCCTTAGATTTCCTCCGAATTCCTCGTATTTTCTAATTTTCTGATATTGCCTAGGTCGTACACCAGATTTCTTTAGCGGTTTGCCTTCCGCGTTCCGACATTTGCTGATCTCAAAAAGCAATAGATAGTACGGAAAGGCAACTTTTTATAATTATTACGAAGGTAGTATGTACATACTTCTTTGTTTTAATCGTCTCGACTCCACTCTATTACACAGTCTGTGCTGGCGAATAAAAATTTTGATATATGCATCTGCGGAACAAAAGTAATAGTGGTACGCCATATTCTACTACGTTATCCTCTACGTTAAATAAATGATTCAGAAAATATTGCCATAAATGCGCTAAGAAATAAATTATCTCTTACTCTTTTATGTGTACGTAAGTAATTGGTTGAGCTGTCCACTATAGAAGCAGTCCCACTGATTTGTTTGAAGAGATTTTTCATGCAGATTTTTTCATGTGAAAAATTTTGGTATGCAGGGGGCCTGAAAATAGGACTAAATGAGAAGATAGAGGGAAATCACGGATTTCTGCTATTTATGGAGTCAAATAACTCGCGATGGTAGGAGCACTAGAGATACAAAACAAGGAATAGCGCAGTGTCGAGTTGCGTTCAAGAAAAAGAAACAACTGTTATGCTCGGGAACGGGTAATATGGAAAATCGGAAGAGACTCTTAAAGACATATGTATGGAGTACGGCATTTTGTGGGTGGCATTTAAGCATCCTTTACCTTCAACCAGCAACGAGACTGACAATGGAGGTTTATAAACCAACAATAAAAGTTAGGCTGAATCTCTCTCTGACGTGATGGCGATACCCTATCTGACGAAAACCTGACAGATTTTTGTTCAGAAGAAACGGGACGAAACCATTATAACATGAATTAACTGCGGCGAGACGCGAATACCCAGCCGTGCGTATGATCGAAAGTTGCATTATCCACTGTGCCATTTCAACTGCAGACAAGCACATTAATTTAAGAAATAGTATTTGAGGATACGTTTTCTTGATAATACGCTTTTATGCTGGTTGAACGTAAAGAATGCCTAAATGCCTTCGGGCGCGAAACTTGGACAATAGGAAAAACGGACCGACAAAAGGTAGAAACGTTTGAAATGTGGTGCTGCAGACACATGATGAAGATACGGTGGATAGATAACGTTAGCAATTGGGAGGTATTAGAAATAGTTGGGGAACACGGAAGGTATGGAAAACAATAGAGAATAGAAGAGATAGGACGGAAGAATACCTTTTGAGACACAAAGGAATAGTTCACGTCATACTAGAGCCGAAGATAGGATTAAAAAGAGGTAGGTAGCTGCTGCTGACTACTGCTCTGAAATAGTTGAAGATGTAGGATGTTCTACTTTTAGGGAAATGCGTAAATTGGTCCAGGATAGGAAAGGATGGGGGTAGCGTCCAACCAATCTTCGGACTGAGAACTTTATGGTGATGTGAAAAATTTTAGAATAACTACATTACTTGCTTATTCTAATAACTTTTGCTGTTAAATATTGTAATTATTTAGGTATAGCAAAATGAATGTAAATTTTAAATTATAAATCATAAAGATTAAATAGATCAGATAACCGCGGTCATAAGCATAACAGATTTCCAACCAATTAGAAATTTACTCTTCAGATTGGTCCAAAACTATATATATCGACAAAGATATATAAGATGACATTGAATAATGAAGTAAAAGAAGACGGAGGGCGTCGACGTGGGTGCACATTCTTGATATGTTTAAAGATTAGCTAGAGCGCTGACAGTAAAATGTACGAGTGCGGGGCTGAGGCACCCCCAAGATAACGTACATATATAATACTCAGACCACCTTACCATCATTTAATGAGACCGCCCTGTGCACATGTAATGTTTGCGTGTAGGAACTGACTATTGCTTGCCTCATTAAGGTATACTAATATGACAGAAATGTTTCTTTTCTTGTATGTGTAACACACAATTATTGACGCCCAGCGATTATTTCAATTTACTGTACACGCAAGACAACTCTGTTACAAATTTATAGATAATAAAAATATAAAAGTGAAGGTGGCAATTGGTGACAACAGAAACTTTTATAACGTGCGTACATGAAACGATGTAAGTCCACACTTATTGTATGTTCTGTCAATATAGGATGTGAAAGTTGGAATTTCTTATCCCTTCTCCGCAATGTGTCAGTGCGCCCAAAAAAATGCACCAGCGATGATTTCATCTAAACCATCAAAACCATTGTTATTTTATTTATAGCAATGATGAGCAGGTGAGATTTGTGATCTTAATATCAGTATATCGACATCTACTGAAGAACACGTGGGTGCCTGCGGCAACGACGTCTTACCAAGTGCAAAAACTGATTTACATTCCGGCAACTCTAGTACCACAATAAAATAAATAATCATTCACTCTACATATCCCACATGTTAAATAATATGACGTACATTATTATATAAACACACCGCAAAATTAAGGGAATTCTGTTAGGATGTGTCGTCATTATCCACGTCCGTGACGTATTTGACTGATAACATTAACAAACGAAATTCCAGAAATATGCCACCCAATATCTCGAAATAGATTATCACTTTTGTTGTTTGATACACTCGATAAGTGTTGTACTCCTATGCTTTCTTTATATTAAGCACAATAAGAATTCTTTACCATATGAAAGTTGAATAAGTAGATCAATTCGATGAGGTAATCATTCAAATTAACCTTCCTGCCGTGTTAGTTATCAATGGACCGATTGCGATTAGTATGAAACACAGGTGTTCCGGAGACCCGGCGAGTGACGTCATTTAATCTTACTCGGAGCAATATAGACCTGGTAGAGTAGATTATGATCGTAAAATTTATCTAAATTACCGATTAATTGGAGTATAATTTTTTCCGAGATGCTTGCTATTATTTACGGTAAATTCTTATAATTGAATGTAAATAGATTGGTTCATTCATGCAGGATACCCGCCGAATCTGGTAACCCCCTCGTTTGAGTCGTCGCGATATGCGAGATATGAATGAATCCCCACTACTTTTTCATATACATATAGTAGTGATGCCCGCGGTATTCAGGCGAAATTGTGATAATCTATCGGCTGAAAATCACGTTTATAAATCAGCTAAGAAGTTTCCTAAACATAGTATTAAGTGATAAGAAACTTAAGTGTTTTAACAGAGAAGCAAGACTGAACGTGTTATTGTTTTGATAAATGGCAGTCTGGAGTACGTCTATAGGTAATTGGTCTATCTCAAGTTATATGTAACCAGTGAAATGTGCTAATTAATTATCTCATACATATGCGATTAGTCATAAGATGTACTAATTGTTTCCGACTTGTTTGATTAAACGGTGATGTCTTCGTGTATCTGTTCCAAATTATCGTATTAATTGTAAGATCAAAGAATCGTCAAAGATCCACTTAGAACACGGATTCAGCCGAAACAGCGTGTCCGTCTAGAAGAGGTATGTGCCGCTTGGGAGAGCTCAATGCGGGTGCTGAAGCCACAGTCGGCCCGCAACCGCGTTACCTTACACTCGCAAATTTATTATTTTTTATTTACGTTTCGGGCACATGTTCTATAGTAGTGCATAAATATCTTCCCAGATTCCAACTAAAATATGTACCTTACATCTGAAACTTGTCGCCGCATTGGGCAATACAGTGAGTCACGAGCTGACTAGCGAAACCACTTGTTGATTCCTGCTTATTAATTTGATTCATCCTTGTTTCAGATTCTCAAGCTCTAGCTTTCGGACTAGCAGTTTTCTTAACTGGATCTCTCATGCTACCCTCTACGGCCGCAAGTAAAGTCGAAGACGTATGGTGGTTCGACTCCTGCAGTATATCTGCTCACACAAGACACAGCAGAAGCACGCATAGTGTCGTAGAACATCAAATAGTACTAGTGATCTCAAATTTGGATAACACAATCAAAAAGGACATTGAATCATTGTTTCCTAAGGTAAATATCAGTGAATAAACAATAAGTAAATACGAACTTTATTTGTTTTTTTGCATTCAATTCTAATTAGAATATTTTATTTTCAGATGAAATACGTGAACAAGAACTTCGTTGTGAAGTATCCATGGTTGAAAAATAACGCGTTTTTGCAAAAAATGAAGAAGGACTCATCAAACGTAAGAAGTTCACCATTTTTTCTAATAAGGCACGATTAGTAATTGTAGTTGATTTTTACAGGCCCTTGGCGTATTTCATCAGGCTCTACAAAAGTATGCCGGCACCATGTATAAACTCAAGCATAATATGCTTATTGACTCGAATGGAACTGCCTTCGATAACGAAAAACGCTTAAGAACCCTTAAAAAAATTTCGGATGAAATGAAGAGACTGCTTTGCGAAATAGAAACAGAATTAGAATTTAGAAACTTGACGGTTCCTAAGAAAATAAAGTTAGAAGAAATGCGTATTGCTCTGCCAGAAGTAGTAGATGTCACCAGAGGTTCAGTAGAATATTTAAATATTCTCAAGAAATACAGAACTTTTTTGAAGAAAAGCAAACGGATTCTTTTTCCAAAGAAGAGACGAAAAACAAAAGGAAAAATCCCTCAAAAGAAAATCGCCCCAGTTAAAGTCAACTTTACCAAGAATAAGAGGAAATCTCTACGAAATAGTATTAAAAGTTGAAGAACACTTGAAAATTAGTGCGTGTTTTAATTTTGCGCCTCTGTGATAATAATAGTATTACTCTGTGGAGCCAAATTAAGTTGTACGAAATTAATTCGATCAGTCATCCAAATTTGACGATACTCTCCAATGTGATAATAGGTAGTAAGTAACTTATATTTATTTCCTATTTATTTATTTATACTTCATCATCTAATTTAATTTATTGTATCTTCCAAATTCATGTTTCATCGTATTTATTTCCATACTGTGTCATTTCATAAGTTTTAAGTATTGAACTTTTTTAATTTTCTACTTATTTAATAAAAAATTGATTGAACACATGAATAATTTTGATTTAGTAACAATACTTTTTCAAAAAACCCTCTGCCAACTTCGTAATACTGCATTAGATATGACACTATAATTAAGGTGTTGTAACATCAATTATAACTCATTTAAATATCGGTGTAAACCGTTTACATATACTAATAAAATATTTAAAGTTAATATAAAAAATTATCACTTAAAACGTAGCAACGATTTAATTATTAAGTAGCATATACGTATAAGCGACAGAAACACGATGACTTCATTATCGAGAAGTACCTAACTGTCTCAACAACACTGCATATTATTAATTTACGCCAGTGCTACTTTAAAAAACGTTTGATTAATTTCATTTCTTATTTTATGGATCTTACTTTTTATTCCATTAAAACCAGACATCAAAAATATATTTCATAGTAATGCTGTTTTTTTTATTACAAGGAAAAGCAAAGGAGCGCTATTTACGATGAAATAAGTTAATGAAACGTCAACCCGTGTTTGAATATAAAATTAAATTCTATGTCGGTTTCTTACCAGTTACAATTTTCAAAGCTGCAAATTCAGTTTCGATAAACAGCGAAAATATTTAAATGAATTAGGTACCTAAATCAAGATTTAAGTGAGTAACATAGTAAATTAAACTGTCTTAGAACTACCGTGGCCACCGTTGTCTAAGTATCGGAATAAAACTTCAAATTGCGAACGTGAATTCTACAACCTAATTATATTTTTTTCTTTTCTTCTATACCTATTTGATCTTAGTTCGGAAATTTATAATTGATCTACGCAATTTTAGAGCAATTCCCATCTTATCGCACTGTCCAAGTGAGTTTTTTTATTGCTATATTGGAATTTTAATATCGTAAGTATTGCCCAAGAAAGGGTGACTTAGATTCTAACGGTTTCAGACGTTTACAAGTACCCATTGAAATTCTGAAGGAATAGTTGTAAACACTCGGTAATTTAATTAATTTTGTAGAATGAAAAAATCATAAATACTCGATAAAAAATTCAGGATAAATCAATATTTTTGCTATGTTGATTAAACTGTCCTTTGTTGATCTTTAACGTCCTGACCATGACCTGATCTGACCGGACCTCGCAAATTTACTCAGCCGAATTTATCGAACATTTATGTAGCATTTTTTCGAAAAGTGTTGTCTTTTTCTAAAGCATCAATGTTCAATATTTACGTTCGGGTACTTCTAGCCTTCGAACAACGCAGTAGTCTCTTTCCATTCTCTTCTCAATAACTATCCTATCAATGCTCAGTATTTAATAAAATAGCAAGAAACACATCAACCAAATTAAATATAACAACATAATCAACTGCTATTGTGCATACACTAAGGTACTCCATAATTTAGAATGTATCTTCAGATAAATTTTAGGCGCAAACTCCGAAAATGAAAATCACCGATTTTTCATCCATGCAAAAATGTATGTGTTTTCATTTCAAAAAGTTTTTCACTTTTTAAACAATAAACAATGAAATTTCTCATTTTTCGGTTTACTCAATTTTGATATTTTTAATATAAAGTCGGTAATTACTTGTTATTGTTCTTGGCAATCGTTTTCAAATATTTAATTAAATAACGGCGCTGGTGCTTTGAGAAACACGTAATTTGATAGTACAAAGTTCGGTGCCACTCCAGTGCCAAAAGTCTTGCTAAATTATTTTCCTCGTATGTACATTCAAAGAACTAGGATCACTTAGACCACTTTTTCCCTGCATTTTCTATATACAGGATGTCCCATTTCTCCTGCACGGCACACAATTTTACTTTTTAAATACGCCCTGTATATATTACTGTATCTTTAAATTTCATAATACCTAGCTTTAATAATGAGGATGTTTGAATAAATATGGCATTTCTTGTTTACTGCGATAGTATCTGAAAATTTCATACTCATACTCAGGTAAAAAATTTCCATGGCAATTTGAAGTGCACATCTCACTTTTCCATAACTAGCTTTCTGTATTTGTTAATTTGTAACGGTTTTGTATTTGCATAAATTGAAAGGGGTTATTTTCTAACATGACTTGTTTGAAAAATATGAATATGAGCTTTCTAGAGACCCAACATATAGGTATTAGACATAACTAACTCGATCTCTCAACTTTTCTACCTAACATTTTTATCGTATTTATTGGTAAAATGCAAAAAAAAATTTTTTGAAGTAGAGCGTTAATTAAATTGTATGACATTTAATAAACATCATTTTCAATTTAATAAGTTATTTTGAAGAGGAGTAAAGAAAATATATAGAAAGCGGTAACCTAAAAATCCATATGTGTTGATAAAAAAGTACCAAAAGCGCTAAATGTGAGCATAAGAACCGTACAAAGGATTGTTAAAGAAAAATGCAACAATATTCCGGCGAAAAAGGAAAAGAAACATCACCCAGAAACTCAGGATTTAAATAAGTGCGTGAAGACGGAAGTAAGAAACGTTGTACAAATCTAACGTACACCCCACACTTCCAGTTTTAAAGGACTAAGGGATCGAGGGATTTTAGAGAGTATACTTAAATCTTGATCAAAACTATTAAAGCATCTGATATTCAGGTACAAAAACGACTGAGATGTAAAAATAATTTGGGTATGAAAAAATAAGAAAGGATGTTTCACGTTCAAAACGAAAGGGCAGTGGCATATTTTCTAAGTTGCAAACGTTTTCTTTATGAATGGGGTTGTGCACTAAGGCAATTTTATGAAATATGGTGTGTAAAACAATCCATCAAGAGCTTCTGTATTTAAGCGGATTTCTTTCCCAATCCCTTCCTTACTACAAATTCTTTCCTAAAACTGGTCTGGAGAGACCGACTTATAAGTTGTACTATGACAATTTAATTCTCAACGATAACAGCACCATACCGTCAAAAAGGCCTGACATCATCTGGGTATATAATACCCACTGAAACCATACCTAGTAGGCATCTCTTACCAAGGGACCACAATCCAAATACAATGAAAAGAAAAGTACTTACCTCAGCCAGCTCTATATTCCTATATTTATATTTTATAGAATACTGAAGGCAGTTTTTCTCGAAAAGTGGTAGGAACATCTTCAGAAAATTCCTAGCCCAACATTAGGTAAAGCAATTCCCAATGAAAACATAGCAACGTCCGGCACAAACGATTCCCTTTACAAAGTGGAACACCACTTTTGGAATTTATAGTACCTATAGGTATATGTAGAGTGTAGTGTAAGGTCCATCTCTCACAATCATGCCTTGAAGAATACTGCGAAAACTTAAGCAGTTGGTTAAGTTAGCGTACTCGTTTTATCCTAAAGGCCGCTAAATGATGTTTCCTCCTATTCAGCACATTTAACCAACTTTAATAACAACTGTACAAAATTTTTTTCGAACATGGGCGGATTTTTTCAAACCGTAGATGAAAATACAAACGTTTAGAATTCATAAAATCTATAGACACAAAATCATCGGAATTAAATAACGATAAGAACAGTTTATACAGTATGTTTCCGAATGGGGCTACAAAGAGCGAAAAATTTATTATTTTCAATTTCTCAGAAAAAAGCACTCTTCATAAAAAATTCTACTTGGCCTTAAACTCCCATTGCACATATTTGGTATTTGTTATTTATTTTCCAGCAAATATACATAAGCAAATACCGGGGCAAATACCCATAGAGATGACAACTACTCCTCGGGCAAATACCCTGACAGGCATTGAATTATAGAACTAAATCCAGATTTTGTGTACTACGAGATCTCATACGGATGCTACCCCAAACATATTATCGTCGGTCTTGGAACATATCCTTAGATCTCTACGTACTTTCGTGCTCAACTAGCAGTAGTAGTAAGTATGTTAGAAGTTTTTCAATATTGCATATTTCGAATGTGCATGGAAACCCGCAGACCACTGGTTTCGTCCTTTTGGGACTCATCAGTACGGTGCTTTGCCCTACCCTACACCAGAACCATGCAATATTGCTTGCTGTACGAAGAAACAAAGTCGTTACGAATACGATCTCACTCTCTGAAATGGTGGTTGTCGCTCTAATGATCAATGTGTGCGATGCTGATAATTCAGTTGGTTAGAGCAGCCGCCCGGCAATTGGAAGACCTGGGTTCGACTCCCAGTGGGCGCTTGTGCACATTTTTCATGAGGGTGATCTTCTGTTGTTATATTTTGACTGCGGGCCCAGTTTAAAAATATTTTCTAATTTATACACTATTTAGTCAATAATTTAAATTTTCTCATTTATCTCAAAAATACATAAGTGTAGGTCTACAGGAAAGTGTATACTCAATTGACAGATAATTTAAAAAGGAATGTCATGATGCTATAAACGAAATGGCATTCCATTTGAAAATCAAAAGATATTGCGGTTAACTGTTTTAATATTGACAAGTTTTTGAACACCGTGTATATCACATCGACAGTTTTATCGTATAGCACTGACCACTTCGCGTCGAGTAAACATCAGGCCTAAATTTTCTTCCTCGCAATGTTTATCCATCTTAAGATAGGTACATAATTTTAGATACATATTTTTAAATGAGAAGGAATTTGCGAGGGAATTTGTTTAAAATGTCTTCCCCTAAAATGTAGATATAACAAATGCATGAGAGAAGAATCACAGAGCGGTGGATCGCCCTATAGACATATATATTTGATAAACAGAAGAGGACTTAAAATGGAACCTTGAGGGACTCCTAAATTTAAAGGTATAGAGGTACCATTACCATTTAACTTAACTCTTTGGCTACGATCTGACATAAGAATATAACTTGCATGAAGGAGAATCGAGGCCTTAAAATTTTAATTTAATCATAAGACGGTTGTGGTATAGAATAATTATTAGGTATTATATTATTATTATATTATTCTACGAGCGAGTTATGGTGGCTATTAATAACGAGGATGTAAGTTTAAAGCACGAGTCGTAGGCAAGTGCTTTAATTTATCCGCGTTCGGAAACGCACAAGTAATGAACGTATAATTTGACGGCTGCAGATAAAATCAATTATTAATCTATGGTTGTGGTTCGTGGTATCGAATGCTTTCGAAAAATCTAATAAAATTCGAGGTGATACTATACCATCATTGCCATCCTCCCGAGCACATTTCAAGTTGAATAAATACCTAACATTCTATATTGCTGAAGTAGCACTGAAGGATCTTCCAAATTGTCTGAGAGAAACTAGTTTATTAGTAGAGGTACGTAATTATCGATCTGTTCAAAACGAACTTTTTCAAATATTTTTAACAAGGTAAAAATAATGCTTATCGGTTTGTTAGTAACACAGGACTAGCAATATTCCGCATCAGATTTACCAGAACAACGGTAGATGAAATGAGTAGCGTACTTATTAACAAATGCACTGTAATATTTCAATATTACACTTGAAATATGACCAACCCTAGTGACAAAGACAGTAGTTGATTGATTATAAATAGTATGTCGGTAACTTCTGAGGTAAGTTTAATCCAGAAATTTAAATTCTGTTTATACACTTTATTGGTGTAAAATGTATGTGTAAGCAGTAGTAATCGTCGTTACTAGCCGAAGCCAGAGGAATTGCACGATTTTTCTACACCAACATTAAATGATTCAGAAGCACCCCACAATCTACAATTTGTGATAACTGATTAACTTTCTCGTTTTCCATGGCCTGTTTGTAACGTAAAATTTATTACATGCTCATTTTCAATTTTTCAACATTTAAATTTATACAGCGCCTTTATTTCGCCTGGAGGAGGAGACTTGTATCACTATACCATGGTGGTTTAGCTCTCGTCACTACTAATATGCCGCAGAACAGCATGTGAATCAACGAGATTCGGAAGTAAAGTATTTAAAATATCAACTTTACAGTCGATATCTAATGATGCTAAACCAAGTAGTGATGTTTACCGAGTCTGCTAAAAGCACGTTATAGTCGAAGTTTTTTAAATCTCGATAATTAATAAATTTAGCAATAAATTTACGCGAAATAATGTTTAGTAAATAATAATCAGATATTAAATCTCAAAAGAAAATTGAAATATTCTGAATCGTTCCCGTGAAAACTGAAAAAAACTGAAAAATTGCGTTTTCGTTTTTTGGCTGTAACTTTTTTGTTTGATCTTGTATTTTTATTATGTAAAAACTTTTACATTGCCACTTTTTATTCTGTATTTGATAGCGTTATTACCATTTGGCTACGTGTTTTTTAAGTTTCAATTTCATTTTTTCTTATAGGCGCCATATCTGATTGACATCAGGAGAGCTAATCCGCGTTATTTTTCCGAATACAAAAACGTGCTTCACGTTGCCTTTTTTCATAGGTACTTTTACAGTTTTGATAAATTTTTGGTGATTTTTATTTCTGCTTTCTAATTATCCGCGACAAAAACAGAAATAATATGAATTACCGTGGAAACAAAGTCACCTAGCGTCAAGTTACTAATTTTCGCTTGAAACATTTTTTTTCAAATTTTGCAAACTGTAAATAAAAAAATTCTAGATTACTAAAGTGCTATTAGGTTACTTTGTTTCCATGGTAACTATTACATTATTCCTGTTAAATTATGGATAATTAGAACGCAAATACAAAAATTGATAAAATTTAAAAAAAAACAATATTAAACAATTAAAAGGGCAATGTGAGGAAGATGGCTGCATTCAAGAAAAATGCGGACTAGCTCACCAGTCACTCATCTATGGCACCGATAAGAAAAAAATGAAGTTGGCTTTTAAAAAAGAAAAACGAATAGACGTAGCCAATGGGTTATAATACCATCAAATACATATCTATTAAAAAGTGGCAATGTAAAAGTTTTTACAGAATGAAGATACAAGGTCAAACAAAAAAGTTACAGCCAAAAAACGAATACGCAATTTTTGAGTTTTTCAGTTTCACGAAAACGGTTCAGAATATCACGATTTTCTTTTCAGAACATTAATCAGCATAATATATCGCAACTTTGCCGAATTAAAACCTATAGGGTATGTCTGTTAAGATAGCAGAGATCCGCATGTTGCCATACCGAATTTCAGAAAGCGTGTATAAGAAAAGGAGTATTAAAAATAATAATTGTTGAATATGACACTTTTCTCTCCGTGCAAGTATGCCTTTCTCTCTTTAGTGGCTATGTGCCGCACTAATCCTTCGTATCTCAGAAGATTCCCTACCACCCCATATCTTCCCTATATATTTTTCTTTCTCCCAGCGCCTTCTAATCACCTCTATTGTCTATTATCTGTCTATTATCTGTCTATTATCTGTCTATTTTATTGTCATTATTCATCTGCTTCTCGTATCTTCCAAACTTTTAAGAGTCTCTTCCGAATTTTTTCATTTATCGCTCCCCCAAATAATAATTTCTCGCTTACGACTTGTATTATGGTTCATTTTTGCGCCCCTGTACATACCTAGACATACCTAGACATATTCATACCGTAGCCCTCTGTCAAAACTTCTGCCATTCCGTTCAAAACCGTTGTTCTTCGCTAGATGCTTATATCATTCACGAATCTGAGCATATAAATAGTTTGACCCTGTATATTAGTTCTTTAATAATGTTAAGTGCCTAGCAGCGACAACGAAAACTATTAGCAATTAAAAATTTAATTTCTAAAAGAAAAAATCCGTAGATGTGTTCAGAATCATATTAATTTATTTAATTCAGTATAAATTACCGGAGTGTACACATAATATTAACTGTAAATTAGGTGCCACATTTTATTTTAAAATGTACAAGATTTTGGGAGACGATGGCGAGACAGAAATTACTTACACTAACTACAGTAATAATGCATGACACACACAATACATCATAGGAATGACATATTTATGCGTACAAATTACGTGATTGACATGACTAATCAAGTTCCGAACTACCTAGTCCCGTGCGGACAACAATATTTGTGCGATACTGGGTTTGGTAGTACCTATTTTACTAACCGCATTCATTTATAGGTATACAGGGTGTCTCACGGTGGCGGCCTGTTAGAAGTTTATTGAGAACGAAGAATTTGATAAATTTGAAACTTTGCATGGAATTGTAGTTGGTACTAATCTACTTTTCTAAAATATTTTCAGACTTCTAGCACTTCCTATTATACCGGAAGTTGACATGAAGTTCAGTTTTTTAAATAGGACAACCCCCGAATATACCAATATTGTGTTTCATCACGCGAGTTTGAATTAATTTTGCTGGGATAGTTTCTTGTTGTCTTCTCTTTTTTGAGAGAAAAATTATTTTTTGAAATTTTGACACATTTCCTCCGCTTGAAAAATCGCTAATAACTTTTGATCCAAAACATTCACTATACTTGGGCCGCCGAACAGACGGAGTGATCACCCTGCAAGAACGTGCTCTAGCGGGGCCAATAGTAATTTATGACGACCGAATTGGAGTGATGCGACTTCGTTGGGTCTAAAGAAAGCGCATCACTGCGGTTCGGTTGTCCTAAATTGATAGTGGTCCCGCCTAGAGCACGTTCTTGCAGGGTGATCACTCCGTCTGTTCGGCGGCCCAAGTATAGCTTAAAATTAGAATGAATTCGTTGCTAATGAATGTTGCTCTCCGAGGAATCGTTTAAATTGGCTTCTTTACAATTAGGAAGTCTAAAAAGTCTTCTAAATGGACACAAACTTCAAACACTTAAAAGTCCGTTTTCTTAAATAGAACCCTATGTTCTTAATCACACCTGTGAATAGCGGAGACAGTTTCCTAATTAACCATATTAGGTATCCGTATACCCAAACTTGACGGCTTTTGAGATATTTACAAAAATTCTTAAAAATCATAATTTTTGTCATTTCTGCATAAGAAGACTATGATAAGTATTTACCGTATAATAAAAACATGCTTAGATGCTTAGCAACCAGGGACAGTTTTGTAAAATAATTTCCCTGTCAACTGGAAGTCGATTAAAATAATGGTAATATTTCACAGTATTTGAAATTAATAATAAGAGGTAAATATATTTAAATTTTAAATGAACTAGCAAAATGAGTTCTTGAAATTTATTTAGAATAAATCTGTGAAATCTGGGAAAATTCATTTAATTTAGCAATCGTTTGACACACAGTTTCATAGCCTTCTTACACAGAAATGACAAAAATTAGGATTTTTAAGAATTTTTGTAAATATCTCGAAAGCTGTCGAATTTGGGTATAGGGATACCTAATATGGTTATTTAGAAAACTTTCTCGGGTATTCGCAGGTGTGATACATAGGGTTCCATTTAAGAAAACGGACTTTTAAGCGTTTGAAGTTTGTGTTCATTAAGAAGACTTTTTTAGATTTCCTATTCATAAAGTGGCCTATTTAATCGATTCTTCGGAGAGCAACATTCGTTAGCAAAGAATTGATCTTAATTTTAAGCTACTGAGTGTTTTGGATCAAAAGTCATTAGCGATTTTTCAAGTGGAGGAAATGTGTGAAAATTTCGAAAAATAATTTTTATATCAAAAAAGAGAAGTGATAACAAAAAACTTTCCGACTAAAAATAATTCAAACTCATCTGATAAAACCAAATACCTACATATTGGTGTATTTGGGAGTGGTCCTATTTAAAAAACTTAACTTTATGTCAACTTCCGGTATAATCGGAAGTGCTAGAAGTCTGAAAATATTTTAGAAAAGTAGATCGTTACAACTATAATTCCATGTAAAGTTTCAAGTTTATCCCATTTTTCGTTCTCTATAAACTTCTAACAGGCCGCCACCGTGGGACAGCCTGTATATCAGATCACCCATGACAATTACTAGAGCTGTCTAATAATCTACTTAATTTGTATCAATTTACCAAACCTTAAGATCGGCAATTTTTATATCTAAGTAACTTATTATTTATTTAGGAAAGGACTCGAAAATACCTTGGTACTTAACATAATATTATAATAAACAGGTTTTTTTACGATATAAAGACAATTTATATTATTTATTATATTATATTATAATAATATAGGTAGGTACTTCAGCAGGTCAGCAAAGTCTTATTTGAAAATTATTTGAAAAAAATGTTTACACAATTTCAGGTTTCATATTTTCAAGGGCTGTTCAGATTTTCTACTTCTAACACTATACAGAGTGATTCAAATTCGAAGGCTACTATTGGGATCTCTTTTATCTAAAATGCTAGAGGGTAGGTTTAAATTTGGCACTTTTGCATAATTTGGTGCTCATTTGACCTCACATCGAAAAGATATGGATGTGTTATTGCAATACTTTTTCATGCTCTATTAGCACATTCTCATGGATTTACAGAAAAACGTTTGATTCAGGTAAGGGGATCATCAACTTCATTTTTCTTAGGGTGCCATTTTTGACTTACCTACACTTTGTGGAAAGAATAATATTTTTCTGATTTTGTTGATATACTTATTAAATCAAATATTGGGGCCATTACAGTTAGAGAACAGGAAATTTTAGAAAAAATCGAGTGGGACTTGCGGACTAGCAAAGAAACATTTTGTTGTAATTTAAGCAAATATATGTTAAATATTCTTGCTGCTACAGCTGAGATGCATTTTTTTTGAAGAATAATAAGTTCCTGTCACGTAATATTTTAAATGAATATGTCATTTTGCATTATATGTATAACATTAAGTTATGACGGTTAGTTTATTGTTTTTAGTTTACGTCCGTTACATGAAAGTGTGTTTAAACGATTTTTCCAAATTTTTATTTTTTTATTGCATCTACAGCTTCAACAAAATTCCGTATAATATGTAGGTACAAGTTGTATATCACTGAAATCAGAAAAATAAGCTTTTTTCAATAAACTGTAAGACAAAAATGGCGCCCATAAGAAAAAATTAAGTTGATGCTGCTCTAACCTAAACGATGAATTCTTAATAATAAGTTAACCATACATTCTAAAAGACAGTAATTAAACTCGACGCGTGTTTCGCTGCCGTCAGCATCTTCAGGAGTTCAAGATTAGTCTAAATCTAAACTTACACTACATTGCTATAAATACCAAACCTCCTAGTACTGAAGTAAAATGAATCGATAAACCTAAAGGGTTTCTTAGAACTTTTGGAATATCTGTTACGGCCGTATTTCTAATGAGCTTGGCACTCCTTGAAGCGAGTTAAAATAGACCGAGTTGACTGCATGATTATATTTTTTGTCGTAATTTCCGCATGTTAGTTCGTAAATTTCCGTTTTACGAATGGATTCCGTTGTATCTTTCGCATTTCCAACTAGATTTTGAAAATTGTTGTTTGAAGTGTGAAACACTTTGAAGCCTGCTATCCCGAAAATCGTATTCGTACCTCTAGTTATCTGCTGTACATATGGTATTTTTATATCTAAATTTAGTAATTTGGTTAACCCCATTTTTAACGTTGTGAAATTTCGCTACAGCATTTTCAATTTTCGTTTCCTTACTGGTCTATTGACAATTTCTGGATCGAAACCGTTACAGTTTGCTATATTTTTGATTGCGTTTACTTCCTTGCGTATCTTTCAAAAGATAATGGTAGATTCGATAGTCTATTTTAACTAAAGAACCAAAACTAGCTTCGTTGTGTTGACTGCAGTGGTTCGAATCTGCAGTTACGTACCGAGCTGTCTTTCCTAATTACCAAATTGCCTAAAAATGGAGCTGTCCTTCTCTCTCTATTTCATCGTGGATAAATATTGATAAAGTTGAATCTACTATTTAAGCCGCTCAAAAAATCTTAAATGTCACATTTATTGGTGTCAGAAATGGCAAATATATCGTCTACATATTTCATCCACACCTTTGGGAAATATAGGAGCTCATCTTTCAGTTGGGCTTCAAATTTGCCCATGAAAATTTCTGCAATGAAAGGAGAGACGCAATTTCCCATGGATGTACCTTCACACTGTTGAAAAAATGATGACTGATTTTGAAATAATTCTGCTGAATACACACAGTGGTTAAATTAATATATTATTTGATAGTTTGCTCGACAATGTTGTTTTTACTAAGGAGTTCATACAATGTGTTGAATTTTCTTCAGAAACTCTAAAGACTTTAGTGAAAAGCTTGACTGCTTGATCTCGAAGTTATTAAATTCATTGAACAACCAACTGCAGATTCGAACCACTGGCACTTCAGGCAATACAAAGAGGACAAATAAGAGGACTTGTAACGTCGACTTTTTGTATTATAAACTGAATCCAATATGAAAATTCAGATACTACCTACCCGTGATAAGTACTCAGAACAATAAGCAAATAAAATTATTCAAAACCCTACGCAACTGTTTGCATTGGTACTGGTTATTCAAAAATGCTCAAAAATATTTCTGAACATTACTGGTTAGATATTTTTATTGAGTTGATTCGGCGTATTCTTTTCCTTGCGAATTACATTCAAAAAAGAGGGTTTTATGGCTCACTACTTTTAGGTTTTGATCAAGCCGAGTAAGCCTGCTAGATAAAATGGAAAAATCAAATTTTGCGAGATTTAAAAATATTTTCTATCCGGCTTGTAACACAAAATATGGCAAAGGAAAAAGTTATACAGCATTAGACTTAGTACTATCTCAAATAATCAAAAGTTGTGTTATACCAGTCGTGTTCTAGAAATAATGCAAACTTATGTTTTCTAACCGAAACCATATGCGACTATGGCACCAATAAAAAGGATATTTTTTGCTGATTTCTGCGATATAGCATTGTCCATACTTATTTGAGTTTATATTTCAGTTTTAGGCTATAAAAAGCATTAAGATAAAAAACAATCGGTAACTGCAAGTTGAATACGTGATTCACTTGTAGGTACATTTTTTATTTTTTTAATGAAGAAGTTACAACCATATTAAGTTTTTCAGAATTAGAAAAAGCCATGATTATGCGTAAGAGAATACACACACTCTAAATTGCTGTAAAATAAACGTCAAAATTAACGACAGCTAATGATATTTTGAGGGTATTTTGTTTTCCATGGATAACTTGCATATTTCATTAATTTAAAATTGAGAAATGCTTATAACTCCTTCATTTTTAAAATAAACATGGAATATGATATATCTCCATAATCAGCAAAAAATATCCTCTTTAGTGGTGCCCTAGTCGTATATGGTTTCCATTAAAAAAACATAAGTTTACATTATTTCTCGGACACGACTGGTATAATTAGACTTTTGACAAGTTGAGTTAGTAGTAAATCTAATTCTGCGAAAAATTTTCCTTTACCATATTTTCATATTTTACGTGATAAGCGAGCTAATTTTTTTTTTTAAATCTGGCAGAATTCGGTTTTTATTGTATCTAGAAGACTATGCAAATTTTCAATAATTCTAATTTATTTATTTATTAAGCTCAAAGAACTACACTTCTATCCTCATTTAACCTACCTGCTGATTTCCAAGCTCCCTGTAAGTAGTGAAAATAACAAAAAACTCATCAAGTACAGAAATATTTGTTTCTCAAACAAATACGGGTTTGGTATTTACTGTCTCAAAACTTTTGGCATACGTTAATAATGCCAAACTTACAAATTCAATTTTAAGTAACACAAACATAAAACTTTGTAAATATAACTAAATAAAAAACATTTAAATTTAACATACCTACATGGTGATTCGCAGCGAGTGTAAAAAATTTAGGTGGTGATAGAGGAAGTCAAAATAAGAATAAAAGTTTATGTGAGAATTCGTCCTAAAATTACTTCTAGCAAAGATGCAGGGTGTAGAAATTTCACGAAAAAAATTGATTCTTTGTAAAATCTCCGAAACCAGGAAAGCTATTAAATTAAACTTTTGGGTGCGATTGTCCTATGTAGATTTCTGTTGTTCTAAGAATGTTTGCCTTTTTACTGCCGCCACTGGCGCCTCCACAAGGAGGTGAGTTCGATCCTTTTGCTTAAACGATGTTACGCCACTAGTTTATACCTCGGTTTCTACCCCAATGAGGCTGAAATTTCGAATTTTGCGTTCAATTTGGAAACAAAAAGGTATCCTTGAATTCTTTCCTACAAATATTAGGTTCCTAGTAAAATAGAATTTTATGAAATCGTCCACAGCATTGTTCTAAAACTACTTGCAACGCCATTCCGCATTAAAAGAACAAAATCTTTTAGAACAAGGGATATATACAGGGTGATTCAGAACAGGCATGCCAAATTAAAATCGGTGCTAGAGGAACTCCAAATAAGACGAAAAGTTTATAATATGAACATATCTACATATGTTCTAAAGTGACTACTAACAAAGATACAGGGTGTAAAAGTTTTAATATTTTTTAAATATCGTAATGTAATAATAAAATTGATGTGTTTTCTCGTTCTTCTTGTTAGTTTTGTTAGTGTTATTCTTAATAAACTATTTTCTTCATTTTTCACTTTCCTTGCATATCGGCGAAGCCATTATTGCATTATGGAAAATTTCAGTGCATGTGCACGATTTCACAAAAAACTATTTGCTATTTCATTCAAAAACTAAACATTTTACGAAAAATCTTGAAGATACCACTTTCTTTCCAAATTGAACTTAGATTTCAAGTACATTAATATCACCTGCATTCGCCAGTGGCGTAACATTGGATTGGGGAAATAAATAAACGGCCTACCATTTAGCAACGCTATTGATGGGGCTAGCAGAGCAATTTTTTTTTGAAAATTAGAACTTGGCAAATGAAAACGACACCTTCAATTTCAACTCAGTAACTTTCCTAGTTACTAAGATAATACAAAAATATTAAAACTTTTACACCCTGTATCTTTGTTAGTAGTCACTTTAGAACATATGTTCATATAAACTTTTCATCTTATTTAGAGTTCCTCTAGCACCCATTTTAATTTGGCACGCCCGTTCTGAATCACCCTGTATAGAGGACAATCACTACCACAAGTTTAATTCTATAGCTTGCGCAGTTACTGAAATAAGTAATCCTACAATTATTTTCAAAACTTGTTAGGAGTAATTTTGGAACACATGTTCTTTCTTATTTTGCCCTCCTCTATCACCTCCTAATTTTCTTTACATTCGTCATGAATCACCCTCTATATAAAAGCTAAAAAGGAATATTTTAATATATCGTGTCCACGTAGCTAGTTATTGCGGTTTATGCAAGGGGAATCTGAACACACAGCAATATTCCCCAGACTTGTAATTTGTTTTGTAATTCGCGGTACCCGGTACGCTGCATTTTTGTGGCATTGTATGTGGAGTTACCAGCATAAACTCATGAAAATTACTTATAAACTACAGCTGATCCATCCCTAAATTAGGTAAAAAGACAAACTCGCGGGATATTCACCTAGTCAATAAACGCCAGAGAGTTTCTGGTGGCAGCCTCCGATATTGACGTCACACGCTAAGCTCCGCCTTACGCTCCGGCCAGATAAATGTAGTAGGCCCTGCTTTAGCACACTCCATCTTGAAAAATAAACTGTTTGGAACATACAGGTGCGCCATCTAAGCGTATTTCTTCTGGTGCACCTTTATTATACATTTTAGAGAAAAAAGTCATGTTATAAACCCACCTTGATTTATGGTTCTCTGTTATACAAAATTATTTTCTCTTATACATGCTATCCCATTTCTTCGGCACAGTACCGAACTTTTGTTTTTATAAAAGAAACGCCCGTATTTGATAGATTTTTTGGATTCCTTAAATGATTTTACTATGAGGTTGAATAAGACATTTTCTCCTTAAAATTTTTATTTCTAGCGTAAACAGCTTTTTCTTAAAGATTTTGATAGATTTATATGAATTTGGAAAATTTAATATCTTCGGATTGAAGACAATTACTGTAGTAAAATTTTGGTGAGAAGAGAACAAATATCTAGCAGAAACTGCCGCCGCATAGTGTGCCGTGGTCTTCTCTGTTAAGAAATTGAAATGACTTTTGTTAGTTTTAAAATGCATTTTTAGCATTCGTAATAGTTATTTACGAAACGAGTGCGAGAAGACATTTTTCGCGCATGAGCGCAATGTTGGAAGCACGAGCGACGAAGGAGCGAGTGCTTCGTTTGCGCGAAGGCGCCGAAGGCGTCTTCGCGCATCGAGGTTCGTACAATATTTTTTTAAACGAACATTATAATTTTTTAATTATTATCTAATAGGTACGTTTCCAATTTAAAATTTCAAAAAATCAAGATTTCCATTTGATAATTGTAGAAAATGACATTTGGTTTAATTTGTCTTTACTCCTTCACTATTTTCAACATCCAAATAGGAGAAATGGCGTTTTGTTAACCAAACTTTATTACTATCAAGTCAAATTATTTCTAGAAAGCCCGAACGGGCCAGTGCTTTTTGCTAGATTTCGCGCACTAGTGCGCGAACACTATGTTTGAGTTTGTCTGTCGGGTTCGCGAAATGTCATTTTGAGAGCGGTGAGTTCAAAAATTAATATTACATACTTATCTGTTTTGATGCTAATTTGAAAATGTGGTTCTGCAATGTGAAAATATTAATTTCTTGTACAAGAATTATGGGTATTAGATATTTGAGGTTGATTATCTCAAAAACAATTAAATTTAGGAGCACATAACTTCATACTAAACAGAGAGGGGGAGAGAGAGAAAGAGAGAGAGAGAGAATCTATAATAGAAAACAACTGTTCAATTAAAAAAAGTGTTTTAATTTGGCCATGTAGGTAACTGCTCATACCCTGGAAAAGTTACTCTGAGATGTTATCTTTTCTCCCCCCACGGCTTGCCTACCCGTAGGCTCAGATGCACTGCATCCTACTTAGGCAAAGTAGTTCTGAACATCTCTTCTTGCAAGGTCCATTTATATATGACTTGCTGGAATCCTGTCCCAGTAATTGTGATGTTGAACGCGATTCCATCCGTTTACTTGGTGTCTGACAGTGCTCTTGGTTATGCCTAGGGCAGGTCCCGGTCCAACAAAAGGTTCGTTGGAGCCTCGCTTTGCTACTTTATCAGCTTTCTAGTTCCCTGTCAGCCCGGTGGCCTCGAATCCAAAGCAGTCTCACTGAGTTCCACATGGCTAGGATATTAAGTTGCTCGAAGCACTCCCACACCAGTCTGGAAGACATTTTTGGGCTCAGAAGAGCCTTCAAAGCTGGATGACTGTCTGATAAAATAAAGATCCGCTGATTTCAATATCCCCTCTTAATATTTTCCCGCGCACATTGTAGTATAGCGTAAACCTCTGCTTGAAAGACAGAGGCATATTTGCCAATAAAGGAGCTAAGTTTCACTCGGTTTATCTCCAAACAATGCTGACCCAGCACCTGTATCGGTCTTAGAACCGTCGGTGTACCAGGTTAGACTGCCGAAAAGTATGCTGTTCAAAATTTGGTTCCTACTCTAGAGTCATCAATTATGTCCTGAAAAAGTGGTTGTATGGTGTTCTTGGGGACCATGTAATCCGTCCTCATGTCAAGCATGGGATCTTTTATGTCCTCAATAATGCTAGTATGCTCTGTACCCAGACGGACACGGCAAAGAGAGTTTTGCAGTCTATAAAGTGCCAGTCTTGCCTCCCCCTGTATCACGAAGTGAAGGGGGGGAAGTCCAGAAGAGTCTCTATGGCAGCAGTTGGTGAAGTCCGCATTACCCCTGTTATCCCTAGGCAGCCAAGCCTTTGAATTTTGCTTAGCCTGAGCCTAGTAGTTACCTGTTTGACTTTGGGCCACCATGCCAAAGCTGCATACATTATTCCTGGTCTGACCACTCTGGTGTACAGCCAGTGCACCATTCCTGGTCTTAGACCCCATTTTTTGTAATATGCTCGTCTAGTGCAAGAGTAGTTTCCGACTTTTTAACTATCCTATCAATGTGTTTATTCCAGGTAAGTGTTGAGTCCAGTATAATCCTAAGATACTTAACCTCCCTTGAGAGAGCTTCTTCTCAGGGAGATATAGAGGTTCGAGAGCCTCTATATTTCTTTTTCGCGTAAATGGAACTATTGTTGTTTTTTTCTGGACTAATGGTCAGGCCTTCCTTTTCAGTCCAGGCTGCTACAATACTCATATGCATATGCATATGCTCCCTAATCGTACTGCTAAATTTTACCTCTACTGTGATTACTAAATTATCTGCATATCCTAAGGGAGAAAATCTTTCATCGCTGAGTTTCCCAAGCAGTCCGTCCATAACCTAGGCTCCACACAAGAGGAGATAGAACTCCACCCTACGGGCAACCGCCTACCGCCCTGACCGCTAAGGTCTCATCAAGCAGTGTAGCAAATACCACTCTATCCCTCAGCATGCAGTATATCCACCTGCAGCACAAAGCCTCTAGTCCTGTTTGGCTTACAACTTTGGAGATACTGTTGAACGATGTGTTATCGAAAGATGTTACCTACTTTTATTGCACCAAAATATCACTGTTGTAGTTTTGCTTAATCAGAGGCCATATACCTAATTTTTTAAATTCCCCTACATGTAAAAATCTTTATAAAACTGCCAGTAACATCAAATATATTCATTTTAGGCAAAAAGTAACCAATACAACATTTAGTAAACTCAAGTAAGAAATCCAAAAATGCAAATGAATATAGAATGTTCTACGTAAAAAAACAAAGTTAGGTAAGTACTGTGCAGAAGAAATGGGACATCCTGTACAAGTGAAAATAATATTGTGTAACGGAGCGTCAAAACGCAATAGGGATCTCCCAGTTAATATTTTCCTCTAAAATGTGTAATAAAGGTGGGAAAAAAGAAATACGCTTAGGTGGCATATCCTTTATATGTATGTATACTCGTATTCGTGTGAACTTCAAAATAAGCCAACGTTTTACCTCTTAAAATTTTATATTAAATTTTGGTCAAGTTAACAATAAGATGATGTGAAACTTAGTTACAAAATTCTACCAAATCTTTAAAATCAATAATTATTATCCAGACAATTATTGAGAAAATTTACGTTAGCCGTTTCCATTGAAGTTCTGCTGTTAGTAGACTAATGTTAAATTTAAATACGACTGCAGAAATAATAATATAAAGTAATGAGTATTAAACGGGCATAGCAGTTAATCCAAAGTGTGGTTGTTGTTGGTTAATTATGAGATTCATAATTCTTACTACCTACCATCTTCTTCGCTACCTACATATATATGGCCTTTCTCTCACGTTTGATGTGTTGGGGTGCGGATAGCCCAATTGGTTAGAGCAGTCGCCCGGAAAGCGAAAGATCTGGTTTCGTATCCAGGTCAGCGCCTGTTTCACATATTTCGTGATAGGGGGGGCTCCTGTGTAATTTTTTTGGCTGCTATGCCCGTTTAATACTCATTATTTTATATTGTTAGTAGACTAATGCAGTGTTCCAGAATTTCGTTAAAAATGCCTTTTTTATTTGTTTTGTTCTAGGAATTCCTTTTTTGGTGTTGTTTAAGTTAATTTGGAATATCTACTTTAAGTCGGACTTCAACCTAATATCGTCAGACATGCGTAAGTACAAATTATGAACTTGCACTACCTATGTCAAAACGTTAAGACATGAATATAGGATATTCCACCTGAGATTGATTCTTCCATAACTCCCATTTTATTCATTTTAGAGAAAACAATCATATAAAAGACCTCCATTTATTTTTTGGCGAATATTGCTTTAAAATTATTTTCACTTATGCAGGTTCCCCCATTTCTATTGTGCAACTCCTGTCTTTTTTTTAAATGGAGCACAATACATAAATATGATTGCTGTGTTTAATTTAAGTCACACTTTGTTAACCGTACATTGGGTCTAATTCACACTTTTTCGGTGTCATTTGACGGTAGACATATCGCCATTTTTCAAATTTCATCAATTGTAACTTAGAAATGGGACGAGATATTGAAAATTAACATACATGTCCTTTTGGTAGTCTTTAATCCTTCATCTAGCTGGATTGGAAAATTCTGCTGACTTGACCTCACGTGATTCGTAATATTTTGTAATTTTTGACCAATCAGGAAGAATTATTTTTCCTAGTTTTTAAGACATTTTTCAATATATTTTGCCGTTTTAAAATTTCAAAAATTACGATTTTTAATGTGATGCAACCGTTAAATTCAAAAAGGCATTAGAAGGTGCAATAATATACAGGTGTTCCATTTAAAAACAAAGTAAAGTGGTGCGCGGAAGAAACGGGAGAGTCGGTATAAGTGAAAATAATTTTCCTTATCTTTACACCCCTTTACATAATCTCGCCCTCGTGGATCGTGCAAACTCAAAAAACGAAGCCATACGATGTTGGCTGGTTCATCCTCTTTCCATCTAGCCCAAAATCAAAGTTGGATGTTTCACAAAGTACCTATGCGATGTAGCCGCACCAAACGCTCCCTCCAAAGTTCGCATATGACGAGATCTTCAAAATGACATTAAAAACATTGACCCGGAGGCATATTTACATATACTATGTCGTTGTGGCACCAGGGTGCTAAAATCGCATATTGAATGGAATTGTTTCTACGACTACAAAAGCTACGCTGTTTGAGCACGTCAGTTCTTGGTGCCAAAACCGCATAGGAATTGTAGTTCAATATTGTTGCTACATTTACTATGCGTCTTCGGCACTTTCGCATTATAGCTATGGAGTAAATGAAGTGGATTCACTGTGTAAAATAATATAAATTAACTAGCGGGCCCGGCAGACGTTGTCCTACCCGACTTTAAAAAAATTTCCATAAAAAAATCCTAGAACCCGATTGCGGCGCCACCTACCGGGTCTAATTGTGAATGTAAGCCATTCAGGGACCCACTCAAACACACACAAAAAATTTCATCAAAATCGGTCCAGCCGTTTTTAAAAAAAATCCTAGAACCCGATTGCAGCGCCACCTACCGGGTCCAACTGTGAATGTAAACCATGCAGGGCCCTACTCCAACACACACGCACACAAAATTTAATCAAAATCGGTCCAGCCGTTTAGGAGGAGTTCAGTAACACCCGATTGCAGCACCACCTACCGGGTCCAATTGTGAATGTAAACCATCCTGGTACCCACTTCAACAAACACAAAAAAATTCATCAAAATCGGTCCAGCCGTTCAAAAAAACTCCTGGAATCCGATTGCAGCGCCATCTACCGGGTCCAATTGTGAATGTAAATAATTCAGGAACCCACTCCAACACACACAAAAAATTTCATCAAAATCGGTCCAGCCGTTCAAAAAAATTCCTAGAACCCGATTGCAGAGCCACCTACCGGGTCCAATTGTGAATGTAAACCATCCAGGGACCCACTCCAACACACACAAAAAATTTCATCAAATTCGGTCTAGCCATTTAGGAGGAATTCGGTGACATACACACGTACAGACTGTCAAACGCGCGAAGTTAAAATAGTCGTTACGTTTTCTCAAATTTTTCAATTTTCTGTGCAATTCTCTTAATTTTCCGTTCCGTAAGAACCTTCTACGCAGTATTAGAAACGATTAAAAAAAGATGAATGAAATCGGTTAAGTCGTTCTCAAGTTATGGCGTGACCAAGGGAAATAGGGATTCATTTTTATTGTTCATACAAAAATACTAAAATCGCGAATAAAAAAAGGGGGGGTGGGGGTAGGAGGGTGAAAAATACTTTACGACCTATTCTCATACCTACCAAATGTACAAAAAAAAATTCAATTATTTGGATATTGTTCATACAAAAATACTAAAATCGCGATTAAAAAATGGGGGGTGGGGGTAGGAAGGTGAAAAATACTTTACGACCTATTCTCGTACCTACCAAATGTACAAAAGAAATTGCAATTATTTGGATATTGTTCATACAAAAATACTAAAATCGCGACTAAAAAATGGGGAGTGGGGGTAGGAGGGTGAAAAATACTTTACGACCTATTCTCATACCTACCAAATGTACAAAAGAAATTTCAATTATTGGGATATTGTTCATACAAAAATACTAAAATCGCGATTAAAAAATCGGGGGTGGGGGTAGGAGGGTGAAAAATGCTTTACAACCTATTCTCATACCTACCAAATGTACAAAAAAAAATTCATAAAAATCGGTCCAGCCGTTTCGGAGGAGTGCGACCACAAACACCGTGACACGAGAATTTTATATATTAGATAACGATCGTGAAGGATTATCTCAGGAATCAAAAACAAAGTTGCCCAGCACTGATATAATGAAGAATCTCGGACGTGGGGAATACATATTCCAAAAAACTCATACGAACTGAGTTGTGGCGAAAACATACAGGGTGATATATAACGAGTGTAACAAACTTCGAGAGTAGATAGAATTCTCAAAAATAATGCGAAAAGCCCTAATCAACATATATGTCCAAAAATGCCGACTGTTGAAATTTCTTAAAAAATGTTTTTTTAATATTTGGAAAACTACCAGAGCTATTCATTTGAAATTTGGGTTATAATAGTTTTTGAAATTATTTGCTAACTTATAAATTTTGAGTTTCGCACTCTGAGAGATGGGGAGACCACACATATGGCTTATATATAGATATTGAAAAATAACTGAATCCTTGTTTTATTTACAAGAAAAAATCTCCCTTTAATTTTTTCCGTACAAAGAATAGTTTCAGAGAGATATAATTTTGTGTAATATGGTGCGTAGTTTAAAAACGAAATTATCAGCCATCCTTTATAACAGTAAAAAAGGGTTGTTAATATCGAAGTGGCATGTAAATTCTCAAGAAGATAACAAAACAGTTAAAATTAGTATGTAACGACAGAAGCAAATACTTATTATATTTTTTAAGAAATTTCAACACCCTGTATCTCATTTAGTTGCCATTTTTAGACATGCATATGTTCATTAGGGATTTTCACAATATTTTTAATTGTTCTATCTACCTTCGAAGTTTGCTACACTCGTTATAGAGCACTTGAATAATAAAATAATGTTGAAAGACTTTCGTAAGAAAGTATTATTTTTGTGGATTATCTTGAGGATGAAGGATAATTCAAGCAGAATCACCAGCTAATAGTGAATTGTCAAACAAAAAATTGAAACGAAAGAAAAGTTTATTGCAAAATATCTATATTGCTAAATCAGCCTAATTCAAGAGATCATGAAAATGAACATTAAATTTATTTGTTTGGTGATTTTCATTTGGTTCTATTTTATCGAAGTTTGTAATAAATGATGCATAATAAACAATTTATCATTTTCAATTCAATAATACCTACAAACCTACATACTTCCAACGTTGAAAAAGTTCAAACCGCATAGTAAAAGATGTTAGCAACTGAACTACAAATCCTGTGTGGTTTTGGGAGTGCACAAATAGCGCAGCGTTTGTAGTCGGAGGAACGATTCCATTCAATATGCGATTTTAGCACTGTGGTGCCACAACGACATAGTGTATGTAAATATGCGACCCGGAGTACGTAGAATTTGCAAAAATTCGCAAAAACTGTGAAATCGCTACTGGGACCGCCGTATACCATCACACTTCCAATTCTTTCTTATTTATTGCTATTTATAAACGTACGCGACGTAAAAACATCAAATGCTTAAAATTTTCTGAAAAAGTCACTCAACTTTACTCCCCTAAACACCTCCCCCATGCACCAGGGACCCCAAAAACCAGCCCATACGATGTGCTCTGGTTCGTCCTATTTCCAAACAGACAAAAATTAAATTTGGATGTTAGAGAAACATGCGATATAACAATATCGAAAGTTTAAAGTTTGTTAAAAACGTATACCTCAACTTTACGCCCTTATAACCTCGCCCTCGTGCAACGCAAACACCAAAAACCAACCCGCTCGATATTGAACGGTTCAACCTCGTTCCAACTAGCCCAAAATCAAAGCTGGATATTTCATAAAGTATGCAATGTAACAGTTCTCATTTGAAAAGATCTTCAAAATTACACCAAAAACATTGACCTGGCATACGTAGAACTTGCAAAAATGGCAAAAACTGCGAAATTTTCAGACATCGCAGAAATCGCTATAAGGACCCCTGTATACCGTCACACTTCCAATTCGTTAAACATTTCCAATGTTGAAACGGAATATTTGAGTGTTTCATCACATCATTAGTTAAATAAAAAATAAGCACAACTCACAAATTAATAGTGCAAAACTTCCATATTTACCACCGCAGTAAAGCTGTAAAAACAGCTCTAGAAAGTCGGAGTCTTGGGAAGTAAGTTGCAGAGGCTACGTGAAATACAATTAGATAATAGGCAGATCCAAAATGAATTTGAAATTAATTCGTTTTATTAATTATGATTCAATCATAATACGAGAAACTTATTGAAATTCAGTATTTAAGGTGTAATCTGTAATACGTGTTAGGAAAAACAGAAACAAATGTACAGTTCACTACCTATGTACTTATTTATAAATAAATACATACTTACGCAGACTATTTCAAATTAACATAATATAATTTACCTTTTCCTTTATTGTAAACTCATTCTGTTGCAATTATTTTCCTGCGATTACGGATGCCTAACGACATGGCACATTGTTTTTCTTGCAAAATCCCTATACCTACTGTGATGTCATTTAAATATTAGTTTTTCCCATTAGACCACAAAAATTGACTGGGAATAGATGAAAGTATGATATGTAACAATGAAGGGCATTCCGAGGGGATTACCTATAATAACGTAATTTTCTGTCTATTATTTGATTTGCATTTCGTTACGATTCAATATAACCGTAACACATGATTCCGTTCAGTCACATTGTTAACAATGATCTGCAGGTGTATTATCCACATGTCAAAGATTTGTTGAACCTTTCACATATGGGGTAATTCAAGATTGAAAATTTCGGTAAAGGTGTTCATAAAGTTGTACGGAAATTTATTTCAGTTAAAGGTATTTAAGAAAGGAAACAGTTTAAATGTGCATCATTTAGAATGAAATGAACATTAAATTTGATATTCCCGCATTAAAATTTTGCACTTTTACTTGTGTCAGGTGGATGTCAGGTCAGATCATAAAGCTTTTTTACAATGATTTATCAAGAACACATCTCAACTCACGGTCCACGTGGAAGCTATTAAAATTTAGATGCACAAATGCGGATTGCCGATATAATAATGGTCAAAATATTTAAAGTAATGCTGGCTTAAATTCTACCCTTTAAGAAATATAACACAATTATCTTTACTGAGTAATAAATTCTTCTTACATAGTTACATGCTAACGTAGGCCCATTTTTGTTTAAAAATAAACTAACTGATTATGGCTAGCACTGGTTATAAAAACTGTAACTAGGACTTGTGATATTTATCCAAAAAGGAATATTTTCCTTGGAAACTTATTATTACGGTATCTATTACGAATTTTATTATGCAGGCGTTGTGTCCGGTAAAAGTATTATTTAAGTACCTACACTTGTTTATCCTATTAACAGGATAGGTGCTATTATATACATATAGATTTTAACTGGTCTAACGGATTCAAAAAATTGTAACTGTTTTTTGGTAGTCACAATGAGTAATAGAGTTTGATTCATCTATGCTTCCGATCTTGGACGTCACAATTATTTCCGTGTGGGCTAAACTATGATGAGATGACAGTGCAAGTGAAGTGCGCTATCACAGGCACAGTGGATTGCCGAACTGCAACATTTATTGCACCCCATTGAATAAGGTTCTCGAAATAAATTATGTGGCTTTAATTTATAATTTTTGTAGAGAAATTCTTTAGAAATGACAAAGGGCTAAGATTGCTTTTAATAAAACGCTTATTGGAAAAATAATATGTTAAACTAAACGCCGTGTCTTCTGTGTACCTAGGTACTGGGAGTAGGGTTGGCAAACGTTTTTTTACAAAGTTTTGTACCTTGTATTATACCTGATATACATAATACTTTTATGTAGTACAGTTTTATACAAAAGCATTTTATTAAAAAGTGGAGTTTTGGTTTCTAAAACAGTTATTTGATGTCGGGGAAAAAAATAAAAAGCATATTGTTAGGAAACTTTCTTATGCTTTTCCAACTGGTGTTGTCAAAGTTTGCGTAAAACGTTTCATTCCGACAAAACCATCTTCAGGTTCAATTTTTCTTATCGCAGCCATATCGAATTTCTACATATTCAGAAACCCCTATGTTTCTTATTACAGTGATATACACATTATACATTTTAACTCAATGGCAAGGCTTATAAATGAGTACCTATTTAATATTTGAGTGAATTTGGAGAAATAAAATATATCTACTCTATATTACGAATAGAACTATTATAACGCTTTATTTATACAATTTATTTAATTTTTTGAGTGATCATCATCATAAAGTTTTCAGTCCGAAGACTGGTTTCCTATCATGAGCTAACCTACGCATTTCCCCAAATGTTGAACATCCTACATCCCTAACTATTTGATAGCATTAGTCTAATCTCTGACTCTAGTATGTCGCGAACTAAGCCTTCGTGAACCAGAAGGTGTTCTACCATCCCATCTCTCCTATTCCTTTCTATCTTCTATAAATTTCGCTTTTCTCCAACTCTTTCTAATACCTCTCTGTTGCTAACCTTATCTATCCACGGTATCTTCATCATGCGTCTATAGCACCACATTTCAAATTAATGCTTCTAATTTTTTCCTATCCACTTATCCTATCGTCCAAGTTTCGCACCCGTCCAATGCCGTACTCAATACATTCGTTTTTAAGAACCTCTTCCGAGTTTCTACATTAAATTATCATTCCCGAGCATAATAGTTGTTTCCTCTTTTTTAATGCAACTCGGCCCTGCGCTTTTCTTTGTTTTATATCTCTAGAGCTCCTACCATCGCGAGTTATTTGACTTCCTAAATAACAGAAATCTGAGAGTTCCTCGCTATCTTATCTCGTTTCCAATTTGTATTATTTCAGTTTTAGTCCTATTTTCACGCCCCCTACACATCAAAATTTTGGTTTTCTTTTTACTGATGTTCTTGCCATAGCCCTCCGTCAAAACCGCTTCCATTCCGTTCAGAGCCCTTCGTAATTCTTGGTTACTGGATGCTAATAGGTACTAGGTACGTATCATCCGCGAATCTGAGCATATTAATAGTTTAGCCCTGTATATTAATTCCAACAACTATTCAGTCTTAATCGTATATTCGATATATAAATTCAAAACTAGAGTGAAATCGAAAAGAAAATGAGTGATACCTACGCCTTAAGAAAAGGATGGTATTTGTGTTTCTTCTTTCTTTTCTTAAAGCGTAGGTAGCACCCATTTTCTTTTCGATTTCACTTAAAGAATTACAAAAATTGTATAAATAAAATATAATTGTAGTTTTATTGGTAATATAGATTTTATTTTATTGCAAAATCCACGTCGATCAAACACGAACCCATGCCGATTAATGGACTTGAGGATAGTTAGTAAAAAACTGGGTGCGTGGTCGCCAAACGCGATAGAAGTGAAACTTCAACGTTATTAGAGGAATGACAAATTTGTAGGGTAAACAGATGATTGGAGTGTAGGGATTTATGAGTTTCAAATATATCTTCATTCATCAACTTCCATGTCTTCACTCAAATATAAAACTGAAATGATAGGTCTATGTGCGGTTTGATTTTCTCTGAAAACAAAAAAAAGAAAAACTAAAAAAACAACAAAAAAAATCAAATAAAAATAAAAAAACAAAAAAAATCAAATATTTTATATCTTCTTACACGTTTTTAATAAATATTGACAAAGTCCCCGAACGGTGATCCAAAAAGCAACAAGTTATTCCAAATCGGGCATGAAACACCTCTGCAGTGAGCTGTAAACGTCAGCTAAGGCAAATAAAGTAGATGTTGCGACATTAATAATAAATTACACCTCGGCATGCGTTTGATTTTTGTCTATTTTTACCTACAACTTTTAATAATCACATTTCAGTTTGTTTTGAAATTCTTCAGGTCAGTATAGAGATATTTGTTAGGAACTTTGAATAATGGTACATAACATTTTTTTGTGTTGGACCGGTCAGTAAGATAGATTATTTTTTTACTCATTTTTCATTCGTTCATTTGCTTGGACCATGTGATCGGGCGGTACGTGGCCTGTATACGCGGAAAATATTACTACCCGAGATGAACTATTGTTTCAGATAATTTTCATTTCTGCAACTGAAATCTTTGTAATACTAAGGCACTAGAACTAAAGAATGCGACTCCATATCTTGCCCTGTTCGATTGTGTACCTATTCAAGCCGAATTTGATGATTTTGAAAAGTTGTTGTAGTTACTTATTTAGAAATTCAGAAAAATTGTATATTATGTACTTAGTTAATTATTTCTTCTTCAAATTCTACTATTTTCAGATAAAACGTGTCATTCATGACATTTCTCGTATTTCCCTTCAACAAGCCATAACCCAGTAACTATACAGATTTTAATTTTGGAGCTTACTCCTTAAGAATCGATTTTCAGTTATAGCCCGCGGTACGGAAATTTTATGAGGAGTAAAATCAAGCGTTACGTTATCTGTCCCATTGAAATTATGTACGTATCTATGGATACGGCTGTTTATGTCTGACTGCATAGAGCATGGAAATAGTGAAAATAGAGTGGCACAGAGTAGATATGACAGTTGGCGTTGTAAAGTCAGCATTTGCAGTGTTTGTTCGTTCCTAAATTTGTTGAATCTTTTGATTTAATATGGAAAAACCTAATATTAAATACTCCAAATATTGCTTAGTACCGAAATGTGAATCAACGCCTATTCGAACACCAGGAAAAGTATTTATTTCATTGCCAGTGGGATCGACATATATCAGATTGTCATTTAATTTCTAAATTTATAAACAATTTATATTTTGATGTAGTTGGACATTTTCGAACATAAACCATCTGATAAATACACATTTGGGTATAAAACTGACATTCGCGTGTACGCTATTGCTATTATCAAGTGATTGAAGTTGAAATAATCGTTTGTAAGGAGTAAACTCCAGTTGTGCGTCGGAGCTGACACACAAGTTTTTTATTTGTCAATATAACAAAAATTTAATAAAAATTACCTAAGGAAGACGTCCCTATATACAGTTTAGCGGATTCTTCACGCGACACCCAGTATAATTAATTTTTTGAGCATTCAGCCTATAGACTACGTATTATATAATGTGTTTCAGGAGGAATGGTATATACTTCAACATGTTATAGTATCGCCCCTTTTGAACAAAAAAGTTCACATGAACATCTGTCCAATTCTTAATGGTTACTGAGTTAGAGCCAGCTGAATTATTTCATTAACTCTGACAACTAACTTTTGATAAATAAAATAAAGTATCTATTTTAGAGGAATTACTCAAAAAATCCACATCCAAACTTTTCAGTTCTTCCTGGCACTCCTTTATTCTTATAGCACTGGCCATAATACGGGCCATTAATTCATCATGTGTGCCTATTATTCTCTATAAACATCATTTTTCATCCCTCCCCATAACCCATAAACCAATGAAGTTAAGTCCGGAGACCTAGATGGTCAATTGATGGGGGCACCATGGCCGATCCTAATAATGCTAAATGTCAAATGCAAATTGTTTTAGAGCAGTGTACTAGAAAATTGCTCTGTAACGCTCTCTACACTAAAATTGCTGTATCTCAGTAGGTAACCATTGGGAATTGGACACCTATTGATATGAACTTTTCTGTTCAAAATGAACGGTACTATAACATACTGAAGTATGTACCATTCCTCCTGTAATACCCTGTACTATTATTTATTTAAATATGACTGCGATAGCCTTTATCTAATATTGTGAAATATAATGAATATTATTTTTGTAAAACTGTAACAAAGCCGGTGTTTCATGTAAGTTTTCATTTCATCATCATAAAGGTCTCAGTCCGAAGGCTGGTTGGACGCGTACCTCCATCCTTTCCTATCCTGAGCTAACCTACGCATTTCCCCAAAAGTTGAACATCCTATAGGATAACTATTTGAGAGCAGTAGTCTAATCTGGGCCTACCCATATCTCTTTTAATTCCTATCTCTGACTCTAGTATGTCTCGAACTAAGCTTTCGTGTCTCAGAAGGTGTCCTACCTTAGAAGATTTCATTGATCAAAATACAAATGTCATTAATATAATGTAGGTAATTATTATTTTATTATTATTATTTCACGAAAATTTTACCAATACGTACAAAAGATATTACAGCCTTCGGGCTCCCATTCTATCATCTTGTCCATCTGTTATAGTAAGCTTTTTGTTAAATTTCCATTGCATTATGTCTTTTCGATATGAGATCAAATAGCCAAGTTTAAACCTACGCAATAAGCGAAATCTCAATGATGGCCCTCGAAATTGAATCAATAATATGGAATATAAATATATTATTTACGCGAGAATCCAAGAGTTTAAAACTATCTCTGGTATTTTAGCTCCGTTCCTAAAACTTGTTTTCAGCAAATGCGCAAGAGGTCAGCACTACGCGGCGTCAGAATATGCTTTTATAAAGGTCCGGCTGTTAGAAAACAAATATGCAATTATTTGGACAAATATTTCAGTTCTTACTGGTCTTAGTTTTAACACACTCAATATATACTTTTCCCCCCTAAAAACCATTAAGGCTGCGATATATCAGCTGTTAGTCTATAAAGTGCTGCCACCTATCGTTCAAAAGTGTGATTAGGATTATGCAAAATATACTCACAATCTATTATGATTGGTTTCTATCACAGCTGCAAATTCTTCCGACGGAAACTCTACAGCTTGGAATTTTCAAGGTTTTTTGCTTTAGCGGCAACCGAATAAATCTGGGAGGATTAGTCGACGGTCCTATCTTTAAATTATCATTTTCTATTTAGAAATAAGAGGATAAGCTGAAGCACCACTGCCATCTGCATTGCAATGCACCACACTACTACTACTGTCAAACGTCCAGATTCTCTGCAACTCACCCAAATATTCACAAAATGGAGAGATTACAAAATAATTTTCATTACAACACGCAGGCTGAACGTAAAAAGACGTTCTTGGTCGAAAATGAATATCGAATAATTAACTTAGACAACCCTACTTTCTAATTACGACAAATATGTGTGCAAATAGTAAACACGGTGTCGTGTTTATAAAAGTAGTGCCAGTCTCTAAGTTGATCCTTTATCGATAAATCTTTTTTTATTTAACGTCCTATCTACTTTAATTTCAGAATGGTGTTGGAATAAAATGTGTCTACATGTCTCGTTTTTAGTGCTCAAATTCCGCACCCTTAATCTGCTACCAGCAGTCAAAAACACCAATGTTTGGTACAAAAAACGCACTTAATATTTTTGCAACAAAAACTTATCACCTGGTATAGAAACACTTGACTACATGATGTTCAAGTTTCAAATCAAAATCTTAATAAATGGCCTTTTAATGTGGTAACTGCGCAATGTCTGAATTGCACTCTTTCTTTTTTCAGTGGCGGTTTCTCCTTAAGGTCAATTGGTCAATGACCCTCCTAAAATATTCTAATCAAAACCATAATTTTAATAAAAACATTTTTTGTCTGACAGTCTCAAATTTAAAATCCTCAGCGGTCTGCTTTCGCAGCAATACTAGAAATAGTCAAGGAAGGGTCAAGCCGTGCTCGCTATCAAGCCGGGGCATAAACCAAATTGACCCTGCAGAGCTCTTATAGCTTATGGAGAAATGCATGTAAATAAGAACAGTGACAGCAAATAGCGAATTCTTGAGTGAAAGTGAGACAGGGACCTGGACCAGAACCGAAAAGTAACGGGAACAAAACCGAAACCTTTATTTTTTTGGAACCGGAACAGAACCGAAACCTTTATTTTAAAATTGTCTGGAACCGTTTCGGAACCGGAATCTTTATGAATATTTCGGTTCCTGCCAGGCGCAGGCGCACGACAGACGCAGCACCGGCTCACGAAAAACGCCGCACCCGCGTTCTACTCTTGAGCTTTTGACTTCTAACCTTCTTCTAACCTGAGCTCAACCACGCGCTCTTCAGGTGCCAGTTTGTTTACGAATTAAAAATTAAAGCACCCTTATCCATTAATTTCCTCCAAGCTGTGCAACCTGAAGTAGCAATTAATAAACAAAGGAATGTGTGCTATTATTTTATTACTACTTGGTACCGGTACCGAAAATGGTACTGGAACAGAACAGATTTATTTCAAGGTACCGGAACCGGAACCGAAACACATATATTTATCATGATGGAGTAAATAAGTGTCCCAACGAACATCGCTGGCCAGATGAAAAAGCGCAGGCCGCCGTGGAAAGCTACATACCTACTTTCAGCATCGATTTAGTTTTAACGTGTGGTATGGCATGATTAATAATCAATAAATTACCTGCACGTCCAGGGGGCCGATTCTCGAAAATGAGAGAAGTGAACGCTCTCCTATGAGAAGTGAAAGATCGCATCGCTGCCTTGTTCTCTTAGTACATTTATTTCATATTCTCGAATTAGTGTGATCCGTAAACGCATGAGAATGCTCCTGGACTTAGTTGCCTGGCAACAGTATATGTTTTGCCATAGTTTGACCAAAAAATTTGCAAGATTAAACTACTTTTCTACCAATTGTCATTTGAAGTGCCATTAACTTGGGTGATGTTTGTTTTGCGTGCGACTGTATTTTGTATTTATAATGGTAAAGAAAAGAACAGCTCCGGAAATTGGTATCCAATTTAATCCAATTTAATTTATGCAGTCCGAGGTGCAGTCAATTGCACAGTTTCAAAGTGGGAAGCTTACTAGCGACTTTAATTTTAAAGAGACCCAAAAGTTATTAGTTAGGGAGCCGCAATGGTAAATGATTTCTGTACTCGTTGCTGTATTTTCTACCATGCAAGACTATTAATCTTAATGCATGAAACTTGAGGAACAAGAATATGGCTATAAGAAAGTCACAGTGCAGTTGTTGCTAACATTATTTCCTACAGATTTTCATTGACTCTTTACATCATGAGGAATGCTAGAATATCACTGCCAGATACATTACATAGTCGCGAGTGTGTGCCAGACAACCCCAAACTTATCTTAAGCGGAGAGCCACGTGACATGTTTTTCTATCAACAGTTTTCTTTTACAGACTTTTTGTATCATAATTAAGCCAAAATATCACTGCCAGACACATTACATAGTTGCGAGTGGGTGCTAGACAACCCCAAACTAGAAGAGAGCTATCTGCAGTGCGTCTCACATGCAACTTTCTTATAGCCATTCTTGTTCCTTGTTTTTCATATATTAAGATTAATAACGTCTGACATGGTAGAAAATACAGCAATAATTTACCATTGCGGCTTCTTAATTATATGGGTGAACACAAGCGAAGGGTTCCATTCTGTCGCTAATGGTTCTAACCATTTCAATAAGCTCCTGGGTGAGCTCTGTGTTTAGCCTAAAGTTTTTAATAAAAGCCTTATCAAACAATTTTCCTTGCCGTAAAGAGGTAGGTATTCGAGCTCCTCCAAGAAACTGTTCCTCAGCGTCGACAAGGTCATTCGGAACATGCATTACTACTATAACACTTCCTTTCGTCAGAATCCATTTTGAATGAAATGTTATACCTGTGATTATAATAATAATAAATGAACACAACGTAAAAACTTTTAGTACCTACTAAACACCCCTTTTTGATTATTGTAAAACACAAAAACGACCGTGCGTGATTCTATTCTCCTAAAAATTTCCGAGAGAAGGCTATTCTCTTGAAAGTTAGGAGAAGTGAATGATCCTATGATTCAAGAATAGGTCTTATCAGAATATGAGAGAAACACGCCTACTTTTCTCAGGAGGTGAGCATTCTCCTAACTCTAGAATCGACACCCAGTTGTGCTAGAAGGTCGTCTATGATATTTGATCATGCGTTTAATAGACTTTTTTTTCGTCTTGGCCTTCTAAATATCTTCCCCAAATATTGGGGGATCCTCCTCAATTATCCTCTATTTATGTTTGTTTTGTTGTAATGTACAAGTGAGGAGCGTATTTCCATAACTTGTCTACTCAATCTTATGTCAAATTTATTGAGATATTGATGATTTTCATTTACTGCTATACGATTTGATTTAAATTCTGAAATCTTATACATGCCTGTTCTATTTGGTGTTACTAAAGAATGTTTTCGGTGAAAAATAAATATTTTTAATATTGCTGATTCTAAAGCTGAAATAGAAAATTACTATGCGTACTACCAATAAGTATAATAAATTATTTTATTGACCGGTTTCAAGATTCACAAACGATCTCATCATCAGAAATGGTAAATAAAATTGTAAACAAATTATTATGACAGTTGACAAGGAAACTAAAATTGATAAAACAATACAAAAAATAATGATATCCATGAAACATGTTAACTAGATAACTGAATTTCAGTATTTACTTACGGGGCATAAGAAAACACAAAGGAAATTCGAATACCTCGTACCTTGAAGGGAAAAAACAATGAATTTAAAGAAAACCAATTCGGGAAAAAACAATAAATTCAATTGAAAAAACCTTCAAGTGAAATATCAGAACAGAAAAAATAAATCAATCAATATCCAAGAATTCTTGACAACTGCCAACTGCTAAACTTGAAAAAACTGCGAGGTCAAGTCTATGTCGTTCTGTCTTGACAACAGCCAACTGTTAATCTTGTAATAAACTAAAAAAAGAGAAATAAGTCAATAAATGTCATAATGAGAGAAACTGTAATACCGACACCTGAGAATTATAATTTTGATCAAAAGATAATTACAAAAGTTTAAATAAACTAGATTGTATTAAATCGACCTGGTCATTAAGTAAGTTATAATTTGTATCATTTTTATGTTTATAAATTTCTATAGACTCTAATATATCTAATTGATAACTCTTTACAAAATTAAACAATAATTTAGTATTTTCTGGAGGAGGGAATTGATGATTGTTATCAAAGAAATGATTAGCAAAACTTGAACGATCATTTTTTAAACGAAATGACCTTAAATGTTCATTGTACCTAATACGTATAGATCTGCCAGTTTGTCCGATATATATACTGTTACAGTCTAAACAATTTAGTTGATAAACACCTGTGTGGTCAAGTTTATGTGTTTTTGTCTTTACTGTTAAACAAAATATGTGATAATATATTTGATGGTTTAAATGTGACTTGTATGTTATTTTTTCTTAAAATATTGGCAATCTTTTCAGAAATATTTCCAAAATAAGTAATCCTGCAAAATTTGGTAACTTTATCATTAGATAATTTAGGATATATGTTGTTACAAGCAATTTTAAATTTTTTATTGTTAATGATTCTATTGATGATTTCAATCTTAAATCCGTTATTTATTGCAATTGTTCTAATTATGTTTAGTTCTTTATTCAATTTATCCAAAGATAGCGGTACTGTAAAGGCCCTGTGTATCATAGAATTATAAGCAGAAATTTTTTGACAAAAGGGGTGAAATGAATTTGATGAAAGAGTAATATCTGTATATGTTGGTTTCCTAAAAATATCGAAATTAATTTTATTATATTCATTTATTAAAGTTAAATCTAAGAAATTAATTTTATGTTCAGTTTCTATTTCTTTTGTAAACTTAATTTTTGGATGAATACTGTTCAAAAAATTTTGAAAATTGTCTAATTGTCTTGTTGTTCCTTTAAAACAAGCAATAATATCATCTACATATCTATACCAAAATAGAATATGTTGTTTGCCTAATTCTGAATTCATAATTTTATCTTCAATATCTGACATGAAAATATCTGCTAATAAAGGACTAATTGGTGAACCCATAGCAAGACCTAAATTTTGAGTATAATATTTATTATTGAACTGGAGATAATTTTGTTCAATACAAAGTTGGAAAGCAGTAATAATATCATTCTTTATAACAATATTAGTGCGAGTTTTATCTAAAATATTTTCAATTAATTTTAAGCATTCATTAGGAGGAATATTAGGGAACATATTTGTAACATCAAAAGAAACCAAAAAGGACCCTGCTGGAATATTTTTATTTTTGATATTGGTAATTAATTCTAAAGAATTTTTTAAACTAAATTTGGATTTAAAATTTGTTGTATTTCTGAATATATTATTAATGTTTTTAGCTAAATTTCTTGTAGGAGCATTAATATATGATACTACTGGTCTTATAGGTGTATTAATTTTATGGTTCTTGATAAGTCCATATAATTTAGGGGCACATGCATTCATATTAATTAATCTTAATTTTTCAAAATTGTTATTAAAAATACTGTTGCAATTTTTTAACCAATCTTTTAATTTTGTTTGAAAATGTTTTGTTGGATCTTTTTTTAGTTCAGTTAATTTTTCATTATTAATAAAATTTTGCATCTTTGTTATATATTCATCTTTAGGCAAAATTACTATAGCATTGGATTTGTCTGCTTTCGAAACTATCAAATTATCTTTATTAATTTTTTCTTTAATAGAATTAATTGTAATTTTATCAAGTTTATTAATTTTATTAATGATTAAGTTTTTGTACTGAAAGGTATTATGAATTTTATTTCTAATATTCTGAGAATCATCATCCTTTTTCAAAATTACTTCAATTTCTGAAATTAAAATTTCGGTTCTATTTATATTGTTCATATTGGGCGCAAATTTTGGACCTTTTGATAGTAATTCTGTTTCATTATTGTCAAAAACTGTATTACTGTAATTGATAAATTTGGAACTAAATATTGCTTTCCTAGAATTGTTGTTATAGATGTCAGTTTTCTTAAAATTTTGAATATAGTTCAAATTATCTAATTTCTTTCGTTGTGTGAGGTATTTTTTATGTATGACTTTACTAATATTGTCTCTAATTATGTCATCTAAACTGTCAAACTCTATAGCGTGTAATTTGTATGAAAGTTCAGAGTGTAAAACTTTAATGTAGTGATTTAATACGTATCTTTGTTTATATTGGGTTCTACATTCTTCTTTCAACCAAACTCTCTGGGCAGCTTTAATTGCCTTCTCTGCTGCAATCGTGTTACTTCTCGTTGTGACATGTACATATTTGGGAACTATCTTCATTCTTAAACATTCTTGATTAAACCAAATGTTTTGACTTATTTTTCTCTGTTTAAGTTTAAGCTTCTTGTATAGTCTTTCTTGAACTGCCGTGCTGGCATTTTTTATGTAGTTAATATTTTCTGTCTTGACTATTTGGTAGAAATCCATGATGAAATAGAAAATTACTATGCGTACTACCAATAAGTATAATAAATTATTTTATTGACCGGTTTCAAGATTCACAAACGATCTCATCATCAGAAATGGTAAATAAAATTGTAAACAAATTATTATGACAGTTGACAAGGAAACTAAAATTGATAAAACAATACAAAAAATAATGATATCCATGAAACATGTTAACTAGATAACTGAATTTCAGTATTTACTTACGGGGCATAAGAAAACACAAAGGAAATTCGAATACCTCGTACCTTGAAGGGAAAAAACAATGAATTTAAAGAAAACCAATTCGGGAAAAAACAATAAATTCAATTGAAAAAACCTTCAAGTGAAATATCAGAACAGAAAAAATAAATCAATCAATATCCAAGAATTCTTGACAACTGCCAACTGCTAAACTTGAAAAAACTGCGAGGTCAAGTCTATGTCGTTCTGTCTTGACAACAGCCAACTGTTAATCTTGTAATAAACTAAAAAAAGAGAAATAAGTCAATAAATGTCATAATGAGAGAAACTGTAATACCGACACCTGAGAATTATAATTTTGATCAAAAGATAATTACAAAAGTTTAAATAAACTAGATTGTATTAAATCGACCTGGTCATTAAGTAAGTTATAATTTGTATCATTTTTATGTTTATAAATTTCTATAGACTCTAATATATCTAATTGATAACTCTTTACAAAATTAAACAATAATTTAGTATTTTCTGGAGGAGGGAATTGATGATTGTTATCAAAGAAATGATTAGCAAAACTTGAACGATCATTTTTTAAACGAAATGACCTTAAATGTTCATTGTACCTAATACGTATAGATCTGCCAGTTTGTCCGATATATATACTGTTACAGTCTAAACAATTTAGTTGATAAACACCTGTGTGGTCAAGTTTATGTGTTTTGTCTTTACTGTTAAACAAAATATGTGATAATATATTTGATGGTTTAAATGTGACTTGTATGTTATTTTTTCTTAAAATATTGGCAATCTTTTCAGAAATATTTCCAAAATAAGTAATCCTGCAAAATTTGGTAACTTTATCATTAGATAATTTAGGATATATGTTGTTACAAGCAATTTTAAATTTTTTATTGTTAATGATTCTATTGATGATTTCAATCTTAAATCCGTTATTTATTGCAATTGTTCTAATTATGTTTAGTTCTTTATTCAATTTATCCAAAGATAGCGGTACTGTAAAGGCCCTGTGTATCATAGAATTATAAGCAGAAATTTTTTGACAAAAGGGGTGAAATGAATTTGATGAAAGAGTAATATCTGTATATGTTGGTTTCCTAAAAATATCGAAATTAATTTTATTATATTCATTTATTAAAGTTAAATCTAAGAAATTAATTTTATGTTCAGTTTCTATTTCTTTTGTAAACTTAATTTTTGGATGAATACTGTTCAAAAAATTTTGAAAATTGTCTAATTGTCTTGTTGTTCCTTTAAAACAAGCAATAATATCATCTACATATCTATACCAAAATAGAATATGTTGTTTGCCTAATTCTGAATTCATAATTTTATCTTCAATATCTGACATGAAAATATCTGCTAATAAAGGACTAATTGGTGAACCCATAGCAAGACCTAAATTTTGAGTATAATATTTATTATTGAACTAGAGATAATTTTGTTCAATACAAAGTTGGAAAGCAGTAATAATATCATTCTTTATAACAATATTAGTGCGAGTTTTATCTAAAATATTTTCAATTAATTTTAAGCATTCATTAGGAGGAATATTAGGGAACATATTTGTAACATCAAAAGAAACCAAAAAGGACCCTGCTGGAATATTTTTATTTTTGATATTGGTAATTAATTCTAAAGAATTTTTTAAACTAAATTTGGATTTAAAATTTGTTGTATTTCTGAATATATTATTAATGTTTTTAGCTAAATTTCTTGTAGGAGCATTAATATATGATACTACTGGTCTTATAGGTGTATTAATTTTATGGTTCTTGATAAGTCCATATAATTTAGGGGCACATGCATTCATATTAATTAATCTTAATTTTTCAAAATTGTTATTAAAAATACTGTTGCAATTTTTTAACCAATCTTTTAATTTTGTTTGAAAATGTTTTGTTGGATCTTTTTTTAGTTCAGTTAATTTTTCATTATTAATAAAATTTTGCATCTTTGTTATATATTCATCTTTAGGCAAAATTACTATAGCATTGGATTTGTCTGCTTTCGAAACTATCAAATTATCTTTATTAATTTTTTCTTTAATAGAATTAATTGTAATTTTATCAAGTTTATTAATTTTATTAATGATTAAGTTTTTGTACTGAAAGGTATTATGAATTTTATTTCTAATATTCTGAGAATCATCATCCTTTTTCAAAATTACTTCAATTTCTGAAATTAAAGTTTCGGTTCTATTTATATTGTTCATATTGGGCGCAAATTTTGGACCTTTTGATAGTAATTCTGTTTCATTATTGTCAAAAACTGTATTACTGTAATTGATAAATTTGGAACTAAATATTGCTTTCCTAGAATTGTTGTTATAGATGTCAGTTTTCTTAAAATTTTGAATATAGTTCAAATTATCTAATTTCTTTCGTTGTGTGAGGTATTTTTTATGTATGACTTTACTAATATTGTCTCTAATTATGTCATCTAAACTGTCAAACTCTATAGCGTGTAATTTGTATGAAAGTTCAGAGTGTAAAACTTTAATGTAGTGATTTAATACGTATCTTTGTTTATATTGGGTTCTACATTCTTCTTTCAACCAAACTCTCTGGGCAGCTTTAATTGCCTTCTCTGCTGCAATCGTGTTACTTCTCGTTGTGACATGTACATATTTGGGAACTATCTTCATTCTTAAACATTCTTGATTAAACCAAATGTTTTGACTTATTTTTCTCTGTTTAAGTTTAAGCTTCTTGTATAGTCTTTCTTGAACTGCCGTGCTGGCATTTTTTATGTAGTTAATATTTTCTGTCTTGACTATTTGGTAGAAATCCATGATGAAATAGAAAATTACTATGCGTACTACCAATAAGTATAATAAATTATTTTATTGACCGGTTTCAAGATTCACAAACGATCTCATCATCAGAAATGGTAAATAAAATTGTAAACAAATTATTATGACAGTTGACAAGGAAACTAAAATTGATAAAACAATACAAAAAATAATGATATCCATGAAACATGTTAACTAGATAACTGAATTTCAGTATTTACTTACGGGGCATAAGAAAACACAAAGGAAATTCGAATACCTCGTACCTTGAAGGGAAAAAACAATGAATTTAAAGAAAACCAATTCGGGAAAAAACAATAAATTCAATTGAAAAAACCTTCAAGTGAAATATCAGAACAGAAAAAATAAATCAATCAATATCCAAGAATTCTTGACAACTGCCAACTGCTAAACTTGAAAAAACTGCGAGGTCAAGTCTATGTCGTTCTGTCTTGACAACAGCCAACTGTTAATCTTGTAATAAACTAAAAAAAGAGAAATAAGTCAATAAATGTCATAATGAGAGAAACTGTAATACCGACACCTGAGAATTATAATTTTGATCAAAAGATAATTACAAAAGTTTAAATAAACTAGATTGTATTAAATCGACCTGGTCATTAAGTAAGTTATAATTTGTATCATTTTTATGTTTATAAATTTCTATAGACTCTAATATATCTAATTGATAACTCTTTACAAAATTAAACAATAATTTAGTATTTTCTGGAGGAGGGAATTGATGATTGTTATCAAAGAAATGATTAGCAAAACTTGAACGATCATTTTTTAAACGAAATGACCTTAAATGTTCATTGTACCTAATACGTATAGATCTGCCAGTTTGTCCGATATATATACTGTTACAGTCTAAACAATTTAGTTGATAAACACCTGTGTGGTCAAGTTTATGTGTTTTGTCTTTACTGTTAAACAAAATATGTGATAATATATTTGATGGTTTAAATGTGACTTGTATGTTATTTTTTCTTAAAATATTGGCAATCTTTTCAGAAATATTTCCAAAATAAGTAATCCTGCAAAATTTGGTAACTTTATCATTAGATAATTTAGGATATATGTTGTTACAAGCAATTTTAAATTTTTTATTGTTAATGATTCTATTGATGATTTCAATCTTAAATCCGTTATTTATTGCAATTGTTCTAATTATGTTTAGTTCTTTATTCAATTTATCCAAAGATAGCGGTACTGTAAAGGCCCTGTGTATCATAGAATTATAAGCAGAAATTTTTTGACAAAAGGGGTGAAATGAATTTGATGAAAGAGTAATATCTGTATATGTTGGTTTCCTAAAAATATCGAAATTAATTTTATTATATTCATTTATTAAAGTTAAATCTAAGAAATTAATTTTATGTTCAGTTTCTATTTCTTTTGTAAACTTAATTTTTGGATGAATACTGTTCAAAAAATTTTGAAAATTGTCTAATTGTCTTGTTGTTCCTTTAAAACAAGCAATAATATCATCTACATATCTATACCAAAATAGAATATGTTGTTTGCCTAATTCTGAATTCATAATTTTATCTTCAATATCTGACATGAAAATATCTGCTAATAAAGGACTAATTGGTGAACCCATAGCAAGACCTAAATTTTGAGTATAATATTTATTATTGAACTGGAGATAATTTTGTTCAATACAAAGTTGGAAAGCAGTAATAATATCATTCTTTATAACAATATTAGTGCGAGTTTTATCTAAAAATTCTTTAGAATTAATTACCAATATCAAAAATAAAAATATTCCAGCAGGGTCCTTTTTGGTTTCTTTTGATGTTACAAATATGTTCCCTAATATTCCTCCTAATGAATGCTTAAAATTAATTGAAAATATTTTAGATAAAACTCGCACTAATATTGTTATAAAGAATGATATTATTACTGCTTTCCAACTTTGTATTGAACAAAATTATCTCCAGTTCAATAATAAATATTATACTCAAAATTTAGGTCTTGCTATGGGTTCACCAATTAGTCCTTTATTAGCAGATATTTTCATGTCAGATATTGAAGATAAAATTATGAATTCAGAATTAGGCAAACAACATATTCTATTTTGGTATAGATATGTAGATGATATTATTGCTTGTTTTAAAGGAACAACAAGACAATTAGACAATTTTCAAAATTTTTTGAACAGTATTCATCCAAAAATTAAGTTTACAAAAGAAATAGAAACTGAACATAAAATTAATTTCTTAGATTTAACTTTAATAAATGAATATAATAAAATTAATTTCGATATTTTTAGGAAACCAACATATACAGATATTACTCTTTCATCAAATTCATTTCACCCCTTTTGTCAAAAAATTTCTGCTTATAATTCTATGATACACAGGGCCTTTACAGTACCGCTATCTTTGGATAAATTGAATAAAGAACTAAACATAATTAGAACAATTGCAATAAATAACGGATTTAAGATTGAAATCATCAATAGAATCATTAACAATAAAAAATTTAAAATTGCTTGTAACAACATATATCCTAAATTATCTAATGATAAAGTTACCAAATTTTGCAGGATTACTTATTTTGGAAATATTTCTGAAAAGATTGCCAATATTTTAAGAAAAAATAACATACAAGTCACATTTAAACCATCAAATATATTATCACATATTTTGTTTAACAGTAAAGACAAAACACATAAACTTGACCACACAGGTGTTTATCAACTAAATTGTTTAGACTGTAACAGTATATATATCGGACAAACTGGCAGATCTATACGTATTAGGTACAATGAACATTTAAGGTCATTTCGTTTAAAAAATGATCGTTCAAGTTTTGCTAATCATTTCTTTGATAACAATCATCAATTCCCTCCTCCAGAAAATACTAAATTATTGTTTAATTTTGTAAAGAGTTATCAATTAGATATATTAGAGTCTATAGAAATTTATAAACATAAAAATGATACAAATTATAACTTACTTAATGACCAGGTCGATTTAATACAATCTAGTTTATTTAAACTTTTGTAATTATCTTTTGATCAAAATTATAATTCTCAGGTGTCGGTATTACAGTTTCTCTCATTATGACATTTATTGACTTATTTCTCTTTTTTTAGTTTATTACAAGATTAACAGTTGGCTGTTGTCAAGACAGAACGACATAGACTTGACCTCGCAGTTTTTTCAAGTTTAGCAGTTGGCAGTTGTCAAGAATTCTTGGATATTGATTGATTTATTTTTTCTGTTCTGATATTTCACTTGAAGGTTTTTTCAATTGAATTTATTGTTTTTTTCCCGAATTGGTTTTCTTTAAATTCATTGTTTTTTCCCTTCAAGGTACGAGGTATTCGAATTTCCTTTGTGTTTTCTTATGCCCCGTAAGTAAATACTGAAATTCAGTTATCTAGTTAACATGTTTCATGGATATCATTATTTTTTGTATTGTTTTATCAATTTTAGTTTCCTTGTCAACTGTCATAATAATTTGTTTACAATTTTATTTACCATTTCTGATGATGAGATCGTTTGTGAATCTTGAAACCGGTCAATAAAATAATTTATTATACTTATTGGTAGTACGCATAGTAATTTTCTATTTCATCATGGATTTCTACCAAATAGTCAAGACAGAAAATATTAACTACATAAAAAATGCCAGCACGGCAGTTCAAGAAAGACTATACAAGAAGCTTAAACTTAAACAGAGAAAAATAAGTCAAAACATTTGGTTTAATCAAGAATGTTTAAGAATGAAGATAGTTCCCAAATATGTACATGTCACAACGAGAAGTAACACGATTGCAGCAGAGAAGGCAATTAAAGCTGCCCAGAGAGTTTGGTTGAAAGAAGAATGTAGAACCCAATATAAACAAAGATACGTATTAAATCACTACATTAAAGTTTTACACTCTGAACTTTCATACAAATTACACGCTATAGAGTTTGACAGTTTAGATGACATAATTAGAGACAATATTAGTAAAGTCATACATAAAAAATACCTCACACAACGAAAGAAATTAGATAATTTGAACTATATTCAAAATTTTAAGAAAACTGACATCTATAACAACAATTCTAGGAAAGCAATATTTAGTTCCAAATTTATCAATTACAGTAATACAGTTTTTGACAATAATGAAACAGAATTACTATCAAAAGGTCCAAAATTTGCGCCCAATATGAACAATATAAATAGAACCGAAATTTTAATTTCAGAAATTGAAGTAATTTTGAAAAAGGATGATGATTCTCAGAATATTAGAAATAAAATTCATAATACCTTTCAGTACAAAAACTTAATCATTAATAAAATTAATAAACTTGATAAAATTACAATTAATTCTATTAAAGAAAAAATTAATAAAGATAATTTGATAGTTTCGAAAGCAGACAAATCCAATGCTATAGTAATTTTGCCTAAAGATGAATATATAACAAAGATGCAAAATTTTATTAATAATGAAAAATTAACTGAACTAAAAAAAGATCCAACAAAACATTTTCAAACAAAATTAAAAGATTGGTTAAAAAATTGCAACAGTATTTTTAATAACAATTTTGAAAAATTAAGATTAATTAATATGAATGCATGTGCCCCTAAATTATATGGACTTATCAAGAACCATAAAATTAATACACCTATAAGACCAGTAGTATCATATATTAATGCTCCTACAAGAAATTTAGCTAAAAACATTAATAATATATTCAGAAATACAACAAATTTTAAATCCAAATTTAGTTTAAAAAATTCTTTAGAATTAATTACCAATATCAAAAATAAAAATATTCCAGCAGGGTCCTTTTTGGTTTCTTTTGATGTTACAAATATGTTCCCTAATATTCCTCCTAATGAATGCTTAAAATTAATTGAAAATATTTTAGATAAAACTCGCACTAATATTGTTATAAAGAATGATATTATTACTGCTTTCCAACTTTGTATTGAACAAAATTATCTCCAGTTCAATAATAAATATTATACTCAAAATTTAGGTCTTGCTATGGGTTCACCAATTAGTCCTTTATTAGCAGATATTTTCATGTCAGATATTGAAGATAAAATTATGAATTCAGAATTAGGCAAACAACATATTCTATTTTGGTATAGATATGTAGATGATATTATTGCTTGTTTTAAAGGAACAACAAGACAATTAGACAATTTTCAAAATTTTTTGAACAGTATTCATCCAAAAATTAAGTTTACAAAAGAAATAGAAACTGAACATAAAATTAATTTCTTAGATTTAACTTTAATAAATGAATATAATAAAATTAATTTCGATATTTTTAGGAAACCAACATATACAGATATTACTCTTTCATCAAATTCATTTCACCCCTTTTGTCAAAAAATTTCTGCTTATAATTCTATGATACACAGGGCCTTTACAGTACCGCTATCTTTGGATAAATTGAATAAAGAACTAAACATAATTAGAACAATTGCAATAAATAACGGATTTAAGATTGAAATCATCAATAGAATCATCAACAATAAAAAATTTAAAATTGCTTGTAACAACATATATCCTAAATTATCTAATGATAAAGTTACCAAATTTTGCAGGATTACTTATTTTGGAAATATTTCTGAAAAGATTGCCAATATTTTAAGAAAAAATAACATACAAGTCACATTTAAACCATCAAATATATTATCACATATTTTGTTTAACAGTAAAGACAAAACACATAAACTTGACCACACAGGTGTTTATCAACTAAATTGTTTAGACTGTAACAGTATATATATCGGACAAACTGGCAGATCTATACGTATTAGGTACAATGAACATTTAAGGTCATTTCGTTTAAAAAATGATCGTTCAAGTTTTGCTAATCATTTCTTTGATAACAATCATCAATTCCCTCCTCCAGAAAATACTAAATTATTGTTTAATTTTGTAAAGAGTTATCAATTAGATATATTAGAGTCTATAGAAATTTATAAACATAAAAATGATACAAATTATAACTTACTTAATGACCAGGTCGATTTAATACAATCTAGTTTATTTAAACTTTTGTAATTATCTTTTGATCAAAATTATAATTCTCAGGTGTCGGTATTACAGTTTCTCTCATTATGACATTTATTGACTTATTTCTCTTTTTTTAGTTTATTACAAGATTAACAGTTGGCTGTTGTCAAGACAGAACGACATAGACTTGACCTCGCAGTTTTTTCAAGTTTAGCAGTTGGCAGTTGTCAAGAATTCTTGGATATTGATTGATTTATTTTTTCTGTTCTGATATTTCACTTGAAGGTTTTTTCAATTGAATTTATTGTTTTTTCCCGAATTGGTTTTCTTTAAATTCATTGTTTTTTCCCTTCAAGGTACGAGGTATTCGAATTTCCTTTGTGTTTTCTTATGCCCCGTAAGTAAATACTGAAATTCAGTTATCTAGTTAACATGTTTCATGGATATCATTATTTTTTGTATTGTTTTATCAATTTTAGTTTCCTTGTCAACTGTCATAATAATTTGTTTACAATTTTATTTACCATTTCTGATGATGAGATCGTTTGTGAATCTTGAAACCGGTCAATAAAATAATTTATTATACTTATTGGTAGTACGCATAGTAATTTTCTATTTCATCATGGATTTCTACCAAATAGTCAAGACAGAAAATATTGATTCTAAAGCTGCCTAAAGTTTGAATTAGACAAGATATGGAATTAATAATAAGTAAGAAGAAAAAAGTTTCGGAAGTACAATTTCGTAAATGTGCGAAAGTAGAAAAAGTTTTATTTCAAACGGCATGGTAACTATAAAAAAAATTAAAATTAACATATATTAAAGAAATAAACAAATATTACTATATATTAAAAAATAAACCGAACACAAAATTGAAAGTAAACTTAGAAACACAAGAAGTATATGCTTATTAGTTACAAATTGTATAATTATTTGTGCCATTTTTTTTTTAAAGTTTAAACTTTTAAATATATAATCTTGATAAAGCCTCCAACCAGAGGTAGTGTTTCATTTGCCATAAATTCACAAATATTACTAAACTTATTAGTTACACTCTATAATCGTTTCCATCATCTAAAAATTCTTCATTATCATCTTCATCGACATCCCGTAGAGTTTGATCTGGTGGTTGTGCTACATTATCTATAACATTGGCGTAATATTTAAGTTCAGGAAGTTCCCTCCATGTCTGACCAAAATGTTTCTTTAATAGTTTATCACAATCATCAAGTTTTTCTTGTTTAACTTTGTAGCCAATTTGTATTGGTGTTGCAGATATATGCGTAATGATTTACCCTTTCTAAGAATGCTTTTAAAAGCTCCAGTGTCGCTTCTGTAGTGTACTTCTCCTTTTACCAGAACATTTGTCTTGGTTTTCTGTAGGGAGATCCTTCGAGATGGTGCAAATTTGAAGTGCCACTGACCTGGCGGTTTCATTACATCTGAAATAGTGGATTTCCAGTCGCTAACTTGTATTTCATTTCCTAGTCGGTAAACCGTTCCATGTTCTTTATAAATTTCTCAGTATTGGTTTGGATCAATTATTGTGTCACATTTTATAATTTGTTTCTCTGTACGCCCGAAAACTCTGTCGGGCGGTATGTATGAATGTCCGGGCACTGGAAAAATTACATGAACTTCCTTTATATTTTGTGGTGCTCTATTGTTTAACCACATTGCGACCATTCCAATCATTGTTCCATTTTTGTTTTGGCCGGAACATCATTCACAGAAAATTTTAATGGTACGATAGCTCTCTAAATTTCAACATCAGATAGACAATGGAACACAGCTGAAGCGATCTGGTTTGAACCTCGAGCCTTTTCTGACTCCAGCCAAGTGTAAATGAAAACATAATCTTTATTTTGATTTGCTTTGGTGTGTCCCTTGCAAATTGTAAAATTAAAACAGTAAAGCTGCCGGCTGTAATATGCAGCTTGATCATCAGGTACACGTGGCAGAGTCATGTTTTTTTGGTGGTCAAATGAAAGTTTCAAGACCTCAGGCTCATCTGATTTCAGAAATTGAAAAAATGATCGATATATCAAAGTATGCAATCTATGTTCAGTAATGCGATTGGTTTTTACTGGTGCTTTAGATCTCTTGATCGAATCCTTCAGTTCTATACATTTAGAACATGCATCCGTTGCCGGCATACCAAACCCAATGTTGTAATTAATGACCAAGACCTTTCTCCTCGTCAAATATATGTATACAGGTTGTTCATATGCTGAGTACCAAATTAAAATTCTATTTCTTTGACTGCCCACATATTTTGCATAATTTGAATGCCCCATAAATTTTCACGAAAATTGATATCCTAGAACCTAGATGCTAAGGTTTAACTAACGAATGTTGAGGTATGAACATTTAGTGCCACTGTGGAATCAAGTTCCTGATGCTACTTCTAGTGACCAGCCTTACGGCACAAGCAACCGATAGGAATATGAAAGCAATAGAACAGATTGGGATCAAAAATAACTTCAAGGTTTCTAAAATTAATAGACTGCTTCACAGACAAATAAGAAAAATTAACTTCACTTCAGAAACCTTTTGAACCCTGCCGGTAACCCGTGAAATACTTGAAACTCTTGTACAAGAACCTAATTTCATATACGATAGTTAAATTCCCAAGTAAACTTAACTTTAAAGTTAATGGTGGTGTCGAGATACTGTAGATCACTAGACACAGTTAATAATACAGGTTAATTTTTAGGAATGTTCGTTTTTAAAGATTAATATTTATTCATTCATTTCTACGTACTAGGTTCTCCAGCTAGGTTCTAATAGTTCAAGTTAAATCTTAATGTGCGCAGAATACTGCCAATAATTACAGTTCCCTGTTTCATTTCTCGTCGTTTTGTTCCGAGATGGCGCTTCATGTGTATCAGCGCTCTTTCAACTTAAACTTTTAAAGAAACATTTCTATTTAGTAAAATCATTGTATCATACACAATGGTAAAATATACACACAATGAAGACAGTTTTGTCGATTTTATGTTGTGATTTGTGAATGTTAACTTTATCATTTTTTGACAATACTCGGAACATAATTCCTTGTTCCTTGAATAGTGGATAATAAGCACTATCATATCAATTGGTGTGCTTTTTGCCTCAAAAATTTAATCTTTCGGATATTTCCGTTTGATTTTCTGTTTCGTACATACAGATCGTTTATCTCGAGGTTTATCTATACGTTTTTTCATTATATCCTCGAATTAATTAGTGATTGTTAGGTAGGTACTTTATTTTCGAGTTTAATCGTTCCTTGTTCCTTGTGTCGTTAATTCCAATTAAATATACTAATACGGAGAATTATTATCCGATTATTTGCATTGCATTATTTGAGTATTTGAAAAATCTGGTGGGGATGTTTGATGATGTTATGCAATTGAAGACCGCATTGCAAAAAGGGGGAAAGTCACATTTTAGGGGAAAATTAGATTTTGTTACCAATAGGTAGTTCTAGTCATGCAGAATTCATTTTCATTACGTACAATGCAAGTAAGGGGATAGTCTCCACAAAATAAACATTTTAAAATACATGGACATTGCAAAAACGTGGAACGTCAATGCGATGCATTACCATGCCGAATTGGTGGAAGATTAAACACCTTTACAGTTTTTTAAAATGCTAAAGTTAAACCTTTGCCATTTGACGTCATAGATGTCGACCAAGCAATATTTCGGAACTGGTCAAGTTACCTCCAGTACAAGTATTTGAAAAATATCCATTTCCGACTAAACCTATTCGTGAACTTCAAGTTAGTCTTAGTCTTCTTCAATGCAGCAACCCCCAATAAGCCAAGCCAACGAATTCTTCTTATCAGGAAAATTACATAAAGGCACACTGAGAAAAATGCATTGTTACATATACAAGAAAAACACTTTCTTTTACTACTCGTAGCTGTTAAATAGGCGCCAAAAACAAGACATAATATCAAATACAACTACAAATTAATATACTCGTTGTTGTATATTATGCTCTAAATAACTATTAATATTACACTTACCAGTTGTTGTATCATCTACAACTACAATGTAGTATACCCACTGGGTGCGTATTTTTTAATTTTACAACTACTTGTTTGTATTGCATAGTTCATAATACATTTTATGTAGTGCCTATTATGATATAAAACATAACATTTCTTCTTGTATAAAGTTACAATAATCTTTATTATAAAATACTCTCAATTGTTCGTATTATAATACTATGTGTACTAAGAATTCTTAATAATAATAAGTTAACCCCACACGCCAAAAGACAGTGACATAGTAATTAAACTCGACACGTGTTTCGCTGACCACGTCAGCATCCTCAGGAGTTATCAGCGAAACACGTGTCGACTTTAATTACTGTGTCACTGTCTTTTGGCGTGTGGGGTTAACTTATTAAGAATTCATAGTGAATTTACGTTCTCGATCCAACCGCTGTGTGGAAAACTGGGTGTGCGTACCGCACTGGCACGTACGTATGCACGCAAGGGGGCAAACAAACTCACGTTGCTGTATGCAGAGTGGAAAAGTATAACTATTTAAAAAGATAAATATTTATTTTGCTGAAATAAACAAATAAAATATGTCTATTTAATATAAATAATAATGCAGTTTTCCAACGCTGAAGCACCCCTCGATGCACCCTTACAGGCAATCCATTTTGGGGAATCATTCTTTTTCCAATAGAAGTTTAAATGTTTCTTCGTCAATATAATTATCTAAATAAGAACAAAGAAATTAGAAATATCCTTTACAATCCTTGCTGCTACAATAATTTTCTGTTGTTGGCTATCATAGGAAAACAATGCCAACTCTATTTACTTGACATCAAATTAATTTAAATCAAAAATATATTCCATCAACGCACCCACACACAACCCACAGAGTAATTCAAAAAGCAAAAATGGTGTGGAGAGTACTTTTAGTTTAATATAGATAAATTTGATCCATCTGTGGTTTTAGATTTGAAATATTTGAGGTTATGTACAAAATACACGTGGGTCTCTTGTGCTTTTCGAATTATGATTTCAGAATCAGAACGCCATACGACAAATACATGCTTTTGATAATTAGATGAATTCCCTGCATCACACTAGCACCTTACCTTTAAAAACCGGAATTAGATAAGTCAGATTCCAATTTTCTAAATGTTTCTCCATGATGAAGGGCACTAACTCTAATAAAATACCCTGACGAGACCACTTCATATCAATATCACGTATCACAAATAAATTGTAAATTACGGTACACGTAAATGTAAATTGGAAGCAAAAAAATGCTGCTCTACAACGGTTATTGGCGGTTGGGCTGAACGCGAAGGAGACTGCAGACGGACGACGGTTGAGGATTGTGATTGTAGAGTAGAAACTTCAAGAACTCGGTCTGCTCAGCGCATGTGCACCTTTTAAAACTGGTCACTTAAGTCAACCAATCGTATTGCAAACTGCTTCCGTAGTTGTATGATATACAATGTTAACGTTGTTTTATTAGCATATTAGCTTATACAACTACGACGTAGTATTACATACAAAGGCAGTTGTGTTTTTTACCAATACAGTTTACTAATTTGTATTTGTGTGACTTAGAAGGTGTAGTTGGGACAGTTGCGTCTACTAGATACAACCCTTACTATTTGTTATAGTTTTCAGAAAAAGAAAAACAATACTAGACTGGTAGCTTTAAATACCATAAGTACATTTTTCTCAGTGCAAAACAATGAAAGTTATAGCTTTTATACTTTTAGCTTTACTGCCTATATCTTTTGAGAAATATAAGGTCTTGCAGCACCTAAAGTAATTTTGCGGACTTAAAACAAAGGAATTTTATTTTGAGAATCTGATGTTTATGTTCTATTGATTAGGTTGCGTTAAAAATGATTACAGAAAACTGCAGACCACTGGTTTCGTCTTTGTGCATGGGACTCATCAGTTTCACTTATTACATCTAAACAATTCGTAAAGTAATTGGCGCTTGCTCATATATGATCAACGTATGTTAGCATATAAGCAAGTTAGTTGCGTATAAAATGAATGTAGAAAGCACTGCACTGATGAGTCCCACAAGGACGAAATCAGTTGTCTGCTTCTGTAATCATTTTTAACGCAACATATTTAATATAACCAAAACGAACCTTGTTCGTTGAAGTAATGTACGTAAAGATACGTTAACAAGGTTTCAATACCAGTGGCTGGAGTAACAATCTGTGATATCTTCTAGTATTAGAGATTATGGGTAAATAATAAGAATATCCCAAATAATATTTAAATTATTTTATTGTAGTCCTCACACGTTCAAAGAATCAAAACGACTAACTAACAAAGACAACTGTATGTATACTCCATATAAGAGTACATAATAATACATTAGAAGCTTGTATAAGTTTGTATATACTGAAACCAAACACAGCTCCTTTTAATTTCAGTTTTCTTAACCATAACATACACATTATTATAATTTACGACTGCTGTTGCTCCAAGTCGCATATAAGTGTCGATATATTTTTGTTTATATCTATTCCAATACTCCCACTCAAAAATTGATCGATATATGAGATAAAAATAATAATAATAATATTTACATTATGTTATGTTATGTTAAAAATATGTGATATCTTGTGAGGACAAACGTATTGTTATTTTCATGGGGTAATTATATATTGGTCCAACATTTGTTGCAGAGGATTGGGGAAAACCCCAGTAAAAACCCAATCAAACCACAAATAACAGACAAAATCCAAAAATTATATTTAAAGTCTTCATTCCAATCCCATCTGAAATCTTAGCTGATGGAATCGAGGTGCTGGAAGCTGCTTTGTAAATGCATCAGTCAGTTGTTCACCTGTTGGAACATATTTAAGAATTACTTTCTTTTGTTCTATCTGCTCCCTTGAAAAATGATATTTTAATATCAATGTGTTTTGACCGTTTATGACTAGTTGGGTTGTTGGCTATGGATATGCAACCATTATTATCTTCAAAAATAATTATTGGTTCTGTAATGACTATATTTATATCATGTAAAAGTGATTTAAGCCATAATGCTTCTCTTATCCCTTCAAAAAGAGCCATATATTCAGCCTCGGAAGATGAAGCTGCAACTGATTTTTGCCTTCTAGTATTCCAACATATGGTACAATTATCATATAATTTGAATATATACCCTGTTGTACTTTTGCGATCAGTTTCATTAGTACCCCAATCAGAATCAACAAATCCAACTAGTACATTATTATAAGAACCTCGTTTATATTTTAATTTACGTTCAACTGACCCTTTAATATATCTTAAAATGCGTTTAAGACATTGCCAAAGTTCTTTATTATTTTTACTTTGGTATTTACTTAGTAGATTAACAGATGTACACAAATCTGGACGTGTGCACAACATTACATACATTAAGCAACCAATAAGATTTCTACATGGTGCTGCACAATTTTCGTCAGAGTTTAGAGCTTTGTAGTCTAATTTGTTCGGTAATGGTGTACCAACGGACTTACAATCACTCATGTTAAATTTACTTAAAACTGTTTTCAAGTACGTACTCTGATCTAATGTAATTTCATTTACATTTCATTCAACTTTTATTCCGAGAAAATATTTTATATCTTTCATATCTACCATACAAAATTGGGTCATTAAATACTTTTTAAAATTGGTCATTGTATTATTTTCACTTGTAACAATTAAAAGGTCGTCCACATATAAAATAACATAAATATTTTTAGTTATATGACCTCTATCTAAGAAGTATAAACAACGGTCTACTTTAGAATTTTTAAAATTCTGTGCTTTTAACACTTCATCAAAACGCTCGAACCAACATCGAGATGACTGTTTTAAACCATATAATGATTTATGTAATTTACAGACTTGATCTTTGTCAGCTGTGAACCTATCGAGAACACACATATAAATCTCTTCTTTTAAAATGCCATTTAAATATGCTGTTTTAACATCCATTTGATGTAATAATAAATTATGTTGGTTTGCAAATCCTACAAGAAATCTAAAAGTTGAAATTCGAGCAACCGGAGCAAAGGTTTCATTATAGTCCAATAAATATTGTTGACTAAAACCTCTTGCCACCAGGCGGGCTTTATATTTATTTGGGTTTCCATTTTCATCATTTTTAATAGTAAGTACCCACTTACAATCTACTATGTTCTTACCAGATGGTCGGGAAACTAACGACCAAGTCTTATTAATTAAAAGAGAATTAATTTCATCTTTGATTGCTTGCTCCCACTGAAAACTATCATCTCTATTTTTTATTTCACAGTAGGATTGAGGAATAGTATTAATAAGTGATTGTGCACACAAAATATAATCATCGTCCTCTTTATATGAGACAATAGGGAGAGTTTTAATTCTGTCACTCCGTCTAATTTTAGTACATTGTTCTGCACTTTCGGAGTTTACTGTTGACGAAGACTCACTATGTTCACTATCTGATTTACCTGTTTTTAATTCTACAGGTTTAGATGGGACATTTACTACTTTTGTAGTAGTATTAGGAAATTTAATTAAATTGGTGTTTTCAATGTGAACCCCTTCATCAAGGTTAAATAATGGCCTTGATGTTTTGAAATTTCCTTCATCGACAATAACATCACGTACTGTGATGAATGTCTGAGTCTCTACATTGAAGACTTTACAACCGTTTGGTTCATACCCAACCAGTATTCCTTTGAATGACTTTTTGTCAAACTTACTTTTTCTGGTTTTGTTGTGGACGTACACGGTAGAACCAAATATTTTTAAATGATTTATTCTGGGGTTTTTGCCATGCCACAGTTCAAACGGTGTTTTGTTTTGTGCTAGAGCTTTAGTGGGCGTTAAATTTATTAAATATACTGCAGTGAGTACTGCTTCACCCCAAAATCTTTTATCTAACTCTGCACCATGTACCATTGCACGGGCCTTTTCAGTAATTGACCTGTTCATTCGTTCCGCTACTGAATTTTGTTGCGGAGTATATGGTACAGTTAAATGATAAGTTATGCCCTTGTGAACACAGAAGTCTTTAAATTCGTTTGAGATATATTCGCCCTCATTATCACAATATAAATTGACGATTTTGCAATTAAAGTGTGCTTCACTTTTTCCTACAAAGTCTTGAAAAACTTTCAAAACTTCCGATTTATTTAATAATAAATAGATGACTGTATAGTGTGTGAATTCATGAATGAAACTGACAAAATAATTTTTACAATTAATGGTCGATGGAGTTATTGGACCACATACATCTGAGTGAATGATAAATAAAGGTCTTTTAATATGAGTTTTGTCTTTAGCTTTTGAAAAAGGAAGTCGCGCTTGCTTTCCATAAACACAAGCTTCACATATATCTTCAGTTGGATTAATATTAGTTAAATAATTACTATCTTCGACCATATCTTTAGTTTTTATTTCGAGAAATTTCTGTTTTCCAATATGGCCTAAACGTTCATGCCACATTTTATATTTATTTACTAGTAAATTTGTACTAGTATTTGCTTGATTACTTAAGTTGTTGCTAACTATGTTTTTGTTTATTTTAAAATTCACACTCGTTAAATTATTCAAGGGCTTACCTGTTAATATTTTCTTACCACCCTTGTTTATGCTCACCCCACCGGTTGTATCAAAAATGACTGTCCAGTTACACCCAGATTGGTGATGACTTGAATGGTTCCTCTTCGAGTTGCAGTTATCGACACGTCTGGTTTGGCCACTGCAATTTTCCATGGAATTGGAAGTTCGGTAAAACTTGTAAAAACGTCAGGCTGATTCACCAAATGGTCTGTTGCCCCTGAATCTAAGATAAAAGTAATTTCCCCTGCTTCCTTTTGTACTTTGCTTCCATGTCCAGCCATAAATGCAAAACTCTCGCCATTTGTTGTTGTTTGAATAGTTTGTAATGTTCTGTTGATTTCTGGTTTTTGTTGATTAAGCATCTTCTTATAATAATAACAGTTTCTTTTTATATGATTCTTTCTTCCGCAGTGATCACATGTTATATTAGAATATTTGAAATTTTTATATCCTCGGTTTGCATATTTGCTCGAGTGGAACGGTCTTTTATCTTGATGCGAATGATAAACTTTATAGTTTCGGTGCGAAGTTTTTACATTTCTTTTTGTCGGTCTTTCCCTTTGCTTTGTTTCTGTCATCAATACTTTACTGCTAATTTCGCCACTTTCATTCTTTAATTTAGTCTCATGATCAAGTAATCTTGCTTTAACAAATGCAAGACTTAAATTGTCTTCTGACAGCGTTTGAATAGCGGTAACAATACCATCGTAGGATGACGGTAAAGTTAAAAGCAGGTGAGCAACTTTACCCATCTCAGTTTGATTTCCTCCCGCTGCCAGTAATTCTACCATTAGTTCTTCAAATATAAGAAAATGTTGCATTAAAGGTGTATCACCCTTAAATTTGAGACTAAGTAATTTCTTTTGAATAGCCAACTGGGTTGCTAAACTTTTCCGTTCGTATATTGCATCCAAATTCCGGATAATATCACGAGCAGTTGCCTCCTCTGTCACAATTCCAAGTAGTGTATCGCTAAGGTACTCAACAATGGTAGTTTTAGCAAGCCGTTCAAGTCTAAGCCACTCCGCCTCAGGTATTTCTGGAGGATCCTGGTCAAGCACTTGTAAAGCATCATCTTCATTAAGTAGGGCTCGCAGACGAAATTTCCATATGCCATATCGTTCACCACTAAATGATTTAATATTTCGTCTGTTTTTCTTATTATTATTTTCCATTGTCACTAACACACTAATTACTATATTTAATCTAAACTATATTTATTTGCCACTATATAAACTGTTTTTTATTGCACTCCGTTCACGACCCGTATATATTTATAACCGGTAATACCTGGGCCCATAACCTATTAGAGATTATGGGTAAATAATAAGAATATCCGAAATAATATTTAAATTATTTTATTGTAGTCCTCACACGTTCAAAGAATCAAAACGACTAACTAACAAAGACAACTGTATGTATACTCCATATAAGAGTACATAATAATACATTAGAAGCTTGTATAAGTTTGTATATACTGAAACCAAACACAGCTCCTTTTAATTTCAGTTTTCTTAACCATAACATACACATTATTATAATTTACGACTGCTGTTGCTCCAAGTCGCATATAAGTGTCGATATATTTTTGTTTATACATACATCTATTCCAATATGTAGTACAATAAAATATGGATTTATTTCTATAATTCAATGCCTGACGGGGTATTTGCTCGAGGAGTTGTTGTTTGGACGGTCCAGTACCACTCGTTTATGTTATCTTATAATAATATTATCAAAGTGATTCTCTTCAAAATGAGTTTATTATATTACTTATTTATATGACCTTACTGAGAAAAAAATAAAAAATGAATAAATTTTAATTTCAAAAATTCGTTCTTTTATATTTAAAAAGTACAGTGTCTAGTGATTCAGGTAAAAAATATTCAGATGTTTGCGTTAAGTTGAACGATGGCGATACTGTTTTGAATATTAAAGTTAATGTTCTGCAAATAATAGAAAAATTGACATTCCCCCTTTTTGCAGTGTGGTCTTCAATTATTTTAGTCTCAATAATTGCGTTCCCTTAGTGTTTTAGCCTTTAGGTACGTATATTTCGCCGCGAAACCCTTCATATCTCTTATCTAAGTCTCATCCTTTACAATATATCTATTAATTAGGGGCAACACGACCAGAGAAAATATAACGGGGAAGAATTATTTTGTCATTTCCTTCGGTTTCAATCAGCTTATGTCACTTTACTGCCGATGAATGAATGAAGAAAGAGGTGTGGAAAATTTAAAATCGGAGTAACGCATATCAATAATTTATTGAAAAACACGTCATACTGCAAACACGGCACATTGAAATGTACCTAACCTAATTTGAATTTGTTTACTAAACAGGCATGCAGATACTTAAAAATAAAATTAGGTACATTGCATACGTCATATAGTTTTCAGTAAAATTCATTTTATTTGTGCATATTATGGAAGAATTCTTTATAAATCTTGTAACTTGTAAGTGTCCTCTGGAAAAATTAAAATTGTGCGGAAACCAAATATGTATTTACAGATAGTAGATGAAAAGGTAGCGACAACTTTCCATCTCACTTGCGCAGCGGTCCAACACCCTACTGTAAAGATGGGACAATTGCGTTATTTTGTCATATTGACGTGATTTCAGCGAGTAAAAATGTTGCCTCCATTGAATGAGAGTAAATGATTAAATTACGTTTCAAACCCAGTCCTGAATAGTAAATAATAACTAAATAATGCACATGCACATTACTTCGCTATCTACATATTTATATCATGTTACCAAAATTTGAGTTGAATATTTGTACAGGCTTTGCAAAGTTATTAAACAAAAAATGGGCGACAGTGACATTTCGTTTTGGCAGTGTCGTAACTGGAGATGAATGTTGGTTCCATCATTATGATCCAGAAACTAAACGACAAAGTATTGAGTGACATCATGTGAACTCACCAAAACCAAAAAATGCCAAAGTGGTGGCCTCCGCTGGTAAAGTTATGGTTACAGTTTTCTGTGACTCTGAAGGTTACAGTTTCTTGAGAAAGGACAAACAATAAATGCAGATCGATATGCGGAAACCCTTAAGCTGAAACGAGCGCTTCGTAATAAACGGCCTGATCGAAGAGTTCTTCTGCAACACAACAATGCAAGGCTACGTGTCGCTAGGTCAGTCGTTGGAAAAACTGCGAATTATGAATGGGAAATTCTTCGGCACCCTGCGTATAGTCCTGATGTAGCTCCTGATTACCATCTGTTTCATAAAATCAAAGAACCGATGAGAGGGAAGCACTTTAGCGACGACGACGAGGTGAAAAATGCTGTTCGACGTTGGCTGAGAAAAGCCGAAACGAAGTGCTACCGTACTGAAATTTTTAAACTTGTGGAAAGTTGGCAGCGCTGTGTAGATCGAAATTGTGACTATGTGGAGAAGTAGAAAAATTATTATATTTTAACGTCATGTTGTTATTTCCGCAATAAAATAAACTTAATAAATAATTGAATGTTGCTCACTAGTTTTGGTACGACCCTCGTATGGCTGCCTGGCCTGCCCCAAGGGTTATGTCCATCAAATCAATATTTTATTTGGTTGACGTAAAGTAGGAAAGTAATAATTAGTTACTTGATCTGTGAAAGAATGCGTTGTATTTCATTCTGTAAAAATTTAAGTATTTTACCTACATGGTCGTTCAACTGTTCAGCGTCTGCGTCAGCTTTTATGTTTAACAAATCCAATAATTTTGTCTGGTTGATGTGAGGAAAGAAAGCAAGGAAGCAATTAGGATTGACCTCTGCAAAAAAGTGTTATAAAATTACTTCTGCAAAAATGGGTGGTTGTTGAGCTGTTCAGTGCGTAAAAAAGCGAAAATGTTTTTGTCCACGACTACCTTATAATATACTCTTTATACTTGTGTTTCTTCAATCATAATTAGATACATTAATCACTGCAGTGATTAATGAATATTATTCACTACACCAACAGGAACATCGCTTTGACTCTTTTTTACATTTATTTAGTAGGCCGCGATCACGATGTGTCAGTTCAAATTGAAACGTCAAATCAGCATGGTTTGCTGTTAATTTGATATGCATATTCTAAAAAAGAAGATAAATAATGAGTAGTGAGAGTGAAAACGAGGTTTCTTTAACAGCACCAGCAATAAAAGAAGCTGCAGAACTTGCCTCATTAGATTCATTGCCCAAAAAACCAAGAAGATTATACCTGAGAGCGTATGTATGAATCTTTCTTACACTGGAGAACTGAAATGAAGGTAAATTCTTTCTGAGAATCTGTTTTGATAGCCGTGGACAAAGTATAGTATACAACTCGTTATAATGATGCTATTATTACCTTGGATGATTACAAAACTCGCTCGTTTCACTCGCTCGTGTTGTAAACTTCATCCTCGGTAATAATAGCATTCATTATAAACTCGTGTATAATATACTATTAATTACTTACATAATAAAGTTATAACCAAATGCTTTTCAGTGTCAAGATTTAGGTCCAAGACACTTTGGATAATGAAAAATGTAAATGTTAAACCACGTGTTTATTTGCATTGTTACATATTCATTTCATTTAAATTCCGAAAGAAATTATTACGTGTATATTTATAAAGTACTACATTATTATAGGTACCTACCCTGAAAAAAATCATGTCGCTAAAATTGATCGTTTAGTAGAAATTAAATAATCAACAATTGCAGTGTTATTTCTGGGATTCTGGGCCTGAAGAGGTGAGACTATTTTTCACGTGCATAATTTAGCCAATGAAATTACCAGCTGGTCGGCACTTGTTAAGGCAAAAGTTGTCGTTGCCTTCTTTTCAGTACCTTATTGATTATGAACTTGGGCTGCCATCTAGTTAGTTTTCTTAATAATTGTTTTGCACTACAACCAGAGAATAGATACTATTCTGTGCTATCACCTTGAATGCTAAACGAGTTCTATATTTCACACGTGATCATTTGGTTACTCACATATAGATGGCACAGTCAGACGTTGTCACTTTCAAATTTCCACCTCTATTTATTAACAAGTGGATTCACGATTGCTCGATTCCTCGTATTTAACGTATACCTGCCGGTATAGTTAAGTAAAGAAACACCTATAGTTTCGGTTAGCGAATAGTTTGTTTATATTTAGATTTCTGCGTTGTTTCAAGTTACGTAGTTAGATAGGTACATAAACTCTGAATCATATTACTTGGCGTCAGCGGCGTAACTATAAATTTTTGGCCACCCGCGAAAAAATCCAAAAGGCCTTCACCCGCGGGGGGTGTGGGGGGCGGTAGCCACCCACAAAGCGGGGGTCCGGGGGATTATCCCCCGGTTATTTAAAAAAATAATTAGTGGTACTGGATCCTTCGAGCAAATACTCAGCCACGCATTGAATTATAGGTATACATATAACAAATCCACATTTTTTGTACTACGAGATATCACAGTATTGAAACATTCATAACGTGTCTCTACGTGATGTACGTAGATTCATTTCACGGCTTATTCCAAATTATGTTGTAAGGTATTTAAAATGATTTAAGAAAACTGCACACTACTGATGATTCGTCCTTGTGGGACTCGACAGTGCAGTGCATTTTGCATTCATTTTATAAGCAAATAACTTGCTCACAAGCTGACCACCGTCGATTAGACATAATCAATACTAGCTATCTGGAGAAACATTATGTGATATCTCGTACAGAAAATCAGGATGTGTTCTATAATTCAATGCCTCGCGGGGTCGCGGGGCATTTGCTCGAAGTGTAGTTGTCCGAACAATTCAATCAATCATTGCACCTAAAAATAAAGCTATGTATAAGGCCATGTACTCCAGAGATTCTATTTTCACTTGGCAATTTTTCTGCAAGACTTTCTGGAGTCTGGCACGTACAGGAGATTTTAAATCTTCTCCCTACTGTGTCTCCGCCACGTTTCTTCTTTCGCTCTTTTTATGGCGTCGGCGTATTTTAGACGGAACGCTTTGTAATCTTCCCACCTACCAGTCCTTTTGATCCGGTTGAAAAGCTAGCGAGTCTTTTCCCTTTGGAAGGAAAGTTTCGGATTCCACTACCGGATTTCTCGTTTAATGTTCATCACCTTCAATACGCAATCGTAAGCTCCAATAATGGTTGATTTGATGATGTTCATCAGTTCTACGTCCACCGGCATTCCCAAAAGTGACAAACATTCCTGCTCTAGTCTCTCCTTGAAGAGATTCTTGTTGCAGATTCTTGGATTCCTGATGTATGTTTTATCTTTCCCCATTGGCAATGCTATTTTAAATCTTACTTGCGTATGGTTCAAGAGTGGTTGTTCGTGCGACATATTATAACAGTCATTTATTTCGCTGTACACCCTTGGCGTGTAGATAAAAATCAGATTGCAGCTTCGGAAGTAACTTGTATCACTGTGTGTATCGTCATCCGAAAATTACAAGGTTGTAATGTTTTATAAGCTTCATTTCTATATTTATACTAAAGTACTTTGTAACACCAGTAATAATAACAAACTAGCAGTAAACGAGTTCTGGGTCAGAAACCGGGCTCGTGGGCTTTTCCTTCCGAATCAATCCCCGCTTAAATGGCTCAGTTGTATCATTGGATTATTCTTCGTCGAACACAGCAACTGTAGAACGTTGATTCCATTTATATGGGTCCCATCAGTGCGGAGAGCTATGCCATGATTATGTTCGAAAAGATAATGTCCCGCTCTCTACTTTCTTATAAATGTCTGCCTGAGTCAAGTATAAGCAACTGACTCAAATAGTTGAATTACCGACTAATAGAATATTTTGTAAAAATTTACGCTTATTGCTGTAAATATGACACACTGAAGTATAAAGTCACTATGTATTTAGCAAAACATAACAAAATAACTTTTAAAAGCATGAAACGCAGGCAAGGCAAATAAAACGACATGTGCAGAAATACAATAACTTTATTCGATTTTATCAATTTAAATGAGTTTGCAAAAGAATTAGTCGTTTATTTCGTATCGCTTTTTGTTAATTTCACACATGCTGCACTACTATTTAATAAACATTATTTAAGAACTGCACTTTTTACTTACTTTTTATTATAGGGTAAATCCTGGAGAGATGTCGTTTTTTTAAATTAATCAAATAAAAATTTCCATTGATAAAAATAATAGTTTATTCGATATACCACATAAAATATATTCATTTAGCAATATCATAATAAGATTTTAAACTTCTTAGTGCAAAATTAGGTAACATTTTTTTAATTTAACAAAAACTGCTCTTCATTTGGCATCTCTCCCACATTATAAGGGAGACATGACAACTACCTCTGGGAGAAATGCCAATGCCTTAGTTTTATAAAACTAAAAATTTTCCGCATGGTTGACATAATATATTAACATAAATTTTGTGCACCCTTTGTGCAACCAACAGCTGCATTGTACGCACTGTATCCAGTCTTCTTTCTTTTTAGTGTTATTGTACTCTCGCAATTTGTTTCAACAAATTCTTCAAAATTAATGTCCGAACTGGTGTCATGAATTGAAGGATCATATGCAGAAAAACTTGAGGAGCTACTTTGTTTGCGCTTCTTATATTTTCCTACAAGTTCTCCCTTTTCGCCTTTTTGCCTTTCCACTTTCTAATATTAATTCCTTTGTTTAAACCAGACCCTCCCAGAGTCCCAGGTTTTGGTGCGACAGCATTTTGTTTTTCTAGTTTTAATTTTTTTCTTTTCTTCCATTACCCTACGTTTTTCGACGTTACTTGCAGCTGTTTACTGTTTACTTTTCTAGGTTTCGCATTATTGGCTACTTGAGTGTCTCAATTTCTTCATTGCCCTCTGACCAGGCACCGCGCGAATTACTTTTTCTTTTATAAAACGTTGGCATTTGTGGAAAAAACACATACAACGTTGTTGGCGTCTCACCCCCTTTAAAATCGGCATCTCTCCCAAACTTATGGGAGAGATGTGGAACGTTACAACTTAGAATCACTGTAGGTAGTTTAAACTAACCGGACTTCGTCTAAAAATAACCTTACAAACTGCATTTCAACGCAACATCACATTTATTCGCGAATTTTAATCATTTAATTCAAAATTATAATTGTAGTGATAGTCTACAAACACAGAGTACACATATCTGAACGACTGATGTAGTAGCTAACTCCATTTAATTTTTTAAAGTTTAGATGAGAACAATCGGCATCTCACCCATACCGGCATCTTTCCCGGATTTACCCTGTAAAACACTTGAATCTGATAATTTACACTTTTTTATTAAACACTGTTAACAATTGTTTCTCTCCTACACTGTAGCTTCTTCAGAACTTACAAACTATATGTAAGGGACAAATATTTTACTTAAATACTAGGTAGTTAGCCTATCATAAATATTTATTACTCTTGCTGAAGGTCCGGTTGTTCAGGTACACAGAATAAATTTAACAAAGGGGAATTACATATTTACATCTGTTTGGTCATTTAATAAATATTTTGTAGGCTTAAGTACTTATTTTTTAGTGTGGTTCTCAGATACAACTTTTTAGGTAGGTATCTTTCTGTTCTTACAAAGTAAAGCATTAGGGCCCGCCGCACATTGGACCCAGGGTAGACGCAGCAGAGATATAGGGCAGACAGAGCAGAGAAACAGGCCTTTGTTAGAGCACCGCATATTGCACGCAGCTGAGACAGAGTATTTAGTAGCAGAGTACCGTTTTTGTACAAATAATGTTAAACGCTTTTGGTGAATTTTTAATGGAGCAAGAGCTAGAGTCTGAATCTGACTTAGAATTTTTGATGTTGCTATACCAAATCAGCAAAAAAAACAAAACCATTTGGAAACACGCATAGGTATTTAACTAAAAGAACCACTCATGGAGAATATTTATTATCCATTTCGATTAACTATAATTCAGTTTGAGGAGATCCATCAATTTATTGAAGAAGAAATCAAAGATAAAGAGTGTAATACGCAGACACATATTGAGACAAATGTAAACAAATATGTGTATTCCAAAGATTCATGACAGAGGACATAGGAAAATTGTGAGGAAACCACAATTCGACAGAGTCCATAGGAAACTCTTCCTCTGCTGCGCCTGCGCTCTGTTCAATATGCGTTAATCGGTTTAAACCTATGGTTCACAGATTTCACTCTGTCTCGGCTGTTCCAATGCTGCCTCTGCACTATGTTCAATGTGCGGCGGGCCTAATGCTTTACTTTAATATATGTTACTTGCATTTTATGTGGAAATAATTATTGTATTACAACATGATGTTTAAAACTAATTAAAAATATGTTATTTTCAGGAGTAATTTTATGCTCACGTAAGCGTGGAGTTTTTGAGAATATTTTATTTTAAAACAAACTCACTTTTTATGTACGCGTTTATAAAACAAAAGAAGATCTAAACGACTTAAATGTCACAGCGTAGGTACCTAAATAAATGCACTTATTTTACAAACCTAAAATAGTGGGGAACACATCTAAGCGATTCTTGTATAAAATAATAGAAAGTTCTTTTGAGTACGTGCAACCGAATCTGCAGCAGCTTAGTTCTTGACTGCTGAATGTAGAACTCAGAAGTGTAGACATGAGACTCTTCTTAGTGTTGGTTGTTTTCACAACTGGTCTAAATTTCGAAGTGTTAGCAAATCACGCAGTCGAAAGTAAGTACAAATAATCCTTCACTTTTCATAATAATTATCTTGTTCGTAAACCGTATGTTTTATTGTAAACCGTAAATACAATATTACAATAGCTGGAACACAGCACCTAGTTCGATTTTTGCTTTTTTTCCGTTATGCTCGAATATAGATAAGGTGTCAATTCTTGTATCTGCAATGCAATACTTTTTGTAAATATTTCGTGTAAAACTAATAATATACAAATGTTGAGTTTAGTTTATTTCTTAGAACTGTTATAGGAATATTGAGAAATAAATTCACGCCAAAAGAAAATTTTTATTTTTTTGTTAAAAGCTAGATCTAGTAAATTTGGGTCAATGCAACATTCGCAGACAATAGAATAGATAATGTTTTATTGCAGTTGTTACAAAAGCTATTTGCAATAAAAATAATGCATGCTTCATGCTCCCATGGCTTCGCGAACTTAACGAATTTATGCCAAAATTGTGGTTACCGCTGCTGTTGCAAATATATATGTAAGTACAGAAGTTTATTGGAGTGTCATATTAAACCAAAAGAATCTCATCATAAAACAATAAGAAAACACATATTATTTTGTCACATATTCTATGTAACATAAAATATCTGCATTTGGATAAATTTGGAATAGTGTTGTGGCCGAAAAATAAATTATAATACCTACCATAACCCTATGCACGTGACTAGTCAAAGTCACGGGTTTGTAGGAGTGAAGTGGCGATCTGAAAAGACATTGACAGGTATTAATTGAACTGTAGTTGTGTTGAACAGTTGCTGTGTCAGTTTTTTTGCTGGCTAACATAATCAGAATTTATTTATAAATAACAGCCTTCTTGAAAGAACCGACTATTTTATTGTTTTGGAAAATGTATTTATAATAAGCAAGTAGTAGAAAGTAAATACATACTGCCTTAAAGAAACATATATTTTTCATATGTCTAGGTACCATCTGTCCGAGTAACTTGAGGTTTTAAGTAAGCTTGAAAGCTTGTATGTTTGTTGTAGTGTGTATATTAATAATTTTGTTATTTTTTATATTACGAGATTACGTAACGCATTTGATGCGGTGATATACAACAGGATGTCCCAGAACGTTTTACACAGGTTATAGCTCCAAAACTATAACAGATAACGAAATGGAACAAAAACCACTTTGTAGTATCGATGAAGGAGTAGATAACCCGAAGAACGTAACCACCCCCATGGCTGCCGCCTCCGGCATACCGCCCCTGGTTATATTTTCTTCAATAGCACCCTGTATTTTCTGTGAAGGAGTGCGACCTAGAATCAAATTCTTTACCTAACATTTTTTTGAAATTTAAAATTGACCAGTCAATGGTGGAGAAAACAGATTTTTTATTTACGTTTAAGTCGGCCATGGAATTATAAACATTTATTGGAACTGATAAACAAATGACTACCGGCTACCGGCGTAAATATCAAAGTTTATTTGAGTTAACTGAAAAGTACTTTTATGTTGTGGTCTGAAATGCTTGCTTTATTTCCGCCATATGACAAGAGTATGTGGACACACGGCATGTAGAAGAAATTTATTGCCCAAGATAGAAATGTGTGTTGCTGCAGAAGGACTCCAATTTGAACATTTGGTCAACTGATTCCGTTATCACATTATTAGTATTATTATTTTAACTTATGTTCAAACTTTTCATTTAATAGTTTTAATAATTCCAAGGCCAACTTAAAAATAAATAAAAAGTCTGTTTTCTCCACCATTTGCCAATTTTCAATTCCAAGAAGCTTGGATAGAGAATTTGATTCTTTGTCATATACCTTCACCGAATATACAGGGTGCGATTTGAAAGAAATAAGTGGGGGCGGTTTGTCGGAGATGACCTCCCCGGTGGTGGTTACGTTCTTCGAATTATATGCTCCATCGTCAACACAACAAAGTTGTTTTTGTCACATTCCGTTATCATTTACAGTTTTGGAGCTACAACGTGTGAAAAAAAATTCATCTTTACTCTATGCCACTATAACTACATTAAAACAACCAGTCATAAAAAATATAGTAATAAAATGTATTAGATACTTTAAAACAGTACAACAGAATACACGAAATAAAAACTTATACAATCAAAAACTCGTACGGTTGTGCGTAAATATTAAATTGACTAGGTACTCTTCCATTCTACATATATTTATCAAATTGCCATCAATTTGTAAACTAACATTCATAATCATAAATCATCAGAAGGTTCTGAGTCCGAAGACTGGTTGTACGCGTACATCCATCCTTTTCTATCCTGAGCTAACCTACGCATTTCCCTAAAAGTAGAACATCCTACATCCCTAACTATTTGAGAGCGGTAGTCTAATCTTGGCCTACCCTTACCTCTTTTTATTCCTATCTCTGACTTTAGTATGTTGCGAACTATTCCTTCGGCTCTTAGAAGGTGTCCTATCCCTCCTATTCTTTATTGTCTTCCATACCTTTCGCTTTTCCCCCACTCTTTCTAATAACTCCCTATTGCTAACCTTATCTATCCACGATATCTTCATCATGCGTCTGTAGCACCACATTTCATACGCTTCTACTATTTTCGATCCGCTTCTTCTATTGTCCAAGTTTCGCACCAGTATAATGCCTATTCTGGTGCGAAACTCTAAACACACGTCTTAAAGAGTCTCTTCCGAGTTTCTACGTTAACCGTTCCAGAGCACAACAGTTGTTTCTTTTTGTTAAACGCAACTCGACTCTGCGCTATACTTTGTTTTATATCTTTGGTGCTCCTACCATCTCGAGTTATTTTACTTTATAAATAGCAGAAATCCGCGGCTTCCTCCATCTTCTCATTTCCTGTTTGTATTCCAGTTTTAGTTCTATTTTCACACATACCATTTTTTTTTTATTGATTCTCATGCCGTAGCCCTCTGTCAAAACTACTTCCATTTCATTCAAAGCCATTCCTAATTCTTCTTTGCTAGATGCTAACACTGCTATATCGACGGCGTTACGACAAAAAGGTCTAAGCGACAAAAATCTGAAAATGAGATTATTTTAGCAAACAAGTCGTAAGAGACATGCCTTTCGGCTAATACTACCGTTGAATCCACCAAAAATTCGAGAGTCGTGAAAATTTGAGTTCAAGTGGTGTAAGCGACAATTTCAGTTGTAATAAAGTGAGGTTATAAAAGTAGTAACCGCCAAGATCTCACAGTGGCACGTGCTGTTACGCCAAACGTCATTAATTGGACGCCCTGACCAGGTATGGGTTTTGAACTATTATTAATCTTAAAACTATTGTGGCAAGGCTTAGATTGCATAGTTTTTGGCATTTAGAGTTAATAATAATTGGGGAAAATCCTCGAAAACAGATTTTGTCGTTTACGCCTTCTAGATGCAGTAACTTTTGGTGGGCTTAAACGCCATTTCCCAAGATCGCTAAAATGTTTGAACAAATTGATTAGAAGGCCACTTTAATTTTTAAATATCAGTGTAGATTCAACAGGTTTCCCCAAATTTGACTTTGAATTTTCGTTTCAATACGTCGCTTACGCCTGTTGTTTTTTTCCTTTTCCTAGATGTCTCGTGGCCAAAAAATGTTACTTAGGTTAAAATTTTCGTTTTGTTTTTCGTTTATTTTTAAATATAGTATTTTCCGTCGGTTTCTTTAAATGTTATATAATAAAAATTTATAGTTAATATTTAGAGAGTTAAATTTCAAAATTTTCAGTTTGTTTCTTGTTTTTTATTATTCTTAAATAAAGCATTTTTCTTAAAATATTTTGGATTTTGTGAATTTTCTATTGTTTATTAGAGGGCGTATATACCGATTATCAAAATATTTCACGAGAAATGTGAGGGCGTATGCGAGACTCAAACGCCTCTTCAAGAGGCTTATGCACCACAAAAGAAGGCGTAACCACCAAATGCAAAATTAAAAAGGCGTAAGTGACAAAAATGCGAATAGAAATGGAACCAAGTGGTAAATACACATTCTTTAACTATAAACACTATTACTAATTTTATAACTAATTGATAAATTAAAATTTGCATCTTAGGCAACCTTTTTTAAGGTTTCTATCAATTTTCTGGTCTCCTGTAAAATTTGACAAAAGCCGCTTACGCCTTTTTGTCGTGACGCCGTCGATATCATCCGCAAATATGAGCATGCTAATAGTTTGACCATGTACATTCATGCCTGAGACTGTTCTCTCCTTATCAATATTAATCGCATCTTCGATGTATAAGTTGAAAACTAGAGGTGACATCCTAATCGGAAGAGGGGAAAAGGCAGATAGGTGGAAGGAATATTTGGGAAGCTTATATGCGGCACAATAACTATAGGAGATATATTAGAAAAATAAATCAGTGTAGAGGGGGATAACTTAGGCTCTCCTAGAAGTTTGATAAAGTACCAAGAGTAAACGGATTGGAGGCAGAAATTTTAAAGTGTGCAGGTCCAGATGTAAGAGAGTGTCTATATAAACTAGTTAGCGGCATATCCGACACAGGTGAGATTCCAGAAGATTACAAAACGAACATCATAGCTGCGTTGCCAAAAAGGAAAGACGCGGATAACTGTAAAAATTTTAGAACGATCAGTTTAACGTCTCATGCGTCAAAAATTCTGACTAGAATTGTGCAAAGAAGGATGGAGAAAAGGGCAGAAGAAATATTAGGAGAGGATCAGTTCGGATTTAGACGAAATAGAGGGATGCGCGAGGCCATTATAGCTTTACGAATAATCATAGAAAAAACAATGGAAAAGAGAAATAGCGCCTACCTAGATAGGATTTGTAGATTTAGAAAAAGCCTTCGACAACGTAGGTAAAATGGGAAAGTGCTCAAAAAGGTAGGGATGAAATATAGGAACAGAAGAATAATACATAATCTCTACAAAGAGAAAACGGCAGTTATAGAAATTGAGCAGGAACGAAGAGAAGATATCCGGAAGGGATGTGCGTTTTCATCTCATGATATAGCAGTGTTATCATCCAGCAAAGACGAATTAGAAATAGCTCTGAACTAAATGGAAGCAGTTTTGATAAAGGGGCAAGATTTTGGTATGTAGAGGGTGTGAAAATAGAACTAAATTTAACATATATATATATATATATAAAGTAAGGAGTATTAAGTGGGCATAGCAGTCAAGAACAACTACATAGGAGGCCCCTCTCACGAAAAATGTGAAACAGGCGCCGACCGGGATTCGAACCCGGACCTTTCGCATTCATGGCGACTGCTCTAACCAATTAAGCTATCTGCGCCGCCACACATGTAACGTGAGAGAAGGCCATATATAGGTAGCGAAGGAAGTTACAATTATGAATCTCATAATTAACCAACAACAACCTCACTTTTGGATCTAATGCAGTAGTCGCACTTGTTTAAGTGCTTCGTAAAGTCAACTGATCCCCGAAGGATAAATTGTCAGTTAATGAGAATCAAGCCCAAGATTTATACAATTATTAAATTTGATTGCGACTGCAAAGACGAATATAAAGTAAGGAGTATTAAGTGGGCATAGCAGTCAACTTCCTTCGCTACCTATATATGGCCTTCTCTCACGTTACATGTGTGGCGGCGCAGATAGCTTAATTGGTTAGAGCAGTCGCCATGAATGCGAAAGGTCCGGGTTCGAATCCCGGTCGGCGCCTGTTTCACATTTTTCGTGAGAGGGGCCTCCTATGTAGTTGTTCTTGACTGCTATGCCCACTTAATACTCCTTGCTTTATATTCGTCTTTGCAGTCGCAATCAAATTTAATAATTGTATATATATATATATATATAATCTAAATCCCTGTTACCATACAAATAGGAAATGAGAAGATAAAGGATGTAGCGGATTTCTGCTATTTAGGAAGTCAAATAACTCGCGATGGTAGGAGCACTAGAGATATAAAACAAAGAATAGCGCAGGACCGAGTTAGGTTTAATAAAAAGAAACAACTGTTTTGCTCGGGAACGGTCAATGTAAAAACTCGGAAGAGACTTTTAAAGACTTATGCGTAGGTTAGCTCAAGATAGGAAAGGATGGAGGTACGCATCCAACCTGTCTGTGGACCGAGAACTTCATGATGATGATGACGGCGACGGCGACGGCGACGACGACGACGACGACGACGACGACGACGACGACGACGACACTTGGTGTAGGAATTAGCATTGCTAATACAAACACCAAGTGTGCAAGTGCGCGTATAGGTACGAGTATATAAAGCAAATAATACCAATGTCTACACGGGTGTGTAAGTATATATTAAGCAAGAAATATTGCATAGTTTGAGTGTGTAGGTCAAAGCAATGTACTGATGAGTCCCAGAAGGACGAAAACAGTGGTCTACGGTTTATCCATGCACTATCGAAACATACAATATTGAAAAACTTTGAACACTTGGTGTATGTATTAGCAATGCTAATTCCTTCACCAATATTTGTTTTTGTTTTTCTATTTGTATTTGCTATTTGTGGATAATAAAGTCAATTTATTTTTAATAATAAGTGTGTGTAAGTATATTATACAGTGCCCGTCTAAAGTTCGTTCCCCCCCTACTAATTTTTGAACCATTTGAGGTACATCCATGAAATTCGGTACAAGGTAGTCATAGGTCACAAGATATTTTTTGATTTATTAATGCCAGCTGTCAGTTTCAAAATGGCGGTCGGGCGCCATTTTGAAAAAATATTTTAAATGGGAAGGATGGTCATGTGACACCTCGTTTTAAAGGTCTTATCGAGTGCAATATCATACTAAAATATGGCGTCGATACCTGAAAACGTTACAAAATGGTGGCTAATCAAATTTATAAATAACCATGAATGTTGCTCTCAATCACGTTTGTATTAGAAACAAAATTCGTTGTCGCGGTAACATCTTGTTTTCTACTTGTCAAATATGACATGTTTAGTTCCTTCATTTGGGAAAAGTGTGACCATGACTCGTAGCTTAGACGTTAAATTTGAAGCGGATTTGATTTTTGGAGAAGCTGGAAGAAATTACCATCTAGCGGTAGTTTTTCCTTAATAAACTCTGCTTTCTCCTCTTATTGGTCGACTTCATTAAGAGATTTCACTACAAATTAGAATAAAATTTCGTTAGAAAAATGTTAAAATTTAAAAATTGAACAAAAGACATCGACGCCATGTTTTAGTATGATATTGCACTCGATAAGACCTTTAAAACGAGGTGTCACATGACCCTCTCTCCCATTTAAAATTTTGTTTCATAATGTCGCCCGGCCGCCATCTTGAGACTGACAGCTGTGATTGTTACGTCAAAAAATACATTGTGACCTGTGATTACCTTGTGCCGAATTTTATTGATGTACCTCAAATGGTTCAAAAATTAGTAGGGGGGGAACGGATTTTAGACGGGCACTGTATGTATAACGCAAGTAGTGAAGGTATTGGCAATCCTGTAGTTTTACTGATTTTTTGGACCATTTCGAGTTGCTGTACATATCCCTAGAATATTATCAAATTTGGTTTGATACTTAGTTCCATAGGAATAAATTAAAATCGAAAAATAAAAATTTTTTTCGCCACATTTTAAAAAATGTATAAAAAATAGAAGAAACCTCTTCAAACCAAAACTAAGTAGCAGATTGCTTTTAATAAAAGTTTAGTTTATCCCACTATGAATATAGTAAAAATAATTTATACAGGATGTTCAAAATTCAATGCCAAACTTTTCAAAATGTAATGCCAAATGTACCATTTTTTAAAATGGGGCACCCTGTATATTTTGATCCCATCGGATGCAGATTTAAAAAATGAACATTTTACAATTATTTCGGCATTGTTAAAGATTTCACAGATATTCGTTAAAAACTATTATTACACATCGTTATTCAATATTTATAATTTCATGTAGGTACATACTATAATATTAAAATGTTTTTTATAATTTGACTGATATCGTTTTATCAGTTAGCTTCCCTAATGTTATTACTTATTATATACATAAATAGGTACCTAAATTAGACAGTTTCTCGTATGACTGCCAATGTCGTTCTCCTCTTGAAGGCGTACATGAAGAGAAGCAAACAGAAATCACATTCCCGTTATTTCATCCATAATAAGGTAATTTAGTAGATAACCGTGGAAAAGAACTTGCTTACAAACTGTCCTACAAATATATGGCAATATTTTAAATATAAATTAATGAATAATAATCGGGCACAGCATCAATCAAGGAAAACTACACAGGAGCCCCCACCCCCCACGAAAAATGTGAAAATGTGCACCTACCGGGATTCGAATCAAGAGCTTTCGCTTTCCGGGCGACTGCTCTAACCAATTTATTGAGCTATCCGCACCCTGACATATCAATCATGAGAGAAAGGACATATATAGGTAACGAAGGAAGATAGAAATACCTAACAATATGAATCTCATAATTATGCAACAACAACCTCACTTTAGATCTATTGCAGTAGTCACACTTATTTAAGTGCTTCGTAAAGACAATGACCCATGAAGGATAAATTGCCAGTCAACCAAACTGTGTACAGAGAGGATGAGAATTCAGGCCCAAGGAAAATATACAAATTTTAAATTTTAAATCGACTGCAGAGTTGTAAATATAAATTAATGAGTAGGTAGTAATTATCCTTCATGGATCATTGTCTCTACGAAGCACTTAAATAAGTGTGACTACTGCAATAGATCTAATAAAGTGAGGTCAGGTCAGGTGAGATTCATAATTGTTATTTCCATCTTCCTTCGCTACCTATATATTTATGGCCTTTGTCTCATGATTGACGTGTCGGAATGCGGATAGCTCAATTGGTTAGAGCAATCGCCCGGAAAGCGAAAGATCTGGGTTCGAATTCCGGTCCCATTTCCACATTTTTCGTGGGGGGAGGGGCTGCCGTGTAGTTTTCCTTGACTGCTGTGTCAGATTGTTACCCATTAATTTATATTTACAACTCTGCAGTCGATTTAAAATCTAATATTTTAATATTTTAAATAACATATTATTATTAGTAATTTACAAGTTTTAAGCATTGTTAATTTTGTATTATTACATAGGTATTATTACGTATTACGTTTACAATAATTATTTAAGTGGCTTTCACCCAAGTATTATTTTTTGTGATGGAGTGCAGCAGAGACGAGCTTGTAGATAAAATTTTCATATTAGGAGAATCCGAAAGAAACTGTTTTTGGCAAGTCGAATTTACGCACAGCGTTATCCGGAACGAAGACATCAAGACAAAAGGAACCTGGAAAACTCATTAGACATGTAAACTATACAAAACCAGTTAGAAAGAGACCCGTTCGAAATGAAGAAAATTAACTGTCTGTGCTATTATCTATTACAGAAAATCCTTCCGTTAGTCAATAGCAGTCGGTGATGCTGCGGACATATTCATTATTCTGTGCCGTGGATGTAAGTGAGAGAATCGTTCAATGAATCGTTTTCATGGCCCGTCATATTGAGTTTCATCAAGAACTCTTCTATGTACCTAGATATTGAGCAACGTGTCGAATATTCTGTAGTAATGCAATGAGTGGTCTGGAATTGTCGGAAATTTTACGAAAGCTGTTGCTTTGCTTGGTAACCACGAGTGTAAATTTGACAGTTAAAAGATCACGAGCGCTTGTGCGAGTGACCTTCTGTCAAATTTACACGAGTGGTTAGTAAAAGCAACAGCTTGAGTAAAATTACCTAAAAATTCCGGACCCCGAATTGTATTTTTTGAGTCGGAGCAAGGTAGTTCAAAACGAATTGTATTTCAATTAATTCATATACAAAGAAAGGTGTTGGGAATATTTGACGTTTGGCAGGTACTAAAGTAACTAGATTATAAATTAAAATAAATGCATCTACAAATTCGCAACTATGGCAACTTATCAACAAGCAAAATTATCGAAAGTACCGAAATAATACACGCTACGGGACCCAAATGAAATGCTTCTATTGGCCATTTTGACGATGAAAAAAATAATCAAAAATATTTTTAAAATGTACTTCCTATCAGTCTATTGTTTGAATCATTTTTCTAAATTAAATCATTTTTCTAAATTAAATCGTTTAGGTGTAGTAGAAGGCGGGAGGTGAGATGCGGGACCTGTATATGTATAAAGCAAATAATATTGCATGGTTCGAGTGTGTAGGGCAAAACACCGTACTGATGGGTCCCACAAGGACGAAACCCGTGGTCTACGGTTTTCCATGCACATTCCAAACATGCAATATTGAAAAACTTTTAACAAAGAAATAATGACATTTTCTATTTGATTTGTGGCAATTATTATAAACGTTGTTCAGTTTTTGTGAGATTATGGAGATTTTGACAATATTATAGTATGTCTTTTTTCATCGTAGTTACGTAATTTTATAAAAAATGATATTGTTTAAGGTATTAAATCGTAATGTCATATTTTAAACAGTGTGTATAAGAATGATTAATATCAAAATACTCTTGACCATGGCCTCAATTGGGATCGGAATCTCCGAAGAATTTTGATATTCTCATTATCTCACAATAATCAGAAACCATTGGACAGATCTTCACTAAATTTATTAATTGTTAATTTTTGCGATCTCTAATAAATACCAAGTTTCATGTTTCTGACTAAAATTGATTCCAAAAGATACGACAGGGAAACACAAATGATCAGTCACTCTCCACGTCATGACATGTTTTAAGACACGGCATACGCGACTGTTTCAAAAAAACGCCCTTATATCGTATTTAGCTAGATTTGAGTCATCAACTTACTTGTCTAATTTATTATTTATTGTATTGTATTCCAGACATAAGATTGTGACAGACAGAGAGATAGAATAGCGACAACAATAGCGTTACTGTTTTACCTTATAAACATAAAAGCTAAACAATGCAAATAAATAACACAAACATGAAATTTTATTTTAAATCTTGAAGGGGAAAGAATTTTAAATAGTGAACAGGTCTTTTTAATAATTATCACAATTTTAATAAAAATAAACGTTTATCTTAAACAATTTACTCTTCGAAAGTGTACCTAACTGAAATAACATATTATACAGTATGTAAGTAATCTCAAGTGTAAGAAGGGTTGCATAATTAATAAATCAAACGAACTTACTAAGTGAAGTTCGATTTTGATTATGCTACCTTCTTACACGAAGAGATTACTCCCTCCCTACCCTCAATTGTCAGGGTTACACCCTGATAACCCAAACTGTTGCGACAACTTTAAAGTAATGAGCATGTTGGTACGGTGCACGATGCAGAGAACTGCAGTGCCGAAAAAAAAGCTTTCCTGTAAAATTTGTGCGTCACTACTAGAGTAAAGGAGGACTAGGTACTTAGGGTAAAACTATGGAGGACTAGAGGTAAGGAGCATTATCGACGCGCCATTTTAAGTTCTACTTCTAACAAGTTCAATAAATATCCACCGGTGGCGCTGCGAATTCTTGGTGGGTCATTTTTCCAAACTTTCATATGAACCCATTCACGATTTTTTATCGAATTCTGGACTATTTTACTGTATATAAATAAAATACAGCATTCAATCATACCAGTAAGATCTACATAACAATCAAAACCATTAAACTGTATAGTTTAAGAGCCTTGTATAACAGTAAAAATCAATTTTCTCTCAGAAATCACGCACGGTAAAATTTAAATGGAATGTTCAGCAAGATTGTTTTTAACAGTTCCCGTGCAAAAACGTGAAAATGAAATACTCTTATCTTTTTCTTATTGAGTTTAGTAGGTACTGAATTAGGTAATAATGTTAAAAAATACTGAACGGGGCTTTTTTGTGCAGTACGATATCCCGTACTTATGCAGTATGAAATGAAATTTTTTTTTATAGAAATGTATTTTATTAAGGGATAATTTAGAAGCTCTTGATCTTTCGAATATTAACAGCGCAATATATAATCTACTATGCAATACTGCTTGTACATATTGATACTTTACTTTTGCAATGCTAGTTGCAAAGACGTACAGTACAATATACAGAGTGTCTCTAAAAGGTTGGGACAACACGCTACCAGTTTTCTGACACCAAAATATGTTGATTGAACCGAACATGGAACATACGTCTATACAAAGTTGCCTGGTTGCAGCGTTTTCAATGGTCAAAATCCTTGAATTTTTTTTAAATAACAAAACTGAGTTCTTCGATTGGAACGAGTGTTTGGGTTCAATAAGACATGTTGTTTGTGTACGGATTTTGCCAAGGCAATAGCCGTGTTTTTGTATATGACGAAAGATTTCCTAACCACCGTCTGCCGAATCACAAGATGTTTGCTCGAGTTGAAAGTCTTCGGGAAACTTCCACAGTTGACTATGGACGTAGGGTTGCCAGGCGACTGGCTTTAGCCGGACATGTTTGGCTTTTTTAAAATACGCGCATAAAACATAGTTTTCCCGTTTTTTTCGTTTTTAGTAGCTTTTCTATTATAGATATATTTTATTGTTCTGTTCCTATGTAATAAATGTTTATTTTTAAATTATTCAAGTTCAGTAAAAATATCAAAATACTGATTTTGTGCGTTATTTTTTTAAGGCGAACGAATGCTGTCCGGCCAAATTTATAAGTAAAGTCCGGCTTTTCGAATTTCAGGCCTGGCAACTCTATACGGACATCATCTTATGTGAGGACACCTCATGTAGAAGAGCAAATTTTAGATCGTTTCAAAAGAACAATCTCTTAGTACCAGGCGAACATTGGTGTTGAATTAGGTTTATCAAGACGTGCAGTTTTGAAACTTTTACCATCGATAACGCTTCAATCAAGCAACTTTGTATAGATATGTTGTTCAATCAACATATTTTGGTGTCTGGAGACTGTGGTAGCATGTTGTCCCAACCTTTTCGAGACACCCACTATATATCCTCAAAAGCCACTTATATTAAATATGAATTGAAACCGTGTATCTGATGATATTAAAATAAAACACATTTCTGCTTTTGCAAATGTACATTTTTATTTAGAGTTCAAGAGTTTGGCATATAAAAATACATAGACATAGGTATGTATTATAGTTTGGTACCTATTAGTGGTTTCAACAAATTGAACATTAAAATACATAACAATGTAAATGACGAATCGCTTATTATAATACTTCAAAAAATTTTCATTAGTTTAGTAAAAACAAAACTAGGTCTAAAAATATATCAAGAACATTGTCACAGGTGTATATGTGACTAATAATAATTCCAGGTGGAAGGGAACGTAATTTAGTGGCTTCTAATGATACTGGGTTCGATACCGAGTTTACTTAAGGTGCCAAATTTGCATGTTTTGTAGGTGGTTGGTTAATTTTATCAGTGAGTGAGTGTAGGTACATCAAATGAAATTAGGTATAGCAGATAAAAAATTTTGAATTATGTTACAATGACAAAACATTATGTTGAATACATATTTAAAGGTTATAGTTAACCTGAAATAAAGTCACAAACCTTAGAACCTCACTTATTAGTTTATTACTAACCTTTGGAACGTTAAAAATACTCTTATTTCTTTCTCCCAATTCCTTATTCCTCTTTGCCGTACTCCTGTATCCCGTTTTGCAACCGGGAACAAAGCAGGTTTTCATGTTTACAAACCCAAACCAGCTTCAAGCAAACAGCTAAAATAACTCTCGTAGCTTTTCAAAACTGAAAATTAATCGTGAGGGTATCTGTGGCACATACTCGCTAACAAGTTCTTACCGAAAAAATCCCAACAAAACGATGCACCACCAAAATACTCCGCAAAAATAAAACATGCGTCTTTATTGCAATTTTAAATTATAGCCGGTCTATTGCTCGCAGCGCTGCACGCGGCACAATGGTAAACTTTTATGGAACGGGTACAAAATAATAACTAGGAGCATAGGCGCGATAGGCATCCTTACGTCCAGTAATCCGTAGGTAAAACACCCAAATGCCGGCACTCGACCATCGATTGGCACTCTTACTTTTAAACTGTATTAATAAAGACAATAAGTCAAATATCTAAAAAAATGTATTTTTTTTAATTTGGCAACATGTCCCCTTTTTAGTAAACGACTGCGCGTGCCCCTTAAAACTAGTATGGCTGATGTTTTGCGTATTTGTTGTGGTGAGGTTACCAAACAAGGTAAGATTTTAAGTTTTTCGTAAGGATAGTGCAATGTTTAAGCGCTTTGTAACCTATGGTAATTCTTGTTATATACAGCACAAATTGTTACACACTTTTAGTGACCTTATTAGTTTTGTTTTAGCATAATTTCAGTACCTAATAAGAATTTCGATTTAGCACCAATTTATAGGGTGCCAACAGTTGGAAAGCACAACTTAAGAAATCTAATTATTGGCATCGGTGCCGAAATATAGAATTGCCGTTAACTTTATTGTTCCTAACATTGGCACCCCAACAGTAAAACTTAAAGTTAGGTACCTACTTAGGTACCTAGGTAGGTACCTAGGTATCTAATTTAAAACTCATTTTTATGATTTTGTAAGTATTTTGATTCAAATAAATGCTTTTTTTAATTCTGTTTTTATAAATACCTAGGTAGGAACTTAAATCAAAACATTAATTATGGAAGTGTAGGTAATCATTTAAAGTAGGTATTAATATTCAGTTACCTACCTAGATAGGATTTTCCACAAAATATTTGGTGCCAATAATTGGAAAATATATGATGCCAATAAATAGCGTATGAGTGCCAATAATCGGAAAAATGCAATTTTTTACAAATTAAATTAAATTTGGCTTTAGCAGTCAAGATATGGATACAAAAAATTCAAATAAATGATCTTGAATTGATAGGTATTCGGGAAAAATACATATAAACCTTATGGAATGCATCTTATTATTTTAGAGTTAGTTTTATTAATACGATTCCCTTAGAGTGCCAATCATTGGGTAGTTTACCCTATATACCCATTGTTAAGTGAAGCTGTCAAGAAAGAGTTCATAAAAATTTATACAGTTTCTATATTAAAACCGGTAGAATTTTTGCATCAAAAATATCGATAGGCATGTATGTGGAGTGGCCAGCCAATGGCTATAAATACATTTCAATGTATCAATCATTTTTTTGAATATTTAGAGGGACTTTTTTATAGAGGTGAAATACATTATATTAAAGCTAAAATATTATGTAGGTACTCGTTGTTAAGTGAAGATGTCAAAAAACCATTCTTTTATGAAAAGTTTATGCGGTTGTATTAAGAACTTTTAAATTTCCGGTTATTAAGTAAGTTTCGTGTTATTAAAATTACGGTTCTTATGTAAATTATGAAAGTCATATTATATTAAAATAAATTAGATAATTTCAAATTTCAATAAACCAGATAATTATATTTTGTTTACCCTTACCTAAGATTTAACAAAGTTTACTTTTGAAACTAAAGTAACCATGTAAAAATATAAGCGTCTACTTGCTACTACATTTAATTGAAAAGCGAAGGTGAACTTACATCTCTATTGACCTAGAGGCAATTATTTGAACGTACGACTGATGGATTAACCATATGACCACAACATTTATTTTTATGATGTATACAATACCCACAAGATGCCAGAGTGAAAGTACGACATTCATGTATCTCTAGGCATGCAAGTTGTCATTGAATAGTTAACACTTTCCAAAATTAAGTTTCTAAAATCGGCGCTATGTTGAGATTAAGTGTATATCCGCGCTCCATGCTAACAATCCGAAGAGGAAATTGTATATATCTACACTTGCTTAATAGCAGATTTTAAACAAGAGTAAATGTTTCAGTATTTAAAATTAAAATGGCTTTTATGCTTAACTGAATCGCTCGAATGTTTCTAATAGATTTAATTTGCAAGCAATATTCTAATTAATTTTGCAGTGTTTTTTATATATTTCCTGGATTAATGGAAATAAAATGTTTTATCTACTATCAGTACATAATATAGATAATATGACATTCATTTGAACGCTCTAATGACACACTTTAGCGCTCTTATACGCTAAAGAATGCCAAATAGACACCCTTTAGCGCACCCATTTTGTGAAGTGAATTGCACTGCAAACTACTACAATCAAATCAAATGAAGCTTAGTTGGAAACGTTAATTACAAAATTTGACCAATTTGATATATTATTTCAACACCGGAAGATGTTGAAGAAAGACATTTCAAAGTCACATTACTGCTATCTCGATGTCCGAGGAAAAAACTTCTCATTCACAGAGATGTCAAAAGAGTACTGAAGGAACACGGAAGTCAAAATATACAGGATGTCCCAGAACAACGAAGCAATATTTCTGGAGCATATAGTTTGGGTCAAACTAACACTTAGTATCTATAAATTTTTTCTAGGACGCCACCCTTCGAAGTTATTCGCTCTTAAAGGTCAAGTTCTGTAGAAAGTTTTTTGCTGGTAACTTTCAATCCACGGCATCGAATGTTATAACATTTGGACTGTAGACATAGTAAGCAAGTATCTATTATCGAGTGACATGACATCTTCCGTGTCTGGGTGGAACAACCCTAATGCATTTCACCCCTTAACTTTCACGTCGATGCTCTTAACGAATTTTCAATGACATTATTAAATTCCTTAAACATTTTTTTCAAAAAAGGTACCCTTTTTTTGAAACCGTTAAAACGACCCGTTTCCGAGAAAAAAATGTATAAAAAGACATGATTTATCATTTTTACTGTACAAAAAATTTATTCGTGTACTATACGCTGTTTATTCAACAGATGCAGTAAATGACATTTGTGGGAATGGCTTTTGCGCAAAAGCCACCTTTACAAGCTGCAAATTAGAAGACCTTCGGGAATTCAAAAATACTTCGTTTAAAACTATTGAAGAACTTTATCAATAAATGTTGCGAAAATTTGAAAAATATGAAATAAAAACTTGCAATAATTACTTCGAAAAATTTTAAGTATACTAACAAAACAACGCATCTGTCAAAAATTTATTTTTATTAGTACATTAGGTACTTGCCGCTTTTGCAGTAAATGCGACGTTTTCTGTCTTGGTGTTTCAGGGTTTTGTTCAGCAGAAATTTTATAAATATTTAAAATTCGCTCCTTGTCTCCAAGTGAGGAACACTTATGGCTGGTAACTTTTTGACGGAGAAAGTAATTCCTGCTTACAGCTATTCGTATTTCCTAATGTACTCACAAAATCCAATGAACTAATCAATGCAAGTATTGAAAAATACTCTACATATTATAAACTGAATGGACATAACAGTAAATTCAGTGAACGTCAAAATGACAGATCGTTTTTTTTCAGTCAAGTTATTTATACAGGGTGTCCCGGTGAAGGTGGGAAATCTCTCGGGTGCGTATAGATTACACGAAAATAACACCCCAAGTTCATATAAAGTTTTCTCCTACGACCTTCTCCTGCCGAGATATTCTCCGTTAAAATGGAGAAATAAAAATAGTTTTTTTTACATAAAATTTTTATTTTTTATTGTATGTCGATAATTTTCTTGCTGACGTACCTAGTGATTGAATGTCGGTAAAATAAAGCGACCCGTTTTTTCATAGTGCATCAGGGGAGCAAGGGGTTAACTACCCCTTACCTTCTTAACATAATATTTTTTAAGGGGCTGGATATTTTTAATTTTTAACCGCATTTTTTGTCTCCCCAGATATTTTGCTAATAAAAAGTAACTCTTGTTAGGTTTCGATAAAATAAAGCGTTTTCGAGAAAATAAAACTCAACAAGCAAGAGGTACCATATTTCTACGATTTTCTTTTTAATTTTTTTGGCATTCGAAAAACCGAAAGCAATTTTTTAATGTGAAGAGTATATTCTTATTATCAAAATGTCCGGGGAAACAAAAAATGCGGTTAAAACTTAAAAATATCCAGCCCCTTAAAAAATATGAAGTTAAGAAGGTAAGGGGTAGTTCACCCCTTGCTCCCCTGATGCACTATCAAAAAACGGGTCGCATTATTTTATCGACATTCAATCACTACGTCACCAAGAAAATTATCGAAATAAAATAAAAAATAAAAATTTTAAATAAAAAAAAAGATTTTTATTTCTCCATTTTAAGGGAGAATATCTCGGGAGGGGAAGGTCGTCGGAGAAAACTTTATATGAACTTGGGGTGTTATTTTCGTGTAATCTATACGCACCCGAGAAATTTCCCACCTTCACCGGGACGCATATTTACATACACTATGTCGTTGTGGCACCACGGTGCTAAAATCGCATATTGAATGGAATCGTTCCTCCGACTACAAACACTGCGCTATTTGTGCACTTCCAAAAACCACACAGGATTTGTAGTTCAGTTGCTAACATCTTTTACTATGCGGTTTGAACTTTTTCAACGTTGGAAGTACATATGTAGGTATTATTGAATTAAAAATTATAAATTGTTTATTAAGCATCATTTATTACAAACTTCGATAAAATAGAACCAAATGAAAATCACCAAACAAATAAATTTAATGTTCATTTTCATCATCTCTTGAATTAGGCTGATTTAGCAATACAGTGTGTTTGATTTTATGTGTCACAGCAGATATCTCGGCCGTTGAAAGAATTTCAAATAAATGTTATATATGAAAGTTGCGAGATACTTTGTTTTCAATAACTTATGAAAATCAGAAAAACAATTGAGCGTCAAATAATTCAGATATAGCAAATACATTCAAAATTTTAAATTGAACGTACCCAGTGTTTTTACGTATTCTAAAACTGCATGAAATTTCCTTTACAGCGATATATCACATGCCATAGTTATCTAATCAATTAAAGGCACAAATCGATAATTAAGTAAGAACTGCACGTCTGCATGACTTAAGAGTTTTGATCGAAAGAGTAGGCTTTGACAAGAATTGCTATCGCGTGAACTGTCACATTACTTGAGTAAATTCCTGCGTATTCTTAATTTTCATAATGGAGGTCACTTTGAAAAAAACTTAAATTTTATTAACTTGAATTTAAACTTAACTTGCCTACTAATTTATTGTTACTTTCTTGTTGTTGTTGTTGCTATGTCGTGTTTATGTTGAATAGTTTTATATTGTCAAGCTAGTTTTAAGTAACATTGTATCATGTAGAAACAGACATCAGAGTTTCATTATTTTCACCGCCTACTCTTTCGGATGAAGCTGTAAGCAGCGTAAGCGTTCACTTGGTAGATACTTAATTATCGATTTATGTCTCTAATCGATTAGATAAATATAACATGTGATATATCGTTGTAAAGGGAATTTCATACAGATTTAGAACATGTAATATTACTGGGTATGTTACATTTAAAATTTTGAATGTAGTTGCTATATCTTAATTATTTGATGCTCAATTGTTTTTCTGATTTTGATAAATTATTGAAAATAAAATGTCTAACAACTTTCATATATAACATTTGTTTGAAATTCTTACAATAGCCGAGATATCAGCCATGACACATCAAATCAAACACACTGTATACATATTTTGCATTAAACTTTTCTTTCGCTTCAATTTTTTGTTTGACAATTCACTATTAGCTGGTGATTCTGCTTGAATTATCCTTCATCCACAAGATAATCCACAAAAATAATACTTACTTACGAAAGTCTGTCAACATTATTTTATTATTCAGGTGCTCTATAACGAGTGTAGCAAACTTGGAGGGTAGATAGAACAATTAAAAATATTGTGAAAATCCCTAATGAACATAATATGTATGTCTAAAAATGGCAACTAAATGAGATATAGGGTGTTGAAATTTCTTAAAAAATATAATAAGTATTTGCTTCTGTCGTTACATACTAATTTCAACTGTTTTGTTATTTTCTTGAGAATTTGCATGCACTTCGATATTAACAACGCTTTTACTGTTATAAAGGATGGCTGATAATTTCGTTTTTAAACTACGCACCATATTACACAAAATTATTTCTCTCTGAAACTATTCTTTGTTCTGAAAAAATCAAAGGGAGATTTTTTCTTTTTCCTCGCTTAGTCGGCATTTTTGGACATATGTTGATTAGGGCTTTTCGCATTATTTTTGAGTATTCTATCTACTCTCGAAGTTTTTTACACTCGTTATAGATCACCCTGTATGTTTTCGCCACAACTCAGTTCGTATGAGTTTTTTGGAATATGTATTCACACACGTCCGAGATTCTTCATTATATCAGTGCTGGGCAACTTTGTTTTTGATTCCCGAGATAATCCTTCACGATCGTTATTAATTTATATTATTTTACACAGTAAATCCACTTCATTTACTCCATAGCTATAATGCGAAAGTGCCGAAGACGCGTAGTAAATGTAGCAACAATATTGAACTACAGTTCCTATGCGGTTTTGGCGCCAAGAACTGACGTGCTCAAACAGTGTAGCTTTTGTATTCTTAGAAACAATTCCATTCAATATGCGATTTTAGCACCCCGGTGCCACAACGACATAGTATATGTAAATATGCCACCGGGACACCCTGTATAGGAGTAAAGCTGGGTAAAATCGGTCTACCAATAGTAATTTTCTTTTCAAATTTAGGGCTTATTTGTGGGGGGAGTTTTTGCTGCATCTGTTGGATAAACAGCGTATGGGTGCTCACTTCGAGAATTTATTTTAGCCTCTATTATGTTTTCATAACCGATTGTTCATACATTTTAATTTCATTTTCATTTTCTCACATGTTTCATGAAGCAGTTTTTATTTCATAACCTGCTTGTACAGTCAAAATGATGAATCATGTCTTGGCATGCATTTTTTTCTCGAAAACGGGTCGTTTTAACGGTATCAAAGAACAGTACCTTTTTTGAGGAAATTGTTTAAGGCATTTATAAATGTCATTGCAAATTCGTTAAAAGCATCAACGTGAAAGTTAAGGGGTGAAAAGCATTAGGGGTGTTCTGCCCCCGGCTTTCTACACAAGATACGGAAGATGTCATGTCACTCGATCATAGATACTTGCATACTATGTCTACAGTCTAAATTTTATAACATTTGATACAGTAGTCCGCAAGTTACCAGCAAAAAACCTTCTTCAGTACTTGACCTTTAAGGGCGAATAGCTTCGAAGGGAGGCGTCCAAGAACAAAAATTATACATACTTTAAATGTTATTTTAACCCAGACTATATGCTCCAGAAATATTGCCTCGTTGTTCTGGGAAACCCTGCACTACTGCTACTTTTTGTGCATAAGTAATTATTATTTCTGGTTTATTAATTATTTTATAAGCAAATTATTATCGTCGTATGGTCACGCTGATAGTAGATAAAACGTTGTAAGATACTCTTATCGTAACTTCATACTTATTATGATACACATCTTGTATCATAATATGAACTGTTACGGTACTTGTATCTTAAATAACTATTAAGACCGACATACACAGGCTCTGAATTTTATTTAATGTCTATTAACGTTGTTGAGAAACGGGGAGGAAATCTAAACCACTACACCTTGTTTATAGTTTATTTGTTTAAAAGGCCATATTATGCAAGTTTTAGATGATATGAAGTTGTATTATAAAAATAGCATATTAATAATAATTATGACCTACCAAGTAACGGAAATTATGACATTATAATATACATTATTTGTTGATTCAAAGTGTGAGCTCGACTCGCAAACCACGCCGTTCCTGAAAATTAACGACATAAAGCAAGTACGTAAAACGAGAAGAAAGCAGCTCGAAGATAGGTAAAAGGGCGACCGAGTAGCAACTTTTTATATGTTTCTAGATTCTATTCAACTTCTGAAGGCGAATCTTCAAGGATGAATGTGTTTACGCCATTTATTTTTTTATTCTTGTATCCTCATAGTGAAACATTAATTTTCGAGCTTCCACGGTAAATGCACACTATTGAGGATTTGTCTTTAAAAGTATAAAATATTCCACTATACAATTACAACACTGTTACTTTGTTTGCAGGGAACGTTCGGCGGGATAGCGTAGACTCTGACTAATCTAACTACTCGGGAAATATTATATGAGAGCCCAGGTCATACAAGTATTCGGTCACCTATTATTCTATAGACTCCACAAGTATGTCGTTACAAACGTCAGATTTTCGTTATTTCATTCCAAACAAAGCAAATGCCACGTACTCTGGACACCTGTTAGTGTCACTTACAAAACACAACCTAATTTTTGGAAAATAATTATAGTATTTTTGCAGTGGAAACAGTTTATTTTCATCCTGTGTGTTGTGTTTACGAATAAAAACTTTAAAACTACTACATATTGTTATACTGCAAAAGTTATGTTAAGATGATTTATAACTGAAACAGACATAGACGTCAGGAGAACGTGTCACGTTGTTTACTTGGATCAAAAAACTTATCTACCTTAAAGTTACGCCGCTAATTTTTCGGTGAATGATCATGTTATACTAAGTAATGTATTAAGTATTAGGTAATGTATTAATGTATTACAAGTGGAATCCGTGGGCTACGCCACACGTCTTCTCAGAATGCTCCATATTCGTGTCCCAACCCCTGTCGCCATTTGAAAATAACAGTGGATAATATGTTAATGGATCGATTATGTTGGATAGCATGGGAACGCGCCGTATTCCTACCTACCTCGTTTTCTTCTCTTACGCATACGCTCAGCTGCATGTTGGCGACTAATTTGCTCACGTCTCACGTGTGGGCATTACTGAAGCAACATTCTGTCGGAACAGTACGAAAGTTTGTTTGGAATGAAACACTCTAACGCACTCGTACCCTTTAATCATTCAGCGCTGTCACAATTTTACTAAATTATATTATTTACTGATGACTTATGGAAAATGTCTCCACCAATTTGTTTGTTGCTGTTACACCAAACAAAAAACTGTAAGTTTTTTGCCTCATACTCCGACGAAGTAATGAACTTTAAACTTCAAGAAGAAACTATTTAAAGCTTTTTAAACCCCGAAAACCCCGAAAAGGCACATCTACAGCATTAGAGCTTTCCGTAGAGCCCATAATTGTTGAAATCGATAGAGTCCTCGATGAGATATCCGGCGAACAAAGTTTCAACGTAAAATCACTTTCGCTATTAATATATAAGGATTGATATGATAATTTTTTTCATCGTCAAATTGACCAATAGGAACATTTCATTTGGATCTAGAAGCGTGTATTATTTCGGTTAATACACGCCTATTCTAAGAGCCAATGAGATTTCTTCAATTTTTTAAAATCGACCAATCAACTGTCATTGTAAATGATAAAACCCTACCTAGCTTTCCCAATAACTGATAAATATGCGCCTTGCTTTTAATCAACTAAGCTGTGAATAATAGTTTTGAAATTTCTACCTTGGCAACTGTCACTGTCATATTATTTTCGAGTTTTCTTGCAACGTCGTTTTAAATTGTCCCTATAATGTAGTTGTGTATTAACCTCCCTAAAATACATTCGAGATCGTTTTTTCAAATTGTATTCAAATTTTATTGCCATTCGGCAAAAAATCTCGAATCAAGGGAAGTAAAAAATCGCGAGAGCTTGCTCGAGCGATTTTTTTACTACCGTGATTCTCGATTATTTGCCATGACAATAAAACTTTCATACAATTAAACATGTATTTATCGATAAAAAAATGATCTCTTATGTATTTACCTACGGTAATTTTTTCGATAATTTTGCTTGTTGATAAGTTGCCATAGTTGCGAATTTGTAGGTGCATTTATAATCTAGTTGCTTTAGTACCTGCCAAACGTCAAATATTCCCAACATATTTCTTTATAAATATGTTAATTGATTGAAATAAAATTTCGTTTTGAATTACCTTGCTTCGATTAAAAAAATAATCTTGTTAAATACAATTCGTGGTCTGCAATTTTTAGGTAATTTTACTCAAGCTGTTGCTTTCACTAACCAATCGTGTAAATTTGACAGAAGATCACTCGCGCAAGCGCTTTTGTTCTTTTAACTGTCAAATTTACACTGGTGGTTACCAAGCAAAGCAACAGCTTTCGTAAAGTTTTCGACAATTCCAGACCACTTATTGTATTACTACAGAAACTACTGTCATTTACTGTCATTGATTTTGTTCTTCTATTTTCTGATTAATTTGCCATTAGACAAACTTACAGGGATTTTAGCAACTTTGATCTGCAGCTTTTCACTGATCATTTGGTAGCGGTGCCTTGGGAGCTTATTTACGGTTTTGATGACGTAAATTCCAAGATTACCTTCTTGAATGAACATCTCCTAGCATTGTTTGATATTCACGCTCCACTCAAGACTTCTACATTTCAAAATCCAAAAGCTCCCTGGCTTACTCAGACCATTAAGGAGATGATGTCGATTCGCGATGGCGCCTTGAGGAGGTTTAAAGCTTCGGGATTCCCTGCTCATGGTGTTTTTTACAGATCCATTCGGAATTTTACTACTCGTGCGATTAACAAGGAGAAGAAGGCGTATTTGGAGTTCATTGCCCGTAATTCTTCTTCTGGTGATCTCTGGCGGGAGCTTGGCCGTATGAATGTTCACAGTGGGCACACATCGTGTGCACTGCCTCCACACCTTTCTGACCCAAATCAGATTAATGACTTATTTGTGAATTATATTGAACAACTGGATATTCCCTTTCACTTGCTTTATTCCTATAATAATTCAATTAATTCTAACGATAGTACCTTATTGAATTTTAGGGAAGTCACTGAGTTGGAGGTTCTTCATATTTTAGAGAACATCAAATCTTCCGCCTTCGGTGCTGATGAAATCAATTCTGTAATGCTAGTCTTGTGTTGCCCTATACTTTTGCCTTTTCTTACCCATATACTTAACTTTTGTTTATTATCTTCAACATTTCCCGGTGCATGAAAAAATGCTCTTGTCTTTCCCCTCCCCAAGATAGGTAATCCGTCTGATTTCAAGGATCTTCGTCCCATTAGCATTCTCCCCACTTTGTGTAAAATCCTTGAGCGTGTCATTAGTCGCCAGCTTCTTGATTTTATTGAGGTTAATGAAATTTTGCCCGGGGTGCAGTCCGGTTTTTGTGCGGGATTTGGTTGTAGCTCGGCTTTGTCTCTTATTATTGATAACATTATTTCCGCCTCTGATAGTAAAATGTTGACTGTTTTAATTTTGTTGGACTTCTCCAAGGCATTTGATACTATTAATCATGAGTTACTTTTGTCTATTTTACACTTCAACAGCCTTGGAGAGGGAGCAATTTCTCTGTTTCGGAACTATTTTCAGAATCGTACTCAACGTGTATCTTGAGCTGGTTAGAGTTCGACTCCTCTTAGTATTGTGTCGGTTGTGCCTCAGGGGTCAATACTCGGTCCTTTGTTGTTTGCAATTTACACGGCGCAGATTGGTTCCTATATTAAGCATTGTAAATTTCATCTATACGCGGATGATACGCAACTGTACTACCTACTCCTTTAATCCTAAACATTTGCATCAGTCAATGAATAACATTAACTCGGATGTGGCTGGCATTGTTGCATTCTCTGGAGACCACGGTCTAAAGCTTAATACCAGTAAGACACAGATGATACTTTTTGGTGGTAAGAAATGAATGCTCTGCTTTCCCTAAATATAAAAATTAATGGTGTTTCTTTAAATTTTAGCGACACCGTTAAAAATTTGGGTCTTATTATTGATCACAATCTTAGGTTTCGTGAGAATACTAATAAATTAATTCGCTGTGCTTTCGCCTCGCTAAAGTACCTATATTCGTGTAGACAATTTTTGAATGTTCAATTTAAAAGTTGCTTTGTGAGACTCTAGTTCTATCTCATTTTAATTTTTGTGATGTTGTCTACTCCTCATGTTTATTACAGACTGATGTCTTGCGTATCCAGAGAGTGCAGAATGCTTGCCTCCGCTTTATTTTCGGTATAAGAAGGGGCCATCACATTTCGCATAAGCTTCGTGATGCTGGTTGGCTTAGTATGTCCAGTAGGAGATATTTTCATTCCTTGTGTTTCTATTTTAAAATTTTAGTCACCCGCAGGCCTCCTTATTTGGTTGTTAGGTTGAGGTACAGAACAGCTATACATAATTTGAACACCCGGTTTCGGAGTCTCTTAGCTCCTCCTAAGTTTAGGACTGAGTTGTTTAGGCGCAGGTTTTCATATGTGCTACCGAGGCTCATGGGTGAGCTGGAAGTGTCTTGGCAGTCCTGTTCTGCGGGGGGTTTTAGACGGCTCGTCAGGCGTCATGTGTTTGAGGCTCAGTGTCTTGGTGCTTCTTAGTTGATTTTTAATTGCTTCTTTTTATTTTTCTCAAGTCATAGGTGCTAAATTTATAATATTCCCTTTCCTTGCAGGGGATACTGCTCAGACTTAGGTTTTGTTTATTTAGGCTTAAGTGGAAGAGCATTCCACCTGCGTTGGTGGGTGGAATGATCTTAGGCCTTATTGGAGGGTGATGCTGTTTTCTTCTTTGTTGCAATTGTTTGTAGATTTTTTTTATTACCTTGCCAATAAAATCAATTTATTATTATTAATGTTATTATTTTTATATGAAAACAGCCTAGAAAAAAACAACTATTTAATGTATTACACCATCAAGCATAATACTGTAGCAAAAGTTTCATCATAGTTCGATGAAGTTCCGTCATTTGTGGCAGTCAAGTAAAATAATTATTTCATGGTTTAGATGCTTAAATATTGCATGTTCCGAATGTGCATGGAAAACCGTATACCACTGGTTCCGCCCTGGGGGAACTCATCAGCATGGTGTTTTCCCTGAACACTTGAATCATGCGCTATAATTTGCTGTACATACGAGTAATAGCAAGTTTATTACATTTACCGTAACTGTACATACTGACGCTCTTGGGTCAGATATCAGGAAAATTGCTACAAGGGTCAATCATATCTGATTCAAAAGCATCAGTCTATGTACAGCAAGTTTTATATTGCACGTTTCAAGTGTGTAGAAAAAGCAATATATTGAAGGTTCCATCAGGACGAAACCAGTGGTTGGCATGTTTATTCGAAAACATTAAATATTCTAATTTAATCGAAATTTTGCTAGCAAGCACTCGGTACTTAGAGATATACCTATTATGACGAGTGCCCTAACTCACGATAAGGTGGGGTGACATTCTGTGAGGTCCGGCGGAACAAAAAATATGAGTTAAGTCCTATAATTCAATGTCAGGCGGAGTATTTGCCAATGGAGTAGTTGTTCGAACGGTCCAGATCCATTCATTGCTCTTACATAATTACTAGTTGGCTCTTGGTGACATCTGACTCAAGAAAGTCAGTATAGGTATACAGAAAGTTATTTTGCGTGGTTCGATGCATGGAAAGCATCGTACTGATAAATCTCACAATGACAAAGCCGGTGGTCTGCGGGGTCCCATGTACATTCGAAACATGCAATATTTAAACATCTAAATATAACTCTACTAGAAAGCCAGCAGTACGCAGAAACAATTTTTTTCAATTTAAAGAATAATTATTAAGCTGGGCGAAATTTAGAGTATTCTTTTTGGTCTTATCACATACACGATTTTTTATTTAGACTTTTATTTAAACTTTTTAAACAATTTAAATGGCGAAGAAAAAACGCATCATTTAAATCAACACGCCCCGATTTCTCGTCGAAGCATACATTAAAACAATCTTTAAAATCGGTTTATTTTTACGGCAGTTATCGTAAACCAAAGAATCCGGATACACACATCCACATGCACCCATGTGTAAGCATAGATGTCAAGCTAAAAACAACTTTTCTCCACCTTTCAAGGTCAACAAAATACGAATCTGCCTTTAATCTCGAACTCGAACTTTTGTCGGTTGGTCGTTTTTCGGTGTCTCATGGGTATACGCCAATCTAAAACAATTCTTTACCAGCAAGATACATTGTGTTTGTAGCGGATACAAACACAAATTGTAGCGCGAACATCCACTCATGTGACACACGTAACGCGATGTTTTGGTCTAACATCCAGTGGCTGCTGTTTGCCGCTCTTGGGTACACGCTCATTCAAGTCGCAATTACCCGTAGCGGCAGGTGGTCACGGATTACCATAATGCGAAGCAGACTGACGGAACCCTGACAGAACGCATTTTCGAAACAGACCACTTAACTTACGGGGACCATACTCACAGAAATTTTTGTAAAAAACAATCTGGAACAAAAGAATGCAGACCAGCCGGGAATCGAATTAACACGTCAGACCATTTTCTCACCAAGCCATCTGGAAGCTTACCAAGTGGCCCTTTAAGAGTCCGGCAAAGCAAATCAAAAGTTACACCTGCGGGGCATCGGATCGGTGAGGTATCCGTTAGAAATCCTAGCAAACTATCAGCTGTGTTGCAACACCGTCGCGCTAAATACATTTATGGACACAAGAACAACGCACATTCAAAGCCCGCGCGTTCGGTACCTAGCAAATGAGACAACGCCGCTCTGAGTTTACGGTCAGTCGACACCGTGCGGCAGCACATACCAAGGCATATTTTGTGTTTGCAGTGCTCTCGCTGTACCACAATTAAACCTTCATTCTAATAAATTTAGCAACGCGAATGCCTGATTATGGTAGAAGAAGGTATATTTTATGTTTCCATTGAAACAATTTTTCGAAAATTGTAAATCTCTTGGCGCTATGCACGCGTGAAGTTGGTCAACTTCATGAGTGAACTGACACTTTCTAAGATAAAATTTTTAAATTTTGTTTTTATGGAAACATAGAATAAAGTTTCGATTATAAACTGTCCAAAATTCAACACTTCAATTTTCACCGTTTAGAAATGAGCATAGTACTACGAAGTCAGTTTTCAGGTTCATTTTAAAGAGGTTTGCCGGACTCTTAATAGTATTATTGAAGCGGCTAAAATGAACGATGATTAGACGAACGCCGCATGGAGAGCGGCGCGCGCATTATGATAATCCGTGACCACCTGCCGATACGGGCAAATGCAAACATCGCATCGGCTGGGAACACCAGGGGTGGAGACTGAGTTAGTGGTCCTCGAGTAAAGGCTCTTAACCTACGTTGCAGCACGGTCTGCGTTGTTCTGCTCGTTTAGGGTTTGCCTGAAGTTTCTCTATACCGACTCCAAACATGTCAAACATACAACCCTTCGGCATTAGTGCGATAACAACAATCTTCTTCGGATAACGTAGTGGACTGAATACATTTATCGCTGTCAAAATTATGACACAACAACAACAACGGTATTAATAATAATAATAATAATACTAATTCTAAACTGAAGTTTAGAATTAGATTAATCTTCAACTCCTGAAGATGCTGACGTTGTCAGCGAAACACCTGTCGAGATTAATTACTATCTTTTGGCGTGTGGGGTTAACTTATTAAGAATTCATAGTGAATTTTCGTCAAAGTTCTTGATCCATCTACTGTGTGTAATACTACTAATACTAATAATCACCTGTACATGATAAATTCATCGGAAAGAGGAAGAGAAACTGACAAAATTTCAGCCCCTACAATTCGAGCTGCAACAGCTGTATAATATGAATAATAATAATAGCTTTATTTAGCAGGACTTTCTGTCGAGATAATTGTCCAGGTCCAGGTGCATCAATTGTTGGTGCGGAATGTCGAGAAGATCCTATACTGCAAGACATCTGCGCAGTTACTAGCGGGACGAATGCAGAAGGAAGTCATTCTGGGTTCTCTCCGTCTGCTCCGAGCGCACACGACTGCCCACAGTCACTAACAACCGGTTTTTAAACTGGGGAGTGGCTTGAGCGTTATTCCTGCTTGGGCCCACTTTGTCGGAGAGGCGAGTCCCTGCCAGGTTCATTTTTCAAAAAGAAAATTATTACTACTAATAATAATATAGAAAAAGCACATAATCGTCAAGCAGAGAGAAAAACAAAATAAGGCATTAAATTATAGAACTAAATCCAGATTTTGTGTACTACGAGATCTTATACGGGATGCTACCCCAAACATATCGTTGGGCTCGGAACATCCTTAGATCTCTACGTACTTTCCTGCTCTACCAGCAGTAGTCTTATGTATGTTAGTAGATTTTCAATATTGCATGTTTCGAATGTGCATGGAAAACCATAGACCACTGGTTTCGTCCTTTTGGGACTCATCATTGGGCATGTTAGTAAACTGCAATAAATTGCCATTAAAAATTACCCACAAAGAGGACGCTGCTAAACTCGGCAGTAGCAGTGACAAGTAAGTCCTCAGAATAATTGAGAAATTTATGGTACTCGCCTTAAGGATGTCTATGGACAACGCCAATCACACGGTCAGTTCCACCAGATGCTACAGCCAAAACCAAATATCCAAAATTGGAGTTAGAAATTATTTTAATAATTCTAAATTCAATTGTATTTCTAATATACATGGCGACACCCTCACCCCTACCAACACGATCAGATCTAACAAACACGTAATCATCAAACGACACATCATCATCGCAGCAGGACTCGCTCAAACATAATACCTGTGTCATAATCATTTCGGCATACATAATAATAATAATAATAATAGCACTTTATTGTCTATACCAGCAAGGATCTGAGACATTACCACAAGATATGCAAATATACAAAAAAATTGGATATAAAGAAAAATACAATATATAAATTATTAAAATTGCAAAAACAAATTACAATTAAAAATTACAAAACACAGTAAGTATATGAAGACCCTCTCATTATCAAAATGGAGATGAGACCATCAAAGAGATACATGATCGTAAAGGCGATGGAACGTGGCAACAAGAGATCTCTCATTAACGTGGGCAATGCACAGGGTCCTAATAGCAGAAAAAGAAAAAACTAAATGAAAAGACTGGCTTCGTTGATGATACCGGCTTTCTGATTTGTTGTATCATAACAACGAAGCGAGTGTCAGACTTACTCCGGTGTTGGATTCTTTGAAAAACCGGGCTTACATGTTTAAAGTTTCTCAATATTGCATGTTTGGAATATGCATGGAAAAACCGTAGACCACTGGTTTCGCCTTATGGGACTCATCAGTACGGTGATTTGCCCTACACACTCGAATCATGCAATATTACTTGCCTTATGTATACTTACAAACTGCGACGCTTTATTCCAACACAAACTGCTCTCACAGAATTCGGCAATACCTGATCCGGAGCTGCCCATCGAAGCTGGCGTGCGGTTACACAAAAACAATGAAAATGAAAAAGGCGTCACGTAATTTTTAGGACTGCCGATAATTTTTTCGTTGTACCTACCCAAATTACAAAGATAATGTCAAAATAAACAACGCTAATATCGTGCGAGAAATAGTAGCAAAATATTCCTACGAAGGATATAAATTTTCTCTTAAAGTGAACTCACAAAAAGCGCAATCTAAATAAGCTAAAATATGGAAAAAACAGGAGCAATACAATATATGTATATTATATTTTTATTTTTATTTTAAATTGACGATAAATTAATGCTGACAGTTCAGACGAATTAGAAAATACATAAGAGAAAGACGTCTTATAGTCCGAGAGCTAGCAACGCTTTCGTTACGTTATTTTTAATCAGCCTAGAACTCCAAAGACGAATCCCTTGCAACGTAGTAACAAAGGAATCAGAAGTCTGGCAACCGTCCGAGGGTGGCTTTGGCGCCTCCAGTATTTTTAAGGGCGAGAAAAAAATTGAAATTACACTATTATAATCACTATGGCATTTTGCAATATTAAAGTCAATACTATTTTAAATGAATAAAGAAAAATGCCAGACGAGTGGGTGGGTGGAAAGTGGGCGCCAGATGGGATTAAAGGGGCGAATGGAATCGCACTATTTACAGTATAATAATCAGGCTGAGTCTGATTTAATATTGTAGGAGACTCTCTTAGGAAGCCATATCTCCCGAGCCAGATCAAAATTCCGGTGGAAACAATCCGCCAGATCCAAAAAACCTCCCCCCTGAGTGCGAGCGAGATAGTCTTACGCGCGCCCGCGAGTAAGGGTTTTATGCAAGGGCCCATGTCGAAATGAGTGCATGAACAATTTTCTTTTTTCTTTCTCAATCCTCTCTCTTTCTCTTATCAAATTGTAACAATCAGTTAATCATCTAATTGTTAATAAAAGATTAAATTAAAGGGTATAATAATGGGGGACCAGCGAATCTTGTTATGCAGAAGCCTCTGTGAATCATTTAATCGTTCACTATAAGATTACCTATTAATTATTGTGAGAAAGTTTTTTGATGTAAATGGTAAAGGACCTAAAGGAGTGGAAAAAAGACTAATGTTACAAATTGTAATCTCTTCTGTATTTGTAAAAAATAAAGAATTTTTAAATACAGAATGACAAAAGATAATTATTTCAATATTAAACTGAATACCTATTGAAACTCAATTCTTAGTTAATTCCATATTCTGACTCATCTTCATCCCAATCTTCGTCATCTTCTTCACTTTCTGCAACTTCCTCTGTAAAAACAAATACAAATAATAATTAGTACCACATCTTGAGTACACATATCAGTATATTGATTGACGAAATAGATACCTGAGGTATTTTCATTATCGGAAGGATAGATTTCAATCGCATCACTGACAAGGGGTGGAAGCTGATCTCCTTCGAACCAAACGAAGTTGTACTCGCCATCTTCTTCCGTCCAGCCACAGTCTTCCGGAAGTAAGGAAGTGGGATTTTTTAAATGAGCGCTTCTCCAGAGTGCTGTGATGTAGTGTGCTCTCAATAAATGTGGGACCAACTCTGATTTGCATGGTGGGAGATTCGTGGCATCATAATTTCTGATTTTTTTATTAAATGGCTCATTGACGTGCCTGGCCTTGAACGTTTTGTTGAATAATTGGAATCTTGCGTCATTAACGTTGCTCAGACGAGGGATGCCATACATTTCACAAACAAATTTTTCCAGAGTTCCAAACACTGAATCTCTTAAATCTGCCAAATTAACGTCACCGAGACTTATGAATGCTCGCTGGTACTCTGCTGATTTCTTCAACAACTTTAAGGGTTTTTGTTTTCCTTTCCTATATTAAGCTGGGTTATAATCACACCCAGTGGTGGCATGAAGCCCAGGCAAGCTCCTGGATAAAGATTGACCTAGATTTTTGTACAACTCTGAAACATCAAGATGTCGTTGATTGTTCCCAACACCTATTTCCATCCAAATATGTATAGAATCGTTGCTGAGATGTTCCATGTTGCCCAGCATAATCACTAAAATGTCAGTGTCTGAGCATCTGATTACAACATTTGCATCGTAATCGATGGTACAAATATGGTGTATGATTTTGGTGTCTGCCTCTTCATGATTCTCGCATGATAACGTTTCATCTATGATGGTTACAACTGTCTCGTAGTGTATTTGGAATGAATGACAGTGTTTGAAATTTAAATTAATTTTCTTATTTCCAATGAATGGTGTCATTTCATCGGTTGCCTAGTGTGCTATAAAGAAATTCACCAGAGCTTCCTTGAATTTATTATTCCTGAGTTCTTTTATAAAATCAGCAGGCCTTGGTTGATCAGGACCAGAAATCGTGTAATCAAGATCAAGTCTATGTCTCTGTGAGCGTTCATAGCCTTTTATCGAGGGTGAAAAGTATTGATCAAAAACCACATCTATTCTATGGGCATTACATTTCGTAATCATTTGTATGAATTTTTTGGAAATATTCCCAAATGTCCTAGAGACATCTTTCATTAGATGCAATACGAAAAAACCATCTAGAATGAGTAGATCGATGCTGGTCGGTGCCTGACTATCGACTGATTGTTCCAAAAGTTTTATTAGTGCAGATTTATCAGTTTTGCACATTGATCCATACAAATGGCACAATGACATTGGCACAGGAGTTATGGGATAAGATAAAACCTTCACAATATCAATGTTGTGCTCCGTCGAAATTCCAAGCATACGTCCAAACCAATCTATCTGCATACGGACTTCTTGTACTTTATCTCCAAGCTTCACCTTTTTTCTTACACCTTCAACTGCAAAATTGCAAATTTTAACTCTCTTAATGGGCTTCTCGAATCTGTCAGGTGCCAAAGCACATTCAGAAATGAAATTTTCTCGCAATGCATTGCCATTTTGTTCGATATTCAAAAGGAAATCCTTTACAGGTTTAGTTGCTGCTTTCCCAGTGTAAATATTGAAGAGGCATTCTGATCTGATATGGTTCCAAGTCTGCAGTGATATCCTGAGATTTTTGTAGTCCAGTTTCTTCATAAACGTGAGATATTATCGTTGATCGAATGTCGTGACTCTTTGCCCAACGCTGACGAGCTGATATTGAGTTTGTGAAGTTTATAATGCCTCCCAGTCTTCTCGCAGCATCAGCATTAATTGTCTGTTCCAAAGTGAGGTCTATTGGTTGCTTGGAAAAATTCTTGCTGGTTCTTTTAATACCAAAGTATCCTCTCTGGAAATCTTCCTCCAAACGTGGATGTACTTCAGCAACTTGCACTAAATTACTGTGATATTTCACAAGCCAGCGAGCGTAATTTGGCTGGTTAAATTGGAAAAATAAATTTATTATTTTTGGAAGTACATATTTGAAAAGATCGAAATCGCCCATACGGATGCTTCTGCTCAAATGTAAATAATAATGCACCAGATTTATGTAAATCATGTAAAACTGAGGAGTTTTTCCAGATGCTCCGTTCAACGTATCGTTCTCATAAGCAATGTAATTTGCAAGAAAATCAGAAAGAGCTTCATTGCCAGCTACAGGAGTTGACAATTTTTTTTTTGAAATTCCTCAAGTGCTTTGCGTAAATTATCAGAGATCCGGAATTTTGTATGGTTCACAGAGGCTTCGAAATGCAAACCTTGCAGTGCCACAGCCATCAGAGGATGAAGTCTCTTGCACCGATTAAAATGTTTTCCCTCAATAAATCCGTTTACTGAACCACTTGCTAAGAGTTCACTCTCAATCAATATATTGGATAATCCACAGTCACTTATGAATTTCCCAATAGCTTTGAAAAAGGCCATCATCGAGTGGAAGGGAGCGACGTGAATAAAAAGATTATCAAATCGTGGTTTTTCAGTTGCTTGAATTTGCAGAGCAACCTTAGTAATTGCCAAATCGTAGGTGACTTGCATGTACGGCTGATTCAATTCCTCAGCAATTTTTTGACTCTGCACCATAGTTTCAACTACGACTGATCGATCTGTTGGAGATAAATTAATCGGGGTGAGGTACGAAACCTTTTGTTTTGGATCATTGTCCTCTACTGTTAGGCTGTTGAATCCCACCCACATGGGAGTATTTGGTATTCCTAAGGCATGACTAAGCATCCAGATCAGATCCATTTGTTGTATCGATTCCATATTAGGAACTAATTGACGACGTTCATCATTATTTGGTGTTAGGGGCTCTGCCATTTTTGCCTTTTTTGGATAAGGAACTAATTCTGGAGTTATAATGTCGAAGGTCCTTCTCCTTTTGTCTGCACGTGGTGTTTCAAGTTCTTCGTCCTCAACAACATCACTGTTCTCGACATCATCACCTTCATCTACATTTTGATAAATAATTCCGACAGTATCATGCAATGTGTCCTTACCACTTGTTGTTTCAACGAACCTGTCGAAATTGTCGAATGCCAGGCCAGTGAATAGATCTGGAGATAACTTAATTCCTAGAGGGCAGATTTTTGACCGAGTTGTTGATGAGAAAGTGGCTTCAGTTTCCAGTTCCTCTACAACGTTATAACTACAGCAATGCCCATACCTATTCACTATCTCTACAACTTTTCGGCTACTCGTCAAGCTTTTCAAGGACATACCTAGCGTGATGTGCTTCGAAGTCTTGATTTTCCCATTCGAGACCGCATAAATGACATCCTGAGACAACGATTCGACGATTCTCTTACAGTCAGAGCTTTGACGTCGTCTTCTGTCAGTCCCACCTATTAACGACACATAAAAATCCTTTAAACGGTTTGGAATCGAGCATTCTCCTCGTAATAAATTTGTAACGGTTATTCGAGAAGGTAAATCCTTTTTTTTCATTTTCAGAATCTCATTTCTCAAGATGAATGCTGCTTTTTGCAATACTTCTGATTCTTCCAACAATGAGAAGGCCACATCATCGAATAAATGGCGCTGCATGGGTGCAATTACTTTTTTGTGATGTACTGTGACAATTTTAATTTGATTTTCAAAACTAATTGTAATCTTAGTTTCTAGATGCTGTGCTGTACACACATTATCATAACTGTCATGTTGCTCTTCTGCTATTCTTCTCAATAACTGTATATAATAATTATACAAGAAATTGAGAAAAAAACATTGCCCTAGATTAACGACATTCTCATCAATGAAATTACATATTTCTGAGTAAGCAATTTTGTTTTAATTTCTGTTTGTATGCCAACTAGTCTCTGGAGTTTCTGAATGTGGTTTACCATTATTGAAATACCACGTTTTGCAGCTATTGTGATATGCTATTTCAGTTGTTGTTAAACTTTGGAATTTCTGGAGGATTTCAGATTCATTTACTTCTCTGGAATATGCATTAACAATAGATTTTAGAGAACTTTTGTTACCCTTACGAAGAGTTTCCATCGATCCTTTGTATTTTTTTCTTTTTTTTATCACAAAAAAAAACAAACAGAAGCACGCTCCTCAGGATTCTCTGCGTTTTCCGCTGAATTTTCTGCTGATGACGACGATGACTGCATTTCTTCTGGTTCTTAGGAATTTTCTGACGATGACAAAAAAGGTGATGGTCTTTCTTGTTCTTGGGAATTTTTTGCTGAGGTCGACGCTTGTGATTCAGTTGATGTTTCTTCCCTTACCGATTTTGCTTTCTTTGAATATTTACTCATCAATGCTGTGAAGTTTTTATAACATTTGGCATGATAGCCATCAACAGAACTGACAACAGAAGGCAAAATCACGTCCTTGAATTTTAGTTTGATGTGTAGTTAATATTTTCTGTCTTGACTATTTGGTAGAAATCCATGATGAAATAGAAAATTACTATGCGTACTACCAATAAGTATAATAAATTATTTTATTGACCGGTTTCAAGATTCACAAACGATCTCATCATCAGAAATGGTAAATAAAATTGTAAACAAATTATTATGACAGTTGACAAGGAAACTAAAATTGATAAAACAATACAAAAAAAAAAAAAAATAATGATATCCATGAAACATGTTAACTAGATAACTGAATTTCAGTATTTACTTACGGGGCATAAGAAAACACAAAGGAAATTCGAATACCTCGTACCTTGAAGGGAAAAAACAATGAATTTAAAGAAAACCAATTCGGGAAAAAACAATAAATTCAATTGAAAAAACCTTCAAGTGAAATATCAGAACAGAAAAAATAAATCAATCAATATCCAAGAATTCTTGACAACTGCCAACTGCTAAACTTGAAAAAACTGCGAGGTCAAGTCTATGTCGTTCTGTCTTGACAACAGCCAACTGTTAATCTTGTAATAAACTAAAAAAAGAGAAATAAGTCAATAAATGTCATAATGAGAGAAACTGTAATACCGACACCTGAGAATTATAATTTTGATGTTATCTAGTTAACATGTTTCATGGATATCATTATTTTTTGTATTGTTTTATCAATTTTAGTTTCCTTGTCAACTGTCATAATAATTTGTTTACAATTTTATTTACCATTTCTGATGATGAGATCGTTTGTGAATCTTGAAACCGGTCAATAAAATAATTTATTATACTTATTGGTAGTACGCATAGTAATTTTCTATTTCATTAGTTTGATGTCTTTTCGAATCTGCAATGCGTCACTGCACTTTTTTAATGTCTGTTCTGTGAACAACAACACTTTTCCACCATCACTGCGACGACAACTAACACAAGTAATCGTAGATGAAGCCATAATTTCAAACAATAACACTCAAACACAATTATTGTGCATCACCAAAATCGCAATAATAAACTGTCATCACATAACAATATAACGTTTCCATGGTGAACCATGACCGGGGAGTGATAATATGGCCGACTACATTCCGTTCGCTGGGCGCTTGAATAAAACCGTCTCACTTTTATTAACAATTAGATGATTGTTACAATTTGATAAGAGAAAGAGAGAGGATTAAGAAAGAAAAAAGAAAATTGTTCATGCACCCCTTACTCGCGGGCGCGCGTAAGACTATCTCGCTCGCACTCAGGGGGGAGGTTTTTTGGATCTGGCGGGTTGTTTCCACCGGAATTTTGATCTGGCTCGGGAGATATGGCTTCCTAAGAGAGTCTCCTACAATATTAAATCAGACTCAGCCTGATTATTATACTGTAAATAGTGCGATTCCATTTGCCCCTTTAATCCCATCTGGCGCCCACTTTCCACCCACCCACTCGTCTGGCATTTTTCTTTATTCATTTAAAATAGTATTGACTTTAATATTGCAAAATGCCATAGTGATTATAATAGTGTAATTTCAATTTTTTTTCTCACTTTAAAAATACTGGAGGCGCCAAAGCCACCCTCGGACGGTTGCCAGACTTCTGATTCTTTTGTTAGTACGTTGCAAGGGACTCGTCGTTGAAGTTCCAGTCTTATTCCCTATGGTGTAACGAAATCCGTTGCTAGCTCTCGGACTATTAGATTAGAATATTTAAATGAAGTTGTCATGGATAATCTGATAAATTTTTGTGTTTTGGTTTAAAAATTATTAATGTAATTTTTGCTTTTATTGCTTTAATGAATTGGAAAGTTGTCGAGTTTTTGATATCCCCATAAACAGAAAAGAATAATTTTTCGATTGCCACCTTTAACACCGCTGTAACTATACATAGGGAGCAGGAATCCTCAAAATGTAATTAATTGCCCATGTTATTTCCCCATGTACACATGGTACTTTGTCACTCTGGATGAAGCAAGTAATATTGCATGGTTCGAGTGTGTGGGGCAAAGCACCGTACTGATGAGTCCTATAACGACGAAACCAGTGGTATACGGTTTTCCATGCACATTTGAAACATGCAATATTGAAAAACTTTTGACATGAATACATGTTGCTAGTTTAAGCACGGAAGTACATAGAGGTACAAGGGTGCTCCAAGCATAACGATATGTTTCTGGTAGCTTCCCGTAAGAGATTTCGTAGTACATAAAATCTGGATTTAGTTCTATAATTCAATGCCTGGGGCGGTACTTGCTCGAGGAGTATTTGTTGGAACTGTTCAATACCACTCAAAGGTACTACATATCAAAAGCTCAAAAGAATGTGTGTTCGTTTTGCAATGAAAATAATGTTAAAAACAGTAAATATTCAAGCAATAACAAGAAATGAAATATGTACAGACTTTTAAATTCTCCAAACAAAATTTCAAGAATATTGAAATGCAGTACAAAAAATGGATGCAAACAAGTTTACACACCACAGTCAAAAGACATCTAATAAAGTAGTCAACAAACTATAAAAACGCACACAATGAAAGAAAAGAAAAAGAATAGGTAGTGCAAAAAAATACGAAAGATTTTCACAGAAATTCGAAATTAAATAAAATATAATTTTTGCAAGGAAGCTGCAGTAACCCACATAATTCTTCCAGCGCCGCCATAGGCTGAATACGAACTTTATTATCGTCTTTCTTGTTATACACAACGCCATCAATTGTCCACTCAAGCTCCATGCGCTCTTTCGTGTATTTTTCAACAACTTCTTATTAGGGAATACCGGTAACTAGTAAACCTAATGATTATGGGTCTACGATTAGAAATCTTAACGGGACCAATACGATAGTATCTATCAGTAACTTCCACTGGCATTTTATCCAGCTTCAACTTAATCGTAAGCAATGACACAACTACTGATTCAATATTTTCACGGGGATCCTCAGAAATACCAATTACACGAACATTGCTTCGACGACCATATTTTTTGAGATTATCCAACTTAACAATCAAAGCCTCATTGTTCGACTCAAGTTTTCATGTGTAATGGGCAATAAAGACGTTTATTATAATTATTTGTGTGCATTTCTGTAAGAGATTATCAAACTTTTCTTTGCTATTTTTAAAACCACCAGTTTAATTACAATTTATTGACTTCAAAAAAACGTGCTTCATTATCATAGTCTTGGGTCACAGACTGAGCCAAGCGTTCGAATTCTTCCCACTGAGCTTTCGTGAACATCATATTGAAAAACTTCGAACACCTTTTATACTTAACTGGCTGAACCAAATCACAACGACGAAATCAAAAATACACCGTCTACTCGCCGTGCGGTCTCGCGGCAATCTTTCTTTTGTAGGTTAGCTCATGATAGGAAAGGATAGAGGTACGCGTCCTACCAGTCTTCGGACTGACAACTTTATGATGATGATGATGAACTGATTTTTTGTTAAGCAGCCACTCGCTTGAAAAGATGTTAAAACTAAATGCACAAGTGCTGCATTAGTTCGCCATAAGTTTATTTATGATATTGGACCTGTTGTCATTGGCGGTGGCGTGCAGATTTTGGCAATGTGTGCATTAAAATGTTTCAATTCGAGTTTGAAACTCAACATGTTAAATTTAATGTTTTCTTACCCTGATCCTTTAGAGCTTCCGTAGTTTAAGCAACTTTATTTTGCTCAATATTTTTATTTCTATTATTTTTATTATCATCATTTTACTACACAGTGCTGCTTCTCCATCGAGTGTTGCTCACATTTTAATATATTTTAACAGTTATGCAAACCCATTATATACAACTGGCGTTACAAGTCGATCTCACAGTCTCTTTTTATAATCCTCTACCTTTCCCCGCGGAAGTTCTTTAGCCGGTTAGACAGTAAAACCAAGGAGCGTTCCATTAGAAGAAACAAAGTTTATCTATGGCACAGAAGAAATTAGATAGCCTGAATAAGTGAAAGTAAATTTTAAAGTATAAAGAACTACCTACCAAGGAGTGGTAGTGTGCCATATACTTCTTCTCCAAAATGCAGAATAGTCGTGGTTGATCTTTTTGAAAATTTTGCGACAAAAGTGGTGATTTGCCAAAATAAGTCTTGCTGGTCTCTATGGCCACCTAAATAAGTGATGGCAAAGCACAAAATACCAAAGACAAAACGTGCTTTTAGTGCATTCGCCAGTACAATGCCATATAGGAGGACTAAATCTAGAGTATTCAGCAATATTATATTTAAAACCATCAATAACTATTGTGAACACTAACTAATAATTAGTCCCTGTATGCTATAAAATTCAGTGCTTGAAGTAAATGTTTATTACATCTCCAGAGTAAATTTACAATAATCTCAACCAGTCGCGTCCCGATGAAGTTATATTCAAAAAATTTTCAGTTCTCTAAGAATTAGGCAATATTATTGAAAAACTTGCCTCATATAAACAATGAAAAGTAAAAGTTTGCAGCTAATTCAGTGAACCGAAAATAATGGAATATTTTGTTTGCTGCTACTCAAGATTTTCTTATTGGTTCTAACGTTCTTAATAAAATATTATGTAACTACTTGATCTATAAAATAGCATGTACAAATTACGTTTTCGTCAAGCATATTCTGAAAGTTATATTTTAAGTATCTATATAAGTTCATTCAAATTAGAGGGTCACTATTTGAAAAGATAGAGGGTAGGTTTAAATTCGGCACTTTTGCAAAATTTGGTGCTCATTAAAATGTCGTCGGGAAACCTGATCTACCTTAAATCTTTTTTGTGTTGCCAGTTGTATATCTTGATGGATTTACAGAAAAACGTTTGGTTTAGGTCAAAACACCATCAACTTAATTTTTTCTTACGAGCGCAGCAACAATTCGACTTAATATGTACAGGTTGTACACCAATGGAAGCAGAAAAATATGATTCTTTCCTCAGAGTGTAAGATAAGATAAGAATACGACTCTAATTAAAAGTATCAAAATTCCTGAAACCGGTAATACCTAATAAATAACAAATTTAGGAATATAAAAGAATACCACTCAGTTCGCCAGTCTGTCAACTGTCGAACGGTCTCACATTAACAAATAATTATTGCTTATAAAGTTATACAAGATGCCCATTTGCTATCTTCTCTATTCTTGTCACAGAAGGTAGAAGAAAGGTTAAATGGAGAATATTCGGGCAGAATTACAAGGGCAAATTGATAATATTTTCAAATTTAAGCTGAACTGGCAATCTTTTAATAACTTGCAAACAAAGGTAAAAATTGCTGAAACTTTTTTGTGAGGTATCTGTCAATACCTATGGTAAGAAGAAGATTAAAGTGGCTTCTAGAATAGATATTTATTGCAGAATTCAAAAATGCCATCAAATAACTCATGACAGGCCTTTGCTGTTCGAGACAAAACACAAAACGTTTATTTATCTAAATAGGAATCATAAGTAGTTGACTATAACTTCTATGACAAGCATTTCCGATTATATGCGAACTTTTTTCCTCTTGTCGAATACCGAATTATTCCTTGAAATTCTATCACATAATTTTTTAGGGAACCCTTGTATATTAGTGATTGCAGATTGTATTAGTAGATGTCCTGATTAAAACTTCCAAAGAAGATCACTAAAGGTAAATTAATTAGCATCTCTCTCGTTATAAAATTAAAGTGATTTTTTAATAACATCTAATTACTCGCAACAACGGGCAATTAAATCATTGAATTTTACCAAATTAAAATGCTCTCTCTTCATATTATATCACAGAGTTTGGAACCAACTATTATTGGCTTGGGTAACAGTTTTGGACCCTGCATAATAATAGGTAATAAGTAATAACTGATTGTGACAACGCGCATCCATGTTTCACTCCTTTCCGAATATCTACTTCTCTTTACCCTTGTTGAAATTCTATATTTGACGTTTGCTGTTTGTATAGATTATGCATTAGTCTTCTGTCCCTATATTTTCATCCCTACACTTCTGAGCACTTCAAACATCTTGTTCCATTTTATATTGCCGTAGGCTGTTTCCACAAACCCTCTATGGCCGCTCTTTCGCTTTTCCATTGTTTTCTCTCTAATTAGCCGTAAATCTTAAATGGCATTACCCTGTTTCTTTTAAAGGCAAAAGTGTCTTCCCCTAATATTTTTCAGCCCATTTCTCCATACATCGCACACCTTTTGCTAAAATTCTTGACTCGTGGGAACCTAAATCAATCGTTCTAAAATTTTCACATCCGTCTTCCAGTTTCATTTCTGGCAGAGCTACTAAGATGTTTCGTTTGTGTTTTTCCAGAATCTCTCCTGTTTGGTATATACAGGATATCCAAATAGTGCCGCGGCGGAGTTATTATTATGCATTTTAGATAGAAATGTTATAGGAAAGACTCCTCATTTTTAGTTCTGCATACTTTAAAATTTTTCCCTTTTATACACATTGTTCCATCCCGAATTTTACTCCATTTTTGGACTTCTTAATTGATTCTACTGTTGGATTTTATCAGTTAATTTTTCCCTAATATTAATATTTTTGACGTTGCCAGCATGTCTTAGAAAATTTTGACAGATAAAGAAGGATTTTGAAAATTAACTATCTTCGGATTGAACAAAGTTGAAGCAGTGATATCTTGGCGACAGGAAAATAATATCTACGAGAAATTGCAACAGAATTAAAAACCGAAAATATTGTACAGGGAATTAGCAATTACATGGCCAAGTTAGAAAATTTAAAAACGCCAAAACTTGACTTTCTCAAATCATCATCATAAAGTTTTCAGTCCGACGCGTACCTCCATCCTTTCCTATCCTGAGCTAACCTACGCATTTCCCCAAAAGTTGAACATCCTACAACCCTAAGTATTTGAGAGCAGCAGTCTAACCTGGGCTTATCCCCACCTATCTTGTCATTCCTATCTCTGACTCTATGTCGCGAACTAAGCATTCGTCCGACGCGTACCTCCATCCTTTCCTATCCTGAGCTAACCTACGCATTTCCCCAAAATTTGAACATCCTACAACCCTAAGTATTTGAGAGCAGCAGTCTAACCTGGGCTTATCCCTACCTATCTTGTCATTCCTATCTCTGACTCTATGTCGCGAACTAAGCATTCGTGCCTCAAGGGGTGCCCGGCTATCCTACCTCTCCTATTCTTTAACATCTTCCATAAATTTTGCTTTTCTCCAACTCTTTCTAATACCTCTCTGTTGCTAACCTTATCTATCCACGGTATCTTCATCATGCGTCTATAGCACCACATTTCAAATGCTTCTCATTTTTTCCTATCCGCTTCTCCTATCGTCCAAGTTTCGCACTCGAACAATGCAGTACTCATACATACGTTTTCAAGAGCCTCTTCCGAGTTTCTACATTTATCATTCCCAAGCATAATGGTTGTTCCTCGGCACTTGGCACTCGGCACTCGGCACTGCGCTATTCTTTGTTTTATATCTGTAGAGCTCCTACCATCACGAGTTATTTGACTTCCTAAATAGCAGAAATCTTCCTCTGCCTTCTCGTTTCCAATTTGTATTTTTATACTTCAAAATGTGAAAATATATTTTTTTCATAACTTCTTTTAGAAAAATCAAAGTTGCATTCAGTTTACACTATTTGGGCACACTTCTTAGGATTAAAAACATTTTTAGAATGTAGTTCTTCTGAAATGAATTCAAGTTTGTTAAAACCGTGTTTACCTGTCTGCTCTCATAGTCATAACTGAGTAATCTTGCAACCACGCTTTAATCTCGCTCCCTGTAGGTATCTATATGTTATACTTTCATTTAAGGAATTCGTTGTTGTCAACACTAACGGCGGTTTCGGTAGGTAGGTAGGTATTGCATAGGGTTAGTAGTTTGATGTCCTTATACTGGGTGTGGTCAACCCCCGTAGAGATTAGTTTTCTTTTTTCGCGTTTTTACAGTAGGTATCCTTTTTTTACAAAAATGCGCGTCAGGGGTTTGTTTCAAAAATGCATTCGGTCAGATTTCCACCGATCTGCTTCATTTTATAAATTTCTTTGTTAGAAGTTTCAACACAATATTTAACACGTGTGTGCAACTCGCGTGCCCGCAATTTTCAGATTTGCATGCACCGAGACTCAGTCTTAAAAACGAAAGTTTTGTGGTGTTCAGAAGAAATGAGACAACCCGTATAAATGTAAGTAATTTTAAAGTATGGAGAACTAAAAATAAGGACGACTATAACTTTACCTGACTCTTTATTGTTTTTAAAATTTTTAGTGATAGCTCAAACCTCAAACTCATTCCTCTTAATAGTATGTATAATAGCCTAAGTTGGTCCCCTCAATACTGACTTCCTTTTCCAATATAATATTCCCTACTTCACTTCCCGCATATAAGTTCCCCAAATATTATATCTTCCACCTATCTGCCTTTTCCTGGTTTCTTATTACATAGGCCTCTTGGCTTGATTCTTTGATTCTTTGAAATTTCTCATAATTATTTTATATGCTTTCCTATTTACCGTCTTACATTTTTGTCCTTGAGTTAGCATATTATTATATTTTCGTCTCCTCTGCTGGGCTCACAATATCCTTATTTATCTCGACTTTTCTATTGTGCGGAATCTAAATTACGCGAAGGAAGATATCGAGGGCTTCTATAAATATCTTAGAATCATTCTATTTAGCTGACTCTGTTAACTCTTGCTGTGTTCGAAAATCCAGTGGTGAGCCTCGAATTTTGGACATATTGTACAGTTCACTGAAAAACAGACTAAATCAAACTCTTGACAAAACTGGCATGAGGAAAGTCCCATTATTTTCCCCCAGATAATTTGTGGTTAACGACTTGACCTACTTTTTTGTAACACCCTGTATAATAACGTAAATACTGTTCTCTGCTACTTATTTATTACTATTGTTAAATTGATACAAATATACATTTTTTCCTATTTCATAATTTTATCACAATCAAATGTGCTGATTACAATTTCTATTTTCAATTTTATATACTCACATAATTATAGTTACGTTACTGTTTACAAATTTTATTAGAAAAATAATTGTCATTCTATACGTTTAATTCTTAATAAATCTTGACAAAGGCCAATGATGGGGCCGAAACGTCGATTAAACAGTGTTTATTATATAGCTACTGCCAGAAAATAAATTAAATTTTATAAATAAAAATATATCTGGAACTCGAACTTTCTCTTAAATACTTACCTACAACCTGTCCTTTATAAGAATGCAGTAGTGGGGTGGAAAGTTTTAACCCTGGGATTTTATATTCAAATATAAATAACAACATAAATTGCCAGCAGCAGGCGTTTTCACTGCCGCAAAAACAACTGAATGCGGCTATGTACTTCAAATTAAGTTTACATTAGCGGCACTTCTTTTTATTGGTGTAAAGTCGTAAATCATTCAAAGCATAGGTATAAATATTGGGTTTTCTACATTATTCTTATTCTAATAAATACATTGGCATGCTTGCCATCGTAGGTCGCATTTTAGATGATTCAATTTTGCAGCGAAAATCTGAATGTGGTTACACATTTTTAGATAAACACTTTTAGGTTCCAGTAGCTTTATCTCTGTTTAACTTACGACGTTTAATACGATAGAATGAACATGCGTTTTGCAAAAGTTTCAGAAGTACCTACCTATATTTGCCTCTAGTGACATCTCGGAAATTCGTCAAAATAACGTATAATAACCAAGGCGTTGGTGTCTACGCGCATGTTTCAAGATAAATGTAAGAATGAACCATACTGAGAATTCAAAGGGAAGTAGGTTTATTTTCAAGAAATTGTTAGTCTTACTTGCTCTTTATTATTTGTCGTATGTTAGTTGAAATGATTTTGGAATCAAATATTATTTTTGGCAGTCATAAAAATTATTGTTTATTTGGTTTGAGTGATTCAACTTTCACAAAATGGAACTGATTTGACTATTTCAAATCATTTTTTGAATAGGCACCTATTTAAAGTGACAACAAAAATTTATTACTAAGTAAGCTTTTCTAATTTAATAGTTTTTCAACATGTAGCGTTAGAATTTTGCATTTAGGTATAAAATAATATTTCAAACAAATTTTATTAGTGATATTTTTCTCTACCTTCGCTAATAAATGCATTTTTCGCAATTATTTTCAAAAAAAGCAAAGTAACAGATAACGGAAATCACGTGACAACTTTTGTTTAGTCCATTTGCAATTTTTTTTCAAATACCTCTGAACGCCAGGGTTTCAATTTCCAAAAATTAAAATCGAAAAATTTTCCTATTTCATACCGACTTTTTAGTGGTCACTGAATAAGGTTAAATTTAAAAAGCAAAGTGGTGGAGTTTTGTGATACTCTAATTTGGCCACTTTATTTCTCACACTCTTTATTATTACGGCAACAGTTAGGTGCCCCTATATAATCTTTCATGTCAACAAAATCATATTCATCAGGTTTCTAAATTCCTTTGTGTCTATGAAAATTTACAAAAATATGTAATAGCCATACATCTCAACTAAAAGCAATTAAGTCACACAACATGGGTGGGTATGCGGTACAGAAATAATGACAGAATGGCACGCTGGTAAAAACAATTCTTTAAGTAGTATCTTTCGCATACCTAACACGATGGCCTGAGATGCGGCGTATAGTGATTAGCGTTATAAAGAAATATATAAACGTAAATTAATAGGTACCTATCTATAATTTTGGACTTTATACCAAACATTTATTTTATCTCTTTCATTCTTATAAAATAATCTCGTTTTCGACATAGACAGTTTTACTCAACGTTGTATTGTTATTTATGCCAATAAATTCCTTGAAGTTGCGAAAGATTCACCTGATTGAATACTTTCAGGAAACCGTACTGCACAGCATGATAGCATAATGCCTGCATAATACATCGGATGTATAAGAAGAAAGAGAAAGTGGCTTACGTATCTTAATTATTCAAGATGTACACAAGACCTCTGAGAATGCACCAAATATATTAACTTTCATCTTTCATAGTAATTTGTGCGTATCTATTGATTAACCAGAAATGCAAAATAAAATATTTGCATAATTTGAACATATTCATTCTAGTAAAATAAAAACCAGAAACAACTAGCCGCGGGCAGTGAATTGATTAGGAAATGAGTTTCTTCCTTGCTTATGAATTTATATTAATGACGAAAATGATATTAAGTTATTGCTAAAAATTCGATTAAATTTTTTTAGTTCCACTTGAACCAATTTTAATAAATGTTCGAATATTTCTTAATTAACAATATTATTTTTTTACTTTGCAGACGCTGATGTAACAGACCAACAATTTGGAGGAGAAAAGGTTCCAGTTGATCAAGAATCCCATAGCCAAAATTTTTTTCCAGCATTTTCGCCCTTTGGTAACCCTCCATTGGGTCATTCTAGGCCGTTCTTCTTCCAACAAGAAGGAGCTTACAGTCAACGACCATCAGCCTATCAACAGCAATTGGGATTTGACGCGCCTAAATTTTCTGGTTACAAAGGAAGTACTTTTGACAACCGAGCAAGAGTTGCAGATGCTTCTGAGACTCATCAGTTACTTGGTTCCGGCAATTTTGGTGTCATAAATGGAGGTACTTTCTACAATGATAACGATAAAAAGGATTCCAATAACTATGAGGCCGAGGACGATGATTTCAACACGTATTACCGCAACGGACATGGAAGGCCCTCATTTTATGTTAGCGGAGCTTCGAATCCCAGACCACAAAAACAAGAACAGTTTGCCAACTTCAAAGATTTTGCGGATATCAACACGGGATCCAATCCAGCTTATTCCCATATTGTGATAGTTTATGCCAATAAGAATGATACGAAACCAAAACAATCTACGAATAGGAAAAATATATTAGAGGCATTAGTTAAATTAGACAAACAAACTACAAGTGAAAGTGTACCTCCGAAAAAGTTATCAAAATCTAAGCGCAAGCTAGCTTTACTCTTGCCAGAGAAAAAAATAAGATATAAAAAAATTAACGAGAAAGAATCAAAATACATCGATGAAAGTACAGAACCAATGCTAGCACTTAGTTAATTTTAATAGGATAAGACTGTCCGAAAGACTTTAGTAGCTCTCTAAGCACAAAGAATGTTGAAGAGTTTCAGTACCTGATGAGGAAACATGGATGTTTAATAGCAAATATTGTTAAAAAGAATGAAGTCAATCTGTTATCATTTAGTAGCATATTAAAGACTTTAGAAAAGTGTTCCTAATGTAATTAATAATAATGAATCTTGTTCTACTTTACACGCAAATTGTATTTAAAACATAAAACAGAAATAAAAAAAAACTTTCCCTGAACGTGTCATTAAAGAATATTCACTGTATTTATTGAGGGCAAATACCTATCTTTCAGGAAGAATATTCGTTCAGGCATTTTGCGTTATCAATGTACCGGGTGTCCAAATAAGAAAGGATGCCGGCCATATCTAAGGAACCGTTCATGGTACAGCTATAGGAAAAAAAAAATAATAAAAGTGGCCAAGAGAAATCGCTGGAAATTATTTTCAAGTTCCTAAGTGCTAAGTGCTAGAGGGCGTAATAGTCATAGTCGACCAAAAAAATATCGTTTTCTCTAAAATATACCCAGATAAAGTAGATCAAAAATACGAATATTGCAATCTTGAGTATATTTTGTATAATTTTGGTTTACCACTTCTTGCTCTAGCTCATCAAATAGCAGCGTAGGGGGAAGGGGGACGCTTGATTGTGAAGATGCTTGTAACTTCGGTTTGGTTCAACATATTTTGGCAAACTTGGTCTCTTTGAAAAGAGCTCTCTTCGGTTAATTATATGATTTTATGAGATAGGTCCTTTTAGTTCTATAGTGATCGCTAGGGGGCGCTGTTTGAAGGGCCAGCAAACTTTTCAAATTTTCTTGAAAATTTTAAATGGAATGATATAATAATTATAACCTAGTTAAAAATAGGATAGCATGATGAAAGGAATAGTGAAAACCGTGCATTGATATCTTTTTTCTAACCGGAGATATAAACAAATTAGTGTTAGAATTGGGAGAATGGGGGCAAAAATTGTTAGTAACACCCGGTACAACATTTGCAATTACATATTATGTAGTAGTGACAAGCTTGAGTATGCTTTGATGCCAATATACAAATTATGCAAATATGATAAAATAGCTTTTACTTTAGTTTGGAGAAAGTCTCCCATCTTCAGAAAATTTAAGATATTTGCAGATATCAAACACTTGACATTGTTCTGAATCCTTTTGTTTCAACGCCAACTTGTTTTATAAATATACTGGGCACACAGTGGTTGGATCAGTAACTTCGGCGTAAATTTACTATGACTTCTTAATAAGTTAACCTCACACGCCAAAAGACAGTTACACAGCACACCCCTGAGGACGCTGACTTTGTCAGCGAAATATGTGTCGAGTTTAATGACTGTGTCACTGTCTTTTGGCGTGTGGGGTTAACTCCTTAAGAATTCATAATAAGTGTTGCAATTTACAAGAGAATATTTTAATACCTAAGACATAGGTAGGTATTTTAGGTTTTTGCTTTAAAAATTGGTCATTTCCACATTTAAAACGGCCACAAAGAAGCAACATATAATTTTAATGATTATGATATTTTCAAAATTTCTTTTATATTCGGTAGAACGTATAAAGGTTAGTAATTAACCCGTACTCCCGCCCCTAAAACTCTCTTGTCCATATCTCCGGTTAGAAGAAAGATATCAATGTGCGGTTTTCACGGTTTCTCTCGTTATTTTGTCCTGTTTTTAAAAATTTATAATTTTAATACCGTTCCATTTAAAATTTTCAAGAAAATCTGAAAAGTTTGCTGATCTTTCAAACAACGCCCTCTAGCGATCACTACAGAATAAAAATGACTTACCTACATTATAAAAGTATCTGATTAAAGGAAGATAGCTCTTTTCAACGAGACTAAGTTTGCTAAATTCGGTAAAATCAAACCGAAGTTATAAGCATCTCCACAACCAGATGCTCCTCTACCCCCTCCGCTGCTATTTGATGAGTTAGAGCAAGAAGTGGTAAACCAAAATTATACAAAATATATTCAAGATTGCAATATTCGTATTTTTAATCTACTTCATCTGGGTATATCTTAGAGAAAACCTTTTTTTTTTGATCGACTATGACTATTACGCCCTCTAGCAGCAAACTTCGAAACTTGAAAATAATTTCCAGCGATTTCTCTTCGCCACTTTTGTTATTGTTTTTTCTTTCCCATAGCTGTACCATGAACGGTTCCTTAGATATGGCCAGCATCCTTTCTTATTTGGACACCCGGTACATTATTATAGGGAGCAATGAAATAAGAAAAACATAATTTATAATTAATAATTAACTTTTCGTGGCTTAGCAGTCAATAATTATTAATGGGTAAGGTTTATTGATAGGTGGCACACTCATGCGAAAATGTAATGGACGCCAACTGAAAGCTCTTACCAAAAGAGCTATCGGCATTCGATACGTAGGTCCATAGAGAATGCCCATTTCAATGGGGTCATTACACAATTTTTTAAAATCATATTTTCTCGAAGATTGTCGTAAAATATTGGACTCGCATTTTGTTTATTTTTGTCACAGCGAACGTTTTAGGCATCTAACCCAGCATCGAAGTTAAGACGCTGGCCCTTTAAGCCTTTTAAATGATGACGTATCTGGGGCAATGTCGAGAACTATCGATATTAGCCGGAAAATCTAACCGTTGTTTGTCAAACGCAAACTGAATTAATAAACAATCATGGCAGTCTAGTCGTTTGACAGATAGTGTCAAGTTTTGATTTTCAGTTTGTCTAGTTCTCAAATAAATGAAGCACTCACCGTTTCGTTTTAATATTTTTCATTTCATCGCTGAAATAGTCCAAATTGGATAAATAATAATTGTCAATCACTTCACTACTAACTACTACCGGTAAATTGTCTGAATCGGCTTTAACGAAACCTTGCTCTATTTTCCGTACATAAATATACTAAATGACACAATAAATAGGAATAAAAACATAAATAAACGACATAGAACTATTTATACACCCAATATAAATAAAAATAATAAATTTCCAAATGTCAAATTCTGATTATTCCTAACATCATTGCTCTCTACTTTACCGGCTCAAACTCCACGTAACGTTAACCTTCTGAGTATTAAAACATCAATTCAGATGGCCAATCACAAGCGCTTCTAAGCTAATGACGTAACCGGGGCAGTACGTGTTTCTGATTAATACTCCGAAAGCGCGCTTCGTGCTAAAATCGCTGTTGTTTAAATTTTGGGCTATTGGTGAGTAAATAAATGTAATCCACAGGGCCAATAAACACCTAGTTACGTATTTCTATCAAAATTATATCGATTTTCTATTTAGTGCAACGACCGCATTGCGAACGTTGTTGAACTGCACCATGCGGGAATGATCAAACGAAAAGTCGACATAATTTATTATAATTCAAAGTCTATAAAAAACTCACTGGCAAAAAATAATTTTCAGAATGCACTACTGGGATTCATTCCATGAAAGTTGTCAAAACGCCTAAAATAATCACAAATCAATCCCATTGATTATCTCCGGTGATTATTCTTGCAACGTTACAATAAATTGGGAGACTAATATCTTTACGTCCAGATGCTACTCTTTATCTTTGGGATATATTGAAGAAAAGTTCCGAAGATCCTCGGACACAATAAATTTATTACGAGCCCAGTCGCATATGAATTGGACCAAAGGGATATGGAATAAAATTTTGTATTTCTAAACTATTTTTTTTGCTTAAGTTTTATAATTTCAACAAAGTCAACTATGTCACTTGATACTATGTATTGTTACAAATTAATCAACCGTATAATTATATTTATCTTAATTACAATAACAAAAAAAAATAAAAAAATATGTTGTAATGTCTGGCGCATATTAATTGGACCAAATGATTTTGAAAACTTAATTACAGTTACCACTGAGTGCAGTCACCTTTTCGCTTTAACACATCATCGATTCTCTTTGGCATGGTATCCACTAATGTTTTGCAGTACTCTGGTTGAAATCCATTCCAAATTGCCACAAGTTGCTGCTTTAATTCGGGAATGGTACGGACTGGAGCGGTTCGAAGAGCTTTTTTGATTTGGTGCCACAGAGTCTCAATTGGAGATAAGTCGGGGCTACTTGAAGGCCATTTTAAGACAGGAATGTTCATTTCTGGGAACCATGATTTAATCAATTTGGCGGTATGACATGCTGCGCCGTCCTGTTGAAATATAAATTCCCCTTCTGGCAGTTGAATCTTGTCAATGGAGGGCAACAATTCTTGTAAAATTGTTTTATACCTAGCAGCATTGATGGTACCATCAACGAAGAGAAGACGTCCAACTCCTTGTGAAGACATAGGTACATCCCCATACCATTACTGATGCCGGAAACTTAACTTTTCTTTTGAGGCAGTCTGTGTGATATTCTTCCCCTGGCATTCGAATAATTCTACTTCTTGAATCTCCAACACATACTTCAAACTTAGATTCGTCACTCCAGATAATTGAATCCCATTGCCGTTGTGTCCAGTTTTTATGCTCCCGTGCCCATAAAAGTCGGATACGTTTTTGTTTTAGAGTGAGAAGTGGTTTTTCCTTTGCCTAGAATGAAAAATGATAAGCTTGATATTTCTATATTTGACTTTGTAGAACCCATATCCCGTTTTCTTCATTTTTCTCAAACAAGTGTCCTTTAAGACTCGTCTACCAATAGCATCTGACCATTTTACAGCTATTTCCCTGAAGGAAGCTCGGCGGTCTTGTTTAATAAGTGCACGAAGAACACTCTCATCTCGTTCCGTAATCTTCGAAAGACGGCCAGTTTTTAGTCTTTGTCTGAATATTCCCTGTCTTTTTAAATTGTGAAATAATATTTCTCACTGTCCCTTGAGGAATGTTTAAATTTTTGGCAATTTTATGCCCAGCAAATCCATTCTTGTCGGCAGCCACAATAGAATTTCGCATATCTTGCAATAACGCTTTCCCGCGAACCATTTTGACAACTAACTAACATCAAATGCTCAAGTAATAATGTAATTGTTTGTTTCCAACGTCCACTTAATAATATATTCGCCTCAAAAAATTGCGTATGCTATTTTGCTTGGTAAATGCATATTTACTTTATTTCGTAAGTTATGGTCCAATTAATATGCGCCAGACATAACTAACATATTTCTTTATTTTTTTTGTTATTGTAATTAAGATAAATATAATTATATGGTTGATTAATTTGTAACAATACATAGTATCAAGTAGCGTAGTTGACTTTGTTGAAATTATAAAAATTTTAAAAATATTTACTTTAGAAATACAAAATTTTATTCTATATCCCTTTGGTCCAATTCATATGCGACTGGGCTCGTAATAATGGTGAAAAGGGCGGAAGAAATATTAGGAGATCAGTTCGAATTTAGACGAAATAGGGGAACGCGCGAGTAATTACAGAAAAAAAATAGAACAGGTAAAGGGCGCCGATATCGGATTTGTAGGTTTAAAAAAAATCCTTCGACAACGTAAAATGGGGGAAGATGTTCGAAGTGCTCAAAAAGGTATAGGGTTGAAATATGGGGACAGAAGAATAATACATAATCTTTACAAAGAGCAAACGGCAGTTATTGAACTTGAGCAGGAACGAAGAAAAGTAGATATTCGTAAGGGAATGAGACAGGGATATGTGCGCTGTTACCTCTAGTTTTCAACTTATATATCGAAGATGCGATTAATATTGTTAAGGACAGAACCCCAGAGATTAATGTACAAGGCCAAACTATTAATATGCTCAGATTCGCGGATGATAGAGCAGTGTTAGCATCCAGCAAAGAAGAATTAGGAATGGCTCTGAATGAAATGGAAGCAGTTTTGACAGAGAGCTGCGGCATGGAAACCAATAAAAAGAAAACTAAAATCTTGGTATGTAGAGGGCGTGAAAATTGAACCAAAACTAAAATTCAAATAGGAAACGAGAAGATAGAGGATGTCGCGGATTTCTGCTGTTTAGGAAGTCAAATAACTCGAGATAGTAGAGGCACTAAAGATATAAAAGAAAGAATAGCGGAAGGTCGAGTTGCGTGTAACAAAAAAGAAACAACTGTTATGCTCGGGAACGGTTAATGTAGGAATTCGGAAGAGACTCTTAAAGACGTATGTATGGAGTACGGTATTGGTTATTAGGAGACGCGGATCGAAAAAGAATAAGCGTTTGAAATGTGGTGGTACAGAGGCATGATGAAGATACCGTGGATAGATAAGGTTAGCAACAGGGAGATATTAGAAAGAGTTTGGGAAAAAGAATAGGAGAGATAGGATAGTAGGACACCTTCTGAGACACTAAGGAATAGCTCGCGACATACTAGAGTCAGAGATAGGAATAGGGAAGACCCGCTTAATCGAATTTATAACTTTTAGTACTGTAATATCAAGCATAAATAGAATATGTATCGCGTACCACATAAAAATTTTGATTATGTGCCGTGCTGAACGAAAAATTTTCAACTTAGAAAGCAGCATGACCGGGTTGGCTAAAACGCGCGCTTTCTGTGGCGTAGGAGACCTATCCGTTGCGCCGCGGTGTTTACGCGTCTCCCTGGAAAAAGTGGGAGGAGTCGAGAAATAAACGAGCGCTCAGGGTGCAAACGGATCGGTTTGCGCATGTGAAAATCCCTACCTAATCTGTCGGGCCCAGTGGTCAAGTACGTCACCAGCGTCATTCAAATATTGTGTCTCGAGCGTGACGCATGTTTCGTATTTAATTATGACGAAAATAAGACTCAAATGTAAAAATCGAAAGTTGCTGAATTTGTTTTGGGTAGTAAACTATTCAATATGATCATTTTCAAAATTTGCGGGTTTTCCCCATAAAAAGAGGTAGGCGTAGGTGCAGATTAGAGTACTGCTCTCAAATAGTTGTGGATGTAGGATGTTCTACTTTCAGGGAAATGTGTAGGTTAGCTCAGGATAGGAAAGGATGGATGTACGCGTCCAACCAGTCTTCGGACTGAGAACTTGATGATGATGTGGGTTTAGGGTCCCTACTTGCTGTCGCCCCATCATCAGATCAGAAAGCGACATAAGATACAATAAAATTAAGGGAGTACTTCCGTAGCCGGCGCCGGCCTTGCTTATAGTTGCCGGCGCGCTTCTGTGAACGAAAAAGACTGATACAACGCATTTTAAACAGACCCCTTAATTGCCCTCTCGCACCAGACACACGCATTTTTTTGCAGAAAAGATCATGTAAAAACGCGAGAGAAACAACTAACCTATATGGGAGCCGATCCCGCTCGGTCCGAGAATAACAAACTACCAGTTCTATGCGATACCTATACCTACCGTCGCTGCTGGATGCGTTACAACTAACAAGGTACTTGAACTCCCCTATTATTAATTCGTAAACTGGCACAGCCGTCCGAAGTTATGGAAGACGGCTCCGGCAACAATACACCTATAAAACTGTAGCCGGCGCCGGTTACGGAGGCACTACCTAAAATTAATTCAAAACTGAAACAAATGTTAGTTTTGGTACTTTTGAGTAAGAATAAAGTAAATGTCAGCATTATTAATAGGCAGGTAGGTACATCTCAACTTGATAATATCCGCATTGAAAAATATAAATACATTAAAAGAATTATATAATAAAGTAGTTGATGCTTTCTGTCTTTACTTGATGAAAATCCATAATTAACAGAACTGATAATAAAAAGACAAACTTGTCTAAATTTTCACGCTTTATGTTAAATAACACAGTGGCTTCATCAGATGTTGGTACAGTCTGTACCAACAAGTTTGTCTTTCTATGATCAGTTCCGTTAATTAATAAAGTAATTGGCGTTTGCTCATATCCGATTGACGCAGGTCAATATATATGTATGTACTTAAGGTTGTTGTGCGTAAGATGAATGCAGAAAGCACTGTACTGACGAGCCCTGCAAGGACAAAACCACAAAACCAGTAGGCTGCAGTTTTCTGTAATTACTTTGAACGCAACCATTTATGATAATTTTTCACAAGTGACATAAAAACGCAAACGAACGGATTCAAATTATATGATATCTCTACATGAAGAAATACCTAGGTACCAAAAAAACACAAGTCGCGTGTCATGACTAGAGACCGGATTCTAGGTAAAATGCCTGTTTGCCTAGAATTAAGGCACATGAACGAAAGTTGTATATATGCACGATTCGCGTAAAAATAAGGGTTTTTACAAAATTTTTTTAGGTCCTAAAGTACTAAATTGACTGTTGTTGACCTAAATTGACTAGATGTGTCCTAAAAATAAATATTTTCCTACTTAGCGTCTTATTTTTCCTCTTTACCGCGTTTGGAAAAAAAATAATTAAATGAATGTTCAATTTTCTTCATGCGTCCGTGGCTATTTTGAGAGTTCAGTAACGTATTTAGTTGGTTGGTGTGGTGCCTACATCGAGTTTTTTCTCATAAGCTTGCAGCAGTAATATGCAGTGAAACGTAAAATAAATGTGACTGAAATTGTGTTAATTTTGTGCATTTTAAATATTTTTCTCTTGATATCATAGTGAGAAAATTGAAAAAAATCCTTATTCCAACCTTTTAACTATGCACTAGAAAGATTTCACATTTCTAACTTGAAGAATCTATTAGATTAGAAGGGCTGTTTTTCACGTAATACCGAGCGGTATAACCTTCTCGTAAATAAAGTTGCAATAAATTAAAACTTTTAATTTTTTACCCATGTCAATTTTTTCAGTTTGTTACTCTGTGCAATTACAAAAATGCCAAAGAATGCCTTTTTATTTTGCAGTTATATCGTTGATTACTTTATATTTAAGTTTCCAGCTGTATAAATTTTACGCTGTTGAAGGTTTGTCATTTTCTCATTTGTTTGTTGCAAATAATAATAAAACAATTCAAGAAAATATTTTTTTCTTTGCTTCCTACCTTAGGATGTGTCCTATTTTTGTGACCTATTTTTCATGTTTCAGGACCTATTTTAGGATTTTATTTTTCAACTTTTAAGGTCCTAAAAATCCGGTCTCTAGTCACGACGAACAGAAATCCAATAGGAAGAAAATTAACTAGTTTAAGGTACAAAACCGTAGGGATGTTTTATACTTACTACGAGCCATCATGTAGTCTAGGAAATATATCTATATCCTGTTTATTCAACAGATGCAGTAAATGACATTTTTGTAGGAGTGACTTGATTGCGCAGTACAGATTGCGCAAAAGTCAGCTTCACATGCTGTAAATTAGAAGACGTTGGGGAATTCAAAAATACCTAGATTAAAACTGTTGAAGAACTTGAACAATAAATGTTACGAAAATTTCAAAAATGTGAAATAAAAATATAATAATTACTTCGAAAAATTTTAGGTATAACAAAATAACACATATCTGCCAAAAGTTTATTTATTATTAGTTCATTACCTGCCGCTTTTGCAGTAAATGCGACGTTTTCGGCCTTGATGCTGTCACTTGGTTTAGAAACCTAAGAGTTGTCAGGGTTTTGGTGAGAATAAACTTTATAAATATTTAAAACTAGCTGGTACCCGGCGCGTTGCTGCCTCAGAAGAAATAATTGGGGTAAAATCGTTTGAAAGTTGATAAACTGCGAATGACGTTTGCTGTCAATTGTCACTTTATAAATTATAGCGACCCGCCCCGGCTTCACATAAACGTATAAAAAAATTATGTTTATCTGATCGCTACCAAACTTTACAGGAACACCCGCTGGGCTAATCTGAAGATTGCCTGAAAATTTCATCAACATCGGTCCAGCTGTTTCGGAGTCTATAACGGACATAGGTAGGTAGGTAGGTAGGTAGAAACATTTTTTGTGTTTTATATATACAGGGTGATTCAGAACGGGCGTGCCAAATTAAAATGGGTGCTAGTTGCTAGAGGAACTCCAAATAAGACGAAAAGTTTATATGAACATATTTTCTAAAGTGACTACTAACAAAGATAAAGGTGTAAAAGTTTTAATATTTTTTTAATATCGTAATGAAATAATTAATGTGTTTTCTCGTTCTTCTTGTTAGTTTTGTTAGTGTTATTCTTAACAAACTATTTTTTCCATTTTCACTTTCCTTGTATATCGGTGAAGCCATTATTATTTGCATTATGGAAAATTTCAGTGCATGTGCCCGATTTCACAAAAAGCTATTTCATTCAAAAACTAAGCATTTTACGAAAATTTTGAAGATACCAATTTCTTCCTAAATTGAACGTAGATTTCAAGTACATTAATATCACCTGCATTCGCCATTGGCGTAACATTGGATTGGGGAAATAAATGTTCATATAAACTTTTCGTCTTATTTGGAGTTCCTCTAGCACCCATTTTAATTTGGCACGTCTGTTCTGAATCACCCTGTATAGATTCGCTCCTTCCCTTTATCTGAAAAACAGGATCTATGGCTGGCAGCTGGCAACTTTTTGATGGAGAAAGTAATTCTTGCTAATCCAAAATCAGTTAATACTTACAGTTATTCCTATTTCCCAATGTATTTACAAAATTCTATGAACTAATCAATGCAAGTACCTATTGGAAAATGCTATATTATAAACTGAATGGGCATAACAGTAAATTCAGTGACAACGTCAAAATGACAGATCGGTTTAGTTCAGTCAAGTTATTTATCTAAGAGTAAAGCTGTGTAAAATCGGTCTACCAATGGTAATTTTCTATTCAAATTTAGGGCTCATTTGTGGGAAGAGTTTTTACTGCATCTGTTGGATAAACAGAATATAGGATATTGCCAAAATTATAAAATTAAGGGAGTTTTGTTCTAACAATAATAACCCGTATAGTCACTTTAGTGCCATCTATTTATAAAGACAACGAAAATGAAACAGGAAACTGTAATCACTGACAATATCCTACACAAGTAAATCTAAATTAACCTTTTAAAATATAGATGGAGACGTGGAACGGTTGACTGAATATATTTAGACAGTCCATCCAATCTCCAATGCTTTCTGGCATCGCTCAATCCGTTAGTTTTGGTAGCGCCTGCTGTGATGGCGGTAGTGAGCTCGCTTGTTTATCAGTATTATTTGCAGGTAGCACGTTTTCCATTATAAAAGTGTGCCAAAATATCTAAATTATATGTTAAAGAACTAATGAAATGATAATGTTTGAAATAGATCAGCGATAAGGTTACCATATTCAAAAGTTGGTTGGTTATTAAAACTATTGCAGAGTCCCTGTCGTCTCTAGTAATTTCCAACATTTTAAGACCACCCATATAAGTCTTCGGTCTTCGTCAAAACGCGATACTTTCAAGACGTTTTCTGAATTATAAAGCTTGTCGCCCACTGCTACGGCACGACACGGCGCGGTACGGAACGGAAAAATCCGTTTAGGATTAAATACATGCAAATGAATGAAGAAGCGCCCATATAGCCGACACGGTGCGGTGCGACACGGGACGACGTTGCCAGGATTCTTCGCTCACGATCCCAACCGGCAAAAATCGTATCGTGCCGTACAGTGCCGTGTATATGGACGCATCATTTCACGACGCCGGCCGTGCGGATTGCGCTTGCGTGTTTGGTGTTTTTACGAACGTAGCATGCGCTGGCACATGTTAGTACTGACAGTTAATAGCTGAAACATGGAAGAGAAACTTATTAATTTGGTACAAAATTACCCAGAACTCTACGACGTTTCAAGTAAGAATTACCATGACCAACAAAGGAGGTCTAATATTTGGGAAGAGATAGCAGAAGAAATGGGCAAATCTGGTAGGCATCTAACGCAATAACTTAAAAGAATCAATTCACTTAAATAACATTTATAATAATTATATTCTGATTACACACAACACAAAATCAAAAATGATGATTATGTTTACAAATTTTACAAATATTTAGGTTTATGTTTACAAATTATTAAATGTTGGTTTAATTGTACTAAACCCCTTTTTTAATAGGTACCTACGTCACAAATAAATAAATTTCAATCGTTTAACACTGCTTCGTTTTGTGATAAATTTATGGATACGACTGGTCCAGGATTAAGTATTCCTAGTTTAAGTATAGTAGGTATGTCAAAAACTCAAATTAACGCTTATAACGTAGTAGGTACCTATTGAAAAAATATGAGTATAATATCCATTTTACTAATCTTGATGAAAAAGGAATCGAAGAGGATAACACATGGCTTAAATTTATTTAAGATTTTGATGCTCTTGATTTTGAAATTCGGTTTTGATTTTTTACTTTTTTTGTTGTTTAAAATGAACTACTAGCTAGATATTCTTTTTTCCTTTCCTGACTATTTCATTCTGCCATGGCACAGAACCAGCTTCTGAATTGAAATAATTTTTGAATTTTTCTCTTATGTCCATGGCAGTCGTAGTTGAGGATCCTCCTACTCCAGGCATATTTTGTAAGCCTTCTGGTGCTGCTAAATTGTCATCAGCATCGGTCCAGTAGCAGGTATCATTTCGCAAGAAATTGTGCAGGCAGCATGTAGCCAAAATTATTTTGTCAAGGTTTTCAGGAATAACTTGCAAACGCCTTTGATACAGTCCAAATCTTTTCACAAGAATTCCAAAGGCGTTTTCAGAACAGCGTCTTGCTCTACTAAGCCTGTAATTATATATTTTTTTTGCTTCATTCCTGAGAACTTCTGTGCCTGGGTATGGACGCATTAAATTTTTATGTAGGGCGAAAGCCTCATCTCCGACAAAAACATGAGGAAGGAGAACGTTTGTCCCAGGCAAATGTTTAGTTTCAGGGCTATCTAATTTATTTCTTAACATTTTTTTTCCGATGGCTGAGTTTGAAAATATTCCTCCGTCACTGTTTCTTCCAGCTGCACCAACATCAATAGCAGTGAACCTGCAGTGAGCATCAACAAACGCCAATAAAACTATGCTGAAACTCTTCTTGTAGTTATAAAAATTTGATCCGCTATTAGGAGGCTTGTCTGTGACCACGTGCTTGCCGTCAATGGCCCCTATACAATTGGGAAAGTTCCACAGATTTGCGAATGCTCTTTCGTTTTCTTCCCACTTTTCCTTCGTTGGTGAGCACATTACTAATGGACCCAATATTTTCCAAATAGCCTCGCTGGTTTCATAAACAATTCTACGAACTGTCGTTTCACCTAGGCGGTAACTAAAGGCTATTGTTCTAAAAGTGTCGCCAGTTGCAAAAAATCTGCAAATAAATTTTAATTATTAGAGAACAAATTAGAAATCAATAACAACATGCAGTAATGTTTATTTAGAAATAACAGTGATGTATATTAATTTCCAGCGGCTGACTGTAAAAAGAGATGGATAAATCTCAGGGATAGTTACAGAAAAGCATTAAAATCACAAGTAACTCGAAGTGGCCAAGCTGCGCAAAAGAAAAAGCCTTGGCGTTTTGAGAAACAAATGTCATTTCTGCAGTCGTTCACATCGGATAGGCAACAAATCAGCAATGTACCAGATTCAGACACGGACGAAAATGAAGATGTGAACGAGGCTGACGAGAGTACACAAAATTTACTTTCACCGGACAGTATTGCATCGACTTCGTACGACACGTCAGAACCTACACAGCAATCAGTGCAATCGCCATCTCTGGAGCCAAAAAATACTCCACGTATGACGGGAAAAAGAAATAAAAAGACCTCCTTGTCGGCGGCGGCTGTACTCCAAAATTACCTGCAAGAAAAAAAACATGCTAAAACAAATAATACAAACTCGAATTCTGATCAAATAGCAAAATTTTTTGATTCAATTGCAGCAACTGTCAGATCTTTCCATCCGCAATTGCAAATTGAAGTGAAATCTAAAATACTTAATATTGTAAATGAGGCAGAAAAATCCAATTTAGAGTATGAGCAATCATCTTCGGTTTCCCTGCACCATCGCCTCCCAGAACAGCCGCCGCCGCCTCCACCGAATGTTACTTACGGACATCACCAGCATTTTCCACAACAACATTATCCTCTTTATACACAATATCCGCTTCCGAATGATGGAATGTAGAATGTATAATTTACTGAACAAATTTATATAATTTAAGTCTGTTACTTTGTCTTGTTTACTTGAATTGTCCTTTAAGTTGCTGTTAAATAATAAAATTTTTCTACCCTAACTTACACTCTCGGAAATTTTGCTTTACATATATCTAAACAGAAGAATATTTGACGTAAACGTTTTTTCTTAAATTTTAGATAGATCAAAAAAATAATATATAAGAGGAAATCAATTGAGGTACCTACATTGTGCACTTCATGTTTACTTACCTTAATGTTACAGCAAGCCTTTCTTCTTTAGGAACTGCCCTTCGGTATGTGGTATTCTGTAGAACAAGTTTTGACTCCAATATTTGGCATAATTCAGTGAATTTTTCGTAAGACATGCGAAAATACTGGAAAAATTTGGTTCTGTCAAGCATCAAATCATCAAAGAGGTGGTGGAACTCGCCAAACTCTAGTCTCTTGACATTAATAGGGTGAACCCACATTATCCTTTTTCTTTTTCGTTTTTCCTCTTCCTCGAGCAGTGCCGTTACAACGAAGACTTCTTCGTCTGAGGAACTATTCGGCGTAGTATACTCCATCGCTGTATACTCTCAACTGATGATTTGTCTTCTTTCGTCGCCGGTGCGCGTCGTGTATATGGGCGGAGGGAATAGATATACCGTGCCGCGCCGCGCCGCATCGTATCGTGCCGTGCCGTAGCAGTGGGCGACAAGCTTAATTGTATAATTGTAATATACAGGGTGGGCCAATAGTGCACAGTCGGTCCATATTTATCGTTCTATTCAAAATACATAAATAGATTTTACACCTAGGTTTATGGAGAATGTCATGAAGCATCTGATAAAATTATTTTGGTGTATACAGAGTGGTTCACACTCTGAGTACCAACCCAAAGTTATAATTTTTTACAAGGAATGCCCCACATTTTGGTTACATATTTGGTGTCCCAATAAAATTTTATGAAAGTTGATATACTACACGAAGGGGTTTAGAGTAAGCGATTTTGAGGTACATATTTGACATATTTAGTGCCAGTCATCATCATAAGGTTCTCAGTCCGAAGACTGGTTGGACGCGTACCTGCATCCTTTCCTATCCTGAGCCAACCTACGCATTTCCCTAAAAGTCGAACATCCTACATCCTACAGTAGTTTAATCTATAGGCCTACCCCTACGTATGTTGCGAACTATTCCTTCGTGTTTTAGAAGGTGTCCTACAATCCTCCTTTTCTTTGTTGTCTTCCATACCTTTCGCTTTTCCCCAACTCTTTCTAATACCTCCTATTGCTAACCTTATCTATCCACGGTATCTTCATCATGCGTCTGTAGCACCACATTTCAAACGTTTCTACTCTTTTGCGATCCGCCTCTCCTATCGTCCAAGTTTCTCACCCCTATAATACTCCATATACATACGTATTTTAAGAGTCTCTTCCGAGTTTCTAAATTTACCGTTCCCGAGCATGACAGTCGTTTCTTTTTGTTAAATACAACTCGACCCTACGCTATTCTTTGTTTTATGTCTTTAGTGCTCTTACAATCGCGAGTTATTTTACTTCCTAAATAGCAGAAATCCGCGACTTCCTCTATATTCTCATTTCCTATTTGTATTGCAGTTTTAGTTCTATTTTCACGGCCTCTGTACATACCAAAATTTGGGTTTTCTTTTTATTTATTTTCATGTCGTAGCCCTCTGTCAACACTGCTTCCATTTCATTCGAATCCATTCCTAATCCTTTGCTAGATGCAAACACTGCTACATCATCCGCAAATCTGAGCATGTTCATAGTTTGACCCTGTATATCAATCCCTGAAGCTATTCTGCCCTTAACAATATTAATCGCATCTTCGATATACATATAAGTTGAAAATTAGAGGTGGCAATGCACATCCCTGTCTCACTCCCTTCCGGATATCTACTTCTCTTTGTTCCTGCTCAAATTCTATAATTGCAGTTTGCTCTTGATAGAGATTAGGGTAAGACACCCTATTGCTGGCACTCTACTAATGATTGGCACCTTGAAATATATTAGTATTTTGCTACAACTGTGTACAATTTATCTTTTGAAAAAAGATTGCAACACTGTTGCAGCAAGTTTCTTTTCCGCCAAGTAGTTAGTTGTTTTTTGGGTTATGAAATTGCTGTGTCAAAATTCACGTGCATACTCGAGGTAACTTCTTATTATTTGTATAACAGGGCAACAATTTCTAATGCTTGTATTTACGTTTAATCTCTCTACTTAGTAGTAAATAAACATAATATAAAGTTAATATACATTCTAGTAATGCTAATTTCAACATAAAACTAACCTCAATAACGATTTTTAAATGCTTTTTTGGTATGCCAACGATTAGCACATTCAATTAACAATTTCCAGTAATTGGCATAGGTGCCAATCATGCTTCCAGTGTTAGGCGGGGGTGCCAATGACCGGGTCAAACTAGTAGAATTCAAATGCTCTAAATCTAAAGATTGGCACTAAGTAAATAGCTTTAATGAAGATGTTTATTAACATCCTGATGTTTAACAACATCCTGATACGATACGGGAATCATCCAGGGAATTCAAAAATACACCCAACAGATGCAGTTTCATTTAAGAAAATAAAGTGGGGTGTTACGCAGAAATGTATCGGTGAATATTTTTCGAATTAAGAGCAGTTCTTTGAAGATTTTGACTGATGAAGAGGTGTTTTGAAAATTAAACAAGTATCCCAGGATTGAATAAAGCTGTATCAGTGATATTTTTGTGAGATAAAAGAAATGTCCAGGAGAAATAGTAGCTAGGTACATTATACGGGATTTCAGAAATTAATGATCAATATTTTCTTAAGCAAGTAATCTAATTTTTGTTAATTTTTAGTTTTGTGTTTCCTACGTGTGGAAATTATAGATTTGTATCTTAAAGTGCCAATCATTGGGTATTTTACCCTATGTATTATGCTTCTGTCTCTATATAGTTCAGCCCTACCTTTCTGAGCACTTCGAACATCTTCCCCCATTTTACGTTGTCGAAGGCTTTTTCTAAATCTACAAATCCTATATAGGCACTCTTTCCCTTTTCTATTGTTTTTTCTATAATTACTCGTAAAGCTAGAATGGCCTCGGGCGTTCCTCTATTTCGTCTAAATCCGAACTGATCTCCTAATATTTCTTCCGCCATTTTCTCCATCCTTCTTTGCACAATTCTAGTTAAAATTTTTGACGCGTGGCAAGTTAAACAGATAGTTCTAAAATTTTCGCATTTATCTGCACCTTTCCTCGCTAGTATCATCTAACAGATTCGTAAAACTCTTGTGGTGCACTTAAAATTGCCCAACTTATACTGTATGTACATATTTTTTACAAAACTGTGAGATATACAGGTCCGTATCTTAAAAATTCTTTGATGATGGCCAAAAAAGGGTCGAAACGTAATTAAACCATAATGTGTTGTACATTATTGAATTCAGAATAAAAAGGGCTCATAAAATTTGACGTCAGAAAATCAGGACCGTGTTTAAAAAAATGAAGTTGATGATGGTTGCTCGAAGACGAAACGTAGAATAAAAAAATTAGCAATGAAGTCTTTAATTTCATCAAAAGTTGCTACGAAGAAGTTTTGTTAGTTTCGCTCTAATTTTAATATTAAAGTCAGAAAAAAATATAATTAAAAATCCATAAATTCAGTTTTTTCAAAATAACTCAAAAACGGAAAATTATATCAAGGATTTTTAGGCGCCATTTTATTGATCCTTTAATTACGCAATTTTTTCCCATTTAACCAAATCCGTATCTCTTGTCATTTCCAATATCCCCATATATCCCCATATCTCCCTCCTTATCTTGGACACGTTGTATTATTTCCATATTTGATAGCCACTTTACTAAGTTTTTGATTGATGAAGATATTGTTTGATCTGCGACTGAGGGTTTCGATTGAATGGAAAATTGAACCTTAAAATGTAGTAATTTGGTTGGTTGTTTTCTTGGTTCTCCTATATTTTACCACCAAAAACACAAAATATGGTTTCCATTTATTTTTCTGGAAGTTGAGTTCACATTGAGCCAAAAAATTCCGTCGTCAGACTGCTTCTTCATGGTCATATTCTTAAATAAGTGATAACTTATTAAAACTAAGTGTAGTTTGAAACAAGGAGTGTCATGGAAGAAAACGGTCCTTTCAAGAAGTAATCTTACAAATGAGATTTCTTGTGCCGGTGTAAACTATGTTCGCAAAAACTTCTGTAAAAACAAAGTGTAAGAAGTTTTAGTGGCAAAATAGGGGAAAGTCCCCAACTAATCAACTAATCAACTTTCATGAAATTTTATGGGAGTAGTAGGGAAATGACAGCCTCAGATACGAACCCGTTCGGAGCACATAGCGCCATCGAGTTCTCCAGGTGCCATCGAGTTCTTCGGCAGTGACCTTGAAAGAGACCAGAGGCTGCTGAAGGAGTCGTTGAGTCATCCGAAGAAGTGTCTTCAGCAGCGGCAGCAGCCTCTGGTTCTGTTGCCAACTCCGAAACGCAAAAATCCCTGGTAATGTCTTCAGCAACGACATCTGCCATTGGTTGTGGCTCAGGCGCCTGCGCCGGGGCTTAAAAAGTGCGCGTGTTGCTCATTGTTGCGCAATGGAAGAATGTTCTGGAAATGCTGATGCAATAGTACGCAGATGTTGCAGAATTAATGTTTTTTCCCCTTCTACGCTGAAGGAGTCCTCGAGTAATGTCTTCAGCAACGACTTCTGCCTCTGGTGTCTTTGGGGCCTTTGGTTGTGGCTCAGGCGCCTGCGCCGGGGCTCTATGAGAGTGGGCGGGGCAACAGCCAATGATAGAGGTTGTGGGCGGCATCCAATGGGTGTGGTTGTGGGTGGTAAGGTTCAACTACTGCTAGATGCCTTTGGATGTGACCCAGGCGCCTGCGCCGGGGTTTTCGCAAACGTTTTGGAAATGACGCCGACCGGGATTCGAACCCGGGTCCCCGCGCACCGGAGCCCTCGCTCCAACCAACTGAGCTAATCGGATGCCTACATGCCCGTCTTTTAAATCATCCATATATACTTAGGATTGTAAACAGAAGTTTCTCGGAAATTCCAATGGTTGCAATTGTTTATACTAAATAAATATTGATATCAAAGTTTAAGAAAAAAGCACGTTCGCCGCCGATAAGAGATGTTATAATTGTTTTTATTATGGGTAAAAAACCTTTCAACTCGCCGACAGGATTATGTTTGTTTAGGTTTGCTCCCACGTTCTGTATATGCACATACTACGTTGTAGACACTACAAGGTGACCCGTTTATTTGTTTGTATTATTACAATAAAATAACATTCTAGAACATTCGACAGTTTGTTTATTTTGATACGTACTATGTTTTGAAATTACTTGTTATCTTAATGCGTTTCGGACACGTGTGGGAACCATCTGGTGAGTGCTGGAAGTACTAATTGAGTGTCGGTAATATAGAACACATGTAGATTTCTGTTACACTTACTGGAAAGTGCAAATTGAATGTCGGTAATATAGAACGCATGTAGATTAGGGCCCACTGCACACACCACTTGCCCCGCCCACTTAGGTCATGGAGGGTATCAAATTAACCAGCTCGATGAGACAAATAGGAATCTATAGTTATTCTCCTACTTCAGAATTCTCATCAGATGTCTGTCTGTCTGTCTGTCTGTCTGTCTGTCTGTCTGTCTGTCTGTCTGTCTGTCTGTCTGTCTGTCTGTCTGTCTGTCTGTCTGTCTGTCTGTCTGTCTGTCTGTCTGTCTGTCTGTCTGTCTGTCTGTCTGTCTGTCTGTCTGTCTGTCTGTCTGTCTGTCTGTCTGTCTGTCTGTCTGTCTGTCTGTCTGTCTGTCTGTCTGTCTGTCTGTCTGTCTGTCTGTCTGTCTGTCTGTCTGTCTGTCTGTCTGTCTGTCTGTCTGTCTGTCTGTCTGTCTGTCTGTCTGTCTGTCTGTCTGTCTGTCTGTCTGTCTGTCTGTCTGTCTGTCTGTCTGTCTGTCTGTCTGTGTCTGTCTGTCTGTGTCTGTCTGTCTGTGTCTGTCTGCCTGCCTGCCTGCCTGTCTGTCTATCTGTCTGTCTGTTACATCAGCCGTTCGTGTCAACAACAACATTCAATGCCAATGACGAAATTCGCATACCAATCCACCAACAAGACGTTTACGTACTGCCGCATCTAAGCTGCATCTACATAGAGGGGTTTTTCCTCTTTCTATTCTTGCTTGTGTCATCAGCCATGGTGTTTGCGGATAGAGCTGTCTGGGTCAACAGCTGTCTGGTGTCAACAGACAGCTTGTCATTCGCATACCAATCCACCAACAAGACGTTTACGTACTGCCGCATCTAAGCTGCATCTACATAGAGGGGTTTTTCCTCTTTCTATTCTTGCTTGTGTCATCAGCCATGGTGTTTGCGAATAGAGCTGTCTGTGTCAACAGACAGCTGCGTCAACAGCTGTCTGGGTCAACAGCTGTCTGGTGTCAACAGACAGCTTGTCAAAAAAAAATCACGCTTCTAGCATACATTTATTGGAAAGCACACAACAAATATTTCTAACATAATGGGGAGTATTATTCAGTAATCAATTCATTAGTTTAGTTAGTTCCCATGGAATACGGTAAATTATATAATATAATTTATTATATTAAAATACATTTTGTCAATTAAAATAATATAATACTGTTCATAATATGATATTATTATATTAAAATACATTTTATTCATTAAAATAATATAACAGTGTAATCAAACTCGTGACGATTAAAATACATTTTGTCAATTAAAATAATATAATACTGTTCATAATATGATTTGATAATATTATATTAAAATACATTTTATTCATTAAAATAATAAAATAGTGTAATCAAACTCGTGACGCTGCTTATACATCGTTGGCTGCAACAAGAGAAAAATCATAGTTACGAAATTATACTAGTAAACAAACAAACAAACAAACAAACAAACAAACAAACAAACAAACAAACAAACAAACAAACAAACAAACAAACAAACAAACAAACAAACAAACAAACAAACAAACAAACAAACAAACAAACAAACAAACAAAGAAACAAACAAACGGACAAACAAACGAACAAACAAACGGAGGGACAAACAAAGAAATAACTTCATTCATTATAAACAAACAAACAAACAAACAAACAAACAAACAAACAAACAAACAAACAAACAAACAGACAAACAAACAAACAAACGGACAAACAAACGGACAGACAAACAAACAAACAAACAAACAAACAAACGGGCGGACAAACAAAGAAATAACTTCATTCATTATAAAAACAATTAATTTTCCACTACTAAAATTGTGAATCACAAAATCGGCACTTTTCGTCACTAAAATTGTGAATCTAAAACTGGCACTTTTTATCTACTATCACTGCATATTAAAAAATCTAAATACTTTACTTACGATTTACAATATTGACCCAAATGACCACAAGTTCACTGCACGATTCCAACAAAATTATCTTGGTTTCTTTCTCCATGAATAGTCCAGAAAATAAAACATTTTCGGTTTCCGTTGCCATGTGCGATACATTTCCGCACATAATCATTTTGGGTTGGTTCTAAAGATATAAAATAGTTTACAATTATGGAACAGATACGTGAGCTTTTTAACTACATATAATGAAATTATTATGAATGAGTTTTAGTAACAGAATGCTTGAACAATAAAAGAAATGATTACTGCAAATGGACTTACTTTTAAATTTTCCGGTAAATTTTGGAGGATAAAATGGTACAATAAAATATCTCCAACATCATCTTGGCCAATTACAACATCCATATTGGGAAACTAACTTTTACCGCACCTATTCCGTGGGAACCAACTGAACTATTGAAGTGATTACTAAATAATAATTCTCGCAATTATATTCGTTCTATTTATCTCCCAGCTTTTGCCGAGCTTGCAAAATTTTGGTAACATGCAGAAGTTATCAAAAACAACAATCAATCGAGTGTTTATGTTTCTGGCGGTGGCCTTCAAACTTTTTATGTTCTAGAATGATTTTATTATAATAATACAAACAACAGGGTATAAAATAATCTCGATCATCTTGTAGAGTTTGCGACATATTAAGTGCACATGTACTTATTAGCATGCAGAATGTGGGAGTCAAACCAAACAAATATACATTTCCTGTCGGCAAAGTTGAAAGGTTTTTCTAGAACGTTCTTAGCTATTAATATTTCATCATAATAAAAACAATAAATCATAACATCTCTTATCGACTTCGAATCTATTGTTACTTTCTCAAACTTTGATAACAATATTTATTTAGTGTAAACAATTACAAACGTTGGAATTTCCGAGAAAAAACATTAATTCTGCAACATCTGCGTACTATTGCATCAGCATTTTCCAGAACATTCTTCCATTGCGCAACAATGAGCAACACGCGCACTTTTTAAGCCCCGGCGCAGGCGCCTGAGCCACAACCAATGGCAGATGTCGTTGCTGAAGACATTACCAGGGATTTTTGCGTGTTGGAGTTGGCAACAGAACCAGAGGCTGCTGCCGCTGCTGAAGACACTTCTTCGGATGACTCAACGACTCCTTCAGCAGCCTCTGGTCTCTTTCAAGGTCACTGCCGAAGAACTCGATGGCACCTGGAGAACTCGATGGCGCTATGTGCTCCGAACGGGTTCGTATCTGAGGCTGTCATTTCCCTACTACTTATGGGGAATCCAAATATGTAAACAAATGTGGGGAATTCCATTTAAAAATGACATAAGTTTGTTTTGGTACTAAGCACGTGAACAACCTGTATACATGAAAATAATTTTATACGAGGCTTCGTGAGGTTCTCCACATACACGTACGTAAAATTTCATGTTGATATCTGGAATAGAACCATAGATATATATCGACTACGCACTATTCGCAGACATCATGTATGAGTTGCAAAGGAAAACGATTCGTTAAACTCGAATACATCTTATTGTGTTCATAAAGATATGACTAAGTTACCTAAGAGTGCGACCAATATAAAATTCAGAAAAAACATTGGGATCCTTAGCGTTATTAATAAATAATCCAATTCTTGCCAAAATTGTGTGAAATCATACCTACCTTAAAATAACTGGAACTACTCATTAAATAAGCTATTCCGAATGAAGTGGGGCGAAGGTACAAGTTTTAGATCTTTAACAGACATGCTCAAATTACCAGGGGTGTTCGAAAGATTACTGAAGAACAGGTATAAATTTCTTTTTCTCATTTGTCTATAAAGTAGTCTAATAATTTTGTATTTCTTGAAGTTGTTCTTGTGTGCAATCTGTTCTATCGCCATCATTTTCTACTTGTGTGCCATTGTTCTATAAGCGAAATGATAATGGCTCTGTGAATGATGCAATTAAAATCATATTTATTTATTATACTTACTTCACAAGGTGTTTCCACGAAATTTTCTCGCCACTCAAGGAGTGTGTTTGTAACTGCATACTTCCGGCGACTTTTGTGTGTTCTCGAAGTCATTTTAAGTAAAAAAATTCCTATGAACATGGATCCCATTGGTTCTGGACCATTCGAACAACTTAAACAAAACAACTTTAAACAAAAATGGATCCCATTCTCAAAAATTAACGAGTTATGGGGAATTTTCAATTTTTCGCCCTTTTTTAATTTTTACGTTTGTCCGAAGAACATTGAAAGTTTTCGAAAATGTTTTCATAAAATTGATAAATAGGTACCTACTAATTTGAAGTTACCTAATATATTTATGTGCCTAGCTATTTTATTGTTTCTTCACTGACAATAATTATTTTCGTATTTATAAATACATAAAAAATTAATTAGTCTATCTGCAGATAAAAGAAAATGAAAGAATAGAATCGCAGTCAATTTAAGAAAAATGCAATACATAGTTCAAAATGTTAGATAAAAACATAAAGTTTGCAATAATAACATAGGAATTTTGTTCATTGTCAATTTCTGCAAAACATTTTGATAAAAGTTTATACATCAAAAAACACAAGATTCCCTACAGATGTACAAGCGAGTACAAAATACCTAATTCAAATTTTATTTTCTCAAAGAGAAAATTATTTTAGACATAGTTATGTGTGGGGTTATGTTCGTTAGGTATTTGTCATGATTATACTTCTTAATAGCCGAATTTTGCACACAGTAGTACACGCTTAAACTAGATATATTTTTAGTTCTTACCGCTGAGTTTTTATTCCGCGGATCTCGGCCGCAGAAAACTGGAAATTCGCAGAGAAAACTTCGACGACCATTAATGATCTACGTTCGATATATGTTATCAGATTGGCTCCTCACATAGTCTTTCTACGTCATTTTTAAAATAATTTGTTGGCAAATTTCAATAATTATCAAATTTGAACACATTATAAACTACGATAATATACAGTGTATCCCAGGATTGATGTTACAAGAGGTATGATTGACTGAAAATTTTGGAATTTCAATTTGGTATTTTGGAAATAAGCCCTGCTTGGTTCGAAACTAATTTCTAGTATATTTCGGTTTTTCGTAAACCAGGAGGGCCATGACTAGGGTTGCCACCTCTCCGGGTTTGACCCGGACACTCCGGGTTTTGACATATGGTCTCCGGTCTCCGGGTTACTAGATATTTTCTCCGGGCCAAACTGCATTTACCAAAATAAAACAAAATTACCAAAATAAAACAAGAATAATGTAATTCTTATGCCAGGAAAAGATAAATATTTGGCAACAGCGCAGCAACTTCAGCACATTTCCGAGTAGCCTGCAATCGCGCCAGTTCGTTTCGAGTTTATGCACGCATGTCGCGCAATACTAGTAGGTACTATTGTTGCCGTTACGGCGATGTTCGATATATTTGCCGCAAATTAGTTTAAACTACCTAGTTTTAAGTGTTTAGTAGTACAGTTTTGTTGTTTTGTAAGCCAGGTATATTAAAGAAGTTATCTATTACCATTTTTTATTTTGCCTTGAGCGAGGGTAATAAAAGAGACAATGCGCACCCAAGTACTTCGTCATCGGTAATCCATCCCGAAAAATAAAAGAGCCAAGTACGCAACACAATTTCAATTAAAAAGATTAGCTCTATTCAAGTTTTTTTTTGGTCATCAGCTCCGGGTCAAGTGACTTTTAAAGGTGGCATCCCTAGCCATGACAGCTAATGAAAAACTACATATTTTCACGTCAGGTAAACGACCTTATCGGTTCATAATTCGGCAAAACGTTATTAAGAAAAGTTGTTCAGAATTTTCTTTTGTGTTTCTTTGGGACGTGGACCACTAGTATAAATAAATAAACACTATTCGTCAATTGCGACATTTCGATCCTTTATTGGATCTTTTTCAAGCTCTAAAAATAATACACAAAACTGTTAAAATACACAGAAGAGAAAATATATATATAACTTAATATTAGCTATAAACATCACAGCGTTTTTAATTGTATGAATTTTAATATAATGAATTAAAATTAACATCATTTTTGCTCTGTACACTAGTATGTATGTATATTCAGTTGTCAGAAGTGACCGTATACAAAGTCACATACCAGTGGTCTGGAATTGTCGGAAATTTTGCTTGGTAGCCACGAGTGTAAATTTGACAGTTAAAAGATCACTAGCACGCAGCGCGAGTGATCTTCTGTCAAATTTACACGAGTGGTTAGTAAAAGCAACAGCTTGAGTAAAATTACCTAAAAATTCAAGATCAGGAATTGTATTTAACAAGATTATTTTTTGAATCGAAGCAAGGTAGTTCAAAACGAAATTTTATTTCAATTGACTCACATACAAAGAAATGCGTTGGGAATATTTGACGTTTGGCAGGTACTAAAGTAACTAGACTATATATATATATATATATCGATGGCTTAGAAGCAATACCTCGTAACTCCAATTATTTTAAAAAATTACATTTTAGCGCCATTATATTATGCCAGCAGTTCTTCTGTTAATGGCAATACCTCATATGTATCTGTCCAACAGAAATGCGTAATTTTGTCATGTGACAATACCTCTTATAAAATTTACAACTGCAATAGCACGTATGTGCATCATTTGTAATGGCGATGGCACGGCGTTAGTAACCGGTTGTGAGTTCTATCTCGTTTATACCAATTTTCTAGGTAAGTAGGATTGATTCTTGATGTATATCATACTGAAGTACAGCCCAATGCACTAAATAACAGGAATATGTAGAATAGTTATTGAATATTATAATTTAGTGATACCAAACAGTGCCGTTTAATTTTGGGTTGCACATACAAGGTATTGCATCTTATTTTATTAACCTCCTTGCCTGCAGTAAACATTAATCTTAATTAAAGTATTCTTACTTTTCAGAATGAATCGAAGTCGAAGAATGGTAGCACTTGCCATCCAAGTGGAAAATAATAAAGATCTTGGACTAGGAGATCCACAAACTTCGTCTAATATCGTTAGTCAGGATGACGTTCTTATCCAGGAGCTTCCAATTATGTTCAATGATGGGGCATTACTTTTAGACACTGGAGAATTCATTATTAACACAAGCAACGTTGATTCTGATACCATTTCCACAGAAAATGTAGTGCTTCAAGAAGAGCATGCTATTGGGTCCATTGGGTATGGAATGTGTAACAAAGAAATTCATAATAAAGAAAACAACCCTGCTGATGATGATGATCCCGACGATCCAGATTATATCGGTAGTACTGAAGTTGAAAACATAAATTCCAACCATGAAGCTGTCGAAATTAATGAGCCAACAATGGAAACTGAAGCAAATACAATACAAGAAAAGAATCACGCAGTTTTAATGCGTAAAAGAAGTAGGCAATGCAGAATAAATGTTGATCGTTCTTCATGGAAGAGAAATAATAACAAATTGAAGCGGATGAAGGGTGAGAGTTATTTGGGTTTCACCAGAAACAAAGAGAAAAAGTGGGCGAACAACAAAGATAGAAGTTCAAGAACTATGGGTGAAAGATGTAATGGGAGGCATAGTAACAAGAAGAAGAATTCCTTTCAGTGTGGTAAAATAACGGATAACGAAAGAGGGGACTTGTTCTCGCGATTTTGGAAGGACTTAACATGGGACCAAAAAAAAATGTTTGTTGTCAACCAAGTTCAGAAATCTGAAATAAAACGCCGTCGATCAAAAGCCACAGATTCACGAAAAACAAACCGCTTTTTGTACAATCTGCCTAGCGGGGAAGAAAGATACCGGGTTTGTAAGATGTTCCTGAGTACCCTGTCCATAGGTAAATATTGTTTGTTATCCTTAACCATATTCACCAAATTTATATTACTTATAGGTGAATGGTCAGTGCACAACTGGTGTCAAGAAAGCACTAACGGTACTATCCAGGCTGCTGAAAATAAAACTAGGCAAAGAACATCGCTTCGTGAAAGTAATGGAGGGAGTTTGAAAGATAAAAAAAGACGTGAATTACTTGATTCATGGTTTGACAGTTTGCCTAGTTTACCTTCACATTATGCAAGGCATGACACTAAAAAAAAATATATCGAGGATAACTTCATTCAAAACAAATCACAATTGTACAAAAGATACTTAGATGACCAAAACCAGGCAGAAACCAAGCCATTAAGTTTCTGCACTTTCTGTGAAATGTTTGACAAAAAGAATTTGGCAATTTTCAAACCCAGGAAGGACCAGTGCGACACTTGCTGTTCCTTCAAAGTTGGCAATTTAGAAGCTGTATCGGAAGAAGAATACACAAATCACATCCTCAGTAAAGACAGGGCCAGAATAGAAAAACAGCAAGATAAGGAAGCATGTTTAGCAGGAAACTGCCACGTCCTTACAATGGACTTGCAGGCAGTTCAGCTGTGCCCTAGAATGTACGCTTCAGCGCTCTATTATAAAACAAAACTAAGAGTGCACAATTTCACCGTGTATAATTTGGGTACTCACCAATCAACAAATTATTGGTGGCATGAGGGCGAAGGAAAAGTAGATGCCTCGAACTTTACAAGTTGGATAATAGATTATCTGAATACGCAGTTCAAAGATACAGATAAACCCATAATCATATACTCGGACAGTTGTGGGTATCAAAATAAAAATTCAGTTTTAGCCAACGCTCTTGTGAATTTTGCTGTAAAAGAAAGAAAAACCATAGAACAGAAGTATTTAACAAAAGGCCACACCCAAATGGAATGTGACACAGTTCACAGCCTAATAGAAAGACGATTAGATCAAAGAGAAATATATTTATCAGGCGAATTCATTTCCGTTACAAGAAGGGCTAGAGACAAACCGTTTCCGCTCGACGCCAAATTGTTAACGTCAGATTTTTTTTATGATTACGCTGATTCAAACTACCAGTGGTTTAAGTCGATTAGACCAGGTGAGAAATAAAATATTAAGATTGTTTTCCTCATGTTTTTTTTTACAGGTGATATGTCGTATCTTGTTAGTGATATAAGGGCGTTGAGATACAGTCATGACGGTTCTATAGCGTATAAATGCGATTTCGATTCAGAGTACATCAACCTACGACGTAGTGGAAGAAAACCGGATGGCAATGTTGTTTATAGAAAGTTGTATGCTACCAAACCAAAAATTTCCCTGGAAAAATATAATCATTTGGTGGAAATAACATCTGTTATGGATCCAGAGTATCACAATTTCTATAAAAATTTGAGTCATGAATCTTCAAACAAAAGAAAGCGAAATTCAGATTGAGTCAATATTCTGATCTTCAAATTTGACCAACATTTTTGAAAAGTAATATTTGTTTCATGTTTCAGAATTTATAACTTTGTTTAAATATCTAGGTACTTACTTAGTAACCTATAATTGCCTACTTTGTTTTAAATAAAAAGTTAGTTTGTATTTGAATGTTAATTTTTAAATTTGATCAACATTTTTGAAAATTAATATTTTGTTTAATTTTAGAATTTACATTTTTTTTAATGCTTAATAACTTGTAACAACTTTGTTTTGAATAAACATTATAATGTTATTTTAAAGTTAATTGGATTTTACTTCACATTCTTATACATCTGCAATACCTCTCAAAGGCTGCAATAAAAAAATTATAAGGTGCAATAACTCCTAAATGCCATAAATTATTAAATTATTTATAATCAGGAGGATTTTATCAAGTCGTTTAGAAAACACAATAAAAATAACAGCACAACAAAAAAAATATCGATTTGGAATAATGCAGACACAAATAAAAATGTTTGTTTTAATTATCTCGGAAGTATGACAGATGGAGTTACAAGGTATTGCTTCTAAGCCATCGATATATTATAAATGCACCTTGGTTTAGGATAAATGGTGGTTGGCCATTTCGCAGCTTTTGGGGGCCACTGGTATGGGACATACTGACGTCAGTATGTGGAACTCTGGGGTGTTTTGTCGCGAACTACTGTATTTTTCTAAAATCGCCGGTTACCGTCAGTCGTCAACGACACTACGAGCATTATTTGCTCGTAGCAACGGCACAGTAGGAATTTGCTGTCAAACTTTGTGGAAGATCAAAATTTTTTGTTGAATTTGAATGTTGTTTTGAGAATAAATTATGGGAAAATCGAAAGAATAACATACCTGAAAGCGTAAATTACAATTTAAACAGTATTTGGAATAGAAATTGAAAATTTGTGACCAGATCACGAACTTTGAAATTGAAACTTGAAGAAATCTGGACATCTTATCTGGAAATTAGCCGTTCTGCAACTGACACCTATTTGGGCATTACGTAAAAACCAAAATAGTTCATGCAAGAACACTTTCGTGTTCAAACACTTTATATTAACGAAAAACTTGGGAATTAAATCCTGAAATTTATTTAATGGCAATTAACTGACGTTGCTAAATTGACATATTGGCAGTGTCACAAAGCGAAAAGAATCCGACACTCCTGACTACAGAGGTTCTCTACAAGTTTGTCCACATGCGCAGAAGGCGACGAAAATCGGTTCTCGGAGTGTCGAACCATTATCTATACTAAACCAAGTAAATGCACCTACTAATTCGCAACTATGGCAGCTTATCAACAAGCAAAATTGTCGAAAAAATTACCTTCGACTCGGGATAATTTTCATAACATTCGAGACCTCGAAAAAATTTTCGGATATTAATTCAAGCACGTGGGGGATTCGGTAAGGAAATTTCACACCTAAATAAAATAAAAAACTAATGGAATTAGCCTTACATTTTTGTCATCGAAAACACAATATGGAACTAAAATTGTAAAGAAGCCTGCGTATGTCAATGAAAAGTGCTGTCAGTTGACATGCAATCGTCTATTATAGAGCATTTTTAGCAGTAAAGAATACCCTAAATAATTTAGGGGTTAGTTTGTCGTTTTTATCATGTCTCGTATTGGAAAAGATAACCAAGAAAGTATCAGAGAAGAAGTTCAGCATTAAAAATGAAACTTCAGTTTTTGAATCCCGCGTCATTATTTGACAGAAAAATTTCCGCTTATTAATTTCGCTCAGGGCACCGTGGAGGATAAAAATTTCCGGAAATTTTTTGCGTCGCCGTGGTAACGAAACCAAAAACACTTCTGATTGGCTAAAAAAGCGAGGTGTGTAATTTCCGAAATAATACACGCTTCTAGAACCAAATGAAATATTCCTATTGGTCAATTTGACCGATGTTGATGAAATTTTCAGGCAATCTTCAGATTAGCCCAGCGGTTGTTCCTGTGAAGTTTGGTAGCGATCGGATCAACAGATTTTTTTATACGTTTATGTGAAGCTGGGGCGGGTCGCTATAATTTATAAAGTGACAATTGACAGCAAACGTCATACGGCATATGTCATTCGCAGTTTATCAAATTTCAAAGGATTTTACCACAATTATTTTTTCTGAGGCAGCAACGCGCCGGGTACCAGCTAGTTATCTATATATGTTACCGGTAAAACCCGAATTCCGTGAAAACCCGTTTTAACTAGTTAGAACTAGAAATAACAAAGAGCCTTTGTGAAAACTAGTTTTAACTAGTCAAAACGCGAACTGACGGGACGCATTTGTAAAAACCCGAAAAAATAATAATTTTTAATGGGCTTCTGGTTCTAACTGTGATTTTTAGTCTAAACTAGTTTTACCGAGTCATCCGTTTGAGGGAACTAGTTTCAACTCATAGAATCAGTAAAAACCCGAAATTTGCATTCTTTTGCATAATATTAAAATTTAGGTTTTATTAAACTCTAAAAAACACAAAATATATTCATAATACCGTGTGTCCCGGGAATTCTGAAGCATCCTGTTTAACATGGGAAATTTGAAAATTGCGATTTCTATGTCCCCGAAGTATTTTAAAGATATTTCGAGTATCAGAACACATACAATGTACACCAGAGAAAGTTTCTGCGTAACAATTTTCAAAGTTTAACAAAATATTTTCAATAATGTATCGCGAGGGAATCATCTTAGTGTAAAGAGCACGACAGCCATCTGCGCAATGGGTTAGTGAGTTCAATCACAGAACCGCCGACATGGCATCTAGCTTACGGAGGTTCGAATCCAACGGTGGTTATTTTTTTACCTGTATTGTTATTTTGAATGAACAGCGATTGATTTCTATGAGTAAAGGTGCATAATTAAAAGTTTTATAATTTTTAATTAAACTGGAAATGGATTTATTAGAAAATTATTCACGTTATTAAAGGCAGTAACATTGCAACAATACCTAGAAAATTAGTTCTTTATTAATTAAATAATTAAATAAAAAAATTACTTCGCGTACTACCAAAATGTATAACAAATTATTTTATTTAACCGGTTTCAAGATCTACAAACGATCCCATCATTAGAAATGTTTAAGAAAAATGTATTTTCTTAAATGCATTAAAATTAAGTTTGTTCATTTTAATTTGTTGTGCTCTTGCATTTAAACTGAGTTGATTCCCACACGAGATACATTTTTGGAAATATTTTTCATATTTGTTTAAACTTTGAAAGTTATTATGCAAAAACTTTTTCTGGTGCACATTGTATGTGTTCTGATACTCGAAATATCCTTAAAACACTTTGGGGGCATAGAAATCGCAATTTTCAAATTTTCCATATGTTAAACAAGATGCTTCAGAATTCCCGGGACACACGGCATGGCTTGCTATTGTGGCATTTCGAGTTGCATAATACCTTTGCTTTTCTACACTTGCACATGTTGCTTGTGCATCGCTTCTTACATGTACAACGGAAATACCTAGCCCTGCACAGATCCACTAGCTAAAGAAGCAGCACTTCTTGGTGACACCGTCTTGTCTTACGAAGAATGGAGTATTTCGGGTTTTTACTGATTCTATGAGTTGAAACTAGTTCCCTCAAGCGAACGACTCGGTAAAACTAGTTTTGACTAAAAATCGCAGTTAGAACCAGAAGCCCATTAAAAATTATTATTTTTTCGGGTTTTTACAAATACGTCCCGTCAGTTCGCGTTTCGACGAGTGAAAACTAGTTTTCACAAAGGCTCTTTGTTAATTCTAGTTCTAACTAGTTAAAACGGGTTTTCACGGAATTCGGGTTTTACCGGTAACATATATATAAAACACAAAAAATGTTTCTACCTACCTACCTACCTACCTACCTATGTCCGTTATAGACTCCGAAACGGCTGGACCGATGTTGATGAAATTTTCGGGCAATCTTCAGATTAGCCCAGCGGGTGTTCCTGTGAAGTTTGGTAGCGATCGGATCAACATAATTTTTTATACGTTTATGTGAAGTAGGGGCGGGTCGCTATAATTTATAAAGTGACAATTGACAGCAAACGTCATTCGCAGTTTGTCAAATTTCAAACGATTTTACCACAATTATTTCTTCTGAGGCAGCAACGCGCCGGGTACCAGCTAGTACTAGATATTAGTTTTGAACCAAGGAGGGCTTATTTCCAAAGTACCAAATTGAAATTCCGAAATTTTCAGTCAATCATACCTCTTGTAACATCAGTCCTGGGACACACTGTATAAATGGACAATCTCTACAACGCGTTAGCTCGTGCAAGTAGATGTTAATATATCAACATTTGCTATGCTGTGACATCACGACCTAGCACGCCGGCGCCGTTTAGCTGTGACGTAAAATTTAAATGTCCGCACGCGGAACAAAATTCATTGTTACATAGCTAATAATTTTTTCTTTCAAAAATTATCATATACCTAGAGGCTCTATAAACATAAAATGCCACCAATTTTCGTATGTCTTACGAAAAATTAAAATTCATGCAAGGCCCCAATTGTGTGCAAAAGAAAGTGATGGAGTTGTGTCGGACGCTGCGATTGATGCAAAAAATTTACAAACTTTATTGGTACGCTCCCATGGGCTGACAATGAATATTTAAAAAAATAGGAAATTAATAGGAAAATTAGCTTGGTGAATAACTGGAACCGAATTTTAAATATTGTAGTTTCAATTTTCAAACTTTTTTGGGGAATGAGAATCTACATAACAATAATCTAAAAATTTCTAGGTCGTCGAATTAAAAAACTAAAAAAGGCGACTATTTTAGGCTAAAAAATGAAAATATAGGCAAGAAAAAATATTATTTAGGAAATTTAGGCCCTCCCAAAAACCCAGAAAGAACATATTTCAATGAAACTTCAATTACGTGTACTCATATAGATATAATAAAATATAGATATAATAAAATAAAATCTTTTGACTACGATTGCAGAAATACATATTTACGTATATGGTGTCGTGGGAGTAACACGAAGTCCCTTAGAGCATGATTCTCCAATCAATTCTGCATCCTGTGGTACAGTTTTTTAAAATAAAAAAATCAATAAATATGTACCTTCCACGATCTGCATATAGAAAAGTATATACAGGATGTTTTTTTATGTGCCGTTAATATTGCTATCTTTTTAATCTTAATAGATACAGGTTCGGTTAAATGGGAGAAAAGTCGCGTCGATTCAAGCATAAAGAAGTGCCGTTTGCAGAAGTTAGTTGATTATCTCTTTTCGTTTTTGAGATAATCGAAAAAAAATAGAATTTTGACTTTTAAATTTGTGTTCATATTTTCCTTATTTGGCATTCAATCTTCAATCTGCAAAAACTTCTTGGGACAGCTTTTCATCCTCTTTCCTTTTGTGGTAGCAGAAAGTACCTACCACGTTTCGTTTCTTCAGAATCATCATCAGGTTCATTTTTTCTTATGGCGCCATCTTAGATTTTTTCACCATGAAATAGCCCATTTTTTCCGAATAAAATGATATAACAAATTTTAATAAAACTATAAAAATTGTTTTTCCATCTAATCACAATAATTGCCGTGAAAACAAAGATTATCTACTTTGAAAAACTCAAACGTCAAGAAACTTTTTTAATACGATTCGCGATGCATTGCAGCCACGTTTTCAGCATTTCTTCTGGCAGTAGTATAAATAAATAACATGTCAACCTTTTCGTCATTAGAGTAATCCATTGTAACCCAATAAAACACAATCGTATTAAAAAAGTTTCTTGACGTTTGAGTTGACAAAGTAGATAAATTTTTGTTTTCACGGCAATTGTGGTTAGATGGCAAAACAATTTTTATCATGTTTTATTAAAATTCTGGGCCTAAATGCGATTTAAACATACATATATATGTTATATCACTTTATTCAGACAAAAATTTTCTATTTCATGGTGAAAAAATCGAAGATGGCGCCATAAGAAAAAATGAACCTGATGATCATTCTGAAGAAACGAAACGTGGTAGGTAATTTCCGCCGCAAGAAATGGAAAGAGGATGAAAAGTCGTTCCGAGAAGTTTTTGCAGATTGAAGATTGAATGCCAAATAAGGAAAATATGAACACAAATGTAAAAGTCAAAATTTTAATTTTTTTCGATTATCTCAAAAACGAAAAGAGATAATCAACTTCTACAAACGGCACTTCGTTATGCTTGAATAGACGCAACTTTTCTCCCATTTAACCGAACCTGTATCTATTAACATTAAAAAGATAGCAATGTTAACGGCACATAAAAGAACATCCTGTATAGTAGAATTACACAAATTTGCACAAACAGGTAATCGAGGATGCTCAATTCAACTAAAATATTTTTGGCTTTCTGAGACTTCCGGTTATACCGGAAATAGAACCAACTTCCTTATTTTAAATGGAATGCCCACATTTTGTGTATATGCATGCAAATAAATTAATATTGAAATATCAGTGTTTTAATATAAACTTTGTACAAATTAACCAAATTGTAGTTAAAAGTACAAAACTGGAAGTGCGTTTCACTACAATAAATAATACATTTTTCTTCATTTTCTTAGAAATTTGCCCAAAAGGTAGGTGCCCAAATACAACTATAATATTTTTGAAAGCAACTGTAAAATGTACCGATTTTTATTAAAATTTAATCTTCGCGTTTACTGCAATTTGTGGGAACCCTAACTATTTGGTGGATTTGATTATTTACTACGTTTAATGGTAGCATTATGTATTGTATAATACAAATTGTGCTTAGTCATAAATGTATGCTAAATTGTAACACAATCCACCAAAATTGTAGTGTTTGTAGCATTTCTCTTTCAGTGTGCTTTCTTGCAGTAGGTACTTTACTTTGCACAAGTAACTATTAATTATTGTAATTCGTAGCAGGCATATTCTTCTTTGTATAAAATTTTTGCTGAATTTGGAATGTATACGCTAAAATACATAGTCTTCGCCATTTAACAATTACCATAATGTGCTTTCTTGCACTACTTTACCTTGTGCAAGTAACTATAAATTATTTTAATTCGTAGCAGTGGTTCCCTCAAATTCATGCGGACTTCACGGTGTTATCCCTCTATATGACCGGAACTAATTTGAAGTTAGCGGAAGGATACATTTGTCATAGAATCCCAGGTGAGCCATGATCGGGTCGGATGAAGTTATGAGAGGCAGAGAGCACTAGATCACCACACGGCGCGCGAGTTGACAGAGAAGTCCGAAGCACGCGCCCCACAGAAAACGTGGGTGTGAAAAGGACGGGTCCGACACCATTTCTCCTGAGACTTGACCCGGCAAAAATCATGTCCGTTCCCGCTTCTGAGTAAAAATCATCTCGTTTCCTAAGAGAGATACTTCGATACATTGTTAGATACAAGAACAAGACAAAAAATGTTGGAGCCCTTTTTAAACGTAAAGGTTTCCACTAGACGAGTGTATTCATGCAAAGAATTGTTATATGGGAAAGAAAATCACGAAATAATCTGACTGGTGTTTTATCTTCGAGAAATAAATTGATACGGTAAAGCAGTTTATACATTCACTGGTACATAACACCAGTATTAATCATGAAGCAAAATATAGTATATACTTAGTGCATGAAGCTAATTAATAAAAATAGGTTAAGGAGTGTATAGTTAAAATGGAAAATAAATTCTCTCTATGAACACAGATAGGTATGTATAAATATAAAAAAATTTAGTAACACTACATAAGAGCTTACCTAATAACAATTTATTAATTATTAAGCATATTTGACCCCAGATTAGACAATTTCATTTTTGTTAAAAACTCAATATTAAACTAAGGCTTTCTTCAAAAGACGAGTACAAAAGTTATATTTTAAGTATTTGATTTTGACAAGAAATTGGCCCTTTTAAACCTTTTAAATGACTAAGACTGATGTGGCCGTTTTGTGTCTCAGTCTCAAGTGTAATAATAGCATTTTAGTTGCATTCAGAATGCTCAAATTACTCTGGATATCCAAGTTTAATCAAATTTTGCTACTTTTCGCTGCGTGTCGCTGCTCTACCAAAAAACTGGTATCACCCTTAGCCGTCCCGTTGTTTTAAATTTTCAGGTACAAAATGTAATTCTCAGACACCATTTCAATCTTAAGTTATGGGTTACACAAAAAATAGACAGATAGATAGACCAGCAAACGAGCAGACAATAATTAACAAACTAACTAACAAACGAACAAGAAAGCGAACAACTACTTGCCCTAGAGTACATTATTAGAGCACCTAGAAACACTTCCAATTGCCTTAATATACCATGTGTAACAAGAGTATGGCACACCCCCTTATTTTCGTTGCTTTTGAAGATCATTTTTGCACTTTTCACATCAAGTCTGAGACTGTTTTTTAAATCTGGTGTAAATTTTGTCATCTAAGTGTGCCATGACTGTTCCAATTTATTCTAATTGACCCAGGTAATACCATAAAAACGGAAATGCGTTAATCATTTATGGAGAACGTCAAAAAATTTCAGTCGCTACCAATTTATACGCTCAACAATATCCTAATAGCCTTTGCCGGGGGGGTAAACCGCTGGGGATTTATGGTGTACACTATGTAGGAATTACAGGATTTAAAAGGAATTATCGGGATTTATAAGGAATTATAAGGAATTATGGGAATTTTTAAGGAATTATGGAGAATTATTGGGATTTATCGTGAATTGCAAGGGATTTATTAGGAATTATAGGGGATTTATTGGGAATTACAAGAGAAATAACCATTGGCAGCAATATATGCACATGCGCAGTAAGTTGCCAGAGAAGTTGGTTCGCGTTCTGAGAAGGGCTCCTAAAAAACAGAAATTAATCAGCGAGAAATTAATACCTTAGATGGTATTCGACGATAAATTGTAGAAGTTATTAATCTAAATATGCCCATAATTCTCACTTCATGTCGGATTCTACTGTAAATTTACATCGCCATAAATTTCTTAGTTCGAAAACTGGTTGGACGCGTACCTCCATCCTTTCATATCCTGAGAAACCTACGTATTTCCCTAAAAGTATAACATCCTACTTCCCCAACTATTTGAGAGCAGTCGTCTAATGTGGGCCTTCCCCTACCTCGTTTTATTCCTATCTCTGACTCTAGTCTGTCGGGAACTATTCCTTCGTTTCAACATGCGCCTGTAGCACCACATTTCAAATGCTTCTATTCTTTTTCGATCCGCTTTTCCTGTTGTTCAAGTTTCGCACCCGTAGTACAGTACTCAATATATATATACGTCTTTAAGAGTCTCTTCCAAGTTCCTGCGCATAAGTTGTTTCTTTTTGTTAAACGCAACTCGGCCCTGCGCTGTTCTGTTTTTATATCTCTAGTGCTCCTACTATCGCCAATTATTTGACTTCCTAAATAGTAGAAATCCGCGACCTCCTCTATCTTCTCAATTTCTATTATTTGTATTTTAGTTTTAGTTCTATCCCTCTATCAAAACTGCTTCCATTTCGTTCAGAGCTATTTCTAATTCGTCTTTCCTGTATGCTAACACTGCTATATCATCTGCGAATCTGAGTATGCTAATAGTTTGGCCCTGTTCATTAATCATTAAATCTGTTCTGTTCTTTACAGTATTATGGTATGATTCTGTAAGCAAATGTTAGACTTAACATAATGTTAACGCTCTGTTAATGTAAGTTTTAACAGAATGTTGGCAAACTGCAATTCTGTAAACGCATTGGGTACGCTGTTACTAACATTATGTTAATAACATTGTATGTAGCTAACAGCGCCGCTCGCTGTCAATGTAAACCGTTAACTGTCAATGCCGATTTTTGATTTTATAAGTTATTTTGTTGTAATTGTTTTAATTGTTTCTAATTAATTTTACCATTTATACGTTTTGTGAGTTCGTTAGTATGACAAATGAGATGCCTATAAAAATTTATCCACTTATAGAAGAAGATGAAAGACGGTAATCATAATATTTTTAATAATTTCGTATTGTTAGTAAAGACAAAAATATTTTTTAGAAATGAAATGCTACTGTATCAAATACAGAAAGTAAGGATGGCACAATTTATTTTATATATCAAACTATTGATTAAAACCATTTTTTAAATTTTCTCAATTTCGCCTATTCACATCAGTTTCAGTTCGCGTGCACTAAAACATATGCGTACGCTTACTGCGCATGTGCATTGCACCATTTTATCGAAATTTTACATTTCCTGTCAAATTGGAAAGATGTTAACGTCTAGTTAACATTCGTGATTACAGAATGCGTATTTCATAACATTATGTTGTGCCCGAGCTAACAGAGCTATGTTAGTAACATAATGTTAAAATAACATAATGTAAAATAGTTTTTACAGAATCATACCATAATCGCATCTTCGATAAATAAGTTGAAAACTAGATGAGCGAACGCACATCCCTGTCTCACTCCCTTCCGGATATCTACTTCTCTTCGTTCCTGCTCAAATTCTATAATTGCCCTTTGCTCTTTGTAGAGATTATTTATTATTCTTCTTTCTCTATATTTCATCTCTGCCTTTCTGAGCACTTCGAACATTTTCTCCCATCTTACGTTGCCGAAGGCTTTTTCTATTGTTTTTTCTATAATTGCTAGTAAAGCTAGAATAGCCTCGTGCGTTCCTCTAATTCGTCTAAATCCGAACTGATCTCCTAATATTTCTTCAGCCCTTTTCTCCTACCTTCCTTGCAAAATTCTACTCAGAATTTTTGACGCTTGGGAAGTTAAACTGATCTAAAATCTTCACACTTATCTGCGCCTTTCCTTTTTGGCAAAGCGAATATATGTTTTTCCTTTTGTAATCTCTCGAATGTCACCTGTTTCGTATGCGGCTAACTAGTTCCAATAGACCACGAAATAGACTCTCTCTTACCTCTTGACCGGCAGACTTTAAAATTTCTGCCTGCAATCCGCCTACTACTGGTGTCTTATTGTTTTTTTAAATTTTCTAATGCTGCTTCAAATTCTTCTCTCATTATAGGACAGCCTAGGTTATCCCCTCGGTTATCCCCCTCCACACTAATTTCCTTTTCTAATATATGTCCTAGTTCTTGTCCCACATAATAATATTCCTTCCACCTTGCCTCTTCCTTTCTTCCGATTAGGATATCACCTGCCTCTCTTCTAATAGGTATTCTTGCTGCTAATTCCAATTTCTCTGAAATTTCTCCTAACTATTTTATACGCTACTTCAAACGTATGTTCCACTTCTGTGCATTTATTATCAATCCGCATTGTTTTTTTCGCTTTACATAGAACATAGAAGATAAAATGTATGTGTAGAAAATAATGGTGGTCATGTTTTATAAGTTTCTATAGTATGGGCTTTTATGTTTCTACTTTCATTGTTAGGTATTTCTGTTCATTATCTTTCAATACAAATACTTCAAATATATCAAGAAAAACATGTGCCATGTAAAAATATCGAAATATAAGCAAACACCCAGTATGCTGACTGTGCATCCTCTTATGAGTAAATATACATAATAGTAAATAGCCTATATAAGTACTTAAAATTCTCGTTAAAATCTTAGGAATCCATATAGGAATTACAGGAATTATTGAGGATTTATGGGAATTATAGGGGAATTACTGAGGATTTACAGGAATTCAGCGGAATTACGAGGATTTACGGAAGATTTATGGGATTTATTAAAGAATTACAGGAATTATTGGTGAATTATAGAGATTATATCCTTAAAAAGGATTTATGGTGTACATTTTTACGCCAGCGGTTTACCCCCCGGCCTTTGCCCTCCTAGAAATTACTTTGCTAGTCTGGAAAATAAATTTCGAATAGAGCCTAATAATCACCCTGAAGAAGTTTCTATTATTGAGGAAGAAATGGAAATTAATGTAAACAACAATAAATCAACATAAATGCTTGACAAGCTAAATGTTTCACTTGTTTTCAAATTTTAAAAGCCACTTGCAGATTTATCTTAGCATTTGACGAAAACAAAATGAAATACATGCCAGTTTACCTATTTATAATTTTGATGAACTGTAATTTCAGTTGTACTTATCCTAGATGCAAAGTGGTCTTATCAAAAAATGTCTTATTAATAGTAGCCTTGAATAGTACCTTAGTACCAATACGGTTCTATTTGAAAACAATGAGTTTCACCCAAAAAACTATTCGGAGAACTTTGCTTAAGCACGAACCACATTATTTAGCATTTCGGAGGCAATTCAGTTTTTATGGCATTATCTAAGTCTATTATTAATAAATCGGAAGAGTCATGACACACTTAAATGACAAATTGTTGTTCAATTTATATTTTTTAAATTTGGTTAAATTCTGGCATTAATAATAACACTTTTAACATTAATTGATTCCGCGGTTGGCACTAGGTGAAACATTATACTAATAAGTATAAGAATAAAAACACTCGGTTTTGTTGTTTACTTTAAACTGAAGTAAATTCTAACATATATGTTTCGACCTTTCAGTCATTATCAAAGAAAGAGATTTACACTGAAACTAGTAATGTAAACTAATGTAATGTAAACTAGTAATGGAATGCGGATTAAGGGTGGGTAGGTAAATAGTAGTCTCCTTTGATATGAAAAGCTAATTTTCCTCCATACCAATTGAAGAGCTTAAAGTAATTCTGAAAAATCATATTAACAACTGTAACCTGGATGTAAACCAAAAGTCTTATGCAATTTTCCATTAGCCCCATATAGTATTTTCGAACTAACAAAATGGTCTTGTAAAAAACTAGCGCGCATTGGTACATGGTACCATCCCCTTCCCCGTCCTTCCGCACATTTTTTCGGACGCCCAACCTATGAAACGTCATTATGCGGTCTAAGGCAGCAATTTAAACATTGTGCCACGAAATTCCATAAGCCACCTATCTCTATGTAATCCTGGATGAATTATTTAAATATATGTTTAACTAATATACGGATGTACCTATTATTAAAACCAACTGTTTTTAGTTATGTATATTCATTCTCAAGTTATGCAAATTCCAACACTCCAAATAATGCAAGCGCTGAATATCATAAAACCATAAAATAAGATTTATGAGTTTATAACTTTCTACTTCTCATTTTCTCTGTTACAAATTGGGAAGTGCCATCTCCTAGTTATTAGATTAAATAACTCAACTACTCTGTTTTCAGAAACTATGTCTTTTCCGTACCTAATATTACTATATTTAGTAGCGTTAATACTCGCAATTTCATCACGTGAAATGATTAGCCGCCGCACCTTCATCCTTTCCTATTATAAACTAGCTCCGAATGTAGAAAATCCGACATCCCCAACTGTTTGACCACGTTAGTCTAAGCTGGGCCTACTTCTTATATTTTATTCCTATTTCAGCCTAAAACTAGAACTAAAACTAAAATTTAAACTTCGTGTCGTGGAAGGTGGTGGCCAGACTAGGTTTCATATTATCTTTATCGGCGCGTCTGTGTTGCCCGACTCGCGAGTGCTCGTCCGTCAATTTTTTGCATATTTATTCTGTGGCTCCTATTTTTGCATCGTAATCTAATATAGGTAACAAGCGAGTTCAAAGATCTCATAAAGATTACAAATGGTACTGGAATATTCAAACAACCATTCCTCGGGCAAGTTCCCCGCCCAGACACTGAAATATAGAACTAAAAATCTGGATTTAGTTCTATAATTCAATGCCTTGCGAAGTACTTGTCCGAGGAGTAGTTGTTCGAACGATACAATACAATTCATCTCTTCCGTATAATTCGCTATTATTTTTAGCTCTTGCTGATATCTGACGCACGCCCGTCAGAATATAAGGGCAAGTAATATTGCATGGTTCCAGTGCATAGGGAGAGCACCGTACTGATGAGTTCCACAAGGACGAAACCAATGATCTGCTGTTATCCATGCAATTCGAACCATGCTATCAAGATACTGCCTATGCCTATGCCGCTAGGTAAGCATGCTGTAAGCAGAAACACATGGGTGCTCCAAGCCCAACGATATGTTTGGGGTAGTATTCTGTGACGTCTGTAATCCACAAGAAATCTGGATTTGGTTCTATATTTCAATGTCTGGCTGGGTACTTGCCCGAGAAGTAGTTGTTCTCATAAAGTATTGGATTTAAAAATTATAATTTCTACATAATGTCCCAATTATCATAGAAGCCGCTATGATGTCCCCACCTCCCCAGATTTATTCAAGCCCAAATTTGCAATTTAAGAAATTAAGGATAAAATATAAACAATGAACACACTGTCCTAGCACAAGAATACAGACATGCTAATACATAAATGAGAAGGTCTGCCCATCGGGATAAACGAAAGTGGAAAGATGACCTAGCCGACGCAGCCGAACTAGCACCCAGATTCCAAAAAACTACTGAATACCTATCTATGCAACTGGGTAATAAAAATATTCTTCCCTCAGTCGTCTATACGAAAACTGCAAGTGGAAACTTCTTGATAAATTAAACGAGTGGTACACCCAGTGAAGTTTTAGAGGACTCCATCTCATCTCTGACCTCGCTCGCCCTACCCATCTTCCAAAAGTATAGATGCTTCAGCGTCTACCATTGGCATCATCAAAAGAGATGTACAAGAAATAAAATCAACTAAAGCCGCATGACATGATAATATATTGCGCCAAAGGTAATGAAAATCTGTCCCCCAGTGTTGGAAACAATAATTCTATATCCGATAGTTGAAGAGTGCTAAAAAACTGTTTATTTTCCTGATGAATGGAAATCCAGTACTGTATGAGCACGTTTTGGAACAATTTTATGCTGAAAAGTGTCTAAGCGTTCTTGGTACTTTGACTTTTTTGTATTTTATTGAGTCAACTTTTATATTATGGTTTTGGCAATGGTAAACTGGCATTTATAAATAACTAGCTGGTACCCGGCGCGTTGCTGCCTCTGAAGAAATAATTGTGGTAAAATCGTTTGAAACTTGATAAACTGCGAATGGCATATGCCGTTTGACGTTTGCATTTTCACTTTATAAATTATTTGCTGCCCGGTCCCGGTACGACATGCGCGGCACCTACTGTAAGTTAATCTTCAGATTAGCCCAGCGAGTGTTCCTGTGAAGTTTGGTAGCGATCGGATCAACAAATTTTTTTTGTTTTGTGCGAGGCGGGGGCTTTATATGACACTTATCAACTGTCAGATTTGACAAATAAAATTTATTTAATACTTTCTGACGGTCTGAATTTTATTTGTCAAATCTGACAGTCGATATGTGTCATATCAAGCCCCGATTTCTCACAAAACCAAGAAAAAAAAATTCTGTTGATCCGATCGCTACCAAACTTCACAGGATCACCCGCTGTGAGAAGAAAAATCGAGCGTTACCTAAAAAAACATTACGTTCCTCCGCGTAACTATGGATACGTGTATTTATGTACAATGACCAAAATTATCAAGTTAGTAATTAATTTCAAGTTGTCAGTTTAAAATTGTAATATTTTGTTGTGAAACTGTCGAAAATGTCTATTTCGGATGGTGAGGAAGAAACTATTTGTACTCCTGCAGATATAATTGAAACAGCAAATGAAGCTACAACGGATTTATTGCCCGATAAATTTAAAAAAGTGTATGAAATTTGTTATAGACGGTTTATAGACTGGTGTGACACAAAGTTTGTTAAGAACATTACTGAAAACGGAAACGGGATAAAAAGTATCCTATGTCCGTCTCCTGGTTCTAAGCTACCTCCCCACCAATTTTCAGCCAAATCGGTTCAGCCGTTCTTGAGTTATAAATAGTGTAACTAACACGACTTTCTTTTATATATATAAGATTATCTAGCGAACAGAACTCAGCAAGTACCTTTGGGTGGTAAGCTGTCTGGTAGAGCGATTGTTACAAGAAGTTCACGTCAGGGGTCCATTCTTGGACCTCTACTGTACGATATTTTCACATCAGATTTTAACAAAATTTGCAGGGTATACTTTTATGGTCATGGAGATCAAAATAGGAATTTTATAGTATTTTAGGTTGTCCAGTTTTTCTAAAGAAATTCCAAACTTATACCGCCACCAGCAGCGTCTGAAATATAAACTGCATTTTTGAAATTCGCGGGATTTGGGATCTTACTGAGGCACCGGAGATCGGATGCCATGAGACATCGACGAACTACTACAGCCTGTGGCATTATCATTATAGCAAGGCATCTAGGCAAAATGCCTTTTCATATTAGGGCTAGGCAACTAAGAATTATGTATATAGTTTTATGTTTTATGAAAATTTGAGTATTTTTAGTCCTATTTAAATTTGCCTCAATGCCTATTTACGCTGCTGAAGGCCTAAACACTAATTATCCCGCCTAAAACTGCTTTTATTTGCCTTTTAAAAGTTGCTGCTTAAAATTTGTAGCTTTTAACCCACTCTTAAGCAGCTTTTTAGATTCCTGTATTTTTCAGTTAAATTAAGTACATCTACCAGTCTTAAGGTTGCGCTATCTTCGCCTTATCTTTAGACAAAAGAACAAGTTTTTGCCCTAGAATTTAGAAAAGCATTTAGTTTTTCTACGAAAATTACAAGTATCAGTAAAGCAGTTTAAGAATTAACGTGCTCTTGGATATATGAAAGAAGAATTAACCTTTTTTATTTACATAAAGTACATAATTTACTGATTTTTTTATTTTAAAAAACTTTAAAAAGAATATCTGTACCACAGGATGCAGAATTGATTGGAGAATCATGCTCTAATGGACTTCGTGTTACTCCCAGGACACCATGTAAGTAAGTAAATTCATTGAAATATGTTCTTTTTGCGTTTTTGGGAGGGCCTAAATTTCCTATTTAATATTTTTTCTTGCCGATTTTTTCATTTTTTAGCCTTTTTTAGTTTTTTTAGGTTCTAAATGCCTTGCTCTAGTGATGACGTATGGCTAAAGACAAATACTTTGAACAACGCTGCCAAATGAATTTCTTCAAAATTTGTACCAAAACGTGATGGACCCTACCAAATAATAAAAACAGTCACTCTAACTACTTTAGAATTGGCTAATTGTGAAAAATATCATGCTTCCGCTCTTTCTCCATTTGTGTCAAGGAAGAGAGAAGAACTCGTCCCAGTGATCCCTAAACGGAAACGTGGGCGATCGACGAATATGTCGAAGAGTTAGGTACTGGTGGTCCATAGAGTTTCCCATAGTGGGAGAGTGTGACGCCACTTTCCAAGAAACCGACTGCAGCGCCACCACGAAAGAAAGAAGTAGCAGTTTAGTTGAGTTATTGATTTGACAGTACAGATACGTGCATTTTTTTGTTTATGTTTGTTAACAAGTTCTAGTTTAAGCTTGTAAAAAGTTTAATAAATTGTGTTTAAAAACATACAGTTTATAAATGTTATTAAATTCTAACAGTCCAAAATTATTTGTGAGATTGTGCTTTGAACGTAGTCTTGAACCATTTTTAATTGGTTATTATTAGAGCAAGCCATTTAGGACCTAAAAAAACTAAAAAAAAGGCTAAAAAATGAAAAAATAGGCAAGAAAAAATATTATTTAGGAAATTTAGCCCCCCCCCCCCCCGCAAAACCCAAAAAGAACATATTTCAATGAAACTTCAATTACGTGTTGTTGTTGCATATTTCTCACTCTCATATAGATATAATAAAATTGATACATCTATATGTTAAAGTTTTTTAAAATAAAGAAATCAATAAATTGTTACTAATTAGTAGTAATTTTCAATAACAATAAATACTTGAGAGAACTTTCAATAACTTTATTCACCTTTCCTATCCCAATACAAAACACGAACTCCCCTAAGAAATAAATAAATTCCGTTGAATAACATATTCGTCATGTCCTGGCTGACACTCATAAGCCGGTACTATTACCTAATTTACAAGTCAAGGAGATAATATGTAACAATCTAATAATATCCTTATGCAGCACCCACTAAATAATTAAAAATGAAAATACACTTCTTAACACTCGGCCATCCTGCAGTCGGAATGCGTCCTCGCTTCACATGTCCCGTGATTTCTCTAGTTCCCCGTTTTCCTGATGAGCATGTTGGCTACGGTTCCAACGTTTGGACTGGGTTTTGCTGAAATAACATGTGTTAATAATTGTATGCTTATTTGGCAAAAGCCGATGCTCCCTATTATTCTTGCCTCCAGTTTTCTTAATTTTTGCTACCAGGGCTATTTTTTTCATTTGCATCTTTTTTTTCTCAAACAGACCCAATTATTTGTATCCCCAACAGGCCTAATTATTTTTGCCTCCAACAGGCCTAATTATTTTTGCCTCCAACAGGCCTAATTATTTTTGCCTCCAACAGGCCTAATTATTTAGATTCGTCCCACTTCTGAATTGTTACTAATTAGTAGTAATTTTCAATAACAATAAATACTTGAGAGAACTTTCAATAACTTTATTCACCTTTCCTATCCCAATACAAAACACGAACTCCCCTAAGAAATAAATAAATTCCGTTGAATAACATATTCGTCATGTCCTGGCTGACACTCATAAGCCGGTACTATTACCTAATTTACAAGTCAAGGAGATAATATGTAACAATCTAATAATATCCTTATGCAGCACCCACTAAATAATTAAAAATGAAAATACACTTCTTAACAAAATATGTACTTCGTATAAATAGTAGTATATAGCAGACCCTGCAGAATTGATTAGAGAATCACTCCTTGGAATATTTCGCGTTACTCCTGGTAGGGCATCCAGTCCCGGGATCCCGGGACCGGGATTTCCCGGGACTACATGTGATTTTGGAGGTCCCGGGACCACAGCTTTAGTCCCGGGACCTACCGTGGTCCCGAAAAATGGTGGGAGATTGCGCTCGCGTCACAATACTGAGCACGTTTTCAATCAAATGACGTAAGGGCGTTTCATTTATATGTAAAACTTTCGTGTATGTTTTTATATTTATTTCCTCTTATTTGTGTATCCTGTGTACATTTTTCTTTTGTGTTTCTATGTTACATATTTATTTTGTTGTTTTGCACTAATAAAAGTTGCAACGTTTTTTTCATGTTAGACAGTTGTTTTATTCAACATTCGTGGTAGTCACATCTTAAATAAGATAAAAATTTGCCCATTTAATACATTCGGGACTGCGGGACTAGCCCCGGGACTTTTTGGTCAGGTCCCGAAGTCCCGATTGGCCCCTTGGTCCCGGGACTTGGATGCCCTAACTCCTGGGGCACCTGTATAAAAAGGGTTTCTTCTTCATTCAAATATCCAAGGGCAAAAGTTAATAATTCTTAAACTGCTTTACTGATACTCTTAGTTTGCGTAGAAAAACTAAATGCTTTTCTAAATTCGAGGGGCAAAAACTTGTTCTTTAAAGATAAGGCGAAGATAATGCAATCTTGGGGCTGCTATATGTACTTGATTTCATTGTAAAATACAGGAATCTAAAAAGCTGCTTTAAACTGGGTTAAAAGCTACAAATTTTGAGCAGCAACCTTTATTACTCAAATAAAAGCAGTTTTAGGCGAGATAATTAGTGTTTAGGTCTTCAGAGGCGTAAATAGGCATTTAGGCAAATTTAAATAGGTCTCAAAATATTCAAAATTTGATAAAACATAAAACTATATAGGTACATAATTTTTTGTTCCCTAGCCCTAAAATGAAAAGGCATTTGGCTAGATGCCTTGCTCTAGTTATTATTTAACAATTCGATTATTCTAATCAGTCTTTTTGAAAGGCAAATTTGTAAATTCGTTTTTGTTATTATAGCTTTAGCCTGGTCACAGTGTTCCCGTCTTCTGATTTGAAATTTCCGAAAAGCCACTTACTAATTTTACCAGTTACTGTAACAACTAATCCTCTTTTGTTGTGAATATGTAGGCCAGGCAAAATAGGACAAAAATAGTTCGAAATCGGAACTAATTAACCTAAAGCTGATTTTTTGGGGAAATGATGTTTAGTATATGTAAAACGTTTTGTAAAAAATCCCCACAAATCCGAGTGTCGGAAGACTTTGAAAATCGGCCGACAATCTGGGCTCTGAAAATTTCGCGCAATGTCTATGCGGTTGCTCAATTCGCTTAGTGCTATCGACAATTTTGTGTGTTAATAGCGCGCCTTTGAAAAGGAATTAAAATAATGTTTCCAATTTGAGATGTCAACTTTCCCAAAGGCACTGTTTCAGAGCGAATAATTAATAAAACTTGATAAATTTCATTACTGACAAAATGTTCTTGTCGCGTTCAATAACTATCACCAAAAAACTACGAAGTAGTAGGTAGAGCAGTTGTTGTTGCTCTATTGACTATGACTACTTCAACTATCTATAGCAATCTGAATTTTTCTTGAATACAACAATACAATTATTTATTGTTGTGGTAAGCGATGTATTTATCTTTTATCATGTATCTTCAAATTTGGATGTTTGATTCCTTCGTAAACGAAAAAAGGGAAATGATCATCGATTCACCGAAATTGTGAAACTGCAACTTTGTATTGGAAATTTCAAGAAATCAGTACTTGCATTTTATGCTCCGTGTGGATGCGATACCACGTCCGACTTTAACGAGAAGGGAAAATTTGTTTGTTATGCAACCTTCAAAAGAAACAATTGTTTGTTGAAGAAGCAAGTATATTCTATAAACAGTGTGTAAATAACTGATCTCTGCAGTCGACAAGAAATAATTGAAACAAAGGATATGGTGGAATTTCAAAAAAAATTAACGATATGAGGTACCTAAGTGTTTGTGCTGGATAGTAAAGCTATAAAGTTGATGTGTCGAAATTTGTGGGTACAAGCTATATAAGAAAAAAGTTGCACGATTATCTCTTACATTGCATTTCGTCTAAACATTTTGTCTCCTACGGCAGGCGCTGTAAAGCAACATGTATTGCATGTATTTCACCAGGTACAACAATAATATGGATCAATAATGATCTATGTCCAACAGAATCAGGATGATATTTGATGAGTGATGAACCTAGGCCCTGCTCTGGCATACAGAATAAGGCACCCGATTTGTCCATAATTTCACTCTTGCAACTACAAGGAAGGCTGTGAAAGTATGTGTTCCTGCCAGAGGTCGTAACACTGCTCAATCCAATGTGGTCAGGGCAATGGGGTATCTTGCACAAATAAGGATACTGATCGCATTTGCGAAGATGAAGATTTATTATAATATTGTCACCATACAGTGTCATCAAAATTTAATGAACTCGCAAAAATAATGGGGGTTTTCTTGATACATTTTTTCAATTTAGGTCCTCAGCTTTCTAAATTAACTAAGATATCATTTTAATATTTGGTACACATGATTTTATCGACAATAAGCAGGATTCTATAGCAATTTCATTGAGTCAAATTATTGGGAGCTATTTTTAAGAGTCCGCGCGTACCTACCATTTACCCCACCTGCACTTTTTCATACCACGCCGTTGACTATGGATTGGAACATTTTATTCCTTACTCAACTTTCATAACGTTTGTCAATTTTTGATATTTTACTTTATTTAATAGGTATTGGCCAGAATTCATTTTCATGACATGTTCTAATTATTTAAATATGTAATTACATTTCCATATTATTCAACAAAATGATAAATCACAAGAACTTGCTGGTGCGAATTGTGGTGTAACAATGTTACAAAAACTGCTGTTTTGGTGATAACGAAAACAAACTTATGTAGAATAATAATTATTATTAGATATATGCCCTGTATCCTAGAAATTGTGCATTTTTCAAAATATGTTTATTAAGAATATTCCTACTGTGTATTTTCTCGAGTTCTATCAATTTCTGAGGTCTTACTCTTTAAAATTTGACCACTTTGTATACTAAAATAAACAAAGCGTGTACCAAAATAAAGTTATGAAAATGAAAGTAAAACTGCCTTAATGATAATAATTTTAAGCAATTTTCGGGGTCTTCCGACACTCGGATTTTTGGGGATTTTTCACAGAAGAGATTACATACCACTACATTTCCTGAGAAAATTAGCTTTAGGTTAATTAGTTCCGGTTCAAACCCTAATTTGCCTGGCCTAATGAGGGCCTATAGAGATTTTCAATTTTAAGTTGCGTTATTTGAATTAAGTACCTATTCTATACTGAGGAGCATGTTTTCGGCTAAACCACGACAAGTGTTTATTTTATCTTGTTACGGTTTTATTTTTCAGCAAGTGTGTTATTTGAAATATTATACATTTTGTGTATAATTTCTCTCAAACCGTACTAGTTCCGACACTACTCTACTTAGATCTATTTATTATCTCATAAGTATTTGTTTCTCCCTTTAGACATTTTTGCCTCGTCTTCCGATCTTTCTCCGTTCTTGTGCCGGTACATTGTTTTCTCCATTCACTTAAGTTACTATTTTGCCTAGAATCATTCCCGATTGTTAGTTAGTATTTCATATAGCTTTTCTTCTCTTACCTTGGTTTGTTTATTCTTCGTTTCAGCTGTTTCCCCTTTTTCATCGTAGATATAGCTTGTCGTGTCCTGCAGCTTATTAATCTTTATAGTTCCTGGTCCAAGTTGTAGTTTGCTCTCTGCTATATTTTCTTTAGACTTTATTCATCCTGTCTTCTTATGTGCCTCTTCAATTTCTACGCTTTCTTGTTTAATTTTTGTCACCTACCTCGAACCTAGATTTACCTGCAGAATTAGCACGTTAGTTGGTCTTGGAGTTGTTCATTACTGATATTCACCATCTTCTTAGTGAGTCTTTTGTCAATTATTCCCTGATTTTTCAGATTTTATCCTATGTTTATTTAGTTAATATCGTTAATAGGATCTGTTATGACAGCGCCTTTTGCTAGGTTATGTATGTTCGGTAATGTCATCTCGGAATGGCGTTAGCTCTGTTGCTCGCATTTAGTTCGCGGTTCAGTGGCGTGCTTCTGATTTTTCCCTCCATGGCACATCTTTTTACTCTTTATCTCTTCTAGTCTCTGTTCTTCCTTCTCGTAAGTTCGGCTGAGGTCTCTCCTTATCTTTATCTTCCTTTCTTTTGCGTTCGAAAGTCTTTTAAGCCTTCTTTTCTTTAGTTAACTTCCTCACTCTCGGTGACGCCTCTGATATTTTTGGAAATTTAGTCGATGGGTCTACACTTTTATAGTTTTTTTCAAAATTCCGATTAGCTTCGGCATTTTTCACTTTTCATGCTGTTCTGAACGTGAGTGGTTGTGATTTTGAGAGTTTGTGTAAAATTAGTTAATTTTGCTGGCCAAGATTTTGGGATTTTCTCAAATCACTTCCTTTGGTGTCGATTTAATTGCGTTGTTGTATTAGAAATCGCCGCCTTTTTCCTTTTGGGATTTAATTCACGAGGACAGTTGATTTAGTTGGAAAAAAAAGACCCACACGTGGTAAGCCAATTCTTCCGTTTATTTAAATCTTTAATCATCCTTGTTTCTTCTTCTCCTTTTTATGTTTTCCTTTCTAATTTGTCCTTATGACATTTTAGGGTTGTTTTTTGGGGTGCAAATTTTGCTTTTCGTGCACTTCCCGCTCGAGTTATTAGAAGAAAAAAAAAACGCCGACCACCTGGTGCTGAGCTGCAGGTACCTAGACACCTCCTAGAGATTTTCGATAGTAGCTGACCCTTGTCCTGCATCTCATTGATTCGTCTGTAAGGTCAGAAATATAATTTTGATTATTGCGTCGCCTGTCCGTCTGGAACACCGCGTCCAACGGCTGGTTTTTGTGTAGCGCCTGGCACAGCATTTTGTGACCACCTTGTAACTCTATTTTTCGTGTTTGAACGTCGCCAGTCCATCCGGTTGGTTTTAATGTAGATGCCTGGCCACGGCTTGTTGTGGTCACCTGTTTGTTTTTTTTACATATTGTCACCTGTATTATTAAATTGAGTTTGTCATTAATTCCGGTAGTTTTGCTTGAAATTTTCACTTATAGTTATCACTTTGCCAGTACCTAATACTTAGTTTTGTTTTTTTGTCAATAAGTTTCATGTCATTTAGATAATAAATTATAGCTGTTTGATTAGAGAAACTTAAATAATATTTTGCTTAGTTTTTGTCGTATATTCAACTTTCACTTATAGTTTACATTTATTTTTGTAAGGGGATTTAGTGACAGTCGATACTGCCGTTTGCGTCTACTTGCGTTTCTGTAGAGTGCGTGCGATTGACCCGTCGCGTCGGTGCGTTGCGCGTACGGAGCTCCTAGCGTGTAGTGTATTTACCGCGTCATCTGCGCCTATTTTCGTTTTCTTTGTTGTGGCACAACGCTAGTACCGGGTGCCTAAATTACCAGTAATTTTGTTGTCATTTAATACTATTGCATCCTGATTGGATTTACCACTGTTTTTTTATCTTGTATTTTGGGTAGGTACCATTGATATTTTTTTTTTCTCAATATTATATGCTGGCAATACTATTTGACTATTTGTTTTATTTTTTTTTGTGTTTACCCTGTTGTTTACCAGCGGTTTTTAGGAGCTGTGACCGCTGTGTTTGCGTTTACATTGGAGGATCAGCCTGCAACTCCTTGGCGCCCTTTTACTGTTTTTTTGCCCACTCCCGTCGTCGGCTTGAGCATAGTCGCGGCCGGATCCTCCCTTATTGTGACGTTACGTCATTTGGTGACGTCACAATCTATGCCGTTTCTAAGAGAATAAAAATTTTACCTTAAAGCTGATAATTGCTTAATAAGTATTTCTGAATCTAAATAACGCAAAAAGTGGGTTTGCTATAAATTATTCTACTATTCCCGGATCTGTAGTCAATTTAACATCTTCGTCGGTACTACCTGCATGTAATACCTGAAGGATACAACGACGTTATTCTTTCTGTTTTCTCAGACGCCAGTGATAGCCTGACGTTCTGGATTCGGACCCCAAAATATACACCTGTATCTCTCGGAATCACTTGTTGGGACACGCTGTATATTTATGAGGTTCTGGACGTTCGCTTATGAACGTGTTCTGCATTGTATTTACGGTCTCGTCGGTGGAAGATTTATTCGTTGATAACCCTGAAGTTTCAGCCGCAGAAGGGTGGGTCTTCTACTATTACTAAACGATGAGTAAAAAATAAAGCATAAACAAAATAGAACGGACTCTATTAATTTAACTATGTACATTAAATGAATTGAATAGATAAAACGGAATATATACAAAATACGACATATTTACATTGAAATATAAAGCGGTTCTCGCGGAGTATCCTGATGGTACGTCTGTGGCCGATCGTGTGATCAAAACTGAATTATTACTGCGGTATCGCAGTCGACGTGGGAGCACCGACTCCTATTTATACGGGTTTCGGTGAGAGATTCTCGCCGAGCACCAAGGTACAATCTCGTTGGGGGAACGCTGAACGCCACTAGTTTATCCGTCGCAAATAAGTAAATGTCCTTCCTTAAGATTTCACCAAAAGCAAGCAAGTTACCCAGATGCGATCGATTTCTGCCGGTATATCGTCCCGTTACAGACACAAGTGCCACCCGGGAATGCCAAATCGATCTAATCTTCACAGACAAACACTTTCCATTCCCCAGCTTGAACATATTTTACTTATTTGTTACGAACCCGATAGGTCAACCAGGTTGTGACTGGTTAGTGTTTAATTGCGGATATTTCTCAATAACCGCAAGAAAACACCGGGCACTTATTGAAACTTTCTTACTCAAAATTTACAGGATGGTTACTTTCAGTAGATCACACGGCGAAGTCGGAACGGTCGATCAGGTACTACTTGTTCGAATGTCGGTGGCCAGCATCATCTCGAATGCTGGGAGAACTGGTCCCAGTTGATTGCCGGACGACCAGGTACTGCCTTCTGCCTTCTGGAGCATCCACTTTTATAAGCTGGTAGGGGGGCTTCGGCGGCAGTTGATTTCGAGATTTCTAGCAGGGAACAGAAGTTTCGGATGCAAAATACGTGACGTCACGAACACAGGTAACGTATTTCTCTTCTGGATCACGGTGTGACATCAGAACGTCCAAAGTAAACACTAATCAATTTTGATTATTCAATGTGTTTACTTTTGCAACGTTACAAGGATCACGAATAGGATCAGTGGACTCATTTGGATTCCTTTCAGAGTTATCAATACTTAGTAACAGAAATTACCTTGTATTATAATACTGGTATTTAAATACTTTTTGTCATGGGTAAAGTCTATCCGAACGGACTTATACCTTTATGCAGTTCCAGTAGCTAATACTGAAACGGGTGTGATGGCTTGTGTGCTTCGATGATCTAAAGAGCCGAACCATAGGTTTAACCATATTGGGGGGTTGTTATTGAGACGACAGACTAAATTAAGTGCCTGAAAGAGGGCAGCAGCTCTTTCAGAAATCAGACTGTGAGGGTCGGTATGGCATTCTGATACTCACTCTGCGATGTGGAAGGCAACGGGCAACCACCACATTATTTTATCCCTAGAAGAGCGTACTGGAAATTTCATGATGATGGCACCTTCTGGAGTAAAATATTCCGGAGGTAAAATAGTCCCACATTCGGATCTCCGTGCGGGGATTACTTCGGGGGGACTCATCAGTCATCAGCAATAATAAGTGTAACATTTCACGGGTCGAAGCGTGGAATGTTAGGAGCATTAGAAAATTTGCAAATAGAGATGGATAGGTTAGCATTTGACATAGTAGGTATCAGTGAGGTGCGATGGCCAGAAGCTGGAGACTTTTAGAGCGGAGATTTTAGAGTAATACACATAGGGTCCATAGGGAGTATGAATTGTCATGAAGAAGAAAATAGGGCAGAGCGCAGAAAATTTCTTACATAAAAGTGACAGGGTAAAGACGGTAATAATAGAGGAATATATGCCCACATCTAATTACAGTGATGAGGCTGTAGAGGCAGTCTTCAGCGATATCGAATATGTGCTAGAGTCTGTGAAGGGGCATGAAAATTTAATAATTGTAGACTTTAATGCAGTTGTAGGTGCAGGGAGAGAAGGTATAATAATCGGCACAATTAAATTAGGTAATAGGAACGAGAGAGGAGTCAGACTGATAGATTTTTGCGATAAACACAACCTAACCGTCGCGTCGCGAGCACTATATTTCAACACTACGTTAGGAGGCGCTTTACATAGAAAATGCCAGGGGACCTATGGAGATATCAAATAGATTACATTCTTGCTAGGCACAGGGAGAGAAGACGGAATAGTCGGCCCGTTTGGATTAGGCAATAGGAACGATAGGGGAGTTAGGCTGATGGAGTACTGCGGTTAACATAACATAACGGTCGCGAACACTCTATTTCACCATCACGTTAGGAGACGCTATACGTGGAAGATGCCAGGAGACCTAGGGAGATATCAAATAGATTACATTCTCGTTAGGCAAAGATTTAGAAATCAAGTTAGGGACTGTAGAAGTTATCCAGGAGCAGTTATAGATAGTGATCACAACATAGTTGTTATGAAGGCCAATCTTAAATTTAAGATTTTTAAAAAACGAAGCGGAAGAAGGTATCTTGACCTAGACAAAATAAAAGATGATAATACACGCCATAAGTTCGAGGAAAAGACAAACGAAGTACTAAAGGGCGCGGGTGAAAATATTGTTAGGGACACAGAGGCAGAATGGAATTGCATTAAAAATAGTTTAGATTCCGCAGCTAGGGATATTTTGGGTCATAAACAGAATGAAAGTAGGAAACCTTCGATAACAAAACATATTGTGAGTCTAATAGAGGAAAGGCGAAAATTTAAAAATAGGTTAGATGAAAGAGGGAAAGAAAGGTATAAGGCGATCAAGTGGGAAATTATTCGGAAATGTAGGAAAGCGAAAGAGTAATGGATCGATAATAAATGCAAAAAAGTGGAAGATAAGTTCGAAGTAGGAAAGACTGATGAAACATATAAAATAGTTAGGAGAAATTTTAGGGAAATTGGATCTAATACCAAAAACATTATAAATGAGGCAGGAAATATCCTAATCAGAAGCGAGGAGAAGGCAGATAGGTGGAAAGAATATTTAGGAAACTTATATGCGGGACAGGAAGTACGAGATATATTAGAAAGGGATAGCAGTGTAAAGGGAAACAACCTAGAGTGTCCTATAATGAGAGAAGAGTTTGAACTAGCACTAAAAAGTTTAAGAAACAATAAAGCACCAGATATAGATGGCTTGCAGGCAGAAATCTTAAAGTGCGCAGGTCAAGATGTAATAGATCGTTTATTTAAATTAGTTAGTCGCATGTACCAGAAGATTACAAACGGAACATCATAGTAGCTTTGCCAAAAAGGAAAGGCGCGGATAGGTGCGAAAATTTTAGAACTATCAATTTAACTTCCCACGCGTCAAAAATTTTAACTAGAATTGTGCAAAGAAGGATGGAGAAAAGGGCGGAAGGAATATTAGGAGAAGATCAGTTCGGATTTAGAAGAAATGGAGGAACTCGCGAGGCCATTTTAGCTTTACGAGTAATTACAGAAAAAACAATAGAAAAGGGAAAGAACGTCTATATAGGATTTGTAGATTTAGAAAAAGTCTTCGACAACGTAAAATGGGGGAAGATATTCGAAGTGCTCAGAAAGGTAGGTATGAAATATAGGGACAGAAGAATAATACATAATCTCCACAAAGAGCAAAATGCAGTTATAGAATTTGAGCAGGAATGAAGAGAAGTAGATATCCGGAAGGGAGTGAGGCAGGGATGTACATTGTCATCTCTAGTTTTCAACTTATATGTCGAAGATGCGATTAATATTATTAAGGACAGAAAAGCCTCAGGGATATACAGGGTCAAACTATTAACATGCTTAGATTTGCGGACGATATAACAGTGTTAGCATCTAGCAAAGGAGAATTAGAAATGAATTTGAATGAAATGGAAACAGTTTTGACAGAGGGCTACGGCATGAAAATCAATAAAAAGAAAACCAAAATTTTGGTATATAGAGGCCGTGAAAATAGAACTAAAGCTGAAATACAAATATGAAATGAGAAGATAGAGGAAGTAGCGGATTTCTGATATTTAGGAGGTAAAATAACTCGAGATGGTAGGAGCGCTAAAGACATAAAACAAAGAAAAGCGCAGGGTCGAGTTGCCTTTAACAAAAAGAAACAACTGTTATGATCGGGAACGGTTAATGCAGAAACTCGGAAGAGACTTGTAAAGACGTTTGTATGGAGTACGGCATTATACGGGTGCGAAACTTGGACAATAGAAGAGGCGGATCGAAAAAGAATAGAAACGTTTGAAATGTGGTGCTACAGACGCATGATGAAGATACCGTGGATAGATAAGGTTAGCAATAAGGAGGTTTTAGAAAGAGTTGGGGAAAAGCGAAAGGTGCGGAAGACAATAAGGAATAGTAGAGATAGGATGGTAGGGCACCTTCTAAGACACGAAGGAATAGTTCGCGACATACTAGAGTCAGAGATAGAAATAAGAAGAGGTAGGAGTAGGCCTAGACTAGACTACTGCTCTCAAATAGTTAGGGATGTAGCATGTTCTACTTTTAGGGAAATGTGTAGATTAGCTCAGGATAGGAAAGGATGGAGGTACGCGTCCAACCAGTCTTCGGGCTAAGAACCTTATGATGATGGGTAAAATACTTGGTATTTCAATTACTCTTTTGCAATTGAAAAAAGTATACTTATTTTAATTACTTGAAAGTATTTGTAAATACTTGTAAAATAATACAAAATGTACTTTCACAACTAATTCATTTCCTTTAATTATTGATTGATGCAGGTTATGGCCTGCCGTAACAGGGTACAGGCCTAAAGAGTGAATAGCATTTCGCATATTATTTATTCAGCCTAAGTTATATTTTTCAGTTTATTAGAACAAGTTTTAAAACTAAACTTTTGTTTACATAAAATTTAAAGTTAGACCTATATTCACATTCAGTTCCTTTATTTCCAAATCCATGTAGATGCTCTTAGTGTATTTTACATCATCCGGAATTTATTAGTGACATGTCACTGTCGAGAAAAGAAAATAGGTGCTGCACTCAGCGAAAAATGGTTGTGGATACTGCATTACTGTACGAAGTATAAGCGTTTTATTATTTATTTATTTTCTATTACCGTTTAGGTTACAATAATTTTTAAATAATAACTTGTTAAAGTAATTTGTATTTGAGTAATTAAAATACCTGAGTAATTGGTAATTGAATTACTTTCTAGATGATAAGGTATTTAAATACTTTAGTATGTTATTGAAAATAACACTTTTTATCAAAAAGAATTGAAATAGTATTTAATTGCGTTTTGAAAGCAATTTTGACAACTCTGGTTCCTTTATGTGTTTTAAGTTTAATATTACCCCATTCGATTATTTTGTGCTTTTCGAATTTTGACTCTGATCTTTGCCCTAATGTATGCTACTTTTTAGTTAGAAGAATATGGTGGTTTATTCCTTTTCTCACTGATCTTTTCGGTAATTACCTACTTCCTTGGTTTGTTGCTTGAATTTTATCATACAGCTTTTTTGTGGTTTCTTTGTGATTTCGAATACCTATAATCAGAAATAATAATAGGATCGTTTAAATCGAAAGCGTTTGAAGCGTTTGTATGACCTTTTATGATTTCTAAATGGGTAAATTTCGAAACACTATAAATAGAATTATTGTACCCTATTACTGCTCTTTTTATTAACGATTCGGGTGAAAGATTTTTATTTTCTTCCCTTAGACATCTGAAATGTAGAGTGAAATTGTTTTACCGGTGAATTTGAATTACTATTTTTTTAAGTATTGTAGTATAGTGTGCAAAAATTTTCCAGATCTTGATCTTAGAATTCTGTACCACGGTCTGTCAATATTTTTTGAGGTAATCCGTGATGGCCGATGAAGTTTAACAAATTTTCCACTATTCGTATGTCCATAAATGAATTTAGTGTGAATGTGCCTGACCATAGTGAGAGAAAGTACCTATCAATAATAGTCAAAAGGTCTTGATTATTTATTGAAAAAGTATTAATATGAATGTTATCGAAGGGTTTGGAAATAGTCGGTAGGTTAATTTTATGTCTGGAGGATTTCGGTCGCACTTAGTTTTTAAACAAGTTTCACAGTTGTTGACATAAGTTTCGATATCTAATGCTATTTTTGGCCAATAATATCTGGAGGATAATGACATTTTCATTTCATTTATATGTACCACGTTGACATATTTTTCTATTATGTTTATATTCTAATTTTTCGTTTAGTTCATCTTTTTTTCAATAATTTGCTCACTAGGAGGAAATATTTACTCCTGCTAGGGCAGTTTGCCTGATAGGGCGTCTATCTGAAAACTCATGAATTTGTTTTGTTTTGCATTATCCTGGAAATTGTACTCCACGGTTTCATACCCTTGGTATGATTCGGGAGGGTTAATTGATTGGTATGGCATATTTTCAGAATCATCTAAACTGAAGGACGACCATACTTTTTCATGTTCCTTAGTAAATAATTCTTGAAATGTATAATTTGGCCTTTGTTGCTGCTGATAGTTTCTGAAGTGATTACTGAATTGAGGTCTCGAGTTAAAGGTATTAAAGGGATGTGTTTTCTGTTGTGCTTGGTTTCCGAATGTCGTTAGAGGGTTGGTGTAGAAAATTTGGATGTCGTTGATTCATTGGTACGTGTCTTGTTTTGAACGCAGCTGCTGGAGGTCCGAATACTTCTGTTCTATATTCGTTGGAGATCTTCTAGGAAGTTGTGGTATTGGTTTAATGTTCATGGGATAATTGAACTAAATCTATTTTTGCTAATAATTTGAATTAAAAGCGCTTGTATTTGATCTAGGAAAATAAGTCGGGTGCGTATTGAAATTTTGCATGAAGCTATTTTGTTGAGTGTGATTTAGAGTTATGAAGTTAAGAAATTGGTTTGGTTTATTAACTTTGGGTATGTGTTTATTGTGTTCACAGATTGCCGTAGTACAGTCTCTCGAAATTTTCAAAATCATTAACGCTAACCATGGCATCCTCTGACGATGCCAGTCGTTTTAAATGCTAGTTTTTCTTTAAAATTCCTGTACAGCCTGCAATAAAAGTATTTAGAGCAGTTCTCTCATAATAAACAATTTGGCAAAGTTTTGCTTTTTGTGTTAGACTGAAATCGTTACGTATCCTTTGAACTACCTTACTTCTTAATAACTGACGTCTGCTACCAAAATTTAAAAGATTTTTGCTATTGTAATGTCTAGTCCTAGTAAGTACTTGTACGAGACAGTCTAAATAGCGTCTGTCTTGAAAAGGATCGCAGTCTACTCAACCGGTGTATGTTTGGTTGCATAACCAAGCTTTAGGAATGCATGTTGGGTTGCCTAGTTAAATATATAGCCAAAAGCAAAGACAGAATTAGGTTCTTAGACACTGATGACTTCACTTGAAGGTTTTCTCCTAATAAAGATAAATGGGTTTTTCCCAAGAGGTTTTCCCAAAATATAAGAAAAATTCAAAAGGTTTCCCTTCGAGCGGCGAGATCTCAGAGAGTGCTTGTTCTAGTTGTTTTATCATGTAAATTATTCTCTGCTATCTCGTTGGTAAATACTGAAGACATTCCAGTAATTAAGTTAGCTAATTTTAGTATTTGTTATTGTAATCCCCATTATTAGGAAATCCCGTAATTATACGTGAAAATCTGTATTTTATTTCAATAGGTTACTTTCGGGACAGACTGTATACTTAGAAAGTTGCGTTCATTGGAATGCAGAGTGTAGACTAAGATAAACAAAAGTAGGTTCATGGGGGAGACTCGAGATGCAGTGTAGGGAGACGCGGGGAAGGTTAATTAGGCAAGGGACAGAGGGTTTTGGGTCCTCGAGAGAAGTAGTCGCGTCTTTCAGCTAGTTTTCCACCAATACAATAAAATGATTATATATTCATTTTAATATAAATATCAGTGTAAAGTGATTATATCAGGTATGTCTGAATACAATTTTATTATTTTGTATATTAATGTAACTGCTATCTGCACATTATAATACAAAGTGTACTTAACGTCGTGAATTCTAAACTGGCCAAAGGGCCACACTTATTACTGACTTCAAGTCTCTTAGCTCCACAAATGCATAATTATAAATTATTCTATTATATTTAAAACAAGCATGTATCGTGTTTATTATGTGGTATTCGAGAAGAAACCCACTGGGTACCTTAGCCAGATAAACCATGCAGTAGGCGGGATGATGGACAGCCCAGAGCACCCATCTAGAATTACCACAACAATAGACATAATACGTAGTAAAGCCAACTATATATCTCTGATCCGTTATAAAGGCTATAATCCTTAAGGAAAACGCCAATAAACAATACAAAACCAAAGCTTTAAATGACAGCTGTTTGATTGTTGACAGTAATAAATTCTAATAATTACGTTTTACATCTCGATAGAGAAATAAAAATACACTTTTATTTATGATGACTGCAGATGGTAATCAATCTGATTTTGTACCAAAATGATTAACGATAATTGAATAATACTTTGGAAGATATGAATAAATCTTGAGGTCTTAACTTTATTTGTGTCTATTATTAACATCCTCGCTTGTGATTCTTTCTTATCAAAGTAATGGGGTCTGTAATGGCATAGGTAATACACAACGTAGGTAATAGACGATCACGTGGCCACTTCGACAGGTATTTAGGTAAACTTTAATTAGGTTAATTAATCAGCGCTGAGCAGGTAGATAGTCAGGTGAGCAGAAACTTACAAGGGTGGGGTAGGGTCCATTACAGAAATTTGGTGCCGTGACCAGGATAAGAGAGTTTTCACAGCGGGGGCGACGAAAATAGACACAATATAAAGTTTTAATTTTCATAAAATTTCTTTGTCAGAAAACGTACTCTAAAATGCAGATTGCTTACAGTTTACTTTTATCTTCCCTAAGTACCTACTTATCTAACACTTGAACTGAGACCAGACGTAAACAAAAACGCAACTGCAGACGAAATACAGTTTGATTTAACTTTACCCTGGATTTTAATTTCCATTATTTCAGTTTTGTGTTATCCAAATAAATGCTGTCTATGTGGATGAGAAAAATGATCCCAAAGGTCAAACTGAATACATGTGTTATGGTTTCTGCTTTATACTAATTTTTGAGTTATTTGTATGGAACTTGAGGGGTGTTGGTTTGTTTAGGTCAACAGGGTCACATTTCAGTCGAAGGGGCGAGTGCATAGCAGATGTTTACAGTTAGCCGAGGACAAGGACAAGAGGGCGGCATTTTAAATGTTTGATTTTTTCTTTAGAGTTTACAGGTGCCGATGCCGTTCCATTATTTTGCCGACGGACTTCGACAAATGCACTTAAATGACATATTTCTTAACATACTAACGATTTTCTTAAAGACGGAACTATAACATGTCCCCTGAAAATTATTGTGGTTTTGCAAATTGATTTAAATATTTTCAAATGTAAAACTAAATAAAATAGTCGGAATCGACACCTGCAGTCGACCGAAAGTGTAAACACTCACACTTTCAAACGTAAACAAAACCCTTGGAAGATTCCAGAGGTTCTAAACTTGTAGATGCAATTTCGTTTGACGTGTAGCACATAGATGTATTTATTTATTGGATATTTTATTTTCTGATTTAATAAATGGATTCAATGTACTGCCGTAATTATGATGTGAGTTCCAGTTCCTGATAATACTTGAGGAGTACATCTAATAATTCTGCAAAGGGGCACAATCATGCAAAAACAGGACCGGAGAGACGCAACAAAACATTTTTGCGATCCAGACTTCCAGACATTCCACATCTTTGTTCAAAGCACATGAATCGATAAAGAGGTGCCATCTGCCATCACAAACGAGGAAAATTAGAAAGAGGTAAAGAAACATAAACAGCTAAAATATAAATGTTTAAACAATTTCAAATAAACAATTATTTCATGAGTTATTAATAACAAAAATGTTTCTTTCTTCCAATCATATAGGTATTTTCAAAGAAAGTTTTTATGAGGGGTTGTCACGAAAAAAAATGTTTCATCATCATTTAGCCAGGTTGATTATCAATTAGGTATGTAGGTACCCTTCTTGGCGAATTCATGGTGCCAAAAGGACGGTCGAAAGTACCCACTTAGTTAGCTTAGCCAAAACAATAAGCAGGAAATTGGCAATTTATCATAAAACGATAAGAGGTCCAGTTTGTTAGCAATTAGAGAGTTGGGGCGATGTGACGGTAGATTGTTTATCTAGGAAATGATTTTAGTTGACGACCGACAGGTTTACGTAAAGAAACATCTTATAGGTAAATTTATAGGATTTATAGGCATTTTAGTAAGTAGGTCATGCTAGACAAAATTTGCACTCAACATAAAATTTTGATAGCCACTGTCTGTCTGATGGTGGGAATTTTTAGGTTCAAGAACCCCTACGTAGCTACCGCAGATAATGTGTTGTAAGTTGAAGTGATTTCCCTTATTTAGGTATACAGGGTAAAGGTTTTTCATTTAATGCAAACCCATGGTACCGGAAGTTTTGTCACCCGAGTCTAGTGGCAAATTCTACTTCGGGTTGATTTAAATTCTGGTAATATGATCTTTCACCATTTTTTCTGAATGAACACCATATTTGTTGGCAAATAATTAATTTGCGGTGCCAATGTACAGAGTGATTGAAAAAACACATCTTGTAGCTATTTTATTTTCTTCTTGCCAGACACTCACTAATACAACGTATTCCCACCTCTCGCTTAAATACTAACTTGAATTAGTCTCTCCATGCTTATCAGTAATCGATCGATAGTCTCGATGGGTAGGTTTCCTCACTCTTCTGTTGCAACCCTTATCAGCCCTTGTTGGTCATTGTAGGTTGTGGATGTTGAGCAATTGCACCCTTAAGCACATCCTAGACAAGCTCAACTGGATTGGTCATATAGTCATTAACGTCCATAAAAAGAAAATTTTCTGCAGCCGTTCTTCTCCATACTGGGAACTGATTCCGGAGCATGTGTTCCATATAATATCCTCCATTTAAGAAAACCATTGGCGTTCGTGTACCCATCATGATCTATACCTAAAACATTTCACATCCCCCCCACGATATGTCACGGTTTCATCAGCATATCTGAGTAGATTTTGATCCCCGGACTTCCTCCAAATATCATTTCTACGGTTATCAGAATTTAGATAAATATGAGCCTCATTTGGAAACATCACATGTTGCCAAAAACTCATACCCCGTGTCTGGTCCCCTACGTCGTAATCCAAGATCAGCTAAGCAGCTCCGTACTGGGGTGCAACACAAGTTCCACATCTTACATCTCTCTGAAGGTTACCAATGGATGAAAATCAGTCAGAATATTAATTTCCAACTTCTGTCATTTCGTGGACGAACCATTACTGAATTCGTTGCTAGAAATCGATTCCAGGTTCAGGGTATACCTATCACGTTGGTTAGTTTCCATGTTTGCGCAACTTCTCTTCGAGAGTGACCCGTTTCTGTCAGGGACATTATTCTGGATCTGTCTAATTTCCAAATTACGTTTCGGACCATTTGTGGGCACTATAACGTGCTCTAACAATACTATCAACAACAAACCATTTGAACACTACCAAACAAGAAACGACCCCAATTTGTTTACAGGGCCAACAGTAACTTCCCTTCATTGCTATTTTCTGGGATAGTAAAAAACTAAGAAAAAGAATCAGAAGCTTTTTTCCCTTTCCTTGAAAAATAATTGAACGAGCTAGAACTGGGTGATGCGAAGGTTTTGGCGCCGTGTGTAGGTATTTCAGCTGAAACGCTAGTGGCTTGGAGACATAGGCGTAGGTAGCCGGTGGTAGAGGAACGAAATATTAGAAAAAAATAGACGTACGCTCAAAGCAGGGTATAGGAGATCATTTATTTATGATATTCATTTAGTAATTTAATTAATCCAGGAAATTGGGGCATAGGCAGGTCAGTAAATAATTAAAAAAAAAATTAGGGCGACGTTTATGAAAGAGATAGAAACATTTCTGAGAAACCCCACAAACAGCAAGAATACAAAGCAGTAATTATAGGGAAACACTTGATTTATGTTTTTTTCTGGCACAACTAAAGTTGGAGCGTTGATTTTATTATATATCTGCTATAGTTGCTGTTTACTTTCAAAAACAGTGTTTTATAAAAGTTATACCAGATCAGGTCAGATTAGTCTTACTCAGGATAGTTTATTCTGGTCAGGGTCATTACAGTTAGGTTGTCTCAGGTTAGGTTAACTCCAGCTAGGATAAAAATTTAGGAAGCTACTGTTTTTCCACATACTAATACCCATTTTCTGATTTCATGTGACACCGCGCCTGAATGAACGAGAACCAAGAATATGGTGATGATTCAAACTGGTTCTGCGGCCCATTTATAATCATCATGGGGCGTCTGAAAGGGATCGCAGTCTACTCAACCGGTGTATGTTTGGTTGCATAACCAAGCTTTAGGAATGCATGTTGGGTTGCCTAGTTAAATATATAGCCAAAAGCAAAGACAGAATTAGGTTCTTAGACACTGATGACTTCACTTGAAGGTTTTCTCCTAATAAAGATAAATGGGTTTTTCCCAAGAGGTTTTCCCAAAATATAAGAAAAATTCAAAAGGTTTCCCTTCGAGCGGCGAGATCTCAGAGAGTGCTTGTTCTAGTTGTTTTATCATGTAAATTATTCTCTGCTATCTCGTTGGTAAATACTGAAGACATTCCAGTAATTAAGTTAGCTAATTTTAGTATTTGTTATTGTAATCCCCATTATTAGGAAATCCCGTAATTATACGTGAAAATCTGTATTTTATTTCAATAGGTTACTTTCGGGACAGACTGTATACTTAGAAAGTTGCGTTCATTGGAATGCAGAGTGTAGACTAAGATAAACAAAAGTAGGTTCATGGGGGAGACTCGAGATGCAGTGTAGGGAGACGCGGGGAAGGTTAATTAGGCAAGGGACAGAGGGTTTTGGGTCCTCGAGAGAAGTAGTCGCGTCTTTCAGCTAGTTTTCCACCAATACAATAAAATGATTATATATTCATTTTAATATAAATATCAGTGTAAAGTGATTATATCAGGTATGTCTGAATACAATTTTATTATTTTGTATATTAATGTAACTGCTATCTGCACATTATAATACAAAGTGTACTTAACGTCGTGAATTCTAAACTGGCCAAAGGGCCACACTTATTACTGACTTCAAGTCTCTTAGCTCCACAAATGCATAATTATAAATTATTCTATTATATTTAAAACAAGCCTGTATCGTGTTTATTATGTGGTATTCGAGAAGAAACCCACTGGGTACCTTAGCCAGATAAACCATGCAGTAGGCGGGATGATGGACAGCCCAGAGCACCCATCTAGAATTACCACAACAATAGACATAATACGTAGTAAAGCCAACTATATATCTCTGATCCGTTATAAAGGCTATAATCCTTAAGGAAAACGCCAATAAACAATACAAAACCAAAGCTTTAAATGACAGCTATTTGATTGTTGACAGTAATAAATTCTAATAATTACGTTTTACATCTCGATAGAGAAATAAAAATACACTTTTATTTATGATGACTGCAGATGGTAATCAATCTGATTTTGTACCAAAATGATTAACGATAATTGAATAATACTTTGGAAGATATGAATAAATCTTGAGGTCTTAACTTTATTTGTGTCTATTATTAACATCCTCGCTTGTGATTCTTTCTTATCAAAGTAATGGGGTCTGTAATGGCATAGGTAATACACAACGTAGGTAATAGACGATCACGTGGCCACTTCGACAGGTATTTAGGTAAACTTTAATTAGGTTAATTAATCAGCGCTGAGCAGGTAGATAGTCAGGTGAGCAGAAACTTGCAAGGGTGGGGTAGGGTCCATTACAGTCTGAAAAACATTGTTTCAGAGAGTTTCCTAAAATTTTACAATTATTTAATTATTAATTGTACTCTGTTTCCTACCATAGTCTCTACTTCTCCTACTAAACCTTTGAAGTCTGTATTTCTGACAATACCTTTTACGATTCATCGCCGCTTGAGTTGTGGGCTGATGTCTGCAATAGACTGACGATTCTTCTTTCACGTTTTGGAATGAAAATCCAACCTCGAGAACTAAACTATTTTCCGTCACGCTGCGAAAGTCTATTTTTCACGGTAACGTGATTCGTTACGACTGGGCAATTACGTTTTTGCCGCAACGAAAATTTATAAAATATTGATTTCCTGAATTATTGCAATATTAAGTTTTTAAATCGAAACAATACACAAGCGAGCAACGAAATGAAGCATTAAAGCATTTTTTAAGCTCCAACTTTCGGGATAAGCGTACCTAGAATTTAAGCCTAGCATCAGCAAGATTAAAGGCTGATTCAGAACCCCGAATTTAACAAATAAAATTAGTGGTAGTAATTAACGCGGAAGTTTGTATCTGTACAATTGTTTGAGATTATTCAGAACCTTAAAATTAGTGGCAGTACTTTTAATGGAAAAAGTTTGCAAGGTTCAAGCTTTTTCTACTAATTGTTAATTCGCGCACGCGCACTGGCGTATTTCCTTGACGTTTGCTTGTTTGTCAAATGCAAGGTCAAAACTGTTGGGTTATGTTCTGTGTTTGTTATATTGGTTATATGAACATTATTTAAACGATGGCCCCAGTTACAAAGATTTTGGGAGCGGTGGCGGTCGTACTCGGTATTACGACAATAGATGGCAGAGGCAAATTTCTCTAATTTCGAAGATTAATTTTATGCATTGTGAATGACAATTTTTCGTTACGGCTACGAGCGTTCTAATTTTATTTACTAATTTCGAGGTTCTGAATGCAGCTGAATACTCGTAACTCGGGACAACTCGAATAATCAATTATCAATAACTTTAAGTGGACGTGTCTGGAGATTTTTTGAAATATATTCGAATTTCAGAGCTTCTTAATAATTTCTTGAGAAATTACTGTCCTCTACAGAAAGTTGTGCAAGACGCATTTTACTACTGGAATTGGCAAATTATTGGAAAATACAGTACCAGCACAGTTTCATTGAAACTTAAAACTAAGTTTTGCTTTATTAACTTTCGTACAAAAGAAAACTTGTATCCCTAGAGATATGGACACAGTTGAGTTGAATTCACTACGGCTGCAACATTATTAAATCAAGTGACACGTCTTAATATTTCACGGAACTTTTATTTCTGTGTAAGTATAATTTAGTAAAAGAAGTGAGGCGTGTTATTTAATAATTGCCGTAGTATCATCCAATAGACGCCAGCAGGAGACGGTTAATTGAATCACTTCAGGTTGGGTGTGCGATGTTCGTGGAATCACGGAAAGATTTGTTTTACGGATGTTGAAAGTGCCGGGATACTACCTTAGGAAATGTATATTGTCCAATAAGGTGACTATAAAGTCGGCACATATTTCAATTATGCAGTTGGGTTATTGAGAGAAGCGTAAGAGATTTGAGCTATTGCCGACCATAATATAGTTATGGGGCATTATATTTTAATTCTGCGCATACTTGTAAAAGCTAACGGCACTACGGAATGCTATGAAAATTAAATGATACGACTGTCTCAAAGGAGGTAATCTTAAACACTTCTGTTGCCATAAAAGATGCGAGAAAGAACCGTCTCGCGACTTTGAAAAAGAGGAGTTAAGGGACTCTGTCCTGAGAGTTAAATAAAATAACATTTCTATGAGACTGTGAGGCGGAAGGCGTTATGAGGCTACAGGGACATTACGACATTCATGCGGGAGATACAAATAATAAATATTATAATACAGATGGCGGGCATCGTGTTGTACGCCCCAGTACGACAATGCAACACATTGTTATACACGTCGTGCTGATGACAATTTTGTTTCTTAAAAAGTTTTATTGCAGTTCTGGGAACAAAGTACTCTGTACGTAAAGCGTTTGAGATATGCGCCCTGTGCTTTAACGTTCGTTTGTATTTAGATATAGATACTAACTTTGTTCATCGCGAACATGAGATATTTTCAGCAAATATTGGCATCCAACCAGTTGGGAAAATATCCAATCAAGTCTGAACTTTCCTCTCATAATTAACAGTATCCCCTTATGACAAGATATTTTCCATCCAAACAAACTGATACATATGGCTCCACTAAATTAATTTATTAATTTATTTTCTGGGGGTAAGTTTTTCATCTATTCCTACAAGGGTCAAATACATTTAGCAATATAAATGGCCTTTCCAGACCATACAAATAAATCATTAGACCTCGCTGTTCCTGCTTGATTCATATTCCTATTAACGCAGGTACAATCCTTCCATTTTTCGTTATAACACCAGGAAGATACTAATAAATATACATATAAATTAGACAGGATGTGTATGCGTACATGAATGTTAAAATAAGTTTCATATTGTCACCGAGGAAAGTTGTGTCCCTTGAGAATCTTCTAGTATAGGGGCAGAAATAATTTCGTTGCAGCATGAGGGTCTAGCGTTGTGGATGGAAGCCTAAATTCATTAGCAAAGCCAGAAAAATTGTCTACCCGCTTAGAATGAAAGCTGGGAAGCGCTGAAATGCAGAATACCTGAAACTTTTTTTGTTTTTAATTTAATTTTGTAGCTACGCGGTACTTGCTTAAGGCAATAACCTTGGGTACCAAACAGAATATAACGAAGGAAATTGGTGGGAGGTGGTAAATTCGAAATCTGGGTCCATTTCTTTTGTGGATGGTTATTATCGTTTTATTTCAATATATGTATAATTGTATAATTTATGCTTGTTTTGATAGAATAAGTTTAAATGTATAAGTTTGTTTCAATTGATTCTTAATTTGCAACTGAAACTTGGCATGGTATAAACTGAAGTGAATTTGTAACTGTACTTTCTATATTGACGTTTTTTTAAAACAATTACATAAGTAGACTGCTTATCACATTTCTTATGTCTTGAAACAACACAACAACTTTTTCAGATTGCCGAGTGGTCATTGGATAGAGGGCGACGATTAGTAATGCCGAGTTATATCGACTTGTTTTTAAGGTTAAAGCGAACAATTTTGAAAACATAGGTTGGGCAGTGTGACCAAAATAAATAAAATGGGTGTATATTAAAGTCGTTTAAGCCCTGGCTGACTTGTTCTTCAGTTTTATTCCTCAAATGTTGAAACTTTAAAGTTACAAAAATTAGAATTTAAGTTATTGTGTACAAATGCCGGAGTGAATGAAATTTTACATTGGTATTCCATGAATGGAGGCTCAAATAGTAGGATTGTTTATACTGCTCCACGCCATATTCAATAAAAAAAATCCCGCTATTGTGCTTCCTTTCATAGAAGACTAAGCTATGTAAAATTTCGATCATTCCCTTTTTTGTGTACAAATTGATTCTATTGCAAATTTAAATATTGCAGAAATAAAACTAAAGAAGGTCCGAACTAGGACCGAAACGTCTTTAGTATACACCTTTTTTTAAATTTTAAACACACTGTCCAAAACAAATTGAAAAATTTGAAAATTTTACGTATGCAGGCAAAATAAATTGGAAGTCGAAAGAGAGATAACAATTTGTGATGATGACATAGCGGTTCCGGATGAAGATCATGACGAAAATTCACAAAATGCATCGTCTCCTCAAGCCACTCAGTCAGGTTCTCCTGAGAAAAGGCGGCAAGCAGATCAAAAATTACATCTCCTAAAGCAGTATTTTGGCATTGTAAAGGCAGCGTCTGAATCCATCAACGCATCCAGAAATGGAGCACGAATTGAAACAATATACTAAGGATGTTCCAAACCCAGCGATATGTTTGGAGTAGCATCCCGTATCAGATCTCGTAGTACACAAAATCTGGATTTAGTTCTATAATTCAATGCCTGGCGGGGTATTTACCCGAGGAGTAGTTGTTCGAACGGTCCAGTACTACTCATTACCGCCGCATAATTCGGCTAATAATTAGCTCTTGCTAATACTTGCACCAAGCGTGTAAGTATATATACAGCAAGCAAGATTGCATGGTTCGGTTGTGTAGGGCAAAGCAACATACTGATGAGTCCCAAAAGGACGAAACCAGTGGCATACGGTTTTTCCATGCACATTCGAAACATGCAATATTGAAAAACTTCAAACATTGTACCTATATTAAAGATGAAGAAACTAGATATTTTTGTGGGTTCGTTGGTAATTGGATGTCAAAATATTCGGACAGATTCAAAAGTTACAAAAATATAATATCTTCTTCCAAGCCGATCATGGCTATTACGACTCCTATTACAATGAAGTTAGTCAGAACCCTGCCGGAATATCAATTCTCGAGGAGCCATCTTCAATTAAATACCCCTTCAATCAAACACCACTACAACCACAACACAATCATCCGTATTCAACTTTCACTCAGCCTCAACAAACAAGTATGTACAATCGAAATATTTCCAATTCGCTTTTTGACCACCATACAGAACAAAGATACACAACATCCAACCAATTTTCTTCCTTGTCAATCTTTACCCCAGACGCCGCCTATCCACTCTTCTTACCAGGCATCGATAACTTAGGATTCTATCACTTACGATTTGGAAGAGTTGGTCTAATTATTATAATAATAAAAGTATAAATAAGTCATAATATCGTTTATTGTCTGTATATTACTGTTTACAGGCGAACATACTATTTACTAAACTAACTAAACTAGATCACAAAATAATTAGATACTTACCTATAGTTGGTATTGAATATTTTCATTATGAATAACAGAATATTTTTATCTTGTATTGGAATTATAAAAATAATAACTCTTACCTTTATCTCCTCTTTTAGTGCATGTACTAACGCTAAGAATTGAAGGGTAACAGTTAGTATGTCTTGTACAGTATGGCTTCTCTTAATCGAGTATTCCTTTTTGCAATGTATGTACCTATATGGACCAAATAATTTGATCAAGTATTCAAAGTCTGTGCTTGACATTCGAACAAAATTCTTCTATTGAGTAAACTTGCATATGATTTTAAATCCAAAAGCAAGCTGCTACCAGTTCGCATTTTGTATAAATTGGTTCTCCACCATCGCCGTGGTTTCCTACGTGTTTTTATTTTATGTAAAAACATAAAGGCTTCAGTCGCCACGGCTAGATTCACATAATTATGACTCCATTCGTGCAACGTTCGTTCACAACTCACAACTGCGGGAATGACAAGAAACGTGCGCGCATGGGTATGCGCGCAGACGAATTACTCGCATCGTCCACGTTGCATTACATGTTACATTACATGTTGCCCTACATGTTACATTGCACTTTGCGACTACAATGTATAGAAGGCTTCAGAACGTTTAGCGCGGATAGGTGCTTCAGAGATGTGATATTTCCACAATTTCGAAGTGGTAAGTGAGGTAAGTTTACATGTTTTATACAGGGTATTCCAGGATTAACTGGACAAACTTAAAATCTGAATTCAGAATCTCAAAATGAGAGAAAAAGTTTCTATGTCCGGGAACGCTTCATTGATGAGTTGCCCCCCTCCAAAGATATAGGTTAAAGTTAGCCTTCTATTTCCATTCTCAAATTTGGTGAAAGATGAAAAAATGAATTTTGATGAAGACTTCCTATCACCGGAAACGCTTGCAAGGCATTTTCCATTTACTTAAATACTTAATGCAATTTCTCAAATAACCGTATGGGTCGTGACAACATATTTATTTTTTTTGTTCAAAAAATAAGTCTTGTGAAAAAATAAACGACACAGAAAGTTTCTAAATGAATCAAGTTTTGCAAGCCACATTTTCAAATGATAAAATTCGGGGCCGAAAAAAAGTCAATAAAAAATATAATGGGAGTTGCCGTTTTCACTAAATGATAAGGGATGGTTGAAAAAGTATCCTTTGCAAGCGTTTCCGATGGTAGAAAATCTCCATCGAAATAATTTTTTTCATCTTTTACCAAATTTAAAAAAAATAAATAACAGCTTAACTTTAGCCTATACCTTTGGAGGGGGCAACTATTTAACGAAGCATTTCCGGACATACCCTCATAGGAACTTTTTCTCTCATTTTGAGGTCCTGAATTCAGATTTTAAATTTGTACAGTTAATCCTGAAACACCCTGTAGATGACATTATCATTTCCAATGTATCCGATGCTGCAAGAGGATTACGAAATCTGGGAATTTTTAATTTTTGTAATAAAATTGCATCTACGCATGACGGAATGGGGTCGTTGCACTAAATAGAAAATCGATAAAATTTTGATAGAAATAAGTAACTAGGTGTTTATTGACCCTCTGGGTTACAATTATTTACTCACCAATAGCCCAAAATTTAAACAATGGCGATTTTAGCACGAAGCGCGCCTTTGGAGAATTAAACAGAAACACGTGCTGCCCCGGTTACGGCATTAGCTTAGAAGCGCTTGCGATTGGTCATCTGAATTGATGTTTGATACCTAGAAAGCTTAACGTTACTTACGTGGAGTTTGAGTCGGTAAAGTAGGGAGCAATAATGTTCAGAGTAATTAGACTGACATTTGGAAATTTATTATTTTTATTTGTATTGGGTGTATAAATAGTTATCTGTCGTTTGTTTGTGTGTTTTTATTCCTATTTATTGGGTCAAATAGTATATTCGTGTACGAAAAATAGAGCAAGGTTTCGTTAAAGTCGATTCAGACAATTTACCGGTAGTGCGGTAGTTAGTAGTGAAATGATTGACAATTATTATTTATTCAATTTGGACTATCTCAGTGCTGAAATGAGAAATATTAAAACGAAACGGTGAGTGCTTCAGTTATTTGGGAACAAGACAAACTGAAAAACAACATTGGACACTATCTGTCAAACGACTAGACTGCCATGATTGTTTATTCATTCAGAGTACGTTTCACGCATTTGACAAATAACGGTTGTACTTTCCGGCTAATATCGACAATTTTCGGCATTGCTCCGGATACGTCATCATTTAAAAGGCTTAAAGGGCCAGCCGGCCAGCGGCTTAACTTTGATGCTGGTTTAGATGCCTAAAACGTTCGCTGTGAGAAAAATAAAAAAATACGGGTCAAATATTTTACTACAATCTTCGGAAAAATATGATTTTTAAAAATTATGTAACGACCCCATTGACACACCATTAGATTTTCTCAGTGGCTTAATTATAACAGTTCTGTTCTGCACCGTCGTCTAAATTTTGTGAACATAGTACTGCAACATTCAATTTCACATCGTATTTCTAGTCACCTGTAACCAGGCATGCTCAAGCGGTTGGTAAAAATTAGCCTACCTATACTTACGACGAAAAAAACTATTTCTTTTTGTTTCAATTGCCAAAGTTTATTATGTTCAACTTTCATATTAGATATTGTTGAGCTATTGTATTAAATTTTTTGTTTGCTCATGTTCATTTTCCTACGATGCCTAACTCTATCGTTACTAAATCACATGAAGTGTAGTAAATTCGTATACATCCTTCTCAGTTCGTTGCGAGTAAGCGATCATACACGTGTCTCGCTTACACTCTTGTATTAGTCTGTTATATGATCATAATCCAATTTATTATTGACTCTAATTATTAAGAAGTGCTGCCTCCTTTTTTAATCCCATTTCAGTTTTGTGGTTGAAATGAATTTCTAAAGCCGAATTTTATATAGTCTGCCTGTGGTGGTACAAATCAATAATTTTTTTAGGAAAAAAGCAAATTTTCGGTGTCTGTAAGTATTTTCGCCACTGCAAGCAATATTTTAAGTTTATATTGCTATCTGCTCATCCGTTGGTTATGTGAGAAAATCATGCCAGTTCTTAAGCTACCAACTGTAATCTTTTGATACACATTAGTGCCAGACACGGAAAATGTCAACTTTTTCCAGAGAACTGTCTTCGTCAGTTACATGTCACGTATAATATTAGTTGTGGCAAGTTTTAGGAAATCTCCGTCCAATGTTTGTTTGCCAACAATTATATATGTCACTTTAGTAAAACAGAATTTCGCATTATTTGACAAGAGAAATTTAAATACTTAATATTTCTCACCCGAATGAGAATTGCTTGTGTGTCGTGAATACATAATTGGCAGTTGAAATTGCCAAGCTGAACGCGGATAGCAATCTAGAGCTCGTTCGGTTGCTCTGACAAGTGCCAAGACTTTCATATGATATATGAGAAAAATAAGAAATAACGTTAACATCCAGTCTATAGGGAAAACTCTAACAGGATACAAGATTAATGAAAGTTGTATTACATAGAGTCATTACTTATGTATGTATGCTGCTACATTCAATTCCAAGATGTATTGGTTAGATTCTCTATAAGATTACAATGTTCGACATAGCCGGGAAATTATTTTTCCTACGACCCCCTAGGAAAGCGACACGTTGCATACGGAATATTAGGCCGGAAACTTGACAATTGCGTTAGCCGTACAGTAAACTCAAACCTGTGCTGCAATTTTTGAAAATCGCACAGTTCATTCATATTTTGTAGCCGGCTTTGAGGTTTTGACGTATACTGAATAAATATCCTGTCACGTCTCTTTTTAAATCTAATAATTTTTTATCGGAAAAATCTCTTGAAAGATGCGGCAGTTGAACATTTTAATGGCTACTCCGTGGAAGACCTTAATATTTTATATAGGTACGAACTGGTCATATTATGAATTGGCGGACAAGAGAACAAATCAACGTGTCATTCATGAGCTGGTCGGAATTATTATAATATTATGTTCATAAAGTTAGTAGGCTACTTGGAAATTTTGACATCGGTTAATATCGACAACAAATCCTTAAATAAAGTTACTGTTTTATGAATAAATTTATCTTCTTAAGGGGTCGTAGGAAAAATAGTGTACATAACTCGATGGAAAGTGTATTTCCTATAAACTCGCGTGAATTTCTGCACTCGGCTACGCCTCGTGCATAAAATTTCACGCTCGTATGAAATTTGTCACTTTCCATGCTCGTTACGTAAACTACTATTTTGTATAAGGAAATTCGACAGAAAATCCAGAAATGGGGAATTTTTAAATGTGCACATTCATTCCTGTATTTGCTGTGCAGCTGCATTACCCATTGTAGGGATAGTTTTATACCTTTAGAGTGAAGATTGCATTATTCTACTCAGTCAACAACACTAGAATATTATTAAATATTGAAAAATTAAAATAATCAAAACAATAAATTGTAACGTAGACATACATAGTATTATATACCTAATTCAAAACACTGATCAGATTAGAAAGGTTGAAGATATGAAACCATAATTAGATAAAATAAATGGATAAAAATATACCAACAAAAACAAATTACACTCTAGTACAGCTATGAAACACATGGTGTACATTAATATGTTTTTACGACTATAACGAAATGCGTCATTTATGGCCATTTAATTGATTAGTAAATCTATCGCATTGTTTATGACTTCATATCCAAACCGTTTTATCAGAAAAACGAATGCACAATGCCTATATTGCAATTGCTTAACAAATATCAAAATAGCTGAAAAGCTGTAACTATTGCAATGCGCTAAATTAATATGAATACAGCATAAAAATTGTTAGCTATACTTGGGCCGCCGACCAGACGGAGTGATCACACTGCAAGAACGTGCTCTAGGCGGGATCATTATCAATTTAAGACAACCGAACCGCAGTGATGCGCTTTCTTTAGACCCAACGAAGTCGCATCACTCCAATTCGGTCGTCATAAATAACTATTGGCCGTTCTTGCAGGGTGATCACTCCGTCTGTTCGGCGGCCCAAATATAGTGATTTCAAGGTAACAGTCAAATTGCTGTCAAAACATTATATATTTTTTGGAACATGAAAAAATTCATATACTTTATAGTCGACAGAAAAAGTATAGTGTGCAACCCTTAAGGAATGTCCATTTCCCACTCGTATGAATTGCAGCACTTGCCAAGGGTCGTACTGCAACTTTCCTATTCGTGTGAAATGAGTTCTACTCCGTGCTCGTTGAACAACATACTTTTGTATAGGGTAGACAATACAGTTATTGGCCGTTTAAGATATATTTAACTTTCTTTTATCTATTATATAGAATCTAAGAAGTGAAAATTAAAATTGGCTCCATTACCATGGTCATATACATATTCAGTTTCGATTATGATAGTCATAAAATTGCAAACTTTACATTATTTCTTTACCTCCACAATTTTTCCAATTCATTTCGAATATATGTTCAATAATCCGATTTATAAAGTTAGCAATAGGGAGGTATTAGAAAGAGATGGGAAAAAGCGATGGGTATGGAAGACAATAAAGAAAATAGGACAGATTAGATGGTAGGACATCTTCTAAGACACGAAGGAATAGTTCACTAGGGTTTCGCACAAGACCAAGAAAAGTCTTGGTCTTGTCTTGGTCTTGGATTCTAGACCAAAACCAAGACCAAGACTAACATAAATGATCCAAGATCAATACCAAGACTTAACCTCCAAGTCTTGGAGCAAGAGTCTTGGGAAAGTCTTGGTCTTGATATTTTAGAAAATGTTTGACAGTTATTTTTTAGTTTATTGAAAAATTAGTTAAAACAACTGCAATTTTTCAAAACAAAAATTGGAAATAATGCTTAAAATTCGTACTTATACTCGTAATACAAAATACTAACACCATCGCATCATTGATCACTGCGTTCGCACAGCACGGAGAAGTGTTTCCCGCGAATCTCTGTTTCGCACCTACGCCATGCGCGAGTGGTGACAAAATTGGGCTGCCTACCGAGAATTTAAAAACAAGCCACCTCAAATATCTTAGGAACGAATAGAAATACGTTAAATCGCCGAGACACGTAAATTTAGGAATCGAGGGGGACACATTTTGACGTACCTATAGTTGACGTTGGTGAAACCAACCCCCCAACCTCCAGCCACCCTCACTTTAAGATCTTAAATGACACTATATTACTTGTGACACCTCATTTTAAAGGAAATCGAATGAGGAATAGAGCAGTGATGTTTATTTTTTAATTATTCCCTATCTCAGCCTGCTAGATTTTCTCTTTTGGGGCTATTTTAAATCAGCAGTGTGTCAAACCCACAGAGAAAATTTAATTAATTTGAGGCCCACAATATCAGAAGCATGCCGAAATATTTCCTCCCAAACATTCCTGAATGTAAGGAGGCAATTCGAGAATATTGGCTTTATTATTGTTTTGCAAATAACTGGACCCATTTTGAGCATCTAAGATTGTTCTACAAGTTATATTTTCCTGTTTTAAATTCCAAAGCTACTTTTTTGTATGAAATGTTTATAATCTGATATCTACAAGGTTTAACTCTTATTTTGTATCAAATTTAACCCATTATTTTTCTTATTTACTGAAAGGTTGAAATGACCTTATCTTAGTTTTTAAAGCTCAAAATAAGGAATAATAATTAAAAAATAAATATCGCAGCTGTATTCCTCATTCGATTTCCTTTAAAATGAGACATAACAAGCGATATGATGCCATTTGAGATTTTAAAGTGAGGGTGACTGGGGGCTAGGCGGTAGGTTTTACAGACATCAAAATCTGTCCCCCTTGCGTCATAAATTTACTTGTCTCGGCGATTTTTCATAATTATATTCGTTTCTTAGATATTTGAGGTGGCTCGTTTTTAAATGACCACACTATATATCCTTATACTATAATCTGTACTAGAATAAATAAAACAAATTTTATGGGAAGTAAGTAAATTTCAGATGTACAGCTTTCATTTTGGTTTTTAAATTAAGTTTATTATATTACATCTTAACACAAAATATGTACCAATTTTAGTAGAGCCATGAACTAAATACAAAAGTTGTATTCAGTCAACTGTACAACTTATTGAATCATTATGAAAAAATTATGAAATTATGCAAATATGAAATAGGACTTCTTATTTTTGAACTATCTCCCATTCAGTGGGTGTGGAAACATTGAAATTCATAAATATCTCATACTCTCATAAAAACCAAACAAGACCAAGAAAAAACAATACCAAGACCAAGACTTATGTGGTTCTCGTCTTGGTCTTGGGTTTCAAGACCAAGACCGAGACCAAGCCCAACACGAGAATGCTAGACCAATACCAAGCCTAGTGTAAGTCTCGTCTTGCTAAACCCTATAAGTTCACGACACACTAGAGTCAGTGACAGGAGTAAAAAAGGTAGGGGTAGGTTCAGATTAGAGTACTGCTCTCAAATGGAGGTAGGTACGCGTTCAACCAGTCTTCGGACTGAGAACTTTATGATGATGATGATGATAAGGTTATAAAAGGTGTCATTGTAAGCCGAAGTGCACAACTAAAAAAGCAAATGCAAAGCTTCGGGAATCATACATAATTCTAAATGTCACTCAAGCTTATTTCAAAAAACGAGTTTTCGCGCGGCGCAGAGTGCTTTTTGAAGAAACTTAAATTTGGAAACCGAACTTTGTTAAACATAATAGGTACATATTCACTAACATACGGTTCACTAATAATGTTGCAGAAACAAAGCATTAGAACAATACATAAACTAAGTCAGTGTCTTATCTTTATTGAAGTGTAACCCACTATGCACAAACCTTCCCTGGGATGTTATGCAACCTCTCCATTTGATCTCTTCTTTAACGTTGAATATTGACATCTCTGTAACTACAATGGGAAACGACAATTTGCATTAAGAATTTTGTTGTATATTAACATCTCTTACACTGCATATAGATGTAAACATAACAATGTCAATTCACCGAAAATATGCAGAAATCGTGGGACATACCGGGACTTGACTTTGATTACATGAACCTCGACGTAATTTAAATATTACACATTGTAAATTGTTTAATGACTCACCCATTATGACCGTCTTCCCACCTTTACTGATTCTTACTTCACCAGTTTCGCTAAAAGTCACGGTCATTCCAGCTTCCTGGATTCTTCGAACTGATAACAGGTTGTATGGAATTACTGGAGCGTAAAGAACGTTGTCCAATCTTCCATTCAGCCCTAGGTCTGTGGTTACTTCTATGGTTCCTTTCTTGATTGCTGTTATCGATTCATTGTTTTTCGCCACAGATATCTTCAATGGAACATCCAACTCCTTCATGGTCGAGAATACATCTAATCGGTTGATTAAGTGGTCTGTAGCTCCGGAATCCAAGATAAATCTTATTTAATTTGATGAACTATTGTATGTAGTAGATATCCCTCCAAGTCCCACCATAAATACAAAACTCTCACTGTTGTGCGTTGTTTGAATTGTTTGGATGGTTCTAAAGCGATCATCCACATTTCGGAGCATTCTTTGGTAGTAATAACAGTCCTGTTTGTTATGATTCCTTCTTCCACAGTGCTCACATTTCTTGTAATATGCAGATTTATGATTTTAACGTTTGTGTGCTTGATTTGAATTCTTTGTTGAATAAAAACTTCTCGTTTGTTGATTATAAGGTTTGTGTTTGTAATTTCGGGACGGCTTCCAATTCTTTTTATGTTCTTGCGTTTTCTTGTGTGCTTTTTCTTGGTGTTGCCCATCTGCTTGCAAAACTTTACCACTCGTTTCATAACTTTCATTTTTCAGTTTTACTTCATAGTCCAATAATCGTGTTTTTACAAACGCAAGACTTAACGTATCTTCCGATATGGTTTGAATTGCCATTACTACAGGATCATACGCACTTGGTAATGTCAATAGTAATCTCGCTACTTTACTCATGTCCTCCAAAACTGCTCCTGCAGCTATCAATTCCACAACCATCTCGTCAAATAGTAAAAAATGCTTCGATATCTTCTTTATATTTAAAACTTAATAACTTCTTTTCCGTTGCAAGTTGGGTTGCCAGACTTTTTCTCTCATAAATCTGGTCTAATTTATGCAAAATCTCCCGGGCAGTTGCATCCGCTGTTGCAAAACCAATCATCGAGTCACTTAGATACTCGATTATCACACTTTTTGCGATTCGTTCACATTTTCGCCACTGATCAGTTATCATGTCCGGCATGTCTTCATCTAGAACTTGTAAAGCATCGTCTTCCGCGATTAATGCCCGCACTCGGAACTTCCGAATTCTGTATTTTTCTCCGGTAAAGGGTTTAATGTTCCGTTTCGTTTTCTTGTCGTTTACATCCATAGTCACTGAGTCACTGTTCACTACTAACACTTTCTACCACCGGTGCCTGGGCCCATAACCCATTAGATATCGGGGTAAAGTTAAGGGTTTTAATAATAAAAGAAAAACCACGTCTGAACTCTTTTACTGTTAACTTCGTTCTACAGTATGATGTCATTAAATGATATAATGCTTAAACTATAAAAGTTTGATGGATGTAATGGCCCGTCAAAGTCGCGAATTCCGCGCAACACTGTGAACTTGACTTATGGGCCATTAATTATCAGGGTCAGTTTTCTTCCAAAATATTGGTAAGAATATAAACATTCTTCAACAGAAATGCTATAGTTTATAAATATGAATTGATTAGTTTTTGAGTACATATTCCTATGTTATCAAATCTCTCGTCATCGTTTTGATCTAAGTTTCTTGTAATAATTTTAATTATCGATCCCAATCAGTTTATAAGCCCACCATGCCTTTTTAATGCTTGTATAGGCATTACCGCCTCAAAGACAAGGCCGAAGTGCTCTGGCTTAGCCACCCTCTGACGTCATAAGAATAATGTTGTCCATAACGACAACCGCTTCTGCAAACAGTATATAAGTACTTCTTTTTTATCGTGTCGGCTAAATTTAAGTTTGGACGTAACTACATTTTTCCGACATGTTACATATAGCTTGTTGTGTGGCAATGTTACATGACATGTTATTATGTATGGACCGAGCATAATGTATAATTAAAGCTACCTAATTTTTTGCTTACAAACTTCTTTTACCCCTAGTAAAATCCCAAAATTCATAGTTTCATTGCCAAAATTCAGTGGGAATATAGATCAAGTTTAACTGAATTAATGTTTGTAATTTTACGGGAATAAATAATTTATTTCCATAACTACAGTAAGCGTTGAGAGTGTTTTCCTTCACTTTCAAGGCATAATGTTTTCAATTACCTACCTATAGAAGGACAACGCGATCTACGATGCCTAACTGCGGAGACTTAGAACACATCATCGTACCTACATTGCAGGTGCGTTATGCATTAGAATAAATTTCATTGCTTGTGCTTTCTTGAGTAAAAACGTAAAAATGCTATACCTCCTAATTCGAAGGAAAGTTAAAATTGGTTTAGTTAGTATACTTAAAGAAAATTACCAATTAAGGACGTAATTAGCTTACACGCGGCGACGCCGATCTTATTGCGACTAGAAGTTCACAGCTTGTATCACATTGCATGGAATATTTAGATTCCCTCTCAGCTTCCACGCTCTTTCTTGGGGATGAGTGACACCACGACTCGCTAACCTTCGAGAATTTTGGTTAGCTACTACGTTCGTTAAACAAATTGCATTAAAAGCTTAATTTAAGTGAGGGAGATAATTTTTATGAAAATTAAATCACAATCTTTCAGCACTTGAATAATGCAGTTAGAATGACTACATAATTTTCCGCTTGCGTCACTAATAGTATGTTATAAAATACTTAATCTTGTTTGATATATCTAGTAGGTACCATAATTAAATTAATTAAAATGTCTTTAGATATAGAAAGAACTAGTGTCATCGTTCGCCGCTACGTCAGCCATTAAGAAACCACAAAATAAGTGATTCAATGAACGAATAACGTTTTTAAAAAATCACAAATCTACTTTATTAATTGAAACGAACAGGTTGAGTCTTAATTACGTTTCCCTCTACTCAGGTTGCGCCACTCTGTGCTCTATACATTAGTAGAAGCTTTCCGGTTTTCTTCTTTTTCCGGTAGTTCAGAAAGTCGCCACTAGAGTCATAGGAGACACATTTTTTTACGTTGGCGGTCGTGCTGTTGATACAAATTTTGCGGAAAAAAGTAGAGCAGTGTTAGAAAATTTCTTACAGCAAACTGACAGGGTAGTTATGGTTAGGTTAGATTCGAAACCTGTAAAAACAGTAATAATACAGATATGCCCACTTCTAACTATATTGATGAGGCCGTAGAGGCAGTTTATAGTGATATTGCATATGTGCTAAATTTTGGATGGGCACGAAAATTTAATAATTGTAGGAGATTTCAATATGCCAGTCGTAGGAACAGGGAGAGAAGGCTGAATAGTCGACCCCTTTGGATTAGACAATAGGAACGATAGGGAAGTTGGACTGATAGAGCTCTGCGATAAACGTAACCTACCGGTCTCGGACACTCTATTTCACCATCACGTTAGGAGACGCTATACGTGGAAGATTCGAGGAGACCTAGCGAGATATCAAATACATTACATTCTCGTTGGGCAAAGATTTAGAAATCAAGTTAGGGACTGTAGAAGTTATCCAGGAGCAGATATAGATAGTGATCACAACATAATGGTTATGAAGGCCAATCTTAAATTTAAGATTTTGAAAAACGAACCGGATGAAAGGTATCTTGACCTAGAGGAACTTAAAGATGATTCCGCAGCTAGAGATATTTTAGGTATAAACAGAATGAAAGCCCTGAATAACAAAACATATTGTGAGTCTAATAGAGGAAAGGCGAAAATATAAAAATAGGTTAGATGAAAGAGGGAAAAAGATATAAGGCGATCAAATGGGAAATTATTCGGAAATGTAGGAAAGCGAAAGAGCAATGGATCGATAATAAATTCAAAGAAGTGGAAGATAAGTTCGAAGTAGGAAAGACTGATGAAGCATATAAAATAATTAGGAAACATTTTAGAGAAATTGGAAGAATGCTTTGTTTGTGTCTTTTACTTTCACCGGCCAGAGCAGTGCAAAGGTAACCCGAAAAGAACGTGCTACAAAAACATTGCAAATATTAAATACTAGAATATGTAATATTGTGGAGTGAAGCTTCATATCTGACTATAAATTTTGGAATAAGTACCTACGTTAATTTCCGTAAAATGGAGTGAATAAAAGCGACACTTTTGTAGTAGGTATATTTAAATGATCATTTAAGGAAATTGTTGTCTCAGATATAAAAATGGTACAGAAATGGTATTTAGCGCATTGTGAGACTTTCACCGAAATGAACAAGGAAACAGGGATAAAATACGATATTTGTTATACCTGCCGTATCAAGTATGTGACAAGCGGTCATGTACCTAGTTAGTATATTTGGGATAATTGATTACGCTCTTTCATTCCAAAGAACCCCCACAATCTGCCAACTAATCCGTGACTGGTTCCCCTCCTCTTCACTATCTTTATACGTACAACTGGGTGATTTAGAATGGGTACACCAAACCTCAGGGGGGAAGTGGGGAAGCACAAAATAAGAGGAAAAGTTCCTATGAACAAGTACCTAAAAGTGACTACATACTAACAAACTTCGAAGGTAAATCGTTCTTTATCCAGAAACTTTAACACTCTGTATCTTGCTAACTATAGCTTTTGAATACATATTCCTAGAAGCTTTCTTCTTATTTTGAGTTCCTCTATAACTTTCTGAAGGTTGGCGTACCCGTTATGAATCACCCTCTATACCGTATGATTGTCTAGCGCAGAGGTTCCCAACCTTTTTGTATCCAATGCCCCACAGATGTATTTTTCAATCGCCCTTTTTGTAGACGAAGGGTTATGATGAGTATCATATGTATCATATGTAATATATGTAATTGTGCTACCTTATACGACTACGTTCTTCAAAGCCCAAAGCACCTATATTTAGGCCGCCGAACAGATGAAGTGATCACCCTGCAAGAACGTGCTCTAGGCGGGGTCACTATCAATTTGGGACAACCAGACCGCAGTGATGCACTTTCTTTAGACCCAACGAAGTCGCATCACTCCAATTCGGTCGTCATAAATTACTATTGGCCCCGCTAGAGCACGTGCTTGCAGAGTGATCACTCCGTCTGTTCGGCGGCCCAAGTATAGGTTCTCTAATAAAACAAAAATGAAGCTAAACCAGGTAAATACGGTCACTTAAAAATTCTTTGAGTTATAATAGGTCGCCTTGCTTGCTTTGTTATTCCTTATGCAGTTAAACGTTTTTAGTGTTTTTTTTTGTTAACTTCTTTCTTGCTCTTCCTCTTCTTTCGCGTTCATCTGGGTCAACTTAGTTCGGGGTGGCAGTAAAAATAATAGAGTGTGTCTTTGGAACTCTCCTAATTTTGGAATTTTGATTGATGTGGGAGAACCAGAGTTGCGGGTATTAACGGTCAGCATATTAACATCCTGTACAGACCTACAGCATAGGAGCATAATATCAAGAATGCGAGTTCTTAAATACTATTTAGTTAAATGCGATCGGCAACACATTTGTGTGGCTAAGTGGTAGATTCGTCCACAACGAAGGTGCGAGTCTAGGGGTTCGCGTCTTGCTGCGGTGGGTTTGTTTTGTTCTAGTGATTCAGCTTTTTTCTTATGAACAAAAAATCGGTCTCAGGTCCAAAAGGTCAGAAAGGTCATCACCATCAACGCCTGGATATTTTCAATTTTACTGTTGATATATAAGTCCCACTTGTTTACAAGTCCCTCGCCCGTTGCTGTAGGTGTGTACAGGATGTTATTATGCTACCGGTCAATGTGGCCGGCATTTGCTCTGTTGCACACATGAAACAAATTAGAACCTATTCAAGATATTGGCTTACATTTTTTTTTTATTTTAACGGCTCAAGCTTCACTGATGTTGAACACAGTATAAGAAGTGAAATAGTTTTCGAACTTACCTTAATTTTCGCCCAGTAAAACTCATAACGCAATGCAATATCTGACACTTTGGTTGTCATTACCGACATCTCAAGACGTAGCACCTTAAGTAGCGGTCGAATATTATAATTTCCTATTCTAAAGACGGCCAGAGAAACTAAATGCAGAAATCTATTGGATTATCCTAAATACTGTGGCGGACGGAATTTCCCTCTGACCGGTAATACCCGATTTGCCCCTAATAATAAGGTGAGTTGTATATTTCAGAAAACCATTTATTTCGCTTGCAAAACAATGTTAGGAAGTAAAAAAAATAAAGTTTACGCCGTACGACTAAAAAATAAATAGGTATTTTGTGAAATTGGTAATAAAAAAATGCAAAAACGGTGTTCATGAGAATTTAGAAACAGACGGTTATCAGCAATTGTTTCGATGTTTAATTTCATCGATGTAACAGCCGCAAATCAGTGATTTGTAGCTCGCTCCTATTTTCCCCTTCTAAACCAAATAAGAAGATGGAAAAGCAATAAAGAATCTGCTATTGTATTCATGCCCGTATTATTTAAATGTTTCTCGGGGAAGTTGACTGCTTAGATGTAAATAAAGCACTGTTGAGTGGTACTGGACCGTTCGAACAACTACTCCTCGGGCAAATACCCCGCCAGGCATTGAATTATAGAACTAAATCCAGATTTTGTGTACTACGAGATCTATAATTCAATGCCTGGCGGAGTATTTGCCTGAGGAGTAGTTGTTCGAACGGTCCAGTACCACTCATTACTGCCTCATAATTTGGCTAATAATTAGCTCTTGCTAATACTTGCACCAAGCGTGTAAGTATAGGTATACACATCAAGCAATATTGCATTGTTCGAGTGTGTAGGACAAAGCACCGTACTGATGAGTCCCAAAAGGACGAAACCAGTGGTCTACGGTTTTCCATACACATTCGAAACATGCAATATTGAAAAATATCTAACATGCACTGTTTATTGTCAATTGCGACGTTTCGACTTTTTATTGAGTCTTTTTCAAGCTCTAAAAAAATGCACAATACTATTACAAATAGAGTATTATGTATAATAACTGCAATATATTTGTAATAGTATTGTGTATTTTTTTATTGTCAATTGCGACGTTTCGGCTTTTTATTGAGTCTTTTTCAAGCTCTAAAAAATACACAATACTATTACAAATAGAGCATTATGTACGAGTATAACTGTAATACAGGGTGTCCCATCGGTGTGTGGACGGATTATAGCTCCTCACTCAGGCATTATTTTAAAATTCTACTTTCGCTAGACGGTAGGTACCCTCTAGATGCACATTTTAAAATAATTTTCGACCATACAGGATGTCCCATTTCTTCTGCACAGCACCTAACTTTGTTTTTTTAATGGAACACCCTGTATCTGGCTGAATTTTGGAATTATTTGTTGAATTTAAGGGCCACTTCGTTAACCATACATTGGGTCTAAGTCTTAAGGCTTCGGCGTTATGTAACGTTAAAAATCGGCTTTTTTCAAATTTCATCAGTTATAACTTGGAAACGGTACGAGATAGAGAAAAACGATTTACATGTCACTATCCTAGTTTTTAATTCTCTATCTAAAAGATTTGGAAAATGCTGCTTCCTGGTTGGCAACGTTTTGTAATTTTTTGACCAATCAGGAAGCAGTATTTTCCAGACCCATTAGATAGACAATTAAAAACTAGGATAGGGACATGTAAGTCATTTTTCTTTATCTCGTACCATTTCCAAGTTATAACTGACAAAATTTGAAAAATGCCTATTTTTAACATCACATAACGCCGAAGCAGTAAGACTTAGACCCAATGTATGGTTAACGAAGTGGCCCTTAAATTCAACAAATAATTCCAAAATTCAGCCAGATACAGGGTGTTCCATTAAAAAAGCAAAGTTAGGTGCTGTGCAGATAGAACAGAACACCCTGTGTAGTCGAAAATAATTTTAAAACGTACACTCAGAGGGTACCTACCGTCTCGCGAAAGCATAATTTTAAAATATTGCCTGAGTGAGGAGCTATCCTCCGTCCACACACCGATATTTGTAATAGTATTGTGTATTTTTTCAGAAATTGAAAAATGCTCAATAAAAAGTCGAAACGTCGAAATTACAAATTAACAGTGATAAATTTAAATTTCAGCTCTTCGTTCAGTTTAACAAGTCTGATGAGTAAAATGGAACTAACACATTTCCCGAGCGTTGGTCAACCGGTAAATGTGGTGTAAAAGGACAAGTAAATGTTTTAAATATCCGGTAAATATAGTAAATATCGAGAAAATATTTTAAATATTGGGTAAATGTACAGGATATCCCACGACGACCTTACACGATCTGTATATGGAAAAGTGTGTTTAGTAGAGTTACACAAATTTGCACATTTAGGTAATCGAGGATGCTCAATTCGACTAAAATATTTTTGACTTTCTGCGACTTCCGGTTATACCGGAAATAGACACTAACTTCCTTATTTTAAATGGAGTGCCCACATTTTTATTACGACTTTAGATTTTTGGTCAAATTTTAAGGTCACATTATGCAAAACATCATATGTGTAAAGTGCACCCTCTTCGAGATATTAGACCTTAAAAGTCGTCATTTTTCAAGTTTCATCAATAATTATAACTTGGAAACGGTACGAGATAAAGAAAAATGACTTCCATGTCCCTATCCCAGTTTTTAATTCTCTATCTAAAGGGTCTGGAAAATACTGCCTCCTGATTGGTCAAAAAATGACAAAAGTTGTCAATCAGGAAGCAATATTTTCCAGACCCATTAGATAAACAATTAAAAACTAGGATAGGGACATGTAAATCATTTTTCTTTATCTCGTACCGTTTCCAAGTTATAATTGATGAAATTTGAAAAATGACGATTTTTAACGTCTAATATCTCCAAGAGGGTGCACTTTACACACATGATGTTTTGCATAAGGTGACCTTAAAATTCGACCAGAAATCTAAATCCGTAATAAAAATGTGGGCATTCCATTTAAAATAAGGAAGTTGGTGTATTTCCGGTATAACCAAAAGTCGTAGAAAGTCAAAAATATTTTAGTCGAATTGAGCATCCTCGATTACCTATTTGTGCAAATTTGTGTAATTCTATGTAGTTAATATTTTCACTTTTCACTATTTGGTAGAAATCCATGATTAAATAAAAAATTACTTCGCGTACTACCAATAAGTATAACAAAATTATTTTATTTAACCGGTTTCAAGATCTACAAACGATCCCATCATCAGAAATGTTTAAGAAAAATTGTGTAATTCTACTATATATATACTTTTCTATATACAGATCGTGTAAGGTCGTCGTGGGATACCCTGTATAGCAAATGTCAAGTAAGTGTTTTAAATATTGGTTAAATGTAGTAAATGCCTGGTAAATGTTTGTCAATTGGAACAGTTCTCGAGCAAACAGGCAGCCAGTTTTTGAGGAATAATAAATTACACCAAGATTGCGTCAAAAATTATACCTTTTGGGTATCTTATATACAGGGTGCACCACCTAAGCGTATTTCTCCGGTTGCAACTTTATTATACATTTTAGAGAAAAATGTCGCACGAGAGAACACTTGGGGTTTGGAATCTTTATTATGTAGAGTTATTTTCATTTATAGAGGCTGTCTCATTTCTTCTGTACGGTACTTAGCTTTGCTTTTTAAATGGAACACTCAGTAAATATTTGACTGAATTTTTGAATTCTTTCAATGTTTTTAGATATAGAAAGAACTAGTGACATCGTTCGCCGCTACGTCAGCCATTAAGAAACCATGAAATAAGTGATTCAATGAACGAATAACGTTTTCAAAAAACCACGGATTTACAGCGTACTTTAATTTATGATGATGGCACCTTTTGGAGTAAAATATTCCGGAGGTAAAATAGTCACACATTCGGATGTCCGGGAGGGGACTGCTTCGGGGGGAGTCATCAGCAATGATAAGTGTAACATCTCACGAATCGGAGCGTGGAATGTTAGAAGCATGAAACATGTTTGTCAATTGGAGCAGCTCTCGAGCAAACAGGCAGCCAGTTTTTGAGCATTTCTCCGGTTGCAACTTTATTATACACTAGCTGGTACCCGGCGCGTTGCTGCCGTTTGATGTTTGCTGCAATTTTTAAATTATGTTAAAAGGAAAGAAGATATTATAGAATTGCAGAAATATTCTTTCAAATACATTTCCCAGTACGACGCGCGCCACCTATTGCCGATTGTCAATTGTCAATTTTTAAATTATGTTGAAAGGAAAGAAAATATTGTAGAATTGCAGAAATGTTCTTTCAAATACATTTCCCGGTACGACACGCGCGCCACCTACTGTAAGTTAACTGTACTATGCCTATAACCTTCGCGCAAGTGCGAGTAATAAGTTGACTAAGTTTTATCGCAATGGGATAAACGGTACAATACGGTACAATACGAACAAACAAATATGGATTTTTATATTATACATATACCTAGCGGTACCCGGCACGCGTTGCTGCGCCAAAGAAAGAAGCACAATGGCAAATATTTATATTGATTGATTTATTTATTAATTTTAATTTTAATTTATTTATTTATTTATTTATTTATTTACTTATGAAATAATTAATTAATTAATTAATTAATTGATTAATTAATTAATTAATTTATTTATTTTATTTATTTATTTTTCTATCAATTTGTTTTATGTATATGGCACGCAACATGTGTTCATAGTACGCGCGTGACACAATCCGACTCCTAATTTCTAGATTTTTTCAATTTCTACATAGGAAACCTGAATATTTCCGAAATAAAAAGTAGTCTATATCAATCTCTGAAAAGTCCTTTACCTGAAAATGAAAGTCTCATCAAATTCGATTCAGCCATTTCCGAGATTAGCCCGGACAAACAGACAGACAGACAGACAGACAGACAAAAAATTGAAAAATGCGATTTTATGTTTTGGTAACGTGCGAAGAACCATATGAGCTTAGAATAAAGCATTTACATATTTCGAAATCACAGACAGACACTTCAATTTTATTTATGTGTATGTATATGTATATGTATATAGGTATAGATAGTCTAATTCAACTTATGCTAATCATTTTCTATAGCACACAATCCTTCATACAGAACAAAAAAGCTCAAAATTGACTCTCCTAGAAAATCTGGAAATAAATAAACAAACGTATGCAAAATATTTATGAAATTACCAAACAAATGTAAATCATTCCCCTTTGTGAAATTTATTATGTGTACCTGAACAACCGGGCCACCAGTAAGAGTAATAAACATTTATGGCCCATAGATTATTTAGTTTGTTTGTAAGTTCTCAAGAAGCTACAGTGTAGAGAAACAATTTTTAACAGTGTTGAATAAAAAGTGGAAATTATGACATTCAAGTTGTTCCGTCCCTGCTAAAAATACGCAAAGCAGTTTTTTATTTATTTTGTAATTTCATTTATTTTCTTTAATTACTAAGTTTATTTTTTGTTTACTTCACATATTTGCTGTTAAATACCCTTTCTCCCGTTTGACTACGCACGACGGGACCCGACGATAAGTACACAGAAAGCCGTGAATACATACCGCTGTGTTGTGCTTATGCTTTTTACCTTAACTCATTTCTACAATTACCAAACGAAAATTACCATTACCTACATACATTTACCTACTCAGACAAAAGACGAAAGTGACTGGAACCATCTCGCACCCCGTGCTTGGACAAGGGTGAGTACCGGCAATATTTCTATTCCAAAAACTATTGAGCCTAGTGATCCCTTAAATTATACTTGCTTACGTAACACAAGTGTTTATATTATAATTTTTGTTAAAATTTGTGCGTGTAAGATTTCAGTCAACGCTGTTTTTGGGAAAAGTATAGTAAATCTAGTAAAAAATTTAACCATGTGCTTTTTAAATATTCCCAAGAGCTTTCTGTAGACATATTTTCCATCCATTTTCAATAATGTGTTGGAATATTGGACGAGAAAAATTATAAATTATAGTACTTTTAGATTTATATTACGAGACTTTAGAACTGATTAATTTTAATGCTGTTCTTATAAATTCATGTTTTCCAGTTGTGTATACGAAATCTGATTTTCGTACATCAAATTAATGAGTGACAAAACAGCTACGGCGTAAGCCGCGTTTTATGCTCGAGAACATTGTGATGTCATATTGGGACAAAACCCGACAAAACCCAATCCGGTTGTGGGGGTGGGCTCAAAACACTAATAAGGGCGCCAAGGAGTTGTTGGCTGATTCTCCGAAAATGTACACAAAACGCAGCGACTACAACTCGTAAACGCCGCCTGTTGTTACAGCCTGAATAAACAAAAGCAGCCAAAGTTTGATTCATATATTAAAGAACATATAAATGATTTAATAAATAGTGATTTTAAATGACTAAGTCCAAAATTAAACTAACTAAATCAAAAAACTACAAATTGAGCAAAAAATATAATTAACTAGCACAGCAACCTGGTATTAACGCTCCGCCAAAAAAGTTGAATCAATAAGCGGAGATGACGCGAAGAATCTCTCAAACGGTTGAAGCTTTGGAGCTTGGGCGCGCACGAGCACCGACACATGGATACTACTTAAAATAGTGCTAAAAAGCAATCTAGCGCAGCGCAAATATCGGGTGTTGCAAACAAAGAAAAGCAAGCAAAACTACAAAAAATGCACGACAAAGAAACTAATATGGATACTACTTAAAATAGTGCTAAAAAGCAATCTAGCGCAGCGCAAATATCGGGTGTTGCAAACAAAGAAAAGCAAGCAAAACTACAAAAAATGCACGACAAAGAAACTAATATGTATTTAAATTAATGCAATATGCAAAGCTGCACAAAAAGCAACTACTATAGTAACAAATATAAACTTAAGCCCGGATTTTTAAGAACTTTCCGCCGACGCAATTGCGCCGACGGACTCCGTCGACGCACTGCGCTGGGGGACTTTGCTGAACTCAAACCTGCATAATTTGGTTGTTGCTAAGTTACACCAATAAAAAGCTGAAAATTTTCATTTTCTGCCGTTCAAACAGCGACAGACTTAAAATCCAGCAAACGGAATTCCGTCGACGCAATTCCGTCGACGGAAAGTTGTTAAAAACCAAGGCTTTAGTCTACTTTTGAAAGCTGTAGAAAAATGTGCTACAAAGTACCACGCTAAGTTGTGGCTAGGCGATACAGGAATCAACCGACACACGCAAATGTGGTTTTAGGGGTGGTTTTAGGAGTGGTTTTTGGGGTGGCTTTTAGGGGTGTTGCAGGGGTGGTTTAGGGGTGGTTTTCAAAGGTTGTTTTAGGGGTGGTTTTTAAGGGTAGTTTTTGGGGTGGTTTTTAAGGGTGGTTTTAGGGCTAGTTTTAAAGGGGGTGGGTTTTAAGGGCGGTTTTAGTGGTGGCCGCCCACTGACCACGCCCACTGGCCACGCCAACTTAGGTCATGTAGGATATCAAATTAACCAACTCGATGATACAAATCTGAATCTATAGTTCTTCTCCTACTTCCGAATTCTTATTAGTTGCCTGTCTGTCTGTCTGTCTGTCTGTCTGTCTGTCTGTCTGTCTGTCTGTCCTCTTAAAGGCCATTGTATCTGGCAAACTGTGCATGCGCGCGGTTTCATCTTGTATGGCGAGTATTTAAGCAAGCAAATTAACGGTGCTGTCAGTACTTGTGCTTCAGCAAGGGAAGGCTAGTATTTGAATAATGACACACATAAACGTAGACACGTTTCGTGTTCTGGACGGTGCTGCTGTGGATGAGTCAGCACGCCGTGTCGAGGTGCACGTACATCAGCAGTTCGTGACAACAACAACATTCAACGCCAATGACGAAATTCGCATACCAATCCACCAACAAGACGTTTACGTACTGCCGCATCTAAGCTGCATCTACGGCAGGTTCATCAAGGGTGCAGGTGGCGTAAATGCGGCTTTAACAAATAACTCCCTCAGTTTCCTCTTCGACGACGTCCGCTATGAAATAAACGGGGTGGAGGTGGATCGAACAAAAAACGTGCGCATCACGAGCACTCTGAAGGGTGTAGTTTCTCTGAATGAGGGTGAGGTACGTGCCCTGGAGAATGCCGGCTGGACGACTACAGGAGACTCACCGAGCCACAATCTCGATGCGAACGACGGGAACTTTAACGTGTGCATCCCGGGAAGAATATTCTGCTGGGATTCTTATAAGACTACCTCAAACTTCTGTTAAATGTGTCACGAGCTCATTTTGACTCGATCGAAAAACGATAGGAACACTTTCGTTGGTAACGAGGACACCAGAATTGAGTTGAGAAAGGTTCATTGGAGGGTACCGTACGTCTATCCATCGGATGCTGAATACCTAAAACTTCTCAATATTGTCGAGGACGAGAGAACGTTGCAGATATGTTTTCGCAGCTGGGAGCTGTATGAGTATCCGGTGTTGCCGCAAGCTACGAAACAAACGTGGGCCGTCAAGACTGCAACTCGGTTGGAGAAACCCAGCTACGTTATTGTTGCCTTCCAGACGAACCGCAAGGCGAATTTGGCCACGGATTCAAGCAAATTTGACCACTGCAATCTGGCAAACGTCAAACTGTACCTGAATTTTGAGTGCTTCCACTACGAGAATTTAAACTTGGATTTCTCCATGGGAAATACGCCCTGCTATACCTACGGAATGTACGAGAACTTCCAGAGTTCATATTATGGAAAGGTCAACGAATCACTGTACGGACGTGAAGAGTTCAATCATCTACCTCCCATCGTGGTGATTGACGCATCAAAGCAGTCTGAACGAATCAAATCTGGACCCATAGATATGCGTCTAGAATTTGAGTCAAGCGAGAATTTTCCGGCCAACACAACCGCACACTGTCTCATCCTGCATGACCACATCGTCGAGTATACACCGGCTAATGAATCGGTCAGGAGAGTGGTGTGAAAAGTGCTTCGATTTGCGCAGAAAATACACGCATGCCTACTCTGTGCACAGATTGTAGTTATAGTTTTAATTATATCCCAATAAAACTATACATTGGTGTTATTGCATCAGCATTTCCAGAACTTTGCGAAAACCTTGGCGCAAGCACCTGAGGTACATCCAAAGGCCCAGCAGCACCTAACAACAAGATCAGTTCTGATTGGATGCTGCCCACAACCACTCTCATTGGCTGTTGCCTCGCCCACAGCCACTCTCATAGCATGTGGCCAGAGCCCCGGCGCATGCGCCTGAACCACTGCCAAAGGCCCCAAAGACACCAGAGGCTGCTGAAGAAGTCGTTTCTGAAGACTTCTTCGGCTGACTCAATGACTCCTTCAGCAGCCTCTGGGGTCTTTCAAGGTCATTGCCGAAGAAGTCTTCAGCAACGACTCCTTCAACAGCCTCTGGTGTCTTTCAAGGTCATTGCCGAACGAGTGGGTGGCACTTGGAGAACTCGATGGCTTGATCCAGTATTGTTATATTCTAACTACTCAGGTCATATTTTACATATTACTTACCTTGAATGGCTCGAAAATAGTTTGCGATATGTGAAGTGGAATAAACTTCATTAATTTTCTCTTTCCTTTCCAGAGTCCGTCCTTTTTCTTCGTTCCTGTTCTTGCGGGTTTGAAAAATTATGCGATAATTTTAAATTTTACACGATTCCTTAAAAAGGTAACAGGCAAATATTGTATTTAGCACGCCCATCCCAATTTAGATTCGACCAAATATATGTGCATTGTGTAATGATGTAGAGCCCATTAGAACAGGTACGATATTATTATAATAGTTTACTTATACATCGCAGATTATTGTAATAAGTGTTTCAATCACTTCTTCCAAAATGTGCCAAAATTACTTCGTTTATTTATAACGCACGTTATTTCTGAGCACAGTTTGTTCAATAAATTTAAGGATACTTTTGCGCTAGAATAGATCCAATCACATGCGTGACCACCGTATGACAGCTTGTGTGGACTTTATGAATTCTTCTGCTTGGTTTCATTTTAATCTTTCAGTCACTATACAAACAAACCTAAACAAACACTTGTTCAATAATAACCCATTTCAAAACCGGTAAAATTATTTGTCAAAGTTCATTCAGCCTTCCTGCTGCGAGATTAATGTTCTTATTTGTCATTGCTCCCCTTAAAAGATTACACCCTTCTGCACAACACAAGTTATTCTGTTTTCAATATTAGCGTGCTGAGTTGTTCCCAACACGCACCTGAGCAATTATTTTATTACACTAAAGTTACAATATAAGATTTTCCTATTTTACTTATTTAATGAGTTGTCATATTTTGTGTGACATTCCACAAGTTACCCATCGTGCATCGTAATATGAAGTTACGATAAGAGTATCGTACAACGTTTTATTTAATATCAGCGTGACCACGACTATCATATTTGATTAAGAAATAATAATTAGTAAACAGGAAATAGTCATTATGCACAAAAAGTAGCAAGTCGGTATGTAAATATTTTTGTTTAATCCTGATATAGAAACATATTGTTTCTTCCTTGGATACTAAGCGAGAAACCATTTGTTTTGCTCATTCGGATTGTGTTTATGGCCACGGGTGGGCGAAAGTAGTGAGTGAAAGTAAATTTTCGTCCACTGTAACGGTCCAGAATAAAATACAAAATTTGTAACAGTTTAACTTTACTTGAACAATAAATACATTATTATTTAATTATTTATATAGAAATTAACCACACAATTCTGGAAAAAAGTTATATTTCCATTAAAAATGCTAGAAGTTGAAAATGGGTGTGTTTCAACGATTCTCGTTCCTGCTGTAACTTCTGTCACGGAATTCTCTGTTGCCCCAAATTCTGCGGGATTTGTTTACTTATGCTTGTTCCCTCATCACCGCTAACTATTTTTTTGCTATGTCAGTCTTGCTAGACACTGATTCTTCAACATAACTCTCAGCTACAGGCGACGAGCGTCAGCCTCCGTGTCTTTGAGCGTCAGAGCTGACGTTCGGCAAAAACAATGCCCAGCATATAAATGAGCATATTTTGATTTCAGGTAATCAGTCACGACCTTGGGTGTTTATACCCACGGGTTGCACTGAACATTTTCCGTCACGGTAACACAAAAAGAACCTCCCTTCTCCAAGAGACGCAAGGCGTAACGCTGCATATTTTCGGTAGATCGTCAGACCATTAAAATATTTGCCGTCGGTGCCAGTAAGAACAAACGAGCGAGGTTTGCAATTTTTAGTGTTTGGAATATTCACAATCAGTACGGATCCTTTGTCTCCAATATCGGTGGTTTTGGGACTTACAAGCTCGTCACATCATCTGCAAGCACCTATAACTCCCATTTCAAATGCCACCTTCATCGGCAAAAATCTCTCGTCGGGAGCTTCATTTATGAATAATTTTTCTATGTCTTTTTGCTCGAATGTTTTCACCTTTTTGGGTTAGTAACCTTTTGATTTGCTTTTTAAAACCGTAAACAAAATTTTAAACCTACAAATAAATCAGTCTATTACATACCTAAATTTTAAAAACATAATTTTATATAATTATTAGTGCCAATATTTTTAAAAAACATTTTAATTCTAGCCAATAAATTTCACAAAATTGATCAATTTAAAAACATAGCACTAAACTTACCTGCTAATATCTACTTTTTCAAAAATGAACAAAGTTGAGCTTAACATTGAATAGGTGGATCACAACGAAAGAGGTATACCTCAATCAGACTATTTAAATAGTCTACAACAACAGTTTCAGTTGTCACTTGTACCTTCCTGCATTCACATTTTTCATTTCCTTCATGCACCTTCCCTTTAACATTTCTGTCAACAAATTAAACGTAGCGGCATCAGCAGCTTTTTTGTCGGCGTCAGGCACAGCAATTTCTTGACGTTGCTCCTTTTTTGTAGCAATTTAGTAAGGAAAAATCAGGAAACTGAACCATGCGTAAAAACATTGAGAATTTAAAAGTGTAAACTATAGCAACGTAAGAACGCAACCTGCCTAGTTCTATACATTGAATATATTATTATTTGTTGCATCAAAATTGTATTTGCAGAATTTTCTTAGATTAGATAAGATTAAACAAAATGTTATACAGCACTCGTGGAGGAACCGTTTCGCTCACTTATTTGTCTTTGCAAAACTTTCAAATTGGTGAACGAAATTCTCAGTTTCTCCACTTGTACTGTAATGTACTATTTTCTACGACTGTTCGAAAACCACAAGCAACGCGCAGTAACCATCCATGACTCGAAACTCATTTTTCACATGATATGTTCAAAAATCCAAAAAACAGTTCTGTCATGTTTTTCACACAGTGCTGTCAGAAACATAACTGACATTTGATACCTATTTGTAGTTTTTGATTTAGGCGAGCCTAGTCAGTTTCATAGTAATCGAATTTTTTTGATTATTTTTTTCATCGTCAAATTGGCCAATCGAAACATTTCATTTGGGTCCTGTGGCGTGTATTATTTTGGTAATTTTTTTCGATAATTTTGCTTGTTGATAACTTGCTATAGTTGCGAATTGGTAAGTGCATTTATAATTTATAATCTAGTTGCTTTAGTACCTGTCAAACATTAAATATTCCCAACACCTTTCTTTGTATATGAATTAATTGAAATAAAATTCCTTTTTAACTACATTGCTTCGATTCAAAAAATAATCTTGTTGAATACAATTCGTGGTCTGGAATTTTTAGGTAATTTTACTCTAGCTGTTCCTTGTACTAACCACTCGTGTAAATTTGACAGAAGATCACGAGCGCAAACTGTCAAATTTACACTCGTGGTTACCAAGCAAAGCAACAGCTTTTGTAAAATTTCCGACAATTCCAGACTTTTAGTAGAAGAGCCCGCTGCAAAATAATTATGCACCCATCTGTTAACGAAATCTAATCTGCGCAAAGGCAAGTAAAAACACCGTACTCAACGGAACGGCACCCGTGCTGGTCACCATTTGGTGCAACATGTCGTCGAATAAAATGTTTTTTGTGTAGTGCACAACTGACATCTGTCACTGTGACTCCTGTTAATGGTAACTAAGTAACTACAATCCTTTTTAACTTGATCTTTACGTTATCATTTATCAACGTAATGTGTAAGTTACTCCGCACGGGCAGCTATAATAGTGCATGTTGAAAAAAGACACTTTCCAAAAGAATGTCTGGAATGCCGGTATGGCGACTCGCATTGTGCAAAAAAGGACGGTAAATAAGAGTAGCGGCTGAATTGCATGCCGGCTTCCGTTCTTTTCAGCGTTCGGACTGTTGGACTGAGTGACATTAGGATCAAGTTAAAAAAAGGTCTGTATAGGAAGTAAGTAACTATTAGGTAAACTTTCGCTATTAATTCATGCTGCAAATGCAACGCGTGAGACTGTTGCTGAATTTCGGGCGTATACTACGAAAATAAAAAACATTTCCAATGTTAAAAACTCGCGCGCGCCGGCTGTCGAATTCCCTGAAAATGACGCCGCTAGCGCGTTATAAATCGGGCTGTGCCACCTACTTAGACTGTTTTGAATCGCGACACGGGACATAATTCCCTTTCCATTGAACTTTATTTCAACTCGTTAACACATGACGGGAATTTGTCCGAGTTACGGGCTGCAAAAATGTCGCCGTGCCGGGGATTTGTACTAGGGTAAAAGATGGCACGGGTACCGATTTCAATTCAATTAATGGCAGGCTACAAGATGGCACAACTTTCATCTCGTTAACAAATCGCACAATTTTCCGCAAATTTACGTACCGGAAGTGCCATTGTTTGTACCTTGTTGCACCAAATGGTGACCGGCACGGGTGCCGTTCCGTTGAGTACCTACGATGTTTTTACATGCCTTTGCCGCACATTCCATTTCGTTAACAGATGGGTGCATAATTCTGCAGCGGGCTCTCGGACTATTTGTATTACTACAGAAAACTAAAACTCATTTTTGAAGTATTCAAACAACATTTTCAAAGTTTTTTGACGTTTATTAAAATGGCCGAAATTTCAGAAAAAGCGACCCTAATGGTGTTCCTGGAGTAAGAGTCCAGAACTGCTCCAATTTTACACTGAATTTTTATTTTTAATGTAATTTGTTTTGTTAAATCCCGTTTATAAAATTGTTTGTTTTCTTTGCAGCAGTAAAAAAATATTGTAAAAAACACGTTTTAAAAAATTCGTTTTCAAAACTTGTTGTTTAAACTACTATTACTTCCTTCTCGTCAGTACACCTTTGACATCTCTGAGAATGAGAAGTGTTTCCTAGGGTATCTAGACAGCAGCAATGTGGCTGTTAAATGCCTTCCTTCAGCATCTCCCGGTGTCGAGTTAATATATCAAATTGTACAAACTTTGTAATTAACCCATACAACAGGTAAGTTTCATTTGATTTTAATTTAGTGTTAGTTTGCCAGCCAATTCAATAAATAAAATTGGAGCACTAAGGAATGCCAATTTGGAATCTTTAAAGCAAAAGGGCCCTAAAGTTTGTCATTATAACATTCAAATGGATGTATTAAAAATTATATTATGTATTGATAGTACATTAATAATATATAAACTGACACGTGTAATAAGAGAACTAGGTACGTAAAGATGGTACGAAAGCAGTTAGGACCCGAACCCAGATATATCTCACATTCAGGGCGGTTATTCTCGCCATTGAACTATGACAGGTAGGTACCTATGCAATGCAAGGGTTTGAAAAATATTCCATATCAAAGGATCTTGGAGAAGAAGCCCAGCCTGCGGTCGAATGAAGTGATTTTCAGCATTAAGTAGCCGTTTGTTAATTAATGAGAAAACTTAATGGACAGTGTTTTGAACTCTGCTGGCATTAGAACCCAGATCTCTCGCTTTCTGAATGATTATTCTCGCTTCTTAACGATCTATGGCGGTTTACTCATCTGAAATGCAGAAGTCGCTATTAAGACGTTGAATTAAGGGTAGGCATTTAAACAAACTTATATCTGAAACATAAAATGACAATCAATAATCGTACTGTAACTGTATTATGATATTAACCGCTACGTTCAACAATTAAATCTAGGGTCTCGTTTTAATACTAATATGTAAAATCAAATTTTACAATTTGAGATCTTTCACCCACTTTAACCGAATGGGACGACCAAAAACGACTGGACTAAACCGACCGTTTTCCTGCTTTACAAAAATCTCTTCCGTCTGAGTTTAGCCATCCGTCTGAATTTAGCCGGCGGGCGGAATAGCGAGATTCGTGCAAGTTGGGTACTTTTTTTATGGAACGGGGTAGTTTTGGGCGTTGTTTTTTGTTAATATCGAGCACGGCAATGCTTTGCTTTGGATGGATAAACAACAGTACCCACATACCTAATGCGGTGGTCTAAACAAGTCGTTTATGAATTTGTTGAAATATTGTAAACATTTAACGCCTTTTATTAGTTATAATTTGACTATATAGATTTAACCAGACTAGACTAGTGGTATAGTTCATACCAAATTTATAATCTCATAAGTAGTAAAACAAAAATCCGCTCGATTTGAAAAAGACGTGACCTTGGCCTGCTCGGCTAGAACTGCTCTGCATACCAAAATTTTGGTTTTCTTTTTTTGATCTTCAGGCCGTATCTATCTATCAAAACCACTTCCATTTTATTCAGAGTTATTTTTAAAGACGTATCTATGGAGTACGGCACTGAACGGGTGCGAAACTTGGACAATAGGAGAAGCGGATTGAAAAAGATTAGAAGCGTTTGAAATGTGTTGCTACAGACTCACGATGAAGATATCGTGGGTATATAAGACTAGCACTAAGGAGGCATTAGAGAGAGTTGAGGAAAAGCGAAAGGTATGGAAGACCATAAAGAATAGGAGGGATAGAGGATGGTAGGACACCTTCTGGGACACGAAGTAATCGTTCGCGATATACTAGAGTCGGAGATACGGACGAAAAGAGGTAGGGGTAGGCCCAGATTAGACTACTGCTCCCAAATAGTTGGGGATGTAGGATGTTCTACTTTTAGGGAAATGCGTATGTCGGCTCAGGATAGGAAATGATGGAGTCTTCGGACTGAGAACTTCATGATGACGATGATGATGATGGCATTCTATGTAACCGTACAGTCGAATGTACTTAAGTACAATAAATAAGCTGTCGATAGACCAGAGGGGGATCGTTTTTTTAAGTCGACAACTACAATTTTGTCAAAAATGAGTTATACAAGAAATGTATACAATTGATAGTGAGGAATCCAATAAACCAATAAAATATTCTTAAAACTCTGGTCTGAAAAACTCGACATCTACTGTTATATGATATATAAAAATAAAAGAAAAATTCTGGTATATTAGGAAGTGAAAATAGGACCAAAATTAAAGTGCAAATCGGATACGGAGACTCATGATGAAGATACCGTGGGTACATAAGGCTAGCAATAGAGAGGCATTAGGGAGATTTGAGGAAAAACGAAAGGTCCGGAATACAATAAAGAATAGGAGAGATGGGATGACAGCACACCTTCTGAGACACGAAGGATTAGGTAATTCGCGACATACTAAAGCCGGAGGTGAAAATAAAATATTTCAATATTCCAATTTAGGTACCACGAATAAAAATTTGGGGTAGATTGGAATGGCTACATTAATTTTGAGAAGGTACCAAAAACAACCTCAAATCGAAACTTCCCTTTAAAATAAGTAATGCCGGGTTTATTAAAACGAGACATGTTGCCATTAATATTCGAGAGAAGTATACAGGAGAGGAAGTGGAAGTTCTAAAAAGGGGTGTGAATCAAGTAAACTTGGCCAAGGAAGTTCCAGTATGTAACTACGCCAGTATTACAAAAAGAATGGAAAACGTCGATATGCTCCTTCGTTACTGGGAGTTAGATAAGAAAGCAGCATTATTTTAAAGAACTGTGTTGCAAGGTACTACCGCGGATACAGAAGAAAATACAAGAAAATATTTTCGAGACAAGAACCTGGTTTACAAAACAGTTTCACTGTTTTAATAGCAATGTGATACCTATTTCGTAATTTTTTCCACGACTCCCCTAGGAAAGCGGCATACAGCATAGTAAGCCGGAAACTTGACAATTGCGTTGTCCGTGCGCTAAACTCAAAACTGTGCTGTAATATTTGAAAATCGTGCAGGTTCATCAAATTTTATAGGCAGTTTTGAGATCTTGACATTTACTGAATAAACATCCTATCGCGTCTCTTTTTAAATCTAGTAATTTTTTATCAGAAAAATCTCTTAAAAGGTACGGCAGTTGAACATTTTAATGGCTACTCAGTGGAAGACCTAAATATTTTAGTTACGACTTGGTCATTTATGATTTGGCAGGCAAGAGAACAAATTAACCTATCACTCATGAGCCGGTCGGAATTATTAGTATATTATACTCATAGTACCTAAGTAGGCTACTTCAAAATGTTTACATCACTGTTAACATAGGCAACAAATCCTTAAAAATAAAGCTACTCTTGTATGAACAAATTTATCTTCTTAATGGGTCGTGGAAAAAATAGTGTACATAACTCGATGGAAAGTGTATTTCCTATAAACTCGCCTGATTTCTGCAGTCGGCTACGCCTCGTGCATAAAATTTCACGCTCGTATGAAATTTGTCACTTTCCATGCTCGTTACGTAATATACTATTAGCGAACAATTTATTTTTTACGCTATACATAATTGATGATTAGCTACTGCATCGCACTTACCTAATATACCTACCGTAGACTCACTTAACGTCGTAAATTGAATTTGCGTTTATTTTTATATTTATATTTATCTAGATGTTGCAATTAAGAACTTTTTAAAACTTTCTCCAGAAAATTTTACTTTCTGTAGGTAGCTGTCGACTTTTTAAAAAATGGCCTCTTTTATTAGGTACTTGCAAATATTTACGGTTACCTATTTATAGAACCGTTGAGAAAAAAACTTCCGCATTTTTTTACGAAAACGGCAGTTTTGAACACCGATTGACTGGACTATTAGACATAAAGCGCTACCCGATTGCTCGGTCTAGGTACTAATAGCGTTCATGATGTTTCGTAGAATTGCAAATTCTGTTTTCTATATAGGATCATTTCCTGATTCGTAACTAAATTTGATATTAATTACAGCAGTATATTTTTAGCATGAATTGAATCCCCGCCATTCTAATTCACAAATAAGTAAACGTACAAGTATCTCAAATGCAGCCTATCATATATTCCTGCATTTATTAATAATTTACTGAACAAACGTCGAATATTTGGTAACTCAATGGATCAAACCATGTAAAATATGCAAGAATTTGTATGGGGTGGGATGAAGCCATCAAGGTTGACTGAGTCGACAGGTCCTCGAGGCTCGAGCACATATGCAGGCATATGGTGTTCCAACATGCATTAGCAACTTGCATATCGCATGTAGCTTGGGGTGAAACTTAAAGCATTAAAAATGCAAAACGATGGGGAGCGAAGCGCCCTTGATAAGCGTAATATCTGAAAATTCTTTCTGTAAATTAATCCATTTATATTTTTACAACTTCAACATTTTTATATTTTGTCGGTGTGAAGTACGTCATTTATACTGAATACGCCCAGTAATATACCGAGGTTCGATTGAGCCATCAATACAATTTTACAAAAAATGAAAAAAATGTACTCCAAATTCAATTTTAATTTAACGACATTAATGATTGACTGATTTTTATGGTATAATGAGATTTGATGTTTTTTTTTAATTTGGCACACTATTTTCGACTATTTTACCTTCTGGATATTTTACTCCAGAAGGTGCCATCATCAAATTTTGGTGCGTTGTACGGGAGGAAAACAATGTGTTGGTTTCGGGTTGCCTTCTACATCGTAGAGTGGGTATGACAGTGCCATGTGAAGTCCCACAGTCTAAGCCAGTCTGATTACTGCTGCACTCTTTTGGAGACTTGATTTAATCTATCTTCTCAATAAACCTCCACAATATGGTTAAACTTAAGGATCGGCTCTTTAGATACCTGCTTGAAGCACACAAGCCATCCCACGCGCGTCAGTATTGGTTACTAGAACTTCGTCACGGTACAAGTCCGTTGGAATATTTATTTTTATGTCCTTATAAAATTTGAAAAGAACGCTGAGTAGACACGGCTGTCTAGTTGATAAATAGGTAGGTGGACACGAGGATGCAGCCAGTAATGTGAAATCAAATCTCCTTTATTACTTAATTCGAGCTTTCGGATTTATTAATTTAATCCATCTTCAGGAAAATCTGACAAATACAATATGTAACAGTACAATCAAAAAACAAACAGTAAAATCAAACTTACAGTGATGCGGAAACACATATGTTTGAGTCGCAAGAAAACACCGTGACTCAGTAATGGAACTTGGTGGTAAATTTACAGGGAAGACCCCGAGCAACAAGTAGTCAACCACGTTCACAACGAACACATGTCAGAGTCCGGTAATTAACAGAACACTCACAGAGTAGATCATCACAAAAACATATGTAAATACAAAACAAAAATTACAAAAATCAACAATAAAACTGTTGCCACAACAGTATGACTTAAGATATGGATGACGAGCATCAGTCAAATTAAAATTTTAACAGAAAAAACTTTTTAAAAAAGTTTTAATTTGACTGACGCTCGTCATCCATATCTTAAGTCATCCTGTTGTAGCAATAGTTTTATTGTTGATTTTTGTAATTTTTGTTTTGTATTTACATATATTTTTGTGATGATCTACTCTGTGAGTGCTCTGTTAATTACCGGACTCTGACATGTGCCTAAAACTACTGCCATCATCGCGAGTAATTTGATTTCCCAAATAGCAGAAATAAGTATCCAAGTTCCTCTAATTTGTCCCTTCCTATTTGTAATTTTAGACCTATTTTCGCCTTGCTCCTCTGCGTACCAAAATTTTGGTTCTACTTTTATCAATCTTCATCTACGAATCTGATCATATTAATAGTTTAGCCATATATATTGAAAACCAGAGGAGGCACCTCACAAGTCCCTATTCGTTTATAATAGATACAGAACACAAAATAAATATTATAAATGTAAAATCCAAAAATATACTATTTCAATCTCCCTGATTCAAAATAAATCGTAAAACGACCAGATGAATAGTCTGCAAAGTAACACATTCATAAAGTGACCATTTATTAAAGTAGTTAGAAAATGAGAGCCTCAGGCCAGGCCATCGAGTTCTCCAGGTGCCATCGAGTTCTTCGGCAGTGACCTTGAAAGAGACCAGAGGCTGCTGAAGGAGTCGTTGCGTCATCCGAAGAAGTGTCTTCAGCAGCGGCATCTGCAGCAGCCTCTGGTGTCATTCAAGGTCATTGCTGAAGAAGTGTGCATGTCTTCAGCAGCGTCTGGTGTCTTTCAAGGTCATTGCCGAAGAAGTGGGCATGTCTTCAGCAGCAGCGTCTGGTGTCTTTCAAGGTCATTGCCGAAGAAGTGGTCTTCAGCAGCGGCCAGGCGCATGCGCCGGGGCTATTCCTCAGATCAGTCCATCGAGTTCTCCATCCACTTCAAGTGGGCGTGTCTGCAGCAGCCTCTGGTCATTGCTGAAGAAGGGCCTCTGGTGTCTTGCCATTGCGCACCCAAGCCGCCATTTTGGGGCCTTTGGTTGTGGCTCAGGCGCCTGCGCCGGGGCTCCGCCTTCAGCAGCTTCTGGTCATTGCTGAAGAAGTGGTCTTCAGCGGCACCCCTGGTGTCTCTCATTCTGTTGGGCCTTTGGATGTGGCTCAGGCGCCTGCGCCGGGGCTGTCGCGTACAAAGCACGTGTTGCTCACTGTTCAGGCCAGTCCATCCTGGCCCCATCCACTTCTTCGGCAATGACCAGTGGCTGCTGAAGGAGTCATGTCTTCAGCAACAGTGTCTTTGGGGCCTTTGGCCGTGGCTCAGGCGCATGCGCCGGGCTCTGGCTATGAGAGTGGGCGGGGCAACAGCCAATGAGAGTGGTTGTGGGCAGCATCCAATCAGAATTGTTGTTAGGTGCTGTTGGGCCTTTGGATGTGGCCCAGGCGCCTGCGCCGGGGTTTTCGCAAAAATAAAAACGTTGAATATATTTTTACATCAATATAATTAAAACTATAATCTGTATACAGAGTAGGCATGCGTGTATTTTCTGGGCAAATCGAAGCCCTGCAGCTTCTCATACCACTCTTCTGACCGATTCATTACCCGGTGTATACTCAACGATGCGGTCATGCAGGATGAGACAGTATGCGGTTGTGTTGGGCGGAAAATTCTCGCTCGACTCAAATTCTAGACGCATATCTATGGGTCCAGGCTTGATGGTTTCCGACTGCTTTGATGCGTCAATCACCACGATGGGCGCTAGATCCTTGAACTGTTCCTTGCCGTATAACGGCTCGCCAACTTTTCCATAGTATGAACTCTGGAAGTTCTGGTACATTTCGTATAGCAGGGCGTATTTCCCCGTGGAGAAATCCAAGTTTAAATTCTCGTAGGGGAAGCACTCAGAATTCAGGTACAGTTTGACGTTTGTCAGATTGCAGTGGTCAAATTTGCTTGAATCCGTGTCCAAATTCGCTTTGCGATTCGTCTGGAAGGCGACAATAACGTAGCGGGGTTTCTCCAACCGTGTTGCAGTCTTGACGGCCCACGTTTGTTTCGTAGCTTGCGGCAACACCGGATACTCGTACAGCTCCCAGCTGCGAAAACATATCTGCAACGTTCTCTCTTCCTCGACAATATTGAGAAGTTTTAGGTATTCAGCATCCGATGGATAGACGTACGGCACCCTCCAATGAACCTTGCTCAACTCAATTCTGGTGTCCTCGTTACCCACGAAAGCGTTCCTATCGTTTTTCGATCGAGTCAAAATGAGCTCGTGACACACATTTAACAGAATTTTGGGGTAATCTTCCAAGAATCCCAGCAGGATTCTTCCCGGGATGCACACGTTAAAGTTCCCGTTCGCGTCGATAAGGTGGCTCGGTGAGTTTCCCGTATTCGTCCAGCCGGCATTCTCCAGGGCACCTACCTCACCCACATTCAGAGAAACTACACCCTTCAGTGTGCTCGTGATGCCTACGTTTTTTGTTCGATCCACCTCCACCCCGTTTATTTCATAGCGGACGTCGTCAAAGAGGAAACTGAGGGCGTTATTTGTTAAAGCCGCATTTCCGCCTCCTGCACCCTTGATGAACCTGCCCTCTATGTAGATGCTGCTTAGATGCGGCAGTACGTAAACGTCTTGTTGGTGGATTGGTATGCGAATTTCGTCATTGGCGTTGAATGTTGTTGTTGTCACGAACGGTTGATGTACGTGCACCTCGACACGGCGTGCTGACTCATCCAAAACAGCACCGTCCAGAACACGAAACGTGTCTACGTTTATGTGTGTCATTATTCAAATGCGGTTCCCTTGTTGAAGCACAAGTACTAACTGACAGCACCGTTAATTTTCTTGCTTAAATACTCTCCATACAACCGTGCGCATGCGCAGTCTTATTCTTGCTCGTGTCATCAGCCATGGTGTTTGCGAATACAGCTGCCTGTGTCAACAGCGTGTCATCAGCCATGGTGTTTGCGAATACAGCTGTCTGTGTCAACAGACAGCTGTATTCGCAAACAGACAGACATACAGACAGACAGAGAGACAGACAGACAGACAGACGGACCGACAGACATACAGACAGACAACTACTGATAAGAATTCGGAAGTAGGAGAATAACTATAGATTCCTTTTTGTCTCATCGAGCTGATTAATTTGATACCCTACATGATCTAGGTGGGCGGGGCAAGGAGCGTGGCCGGGGGCGCGGTCAGTGAGTGGCCACCCCTAAAAACCACCCCTAAAATCCACCCCCAAAAATCACCCTCCAAAACCACCCCAAGAACCGCCCCTAAAAACCACCCCTAAAAACTACCCCTAAAACCACCCCTAAAACCACCCCCTAAAAATCACCCCTAAAAACTACCCCTAAAACCACCCCCTAAAAATCACCCCTAAAAACCACCCCCAAAAACCACCCCTAAAATCCACCCAAATATTCCGATACCTCTAGTCGAGTCCTTTAATTTGACACCCCTCATGACATAGTTTTTACGTAGGGGTTAGCCTAAATTTAGACTACTGTTCTCAAATAATTAGCGATGTAGAATGTTCTACTACCGAGAACTAAGATGTTTGCATATATCAATCAGATGGTTCCCACACGTGTCCGAAACGCATTAAGATAACAAGTAATTTCAAATAAACAAACTGGAGAATGTTCTAGAATGTTTTTTTCCCACACGTGTCCGAAACGCATTAAGATAACAAGTAATTTCAAATAAACAATCAGAAGAATATTCTAGAATGTTATTTTATTGTAATAATACAAACAAACAAACGGGTCACCTTGTAGTGTCTACAACGTATTAAATGCACATGCAGAACGTGGGATCAAACCTAAACAAACATGTCCTATCGGCAAGATGAAAGGTTATTTCCCATAATAAAAACAATTATAACATCTCTTATCGGCGGCGAACGTGCTTTTTTCTTAAACTTTAATATCAATATTTATTTAGTATAAACAATTGTAAATTTCCGAGAAAATAAATATTAATTCTGTAACTTCTGTTTACAATCATAAGTATATACGGATGATTTGAAAGACGGGCTTGTGGGCCGCCGATTAGCTCAGTTGGTTGGAGCGAGGGCTCCGGTGCGTGGGGACCCGGGTTCGAATCCCGGTCGGCGTCATTTCCAGAACGTTTGCGAAAACCCCGGCGCATGCGCCTGAGCCACGGCCAAAGGCCCCAAAGACACTGTTGCTGAAGACATGACTCCTTCAGCAGCCACTGGTCATTGCCGAAGAAGTGGATGGGGCCAGGATGGACTGGCCTGAACAGTGAGCAACACGTGCTTTGTACGCGACAGCCCCGGCGCAGGCGCCTGAGCCACATCCAAAGGCCCAACAGAATGAGAGACACCAGGGGGGCCGCTGAAGACCACTTCTTCAGCAATGACCAGAAGCTGCTGAAGGCGGAGCCCCGGCGCAGGCGCCTGAGCCACAACCAAAGGCCCCAAAATGGCGGCTTGGGTGCGCAATGGCAAGACACCAGAGGCCCTTCTTCAGCAATGACCAGAGGCTGCTGCAGACACGCCCACTTGAAGTGGATGGAGAACTCGATGGACTGATCTGAGGAATAGCCCCGGCGCATGCGCCTGGCCGCTGCTGAAGACCACTTCTTCGGCAATGACCTTGAAAGACACCAGACGCTGCTGCTGAAGACATGCCCACTTCTTCGGCAATGACCTTGAAAGACACCAGACGCTGCTGAAGACATGCACACTTCTTCAGCAATGACCTTGAAAGACACCAGAGGCTGCTGCAGATGCCGCTGCTGAAGACACTTCTTCGGATGACGCAACGACTCCTTCAGCAGCCTCTGGTCTCTTTCAAGGTCACTGCCGAAGAACTCGATGGCACCTGGAGAACTCGATGGCCTGGCCTGAGGCTCTCATTTTCTAACTTATTAAATACGTCAATGACGGACCTTCAGTAAGGTTAAGTTAGAAGTAGGTGTACCTACATAATGAATTACCAACTTTTCTTTTCATGTATATTGAAAAACAAACTTCTTGAAACAATAACAAATAAAAATTAATAGGTAATTATTTCGTACCTATCTAAAAGAAGAATGGACCTGGCGTCCTTATGCAATAGCTGATTTTGTTGTGAAGCCTACACGGTCGTGGGTCAGCGGGTCTAGGGGAGTGAGAGTGTCGTTTGTTATTACCTATATTCAAGCAACGGATCAGGCGAATGTTCCGCGATATTCTGTTTCCGTGGCGGCACATGTTTATTACACAACTGGTCGGCCAGGGAACACAAAATACTGTGGTCGGCTGCTTTGTTTTGCCTCAAATGCTTAGACTGTGAGTGTTCCTCCTGCTTCAGTCGTAAATGTAAATAGCTAAGTCCCCTCTACAAGTCTTTGGTATTTATAATAGGTAATATTTTCGGCACAGAACAGAAAGAATATATTCGGAGAGTGCACGAACACGCGTACCTAGTAAAAAAGTGTCTAGTCTAGCGTCTAATCCTCCCGCTCAGCTCTAGTCGTCTATAGCCTCATTTCTTATTTCACTCTTTTGCGCGCAGTTTGAATTCGAATCGAAATTTCAAAATTAATTACCAATGCAGGGCATTTTGACGGACACTTCTCTATGCAGGACAAATAACTTGAATAACGGACAGTCCGTCAGAATGACGGACGAATGGTCACTTTACACATTCAAGTTTTGCCCTAGGCGAAAACGGAAGACGCAGGAAGAAATGCTCGAGTGACCACGATATCTAACAGAGAAATGGTAAACTTTTGTTTTAAATTTTGATTATAATTTGTTAGTTTTGTACCAAACCTAGAGATGTAAAATTCTCTGGAATTTATAAATCGGTAATATTCCCTGCGAAAATTCGCGAATATTCGCGAATTTAAGAAACATTGCCATAATGACCTATTAAACAAATTTGGTATAAAAATGTACAACATGAATGTTCATTATTTTGTATTAATATTGTATATTGCATACATATTTATTATAATACTTTATAACTCTTTGCAAACAATAAACTTAAATAATACACTCATAAGTAAATTAAATTAATTCATTTATTCATTTCTCTCATTGAAAGTATAATATTTCCAAACAAAACTCTTATTTTTCACCATTTTAGAAAAACTAAAATAGTGCAATATCGGCACTTCGGAACGTTTGGAATAAACTAAGATGGTTAAATGACCAAGTGGCGTATGTAAAAGCGAGGGGAAAGGTAAAAAAAAGCTACTAATCAAACAAAAGCGGCACCTTTGTGCGGTGCAGATTATAGTTTTCTATCTACATCTAGTGCGCACCACAGGCATAATAAATTTCCAACACGGTGTGACCGTTGGCGTGCGCGCAGTGTAATGCATTTCGCGAATATTCGCGAACATTTGAACGAATATTACGGAAAATTTCAATATTCCCGAGAATATTCGTTTGGAGATATTCGCGCCACACATCACTAACCAAACCCATTCTTATAATAAATAAATAATAAATAATTAACATTGTTAGGTATTTGGGGATGTTCTTTGAAAAAACTGTTTAAGTAAGTAGGTTAATTCGATTATGTAACCGGCCCTGATCAAGAAGTATTTTTGAACGTTAAGCCCAACTTTCCAAACGAAACACTTAATTCCACTGGAAAATTTATACCTCTAAATTGTGCAGAGATTACCCAATATTTTGACAGAACTTCTTATCAAATAATTTAAGTTTCCACGTTCTACCGTAAAGCAAAATTTAACTATTTTCGATTACTCAAGCTAATTTGCCGCCTATCGGTTCAAGTGTATTGCAAAATGTCATCGTTAAATTTCTAAAGAGTAGTGAACTGTGCGAATCAATATATTTTCATGTACCTTTTATTGCCTTTAATTTCTTATGTTTACATAATGTTTAAGTTTCTTGCTTATTTTTTCTTTTTATGTATGTGAACCCTCCATTCCTATTTAGTAGAATGAAATAATATTACATTGGAAAAGAACATCTTCTGAATACCTACAGTGATAGTAAATGGACATCTAGACGAGATTTGATCTCACTTATGTCAGTTATGCTGAAAATTAGCATTCATTATCAATTCATCGTTCGTTAGCAGAGCGCACCCCACTGCTTATGATAGCCGCCGGTTTGAGTCATTGGATGAAGTTAAGTCCCTTGGGGGCCGTTACCGCTTCAGACCTCGTCTCTTTCACACTGAACTTAAATTGGATACTGGTCACTTTCTGTAATTCAAGTCAATATCTCATAACTTACCTTGCAATTGCCCTATCTCTAATTTATATTTCATAGCAGACGACGCCAGCGCCTGGTGTTCAGCAAAACTTCGATATCATCAATATCCACTCAAGTATTTCAGACATTTCATATTTTGTTCCCTAAAAATTTTGATTTACAGCTAAGCTTTATATTACTTATCTGGATCAATAAACTCTGTTGGTTTAAAAAGTAACTTGGACGGGAATCTGCATCTAGGTAAGTATGTACTTATATGTAGGTTTAGATTACCCGTGCCCATCATTATGAACGCGTACGTAGGGTGCACCCGTACGTTACTATTTCCAAAGGGAAAACTTGTACAATGAATAAAGTTGTTCACGTAATTTGATCTTATATTGTGTCTGAAGCAGAATAAAAAAATAAAACGATTCATGTTTTTTTTCTTTTCTTTGATGTGAGCAACAACAATTATGATTGCATTAATAATTGTCAAAGGTTTCACTTTTAAAATAAGCTGTTAAAGTGACGTTAGGTCAAATTCTTAGCGTCCATATTAGGCGAAGAGCTCGCATACAGAAAATCGTACATAAATTTAACTAAAATATTTTTTGGAAAATTCTTAATACTCGCTGTTCCTCGGCTGAAAAGCGATGGAGAGAGTTTTTGCGAAATCAGTTTTGTTCGAATTATTCTTGGATTTTTCTCCAGTCTCTTAATTAAGACGTTGTTTTCATGGAGTGGTTGGTTCTGGAAAGCACCATCTACACTTTTGTGGATTGCACCGTTGATGCGTTGATCAGTGTGAGGTAGTTGAAGAAGGAAAACCCCACACAGGTAAGAGAATACGTTGTTCTTTTTTCTTATTTAAATCTCCAGTTAACTTTGTTTCTCTTCTCTTTTATTGATTCTATTTGATTACATTTCTTAATTTATGTAGTTCTGCAGGGTTTTTGCAGGGTTTTTGTAGTTAAATATGGAAGACGCGTCGGATCATGTATGATTGATATTTCTTAAATAGCACTGGTTTTAAATTGTTTTATTGAAGCGTACTGCAACTTGCAACAGATTATCAACAAAAATCAGAATATTGACTCTCCTAATCGATATTCTTACAGCGACTCTATTCTTCTTTCTCCGTCTGTTGGTAATACAGTTACTCCATTAATGTCTTTCCAGTATAAAAATAATGGTGAGTAGAAAGCTACGCGGTAGAAGTGAAACTTAGCGCCATACCTAAAAGTTCTTGAATCTTATTGGTATATATGTATATATGGTCAATAAGATGTTGTGACTCTGCTGATGAGAAATTGACATTGAAATCGCCACTCAGAATCATGGGTAATCGGCTAAGTTCTGGGTCAATCAGTGGTGCAATGTCAACAGTATATATCGCTAGAGATCGGTGGATCAATTTAATAATATCTGCTACCGAGTGATTTGGGGATATACAGGGTGGCCCGAAATTAGCGTGCAATATTTTACCAGCGTGTTCTGTGGTCAAAATTAAGACAAGAAATTCCTATAAGCGTATACCGAAATATGCTTCCCAAGGGAGCTATAGCTTTCTAATTTGTTGGAATGTGTAAGTACCAAATGCTGAATCTTTTGGTGTAAACATAATTTTTAAAATTTAACAGGGGCGTCTCAAAACTGGGGGTGGCGGAGGTAAGATTTACCCCAACATTTTTTGAAGCATGTCGTTTTCAATTTTTCCGTAAAAATTTTCAACTTCGGGGTTTTTTTGCAAAAAAATATGCTCCTGTCTCGTATACAAATGAAGTTCTCCACTTCTTGTAGGAATTTTTTGGGCTTGCAGCGAAATTTTTGAATCGATTGTGCCCGATAACGGTGCCTCCTATCAAAACGCAACAGGAGCACATTTTTTTTGCAAAAAACTCTGAACTTGCAAATTTTATGGAAAAATTGAAAATGATATGCTCTGAAAAAAGTTGGGGTAAATCTTACCTCGTCCACCCCCACATTTGAGACGCCCCTGTTAAATTTTAAAAATTATGTTCACACCAAAAGATTCAGCATTTGGTACTTACGCATTCCATCAAATTTCATAATTTTAACTGGACTTGTTTCGAAGATACTTAGAAGAAAACGTCTTCAGGCCTTCTCTTTTAGAAAGCTATAGCTCCCTTGGGAAGCATATTTAGGTATACGCTTATAGGATCATTTTGTCTTATTTTTGACCACAGAACACGCTGGTAAAATATTGCACGCTAATTTCGGGCCACCCTGTATAGATTGCGACTATCAAAACTTTCTGCGTGTTCTCCATGATACACTTAGCCACATTTGTTTTCCCCATATCTGAAATTTGTTCATTTTGGTAGAATGTACAAGAAAATATCAATTATCGCTAATTTATATCGAATATCGCATGTCTTACCTTATTATCAAATATCAAAATGTTTTTTAATTATTGAGCACTATGTAACACAATAATTATAATTTTTTTTAGGAAACCTGGACTACTTTGTCAAATGTATTGGAAACCATAGAAGCAGCTTCATTTTTAACCTTATGTTTGAAAGTTAAAGTAGGCCAATTGTGTCGGATTTTCCTTTCACTTCCCCCACTCCGAAAAACGTTACATAGCCAGCTGGCCGAACCGATTCACACCCAATGCGCCTAAAGAAGTTTCACTTCAAAAATATAAAAACATGAATAAACAGAGGACGTGAACTAACAGTATTTTATTTTTACACAAACATAAAATGTTCTAGAGGCGTGAGCACACCCAACCCCCAAAAGGAATACCCGTTCAAAATAGAATCCCATACTTATAAGTCAATCAACGGTTACAATATTATTAGAGCATATATAACCAATACCTACTTCTGATATGCTACCTATACAGGAAGTGGTAACATGTTTAGTTTCTTTTACCCACACTGGTGACTATTGTAGGTAGAATGAAATTGCATTAAAATAGTTTACATTCTGCAACTAGAGATATAGTGAGTTACAAACAGAATGAAAGGAGAAATCCCTGGAAAACGAAAGATATTGTGGCTCTAATAGAAGAAAATATAAAAATTGGCACGATGAGGGGGGGAGAAACAATAGTATATTATTCAACGAGCGGTAATGTAGGTAATAACTCGTTATTACCATTACCGCGAGTTGAATACTATACTTTATCTACGACTATAACAATAAATATTTATTTACAAATCTTATTAGTTACAAGGATATGGAAATTAAATAATTATTCATTTTGTTTATTAATAAAATTAATTGTAGAGTTTGAACACCCAGCAAATTGAATATGTGGGACTGAATTACGCAATTTTATTGCTTCTTTTTGTGTTTGTTGCATATACAGGGTAGTCCACAACGCGCACGTCGGTCAATAGTCGCTAAACCGCTGGACTTATGGAAAAATATTTTTAATAAAACTTGTAACGTTTCATTTTTGCTGTAACTGAAAATTATTTTCAATTATACAGGTTGTCCCATTTCTTCTGCGCAGTACCTAACTCTATTTTTTTAATGGAACACCCTGTATTTGATAGCATTTTGGAATTCTTTGTTGAATTTAAGTGCCACGTTGTTAACCGTACATTGGGTCTAAGTCCCACAGTTTCAAAGTTATATGATGTTACAAATCGTCATTTTTCAAGTTTCGCCATTTATAACTTGTAAAAGGTTCGAGATAAAGAAAAATGGCTTTCGTGTCCCTATCTTAGTTTTTAATTCTCTATCTAATGGGGCCGGAAAATACTGCTTCCTGATAGGTCACTTTTTGCCATTTTTTGACCAATCAGGAAGCAGTATTTTCCAGCCCCATTAGATAGAGGATTAAAAATAAGATAGGGACACGTAAGCCATTTTTCTTTATCTCGAACCTTTTACACGTTATAAATGGCGAAACTTGAAAAATGACGATTTCTAACATCAAATAACTCCGAAATTGTGGGACTTAGACCCAATGTATGGTTAACAAAGTGAATCTTAAATTCAACAAAGAATTCCGAAATGCTATGTAATATAGGGTGTTCCATTTAAAAAAGCCAAGTTAGGTGGCGTGCAGAAGAAGTGGGACAGCTTGTATACTTGAAAATAATTTTCAGTTGCAGCAAAGATGAAACGTTACAAGTTTTATTTAAAAAATTTCCCATAAGTCCAATGGTTTAGCGACTATTGACCGACGCGCGCGTAGTGGACTACCCTGTATATGTCGTAGAACTACTAACTGGTTCTGGTACGTTAATGATTCTCAAAAAAATAAGACAGATACCTACTGGGAATAAAATTTATACTTCTATCGTACCCAAACAAGTTAGTAAGTATTTTCTATTGTGTCATTAGCTACTTGCCCTAATTCTGGCGGTGTACCTACATAATAATTCATCTTCACTATTGCAATTCATCTTTTTTAGCACAATTATTACTTAACTGTATTTGAAAACGTCAATTTTTTTAGAAATATCAAGTCATCTGCCTCCCCTCAACAATAATGGACTGTTCCATTTCGCCGAATTGGGAACGAAGGTGTAATAACTCACTTGTGAGTTATTATAACTCACGCTGTTTGATTATGGATACTATTAATTGCTGAGAAACAGTTGATTAATTAATATATAATCTAATAGGAGTAGATAAAAGTATAAAGCGGTGAAGTGGAAAATTATTCGTAAATTTAGGAAAGCGAAAGAACAGCGTATTGATAATAAATGCAAAGAAGGGGAAGATACGTTCGAAGTAGGAGAAACTGATGAAGGGTATAAAATAATTAGAGAAATTTCAGAGAAATTGGATCTAGGAACAAAAGAACATTAGAAACGAGGTAGGTGACATCCTAATCGGAAGAAAGGAAAAGGCTGATAGGCGTAAGGAATATTTGGAAATCTTATATTCAGAAGTATATTATTAATTCAACATGAATTACTACCAAGAAGTAAATGCATCATCATAAGGTTCTCAGCCCGAAGACTGGTTGCACGCGTACCTCCATCATTTCCTATCCTGGGCTAACCTACGCATTTCCCTAAAAGTAGAACAACCTACATCCCTAACTATATGAGAGCAGTAGTCTTATCTAGGCCTACCCCTACCTCTTTTTTCCTATCTCTGCAGAAAATCTAAACTTCATAACTAGGAGATATATTAGAAAAGGAAATCGGTGTAGAAGGGGATAAATTAGGCTGTCCTATAACAAGGGACGAGATTGAGCTAGCATTAGAAATTTTAAAAAACAGTCAAGCACCAGGTGTAGACGGATTGTAGGCAGAAACTTTAAGGTGTGCAGGTCAAAAGGTAAGAGAGCTTTATTTAACCTAGTTAGCAAGACACGAGAGATTCCACAAGATTACAAAAGGCATATCATAATCGCTTTGCTAAAATGCTAGAATAGGTGGATGGTAGGACACCTTCTAATACACTAAGGAATAGTTCGCAACATACGTAGGGGTAGGCCTAGATTAGACTACTGTAGGATGTCGGATATTCGACTTTTAGGGAAATGCGTAGGTTAGCTCAGGATAGAAAAGGATGGAGGTGCGTTCAACTAGTCTTCGGGCTGAGACCTATCTGATGATCGAAACACAAAACGGTCCGAAAGTTCATTATGATGCCATGCGTATGTATAAAATACAAGAAATTGTAATTTTGACTAGAAACAGGAGAATTCCGGAAAATTTTCCCCAGCAGGAGAGATGCCCCATGTATGGTAGTATCGCTACAACGAAGTAGATGGCACCGGTACAACTGTAGGCTTTGATCTGTGGAATCGCAAATACGTTGCATAATACCTAATCTTTAACTTATTTGTGTAACCAAATTACGGTAAATGGTATTTTTCTTGTATGTGAAAGGAAGTATATAAAAATGCAAGTTCCATGTTAGCTGTTAAATCTTAAGTTACAATTGATTTTTTGGAAAAATCGCATATCAATTCCTGCGAAAGGTTTATGTGTCATTAGATTCGTTTAATTTGGGGTAAAGTTTTTTGAGTGTCAGTTGGGGCATCTATGCCTGAAAAAACGACACAATGTGTCCAAATGCTCCAAAATTTTAAGGTATAGTTGCCCCATAATTTTTGACATCGTTTTTTCCTCTAAACTAATTAATAATATTATTTAACTACAAGTAAGCCAAGAACATTTAGAAGAAGACATCAGAGGAATAAAAAAAGTTGAAATTGGGGTGAATGAGACAAGTCGTGCATGTGGTATTTCTTCAAGAACATTTTGTCTTAGGAGGGATTCTGGTGTCACTGGAGACTTCCTCTTGGTCTTCAAGGTGTTCTTGGTATAGAAAATGAGAAATGTCTGGTGAAACACATCTAATCCTTGGAAAAGGCTGGATTTACTCCAGATCTATATACCATCCGATCTCTTGCCTGCCAGTTCGCCGAAAAGTTATCAATCAAGCACCCATTCAATAGAGAAAGCAAAATTGCAGGCTATGACTGGTTGAACTCATTTTTGAGTAGAAATATAGCACTTGTGAAGGCATGAATCCCGACTTGAAAATTTTTAGATGTTCACTCGTTCTTCCTAGTTTTCTAACGCGATTAGCTGGAGTATTGAGTTTTACAGCATTTTGTTTACTAAATGGGAGGTTATAACAAGGGATATATGTCAATTCATTGTCGTGCATGGTTGGTTGCATTTCCATTGGGCATCTCATCCGCCTGTTGGGATAGATGGCACACCTCGACATCCTGACCCTCAACTTCTCGAGAAGTACCATCGATCGTGGTCACTGAGTCCACCACAGAGGATTTTGCTGCGGTCGGTTCTACTACACCTAGACCTCAGCCTGGTTCATCTTCGGCGTCCGACAAACTTCCAGACGTCCGTTCTACCACACCTAAACTTCAACCTGGTCCATCTTCGGATCCGACCAACTTCCATCTACCAGCAAGGTATCTACTTAAACTCGTATCACCCTTGTCAAAAATTCCTGAGGTGTTGATGAAACTGGATAGAAATATGGCAACAATTTTAACTACATTCGAAAATATCTAAAAGGCAAAATTACTAAAGCGAAAATTTCAGGAAAAATCTAAATGCACCACAAAACTGAGACCTGAACCAGAAAATAAAAAGAGATTTAAAAAGTCTGAACCTGCATCTCCCAGCCCTGAGTCAGACGAGGAGGAATCGGACTATGAAGAAGAAAGCAACAGTGATGATGATATGGCGGATGAATTCAATGAAAATGAATGTGTAGGATGTTTGGAGGACTACAACACTACAAAAAGTTCCAACGATTGAATTAGGTGCGTTAAATGTCGGCGATGGATCATGAAAATTGTACGAAATATGAAGATATGTGTGACCCGTGTGGAAAACATCGCCATAAGGCAATTTAAATGTCAAAATTTATAATCTTTGTGTTCTTTATTGCACCAAAGAATTATTTAAGTTTGTGCCATCTCTTCCTGACAGGTCGGGATAGATGGTAAAGTACACTTTTTAGGAAAGAATTTTTTTATTAAATACGTTAAGTTTTGGTATTTTTGTAACCGTTTTCATTAGAATAAAGTTTATTCTTACGACTTGATTTACTTCCCTATAAAAGCTGAACAATTAGAATTTCTTTGAATTGTGGGGAATCTCTCCCGGACTTACCTAAAACTTAATAAACCTAGAAAACTTAACATTGTTACTGTCCTGGTAGTAAGAAATTTCATAATTTTTATTCTATTACTTTCGTAGTATTTAGATAATTGTGATAAATATTTGTATTCTTGATAATCTTAGGAAAATTTCAATTCTTTAATGCCTATTTAAATTATTAAGCAAATCCGACAACGGGAATTAGCACCTGGAGAATTGGTAATTACGGCAAACTCATAGAGCTGTCATCTTGTTTAGCAATCTAGAATGCGATTATCTTGAACTTAATAAACTGATTAATATGCAGATTTGTGTCTCCAATGATTTAGCATCTCAGGAACAACTTAATCAAGCATATTAGGTAAAATCTTACTACAGTGTCAGGTGAACAACTCTAATTAATGTGCTCAAGCATCTGAGGCACCTTAATTCATTTATAAATATTGAGTACGCGAAACCCGAATTAGTGACTTGTCATCGGTAGCATGAAGATAATATATGACATCTCTGCACGCATTGGATGATTAATAACACATGAATGTATTTATTCGTTCGAGATCTCAATTATGCGCGTTCATTAAGTGTATTCCTTTGTTTTATGGAAATGTGCCAGACCCCATTAGACTGACTGTGTATTAAAATTCTAAAGGGGTCGTCATGCAAAAGTGGCATTCGAATAGTTACTGCTTAAAATCGCCGGAAATTTGATGATGTTTCAAGAGGTATCGAAATAAAAATTTATTGTTTTATTGATTTATTGATTTAGAACTAAAAATTTTTGTGCATTATGACTACGTATTATATGGGGATTTTCATATGCAGTGCGTGTCCGTTCATATTGTACTATTGGATGTACTATCCAAGATATCGAAATTAAATTTTACGCATAGGTACATGAGTAGGTACGAGTATGTGGGGGTCAGGCATCTCGGTAAATTATTTTTGTTGTTATGGTGGGAAAGTTTGTACATAATCAACACAATATTTGGTCGGAAAAGCTGACATATAAAAATTGTATGAATCCGCTTGAAATCTTCTAGTTTAGTCATGCCGCAGCAGATATCTACTCATAGATACTGTTTTCACTAAAATATAGCTCTGATAATTTGTAGAGTTCCAATATATATATATACGTATATACTAAGCCTTCATGCCTTCCGGAAATTAATCCTAAATTTTTTATCGAATTTACGAGTTAATTTTCACTGTTCCTGTACATATTTTAGGTCGATATAATAATAATAATAATAATAATAATAATAAACGGGGCAATATACTCACACAAACATTCAGAAACTAGAAAGATGGTCGCAGAAGGTAATACACGGGAAATACCCATACATAATGAAAACAACGAATATCATGAAAGACCTAAGGCTACGCCTGGTTATGCAGAGGTGAACTTATGCCAGAGACAGAAGGTTTCCTACTGGTAATCCAAGATCAGGTAATTGCAACAAGAAATTACCTTAAATATATAATAACTAAAGACCCAAATACTGAACATGATAAATGCCGAAAGTGCCATCAATTCCAAGAAACAATAGACCACATAACTGCCCAAGTAGCAATTTTATATTTTATTAAAGTTGTGAAAACGTTTTCGACAGAAAACTTATAAAACACTGTTTCTCTCAGGAATGTTTTCAATATGTTTATAAAACCACTATAAGTGTAAAATTGGCAACATTTTATAAAATACTTCTGTCTCCGTTAGTATTTTGTAAAGCATTTTGCAAACATTACAAAACAATTTTATAAACATTTCTACAGCTCCTAAAAAAACACTATCATCATAATAAAACAGTTTTATTAAAGCTTTCCATACTGCGCTACAAAATATACTTAGACTATTTCTTATATTAGTATTATAAAACAATTTAACAACATTTTTATTAAAGTTTCTTAGTAATTTCAGGTAAACCTTATAAAGTAAAATTGCAAGATGAAATAGCAATAATAAAATAAAAAAGTTTTTTAAAGTTTGTCTAATAGTAGCAAGACACAGTTTTTAATTTATAATGACAAAGAGGAAAACAGAAATGTCACCCACCGCATATATTTACAATAAGTGGCCATTTTAATAATATTATAATTATCCTATACCCGTCTGTTATATAGAAGATGTTTGTTTTACAGAGCAACATTTTTACTGCGAATGAAATTTTATTGTGAAACTTATAAGATATTTAAAACAAATTTTTAAGCGCGCCCACTATTTATTGATATTATAGATTTTTTTGTAATTGTACGAAAATATGCTTTGTTGATTTTGTCATTTTTTTGGAGAAAAACTAGCGTCAAATTGTTCTAGGTATTATCATTTCACAATTTTTGGGCATTTACAAGCTTTAAAGATTAACATAAGTGCGATGTTTATTATTTTTAAGTCTTCCTATTTTCATGTTCCCGAATGCTGCCATTTTAAATGGCGTCTTCGTATAAAATAATTTGTCCACGACTATCTTATAATATACTCTTTATACTTGTGTTTCTTCAATCATAATTAGATACATTAATCACTGCAGTGATTAATGAATATTATTCACTACACGAATAGGAACATCGCTTTGACCCTTTTTTACATTTATTTAGTAGGCGGCGATCGCGATGTGTCAGTTCAAATTGAAACGTCAAATCAGCATGGTTTGCTTTTAATTTGAAATGCATATTCTAAAAAAGAAGATATAATGAGTAGTGAGAGTGAAAACGAGGTTTCTTTAACAGCACCAGCAATAAGAGAAGCTGCAGAACTTGCCTCATTAGATTCATTGCCCAAAAAACCAAAAAAATTATACCTGAAAGCGTATGTATGAATCTTTCTTACACTGGAGAAGGGAAATGAAGGTAAATTCTTTCTGGGAATCTGTTTTGATAGTCGTGGACAAAGTATAGTATACAACTCGTTATAATGATGCTATTATTACCTCGGATGATTACAAAACTCGCTCGTTTCACTCGCTCGTGTTGTAAACTTCATCCTCGGTAATAATAGCATTCATTATAAACTCGTGTATAATATACTATTTCCTTTAGTTTGGGTTTACTGAAAGTTACTGGGAACAATAATTGTTTGTGCTGTCCTTATTAAAGCAGGGCCATGGATCTGATGAAGGTATTTTGATTTCTTCTAGGTAAAAATAACTAGTTTTGTTTATTACGGCCAGTGATTTTATAATACTAGATACCAACATGCAAGGTAGCCTCCACGCCAACATGCACGCGACATACTTCAGTTACCCTTTTGCACTCTGGATTAATCAAATGAGATCATCTATCCTTCTCACGAGTTCTACATTAATACGCATGCTCAAGCAGCTTCCCATCCATCTCCCATGTTCCCGATGCCGAAAGAGCAATATGGCGAGTGTTTTGTTTCAGGACGTCAAAACAAGTCTTGTTTGCTATGGTTTTCAGTTAAAAACTGCTAAATAAAACGGAAAATCCATGCGACAGATACAAAAATGTCAGTTTGTTATTATTGGTCGTTATTCATTGCTGTGATGTGTTTCATCCCAGTTTTGTTTTTAAAATAATCTAACCTAAAAACCGGCTGAATCGAGAAAAGAAAAGGCCAACCTCCGTCTCGCACATGCGCTATTTATGTAACTAGTGACAGTGATAGCTACATACAAGTTTCCAGGATAGAACGAAACAAAAACAATAAAGTATTTTGCACTTCCTGGCGTGTCCCATGATACATGGAATATACGGCATGTTGGTATCTAGTATTATAAAATCACTGATTACGGCAAATAAATTAAAGTTTTCTACTGCTCACCTGAAATCGTTAGGATTATTTCCTAAGTTATGACATTACTTCTTATTTTTGCTCGTTATGGGCGCTGCCGAATCATAATATTAAAAGCGAACTGGCACAACACTTTACGGGGGGGGGATATCGGTCGCTCGTTCTCTTTTCAACACTCGGAGATCGTATGGGTGAGGTCACGCACTCGATCAGGTGTTTCTTTAACGCAAATAAGAAAATTCCATCGGCATCATTCCGATGGTCGCTTGGATCTTCTCAACGCTGTTCGCAGTCGTAGTTAAACCTGGGGTTCAACGTCGCACCCGTAGGTAGAATTAAACGCAATTAATTATTCAAGAATATTTTATGGGAATATTTTGTGGTGCACCTGGGATGCACCTACGTTTTAAGTAAAAGTCATGGAGCCCCCGGGTTCATCTAGTTAATTTTTATTGTAGTATACACTTTGAAGTATTACCCTATAGGATTCGTCCCAATTTTCACATTTTTACACATGACCGGAAACTGCAATATTTCATTATGAGCTAAACATATTTTTGACATTTTTATGACGAGTCGTGTAGTATTTATGATATTGGAATCAGATTTATAGTTTATAGCAGGTCTCTGAGGTACAACTCATCCCGTTCAATTAATAGCAACGATAATCTTATTTAACGAGGCCCAATTGCATCAATACTACGCGGAATGATTAACGATCATCCAATAATGAATAGTAGTGCAGTTACAGCATTAATTACTGATATTAAATTTTTGTGTCCATTTATGCTGTGGCTTGCAAATCAGGCTTGTAAATGTTGCTTTATAGAATTCGTATGTGCCTTATGAAAATTAATATGAACAAATGAAGATTTCACATCAGTCATTTTTATCCGTTGGTAGAATTAACCAAAGACGTTATATTATAACGTGACTGGGATTTCAAAATGACAATTCGTTAGCATTTTTGAGCATACCAGATTCGTCAGACACTTACGAAATCCTCATACTTTGCCTTTTATATTACTTATATTCTGTAAAATCGTTCTCTATAAAACATACAATGCGTTATAGAATAACTTTTAAGTTTTAACAAGTGATTAAAATTATAGCACCAGATGGAATTTAACATATTTCTCACAGAGCTAGGGTTAATTTGCGTTAAAACGCTTGCCATCTAATCTTTTAATTATCAAATTAACACTCGTGATTACTAGGCAATGCTCCCGTAACATTTTTGATAAGTTCAGACCACTTATTTTACTACAGAAAATACTAAAGGAGCATTTGAACTCGGGTGATGCAGATGAAACTAATATTTAATATTTCTAATAGGAGTGGTTATAAATCGATAAATGTCAAAGTCGCTAGCTGGAGTCTGTGCACACTGCTTAAAATCGTGTGTTTGCATATTGTATAAAGTGCAAAAAATTATACAAACTTCGAACTATCCGGAAAATGCACAATTTTTAAAAAGTCTAGGAATAAACTTCTTTCACCAGAGCTCATCGAAATTTTTGAAAGATGAATCAACTGCAAACTGCCTAGATATTTGCATTTCCTGGGAAAAGGTTAGCAATAGGGAAGTATTAGAAAGAGTTAGGGAAAAGCGAAAGGTATGGAAAACAATAAAGAGTAGGAGAGATAGGATGGTAGGACACCTTCTAAGACACGAAGGAATAGTTCGCGACATACTAGAGTCAGAGATAGGAATAAAAAGCGGTAGGGGTAGGCCTAGATTAGACTACTGCTCTCAAATAGTTAGGGATGTAGGATGTTCTACTTTTAGGGAAATGCGTAGGTTAGCTCAGGATAGAAAAGAATGGAGGTACGCGTCCAACCAGTCTTCGGACTGAGAACCTTATGATGATGGGAAAACGAGGAAATCTCATTTTATATTTAACTTGGGTGAGCAGATTTCAAACGGTATAGAGCAAAGGACGGAAATATATGTATAAGATATCTTTTATTCGGCAATATCGAAAAGGATATAAACCAACTAGGGTAGAACTAGTAATTTACTATACAGACAAGGGTCATGAAACGTAAGCGAAGGTAAAGGAACTGAATTTTATTACACTTTAGTACGACAGCCAGAAGTAAAACTGTGGAATTGTTAGCAGTACAAACAAGTATCGACTCGACTTCCCTAAGGAATTTCATGGCAACAGCAACGGTTTTTAGTGGTTTAGATGAACCTACACCTATATTAAATAAGGTTCCAAACAGAATTGTATAATTGAAGTAAGTGTTTCAATTCGATTGTAAGTTTGGTGCCATCTGTATGTTACTTATGTTACTTATGATCTACTTAAGTAATCAAAAAATTGTATTTAATCAGTTATCAAACTGCTCAAAATCGTACAGGGATATTCAGTGAATTCCAAGATATTATTTCATTTTTTTTAGATATCAAGTGGTGATTTTTCTCCCTATGCTAAATCGTTGATTTAACTTTTTCCATTTCTCTAACATTCAGCACAATTCAAATGCTACATCCGAGAACATATTTCTATAGATTCTATCTATGCTGGTCTAGTGTAAGTAAACCTATTATTAATATTTTTGTGGTCCGGCTCTGCAGTCATGTTATCGCGTCTCGTGCTAACGCTCCTGCGTCCAGCAAAAGTGACCCTCTCCGCAGATACTTACATGTTGCACGTGTACTAAACAGAGATCTAACAATATCTATTACGTCAGGTGTATGCAAGATATAAATTTTATTTATTTTTCTCTCCGTAAATGTGGGTGAAAAAAGAGAAAACACGGATTAACTATTTCTAATTATGAAATAAAAGAAAAGCTGGCCGATTGCCCATTATACTGTTTGTAATTGCCAGAATAAAAACGAACTATAAATGAGAAAGTGATAAGGAAATAGAACAAAACATCGTAGGAATATTATAAACAATTTACAATATCTCATCATCATCATAAGGTTCTCAGTCCGAAGACTGGTTGGACGCGTACCTTCATCCTTTCTTATCCTGTGCTAACCTACGCATTTCCCTAAAAGTAGAACATCCTACATCCCTAACTATTTGAGACCAGAAGTCTAATCAAGGTCTACCCCTACCTCTAGTATGTCGCGAACTACTCCTTGGTGTCTTAGAAGGTGTCCTACCAACCTATCTCTCCTATTCTTTATTGTCTTCCATACCTTTCCTTTTTCCCCAACTCTTTCGAATACTTCCCTATTGCTAACCTTATATATCCACGGTATCTTCATCATGCGTCTGTAGCACAACATTTAAAACGCTTCTACTCTTTTTCGATCCGCTTCTCCTATTGTCCAAGTCTCGCACCCGTATAATGCCGTACTCCATACATACGTCTTTAAGAGTCTCTTCCGAGTTTCTACATTAACCGTTCCCGAGCATAACAGTTATTTCTTTTTGTTAAACGCAAGTCGACTCTGCGTTATTCTTTGTTTAATGCCTTTAGTGCTCCTACCATCTCGAGTTATTTTACTTCCTATATAAATAGCAGAATTCCGCGACTTCCTCTATCTTCTCATTTCCTATGTATTTCAGTTTTAGTTCTATTTTCACGCCTTCTACATATCAAAGTTTTGGTTTTCTTTTTATCGATTTTCATGCCGTAGCCCTCTGTCAAAACTGCTTCCATTCATTCAAAGCCATTTCGAATTCTTCTTTGCTAGAAGCTAGCACTGCTAAATCATCCGCAAATCTGAGCATGTTAATAGTTTGACGCTGTACATTAATACTTGAGACTGTTCTGTCCTTAACAATATTAATCGCATCTTCGATATACAGGGTGTCACAGAGTAACTATTCCTAATTTTCAGAAATGAGAGAGGGCACTTAAATAAACATTTTTTAATAATAAACTAGTGTCCGGAAATTTATCGGTGTCAAGATAAACTAGAAATCTTTAAAAATAATCTCAGTTACAAGAAAGAGTACCTATTTACTTACTAAATTGAGGCAGTTAAGTTAAGGAACATTTTATTAGAAATAAAACTGCATCAAACTTTATAAAAATTGTTCGAAGTTACGACCACCATTTTCAATACACAAGTTGTAACGATGTGCAATCGACTGCCGAATTCTTCGAAATAGCTGCGGACGTTTACGAATATCATCAAACGCGAGAATAATTGCAGCCGCTAACACTTCTTCTTTATTGACAGGTGTCTCATAAACCAGTGATTTAATATGACCCCAAATACAAAAATCAACTGGAGTCATATCTGGTGAACGTGCGGGCCAAGAAATCGGCCCCCTCTTCTGATCCATCCATTTGGAAATTGTGCATTTAGATAATTTCGGCAATTTAATTTGTAAAATGATGCATTTTCAATCAAACACTAATCTATATAAATAAAAATCAATTGCCACATGTATGTAAGATCATCACTTGAGAACGGCTCGACCGATTTGGCTGATTTCTTTTTTGTTGTGTTCGTAATTTTCAGGACAAGGTTTGTATGAAAGAAAATTTTGGAAAATCCACCAGGAAAGTAGAAAATTTGGATGGTGAGTTTGTATGAAAATCTGTTTGACAAACAAAAATGTGACGTTCAGTTTGACAGTTCTAAAAATTGAATTGTCAGTGTGTTATCGGTGGTGATCATGTATTTGGTGTTTCTTTGGAAAAAATGCCACCAGTGAGGCGTCGAAATATCGGTCGGCATACGCGCAATGCAAACCAACTACATGATCGTCGAGTCAATGAGACTGACGAAGAGCGTAGACAGCGTTTGGAGCCAAGTAGAATAAGAATTTCTCAAGCCTCAAGCGCAATCCATTATGACTCCGGAACAACGGATACAGTCGAGTTGGAGCTTACGCACAAAATAATTTGGAACGTCGACAAAACAGAGGCCGAACGTGGCATTAGGGAACGAAAAGTTGGAAAAGTTGCCCGGAAAATTGGAAAATTCGGGAAAAACTGAAAATGCTTTTTCTATGGGATTTTTGTATGATATAAATATGCGTAAGTCGTGAAATTTGGGTAAACTGTAAAAATCATAATTTTGGAATATCCACCGGAAAATTTGAAAATTCGGGGAAAACTAAAAGTGCTTAACGGCTTGTCAGGATAAGGTTTGTATGAAAGAAAATTTTTGGAGAATCCACCGGAAAATGTGAAAATTCGGGAAAAACTGAAAGTGCTTAACGGTTTAACCGATTTGGCTCGTTCTTTTCAAAAATAAGGTTTTTAAGGAACGAAAAATTGGAAAAGTTGCCCGGAAAATTGGAAAATTCGGAAAAACTGAAAGTGCTTTTTTTATTGGATATTTGTATGATATGGATAGACCTAAATCGGGAAATTCGGACAAACTGTCAAAATCATAATTTTTTGTATGCACTCGCGATCATAACTGACGATAGGAACGACATATTTGGTTGAACATAAACGTAATCAAAAAAATGTTTCACATTGAATAAACGATTTGGTTAATGAATCAAAAGTTCAATACGAAAAGTAATTTTAGGCAGGACGTCTGCCGGGCCCCGCTAGTTTATCTAATAAAGATTAATTTGTGACACGTAAAATGACAACTACGAAAATAGTTGTTTTTCAAAGGTTGCTATGATTCAACTTTTACTTTCCCGAGAAGGGGTTGTATTGTATACCGCCGGGAAAGTCCTGGGGTGACAGCCGATTTTTTTCATTTTATTTCGATATACTGAAGAATTTTTTATTAATAAAAAATGTTTATTTAAGTGCCCTCTATCATTTCTCAAAATTAGGAATAGTTATTCTGTGACACCCTGTTTATGTAGGTAGGTATAATGAAAGGGAAAATTTCGAAATGGGATATTTTCAAGCTATGGCATATTTAAAAGAGTGTTTGAAACACAATTCTGAAAATAAAAATTCTGTAAATGAATCGAATGGTGCAAATTTTGAAAGTTCTCAAACAGACTCATTACAGGGTTTAATTTTGCCTAAAATTAAACTACCATTATTCAAGAGTGACTATGAGCGTTGGCAGAAATTTAAATGAAATTTTATATCGGTCGTTGATTGCAATAATGGGCTGAATACTAGAGAAAAATATTAGTTTTTAAAATCATGTTTAGAAGGTTATGCCAAAAAGTTAATAGAGAACGTAGAATTCACAGAAAACAATTATAATGCCGTATGGGACTTACTTTGTTAAAGTTTTGATAATTATAAAGTTTTAATACATAATCACATTAAATCCATTGTCAACCTTGATCAAATGCAAAAGGAGTCAGCAAGTCAATTTCAACAATTATTGCTATATACTATAAACAATGACTATTACTATATAGATATTCAGCCTTATGCTGTATCACATACGTTATATTTAACACTTGTGCGTTATCTAAATTTAACGTATGGAAATAACATAACAGATAACGTACCGTCTAAAACCCGGTATGCTGAATCTGCCTTTTAACGTTTACGTTACAGAGTACGCTATGCCCGAGGTGTTAAAAGGGAAGGAAGTTTAGTTTCTGTGAAGGGAGACAAAGCTATACGAAATTAGTATGAGTCAGAGAGAAATGAACCGAAGGAAGCTCCCGCGTGCGCAGACTTTAAAACAGCTGACAGACTTTGTCATTTGACACCAGTGCAATTGTAGTGATTATTTTTGTTTTTGTTTTAGCAATAATGGTGTCAATAAATCTATTATTATTATTATTTGTAAAACCCCGTATTAGCATTGGGCAAATTTTAGTTGCAGTGAAAACGATATTTTTCTGTTTGGTAGTTTCACGTAGGTACGTACATAGTTCGTGTCTGCTCAAAATGGTTCAACACAAAGAAAACTAAGCGGTGAAACAATACGAGGACTTTATTAATTTTTTAAAATAAAGCCATGTTTCCATTACGGAGAAAATAAAACCCGAGGACTTCAATAAAATCATTCATGATAAGAGTTCTTCCAAACAAAAATTGTAAATAACAGTTCTTACAGAGGCTGAAGGCAAATATGCAATTTTTCTTCCCCTTTTTCCAATCAGTTTTACATTTCTAATGAAATAGAAAGTAAATATAAAAAGGGACAGAAAAATTCTCCTGGAAAAGATTGCTGTAGCCGTCCCCGTCATGAAATATTCTTTTCCTGGTTTCTATAAAACGTTTCATACCTAACCTCATTTTTTCACATCACACATCAGCGAAAAATAATCTTTTGTTTACGTTTCCCAGTTGCCCCAACAACAATAAGACGCAAAATATTCTAGAATTCCATGGTTCCGAACGTAAGGAACAAATTTTATTAGCACCTAACAACCGAAATCGCATAGGTTATCTCATAACTGCATGTTAAGTCTGGAAGTTAAATCTGGTACGTTAAGTTGACAAATAACGTAAGGTAGTGACGTCACACGTTACGAGCAGTAACGTTAACTGTGATACAGCATACCGGTTTTGAGAAAATAACATAACAGCGAAGATAACAGTACGTTATATTTAACGTAAGTGATACAGCATAAGGCTGATTGTATACTATAAACATCTTTCATCATTAAATGGCCTAAAATTATAAAAGGAGTCCTTATGGGACGTTGTTTCAAACAAAACCGATAAAACAACTTCTCACTCTTGATGATTTTTTAAACTTCTTGCTACAAAAAAATGATTTATTGGAATTTATGTTTTCTTGTGTTACTTCTTGGTAGTAATTCCATTGGTAGTGCGCGAAGTATTTTATTAATTCAATATGATTTATTGGAAGTTTTGCAGCACGAAAATCAGGGATCCTGACATGTGTATCACAAAAATTAACCACAATTTCATTTGTCGTTGAATAATTGTAAATGCATTTACTGCAAGGTACACTGTCTAATTTATAATTACCCATAATTTTTAAAGTTAGACTTACCTGTAAGAATGGTAAATGAACTAAATCTTTGTTGTAGGTAACTGTTTAAGAACGTTTATTCTAGAGATAAGTGCATGCTAGGTCCATGCAGAATATATAAACTCAAACATAATTATTCTTTGTTTCATATTAGCAAAAGTACAAAAACTGATTTAGAAGCTAGTAATAATGAAACAAGCACTAATTTATTTGTCAAATCCAATTTTAATTCTCAAGTTTTATTGTCCACTGTTTTGCTCTACATATTATATGCTGATGGTAAAGAGCATCAGTGCAGAGCACTTTTGAAAAGTGGAGCTCAATCTAATTTAATCACTGAGAAATTTTGTTAAAAATTAAATATCCCAATTACAAATAAGTTGTCAAGTATTGGCATTAACCAATCCATTTCAAATTTGACAAAAAAATGCAATGTAACTATTCAGTCACAATGAAAATAAATAAATAAATAAATAAATTTAACAATTATAAATCGTCAATTTTTTGCTACGTAATTCCTACTATTTGCAACCAGGGGCCAGCTCATGAAATAACTATTTCAAGTTGGAACATTCCTCCAAACATTCAGTTATCTGAACCTAGAGAAATATATGCTTATAGGAGCAAGGTTGTTCTGGGCTCTTCTGACAGAAGGTAATATCAATAAAGGTCTTCCAATTTTGCAGAATGCAAATCTGAGTTGGGTTGTTTCAGGTACAACTCCTATTACTAATATTAAACAGTGTATATTTGTAATTTGTCGAAAACAATTATCTCTGAAGATACAAGACATTTCTTTTCAACCAAACATGTATCCTGATGATTTGTCAGTTTAGTTTTAAAGATACCACAACAAGAGACAAAAATGACAGATTTGTTGTTCAGTTCGCTCTTAAACCTGTAGAATTATTGGGCGACTCAACGGAAATTGCGATTAAAAGATTCTTAAATTCAGAAAGAAAATTTATTCAAATTTCAGAACTAAATATCCAATATCAGAATTTCTTAGATGCATATCTCCAACTAGGTCACATGACAAAGTTAGAAAATTCGAGTAGAACATCGTACCTATTACTTACCGAACCATGGCGTTCTGAAGTCTGATAGTTTAAACGTAGGGTTGTTTTTGACGGTTCATGTTCCTCAGATTCTGGATGGTCTTTAAACGATTTGCAGTGCGTTGGTCTAAAATTACAAAACGATATATTCAGTAGTTAGAAAATGAGAGCCTCAGATACAAACCCGTTCGGAGCACATAGCGCCATCGAGTTCTCGAGGTGCCATCGACTTCTTCGGCAGTGACCTTGAAAGAGACCAGAGGCTGCTGAAGGAGTCGTTGAGGCATCCGAAGAAGTGTCTTCAGCAGCGGCATCTGCAGCAGCCTCTGGTGTCTTTCAAGGTCATTGCCGAAGAAGTGGGCATGTCTTCAGCAGCGTCTGGTGTCTCTGAAGAAGTGGTGTTCAGCAGCAGCCAGGCGCATGCGCCGGGGCTATTCCTCAGGTCAGTCCACCCAGTTCTTCGGCAATGACCAGAGGCTGCTGAAGGAGTAATGTCTTCAGCCTCTGGTGTCTGGGGGCCTTTGGTTGCGGCTCAGGCGCCTGCGCCGGGGCTCCGCCTTCAGCAGCTTCTGGTCATTGCTGAAGAAGTGGTCTTCAGCGGCCCCCCTGGTGTCTCTCATTCTGTTGGGCCTTTGGATGTGACTCAGGCGCCTGCGCCGGGGCTGTCGCGTACAAAGCACGTTTTGCTCACTGTTCAGGCCAGTCCATCCTGGCTCCATCCACTTCTTCGGCAATGACCAGAGGCTGCTGAAGGAGTCATGTCTTCAGCAACGGTGTCTTTGGGGCCTTTGGCCGTGGCTCAGGCGCATGCGCCGGGGTTTTCGCAAACGTTCTGGAAATGACGCCGACCGGGATTCGAACCCGGGTCCCCACGCACCGGAGCCCACGCTCCAACCAACTGAGCTAATCGGCTGCCTACATGCCCGTCTTTTAAATCATCCATATATACTTAGGATTGTAAACAGAAGTTTCTCGGAAATTCCAATGGTTGCAATTGTTTATACTAAATAAATATTGATATCAAAGTTTAAGAAAAAAGCACGTTCGCCGCCGATAAGAGATGTTATAATTGTTTTTATTATGGGTAAAAAACCTTTCAACTCGCCGACAGGATTATGTTTGTTTAGGTTTGCTCCCACGTTCAGTATATGCACATACTACGTTGTAGACACTACAAGGTGACCCGTTTATTTGTTTGTATTATTACAATAAAATAACATTCTAGAACATGCGTCAGTTTGTTTATTTTGATACGTACTATGTTTTGAAATTACTTGTTATCTTAATGCGTTTCGGACACGTGTGGGAACCATCTGGTGAGTGCTGGAAGTACTAATTGAGTGTCGGTAATATAGAACACATGTAGATTTCTGTTACACTTACTGGAAAGTGCAAATTGAATGTCGGTAATATAGAACGCATGTAGATTAGGGCCCACTGCACACGCCCCCTTGCCCCGCCCACTTAGGTCATGGAGGGTATCAAATTAACCAGCTGAGACAAATAGGAATCTATAGTTATTCTCCTACTTCAGAATTCTCATCAGATGTCTGTCTGTCTGTCTGTCTGTCTGTCTGTGTCTGTCTGTCTGTGTCTGTCTGTCTGTCTGTCTGTCTGTCTGCCTGCCTGCCTGCCTGCCTGTCTGTCTATATGTCTGTCTGTTACATCAGCCGTTCGTGTCAACAACAACATTCAATGCCAATGACGAAATTCGCATACCAATCCACCAACAAGACGTTTACGTACTGCCGCATCTAAGCTGCATCTGCATAGAGGGGTTTTTCCTCTTTCTATTCTTGCTTGTGTCATCAGCCATGGTGTTTGCGAATAGAGCTGTCTGTGTCAACAGACAGCTGTGTCAACAGCTGTCTGGTGTCAGCAGACAGCTTGTCAAAAAAAATCACGCTTCTAGCATACATTTATTGGAAAGCACACAACAAATATTTCTAACATAATGGGGAGTATTATTCAGTAATCAATTCATTAGTTTAGTTAGTTCCCATGGAATACGGTAAATTATATAATATAATTTATTATATTAATGTACATTTTGTCAATTAAAATAATATGATACTGTTCATAATATGATATTATTATATTAAAATACATTTTATTCATTAAAATAATATAACAGTGTAATCAAACTCGTGACGATTAAAATACATTTTGTCAATTAAAATAATATAATACTGTTCATAATATGATTTGATAATATTATATTAAAATACATTTTATTCGTTAAAATAATAAAATAGTGTAATCAAACTCGTGACGCTGCTTATACATCGTTGGCTGCAACAAGAGAAAAATCATAGTTACGAAATTATACTAGTAAACAAACAAACAAACAAACAAACAAACAAACAAACAAACAAACAAACAAACAAACAAACAAACAAACGGACAAACAAACGAACAAACAAACGGAGGGACAAACAAACAAACAATCAAACAAACAAACAAAAAAACAAACAAACAAACGGACAAACAAACGGACAGACAAACAAACAAACAAACAAACAAACGGGCGGACAAACAAAGAAATAACTTCATTCATTTAAAAACAATTAATTTTCCACTACTAAAATTGTGAATCACAAAATCGGCAATTTTTCACTACTAAAATTGTGAATCCAAAATCCACACTTTTTATCTACTATCACTGCATATTAAAAAATCTAAATACTTTACTTACGATTAACAATATTGACCCAAATGACCACAAGTTCACTGCACGATTCCAACAAAATTATCTTGGTTTCTTTCTCCATGAATAAAACATTTTCGGTTTCCGTTGCCATGTGCGATACATTTCCGCACATAATCATTTCGGGTTGGTTCTAAAGATAGAAAATAGTTTACAATTATGGAACAGATACGTGAGCTTTTTAACTACATATAATGAAATTATTATGAATGAGTTTTATTATGAATGAGTTTTATTAACAGAATGCTTGAACAATAAAAGAAATGATTACTGCAAATTGACTTACTTTTAAATTTTCCGGTAAATTTTGGTTGATAAAATGGTACAATAAAATATCTCCAACATCATCTTGGCCAATTACAACATCCATATTGGGAAACTAACTTTTACCGTACCTATTCCGTGGGAACCAACTGAACTATTGAAGTGATTACCAAATAATAATTCTCGCAATTATATTCGTTCTATTTATCTCGCAGCTTTTGCCGAGCTTGCAAAATTTTGGTAACATGCAGAAGTTATCAAAAACAACAATCAATCGAGTGTTTATGTTTCTGGCGGTGGCCTTCAAACTTTTTATGTTCTAGAATGATTTTATTATAATAATACAAACAACAGGGTATAAAATAATCTCGATCATCTTGTAGAGTTTACGACATAATATTAAGTGCACATGTACTTATTAGCATGCAGAACGTGGGAGTCAAACCACACAAATATACATTTCCTGTCGGCAAAGTTGAAAGGTTTTTCTAGAACGTTCTTAGCTATTAATATTTCATCATAATAAAAACAATAAATCATAACATCTCTTATCGACTTCGAATCTGTTGTTTCTTTCTCAAACTTTGATAACAATAGTAATTTAGTGTAAACAATTGCAAACGTTGGAATTTCCGAGAAACATCTGCGTACTATTGCATCAGCATTTCCAGAACATTCTTCCATTGCGCAACAATGAGCAACACGCGCACTTTTTGAGCCCCGGCGCAGGCGCCTGAGCCGCAACCAAAGGCCCCCAGACACCAGAGGCTGAAGACATTACTCCTTCAGCAGCCTCTGGTCATTGCCGAAGAACTGGGTGGACTGACCTGAGGAATAGCCCCGGCGCATGCGCCTGGACGCTGCTGAACACCACTTCTTCAGCAATGACCTTGAAAGACACCAGACGCTGCTGAAGACATGCCCACTTCTTCGGCAATGACCTTCAAAGACACCAGAGGCTGCTGCTGCAGATGCCGCTGCTGAAGACACTTCTTCGGATGCCTCAACGACTCCTTCAGCAGCCTCTGGTCTCTTTCAAGGTCACTGCCGAAGAAGTCGATGGCACCTCGAGAACTCGATGGCGCTATGTGCTCCGAACGGGTTCGTATCTGAGGCTCTCATTTTCTAACTACTATATTCCCAATGTTACTACAATTTAGATCCTATGCTAATGTCGTTTCTTCAAACATAATGAAAATGCATAACTATTATCGTGCACCCTCAACATAGATTTCTTCTATTTATCGTTTGAAGAAATGAACCATTAAAAGACTAAATGCGATGACATATGGCACTACTGCAGCACCATATCTAGCTAATGCCTCCAAACTTTAGCAAGCGAATACAAAGACAAATTTCTACCGCGCCTCCAGTGCTATAATGAGCGATTTATACGTCGACGATCTTTTAACAGGATCCAATTCTATCACTGCTCTTGTAATGAGTTGGAAAATATTTGTTCTATTTTGTCCTCTGCTGGTTTCGTTTTACGCAAAATGGATATCAAACAATCGCAATCGCAATCGCCAAGTTTGAAATAATATTCAAGACTCCCTAGGAATTTCGAATTTAGGTGAAAATTAACCTTCGAAGACCTTAGGCATTGGATTAGTCAATCAGGCGTTTTAAGGTACCATATTTCGAAGTTTACCATTTCCACTGCAATTTCTGAACGACAATATGTGTCAGAAATATCAAAAATCTATGATCCCCTGGGAATTCTTAGCCCTGCATTGTAAACAAAAATCTTAGTCCAAAAATTGTGGTCTTCGAAATTAACATGAGCCAATCCCATTCGACCTGTATAAAAGATTGTGTGCATTTCAACGGAAATTATTGAGTTTAAATCAACATCTCCGCAAATCAGAATTCTAGTAGCCAATTAAGAGTGAATTTATTATGATCCAAAACGAAGGTAGCTCCATTAAAATCTGTTTCAGTCCCTCGTTTGGAGTTGTGCGCTGCACTGCTAGTAGGACAGCTATGCCACCAAGTAAATCAATCATTAAATATTCAAGTACATACCGTATTATTTTTGGTACGATTCACAAGTGATACTGTGTTGGATAAACCCAGAACCAAACCTACTCGAGGTACTTGTAGCACAGTATTCAAAATTGAAAACCTGGCCGATATCAATCTCCAATCGGCATTATATCAGTACCAAACATAATCCTGCAGATATTGCATCACTAGGTATGTTACCGGAACGAATACTCAATTGCAAGGATTGGTGGCATGACCCAACATTTTTCATTGGACCTAATTCATGTTGACCTAATTTTTCGTGCTTTATTTCCCAAGAAATTCCAGAATTAAGGAAGAAAAGAAGTTTTCACACTAACAGTCTATGCGGAACCTACTTAATAAGTATTCCAATCTGATGACGCTTAAGAATATTTTGTTACTGTGTTCGGTTTATTCATAGCCATATGTCAATTCTTAGTTAACGAACGAAAGGTCCATTAACTTTTTCAGAAATTGAACAGTCATATAAAAAATTTATTAAAATTGTTCAGCATATCAATCGTTCAAAAATGAAATTTTAAATTTAACAAAAAATGGAATACTAATAAAAGTAATCGATCATCATCTGCAGGTCCTTTTTCAATGAAAAAAAAAACAAGGAGGGGCGGGGTGCACAAGAATTCAAATTTTATTTGTGTGTTTTCATTTGTTTTTTTTCAAAGGTAATTCATCTGGAGCTCGATCTGGAGTTACTTACTGAAATATCATCAGAATGTTTATTGTTTGCCTTAAAAGATTCGTTGTCCGATGAGGAATTCCTATACACATTTACTCAGGTAATGAATATACTTTTAAAGGTGCTTATAATGAACTAAAGCTATCAGGACAATTTATCAACAAAATTAAAAATGAAATTAACGATTACGCACTCAAATTTAACATTATGCGCTCAAATTTAACATTACGTGGCATCTTAAACCTCCTTATAGTCCGAATTTTGGTGGGTTATGGGCGGCTGCAGTCAAAACTATGAAACGCTACTTAAAAAGAACAATGTAATCCTTACTTATGAAGAGTTCAATACTTTATTATGTCAAGTCGAGGGCATTCTAAACTCACAACTTCCTTACGCTATGTCAGAGGACGCTAATGATTCTCATTGGACGCCCCATTAACTTCATTCCTTCCCCTCACTTACTAAATGCCAAATAATACACCTGATTAAGATTCAAGATTGCGCATCCAGCAACTCTTCCCAGGTTAAGATGGCGTGCCTCGAGTTTCTACAGCGGCCACCTCCAAAGGTATCCAGAGACGCTCAGTGCGACATCTCCATCGTCCATCCTCTTCCACTAGAAGACGCCGCTACGGCTCCATCGCAACAAGCGTAATGTGCAGTGTGTGCATGGTCACTAAAGTGCGGTTAGTTGAAAATTTCTTCAACGACGGGGTTATGTTGAATTAAAATAGAAAATTTTATTTTATTACGATGAAATTTATTTTGTGTTATCTACATATATTATGCAGACATTTCTAGGGCAGTAATTAAAAAAAAAAAAAAAACGGGTGAGAGAGAGGGGTAACTTAGAAGTTATTAGCGATTCATGTGTTTTAATCTGTAATCTGTTTATTATGATTGCTTTGTGTCACATTGCCAATTTATTTTATAATAAAAATATTTAAGTAATTAACAGATCTACAATTCGCGCAGTGGTTCTACAACCAACAACAAAAAGGAATGCAGCATATTCGAGTCAATATTCTGGTAAAAATGATAAATAAACGCATTTGAGTTGTCTAATCTACTACTGAAAAACTCAATGCGTGGCGATAGGGCTGAATTAATAATCAATTTTATTTTATGTGCTTTGCGTGCGGCGCGGCGCTTGGACGTTATGATTAAAACTGTTCATTATTCCAGAGCCCAAATGCGAAATTTTGATACGAGGTGTCTCTATTGCGTCCGTAATGTACATCAGCAAGATCCTTAATTGCGAGAGGTGGGTCTTACCCATCTGCATACGATATGACATATTCGGTTCCGTCTGAGTGGCAGCCTTAATAAGGTTTCCAGCCGGCTGAATATTGAGTTTTGCTGCCGTTAACTCGCCGCATCATATCGTGGCCACTTGCAGGTCGAGCTTAGACCAGATTGTAATCCCTTAGGACATGAGACTCTGGAAATCAAATTGAGTTCGGATTGCAAGCTTCTGGTGGCTATCAGATCCTCGATGATAGAACTAGACCCCAATAATTGCTGCCTAGCTTTTAAAACTTAGCGAGACTCCTTGCACTATAACTAAAACTTACAAAGAGACTTATAAAAAGCGATTCGTTTGTAACTTACACTTTATTTTCGGACGTAAGCAAGTTGTAATTTTAGAAATTGTAGCTCACAGAATAAGTACATAATTAAATAATTTATGAGAGAAAAGTTGGTAACTTAATTTTAATTTTCTGATTATGACGCTTTTTAATTTTATATAAATAGTACACACTCAGTTTTTCAAACGAATTGTGGTGAGTAGCCAATATCGTGCCACTTTTCTGTTATTTTCATTTTAATAATTGAAGGGTACAGGGAAAGAACCAGGAATGTCACATAATAACCAATTTTAAGTTAAACAGCGCACTCTGTACTTTAAAAGACGCTTTATTAGATAGGCCAATTATTGTGGGAAATAACATGGAAGGTGCCAGATAAAATTTAACTTAAAAATATGGTGTACAGGGAAAAAACAAGGAAGGTCCATGCGTAACTGGGAAAGAACAAGGAAGGTCCACTTGGTCGGTAAGAAAGCTATCACACGCTTTTGAGGTTAGCTTTTTGTTTGTTCAGTGCTCTTTATGCTTGTTGTGGGTTTTTGTGAACGAATATGCAAGTAAATGAAGAGATAAGTGATTATATAGGAACAGAAAATGCCTTTTCAAGCAAGAAGAGACCCAAAACGGGTAGAGTTAGTGAAGTGGCAAAGAAAATGCGACTGCAATCGCATGAAGAAGGTGAGTCATGTGAATGCAAAAGACTGAAGTGTTTCGAAGTTATTAGAAAGAATGAAAGGGGCACTATTTTACAACACTTTAATTCCTTGGCTTCACATAATGAGCAAAATAGTTATTTAACGGGGCTAATCTCTTTAATTCCTGTCCAAAGACGACGGCCAAGGGCTGCAGAAGAAACAGCACGATTTCATGGTGTTTCTTTTGCTTACTGAGTTAGAGTAAAGGGCACTGATGATAATGTTGCAAAGGAAGTTCCCGTTTGTTACAAAGCTTTCATTGCCATACATGGTATTTCTAAGGGCAAGCTAGAGTACCTACAAAAATCAATAAAAGCTACAGGTACGGCTCCTGCAGACCTACGTGGAAAGCACAGCTCTAAGCACAGAAAATTAAAGCAAAATGTTTTTGACGCTATATTTCAGCATATTAAGTTATTCAAAGGAAGGCAGAGTCATTACAGTCTGCATGATACGCAAAAAGTCTATCTTCCTGAAGACCTCAACATTAAAAAAATGTTTACCATGTTTAAAGAAAAATACCCAAACATCAAAACTTCCTACGAAACTTACAGAACAGTATTTCTGACAAAATTTAATATATCGTTTGGGTTTCCGAGAAGCGATACATGCGGAAAATGTGATGAAACTAATGCAAAAATAAAGTGTCTCCAAGCGGAAAATAAAGTAGAAGATGTAAAGAAACTTAGTACTGAGTTGGAGCTGCATAAAAGAAAAGCTCAAAGTTTCTACGATAAGAAAAAGGATGCGAAGAAAAGGGCAAAAAAGGATAAAAAATTCTGTGCTATTGCAATGGATTACCAGAAAAACGTATACTTACCTAACATACAAACTAATGAAGTTTACTATCTACGACAGCTGTCCATGTATTCGTTCAACGTTCACGTACTCCATAGTGGAAAATCTGTATTTTATACCTATCCAGAAATACTGGCCAATAAGGGATCTGATGAAGTCGCATCATTTTTATTTGATTTTATAGTTAATTTTCTGGACAGAGAAGTGAAGCACCTGCACATATTTTGCGACTCAGCAGGCGGACAAAATAAAAATTACACCGTATTTAGATTCATTCATTATCTTGTTCAAAATACCCCTTTTTTAGAAACCATACAAATCACATTTCCTGAAAGGGGTCATTCTTACTTAGAGTGCGATAAAAATATGGGGCTTATCAATCTAAAAACAAGAATGGAAATACCCGATGACTGGATTTCAGTTTTACAATCAGCTCGTCAGAAACCTTCACCTTTTGATGTCATTCAAATAAAACAGGAGCATGTACGGCAGTGGACAAAATTTTTGCAAACTAAATACGTCAAGAAATGCCCATTTGCAACACAGCCAATCAAAGAGATCAAGGTGACGAAGAACCACCCAGTGTTAGTAAGCCATAGGTCGTCCTTTAATGGGTCGTGGGAGCAAACACCAATAAAGCCAGCTCAATATAAGAAGAAAAGCACAAACTTTTTACTTCAAAACGAATTTGTACTTCCGGCATCCACACATAAAGGTAAGCAAATATATTAGGCCTCAGAAATGACAATAAAATTTTGAATATGCTTCAGATTTACTTCCAATATCCGAAGAAAAATTCAAAAATCTGTCGAGGCTGAAACGATTTTGTGAAAATCCCTTAGCTGACGACTTCTATTCGCATTTGCCATTCAAAAAGAAAAATTAGGAGAAGATAAATAATTATAATTTTCGTTACCTTTTATAGGAATATAATATGTACTTAAGTTTGTTTTTCAAATATAACCTTATAGCAGTTTCTATTCACTAACTGAGTTAAATTTTTCCACATTCCGTTACCATTTTGGATGATGTCTTGGTTGCGCTGAGAATCTACAGTTTTGAATATACTACCATGGCAACTGACAATTACGTGGGAACCTTAAAAAGCATACAGATCTTTATTCATAAAATTATATCACTAATAAATTCTACCAATTGTCCGTAATAACGTTTTGAAGTTAAAAATTCAATTTTCTCAGTTCCAATAATTTTGGACAATCCTGTTTCTTTCCCTGTACCCTTCAATTTACCTACTTAAAAATACTAATAATGTGTAAGGTCTTTAATAAGCCTCATAAGTATTTACAATACAATCGAGACGACGAAGTTCAGCTTGTTGGCACAGAGTCGAATATATTCTTCCACATAACCGAGCATAAAAAATACAGAGACGAAAAAAATATTCGAGAGAACAAAGAAACAGGAAAATGTGCATTGTGCACTTAGATAGCAGCACGGAGAATGCAAAACAGTGGTATCGGACATTCTTGAACTGAAATCAATAAACCATAGAAGGTGACAAATAAAGAAGCACTAAATTTCAAAATGAAGAAAATTAATTTCTCTTCCAGAGAATAATATCGAATACGAAATTTGAACGGCCCCAGCTCAGAAGTTTGTATTCAGCGGCAATGTTACACATACCTAATGCAAATATCATAAGAAACACATTTAATTCCTACGCATGGGCATAGAGATAACATATTTGCTTCTCGAATATTTGTGTTCTATGGTTCTATGGTGGGACAATCGGGGTAATTTAACGGAATTGTAGGTCACACCCGGCAGCATATTCGTATCGAGCGTATGCTATCGCAGATTGGCAAATGCCGAACTTAGCTTAGTTTCGTATTGGACGACCGTGGTCGCAGAGGTATGGCAAATGAGTGGATATCTGTCTCGAGTGATGGCGATCCCCTAGCTGTCCTTTTGGACCTGACAGATTTTTTTTTCAAAAGAAAAAGAAAAATCATCATAACAAAAAAGAACTACTGCGAGGTGCGAACCCTCAACGTTGCGACTTGGGAGACTGGCACATCGACCACTGAGCCACGAAGGTGTGCTGGCAAGGACGCTTACGAAAATAGCATATAAGTAGAAAACACGCCCGTTGCTGTAAGTCGACAGTTGGGAATGCAATACGCTACGCTCGATACAAATATGCCACACGGCAGCATATTCCTATCGGAAACTAACGAACTGTGCCGATTTCTATATCGTATTGGACTCGTGATTTTGCATACGGAAGTGCAGTATCAGTTGTCCGATAACCGCTTACGTCATCATTGTATACAGGGTGATTCAGAACGGGCGTGCCAAATTAAAATGGGGTGGAAGGAACTCCCAAATAAGATGAAAAGTTTATATGAACGTATGTTCTAAAGTGACTACTAACGAAGATACAGGGTGTAAAAGTTTTGATATTTTTTATTATCTTAGTAACTAGGAAAGTTATTGAATTGAAATTTAAGGTGTCGTTTTCCAAATTTTCAAAAAAAAATTGCTCTGCTAGCCCCATCAGTAGCGTTGCTACAGGGTAGGCCGTTTATTTATTTCCCCAGTCCATTGTTACGCCACTGGTGAATGCATGTGATATTAATGTATTTGTAATCTACGTTCAATTTGAGAAGAAATTGGTATCTTCAAAATTTTTCATAAAATGCTTAGTTTTTAAATGAAATAGCTTTTTGTGAAATCGTGCACATGCACTGAAATTTTACATAATGCAATAATGGCTTCACCGATATGCAAGGAAAGTGAAAATTGAAAAAATAAGGTACCTGAACCAAATAAGGTCACGCTAATTTTTGAGAGCCAATAACTCAGATACTGTTAGCAAAAAGAGCATGAAATTTTAGCTGCAGATACATAGGTTTATGTAGTTTATGATATCCCGTGGGAGGCACTTTTCAACGGTATCATTCTTATTCTAGATTATTTTTTTAAAAACTGCACATGGCCTTATTAAGAACTCCTATGTTCTAATAACGCCACATGGGGGTTTCTAATAAGGCCATGATATCAATACAGACGCAAAGTCATGAAAATCAACGCAACATATATTTCTGCAAATACAAACAAACGTGACAGATAATAACAACAAAATTAAAAATAAATATAAAAGTATAAATAAAAACGAATTTCAAAAATTAGTAAAATAAATTCGTAGAAAATTTTAAATTGTTTGGTAACTACTTTTCACAGTCTGGGCATACGAACGATATGCAGTCACCCTTCCTCAGACCTGCGAACTCTTCATGAGCATATCTTGAGCACACAACACAGTCTCATGTCGCGCACAACATCTTCGTTGCACAGAAAACAGTACCAACTTTCCTCTTTAGTTTTTCGACCTTTACCGGTCTTTAAGGTCTTACTTGGCCCAGGATTAAATTAATCGCGTACAACAACCTGCGCCATAGATTTCAAAGCCAGTGTTTGTAACTGGCCTTATTAGAATCCAATAAGATTGGCTTTATTAGGCTCACTTAACCTCAAACAACAAAATTTCGTTAAATACCTTTTTGCAACATGACATTTGAAAACAAACTCGTGAACAGGTTTTAGACCCTTACCTGAGGATGTATTTGAGAGTCGCACGGTTTCTTAAAAAAAACAGCATGGCCTTATTTGGACTACGGTCTTATTTGGTTCAGGTACCTTAATTTATTAAGAATAACCCCAACAAAACTAACAAGAAGAACGAGAAAACACATCAATTATTACATTACGATATTAAAAAAATATTAAAACTTTTACATCCTGTATCTTTGCTAGTAATCACTTTAGAACATATGTTCATATAAACTTTTCGTCTTATTTGGAGTTCCTCTACCACCCATTTTAATTTGGCACACCCGTTCTGAATCATCCTGTATACCAGGTGTGCCAATAGAATAGAATAGGCTTTATTTCCCAAAGGTAATAAAAAAATATACATACAACAAAACAAAAGTAAATTTACAATATGCACATGCGTATTACACAGAAGTGCTTCATAAAGAAGCCTTAAGGAAAAATAAGATTCGAGGCGAAAAGTGCGAGACAAGTTCCAAATAATTATTGGGGGTTTCTTTGAAACGTAAATTGAAAATATTCGTTTAGGGTATAAAATGGATTATCTTGTAATAAGGCTTTTAATTCTCTTTTGAAAGTATTTAAGTTTCCTATTTTTTGTAATTTACAAGGTAAATGGTGATATATTTTAATTCCTGAGTACAGCGGACCTTTGCGATTAATATTATAATCATAGTGGGGTAGTATTATTTGATTATTTTGACGGGTATGATGAGAATGTACATCTGATTGGACGAGAAATTGATGTGTTTTTTTATAAATATTAATAGAAAGTTTGTAAATGTATATATTAGTTAGCGTTAAAATTTTTAATGTTTTAAAATACGGCCTACATGATTCTCGTGAATTCAGATTGCACAATGTACGAATTGCCCTTTTTTGTACTATGAGAGTACTTTGAGAATCCCTAGAATAGTGTGTAGTCGGCCAATATCTTTGGTTCTATTCAAGTTATCAAAATAAAACTTTACACGTATGTGGAGAACCCCATGAAGCATCTGATAAAATTATTTTGGTGTATACAGGATGTTCATACTCCGGGTACTAAACCAAAGTTTTTTTTTAAATGGAACGCCCCACATTTGTTTATATATTTGTCATCATAATAAGGTTCTCAGTCCGAAGATTGGTTGGACGTGTACCTCCATTCTTTTCTATCCTGAGCTAACCTACGCATTTCCCTAAAAGTAAAGCATCCTACATCCCAAACTATTTGAGAGCAGTAGTCTAATCTAGGTCTACCCCTACCTCTTTTTATTCCTATCTCTGTCTCTAGTATGTCGCGAACTATTCCTTCGTGTCTTAGAAGGTGTCCTACCATCCTACCATCCTATCTCTCCTACTCTTTATTGTCTTCCATACCTTTCGCTTTTCGCTTTGAAATACCAATAAAATTTTATGAAAGATGGTTACTACACGATGGGGTTTAGAGCGAACGATTTTAAAATATTCCCATTTTAGTGCCAGTGTGGACCCAAATTGGAGAAGCTGCTGACTTCTAAATTGGTCACAGCCGTTTAAGATTTCTTTATTGAACTAGGTTCACAGACTGCTGTACCTATTAGTAAAATTCATGAGTAATTTTATCACACTACATACATAATATCATACAGGGTAGACAGCTTTCGCAATACCTATGCATTTTTCTTACAAATTTCAAACGGAACACCCATACGTTATTTCCATATTTGATAGTAGGTATACTAAACTTTTGATGCAGATATTGTTAGGTCTGCGACTGACGGTTTCGGTAGAATTGAAAATTGAACTTTAAAATTCATGCATTTTAAAGTTCAATTACTGCAGTAATTCGACTGGTAGTTTATTCGGTTCTCCAATATTTTGGTACCCAAAACACAAAATATGATTTCCATTTTGTTTCTAGAAGTTGAGTTCACATTGAGACAAAAATTTCATTGCCAGATTGCTTCTTCATGGTCATATTCTGAAATAAATGGTAACTTATTAAACCTAGGTATAAATTATTGAAACAAGGGATGCCATGGAAGAAAACCGTCCTTTCAAGAAGTACTTAAACTTGCAATGAGATTTCTTGTGTCGCTGTAAACTCTGTTCGCTAAATTTTCTATAAAAACAAAGCGTAAGCACTTTTCTGAGTTTTGGGTGGTAAATTGGGGAAAATTCACCACATGTGGTTCAAAATGGCGGAAAAAATCTCAATTCTTTAGGTTCAATGTTTATTTCTACCTAAATTATTAGTTGCAGACCTGCCAATATCTGCAGCAATCAAAAGGTTAATAAACTGGCTATCAAATCTGCAAATAATATACGGTGTGTTCCATTTAACATTTTTGAGAAAAGCTCAATTTTGCGCAAGTTGACCACTCTGTCTGTGCAACGTTAAATATTTTGAACAAAAATTTAATGGATTTACAAATAGAGTTATCCTGTGAACTTAGTCCCATAAATAAATCATATGCATTTTTAATTGTGCAATACCAACAACCTACGTCCGATACGAATATGCCACCCGACCACAGTAGGTGCGCTTTGGGAGGTATTCCCGATCTTATTATCTTTTCAATATAGCAGATTTCTCGCTTAGCCCAACACTTTATCTAAATTTTTATGTAGCATTCGATATATATTACATTAATTTATGCTTGATATTATAGTACTAAAAGTTGTTAGTTTGGGCTAGTGTTCCCTATTGCGGTTGTCAACCGCTTATTTTTTCCATGAGACAGAAAGGTAAGTCCGAACGGATAGTTATGCACACGAATACGGCGAACAATTTTAATAGAGTGATGGAGTCTCAATACCTAATATGATGGGAAACTATTTAAAATTTTGTTAGTATTTTAAAGTAGTGTCTCTGTTTATATGACGAATAATAGGGTTTACGGACCAAATATATTTTAAAGAATAAATCAAAAACGTAACATAGCGTAAAGTATTAAAAAATATTCTACAAAGGTCTGCTTACAACCGGCAATATCTGTTGCGGTAATTACAATTGCTGGTAACTTAAATTAAAATAACGATTCACTGATTTTTTACGAATTAAAAACAAACTGGGTTTCCACATTTGCACCACCTCCTCTACACATACGATAAAGGCGATAGTAGAGAATCAAAATTGTTAGATTGTGCATGCCGAAAACTCAACATTTTAAATTAAGCTAAAATCAACAAATTTTCTGAAATGAAGAATTATGTTAAATAAATGAATATTATCTACCTACTTATTTTATATTGCAGCACTTTTTTTCGTTATCGATGTTCCTATGAGAAAAATTCGAATCTGAATAGGAGCACTTTAAGATTCATTTGTGCCTATGCGATTTCTTAGGTTAGACATATAAATTTGGCGTTCAGTTTTTGTTTGGTTTTCGGTTAGCTAAATCCCCAAAACAGTTAAGTACTACAAGCGCCGCTGCAATGCAATAAAAACTGGTCCGGACCTACACGTCCCAAAACAAATTGCCGCAATTATATCGCTCATTAGCGCATGCACATAATGACAATTACGGTAAATTAGAATTGCCGGCAACAAAAATTGCCTACTGTAAACAGACTTTAAACAGTAAAACTAACATAATTCTATTCTCGATTTTCCATACCGACGTAACGTCCACTACCTACCACAAATCTTCGGTTGTTGAGCCGTCACTGTACAGACAGGACCAGGATTTTAGGGCTTATTTATGCCCGAAGAATGATCAGTCAACTATGAATAATTTGGAAGAGTGATTTCCGTGCAGTGCTGTGATTTCGGGTAATTGCGGTGATACCCACATCTATGTGTTTTGAATGTTTCAAAGCCTTTGTCGCGATTGGCATTGAAGTGTTTGATGATTTCTATCGATTGTCAAAGTTTTCTGTTATAGAAATTGGATATTCGGGCTACACCTAAGAAATCTATCTGATGACCGGTGCCTTACCTACGATCCGCTAACGCTGAACCAGCTGAATTGCGCAACCTGATGTGCATCGCTCATGTTCGCTATAACGGGCACCAATGCACCGCCGTTGCACCAGTTGTTCGTACCCGAACAATTGGTTGTTTGTGAAGCCTAAATAGATGTAGGCGAGGGGGTTGCGGGGCGCATTTGTTTATAATATTCTCCAACATATTACAACAGGTCAAACGAATATTCCATTTTTGCTGCTTTCCATCACTTTGTTCTCATTATTCCACAGATAAGTCGCCAAGACTGTGATTACCATCGGTACTTCCGTACTTCCGTACTTCGGTAATTCAGTTGTACATGTAAATAGCTGAGTCTCCTCTTCTCAATATCATTGGTCTCACCAATATAGACAAGATCACAAGAACAAGGAATGTGATACACACATTCCGTTCGCAAAGGTATGGAATCTTTTACTGAAGGTAGAACATCTGGGATGCTTTTAGAGGAGTGAAAATTACAAACTAAATATCATACCGGCTCTGCTAAAAATAGAGGCGTCGATAGGCATAAAAATTTTAAATTGAGTTGTTTAACTTCTGATAAGTTTTAACTACAATTTGTAGTGCAAGGAACGATGGAGAAAAGAGCGGAAGAAATATTGGCGGTTTAGACGAAACAGCGTTAAGCACGAGGTCATTCTCGTTTTTATGGTAATAATAGAGAAAACAACAGAAAATGTCCGGAACACCTTATGTAGGACAGAAGAGTGGTACATAATTTTTTGTAAAAAGAGCAAACTAGTGTTATTGAATTAGAGAACGGACGTAGTGAGGTAGGTATTCTGAAAAGAATGAAAGGGAGATAAATAGCATCCGAAATGTATATGAAGGGTCAAACGATAAATTTTCTGAAATTCGCAGATAATATAGCGATATTATCATTCAGCAGCGAACAATCTGAAATTCTTTTGGCAATGAAAAATTATTAATTATAATAAAACCAAATTTTCTCATGTTGGGGTCGTCAGAATGTGGCTAAAACTAAAATACACGTAAGCGAAAACTTAGAAGAAGTTGCGAATTTTTGCTATGTCGGAAGTCAAGAAGCTCGCTATGGTAGATGCACAAAATAAAGAACGCCATAGGTCCGAGTCGGGTTAGCAGAAAAAAAGAGATGATTTAACTTAAAACTCGGAAGAGACTCCTAAAAACGCTCGAATGGATCACGGCATTAAGTTGTTGGCATTTAGGCATTCCGTACTGTCACTTGATAGCCACAGTTTCCTCATTAGCCAGATTTAAATTAGCGTTTAAGGTTTTGCACCCAATTTACGCACCTATAGGTACATGTTCTGTATAGGTACGCGTCTGATTGGATGGAAATGTCAATTTCACAATAAGACAGTTCTCGGTAACAAATAATAATACGAGTATACAATAGATAGATAAAGTTGGTAATAGGAAAGTCTCGGAGAGAAATAATGTGGAAGGCAATACAGAATATGAGAGTTAGGATTGTAGGATTATATTAGGATTATAGGACAACGAAGGATGAGTTCGCAACATAAAAAAGCTAAAGGTTTGAGGAGAAATATAGGTAGATAGGCTCGAATTAGGTTAATGCTTGCAAGTAGTTAAGCATATAAAAAAGATTCAAATCTTTCTTAAAATTTTCAGGTTCCGAGCAAAGCCTCATTTTGTGAAATCATCAATAACCTGTGGTGAAAAGATTCACCAACAGTAGCTTGTTCTAAAACTACCTAAGCTGTTATATGCCGGTAACAAAGAACTTTTTAGAAGAATTGAGATGTATAAAGAACAAGCGTTCACAAATTCTAAGTTCAATGGCTTTTGTTGATTAGGAGAAATACAAGGCGTTACAAAAAAGTAGGTCAAGCCGCTAGTCACAGATTATCTGGCCGAAAATAATGGGACTTTCCTTACGCCATTTTTCATTTAGGCTTCTCTCTTTCAAGATACAGGGTGTTATTAAGTAATAACTCCTTTGTTTTTTACGGTATTCTGTTGAAACTTTGTACACCATTTTTTCATACACCGGCTGTGTAATTTTGATAAAAAATATCTGTACGGGAGCATACAATTTAATACACACAAAATTGCGCGTATAGCACCGTATACGTGATAGAAGTGAAACATCTGAGAGAGATTTACGGTGAGAGGCAGAGAGAGAGAGCATTTCACGGAAACGTTCAGTCGTTTTTTTGACGCAATATAAGCATTATCATTAAAATTTTAATATTTTAAATATACTTACATAATGCACAGATATAATCGAATATTCATAGGACACAAACGTAAAAAATGTAAATAATCACAAAACACGATGGTAAGTATTAATCATACAACGCGTGGTATCTCAGCCATTCATGTATGTATAACTCTCTCTCTCTCTCTCCTTCTCTCAACGTTATATCTTTCGTTTCTCTCGTGTAACGAAATGCTCGAAAACGTGACGTGACCTTGAAATTTTACTCTCAATTCTCGGGAAATTTTCGAGGTGCCCTTAAAGAAGTTTCACGTTAAAAATCGATTCGCCAACGCAGGAAAGGGAGGTTATAATACCCATTGAACAACTTTTCCCTGCTTACGTCTATGGTTGAAAGGCTATGGTTGAAAGGTATTGTTTTTATACCAAACGTTCATTTCTTTAATTTTTTTCACTCTTGTAAAATTTTGATTTAGGGCTTGGTTTACGAGATGTTACAACTCATTTGACTATGTGCTGTTGATTCACTCGCTGTTGTTTAATCTCCCAATTTTTCTTAGGTGACCAACTCGAGAAAAATATCCTTGGATGGATATGTTCCTGCATAACCTCCTTGTCTATCTTTTACATATAAACAAGGATAACGTCTAAGCCTCAGAAAAATACCTACCCTTGGATGGTACCGATTCGGAAATGGTCCTGCATAACGTGCGTAACAACCAAATTAGCATTGGAAAGAAAAACAAGTAGGAGTTTAGTGGTCAAAATAATTATTAATAAAAAAATGACACTTTTCTGAAGCTTAGACGTTATGCAGGAACATATCTATCCAAGGACATTTTTCTCGAGCTTAGATAGTCACCTAAGAAAAATTTAGAGATTTAAACAACAGAGATCAACAACACATAGTCAAATGAATTGCAACACCTCGTGAACCAAGACCTAAATTAAAATATTACAATAGTGAAAAAATAAAAGAAATGAATGCTTGGTATAAAAAGCACTACCTTTGAACCATAGACGTGCGAAGGGAAAAGTTGGGGGGTCAATGTGTGTATTACAACCCCCCTTTCCTCTGTTCGCGCATCGATGTTTTGATAAAAATTACACAAACATTGTGCCGGTATATGAAAAATGTACAAAACTGAATATCGTAAAAACAAAGGAGTTATTAATAAAAACCTTTTTTAAAATTTTAACTTTAACACCCTGTATCTTGAAAGAAAGAAACCTAAATGAAAAATGGCATAAGGAAAGTCCCATTATTTTCGGCCGGATAATCTGTGGCTAGTGGCTTGACCTACTTTTATTTAACATCCTTTATAATATTTTTGGAGAAAAATCGGTTCCGTTTTCCTTCCGCACTATCTCAATAAGGAACGAACCTTTTTCAAAAATCAGAATACAGGAATATAGGTAATGCCAAGGTCCTTCAAATGAGGTATCACGTAACTCCCTTGCCATTTAAAATTTTTGATGGTTTTGCTCTAGGCCGTAGAGTGACAAACATGCTATACATATAAAATATGTCTTACTTACTAACATTGTTGATGTTCTCGGTGAGTTCTTTAGAAAGCCTTGTATACCGAAATAGTGAGGGTGAAAAATTTTCAGTTGAACATAATAATACCTATAGGTATAACGAAAATTGTTATTGATGTTTAGAAGATTAGGTATAGAAGATGTTTAGGTATGCAATATTGGCAACATAGCGCTTTCATAGGAATACCGTCGCAATATGTGACAGCCCCGTTTGTTTTACTCTATAAATAATCAGCTTTATTTGTCAATATATCTTGAAAAAGTTCAATATGGAAAGTATGCCAAATTGGGTGTCGATCTCCCGATATTTCCCTGATATTTCATCACTATACACTATGTATTATCACGACACTGATATTCCCATATATCACATGTATCGATAATTTGATGTGTAGATACTGGATACCCCGATTTATTGATTAGGTATCGCAATTTCTTTTTCTGTTATCAGTGTGGACATATCGATAAAATTTCTCAGGTTCTAGTTTGTAGATATCTGAAATGCTTCGGTCAATATCAATTGAAATTGTATGACCTAACTAAAACTATATTTTTTGTGTCCACTTTTCTAATCTTTTATGGAAAATTGTTACCAGACGAGAACTTGGATCAGGGTGTTGCTTTCCTGATGGTACATGCGATTTGTAATATTGAGTCCTTTCCAATAGCAACACCTTTTTATGCAATGTGGCAACTACTGTTTTTCTTAAACGTAAATGTATGTTAAAAGATTATATTATATTTATGTAGATATATATTTGTCGATACTGCCTTATTCAGAAATAATATTGAAGCTGATGTCCTAATAATGTTTACATGAGGCGTAAGCTATCAGCAGGTAGGGCTGTTATCTGATGTCACCCCGCGGGGTTTGACGGCGCGCCCCTGGTGACGAGTAATTAGCGAAGGTGCTTGTCGCTGCCATCGGTCAGGGTGTGGTTGATTTGTTATGGGTTTCAGTCACTTTTCTCAAAATATTGCGACTCAGATAAAACACATTATAAAATGGAACTGTATTCATTAAAATAAGTTGATTATCTGTTTCATGGGGCGTGACTTCACGTTTTAATAAATAATAATTAATTAGGCTACGTTGCAGGAGAGGTTCGTGGAAATATATGGACCTCTATAGCAACAAACAAAAAGGTGGGTAGGTATCTGTGAAAACTTGATACACAATTTTTAGCATACGCTTCGACACATTGTCAACAGCAGTCGTGTCAGGTCCTTGGAGGTTAAGATTAAATTGATTTATTGAAACCCTAGAGGTTGCGAAAAGGTATGTGAGTGTGGTTTATGCAATACCAAATTTACATATGTTGCTGCGATGCATAATGCCATTTGAGAATGTGGAGGCATCTACTGTTTGATACATACATTTTAAAACTTGCCTGTGGTTGCGTGTTGAAGGGAAAACATAGTTAGGTAATGTGAAAAAAACAATACAAAAATCATGGTTTCATAGTTATTCTGTTTCGTTTCCAGAACTTTCTTTTAATAACCCTTTTAAAGTTCGTTCCATCACAAAAAAGGTTTAACAAGGGAGTTTTCTGTTTAACTTCGCGTGTAATTTTATTGACTTGAACCTTATTTTAGTTAATAATGTGAAATGAGAAAGATTGTACAAAAGCTGTCCGAATCAGAAGAGGAATAATTGTATGGCCTATTGGACAATAGGGGTGGGGCACATTGAAAAGTTGAGTGAACGTTATACAAATGAAATTTTCAAACATGAACTATTTCAAAACAAATAAAATTGAAAACTCCAATTTAATAAGTCTTTCCAGTTTTTCCTGGAGAGCGCGACCATCAGCTAGTGGAAAATATCGTCTGTTCCTAGCTGTCACGTGAACATGTAATATTTCAAAATGAGTGCATTTGTCATTATCACGGATTAATTTTTGTAAATATTATTGCCATAGTAAATTTTAGCGTTACTTATAAGTTACGGATAAATTAAATCGATAACTTACATGTACGCATAAATTGCAAATCAATTTGGAATAGAAATTAAGGAAATTGAAAATTTGGTACATAGTTTATAAAATTGGACTTTTGTTGTCAGCACCTAGGAAATTGGTTATTATGTAAAAATTATAACTAGGTGTTTTCGGAATTATGATTATGACAATTATTTACAAATTCAAATCTACGGGTTTCAATCCGTTATTTTAAGCATCGTATGAGGAATCTAAGTGCTGGATGAAAGCATGGTATAGGATTTTGGGTTTTCTCATCACAATTCTAAGATGATTGACTGCGTCTGTGATTGTCATTAATTTCTGGATGTAAGCACCGTTTAAATGAGATACACACTGATGCTTTCATTGGTTAACAGATTACGTGCATTTGAACATTTATGCCAACTCTTAGCCTCTATTCGATTCATAGACACTCTAGTTAAATACCTTGTATGAAGTTATAGAAAATAAACTGTATGTGATATTGCGTTCTGTAAAAATAAAAGGTTTACTTCTCGTTTATGATTTTAGAATACAACCTTTGGCCGCTGTACTCCTATGTCGGTGCTTATAATATAGACTCTAATTTGGGGTTTCGCAATTTTATAGTAATCAAATTAGGATGGGATTAATTTTAAGATAGGTATCTGAAATAGTTTAGTTACGATGCATCCTAAGAAATCGAATTTCAATTCTTCTAAACGGAAATATTGTTGGTTCTAGAAAACATCTCTTTGTTTACCGTAATAGTAAAAATAGGCTTTTGTTTTATTATTTTACAACTTAACTTCTCTATGATTTACATTTATATACCTTTAATATAACTACACCCTAAGGTTTATTGCTGGAACGCCAAGTAATTTATAGTTAAGGTCAAAAGTCTAATAATCTTATGCTAAAAAAGGCGAAAAATTCTCGATCTCGTCTCGTCTCGACAAGACGGGACGAGAAAAGATAATCGAGACGGGACGAGACGATATTGAGAAGTTTCTCGCCTCGTCTGGAACACTGCTGTCAGAAATAATCTCCCAGTATAATATTTTCCTTGTTACCATGCGTACAACCACTGTAAAGTAGAACGCATATAAAAACTCCAATTTCGCCGTTAGATACTGCCAATTAAATATTTCGTACTGCCAGCGCACAACGATTACTTTCTTCAACAATGATAACAATTAGAGTGTAATCGAAGGAAAGCTCTAAATATTTTGCAAGATTTTCCTCATCTAAATTCCATTTGGGGCCTGCAGTCCAAGTGGGTAACGGTGATGCTGTATCACGCTTGACTCATATTTTGAAGTGGGTTTCAAGCGTTTGTACAACACTGAAAGGGAAATCATAAATTTTCTCGGTTTCTTCTTTTACACCGTCCGTCAAAATCCATTCAGTATTTTCGCGCACCTAGCAAGTTACCTATTTATTATACCTCTTCCGTCTTCCTCTACACAATCCTCATCGGTGTGATTTCCATTAGGTACCTACTTGGTGGCAATATACAGACATGAGCTCACTGCGCATCTATTGCTCTATTTCGTTGTATTCCAATTAGAGGAGTTTTTCTAACACTCAGGTGCAAAAGGATCTAATAAGCACAAAGCAAATTTGTTCCAGTTGTTCAATCAATAAGTCACATGTTTTACAAACTCGTTCACCTTACTTTGGATACAAAATAAGCTGTGTAAAGACTTGAATTAGCCGCCATAACAAAGTCGCAAGAAATCACCAATTAACAAAAATGTAAGTTGTTAACACATTCACTGATTACCTACTCTTTGGTAGGTTATGCACATATTTAGTTTATAACACTACTATGCGCACTACCAATAATTATTGTATAACATATAGTCAATTTCTTTTTAATGACGATGGAAAGAAAATTTCCGAAAATGCATTAGGAAGAAGTTGACTATATGTTATACACTATATTATTGGTAGTGCGCACAGTAGTGTTATAAACTTAATATAGCAAAAATGTCTTAAGCAATAAAACTTTGATGTTACTTGCAACTGAAGGGTAATATATATTATAGGTTACTCACTTCTACTCTATTTGAAACTTCAAACAAGTAGGTGCCTGTAAAATTGTGTCCTAAGTGTGGGACGTTAGGTACATATAGGTTCAAAGAAATTTTAACTTGCTACAGGCTACGAGAGCATAACTAATTTCAATTCCCAATGAAACGGACCGTATAACATTTATTAAGTGTATACTTCCCCCTAATCTAAGGCAATATTATGCCATCTAATTTGTCCTACAAATATGTTGAATAAAGGAAATCTGTGCAAATAGACAGAGCTATAAAAAAGTAACATGAACTTATTTGTGATGTTGTACCTAAATTAGGTGCCTACCTGGTATTCGAGACGAATTAAGTTGCGACCCGATTTTGTCTAGAGGCTTCACATCGAAATATATATCAACCACACAGGCGTGTGTATAAATAAGCTATAATTAATTGCTATACGTCAATTACCTGACCGAAAGTAGTGGGCGATATGTAACAGTTCTAATTGGTGTTTTCCCTTTCTTGTGTTACAAAACTCCCAGATCGACTAACCGATGTTAAAGAGCGTACATGCATCTCGTAAATCGCATCTCCAGAGATATCGGGGTGGGAATGAGAGCTTCTGGATCCATTCTCTAGGGCACTATGATTCTTCTACCTAGTCTTCCCCAGCTATGTTTACGAACTTTCCATTTGTGTTCTTTTAATGTAACATTTACGGTGGTGCGGAGCAAAGTCGTAGATTTAAAAGAACTATGTTTGAATTAGCATAAAATTTGCAACTTTTAATAGAAGAATATACAGAATGATGTTGAACAACATTAAGGTGATGTAAAAAAGTGAGAGACAATTTATTATATTATGCACTTCAAAATAAACTGTTATTTTCAGTATATTGCCATATGGATAAATTAATGAACAGTTTAGATTCTTGAGACTGATAGACATAGACATATATAGACATATAGACCACGTTTAAATAAATTTTTCACTTACATACATTATTCCTAAAGCGAACTAAGGTATTGAAGATTTTCAAGCAATTATTTTTTCAAAATGTACCTAACCATAAATTATTTTTGGGTATACTTTAAAAGTAGTAGACTATTACAAATTTCCAAGCATGTTAGCCCTAAATAATAGAGACTCGATTGGCTAAGTCGAGGCAAATTACACCTAAATCGTTTGGGTACGTCTTCAAATACTTACGTGTTGTCGAAATAATGTTGTTTGAAAAAGTTATTGGCATGCCGATAACTGACTCTAAGAAATGCAATATCAATCCAGACGTAGATATTATTTAAAGTAAACGCAGATGATGGGCTCTGAAACATAGGTACCTATAAAACAATGTAGCACAAAAGGAGAAATGCTGCTTTATTATTTTTGTATATTCTGGTTTTTAGTAGTTTTGTACGAAAAGCGCCTAAGGATTACGAAATTATTATAAAATTATATTTCTTTCCAAAAATCCAATATACTACTTAAGTATATAAAAAAATCCGACATATAAAAAAAAGTTCTATAGGTATATAGAAAAAAATGCAGGAAAAAAGTCTTCGTGCAGAAAAATGTTATATCTATACACTAGCAGGAATAATTTCAGTCAGGCTATAGCGAAGTTAACGGATGTGCAATTGCTTCGATTATCATCTTCGTTTTAGTGCAAGTAACGAACGTTTACAGTAACTTTTGCTTATCAGCTTATATTCATCATCATTCTCAGACCGAAGACTGGTTGGACGCGTACCTCCACCCTTTCCTTTCTTAAGCTAACCTACGCATTTCCCTAAAAGTAGAACATCCTAGATTCCTAACTATTTGAGAGCAGTAGCCTTATCTAGTCCTACCCCTACCTCTTTTTATTCGGATCTCCGACTCTAGTATGTCGCGAACTATTCGTTCGTGTCTCAGAAGGTGTCCTACCATCCTCCCACCCTATCTCTCCTATTCTTTATTATCTTCCATACCTTTTGCTTTTACCCAAGTCTTTCTAATAACTCCCTATTGTAAACCTTATCTGTCCACGGTATCTTCGTCATGCGTTTGTAGCACCACATTTGAACCGCTTCTATATTCTTTTTCGATACCCTTCTCCTATTGTCCAAGTTTCGCAACTGTACAAAACCGTACTCCATACATACGTCTTCCGTCTCTCTTCCGAGTTGCTACATTAACAGTTCGCGAGCATAACAGTTGTTTCTTTTTGTTAAATGCAACTCGAACCTATCCTATTATGTGTTTTATATCTTTAGTACTCCTACCACTTCGAGTTATTTGACTTCCTTTGTTTTAACAGAAAACCGCGACTTCCACTGTCTTCTCATTTCCTATTTGTATTTCATTTTCAGTACTACTTCCACGTCTCCTACATACCAAAATTTTGATTTTCTTTGTATTGATATTCATGTAGTAACCCTCTGTGAAATCTACTTCCATTACGTTTAGAGCCATTCCTAATTCTTCTTTGCTGGATACAATAAGAATCGCATCTTCGATATACATATAACTTGAAAACTAGAGGTGACAACGCACATCCCTCTCTCACTCCCTTCCGGATATCTACTTCTCTTCGTTCCTGCTCAAATTCTATAACTGCCGTTTTCTCTTTGTAGAGATTTTGTATTATTCTTCTGTCTATATTTCATCCCTACCTTTCTGAGAACTTCGAACATCTCCCCCCATTTTACGTTATCGAAAGCCTTTTCTAAATCTACAAATCCTATACTTGGGCCGCCCAGCAGACGGAGTGATCACCCTGCAAGCATGAGCTCTTGTCGGGACCACTATCAATTTAGGACGACAGAACCGCAGTGATGCGCTTTCTTTAGACCCAACGAAGTCGCATCACTCCAATTCGGTCGTCATAAATTAATACTAGCCCCGCTAGAGCACGTTCTTGCAGGGTGATCACTCCGTCTGTTGGGCGGCCAAAGTAAAATTTTCATAATTATCCACGCCTTTCCTTTTTGGCAAAGCGACTATGATTTTCCTTTTGTAATCTTCTGGAATCTCACTTGTCTCATATATATATATATATACAGGGTGGTCACTTTTACAATGTACACCATTGGAATCTTCTAATCCCGAAGAGATTCAGAGTTGGTCAAATGGTAAGAAAGTTGCACATTTTCATGCTCTTTAAGGATCTGAAAAGAAATTCTGGATAGCTCTCGTTGTTCCTGAAATATCCTGAAAAAATTGAAATATTGCGTTTTCTTATTTCTTCCATATATTATTTATTACTCAAGCGAATGTGATGACCTTTGGCAGGTTTACATAAGTGGATATGGGCTTTCCACTGGATGTTTCAAAATTTGTCTAAGCCTACTACATCTTCAAGTTTTCATGGTCAACTTTTGAATTTCTTATGGGCGCCATATTGGATTTTCATAAGGTTGAATAGAGAAAAAAAATACAATTTCAACGATGTATCGCACACGGGTCATCTAACTTTCTGGAACACTAATTTCACTCCTTATCTACAAAATCTAGTTGCCATGATTATGAAAACTCAAAGATGTAGTAGGCTTAGACAAATTTTGAAACATCCAGTGGATAGCCCATACCTACTTATGTAAACCTGCCGAAGGGCATTACATTTGCTCAAGTAATAAATAATATATGGAAGAAATAAGAAAATGCAATACTTCAATTCTTTTCCGGATATTTCAGGAACAACGAGAGCTATCCAGAATTTCTTTTCAGATCCTTAAAGGGCATGGAAAAAGTGCACGTTTTCTGTAATTTGACCAACTCTGAATCTCTTCTGGTTTAGAAGACTCCAATGGTGTACATTGTAAAAGTGACCACCCTGTATAACTGAAGAAGAAGTAACGGCGACTTCGTTGAATTTCAAAGTTTTGTTCAGGGTTTTCAGCCGTGAATATTGTGGATTATTTATTAGAAATAAAGAGACTCTTTATTCTGTACCAAGCTTTCGGAATACTTTTATTCCTTCATCAGGGTTTCTACAATAATAAATGATTTACAAATTTGAATCTTAATTAAAAAGCACATGTCAACTCACAGAATGTGAGGTTATATGAAGAAAACCAGCGAAATTCCCGAACACTGCATTTGTCTGGTATAAATAACACTTAAGACATATACATCACCATCAATTACACTAGTCCAACAATTAAAATTACTTCACAATCGAAAGATTATTAAAATATTTAAACTTTCATATAATAAACTTCAAGCTCGGAAATTCGTTCCACTTTCGTCTTGCAAATTTTGACAACTGGTACTACCAACAGAATTGTACCCAACTTAAACTCTACGTCACCAAAATCCACCAACTTTTCAATATCACTAACATTGGTAATTTTTCAACCCCATTTACTGTATTTTTCTAATTTTAACGCTATGATCAGAACACTTACTCATCCAGTGGACCATCATAATAGTCTAGGTGTGGATCTGTCAACAAATATGTATAAATTGAACTAAGATCATGTGTATCCGTTTTTTTATTTATTGTATTTTGTTGTCTATTTATATAAATCATTTCCAAAACCAATCTTTTATTATATTTATTTTCCTTTTTAAGGATCTTTACATTATCAAAATCTATACTGTGATCATTCTCCACCGCATGTACAGCCAGCGCACATCTACTCAACCCTTTTCTTATGTCACTTTTATGTAACGTCAGTCTACTTTTTAACCATTGAGATGTTTGTCCTATGTATACACCCGGACAATTTTTACACTCAAGTCTGTAGACTACGTTTGATTGGAGTTGCACAGGCGTGATGTCTTTAAGTCTAGTGTACATCGCCGAGACCTTTTTCACACCATAGACAGCTATCTTCACATGCTCATCTTTCAATATTGATATTATCTTATTTGTCAAACCCTCTATGCCTGGTAGCACCCCAAATCTAACAATCCCATCACCAACCGTAGAGTTTGCTATCTGATCTGCATTCGGTCTACCGTCAGGTGGTTCAGTTTGATTTGTTTCAAAAATCAACTTTGAAACCATGCCCCTGGGGAAGCCGTTTTGCAATAATAAGTCCCTTAATATATGTAAATTCTTATCTATAAATTCCCTGTGGCAAATTTTGGTGATACGATTCCTCATCTCTTTTATAAAATTAACCTTTATTTTCATTGAATGATTTGACTGAAAATTTATGAATTTATTTGAATTTGTCGCCTTTCTGTACCAGTCCAGTTTTATGACATTTTCAAACCTACAAACTTTGGTATCCAAGAAAGGCACGGCACCGTCAACCTCTGTCTCTACTGTGAATTGTATATGATTATTGTAACTATTAAAAGTGTTCTGCACCTCGCCAAGGCCTCCTTCTGGTAGAGCCAAGATCAGATCGTCAACAAACTTCTTTATAAAAGCTAACTGAAAAGTTAATTTTGGAATACATGTATCCAACAAGTGGTCCATGACGTACAACGATAGTATGGGGCTCAATTTTGAGCCCATCGCAACACCGAAACTCTGAACATAGAACTTTCCATCAAACGCGAAATAATTATTATTCAAAATATATTGGACTATGTCAAGAAACATGGTTTTGGTCATCCGAGTGTGCTGACTAATATTTTGCCATTTTAATTTTAACACCTCAACCACCACATCTCTTCCCAAATTTCCGAACAAATTAACCACATCCAGAGACACGACAACATAACCATTTGGGATTATGAACTCATTAATCTTTTCAGCAAAGTCAAATGAATCTCTAACATAATACTGATTATTTTCATCATAAGCTGCCTTCAATATACCAGCTATCATTCCCGCCAAGTTCGTGGTCGGACTCTGTATGCTAGACACAATTGGTCGTAACGGCACTTCTGGTTTGTGAACTTTGGGATTCCCATAAATTTTCGGTATTACTGCATTATATGTTTTCAGCTTTTTCCCCATTTCACCATCCACCACATTCTTGTCAACTAATTTCTTTATGTATTCATTACATTTATTTTGAATCGTGGTGGTTGGGTCTCTAGGAATCAATCTGAAACTATCAGTTTGTACTATATCATACATCTTTTTCAAATAATCCACTTTATCCATCATTACCGTCACCGACCCCTTGTCGCTGTTTACTACTATAAGTTCACGATGCACCCTCAAGTATGCTCTCACCTCATCGTACATCATGTCCATCGGACTTCTACTCTTTCTATCTAAATGAATGAAATTCGTCACTACCGCTGTGATCTTAGCCCTATACAAATCTCTCCTACTCTCCTCTACGTTGCTCAGCACACTCTCCACATCAGCTATCAAATTATCAAGCTTTATGTCCCTAACTCCCACTTTGAAACTAAACTTACTACCCAAGGCCAACAGTGTCTGCACATTCTGTGGAACTTCCACCGATGACAAGTTTTTAAACCAACCCCCCTGTATACTAAATTTATTCTGATGCAATTCCTTCAATTTCCTGACTTTATTCAAATTTACATTCTTAATTTTACAAAACAATCTGTCATAAACCTTGGCCTGGTCCCGCAGGTAAAGCCCGCATAGATCATTAGGCAACAAATTCATTAACTGTTCTTTAACCAAAACATTACGTTTTTCCAACCTTGAAATCTTAAAATTTGTATTACTAACTTCCAAACCAATAACTTTAAAATTCAACCTTTGATTAAAATCCACGAGTTTCCTGTTGAGTCTCTCGCCACCAAACTCGAACAACTTCATGATGCTCTTGATGCCTGCGTTTATGTGTTCGGGGTGTAGTCCCTGCCGTTTGCATTCCAGCAAGAATACCCTCCTATTTCTGAATGCCGCTAGTTTTCCGTTGTTATTTCTCCACTCTTTCATTAAATTTACTGTATGTATCCCATATCTTGATCTGATCATCTGATAGTACCCCATCTGTAATATAACTGAAGAAGAAGTAACGGCGACTTCGTTGAATTTCAAAGTTTTGTTCAGGGTTTTCAGCCGTGAATATTGTGGATTATTTATTAGAAATAAAGAGACTCTTTATTCTGTACCAAGCTTTCGGAATACTTTTATTCCTTCATCAGGGTTTCTACATAGAGGGTTTGACAAATAAGATAATATCAATATTGAAAGATGAGCATGTGAAGATAGCTGTCTATGGTGTGAAAAAGGTCTCGGCGATGTACACTAGACTTAAAGACATCACGCCTGTGCAACTCCAATCAAACGTAGTCTACAGACTTGAGTGTAAAAATTGTCCGGGTGTATACATAGGACAAACATCTCAATGGTTAAAAAGTAGACTGACGTTACATAAAAGTGACATAAGAAAAGGGTTGAGTAGATGTGCGCTGGCTGTACATGCGGTGGAGAATGATCACAGTATAGATTTTGATAATGTAAAGATCCTTAAAAAGGAAAATAAATATAATAAAAGATTGGTTTTGGAAATGATTTATATAAATAGACAACAAAATACAATAAATAAAAAAACGGATACACATGATCTTAGTTCAATTTATACATATTTGTTGACAGATCCACACCTAGACTATTATGATGGTCCACTGGATGAGTAAGTGTTCTGATCATAGCGTTAAAATTAGAAAAATACAGTAAATGGGGTTGAAAAATTACCAATGTTAGTGATATTGAAAAGTTGGTGGATTTTGGTGACGTAGAGTTTAAGTTGGGTACAATTCTGTTGGTAGTACCAGTTGTCAAAATTTGCAAGACGAAAGTGGAACGAATTTCCGAGCTTGAAGTTTATTATATGAAAGTTTAAATATTTTAATAATCTTTCGATTGTGAAGTAATTTTAATTGTTGGACTAGTGTAATTGATGGTGATGTATATGTCTTAAGTGTTATTTATACCAGACAAATGCAGTGTTCGGGAATTTCGCTGGTTTTCTTCATATAACCTCACATTCTGTGAGTTGACATGTGCTTTTTAATTAAGATTCAAATTTGTAAATCATTTATTATTGTAGAAACCCTGATGAAGGAATAAAAGTATTCCGAAAGCTTGGTACAGAATAAAGAGTCTCTTTATTTCTAATAAATAATCCACAATATTCACGGCTGAAAACCCTGAACAAAACTTTGAAATTCAACGAAGTCGCCGTTACTTCTTCTTCAGTTATATTACAGATGGGGTACTATCAGATGATCAGATCAAGATATGGGATACATACAGTAAATTTAATGAAAGAGTGGAGAAATAACAACGGAAAACTAGCGGCATTCAGAAATAGGAGGGTATTCTTGCTGGAATGCAAACGGCAGGGACTACACCCCGAACACATAAACGCAGGCATCAAGAGCATCATGAAGTTGTTCGAGTTTGGTGGCGAGAGACTCAACAGGAAACTCGTGGATTTTAATCAAAGGTTGAATTTTAAAGTTATTGGTTTGGAAGTTAGTAATACAAATTTTAAGATTTCAAGGTTGGAAAAACGTAATGTTTTGGTTAAAGAACAGTTAATGAATTTGTTGCCTAATGATCTATGCGGGCTTTACCTGCGGGACCAGGCCAAGGTTTATGACAGATTGTTTTGTAAAATTAAGAATGTAAATTTGAATAAAGTCAGGAAATTGAAGGAATTGCATCAGAATAAATTTAGTATACAGGGGGGTTGGTTTAAAAACTTGTCATCGGTGGAAGTTCCACAGAATGTGCAGACACTGTTGGCCTTGGGTAGTAAGTTTAGTTTCAAAGTGGGAGTTAGGGACATAAAGCTTGATAATTTGATAGCTGATGTGGAGAGTGTGCTGAGCAACGTAGAGGAGAGTAGGAGAGATTTGTATAGGGCTAAGATCACAGCGGTAGTGACGAATTTCATTCATTTAGATAGAAAGAGTAGAAGTCCGATGGACATGATGTACGATGAGGTGAGAGCATACTTGAGGGTACATCGTGAACTTATAGTAGTAAACAGCGACAAGGGGTCGGTGACGGTAATGATGGATAAAGTGGATTATTTGAAAAAGATGTATGATATAGTACAAACTGATAGTTTCAGATTGATTCCTAGAGACCCAACCACCACGATTCAAAATAAATGTAGTGAATACATAAAGAAATTAGTTGACAAGAATGTGGTGGATGGTGAAATGGGGAAAAAGCTGAAAACATATAATGCAGTAATACCGAAAATTTATGGGAATCCCAAAGTTCACAAACCAGAAGTGCCGTTACGACCAATTGTGTCTAGCATACAGAGTCCGACCACGAACTTGGCGGGAATGATAGCTGGTATATTGAAGGCAGCTTATGATGAAAATAATCAGTATTATGTTAGAGATTCATTTGACTTTGCTGAAAAGATTAATGAGTTCATAATCCCAAATGGTTATGTTGTCGTGTCTCTGGATGTGGTTAATTTGTTCGGAAATTTGGGAAGAGATGTGGTGGTTGAGGTGTTAAAATTAAAATGGCAAAATATTAGTCAGCACACTCGGATGACCAAAACCATGTTTCTTGACATAGTCCAATATATTTTGAATAATAATTATTTCGCGTTTGATGGAAAGTTCTATGTTCAGAGTTTCGGTGTTGCGATGGGCTCAAAATTGAGCCCCATACTATCGTTGTACGTCATGGACCACTTGTTGGATACATGTATTCCAAAATTAACTTTTCAGTTAGCTTTTATAAAGAAGTTTGTTGACGATCTGATCTTGGCTCTACCAGAAGGAGGCCTTGGCGAGGTGCAGAACACTTTTAATAGTTACAATAATCATATACAATTCACAGTAGAGACAGAGGTTGACGGTGCCGTGCCTTTCTTGGATACCAAAGTTTGTAGGTTTGAAAATGTCATAAAACTGGACTGGTACAGAAAGGCGACAAATTCAAATAAATTCATAAATTTTCAGTCAAATCATTCAATGAAAATAAAGGTTAATTTTATAAAAGAGATGAGGAATCGTATCACCAAAATTTGCCACAGGGAATTTATAGATAAGAATTTACATATATTAAGGGACTTATTATTGCAAAACGGCTTCCCCAGGGGCATGGTTTCAAAGTTGATTTTTGAAACAAATCAAACTGAACCACCTGACGGTAGACCGAATGCAGATCAGATAGCAAACTCTACGGTTGGTGATGGGATTGTTAGATTTGGGGTGCTACCAGGCATAGAGGGTTTGACAAATAAGATAATATCAATATTGAAAGATGAGCATGTGAAGATAGCTGTCTATGGTGTGAAAAAGGTCTCGGCGATGTACACTAGACTTAAAGACATCACGCCTGTGCAACTCCAATCAAACGTAGTCTACAGACTTGAGTGTAAAAATTGTCCGGGTGTATACATAGGACAAACATCTCAATGGTTAAAAAGTAGACTGACGTTACATAAAAGTGACATAAGAAAAGGGTTGAGTAGATGTGCGCTGGCTGTACATGCGGTGGAGAATGATCACAGTATAGATTTTGATAATGTAAAGATCCTTAAAAAGGAAAATAAATATAATAAAAGATTGGTTTTGGAAATGATTTATATAAATAGACAACAAAATACAATAAATAAAAAAACGGATACACATGATCTTAGTTCAATTTATACATATTTGTTGACAGATCCACACCTAGACTATTATGATGGTCCACTGGATGAGTAAGTGTTCTGATCATAGCGTTAAAATTAGAAAAATACAGTAAATGGGGTTGAAAAATTACCAATGTTAGTGATATTGAAAAGTTGGTGGATTTTGGTGACGTAGAGTTTAAGTTGGGTACAATTCTGTTGGTAGTACCAGTTGTCAAAATTTGCAAGACGAAAGTGGAACGAATTTCCGAGCTTGAAGTTTATTATATGAAAGTTTAAATATTTTAATAATCTTTCGATTGTGAAGTAATTTTAATTGTTGGACTAGTGTAATTGATGGTGATGTATATGTCTTAAGTGTTATTTATACCAGACAAATGCAGTGTTCGGGAATTTCGCTGGTTTTCTTCATATAACCTCACATTCTGTGAGTTGACATGTGCTTTTTAATTAAGATTCAAATTTGTAAATCATTTATTATTGTAGAAACCCTGATGAAGGAATAAAAGTATTCCGAAAGCTTGGTACAGAATAAAGAGTCTCTTTATTTCTAATAAATAATCCACAATATTCACGGCTGAAAACCCTGAACAAAACTTTGAAATATATATATATATATATATATATATATATAACTTTTGTAAAAAAGAATTTTGATTAAGTTTTTAAAAATTTTATTTATTTGCAATTACAACTTGTTCGGTTCGAATAAAGATAAAGACTAAGGTTAATGACAATAAAAAAATGCTACTGTACAATTTTTATTACACCGTGGAAAAATACGGAGAGTCTGCTGACACTGCATAGCGGATAAGAATGTCATCGAACTATACGGAGAAATGACCGTAAATGGACGTAAGATAACTCCTCCACCCTTAGAAGGAAGCCTCCCCTGGAAGGTTGATTTTTCTATCCCTTGGTTGAATTTCGGGTTTTTCGTTTTCTTTCGTCGGAGATGTTTTTGCTGATTTCCTTTTCAGTCTGTAACAAATAAAAGCGCTCCCAATCGCTATAATTATTAGAATGTATAATATGACTGTCCAAATGCTGGGTATTTGGTAGTTGACTAAATTTTCTTTAATTGGTGTGATTGAGATTTCGGGCAGGTCCTTCAGGTTCAGTTTTTTAAGTTCAATGTTGAATTTCGGATATAGAGTTGTTTCCGATAATTGTAGATGTGGAGCTGTCAGAAGTATTGGCTTTCCTTGCGTGGTTTCGCTAAAAGAAAGTTCGTGTTGCCGAAAGTAGATTTTGCAGTTATCTTGTTTTATTAGGTAGATTCCAGAGAGTGTTTCTGTTTCTGTTCGATCTTGACACTGAATTTTCAAATTTTCTTCTTTTGGAAAGACGACTAAATACTGGTTGATGTCCAGGATAATTTCGATGTGATTTTCTAGAATTTCTAATTTACTGAATTGACATTGGCTGTAGTTTTCGTGCAGCAGAATTCCTTCTTCGCATTTGACGTTAAAATTTCCTTGCGAAAAGCTTGGACAATGATACGATTTGCCATGAATACACCTGTTATCGATTAGAGGCACTATTTGCAAATTATCGATTGATTTTAATAGAAATTTCGAATTTGGAATAATTGTAACAAACGCTGACTCAAATTTAGTGGGAATAGAAAGCATGTGAAAAAGATCAAATTGTCTTTCATAATCAATTGGAACTGATAGAAAATATACTATTTGTTCAGGACTAATTAAACAATTAACTTTTAGGATGGCTTCAAAATTTAGGATATTTTCGTATTTTAATTCAAAAGGAAATTGGTTGTGATAGTGAGAGGATAAGTTTTGTAATTCTGAGAATAATTGGTTTGATTGAATGATACTTAGATGTAAAGTATTTGATCGGCAAGCTGTTATAGAATTTTCTATGTCTTGGAGAGTATTAAGAATTAAACTGTAAAGTATTGAAAATTGGTTAAGTAAATCTTTAGCAAATAGAATATTTTGATGTGTAGCTTGTTCACTAACAATTTTATTAAGCTGCATTATTCTTGACGAAAGTAGCATTTCGTTGTGTTGAATATCTTGTACTGTATCATTGAAATTTTGGATAAGTTGATGGCTCAAAGAATACTCTAATTTTAGTTGTTCTTGTAATTGGTTCTCATTATTTTGTACGTGATCAAGGATTTCATAAATTCTTTCTCCATCGTTAGAATCTAAAACACCTGTTAAACTTTTCATAATGTAGCCTAAACCATTTATTAAACCTCTTTTATTTCGATTGCTATAACTATGAATTTTAATATTATCGATTTTTGAATTAATTGATTTTTGAAGAAATCCCACAATTTTGTTGTAATTTGCAAGTTCTAAAATATAAGTTGAACTACTACTAATACTAAGCTTAAAATTAAGATACTGACTATTTAAACTGTTAATTTCCTGATATAGGGGTTCTAAATGATAGTAGTGTACAAACGTGTGTTCTGTTCGTTGAAGTTTGGCCGGACCCAAATTTATTGGCAATATTCCAAAATTTCTTGATATATCTTTGATTTCTGTTCCTTGTCCGAAAGTAAGGAATCTGAAATTTTGAAAAAGAAATTATATTTTCTTTCTGGGTCGTTTAATATTTGAAAGATGAATTTTGTCGGTGGTGTTACCGTGTGTTGGTTTAATTTTGGCTGTTTTCAGAGCGGGGTCAACCTTTTCGATTGTTTCGGGTTTATATTTATTTAACGTTTTTCTCTGTTTTTGTTTATTTTTTACAAAAACTTGTTTAGGAATTTCGGGAAGAGTTTCCCGATTTTCGTTGACCTTAGTTATAACATGTACCTTTTTAGTTTGAATGTCTTCGTTTAATTTCTGATACAATAATTTCATTTTATCCCTATGATTCGATGTATAATTATTTACGAGTTGTTTTTCTAAATCTAGGTTGAATGGAGATTCTATGTCCAAATGACCTGTTATGATTTCGGCTGGTTTCAAATTAGTTACAGAATGAATAGTGTTGTTGTATGCTAAAAGGGCATAATTTACCTTCATTTCGATAGGTTCTTTTTTGTATTCGTTCTGATTATTTAGTAGCCGAATGTGTTCAATTATAGTTGAGTGAAATTTTTCGATCAGACCATTAGATTCTGGATGTTGTGAACTGATGAAGTGAACTTTAATTTTATGTGTCTCTAATAATTCCTTAATTACCGAATTTTTGAACTCATTACCGTTATCTGAAATTATTTGCTCGGGTATGCAATGATGTGTGAAAAATTTGACAAGATTATTCGCTATCTCTATCCCTTGTGCGGAACTTAGTTTGTAGGCTTGACTATATTTTGAAAATGAATCTATTATTGTTAGAAATTTGCAATTTTCTAAGGTTATGCTATCAATATGCACTATTTGGAACGGTTTAGAAGCTGTGGGAGTGACGTTTAATTCGAGTTTTAATGGATGTCTATCATATTTAGTTAACATGCAAAGTTCACAATTATTTATGTAATTCTGAATAGTTTTACGTTGATTTGGCCAATAATAATTAGTTTTTATTCGTTTATCAGTTTCGTCAATGCCTCTATGATTTGTTTTGCCTTCATGTCGAGATTGAATAATAAAATTAACTTCGTCGTCGTCGCAAACATCAATTAATTTCTTTGTACATTTAACAAAATTTATTTCGGAATTTTTAAAATATTTTTGAAGGACTGAACAGAATCTTTCGTAAATTGGATCTTCAAAATACAAATAATACTTTATTTTTGGCGCGATGTATTCTTTAATAAAATTAATAATTTCTTGTTCATAATTATTTTTGGAGATCTGAATAAATATTCTTTGTTTTTCGTTATTATATAGTCTAGCTAATTTCGGTTTTGCAGGTGCGAAATTAACTTCGGAAATTATAATTTGGTTTTTACCGTGATTAACAGGAGATTCTATGATAGGAATTCCTATAATTGGGTTTTCTACATTTGAATGGACAGTTTCGTCACTGTCTTCTACTGCATTTTCTTTTAAATCTAGGTCTGCAACTTCAACAATCATCGATTGATTATCGATGTCGCTAGGACCAGGTTTCTGAAGTTTGTCATTGAATTCCTCTAGATAATTAAAAATTTTGGATTTAACTGGATTTGTTTCATTAACATTTAATTCGACTCTTGAGAGTGCATCTGCATTTTGATTTAGGGAACCTTTTTTGTATTCTACGGTATAATCGTACTCTTCCAGTTTCAAACGCCAACGCAATAATTTTGACGATGGTTCTCGAAGGGAGATAAGCCACTGAAGCGGTTTATGGTCAGTTACAATTTTGAATGTTCTACCAAACAGGTAGGGCCGAAAATACTTGGTGGCCCAAACTATAGCTAGGAGTTCCTTTTCTATAGTTGAGTATCTGCATTCTGTATCGTTAAGAGTTCGACTAGCGTATGATACGGGCAAATCTGATCCGATTTTGCCTTGCGAAAGAACAGCACCTAATGCAAGGTTACTTGCATCAGTAGTGAGTATGAAAGGTTCTTCAAAATTTGGGTATTGCAGTATTGGTTCATTAGTTAAAAGATTTTTGCATAATTCGAAGCATTTTACATACTCTGGATCATTAACATTAATCGTAGCACCTTTTTTCAGACATTTTGTAAAGGGTTTCGTTATTTTTGAGAGGTCTTTGATAAATTTGCGATAGTATCCCAAAAGTCCCAAAAATCCTTTAATTTGCTTAGAGGTTTTTGGTAGCGGATAATTTTGTATTGCTTTTATCTTGTCGGGGTTCGGCTTGACACCTTCTGGCGTCACAATATGCCCCAAATAAGCGACTTCTCTACTGAGAAATTCAGACTTATCTAATTGAATTTTAAAATTTGACGATCTTAATCTATCAAAAACTTCTCTTGCAAACTCGTACTAAATATTATTATGTCGTCGAGATATACAAGACACTTTTCATTTTGAATGCCCCTTAAGAGATTATCCATAACCCTTTGAAAGGTTGCGGGTGCATTACGTAACCCAAAAGGCATTCGAAGAAATTCATAGTGTCCGTTTTCAGTGTTGAAAGCGGTCTTTTGAATGTCCTCTTCGCTCATCTCTATCTGATGAAACCCAGATGCCAAGTCCAAGGTAGAATAATATTGACATCGTCCTAATTTATCAAGCAATTCACTGATATTCGGTAAAGGGTACCTGTCTCCAATAGTTTTCTCGTTTAATTTCCTATAATCGACCACTATTCTCCATTTTCGTTCCCCTGAAGCGTCCAACTTCTTTGGGACCACCCAAATAGGCTCTTGCAAACTCGTACTAAATATTATTATGTCGTCGAGATATACAAGACACTTTTCATTTTGAATGCCCCTTAAGAGATTATCCATAACCCTTTGAAAGGTTGCGGGTGCATTACGTAACCCAAAAGGCATTCGAAGAAATTCATAGTGTCCGTTTTCAGTGTTGAAAGCGGTCTTTTGAATGTCCTCTTCGCTCATCTCTATCTGATGAAACCCAGATGCCAAGTCCAAGGTAGAATAATATTGACATCGTCCTAATTTATCAAGCAATTCACTGATATTCGGTAAAGGGTACCTGTCTCCAATAGTTTTCTCGTTTAATTTCCTATAATCGACCACTATTCTCCATTTTCGTTCCCCTGAAGCGTCCAACTTCTTTGGGACCACCCAAATAGGCGATGGCCATGGTGAATGAGATGGTCGTATAATTTTTTGGTTTAACATTTTTGAAATTTGTTTTTGTACCTCTTTACGATGAATTTCAGGATATCTGTAAGATTTCGTGTACACCGGAATTTCATCAGTAGTTTTTATATTATGTTTAATTTTACTAGTAAAGGTTAATTGGTTACCTTCTACGTGAAAAATGTCTGAGTACTCTTTAATTAAACTTAAAATTGCAGAACGTTCTTCACTATTCATGTGATCTGTTCTGATTTTTGAAATATCGAACTTATACTTATTAAAATTAAAATTATTATAATTAGGAGAACTATCTGTAGGAAAATCGTATTCGTCGAGTTTTTCTACTAGAAGTGGTTCTTGTATAATTACATTTTGCTCTGAATCAGAAGAATTCAGAATTGTGCAAAGTGCTTGATTATTTTCTACCCTAGAAATACACTCAGGAATTTCTATATTAGAAAATTTCATGTGTGGTATGATAACATCACCGTTTTCAACATTTTCTATGTTAACTTTAACAATCTGTTCAGATCGAGGAGACACTACTATGCAATTCATGCTCTCATGATCTAATTTATGATAGTTAAGTTTTATTTCACTATACGGAGTGGTTAATAAATTATTATTTAAATCTACAACTGCTTTTAAAATTTGCAAATTATCTATTCCCAACAAACAATCGAAATAATTGTGGAAGTTGAATAAATAGTACTTTAATGGAGTATTTTCATTATTAAAAATTTTGGAACAGGGAATTAGGGTACTGAATTTTTCTGTCGATGTCCCATGAGCTGTAGAGATTTGAAAAGCGTCATCTTTAATGAATTTTCGGAAATATTTATTAGCAATAGCTGGTTTAACGAAAGACTTAGAACTACCAGTGTCGATGAGAATTTTTAAGTTGTTTTCAGGAAAAATAATGTAAGGAAGTTTACTTTCGTTGTAGGTCAAGTTCATAAGTTGGAAACTTGATAGTTTTCTGGGGGTTCTGAGGCTGGTTGGTGAAAAAACTCTTCGGCTTGATCGGGATTTTGTTCAACTGCGGGCTCATCGTCAATGTTATGTAATTCTTCCACTATAATTTTATTCCTATTATTATTATAATTTTGGTTTTGACCAAAATTTTGGGAATATCGGGGGACTTGATTAGGACGCCATGTGTTCCTTGTAGAAATAGACATTGGGGTCGGTTTTGGAAGGTTTGGAATTGGATTTGGTTTAAAGGCGTTAAACTCTGGTGTTACTTGGCTTGTATTTTTGTTAAATTGAGGTCGTTGACCGAAGAAATTGGGTTGGCTTGGCCTAAATTGAGAGTTGTGGGCAAAATTTGTAATCTGCAGTGGCTGATGATTTGGTCTATGCCTTTGTTGATTGATTTGTGAAGATTGAGGGTGATTTTTAGATACGAATTTAAATTTAGAATTATTTTGAGAGTTTGTCAATTGAAAGTCATTTGTTAGCATGTTTAAAGCTTCATTTAAATCGGACGGATTTTTTGTTCTCATAAGAGGACCAATAGGATCTTTTAATCCTCGCAGTAAAACTCGGAGGGCGAGTTTCCTACAATATGTCGATAAAACCTGACCTTCAATAACGTTACCACTATGAACAGTGATATAGGAAATTTGGAGATTTAAGGCATGTTGAAGACGATTGAAAAAATCGAAGGGAGTTTCATTATTTTGAGACATTTCGACCATTTCTATATTAAGAGTAAATAAATCACGTTTATCAGCATAAGCATTAAGAAGAGCATTTTTACAATCTAACCAAGTTTTAACGATACAAGACGAGATATTTATAGCTGCGTCACCTTTAATTTTTGCCAAGATGCTAGACATTAAATATTCATTTTGGAAATCGTTTTCGTCTTGAGAATTATAAAATTTGTTAACCAATTTTTCGCATATTTCTATAAAGCGAGGGAGAAGTTCAGTTTCGCCGTTGAATTCGGGAATCATTCCCAAATATTCATTTTTTAGGACGGGAGTGTTGTTAGTCATTTTTTGAGTGGGTATTGGAAGACTTCTTAAAAAGGATATGGGGGATCTTGAACGATTCAAAGAGGGTAAATTTGAGTCAGAATCAGTATCGATTGAACTATCAGTATCGGAATCTATAATAGAACCTCTAAAAGACATAAGTTGTACTCACGCAAAAATCAGTATCCTGTCCATGTGCGTTTGGTTCGATGTTCGTTCGAATTTCTTCACGTTAGGTTACTCGATTCGCCTAACTGGATCTGGATACCAAGGATGCGAACAGCTTGAGAGTTGCCGAAATTCGCGAGGATTTGTCAAATAAATCGTTGAAACGAAACCGGAATTATTTTCACTAATGCCGTTTTGACAATCCTACCGACTGCGCCACTTTTGTAAAAAAGAATTTTGATTAAGTTTTTAAAAATTTTATTTATTTGCAATTACAACTTGTTCGGTTCGAATAAAGATAAAGACTAAGGTTAATGACAATAAAAAAATGCTACTGTACAATTTTTATTACACCGTGGAAAAATACGGAGAGTCTGCTGACACTGCATAGCGGATAAGAATGTCATCGAACTATACGGAGAAATGACCGTAAATGGACGTAAGATAACTTATATATATATACGGCTAACTAGTTTAAATAAACGCTCTATTACTGCTTGTAGTGCTGTACGGATCCAGAAATTTTGACGGATCCGGATCCGTTGAAAAAAAAACGGATCCGGATTTTACTATAATATCCGGATATCGGATCTCGGAATTAGGATCTTGGATCCGGATCTTGAATCCGGATCTTGGATTCGGATCGTGGTGTCAGATCCAGACCTCGCTATCCGGTTTTGAAAATTACATTGTTTTCTGAAGATAGTATTATAGTTTACTAAATAAAAATGAAGAAAATAGAGTGCATTGGGAAATAGGTATAATAAAAGAATTTGCAACAAAAAATTTGAAAATTCTAAAAACAAATATGCACTTATACTTATATCCTAATATTGTCTTAAAAAATATATGTACCTTAAATATACTACACGATCAATATGCCGGGTGACCAAGAAATCAGGCTCACCCCTATAACATTTTTGTTCCTTAAGTTATTAATTTGAAATTTGGTGTGCTTTAGACAAAAAATTTAACTTAAGTACTTTTTAACTGAAAATTGAATTTTGTGTCTAGACAGCAATGATTGAATAAAAGACGTCAATTTGGAATTCAATTCATCAACTAAATTTAAAATTTCGAAAGTAGTTGTTCGGGAATAATTTGTTGTTTAAATTGAACCACGGTGGCTCATAGACTAATCATACTTATGATTAGTCTATGGTTGTATTGCAATAAAATATTTTTTTATACAAAACGCGACGTTATTCTTTCATAAATAAATGGCAAAATATTTTCCAAACAGCAATAAAAAACGCACTCAAAATTTCATCACTATTATTTATATATTTTTAGATTTAGTGAATTTTCTGGCAATAATAATAATACTTGTATACTTGTATATTCGACGTTTCGCCCCCGTTTGGAGGCTTTGTCAAGAATGGTTTATTAAAGTTTGTAAAAATATATAACATGAAAATATTTGACAAAATTTTTTTATAAACAGTCAAAACTTAAAAGGTAACTATGATAGAAATATACAATTTTAGCACATTTGATTTTGGATTTATAAAAGAGAAAAATGTATTTTATGTAATTTAACAGAAATATAGATTAGTAAGTAAGATGCAGAGAGGATGGTTATTTTATTATATACAAGTATACAAGTATTATTATTATTGCCAGAAAATTCACTAAATCTAAAAATATATAAAATTTTTAAACTGGCACAAACCGAAGAAGAATTTACTATTATTTATGTGATTGATTGAAATAGCCGCCACAAAGCTGGTACAGCCGAGGGTACAGCCACCCACAAAAAAGTCTGCTTTCCTTTGTTCTTTGATGCAGCTTCTAATGCCGACGCTACCCGCTGGAACTAAAATAAGAGAATAACAGCACCAGCGCAGCAAAAAGGATTCCTAATCCGAGATCTGGCTCCAAGATCCGGATATCACTTACCTAAATCCTGATCGATCCGGATACGGATTTCGAAGTCTGATAAATCCGGATCAGATCCGTATCTAATCCGGATTTGAAAACAATTCGGATCTGACGTACAGCACTAACTTCTTGATCTGCACACTTTAAAATGTCTGGAAGCAATCCGTCTACACATGTTGCTTTACTGTTTTTTAAATTTTCTAATGCTAGCTCAAACTCTTCCCTTATTATAGGACAGCTTAGATTATCCCCCTCTACACTGATTTAATTTTCTAATATATTTCATAGTTCTTGTCCCGCATATAAGATTCCCAAATATTCCTTCAACCTATCTGTCTTTTCCTCTCTTCCGATTAGGATGTCGCTTACCACGTTTGTAATGTTCTTGCTGCTAAATTCAATTTCTCTGAAATTTTAAACGCTTTGTCAGTTTTTCCTACTCCGAACTTACCTTCCGTTCTTTGATTTTATTATCAATCCACTGTTCTTTCACTTTTCTACATTTCAGATTAATTTCCCATTTCACCGCCTTATACCTTTGTTTCCCTCCTTCATCTAACCTATTTTTATATCTTCCCCTCTCGTCTATTAAAGTTACAATATCCTTTGTTATCCAGGGTTTTCTATTTTCATTCTGTTTGTGACCCAAAATATCTCTAGCTGCAGAATCTAAACTATCTTTAATGTAATTCCATTCTGCCTCTACTCCCCTAAGAGTATTTTCATCCTCGCCCTTTAGTACTTCGTTCGTCTTTTTCTCGAACTTATCGAGCGAATCAAAATATTTTAGTTTCTCGAGGTCAAGGTATCTTCTACCATTTCGTTTTCTCAAAATCTTAAATTTAAGATTAGCCTTCGCAACCATTATGTTGTGAACACTATCTATATCTGCTCCTGGATAGTTCTGCATTCCCTAACTTGATTTCTAAATCTGGCTAATAATAATATAATCTATTTGATATATCCGTAGGTCCCCTGGCATCTTCCATGTATAGCGCCTCCTAACGTGATGTTTAAATATAGTGTTCGTGACGGTTAGGTTATGTTTATCTCAAGAATCTATCAGTCTTAACTCCCTTGTCGTTCCTATTACCTAAGCCAAAGGGACCGATTAATCAATCTTCTCTCCCTGTACTTACAACTGCATTAAAATCTGAAATTGTTAAATTTTCATGCCCCTTCACAAAATCTAGCACATATTCGATATCGCTACAAACTGCCTTTACGGCCTCATCACTATAATTAGATGATGACATATACAGGGTGTCACAGAATAACTATTCCTAATTTTTAGAAATGATAGAGGGCACTTAAATAAACATTTTTTAATAATAAACTAGTGTCCGGAAATTTCTCGGTGTCAAGATAAACTAGAAATCGTTAAAAACAATCTCAGTTACAAGAAAAAGTAGTCACTTACTAAATTGAAGCAGTTAAGTTAAGGAACATTTTATTAGAAATAATACTGCATCAAACTTTATAAAAATTATTCGACGTTACGACCACCATATTCAATACACAAGTTGTAACGATGTGCAATCGACTGCCGAATTCTTCGAAATAGCTGCGGACGTTTACGAATATCATCAAACGCTAGAATAATTATTGGAGCCGCTAACTCTTCTTCTGTATTGACCGGTGTCTCATAAACCAGTGATTTAATATGACCCCAAATACAAAAATCAACTGGAGTCATATCTGGTGAACGTGCGGGCCAAGAAATCGGACCCCTCTTCTGATCCATCCATTTGGAAATTGTGCATTTAGATAATTTCGGCAATTTAATTTGTAAAATGATGCATTTTCAATCAAACACTAATAAATATATTTAATTAATTTGTGACACGTAAAATGACAATTATACACTTGTCTAATAAGGAATAATTTGTGACACACGTAAAATGACAACTACGAAAATAGTTGTCGTTTTCTAAAGGTTGCTATGATTCAACTTTTACTTTCCCGAGAAGGGGTTGTATTGTATACAGCCGCGCCGGGAAAGTCCTGGGGTGACAGCCGATTTTTTTCATTTTAACTCGATACTGAAGAATTTCCGGACACTAGTGTATTAATAAAACATATTTATTGAAGTGCCCTCTATCATTTCTGAAAATTAGGAATAGGTTTTCTGTGACACCCTGTATAAATGTATTATTACCGTCTTTACAGGTGTCGAATTTAACCTAACCGTAACTACCCTGTCACTTTTCGGTAAGAAATTTCCTACACTCTGCCCTATTTTCTTCTTCATAACAATTTCTTCTCCCGAATTTCCCCCTATCGACCCTGTGTCATCATCATAAGGTTCTCAGTCTGAAGACTGGTTGGATGCGTACCTCCACTCTTTTCTATCCTGAGCTAACCTACGCATTTCCCTAAAAGTAGAACATCCTACATCCCTAACTATTTGAGAGCAGTAGTCTAATCTAGGCCTACCCCTACCTCTTTTTATTCCTATCTCTGCCTCTAGTATGTCGCGAACTATTCCTTCATGTCTTAGAAGGTGTCCTACCATCCTATCTCTCCTACTCTTTATTGTCTTCCATACCTTTCGCTTTTCCCCAACTCTTTCTAATACTTCCCTATTGCTAACCTTATCTATCCACGGTATCTTCATCATGCGCCTGTAGCACCACATTTCAAACGCTTCTACTCTTTTTCGATCCGCTTCCCCTATTGTCCATGTTTCGCACCCGTATAATGCCGTACTCCATACATACGACTTTAAGAGTCTCTTCCTAGTCTCAATATTAACCGTTCTCGAACATAACAGTTGTTTCTTTCTGTTAAACGCAACTCGGCCCTGCGCTATTCTTTGTTTTATATCTTTAGTGCTCCTACCGTCTTGAGTTATTTTACTTCCTAAATAGCAGAAATCCGTGACCTCCTCTATCTTCTCATTTCCTATTTGTATGTCAACTTTAGTTCTATTTTCACATCCCCTACATACCAAAATTTTAGTTTTCTTTTTATTGACTTTCATGCCATAGCTCTGTGTCAAAACTGCTTCCATTTCATTCAAAGCCGCTCCTAATTCTTCTTTGCTAGATGCTAACACTGCTATATCATCCGCAAATCTGAGCATGTTAATAGTTTGACCCTGTACGTTAATCCCTGAGGCTGTTCTGTCCTTAACAATATTAATAGCATCTTCGATATATAAGTTGAAAACTAGAGGTGACAATGCACATCCCTGTCTCACTCCCTTCCGGATATCTACTTCCCTTCGTTCCTGCTCACATTCTATAACTGCCTTTTGCTCTTCGTAGAGATTATGTATTATTCTTCTGTCCCTATATTTCATCCCTACCTTTCTCAGCACTTCGAACATCTTCCCCCATTTTACGTTGTCGAAGGCCTTTTCTAAATCTACAAATCCTATATAGACGCTCTTTCTCTTTTCTATCGTTTTTTCTATAATTACTCGTAAAGCTAGGATGGCCTCGCGCGTTCCTCTATTTCGTCTAAATCCGAACTGATCTTCTCCTAATATTTCTTCCGCGTTTTTCTCCATCCTTCTTTGCACAATTCTAGTTAAAATTTTTGACGCGTGGGAAGTTAAACTGATGGTTCTGAAATTTTCGCACCTATCCGCGCCTTTCCTTTTTGGCAAAGCTACCATGATGTTCCGTTTGTAATCCTCTGGAATCTCGCCTGTCAGGTATATACGACTAACTAATTTAAATAAACGATCTATTACCTCTTGACCTGCGCACTTTAAGATTTCTGCCTGCAAGCCATCTATACCTGGCGCTTTATTATTCCTTAAACTTTTTAGTGCTAGCTCAAACTCTTCTCTCATTATAGGATTCCCTAGGTTATCCCCCTCTACACTGCTTTCGCTTTCTAATATATCTTGCACTTCCTGTCCCGCATATAAGTTTCCTAAATATTCTTTCCACCTATCTGCCTTCTCCCCGCTTTCGATTAGGATATCTCCTGCCTCATTCCTAATGCTTTTGGTACTAGATCCAATTTCTCTAAAATTTCTCCTAATTATTTTATATGCTTCATCAGTCTTTCCTACTTCGAACTTATTTTCCACTTCTTTGCACTTATTATCGATCCATTGCTCTTTCGCTTTCCTACATTTCCGAATAATTTCCCACTTGATCGCCTTATATCTTTGTTTCCCTATTTCATCTAACCTATTTTTATATTTTCGCCTTTCCTCTATTAGACTTACAATATGTTTTGTTATCCAGGGTTTCCTACTTTCATTCTGTTTATGACCCAAAATATCCCTAGCTGAGGAAACTAAACTATTTTTAATGCAATTCCATTCTTCCTCTATGTCCCTGACAATATTTTCGCCCGCGCCCTTTAGTACTTCGTTTATCTTTTTCTCGAACTTATCGCGCGTCTTTTAGTCTCTCTGGGTCAAGATACCTTCTTCCGCTTCGTTTTTTCAAAATCTTAAATTTAAGATTGGCCTTCATAACGACTATATTGTGATCACTATCTATATCTGCTCCTGGATAACTTCTACAATCCCTAACTTGATTTCTAAATCTTTGCCTAACAAGAATGTAATCTATTTGATATCTCCCTAGGTCTCCTGGCATCTTCCACGTGTAGCGTCTCCTAACATGATGGTGAAATAAAGTGTTCGCGACCGTTAAGTTATGTTTATCGCAGAACTCTATCAGTCTAACTCCCCTATCGTTCCTATTGCCTAATCCAAAGGGACCAACTATTCCGCCCTCTCGCCCTGTGCCTACCACTGCATTGAAATCTCCTATCATTATTAAATTTTCGTGTCCTCTCACAAAATCTATCACATGTTCAATATCACCCTGTGTATATTACTATAAAATTTTCGCAACAAAAATCTCCAACTTCTGGTCATCGCACTTCGCTGCTACCTACTATGTCTAATTCTAACCTGTCCATCTCTATTTTCATGCGCCTAACATTCTACGCTCCGACTCGAGAAATGTTACACTTTCATCTTTCTTGCATTCTGTTGACCAAATTCAACAAAATAACTGGATTTCACATTCCAGTTTTCTGAATTTTGTTTTGTCTATCGGTGGTAAATTTGGAAAAGTTTCGTTAAAAACTACATGTACAAGTTCTGCCAACAATGCTGTCGCACTTGTCATGTAAAACGAATAAATTAAAGGCTTCTTGATTTCTGTGTGTATTATGATTGTCCATAATAAATGTCCATTTTCAAATTTGCATTATAACGGCAACCCGATAAACTTCTATGAGCGGTGTGGAACACCTGTATATATAGATTTTTTTCCAATATGTATGATTTCTTTCTATATATCGAATTTATTTTCTATATGTCGAATATTTTTTTCTATACATAATGTAGGATTTCTTTTCTATATGTAGGATATTTTTCTATATATCGTTTTTTTCTATATATGTATGTATGTCGGATTTTTTTCTATATGTAGGATTTTTTTTCTATACATATATCGAATTTTTCGAAAGAAATATAATTTTATAATAATTTCGTGACCCTTAGGCATTTCCGTAATTAGTATTTTATGTAATTATTATTCAAACCAAAACTGTAATGTGCGTTATAATATTATATTAAATCTTATTATTCAGAAATTTTAAACTCCAGCTGTGACATAGAATACATGAAATTTATGTGAGAAATCCTTTCACATTATTATATACGAAAGTTCGTAAAATATATGCTACTCCAGGGAAGGAACTTCATATATTAATTTTCATTATTTTATTTCAAGTGTTAGACTTGGCTAAAGTTTGCGTAAATTAAGTAGTAAGTTGCAAGTAAGCGCAACAAACATGATTTCGTGGAGTTCACTGATTCCAAATTTATAGAGAATGATTTATTAAAAACTATGAAACATTTTTTTTAATTTAGTCATTGCAATTTACAATCTACATCATTAGAGTATTTAGTAAATTTGTTGACATTCTTTGGCAAGAAAGGGAAGCGTCCATTGACGTTTCACCTTATACCGTGTGTAACAGGAGCATGGTACACCCTCATTTTTTCTTTATTTTTGAAGATAAATTTTTGCAACTTGGCACACCGTATGTACTGAGTAAACGTCAGGTTTTGACACAAACAAGGAAATTTTCACACTTCCGGTTTTAGCGGAAATGGTGCCTACTTTTGAATTTCAAATGGGACAACCTGTATATTATTGAATTTTTGGACTCTACATAATTTTCTGAATGCATTAGTACCATGTTTTATTTGTTTTTAAATTTTCAAAGCCCCCTTGCAGGTTCTTAGCATTTGATGAAAACAAAATTAAAATGCCTATTTTTAATTTTTGATGGACTGTAATTTCAGATGTTCTTGTCCTAGATGCAAACTGGTCATATCAGATGATTCCTTATTAATAGTAGCCTTGAATGGTACCTTGGTACCAATATGGTTCCATTTGAAAAAAATGAGTTTTGCCCAAAAAATTATTTGGAGAACTTTGTTTAAGCACGAATCACATTATTTAGCATTTCCAACGCAATTCCGTTTTTTATGGCATTGCCTGGGTCTATTAGAATAAATTGGAACAGTCATGGCACACTTAAATGACAAAATTAAAATTAGATTTTAAAAAAGTCTAAGACTTGAAATGTCGCAAATGTCAGAAAATTATGTAGAATCCAAAAAGTCAATAGCTTATAGGTTGTCCCATTTGAAAATCAAAAGTTGGCAACACTTCCGCTGAAACCGGAAGTGTGAAAATTTCCTTGTTTGTGTCAAAACTTGACGTTTACTCAGTACATACGATGTGCCAAGTTTCAAAAATTTATCTTCAAAAATAAAGAAAAAAGGGGGGGTGCACCATACTCCTGTTACACATGGTATATCACTAAACTTTAGTGTTGCTGAAGAAGGTCTACTGGCAAAAATTAATTCAATCTTCTGTTGGTCGGTTCGTCCAAATACCTATAGATTTCCTAACAGTTCGCATCGATGTCCTACAAGTCGCCGCTGGTAGTTAGCTGATGTGGTTCGTACCTCTTCTGTTATGAGTGGGATTTATAGATCCCTATGCAAAATTTGATTGATTTGATCACACGGAGTGTCTTACTTTGGAATCTCTGTATTATCTGCAAGTAAGATGGTTTTGTGCAGCCCCAAAGTTGAAGACCGTATGACCAGATGGGTTTTAACATTGTTTTGTACAGGAGAACTTTATTCTTGACTGATAACTTCGATTTACGACCCATAAGCCAGTACATCTGCCTGAATTTGAGATTAGTTGTCGTTTCGACTGAATATGTTTTTGCCATGTTAGTCGTTGGTCTAAGTGCAAACCAAGGTGTTTAACATCCAGTTTTACAGGTATAGGAACTCCATTGACTGTTACTGGAGGGCAGATGCTGGTGCGTGTAGTGAATGTTGCCTGGACGGATTTGGTTTGATTTGTTTATATTCGCCATCTGTTATACGACTCGTTAAGTTGATCAAGGTGGGTTTGTGTGTTTTCTGAGGCTGTGGTGGGATTATCGTGTGTTGATAGGATAGCAACGTCGTCGGCGAATGCTGCAATCATAGTGTTGTCTGTTTCGGGTAGGTCTCTAGTGTATATGAGATAAAGGAGTGGCCCCAACACGCTACCTTGTGGCACACAAGATCTTGTTATGAAAATAACCGGAGAATAAGTGATTGTATTTTACTGAGAAGTTTCTGTCAGTAAGATAGGATTTTAGGAGCAAGTAATAATTATTTAGGCCAGTATGCCACACCTTATCGAATGCCTGAGTCATCTAGGAATACTTCGTGGCAGAATTTCTTTTCCTAGATACTTTCAGCTATTTGATTCACAATTCTATGGGCTTGGTGTACTGTTGACATGTTTTCTCGAAAGTATTCAAGTATCTTACTAGGAATTGGTAGAAGGCTTATTGGTCTATAGGATGATGTTTGATGGGGTGGTCTTCCAGAAGTACTGATGATCCAGTATTTCTGCATACTTTCACAAGATAGAAAAGTAACAGAGACTAAGGATTCTATTATAAACTAGCGGGTCCGGCAGACGTTGTCCTGCCCGACATTAAAAAAATTTCCATAAAAAAATTCCTAGAACCCGATTGCAGCGCTACCTACCGGGTCTAATTGTGAATGTAAACCATCCAGAGACCCACTCAAACATACACAAAAAAATTCATCAAAATCGGTCCACCCGTTCAAAAAAACTCCTGGAACCCGATTGCAGCGCCATCTACCGGGTCCAATTGTGAATGTAAACCATTCAGGAACCCACTCCAACATACACAAAAAATTTCATCAAAATCGATCCAGCCGTTCAAAAAAATTCCTAGAACCCGATTGCAGCGCCACCTACCGGGTCCAATTGTGAATGTAAACCATCCAGGTACCCAATCCAACAAACACAAAAAATCCATCAAAATCGGTCCAGCCGTTCAAAAAAACTCCTGTAACTCGATTGCAGCGCCATCTACCTGGTCCAATTGTGAATGTAAACCATTCAGGGACCCACTCCAACACACAAAAAATTTCATCAAAATCTGTCCAGCCGTTCAAAAAAAATCCTAGAACCCGATTGCAGAGCCACCTACTGGGTCCAATTGTGAATGTAAACCATCCAGGGGCCCACTCCAACCCACACAAAAAATTTCATCAAAATTCATCAAAATCGGTCCAGCCGTTTTTAAAAAAATTATTAGAACCCGATTGCAGCGCCACCTACCGGGTCCAACTGTGAATGTAAACCATCCAGGGACCCACTCCAACATACACAAAAAAATTCATCAAAATCGGTCCACCCATTCAAAAAACTCCTGGAACCCGCTTGCAGCGCCATCTGCCGGGTCCAATTGTGAATGTAAACCATTCAGGTACCCAATCCAACAAACACAAAAAAATCCATCAAAATCGGTCCAGCCGTTCAAAAAAACTCCTGGAACTCGATTGCAGCGCCATCTACCTGGTCCAATTGTGAATGTAAACCATTCAGGGACCCACTCCAACACACAAAAAATTTCATCACAATCGGTCCAGCCGTTCAAAAAAAATCCTAGAACCCGATTGCAGAGCCACCTACTGGGTCCAATTGTGAATGTAAACCATCCAGTGGCCCACTCCAACACACACAAAAAATTTCATCAAAATCGGTCTAGCCGTTTAGGAGGAATTCGGTGACGTACAGACTGTCAAACGCGCGAAGTTAAAATAGTCATTACGTTTTCTCAAATTTTCCAATTTTCTGGGCAATTTTCTTAATTTTCCGTTCCGTAAGAACCTTCTACACAGTACTAGAAACCACAAAAAAAAGATGAATGAAATCGGTTAAGTCGTTCTCAAGTTATGGCGTGACCAAGGGAAATAGGGATTCATTTTTATATATACAGGATGGGCCAATAGTGCGTAGTCGGTCCATATCTCTGATTCTATTGAAGATATCAACATGAACCCCAGGAACCTTCTGTTAAAATTATTTTGATGTTTACAGGATGTTCACGTGCTACGTACCAAACCAAAGTTATGTTTTTTCAAATGGAATGCCCCACATTTGTTTGCATATTTGGATACCCATAAAATTTCATGAAAGTTGATATGCTACATGGTGGGGTTTAGAGTATGCGTTGTTAAGATATGGCTATTTTAGTACCAATGCGAACCCAAATTTGTGGTGCTACTGACTTCTGCTGGTCATAGATAACTCTGATTTTTTTATTGCACTAGGTTCAGAGGACACTCTTTGTAAAATCCATTAACACTTTTTTCAAAATAGTTCACATTTACAGAGTGGCCAAATTGCGCAAAATGGAGCTTTTCTCAAAAATGTTAAATGGAACACATACTATATTATTTGCAAGTTTCATAGCCAGTTTATTAAGCTTTTCACTAATGTAGATATTGGCAGGTCTGCGACTGATAATTTAGACAGAAATAAAGATTGAACCTTAAGAACTGAGATTTTTGCCGTAATTTTGTATCATTTTTGGAGAATTTCCGCCATTTTGCTACCCAAAACTCAGAAAAATGATTACACTTTGTTTTTACAGAAAATTTAGCGAATAGAGTTTACACCGGCACAAGAAATCTCATTGTAAGTTTACTTCTTGAAAGGACGGTTTTCTTCCATAGCACTCCTTCTTTTAATTTATACTACTTAGGTTTAATAAGTTACCATTTATTTAAGAATATGACCATGGAGAAGCAATCTGGCGATGAAATTTTTTGTCTCAATGTGAAATCAACTTTCAAAAACAAAATGGAAATCATATTTTGTGTTTTGGGCGCTAAATTATGGGAGAAACGAATAAACTACCGGTAAAATTACTATAGTTCTTTTCAGATATCTTGGCGTGTGTGTGCAGTAATCTGCGCATTACGTTCATATGTCTTTCTCCCTTTTGTAAAATGGATTTGTTGAATTTTAATTGCTGCCGTAAGATGACTTGAGAATATTCTCACGTTTCTGTATTTGATCTCACTCTGTCTTACTATGGTTGTGTGAAACAAAATGGTTTCAGTATTAATATGCTTATTTTGCAATATCCAGTGGTCACCAAGCAATTTATTAAAAATTATTGCCTTTCAAGTATAACTGTCAGTTTGAGTGTCAGGTGTAAAGATGCCTGGAAATGTTTTACCAAACAGAGTCGAGAAGTTTTACGAAATATTTTTGAATACTTTACTCGAGAGAAGGAAAATAATGGTCCCCTATTGCCTTTAACTTGTGACCAGGAGCGATTGGCCGATGCATCAAAAATAAGTCTACCCTGCGTGTCGCGCATAGTTGGACAGGAATAACGAGGTTTGTCTGCTGCAGCGCCCGGAAAAAGGTAGAGCAAATCAAAATTAAAAAGTGAAGATGTAACTGATGCTATTTATTCCATGAAAGAAAAGAAATAACACATTACATTAAACATTTTAAATAACAAATTAAAAACAAAACAAATAGTGCGGATATTTCTGACACAAGTTTGTGGCGTTTATAACCAATAGCAGATTTAAGTACAAACTAGAAAATAACCGGTGTCTATTGTGTAAACGGGCTAATGTTGTGGGTAAAAGAATACATTTCTTGAGGGAAAACGTCAAACTCAAAATGCTCATTGCCGTGTGCCGTGTCCAGAGTCGGCGGTTCCTAGCAACAGCAAAATTTTGGAAACTACTGAACTGCTGGCGGTTGCTTGGATAATCGGATATGACAGCGCAAACGCCAACAAATCTGAAAAATACTATACATTTTAAACCGTCAGTCGCAGACCTAACAATATCTACATCAATCAAAAGCTTAGTAAACTGTCTATCAAATATGGAAATAATATATATGAATATGAATATGAATTTTTTAAGAAAAAATGCATATTGCGTAAGCTGTCCACCCTGTATGATATTAAGTTTTGTGATAAAAGTACTCAAGAATTTTACAAATAGAGCAGTATGTGAACCTAGTCCAATAAAGAAATCTTAAATAGCTTCGACCAGTCAGCAGTTCCTCAAAGTTGGGTCCACACTGGCACTAAAATGGTAATATCTTAAAATCACTCACTCTAAACCCCATCGTGCAGTACACCATCTTTCATACAATTTTATTGGGAATTCAAATATGCAAACAAATGTGGGGCGTTCCATTTAAAAAAACATAACTTTGGTTTGGTGCTCGGAGTGTGAACACCCTGTATACACCAAAATAATTTTATCGGATGCTTTGCGGGGTTCTCAACATACATGTAAAGTTTTATTTTGCTACCTTGAATAGAACCAGAGATATGGGCCGACTACACGCTATTGGCCCACCCTGCATAGATTGTTCATACAAAAATACTAAAATCGCGATTAAAAAATGGGGGGTGGGGGTAGGAGGGTGAAAAATACTTTACGACCTATTCTCATACCTACCAAATGTACAAAAAAAATTCAATTATTTGGATATTGCTCATACAAAAATTCTAAAATCGCAATTAAAAAATGGGGGGTTGGGGGTAGGAGGGTGAAAAAACTTTACGACCTATTCTCATACCTACCAAATGTACAAAAAAAATTCAATTGTTTGGATATTGTTCACACAAAAATGCTAAAATCGCGATTAAGAAATGGGGGGTGGGGGTAGGAGGGTGAAAAATACTTTACGACCTATTCTCATACCTACCAATTGTACAAAAAAAAAATCATAAAAATCGGTCGAGCCGTTTCGGAGGAGTGCGACCACAAACACCGTGACACGAGATTTTTATATATTAGAAGATAGATGATTGTGAGGAGGACAACGGCTTTACGAGGTGGCTTTTTTAGGACTAGACCGGTTATTAGGTCGTATCCTGGAGTTTTGCGGCTGTTGAGTTTGGTTATCTCAGCTTTGACTTCAGCCATACTTATAGAATTTAATGGTAGCGACATTTGACACGGCGTGTCGAGGAATTCCACGACTTCATTATCCATAATACCAGGTGTTGCATCAGCAAGCCGAAAGGCATTATGTAGATGGTCTGCGAAAGCTTCTGCTTTTTCTTTATCGGAGCGGGAACATTCGTTGTTGGATTTCCTTAATGGTGCCACTGGGAGTGTTGGTCTTTTAAACTTCTTTGTGGTCTTCCACAGGCTGTGATCAACGGCAGAAAAGTTTCGAATATATATGTATCAAATGTGGAATTTTGAACCTACAAATAATTATATTAAAACCCGATAAAAGCAATAAGACAGTAATTATGAACTCCATAGATTACAAAAATAAACTTTATGAACTATTAAATGATCGATCAACATATACAATTATCCCTAAAGATCCTAGTCTTACAAAATAAAAATAATAATTTTGTTGCTAAATTACTTGATGACGGTAACATTCACCCAAAACTCAGTAGCAAACTTAAAATTCAAAATTCTCTACCTCCCCGGATATATGGCCTACCAAAATTACACAAAACTAATATTCCTCTCAGACCAATTGTTCCTTATATTCAAAACCCATTTTATAATTTATTATCAAAATTTTTAGCTAACATTCTTTCCAACATCATAGGGCAAAATGACTTTATATCAAAGACTCCTGGTCTTTTAAAGAAAAAACTGAAAATTTCTATATCCCTGAAAATGTCAGTTTAATTTCTCTCGATGTAGTTTCACTTTACACAAATATACCATTAGGTCTTGCAATTTCTACTGACAAAAAATTGGAATAGAATTGAACCTTACACATCTCTCACATTAAATAACTTCATCACTGCAATTGAACTTACTCTAACATCTACGTATTTTAAGTTTAAAGATTCAGTTTACAAACAAATAATGGCTGTGCCATGGGCCTCCAATGTCTAGCTCCATTGCTCAGTTACTTTTAGAAGATTTAGAAACAACAGTTATTCCTAAATTATCTTTCAATTTACAATTTTTTGTTAGATATGTGGATGATTGTTTAACTGCTGTTCCTCCATACAAATATAACGAAATTCTTAATAAAATTAATAACTACTATCCTAAATTACAATTTACTATTGAAATTTCAACAAAAGGTCAAATATTTTTTTTTCATATTTAACTGAATGGTACACTAAATCAACTTGGTCTGGCCGTTATATTTGTTTTAATTCTGAACAACCCACTTGCCACAAAAAGAGTATTGTTATGTGTCTAGCTGACTGTGCAATTAAACTCTCCAGCCCACAATATAGAAAATTCGCAATAAAAAAGTATTAAATTGTTTAATAAAAAATAACTATCCTAAAAATTTCATTATGAAAATGATAAAAAATAGAATCCATCAACTTTACAATAATAATACCGATAGCAAAAAACCGAAAGAAAATAAAAATTACATTTCATTACCATATATTAAAGGCATGTCACAAAATATTAATAAATTATTGGTAAAATACAACTTACAAGTATCACACCAAAATTATAACAACTTAAAATTTTTGTATTCTAATAATTATTTAAAAACACCCATTCCTAAACTAACGAAAACGCATACTGTATACAACATTAAATGTAAAGACTGTGAAAAAACATATGTTGGTCAATCTAAAAATCATTTAGAAACCAGACTAAAACAACACAAATACAAAAACAGGAATTCAGCAATAAGTAAACATATGAAAAACAGCAATCATACTTTTGAATTTAACGACACCAAAATTTCAGAACGAGAAAAATATTAAAATCTCTTCTATTTTCAGAAATGATCTATATAAAAAAGAGCAAAACTCTATTAATGATAGAACAGATATACAAAATTTAAGTCAAATTTACTGTAATATAATAAAATAAATCATACTCTCTGCTTTGAGAAAAAAAATTGTTTTGTTCTTGTCAAAAGTTTTTATTGACAATGTTTTTATACCAAATAAATCTTGACAAAGCCCCCAACGCTGGCGAAACGTCTATTTTATACTGTTTATTTGCATTATATGCTAGAAATTCACAAAAAATTGAAATATGTTAACTATAAAACATGGAAATTTTAATAATTATAATATATAAGCATATAGTCCCTTGCAACTAAGCATTTTAGAAACCATAAGAGATTTAAACCACAATAATTATTGTTGTTCCCATGAAAGGTACAATTAAAAATAAAAATTTTATGTAAAAAAAATGTTTTTTATTTCTCCATTTTAAGGGAGAATATCTCGGCAGGGGAAGGTCGTAGGAGAAAACTTTATATGAACTTGGGGTATTATTTTCGTGTAATCTATACGCACCCGAGAGATTTCCCATCTTCACCGGGACACCCTGTATATTCTGGCAAATAAATATATGTATTTCAGGATACCCAAAGAAAATTTCTAACTTAAAATAATCAGTACCGATACCAATGGAATTTTTTGATACTAAGATCTCTAATTCCCATCATTTTGGTTCTTCCTTTATGGAAATTTGAATTTACGTAAATTGTTCCTTATCCAGTCGATTTAATTTAAGTGCTAAAAATTTTACTCGTTCAAATTGCGTAAGATAGTCTTTCACCATTTTTATTGCCAGATAAGCAGGTGTTATCTTCCCAATAAAAAATGTGTTAGAAGTTTATCAATATTGCATGTTTTCGAATGTGCATGGAAAACCGTATACTACTAGTTTTGCCCTTTTGGGACTCATCAGTACGGTGCTTTCCCGCGGCCTCGGATAGATACAGACCTACCTACTGATTTTGAATGGATGCGATAGTAGTTCGAATTCTGCTGCGTTAGTAAAGCTTGCTCTTCCGGGGAATACAAATTTTTTAGCGAAAGTTCTTCGATCTGCCAAAATTTATTTAAAGATTTCTGGAGAGCATTTTGGGTTGATAAGTAGCAAACAATATTTTGGACATTGGAATTGCATTTACCGGATGCTATCCAGCCAAAATGGGTTTTCTGGAATGACGGTTGGTTAGTTGATTGTTTTATGTGACCAATACATAATAATCTACAAAAAATTCAGGCCCAATTAGTATATCAATTTCACTGGGACAATAAAAATGTGGGTCTGCTAATTTTATGCTCCTAGGAATTTGTAAATCATTAACATTTATTGAAATAGTTGGTAATTTCTCAGCTATGTTATCTAATACTAAACATTCAATTGTTTCATTAAATCCGTTAAATCTGGAGGCTATTTTTACTTGCGTGACATGGGAAGCATTATTTGTGGATTGACTTGTGCCCAAAATTGGAATACAAGAATACTTTAATTTTAATTTCAGTCTCTTAGCTAAGGACACAGTAATAAAATTGGATTGGGAACCATTATCTAGGAGAGCGCGACACTGGCGATTATTTCCAGCAGCATCGCTTATATTTATTATAGCCGTAGATAAAAGTACTTGGTACGTACGTATTAGTATAAAAACATACATTATTAATACGGTCTTGAGAAGTATGTGGCATGGATGCTATAGAAATGCGATCTTGGTTGATCTGATTGGAAGAGTCAGTCTTACTGGTAGTTGGTGAATTATTATTATTGGGGGCGTCCAAATGCAACAAGGTATGATGATTTTTGAAGCACCTTTTACATTTTTTGTGGGAAGGGGATTGTGGTGGGAAGTGATTTGTCGTAAAACAATTAAGACATAAACGTTTTGCCTTAAGAGCTACAATACGCTGCTCAACTGGCATTTTTTTGAATTTGGTACATTGATAAATCAAATGATTTTGATTACACATCTCACAAGTACGAGGATTGGTTGTGAGATGGGAATGAGTGACCTTTATGGAAGGCTTAACATTTTTCGGCAAGGAAATGACATTACCTGCCCGATGTGTTGGAGCCTCAAGAGTTTGACATTTCTTATTTAGGAAATCAACTAATTGTTTAGCTGTCGTCATATCATTATTATTCAGGGTGCTTTCCCATTCCTTGGCTGTATTGGAATGTAGTTTAGATAAAATTATTGACACTAATAAATCATCCCAAGACTCAGTGGGGCGCTTAAGAGCTTGTAAAGCACGAATATTTCTTTGGTAATTATCCTAAATTTGGCGGAGACCAGACTGCGATTCTTTATTAATCGAAGGCATATCAAGTAAAACCCTAATATGATTTTGTATTATTAGCCGCTTATTGTCATATCTCTCCTTAATCCAGTTCCATGCGACGGAGTAGTTGTTAGAGGAAATTTCTAACGAATGGAGAAGAGTCTTGGCATCACCACTAAGTGAAGATTTTAGGTAATGGAATTTTTGTACATTTGGAATTGAGTTATTTGGGTGTATCATGGAGTTAAATTAATGGATCATGAAATGGGTAAAACTCTTCATACCTAGGCATCGGAAAAGTTAGGTAAATCAATACGTGGAAGTCTCACTTGACACTCTAATTGACCGTTGCTTGATTTAACTGATTCGTTATTAGAAATCAAGCGCGGAAAAAGATGTGCCAGAAATTGGAGGTGTATTACTTGAAATTAATAGACGATCAGCCTTGGAACAGAGTTCGTAATAAATAGTTTCAAAGTTTTCGGTAACAATATTATGATCTTCAGTAGGATTGAAATTTGCAATTTCGCACTGAACTTCTTCAAACTGTTGTAAGGCTGCCTGAAAGTTATCTAAACGCCGTTTTAATTGACATTCGTCAATATCTTGCTGATCTAAGATGTTTAAATAACTTTCGAAACGGGTTGCAGCTGCCTTAAATTGGCCTTGTTTAATAATAAGATTTTTGAGCTCATCGTTTTCAGCGCCTTGAGATATGTTTGGCAAAATGGATTTTACAAATGAAATAACAGAACAAGGAAGAATGGAGACTCACACCTTGGTAACAACACCGTGTCGTAATTGGCAATTTCTCAGCTACTTGGACAATGAGTTGGAGCCTTGGAACCTCAGTTGGCTTACCACCGAGAAAACTAGCACTTGGATGTAGTCACTTGGAAACTATCACTTGGAAGTTAGTACTTGGTTGTGGTGACTTGCAAAACAACACTCGAGAGCCGGAACTTGGATGTGGTGACTTGAAAAATATCACTTGGTAGTTATCACTTGGATGTGATCACCTGGAGAATATTACTTCTCAGATATCCGGCTTGAAGGACCAAAAAATGTATCCTATTTTACTTTAAGGAACGTTTATTTTCTCTTGGACATTTGGATTCGTTGTTATTGGAATAAGTAGCACTTTTTATACAACTAAATTTATTTAAATTGAGCAGGCACTACATAACACTATTGACTTCTATTTTAACAAACTAATACAATTAAACAAAACAATTAATACAATTAATACAATTAATACAATTAAACAAAACAGTAGTGTATTACCAAAAATTCGCGGAATTGGTAATACACACTTATAAACGTTGGAATTTGGAAATCGGCTATCTATCGACTATATTACGACAAATATCTTAGGACAACTGTATGGCGATTATATTAAATTTAGCTCGGCTGCCTCTTTTATTTCCTTCCCTGATCTATCACAACATTAACTCGCCAACCTATTTCCTTTCTAAGTGGCTAACGAGGGAATTCAGCGCATTACCCACATCTCCGGAAAGTTTTTCAGTAGCGAATTCTTTAGAGTTTATCAATAAAATTAAAAATATAGTCCTTGATGAGGGTGAGGTGTTGGTTTCTTTCGATGTTGTGTCGTTGTTTCCAAGTGTACCTATACCTACCACGCTTGCATACTTGGAGGAGCTACTGACTGAAAATGAAGTTGATAAAATTAAAGTGGATGAATATTTAAAATTGACCTCATAATGTATGTCCCAGAATTGTTTTCAAATCAATGGTAAGTTTTTTGAACAGCAGGAAGGAACTACTATGGGCAATAGTTTATCTCCGTTTTTGGCTAATTTGTTAATGAGTAGATTTGAAGTGTTTTTCAAAAAAGATAGTGAGTACTTCCCTCGAGTGTGGTTGATACTTTATGTGGATGATGTGTTCGCTGTTTTTGATACCAAGAGAAGCAAGATTGATGATTTCTTAGATAATTTAAATTCGCTTTTTAATAGTGTTAAATTCACCTGCGAAATGGAACAAAATGGTTCAATTCCTTTTTTGGATGTCTTGGTTGTCAGGAACGGCATCGGACGCTTGGAATTTGATGTGAAGCTCCATGTAGAACCCTACCAGATCTGCAAAACAAGTCGGACGTAATTTGGAACACTATGAACCAACGATATGTACCTACAAAATCTTTTTGATGGTATACCAGGGCGAATTCAAGTTGTAATAAAAGCAAAAGGGGGAAATACTCGATATTAAGAACTAATATTCTGATAAAAATGATTCTTCATAATTCTTTTAAATAAATTGTCACATAAAAGTTTTTACCTATAATTTTTTACACCTGCATACTTATACTGTAATTACTCCTACCAAACCTGACTCCGAACCTTGTACTATATTGCTTTAACACTACTTTAAACCTGTGAACCCATTTTATACACTTGTGCATCCTTTTGATAATTTTTTTTAAAGAATATTAAGCAAACATGATGCGATAATTTTTGTAAATGTCACTCTAAATTTAGCTCCGAAAATTTTAATAAATTATAGATAAAACTAAAACAATAACATACATGAATGCTTAAATTAAAAATTAAAATGGATATGGAATATTAATTGAGAAAATTGAAAATTTGTGGTTATTTATGAAACTGGAAATTTGAAGTTCAAGACATTATAAAACATTCAAAACATAATTATGACTCGGACTTGGGGCGAATATAATGGTGTTCTCTAATCTTTTCTGCTTTTGTACTTTTCTGTGCTTTACAAAGACGATTTTCTATTTATAATCGAACATGTTAAATACCACTTGCCATGAGCTAATACACAGTGTTCTCCACACTTTGCTCCTAATGTTATCAAATGAAATCTGTAAATTAAATATTTAAGGTAGGTATTTTTAGTTTTCTTATGAAACTTTCAATGTTTGCATTTTATTTGAAAAGATATTTTAAACAAAAAAGATCGAAAAATACAGTTGAATCTCATACTGCATAATAATACTTAATAATAACAAATACTGTAGAATGTGTTTATACAAGATGACGGGCTGTGAACAATTTGGTACTAGAAATCTGCAGAAGCATAAAATCTGTAGTTCGATTCCCATCCATCATCATTGGAGATGAAATGTAGAGGGTAGAAACGAGACCTAGAGCTCTCGATCATTCTAATTGAAACCGGAGCCTCGACTCGTCGTAATGAGTGGCTTGAACTAACCCAGCCCAGAAACTGCGATTCTTGCGATGGCCCCGCAGAGGATAATTATCCCGTATGGGAGTTTACTTAAATACACCAATCGATTAAAAGTATCATTCCAAATATTCGACTTGATATGACAGGTCTTTCAGTTTTTATTCATATAAATGATTTATAATAAAATATCTGCGCCAACTAGCTTTGTGCCAAACTTAACTTTGAAAAATATATCTACTTTTCTGAAAATATACTGCAATGTAAACTTCAACCGGGTTATTTTAATTCTTGAATTCAGATATACTATACAGATTCATCTTCTAGTAATATATCTATATACATAAACTTTTAAATTACGTTACTACAGTCCCGACTCGGGACCCAGGTCATCCCAACTCACGGATACCTGACCGATTCCATTTTTGAAACAGAGCACTTATATCTGCAGGAAACTTGACACATGCATTCTATGTAAAAAAGGCAATGCAAAAGTGTAAGAAAAAAAACAACCTCTACGGAAGGCGACCCCATCCAGCCCAAAGACATCAAACTACTAACTCTATGCGATACGTCATACTCACAGACTCTGCTGCCGGTGTTCACCAACTAACGAAGTACTTAAACGAAAGTATAACGTATATACAATGATTACGTTGTTCGGGACTGGACCTGGATCCAGAATTGGGACTCTCGTCACCCTTTCCTCTATCAACGGCGACAAGTTATAGCTTATATTTCGCCCGTGATTTTATAATTATTATTCTTACACAATTTGCACTATTTCTTTAGTGTTATCTTTTATACCTACTTAAACGTCAAATTATGTTAGTATGGTTATGATTATATATATACGGACATAATTAAATAACGTCTTTTCAAAAGGTCATAAAGTTAGCGGGAAACAGTACTTTATCTCACTAGATCCGTCATCATCATAAGGTTCTTAGTCCGAAGACTAGTTGGACGCGTACCTCAATCCTTTTCCATCCTGAGCTAACCTACGCATTTCCCTAAAAGTAGAACATCCTACATCCCTAAGTATTTGAGAGCAGTAGTCTAATCTAGGCCTACCCCTACCCCTTTTTATTCCTATCTCTCACTGTAGTAGGTATGTCCCGAACTATTCTTTTGTGTCCTACCATCCTCTATCTCTCCTATTCTTTATTGTCTTCCATACCTTTCGCTTTCCTCCAACTCTTTCTAATACCGCTCTATTGCTAACCTTATCCATCCACGGTATATCTTCATCATGTGTCTGTAGCACCACATTTCAATCGCTTCCACTCTTTTTCGATCCGCATCTCCTATTGTCCAAGTTTCGCACCCGTATAACGCCGTACTCCATACATACGTCTTTAAGAATCTCTTCAGAGTTTCTACGTTAACTGTTACCGGGCATAACAGTTGTTTCTTTTTGTTAAACGCAACTCGGCCCTGCGCTATTCTTTGTTTTATATCTTTAGTGCTCCTACAATCTCGAGTTATTTTAATTCCTAAATAGCAGAATTCCGCGACTTCCTCTATGTTCTCATTTCCTATTTGTATTTCAGTTTTAGTTTTATTTTCACACCTCTAGGCATACTTTTTACTTATTATCCTGTTTACATAGCAAAATAGTACCTACATACCAAAATGTTGGTTTTCTTTTTATTGATTTTCATGCCGTAGCCCTCTGTCAAAACTGCTTCCATTTCATTCAAAGCCATTTCTAATTTTTCTTTTATAGATGCTAACACTGCTATATCATTCGAGAAGTTGAGCACGTTAATAGTTTCACCCTGTACATTAATCCCTGCGGCTGTTCTGTCCTTAACAACTCTGTTTGTGACCCAATAAATCTCTAGCTGCAGAACCTAAACCATTTTTAATGTAATACCATTCTGACTCTACGTCACTAACAGTATTTTCATCCGCGCCATTCAGTACATCATTCGTTTTTTTTCACTGCATTGCACGAATCACGCTTTTAGTTTCTGGAGGTCAAGGTGTCTCCTACCATTTCGTTTTTTCAAAATCTTCAATTTAAGTTTAGCCTTCATAACCACTATATTGTGATCACTATCTATATTTGCTCGCGGATAGCTTCTGCAGTCCCTAATTTGATTTCGAAATCTTTGCCTAACAAGAATGTAATCCATTTGATATCTCCCTAGGTCTCCTGGCATTTTCCATGTATAGCGCCTCCTAAAATGATGTTGAAATATAGTCTTCGCGACGGTTAGGTTATGTTTATCGCAAAAATTTATCAGTCTAACTCCCCTGTCGTTCCTATTACTTAATAAAAAGGGACCGATCATTCTATCTTCTCTTCCTGTACCTACAACTGCATTAAAGTCTCATACAATTATAAAATTTTCATGCCCCTTCACAGACTCTAGTACATATTCGAAATCGCTATAAACTGCCTTTACAGACTCATTACTATAATAATTAGATGTGGGCATATACAGATACCTGCATTATTACTGTCTTTACAGGTTTCAAATTTAACCCAACCATAACTACAATGTCACTTTTCTCTAAAAAAATTTGTACGCTCTGCCCTATTTTCTTTATCATAACAATTCCTACTCCCAAATTTCATCCTATAGACCCTGTGTGTATTACTCTAAAATCTCCGGCCCAAAAGTCTCCAGCTTCTGACCATCGCACCTCACTGATACGTACTATGTCTAAAGCTAACCCATCCATCTCTGTTTTCCTACTTGTTTCATGCTCCTAACATTTCAGTACCTACCCGCCTGGAGATCCGAATGTGGGATTATTTTACCTCCGGAATATTTTACTCCGGAAGGTGTCATCATGAAATTTTAGTACACTGGCCTAGGGAAAAAAATAATGTAGTGGTTTCCCGTTGCCTTTTCCACATCGCAGAGTGTGAATATCACAGTGCCAAACTGACCTCTGACTTCTGACTACTGAAAGAGCTGCTGCCCTCTTTCAGGGACTTGATTTAGTCTGTTTTCTCAATAACACCCCCCCAATATGGTTAAACCTATGGTTTTGCCATCCCACCCGTTTCATTATTAGTACTGGAATTGCGTCAAGGTACAAGTCCGTTGGGATAGCACTAGCTCCATAATGCGTGTTTTTTTTGAACATCAAAACATGGCAATGAATTGACAAGAAATTCACAATAAGCCAAAAATGTATATTTTTCAGTGTGAAAGTTATAGGGCAAGCCAGTGGTAAGGTAGTCTGATTTGCCCTATATATTTACAACCGATATCTACACCAAACCCGACCTATATTAGGTATTACTCTTGGTTTAGTATAGAACATACGGGTAGTCATTCCGGGAACCGATTTTCGTCGCCTTCTGCCGTAGACTTCGTTCTGTATACGCTTCTGCAGAAGTGGACAACTTGTTGAGAATCGCTCGTTCATAGCATTAGCTCATTGAAACGGAATGAAATAACAAAACAGTTTTTCGTTAATATAATGTTGCATCTGATTAATTTATAAAGGCTGTGACGAAGTAGGTATACCTGTATAAATTGTTTAGTTCTGTATCTCCTGCTGGAGGAACAGTAATTTGTTGTGAAAATTCCGCCACATTTTTCGATTAAATGCAATTGTAATCAGTGGTACTGCACCGTTCGAACAACTACTCCTCGGGCAAATATCCCGCCAGGCATTGAATTATAGAAGTAAACCCAGAGTTTTTGTACTACGAGACTTCACAAAATGCTACCCCGCCTAAGGTGGATATGAAGCAGTTATAATGTGTCTCCATGTACCGGGTGTCCAAATAAGAAAGGATGCCGGCCATATCTAAGGAACCGTTCATGGTACAGCTATGGGAAAGAAAAAATAATAATAAAAGTTGCCAAGAGAAATCGCTGGAAATTATTTTCAAGTTTCTAAGTTTGCTGCTAGAGGGCGTAATAGTCATAGTCGATAAAAAAAACGTGGTTTTCTCTAAAATATACCAAGATAAAGTAGATAAAAAATACGAATATTGCAATCTTGAATATATTTTGTATAATTTTGGTTTACCACTTCTTGCTCTAGGTCATCAAATAGCAGTGGAGGGGGAAGGGGAGCACCTGGTTGTGAAGATGCTTGTAACTTCGGTTTGATTTAACCGAATTTAGCAAACTTAGTCTCGTTCAAAAGAGCTATCTTCCTTTAATCAGATACTTTTATAATTTAAGTCATTTTTGTTCTGTAGTGATCGCTAGAGGGTGTTGTTTGAAAGATCAGCAAACTTTCAGATTTTCTTGAAAATTTTAAATGGAACGGTATAATAATTATAAATTAATTAAAAAGAGGGCAAAATAACGAGAGAAACAGTGAAAACCGCACATTGATATTTTTTTTCTAACCGGAGATATGGACAAAAGAGTTTTAGGGGCTGGAGGGCGGGTTAATTATTAACCTTTATACATGCCACCGAATATAAAAGACATTCTCAAAATATCATAATCATTAAAATTATATGTTGCTTCTTCGTGGCCGTTTTAAATGTGGAAATTATAATTTTTTAAAGCAAAAACCTAAGTTTTAGGTATTAAAATATACTCTAGTAAATTGCAATATTTATTCTGAATTCTTAAGAAGATAACCCCATACGCCAAAAGACACAGTCATTAAACTCGACACATATTTCGCTGACAAAGTCAGCATCCTCAGGGGTGTGCTCTGTAACTGTCTTTTGGTGTGTGAGGTTAATTTACATATTAAGAATTCATAGTGAATTTACGTCAAAGTTACTGATCCAACCACTGTGTGCGCAATATATTTATAAAACAAGCTGGCGTTGAAACAAAAAGATTCAGCACAATGTCAAGTGTTTGATATTTACAAATGTCTTAAATTTTCGGAAGATGGGAGACTTTCTCCAAACTATAGTAAAAGCAATTTTATCATATTTGTATAATTTTTATATTGGCATCAAAGCATACACAAGTTTATCACTACTACACAATAATTGCAAATTTTGAACCGGGCGTTACCAACAATTTTTGCCCCTATCCTCCAAATCCTAACACTAATTTGTTTATATCTCCGGTTAGAAAAAAGATATCAATGCGCGGTTTTCACTGTTCCTTTCATCATTTTATCCTCTTTTTAACTAGGTTATAATTATTATGTCATTCCATTTAAAATTTTCAAGAAATATTGAAAAGTTTGCTGGTCTTTCAAACAGCGCCACCTAGCGATCATTACAGAACTAAAAGAACCTAGCTCATAAAAGCATATAATTAAATGAAGAGAGCTCTTTTCAACGAGACCAAGTTTACCAAATTATGTTGAACCAAACCGAAGTTACAAGCATCTTCACAATCAATCGTTCCCCTTCCCCCTCCTCTGCTATTTGATGAGCTAGAGCAAGAAGTGGGGAACTAAAATTATACAAAATATATTCAAGATTGCAATATTCGTATTTTTGATCTACTTTATCTGGGTAAATTTGAGAGAAAACCATGTTTTTTTGTCGACTATGACTATTACGCCCTCTAGCAGCAAACTTAGAAACTTGAAAATAATTTACAGCCATTATTTCTCTTGGCCACTTTTATTATTATTTTTTCTTTCCCATAGCTGTACCATGAACGGTTCCTTAGATATCGCCGGCATCCTTTCTTATTTGGACACCCGGTACGTACGTGCTTTTAAGCAGATCTTTTTGTTCAAATATTGCATTTTTTGAATGTGTGTGGAAAACCGCAGACCAACTGGTTTCGTCCTTCTGGGACTCATCAGTACGGTGCCTTCCCCCTACACACTCAAACCATGCAATTTTATTTGCTATACAGGGTATCCCACGACGACCTTGCACGATCTGTATATAGAAAAGTATATATAGTAGAATTACACAAATTTGCACAATTAGGTAATCGAGGATGCTCAATTCGACTAAAATATTTTTGACTTTCTGTGACTTCCGGTTATACCGGAAATAGACACCAACTTCCTTATTTTAAATGGAATGGCCACATTTTTAGATTTTTAGATTTTTGGTCGAATTTTGAGGTCACCTTATGCAAAACATCATATGTGTAAAGTGCACCCTCTTGGAGATATTAGACGTTAAAAATCGTTATTTTTAAAATTTCATCAATTATAACTTGGAAACGGTACGAGATAAAGAAAAATGAGTTACATGTCCCTATCCTAGTTTTTAATTCTCTATCTAATGGGTCTGGAAAATACTGCTGCGATTGGCAACTTTTTGCCATTTTTTGACCAATCAGGAGGCAGTATTTTCCACACTCAATAGATAGAGAATTAAAAACTAGGATAGGGACATGTAAGTCATTTTTATTTATCTCGTACCGTTTACAAGCTATAATTGATGAAATTTGAAAAACGACGGTTTTTAACGTCTAATATCTCGAAGAGGGTGCACTTTACACGTATGTTTTGCATAAGGTGACCTTAAAATTTGACCAAAATTCTAAATCCGTAATAAAAATATGAGCATTCCATTTATCCTCCGACAAATACCCCCCTAGACATTGAATTATAAAACTAAATCTAGATTTTTGTACTAGGAGACGTCACAGAATGCTACCCCACCTAAGGTGGGTTTGAAGCAATCATAATAGGTCTCTATGTACGTACGTGCTTTTGAGCAGGTCTTTCTTTAAATATTGCATGTTTTAAATGTGTATGGAAAACCGCAGACCATCTGGTTTCGTCCCTCTGGGACTCATCAGTACGGTGCCTTCCCCTACACACTCAAACCATGCAATTTAACTTGCTATATATGTACACACAGTAGATGGATCAAGAACTTTGACGTAAATTCACTATGAATTCTTAATAAGTTAACCCCCACACGCCATAAGACAGTGACACAGTAATTAAACTCAACACGTGTTTCGCTGACGACGTCAGCATCATCAGGAGTTGAGATTAATGTTCAACTCCTGAGGATACTGACGTTGTCAGCGAAACACGTGTCGAGTTTAACTACTGTGTCACTGTCTGTTGGCTTATTAAGAATTCATAGTAAATTTACGTCAAAGTTCTTGATCCATCTACTGTGTGACAAACTTCCATGTGTACATGGGGAAATAACATGAGCGATTACATTTTTGGGGATTCCTGCTCCCCATGTGTAGTTACAGTGGTGGTAAAGGTAGCAATCGAAAGATTATTTTTTTCTGCGTATGAAGATATCAAAAACTCTACAACTTTCCAATTTATTAAAGCATTAAAAGCAAAAATTACATTGATAATTTTCTAACTAAAACACAGAAATTTATCAGATTATCCATGACAACTTAATTTATTCTAATCACGGACGTTTTTGATTTTTATGGATTTTCTGAACCGTCAACATTTAAAAATGAACAAAAATATTTATTCAGTTCAAGAAAAGGTTTTCATTGTGAAAATATTTTACGGCGGCAATAGTTTGCGCGTAGTCCGTGCCTTATTTTCTGTAAAATTCAATAACGGTCCTATTCCTTCGGTATAACAACAAATAATTTAGTAAGAAATTTGAAGGCTGGGAATCTTTCATCGAAAGAAGTTAATTTTTACTAATACATAAACTTGTTTTTTTATTTAGATAATTCTCATTCACATTATTATTGTCATTACCTATAGTTGACAATTAATTGATTACTGGTATGGATGTTTCGTTGGTGAATGCTGGTCCATAGTTTAGGGTAAATTGTAGGTGTCGTCTAACCTATTAGAAAGTTTTTGGGAAAATGTTAAAGCAGTAAAATGAAATAATAAAAATTAAATTACTTTAATTTCAATGCACTTATGAAAAATTTAACAAGCAGCAACATTTGTTTATTTTGCTCTAATGAATTTTGTAATCTGGCAATTTAATACTTATTTATTTCATATCTAAGTAAGGACAAAAACTTATTAATATACAATGAAATTAAACTAACATAAAAAAAGAAAAATAACTATAACAAATATTCAAATAAACCCCCATTCTGTATCAGACAGTATCCCAGCCTATTACAGAAAGAATTTTTCACATTCGCAAGTTGCCGATCGTTTATTAAGTTGCATTCCGCAAAAATAGCATTCCTTAAAGAATCAATATTTGGGTAACGAGTTTTATAAATCTTATTTTTTAAATGACCCCACAAGAAAAAGTCACACGGTGCCAAATCGGGAGATCTAGCTGGCCAGTTTATAGCACCACCTCGACCAATCCAGCTCTCTGGAAATATTTCATTTAATAATTCCCTCATTTGTGCTCCAAAATGTGCTGGGCATCCGTCATGCTGAAACCAGACCTCCCGATTCGCATGTGCAACTTCTTCTAATGCAGGGCCAATATGGTTAATTAAAAGATCTAAATAAGATTCTGAATTTAAATTTCCCTGTATTTCAAATGGTCCTATAATGCGATTATTAAAAATGCCTGCCCAAATATTGATTTTTTGAGGGTATTGCGTTGTAGTGGCTAGATTTATTCTGGGGATTTTCCTGGGCCCAATGCCTAACGTTTTGTGAATTTGGCTCTTGATTTAAAGTGATGGTACACTCATCGGTAAAACAAATTGATGAGAGGAAGCTGCGATCCCGATTAGCCCGTTCTTGCATTTCTTCACAGAAAGTTTGCCTTGATTCTTCGTCAAAAGGAAGTAACTCTTGGTGACATTGGAATTTAAAGGGATGATATTTGTTTTTTTTTAATATGTTACGGACAGTTTCTCTTGAAACATTACATTATAGGGCAATAGACCTTAAACTAGATGTTGGACTAGCAGTTATCAGGCCTATTACCATTTCATCTACCTCAACATTTAGATTTCTTGGAACGACTAAAAAAATAAATGATAAGATTAATTTTAGTGTTGTTTCACTCCACGTTTGCACTTGTTAAATTTCTCATAATCCCAGTAAAATTTAAGTTAGCGAACAATGAGGAATTAGCAACTAGGTAATAATAATAAGCGAATCAGAATTATCTAAATAAAAACCAAGTAAATTTATTAGTAAAAATTACCTTCTTTCAATGAAAGATTCCCAGTATCTTCATATTTCTAAACTACATTTTTTATTGTTGTTAGGTACCGAAGGAATAGGACTGTTATTGAATTTTACAGAAAATAAGTCACGGACTACCCGCAGACTATTGCCGCCGTAAAATGTATTTACGATGAAAACCTTTTCTTCAACTGAATAAATATTTTTGTTCATTTTGAAACCCAAATTTTAAATTTTCGATAAATAATGTTGACCATAAACTAGACACTATATAGACGTTTAACGTAAATGCAATGACGTTTAAAGGAAAAGTAATTCAACTTACGAACTATAGATGCCAGTGTATACTCTTTGCATTTAATCGAGTCGCCGCTGGGTGACACATAAAACACAAAAATGTAAAATCATTGTCAAATTGTCCACTAGCTGCTCACTCGATCTGAAAATTGAACACACTGTTCTAAAATAAAAAAGCATGCGGGGTATGTATTTGTGCCGTAGCATGGCAACATAACAAACACAAAATTTAATGTCAAACGTCTTTGAATTTAAATAATTGTAAAATTTTCTTCAATTTTGTGAATTTTCTGGCAAATTTGAATTAATAATATCTGTTCAAAAGTATATAATTCGACGTTTCGCCCCTGATTAGGGGCTTTGTCAAGACTAATTTATTAAAAAAAAACGTTTAAATACAATTATAAAAAATTATTTGACAAATTTTTTTTGTCTTAAATAATCAAAACTTACAAGGTACCTATGATATAAATATACAATTTTTGGCACTTTTGATTTTGATTAAAATTCGAAATTAAGATGGAGAAAACGGTAGGTATTTAATTTAATAATACTACTATCTATTATAAGTAAGTAGCAGAGAGTATGATTTATTCTATTATGTTACAGTAAATTTGACTTAAATTTTGAATATCAATTCTATCATTAATAGAGTCTTGTTCTTTTTTAATGTAGATCATTTCCAAAAACAGTCGAGATTTCAAATTTTTTTCTTGTTCTAAAATTTTGATATCGTTAGATTCAAAGGTATGATTATTGTTTTTCATGTGTTTGCTTATTGCAGAATTACTGTTTTTGTATTTATGTTGTTTAAGTCTGGTTTCCAAATGATTTTTAGATTGTCCAATATATGTTTTTTCGCAGTCTTTACATTTAATTTTGTATACCGTATGTGTTTTCATTAGTTTAGGGATTGGTGTTTTTAAATTAGAGTACAAAAATTTTAAGTTGTTGTAATTCTTGTGTGATACGTGGAAGTTGTATTTTGCTAATAATTTACTAATATTGCGTGACATGCCTTTAATATATGGTAATGAAATGTAATTTTTATTTTCTTTTGGTCTTTTACGATCAGTATTATTATTGTAAAATTGATGAATTTTGTTTTTTACAATTTTCATAATGAAATTTTTAGGATATTTATTTTTTATTAAACAATTTAATACTTTTTCAATTGCGGATTTTCTATATTGTGGGCTTGAGAGTTTAATTGCACGGTCAGCCAGACACATAACAATACTCTTTTTGTGGCAGATTGGTTGTTCAGAGTTAAAACAAATATAACGGCCAGACCAAGTTGATTTAGTGTACCATTCGGTTTCTATTGAATTTTTTATTTTATATAAAGTTAAATCTAAAAAATTTATTTGATCTTTTGTTGAAATTTCAATAGTGAATTGTAATTTAGGAGGGTAGTTATTAAATTGGTTAAGAATTTCGTCATATTTGTCGGGAGGAACAGCTGTTAGACAATCATCCACATTTCTAACAAAAATGGCAAATTGAAGGATAATTTAGGAATAACAGTTGCTTCTAAATCTTCTAAAACTAATTGAGCGATGGAGCTAGAAATTGGAGAGCCCATGGCACATCCATTTATTTGTTTGTACACTGAATTTTTAAATTTGAAATACGTAGTTGTTAGAGTAAGTTCAATTGCAGTAATGAAGTTATTTAATGTGAGAGAGGTGTAAGGTTGCAATTTTTTTTTTTTGACAGTAGAAATTGCAAGATCTATTGGTATATTTGTGTAGAGTGATACTACATCAAATATACCAATAGATCTTGCAATTTCTACTGTCAAAAAAAAATTGGAACAGAATTGAACCTTACACATCTCTCACATTAAATAACTTCATTACTGCAATTGAACTTACTCTAACAACTACGTATTTCAAATTTAAAAATTCAGTGTACAAACAAATAAATGGATGTGCCATGGGCTCTCCAATTTCTAGCTCCATCGCTCAATTAGTTTTAGAAGATTTAGAAACAACTGTTATTCCTAAATTATCCTTCAATTTGCCATTTTTTGTTAGATATGTGGATGATTGTCTAACAGCTGTTCCTCCCGACAAATATGACGAAATTCTTAACCAATTTAATAACTACCATCCTAAATTACAATTCACTATTGAAATTTCAACAAAAGATCAAATAAATTTTTTAGATTTAACTTTATACAGGGTGGATTATAAAAAACGCCCCAAGCCATAACTCCATTATTTTTAAAGATATGACGATACTTCTTGGAGCAAAGTTGCATAGTTTATTGTCATCTATTTTTTGGGGTAGATGCTCAATCAATGCCGCTTCCTGTTTAACCGGAAGTGACATCAACTTCAGTTTTTTAAATGGAACACCCTGTATATTTTATTATTTTTGGATTCCTTGTTAAATTGTCTTTTAAAAAGTGTTGTAGTACCATATGCCTAAAAGTAATACTTAGTGAGATATTTAATAAAATACTTATACTGTGGAAAGAATAGAAAATTTTTATTCGCTTTATCTAATACAAGGAAACGACTAAACTTAATTTATTACAGATATTGCTCAAACAATTCACCATTCTCTTGAACACAATAACCATACCTTCTGGCTTTTCCACTGGTGACATTCTGTATAAAGTTTGATGGTATTTCCGCGACAAGCGTTGATTATTCGCTGCCTTAAAATTTCCTCGTTTTCTGGACGTGTGAAATAAACAAGATCTTGTAGGTATCCCCATCGCCAAAAATTGAGGGGTGTTAGGTCTGGCGATCGTGCAGGCCGCCTAACTGGTTCATTTGTTCCGATCCACCATACACCAAATTCGACGTTTAACCATTCATCATTAATTCTAGAATTATGAGGCGTACCCCCATCTTGCTGAAAATACATTGAATTCGTTCAGCAAGAGGCAAGTTGTCAACAAAATTAACAATTTCTGTAGTCAACAGTTGACTATATCTTTCTTGATTTAGCGTTCCGTTTATGAAAAAGGGCCCAATCAGTCTATTACCTAAAATGAAGGTTAAAATGCCACACCACACATTCATACTCTCTCATCGGAAACCGCACGGTGCAAAGGCGTAGTGCTCTCCCCCCATTCAAAATATATTTGAATCATGTCTGTTAACACATTGTAATCCATGACTAACACCAAAAAGTATAAAAACTCTAAACGAAAATGCGAACTGATGACAATATTATCAACATTATTGTTTTCCACTGCCTACTTTATTAAATACATTAATTGACGAATATCTCACTAAGTATTGCTTTTAGGCATATGGTTATGCAAAACTTTTTAAAAGACAATTAAACATAGAATACAAAAACAATAACATATACAGGGTGTTCCATTTAAAAAACTAAAGTCGGTGTCACTTCCGGTTAAACAGGAAGCGGCATTGATTGGGTATCTATCCCAAAAAATAGATGACAATAAACTGTGCAACTTTGTTCCAAGAAGTATTGCTATATCTGTAAAAATGATGGAGTTATGGCTTGGGGCGTTTTTTATAATCCACCCGTATAAAATAAAAAATTCAATAGAAACCGAATGGTACACTAAATCAACTTGGTCTGGCCGTTATATTTGTTTTAACTCTGAACAACCAACCTGCCACAAAAAGAGTATTGTTATGTGTCTGGCTGACCGTGCAATTAAACTCTCAAGCCCACAATATAGAAAATCCGCAATTGAAAAAGTATTAAATTGTTTAATAAAAAATAAATATCCTAAAAATTTCATTATGAAAATTGTAAAAAACAAAATTCATAAATTTTACAATAATAATACTGATCGTAAAAGACCAAAAGAAAATAAAAATTACATTTCATTACCATATATTAAAGGCATGTCACGCAATATTAGTAAATTATTAGCAAAATACAACTTGCACGTATCACACAAGAATTACAACAACTTAAAATTTTTGTACTCTAATTTAAAAACACCAATCCCTAAACTAATGAAAACACATACGGTATACAAAATTAAATGTAAAGACTGCGAAAAAACATATATTGGACAATCTAAAAATCATTTGGAAACCAGACTTAAACAACATAAATACAAAACAGTAATTCTGCAATAAGCAAACACATGAAAAACAATAATCATACCTTTGAATTTAACGATACCAAAATTTTAGAACAAGAAAAAAATTTGAAATCTCGACTGTTTTTGGAAATGATCTACATTAAAAAAGAACAAGACTCTATTAATGATAGAATTGATATTCAAAATTTAAGTCAAATTTACTGTAACATAATAAAATAAATCATACTCTCTGCTACTTACTTATAATAGATAGTAGTATTATTAAATTAAATACCTACCGTTTTCTCCATCTTAATTTCGAATTTTAACCAAAATCAAAAGTGCCAAAAATTGTATATTTATATCATAGGTACCTTGTAAGTTTTGATTATTTAAGACAAAAAAAATTTGTCAAATAATTTTTTATAATTGTATTTAAACGTTTTTTTTTAATAAATTAGTCTTGACAAAGCCCCTAATCAGGGGCGAAACGTCGAATTATATACTTTTGAACAGATATTATTAATTGAAATTTGCCAGAAAATTCACAAAATTGAAGAAAATTTTAAAAACAGACTGGCACCAATCAAGCAAGAATTTTTAAATAATTGTAGTTTGTTCAGGCGTTATAAGTTATTTTCTTACATTCTTCTTGGACAAGTTGTTTAACATGGGCATAACAGATAAGGTGACAGATTTGGATACTATCGTTTGCGTTTTGTGTATGTTCCATAAAATTATCTTGGGACTTATTTTTAACATTCATTGTGCTCTGGATTCTTCACAGTGGCGAATTAATTTATCAAGAAAGGGTCTTTGAATTTGTTGGTAAGTGTGTTGTGGATAGTAAATACTACTCTATTTTACCAATATTATGTGAGTAATTTTTTATTTAATTGTATAATGATATAAGTTTTCAAAATTCTTGTATATCCATTATTGATGTATCTGATTCTGTTTAAACATCGCCTCCTTCACACAATAAAATATGTCACACATCATTTGTTACATTTTTTAAAACGATTTTAAACGTCAAAAGTAAGTAAACTTCAAAAGAGAAATATTCAAAATTCCCGCTTTCCGCCCCTAATTCTACTTCCAAACATCAGAGGCGCTGTTAGCAGTTCTAAAATAATATATGTGCGTTGTCTATCTGTACTGTTTAATTTGTGATGTTGACAGTTCAGACGAATTAGAAATTAGAATCAAGGGAGTCTTTGATTAGAATAAATTAAATTGTCATAGGTACCTAATCTGATGAATATCCCTGTTTTAATTTGAAAATTATTAGTGTAATTTTTGCTTTTAATGCTTTAATAAATTGGAAAATTGCAGAGTTTTTGATATCCTCATACGCAGAAAAAAATTGTCTTTCGATTGCTACCTTTACCACCACTGTAAATATACATGGGGAGCAGGAATCCCCAAAAATGCAATTGCCCATGTTATTTCCCCATGTACACGTGGAAGTTTGTCACACGGTATAGCAAGTTAAATTGCATGGTTTGAGTGTGTAGGGGGGTGTGTTGAGATTAATGTTAAACTACTGAGGATGCTGACGTTGTCAGCGAAACACGTGTCGAGTTTAATTACTGTGTCACTGTCTTTTCGCCTGTGGGGGTTAACTTATTAAGAATTCATAGTTGCTTTATATGCCGTCGCGCTCTGGACAGATATATGCGCCCCGTACCGAGTGATCGTAAACTCAGAGCGGCGTTGTCACATTTACTAGGTACCAAAAGCGCGGACTTTGAATGTGTATTGTTCTTGTTTCAGTCAGCAGCAGTCGCTTGATCGCTGGTTCAGTTTAGCGCGACGGTGTTGGAACACAGCTGATAGTTTGCCTTCTAACGGATTTCTCACTGACCTGCAACCCCGCAGGGGTAACTTTTGACCTGTTTTGTCGGACTCTTAAAGGATTTGTTAATAATTTTTTTATAAGCTGACCTCACACGCCAAAAGACAGTGAGTGTCACAGTAATTAAACTTGACACGTGTTTCGATGACAACGTCAGCATCTTCAGGAGTTGAAGATTAATCTATATCTAAAACTTACATTACGTTAGTATAGATACCCCCCTCGCTTCCTCCTGCCCAACACAGGTACACAATAAAAGAAATCGATAAGCCTACAGTTTCTTAGAACTCGTGCAACAAGGGCGCAATAAAATTCGGTTTGTTAGGACTGAACGGTAGCTAGGAAAGTATTCATTGCTGACCTTAAATAATTCTATCTACCTGATACAGGGTCGAATTTGGAATCGGACCATAATTACTGTATATGTATATCGCTATACCTTCCAAGGCGTTTAAATCAAATTTATTATTCCCTGGCTTTAAGAGTTTCAAATTATCGTTTGTGAATTTATGGCATGGCATTGCAGAAATTTGAAACCTAACTGAAGGATGGGCTCCCATATTTTCCAAAGGTGTGGATGAGATATGTAGACGAAATATATGCCGTATTTGACACGAGTAAATGTAACATTGAAGATTTTTTGAGCGATTTAAATAGTAGATTCAACTCAGTAGAATTTATCCATGAAATAGAAAGAGGAGGACGGCTTCCATTTTTAGACATTTTAGTAATTAGGAAAGATAGCAAGTTAGAAGTTGACACCTATAGGAAAGAGACCAGTGCAGTTCTATATATAACTGTAGATTTTAACCACTGCAGTCAGCACAAAGATGCTAGTTTTGGATTTTTAGTTAACAGAATGTTGATTGTACCATCACTCGTTGAAAGATACCGAAAAGAAGTACCTACGCAGTCAAAGATATTGCGAAATGTAGCGGTTTCAATCCAGAAATTGTGAATAGATTAATTAGGAAACGCAAATTTAAAATGTTATTGCAAAATTCCACCACTTTAAGTGGAGATAACCAAATTGCTAAATTTATAAAAATCCCATACGTACCTCAGATAGCCAAAGGTAGGAATACAATTTTCTGGAAAGCAGGTTTCAAAGTGGTTGACACTTCTAACAACAATTTACAAAATCTACTTGGAAATGCGAAGGATAAAACGGGACCCATTCATAAAGCAGAAATTTACAAAATAGCATGCGAATATTGCTACAAAAAATAATATATCGGGCAGTCAACTCGGTCTATTTTAACTTGCTTTAAGGAGCATCAAGCTCATTACAAATACTGCCGCCCGGATAACTCTAGAATGGCCTCGCAAGCATTGCATACGGACCATAAATTCAACAATCAACAACAATAATTTGAAACTTTTAAAGCCAGGGAATAATAAATATTTGACTTAAATGCCTTGTAAAGTATAGCGATATATAAAAATAAACGTAGTTGTCTTATCAGTAATTATGGTCCGATTCCAAATTCGACACTGTATAGATTATCGAGTAGACAGAATTATTTAAGACCAGCAATGAATACTTTCCTAGTTAACCCTTCAGTACTAAGAAACCAAATTTTATTGCCTTTGTTGCTAGAGTTCTAAGAAACTATAGGTTTATAGATTCATTTTATTTGTTCACCTGGTTGGATAGGAGGGAGCGAGAGAGGTATTTACAGAAATACAGTTTTAGATTTAGAGTAATTCTTAACTCCTTAGGATGCAGAAGTTGTCAGCGAATCACGTGTCGAGTTTAATTACTGTGTCACTGTCTTTTAGCGTGCGGGGTAATTTACCTATAGGGAAAGAATTCTTAGTGAAATTACCCCGAAGTTCCCGAACCAACCACTGTGTTTAAGGATTTGAGTTTTACTAAAAACTCATCCTAATTGTAAGTGCACCGACTTAAAGTTGAAAAGCGATATAATGAATAGACCTTATTTGTAGGGTCCTTGTATTGAGAGAGTACTGCAATCTCCGCCATGTTTACTCACAATAACAGGCGCCAAATTTGAATTGTGGCGGAACGTCAGATTTTATATTTGACATGTGTTACAAATTGCGGATTCACCTTCTGATTTTTGATCCATAAACAAATAAAATTTGATTGTAATACGTTGAGGAATAATACTACAGACCAGATTGTGGAAATATATATCACTGATTCACAAAAAACGATAAAACATAAACACCAAACAAACGAACATTTCAGCTGGACTTTGACAGACATGACATTTTGCTGCTGACACGGCAGTCCGCCATATTTACTAACAGTAGGGTCCCTGTATTTAGAGAGTACCGCAATCAATAGCTCCAATATGTTTCAGAACTGTGAGTAAACATGGCGGACTGCCGTGTCAGCAGCAAAATGTCATATGTCAGTCAAAGTCCAGCTGAAATGTTGGTTTGTTTGGTGTTTATATTTTATCGTCTTTTGTGAATCAGTGATATATATTTCCACAATCTGGTCTGTAGTATTATTCCTCAACGTATTACAGTCAAATTTTATTTGTTTATGAATCAAAAATCAGAAGGTGAATCCGCAATTTGTAACACATGTCAAATATAAAATCTGACGTTCCGGCACAATTCAAATTTGGCGCCTGTTATTGTGAGTAAACATGACGGAGATTGCGGTACTCTCTCAATACAGGGACCCTACTTATTTGTAACGTGCAGCGCCTTCTGGCAGATACCTTCACTACAGTGACATTGTGTGGCTCTTTAAGTGCGTTCAGAAACAACGTTCTAATGTTACAGTTTCATGAAAATTGTTCACAAACTCAAAGCTTTATGATTAATATTGTTTACCTATCGTGATGCGTCAAAAACTCGACAAAAATTGTGAAATCATGTTAATCACTAAAATATTTCGTAATCTTGTGACACTCCGACTACACAACGGTGATAAAATCACATAATTCAAAAGGAAAATACTGCAACAACAGTTTCGTTTCTGAACGCACCAGATGTCAAAAGCTGCGCCACACACTGTCATACACAAAGCCATCTTTCTGGCTGATTAATGCATGCGCAGTTAAAATCAAAATAATGATGTTTCTTAACTGCAGTGTCATACATGTTTTGTATTTTTTGTCTGTAAATGCAATTGTCATATTTATGCAATGCAGTTTATTTTTAATAACAAGTAAGTAGTGAAGAACAACTTGTAACGTTATTTAATACTTGGCTAAACTTGTTACGGGCAATTCTTATTTTAAGGCATCTACACCATGGAGTTATTTAGATAAAAATACCCATCGCTCAAGGATTTAAACCTTTCTTTTATTAAGAAAGAATACATCATAAGCAGTACTTATAGTTAATTTGTTTATTACTCTACTTTATTTGAGTTCTGACATTTCTTCAGTTAGTTCTTAGTCTCCTTATCATTTCAACCCTTTCTGAGGTTTACCATTTTTTGTACCTCAAGGTATTCGAATAGTTAATATCTCAAGTTGCAACTTGCAAGGTCATGTGAGGTAAGCACAAATCATATAACAATAATTGTTATATGATTTGTTATATGATTTGTCATGTGAGGTAAGCACAAATCATATAACAATAATTGTTATATGATTTGTGCTTACCTCACATGACCTGACCTTTTTATTGTTAAATTTTTCGCCGTCGTTTGTTGTTTTCTTCCATGTGTCGATTTGTTGTTTGAGGTTATGTGGCTGTCCATTGGTAACTTCTTTACCGATAGTTTTCAATTGTCATCCGATTATGATCATTGCACTCTCCTTTGTTTGATGCTCCAGTGGCGTGCAAGTGGATTTGTTTCTTTTGTTATAGTGTTTTTTCTGTTTTCCTTTTCTATTTTCCTTTTGTTTTCCTCTTTTTTTGAGTTTACTCCTTAAGAACCGATTTTCAGTTATAGCCCACGGTTCCCAAATTTTATGAGTAGTAAAATCAAGCGTTACATTTTGCGTTACCTAAAAGTAACGCGTTACGTTATTTGTATCATTGAAATTATGTACGTATCTATGGATACGGCTGTTTATATCTGACTGCATAGAGCATGGAAATAGTGAAAATAGAGTGGCCTAGAGTAGATATGACAGTTGGTGTTGTAAAGTCAGCATTTGCAGTGTTTGTTCGTTCCTAAATTTGTTGAATCTTTCGATTTAATATGGAAAACCTAATATTAAATAGTCAAAGTATTGCTTAGTGCCGAAATGTGAATCAACGCCTATTCGAACACCAGGAAAAGTATTTATTTCATTGCCAGTGGGATCGACGTTTAGCAGATTATCACTTAATTACTGAATTTATAAACAATTTATATTTTGATGAAGTGGGACATTTTCGAACATAAACCATCTGATAAATACACATTTGGGTATAAAACTGACATTCGCGTGTACCCTATTATCAAGTGATTGAAGTTAAAATAATCGTTCGTAAAGAGTAAACTCCAGTCGTGCTTCGGAGCTGACACACACAAGTTTTTTTCTTACTTTCCGCTTGGGTTATCGTCGAATATTCATTGTAAAGGAATTTGGCTTTTGTATTTCTCGATTAGATGTTTCTCCGCCGATTTCTGAATTTCTGGTTCTGAACGAATTTCATAAGCTATCTTCTCCTATACGCGACTCTTTTTTCAAAAAACTCTCAAAATCCTGCCAGCGATGCATTTTTTCATTCGTCTCCCGCGACTACTCTGCAAAGTTACGGTTGTTGTGATATTTTCAAAAGTCACTTTTGTGTGATTTTTCTGTTCGAGAACTATTAAGACAATTTGAATTATTGATTGTTAATGATTTTGAATCCGCTCTCTAGCTGTTAAATTGGGATTTTCGCCGTGCTGCGTTTGAGAGAACAACAAAAAATATTTTGCTGAAGGGTTTTTCTCCCTGGGTTATTATTTATTTCTCAGATTGCGGCCCATCGCTGGAACCTGCTCCATCACACGTAATCAAATTCGACTCTATGGGAGTTTTTCTATTGCGTTTTCGCGGACGGCTTCGGCGTCCGTCCGTCATACTTGGATCATCGCTGATAAGTGATAAGGTCAGTTTACTTATTTAATTTATTTTGCCACGTGTGATCCGGCTCTTCAAGTTTTAGTTCTACTAGCTTGACTTTTGTATTTACAGCCTGGTAACGGCATAGAGTTACGAAAAATATTGTAATTTGTTAATGCACATAGGTACCTTTTGTGAGATAGTTTAGCTTATGTAGTTTGAATATTATATAGCCTAACGTCGGCAACCATTTCGTATTTTGACATTTATTTTTTTATATAATTCGTCCCTCTTTTCACAAAGTGGCGTATATCGAATTTTGAAATTTTACAAGAGAGTTAATTTAGAATTTCAAGAGTTTGCAATTGACCATATTAAGAGTAATACTTAAGAATTTGAGATTATTTTTCAGTAATATTCATAATATTAGCTCAGCTCTAGAATTACCAGTTAGGATTTTAAATAAAAATAATTTTTTAGGCTAGTATTTCGAAAAAACATACACGCCTTTTAGCGTTTTTTATGAGCGTATGAAAGAATACGAGCTCAGTAATGTCAAAGAAAAAAAAAAACGAAAAAGCTTTAGATAAGGTTTATTTTCTCATTTTCTTACATTTTAAACTTCAAAGTAATATAAGTATAAAAAACTACTTCCCAAGTTTCAAATAAAAATCTTTGTAAATGTCTCGCCTCACAACGGGATTTTTTTCTTGGCAAGGTGACAGAAGAGATTCGTATTTTTTGGGGGGAATTTGCTGCTCATTGACATTTAAAATTTTTAATTCGACAGTAGATGTGTTTACCATTCGAGGTGGGAAAATTTGCCTGAAGGAATCTTCAAGATAGCTGGTTTAAAAGAAAATTTTACCCAAATCTTGTTTTCAACCATTACTTCCATTACTTCTAACCACTTAAATTCCTCTCCTCGGTCACCCTTTTTGACCTACAACATTTTTTTGCTAGACTCATTTAGAGATTTTCCTTTTTCTACATCAATAATCTTACTAAAATACCACCTTCTTGAATAACACATTTTAACACCGACTCCTTTTATAAATTTGACGCCCTTTCTTAAGGGTTGTAACTCTTTCCTGACACTATATATTTCTTTTTCCATTTCGCCATTCAACTAATACATTTATTTTTAATATATTATTGCGTAATAACTACCGGTAAAGTTTTTAAAGGTTTTAAGGATTTAATCTGTTTCTGAAACGGGCGTATACAGGGTATCCCACGACGACCTTACACGATCTGTATATAGAAAAGTATATATAGTAGAATTACACAAATTTGCACAAACACGTAATCGAGGATGCTCAATTCGACTAAAATATTTTTGACTTTCTGCGACTTCCGGTTATACCGGAAATAGACACCAACTTCCTTATTTTAAATGGAATGCCCACATTTTTATTACGGATTTAGATTTTTGGTCGAATTTTAAGGTCACTTTATGCAAAACATCATATGCGTAAAGTGCACCCTCTTGGAGATATTAGACGTTAAAAATCGTAATTTTTCAAATTTCATCAATTATAACTTGGAAACGGTACGAGATAAAGAAAAATGATTTACATATCCCTATACTAGTTTTTAATTCTCTATCTAATGGGTCTGGAAAATACTGCTTCCCGATTGGCAACTTTTTGTCATTTTTTGACCAATCAGGAGACAGTATTTTCCACACTCAATAGATAGAGAATTAAAAACTAGGATAGGGACATGTAAGTCATTTTTCTTTATCTCGTACCGTTTCCAAGTTACAATTGATGAAATTTGAAAAATGACGATATTTAGCGTCTAATATGTCGAAGAGGGTGCACTTTACACATATGATGTTTTGCATAAGGTGACCTTAAAATTCGACCAAAAATCTAAATCCGTAATAAAAATGTGGGCATTCCATTTAAAATAAGGAAGTTGGTGTCTATTTCCGGTATAACCGGAAGTTGCAGAAAGTCAAAAATATTTTAGTCGAATTGAGCATCCTCGATTACCTATTTGTGCAAGTTTGTGTAACTCTACTAAACCCACTTTTCCATACACAGATCGTGTAAGGTCGTCGTGGGATACCCTGTATAGATATACGTATACCTTTCCTGCCAATCCTTGTGTAGGCTACATATTTTTCACAAAGTGGCTTATATCATTTACGCCTGTTTGTGCTTTTAAAAGATGTTTTTCTCATATACGCCTAAAATAATTTTGCTATTATAATCTGAATGCTTTATCGTACATAAATATATGCCACTTAGTGTGGTTATACAAAATATTTGATGCATGCGTTTATACGTCCAAAATATACGATATACGCCACTTTGTGAAAAGAGAGACGAATTAGTTAGTTAATTACTTGCATATTACTTTGCTTTGCTTTTTTTCATTTCATTGATTCTGTTTTTTTTGCGCCGGTGTTAGCAGCGGCACAGATTGTTGCGATTTGCTTTTGTTTCGCGCGCGGTTAATCTTGGTGGTGCTTCTGCACGTGCGGCGCCTCGTTTGTGAGCGTATTGTCGGGTTAACTACGATTTGTTTATTACCGTTAACTTTTTTATACACCGTTTCGTAGGGCCGTTGCTGATTTTAGCAGTCCTCGAGCTATTTATTTTTATACTCAAGGTTTATCTGTTATAATTTTTCTTCAATTTTGTGAATTTTCTGGCAAATGTCCATTAATAACAACTGTTCAAATGTATATAATTCGACGTTTCGCCCCTGATTAGGGGCTTTGTCAAGACTAGTTTATTAAAAACGGGTGAATACAATTATAAAAAATATTTGAAGAATTAAAAAAAATTGTCAAATATTTTTTATAATTGTATTCACAGGTTTTTTAATAAACTAGTCTTGACAAAGCACCTAATCAGGGGCGACACGTCGAATTATATACATTTGAACAGTTGTTATTAGTGGACATTTGCCAGAAAATTCACAAAATTGAAGAAAAATTTTAAAAACAGACTGGCACAAATCAAACAAGAATTTTTATTTGTCATGTTTGCTTAACTTAAATATTGTGTACTTACTTAGCTTTAAGAATTATTTATTATCAATTCAACTTTTCATTTAAATTGCACCGACTCATGATTTTTTATTATTGATTGTACCTATAGTAGTAATTTTGAGGTATACTACAGGGGAACTTTAAATGTAAAGATATTTTTTTTATTTTCCCGATTTCTACCGCACGGCCATCTTCGACTAAGTCTGACTGGGACAGAGCCTATCTATTTTGAGTTGGTGTTGGTTGCTTTTGTTACCTATAGATTATTATTTTGATTGAATGAAGTTGGCGCCACAAACTACATTATTGCTACCAAATTAGTATTCTAAGCTAAACTGTAGAACAAATTTTAAATCTCTCTGCAAGTAGAATTTTCAGTGATAGACGCAGAAACATCTTCATGCGTGCCGACACGACCAATCTTACCCTCGGGTATCATTCGCTTAAACACGACGTACATCTTGATGGCCAAATCGTAGCCTTACTAAACCCAAAATGATCAATTTAAAGACCGATGTCATCCGGAAAGTATTTTGTTTTGATTCTCGCATCGCAGGCAATGTTTTCGAGTTCGTTTTAACAAGATTTTCTTGTCTAAAACTAAAACTTATCTTTGTAACTGCGATATATCACAAATCCGAACTTACTTTAAATTTACGGTTTCTTGCTTACTAGCAGAAGACCCAAAGTAACTAACTCTTCATTTTTCTGAAGAAGGGACCATAAATCTGTTTTGCAAATATATCAATAAGCAATAACCAAGTAACTAGCGTGGTTATTTAAGTTTGAAACACAAGTAATCCGGTTTGAAAAACTAAAGCTTTTAAAAGCATATCAGTGCTTGCTACTCTATTTTGTTAACCCAAGTTATATAACTATCATTTCTATAAAACTGTATTTGAATTTAGCATTCAGAATAAGATAGTCCGAGAGCCCGCTGCAAAATTATGCACCCACCTGTTAACGAAATGGAATGTGCGGCAAAGGCATGTAAAAATATCGTAGGTACTCAACGGAACGGCACCCGTGCCGGTCACCATTTGGTGCAAAACAATATCACTTCCGGTACTGAAATTTGCGTAAAATTGTGCGATTTGTTAACGAGATGAAAGCTGTATCATCTTGTGGCCTGCGATAAATTGAATTGAAATCGGTACCCGTGCCATCATTTACCATAGTACAAATCCCCGGCACGGCGACATTTTTGCAGCCCGTAACTCGGACAAATTCCCGTCGTGTGTTAACGGCTTGAAATAAAGTTCAATGGAAAGGGCATTATGTCCCTTTAACGAATATCCAAGCGTGCCGCAATTCAAAGCAGTCTAAGTAGGTGGCACGGCCCGATTTATAACGCGCTACGCGGCGTCATTTTCAGAGAATTCGGCAGCCGAAATTCAGCAACAGTGTCACGCGTTGCTTTTTCAGCATGATTTAATAGCGAAAATTTACCTAGTTACTTACTCCCTATACAGTCCTTTTTTAACTTTACCCTAATGTCACTCAGTCCAGCAGTCCGAACGCTGAAAAGAACGTAAGCCGGCATGATGCAACTCAGCCGCTACTTTTATTTACCGTCCTTTTTTGCACAATGCAAATCGCCATACCGGCATTCCAGACATTCTTTTCGAAAGTGTCTCTTTTCAACATGCACTATTATAGCTGCCCGTGCGGAGTAACTTACACATTACGTTGATGACGTAAGGAAGTTAAAAAGAAGGATTGTAGTTACTTAGTTCTTTGTATCATGACTTAGTTACCATTACCATTAACAGGTGTCACAGTGACAGATGACAAATGGCAACCACAAAAAAACATTTAATATTCGACGACATGTTGCGAGACCATTGAAATTGATTCAAAAGTGACATTTCGACGCCGCGTAACGCGTTATAAATCGGACCGTGCCAACTACTTTGACTGTTTTGAATCGCGGCACGTTTGGATATTAGTAAAGGAGACATAATGCCCTTTTCATTGAACTTTATTTCAAGTCGTTAACACATGACGGGAATTTGTTCGAGTTACGGGCAGCAAAAATGTCGCCGTGCCGGGGATTTATACTAGGGTAAAAGATGGCACGGGTACCGCTTTCAATTCAATTAATCGCAGGCTACAAGATGGCACAACTTTCATCTCGTTAACAAATCGCGCAATTTTCCGCAAATTTCCGTACCGGAAGTGCCATTGTTTTTACCTTTTTGCACCAAATGGTGATCGGCACGGGTGCCGTTCCGTTGAGTACGATGTTTTTACATGCCTTTGCCGCACATTTCATTTCGTTAACAAATGGGTGCATAATTTTGCAGCGGGCTCTCCTACTAAGAAGAGATAGAATATTATAAGAAATGCGTTATAAATGGTAATATTTCGTACCAATATTATGGTCTTGTGACGGCTTAGAAGGATTGAGATTCAACTGGATTTTTATTGGTAGAGAATTCACATTCCCACATTTTATTGACAAATAACGATTAGCCTTTAACTCTGGCAGTTGAGTGTGTGATTTAGTTATACCTACTGGTTGCTGATTTTAAAAAACAGCTTTTTCTACGGTTTATTTTTAGAGGAGGATGCGTATTGCGTATTCATCTCAAATTTATTCAAGAAGTTTTAAGGCACCACCATACATTTTCGGAAAATTAATTTCAGAAGACTGGTTGGACGCGTACCTCCATCCTCTTCTGAAAGTAGAACATCCTACATCCTTAAGTATGTGAGAGTAGTAGTCTAATCTAGGCCTAACCCTACCTCTTTTTATTCCTATCTCTGACTGTAATGCTTTATTCAGAGTGGGAGCGTTGAGCGCAGCCTCGCGTTGCGTCGCGTCTAGCGCCGCGTTGATGTATTCAGAGTGACAGCGTCTGCAAGCGTCAGTGTACAAAATGGCTCCAACCAGAGCAGTTCTGTTCATGTTACTTGATGCACCCTATTATACTTTGAATATATTAAAGAAAAAAGTTGGAATTCACCCTATAAACAAAGAAAGACATTTATATGGCGAATTCCATCATTTATACTATAAATTAAGACAGTATCCGGATAGATTTTTTAATTATATGAGAATGTCCATCCGAACCTTCGATTATTTGCAGATAATTTTGTATTCCAGGGGGCTGGCCTAGCCTGAATTTCCGCAATCAGCACCTCCGAGAAGTCTTCTTCTGTTGAGCTCATTTTGAATACTGACTGAAACGCTGTGAAAAAACAATCCGATTTGTTTTGGATGCGAACGCTTTGCGAACGCTTTAAGTAACGCTGCGCGCGACGCTGTCACTGTGAACGGTCCCATTCAAATTGTATTGTATTGTTTTAAAAAACAACGCGGCGCTCGACGCGACACAACGCGACGCTGCGCTCAACGCGCCCACTCTGAATAAGGCTTAAGTAGTATGTGGCGAAGTATACCTTCGTGTCTTAGAAGGTTTCCTACCATCCTATCTCTCCTATTCTTTATTGTCTTCCATACCCTTCGCTTTTCCCAAACTCTTTCTAATACCTGTCTATTGCTAACCTTATCTATCCACGGTATCTGCATCATGTGTCTGTACAACCACATTTCAAACGCTTCAACACTCTTTCGATCCGCTTCTCCTATTAATTGTCCAAGTATTGGGCTAGTATAATGTCGTATTCTATTCACATGTCTCTGAGAGTCTCTTCCGAGTTTCTACATTAACCGTTCCCGATCATAACAGTTGTTTCTTTTTGTTAAACGTAATACGACCTTGTGCTATTCTTTGATTATATAATAATAATAATAATAATAATAAATCGACTTTATTCCCATAATACGTTGACATAAAAAAATATAAGTATTCAATATTAGGGCGAAGTTTAGCCTTAGGCTATTCTGCCACTCAACCCCGTATATCTTTAGTGCTCCTACCATCTCGAGTTATTTTACTTCCTAAATAGCAGAAATCCGCGTCTTTATCTATCTTCTCATTTCCTATTTATATTTTAGTTTTAGTTCTATTTTCACGCCCTCTACATACCAAAATTTTGGTTTTCTTTTTATTGACTTTCATGCCGTAGCTCTCTGTCAAAACTACTTCCATTTCATTCAAAGCCATTCCTAATTCTTATTTGCTAGATACTAACACTGCCATATCATCTGCAAATATGAGCATGTTAATAGTTTGACCCTGTACATTAATAACTGAGGCTGTTCCACAGTCGACTCGAATCGCGGCCCACGATGCGCTCGAATGAACAAGCCGCGAAGTAAGAAATCTGGCAACGTTGCCCCCTGGCCGGCAAATTTTGCATATGGCCGTTGACAGACTTGTACTGCGCTATGTATACTTGCCTTAAAATGATTAAAAGTCGGAGTTTTTAATGTATTATAACGTTAAAAAGTTGTGTTGTCCAAAGTACATTAAGTGTAGAGTGTGTAGTGATTATTTTATGTGCGTGACAATCGTTTTGTATGTGTTTTATCTCTTGTAATAGTGGGAAATGGAAAGTGACTGCCAGTTTTCTGGTACAATAAATATGCCGAGACGTTGTTGTGTACCGGGGTGCAAAACGAACTATGATACTTCAATAAAAAGCGAGGGTGTGAAGTCTACTTTTAGTTTCCCTAAGGATGTTGGATTAAAACAAAAATGGCTCAAAGCAATTCCTAGACAAGACTGGTTACCATCAAAACATTCTGTAGTATGTGAGTTACACTTTGATAAAACCTATTACCAGACGGGACACTTGACATGATTCCTTGCAAACCTAAGTTAGGTATATGAGAATACTTTTCCAACCATTTTTCCAAATTTGCCGAAGTACCTACTTGTCCACAAAAAAGTGTGTCGTTCGTAAAGATCCTGAATCTAGGCGGCAAAATCAAATTCGTAAACAATAAATTTTGTTCGGCTATTAATTATTTATTTACAGCCAAATGCATATTATATTTTGATCAAACGCTTTTTTATCAGAAACTATTTTTAATCATTAGGTACCTATCTCTAACTTTCTTGGAGCAGTTTACTTACATACATCGGTCTACGTCACAAAAAAATTAAAATCAAATTTACTTTCCCGTTACAATTATAATAGTTGGAGCCCCATTCCTGGTTTCAGGCGTGAAATTGAAATTAAACAAAAATGACATTATTAGGCCCTACAATTTCTGGTTATGGTGTAAGTTATCTATGTAAAATAATACGGCCATACAACATACCACATAAGATTACACATCAAGTTACGTCAAATGCACTGCTTTGGTCATTTAATCATTATAATCCACCCATATAAAGGGAAACTGAATTGGACATGATGTATTTCCAGCTTATGTAAGGTACGTACTTACTAGCGTACTTATCAGTGCATTTATATACTTGAAATTGAAGACTGAATTACTTATAATATGTATTAAGTATTGCTGGGCATTAGCTTACATAAAATACGGCAATGGATATTTAATTATTTTCTAAACGGATAATTTAATAATATTTATCCTCCAAAAGTTTTCAAAATTAGCTGTAAAATGCGAGTAAAATGCGAGCCCTCAGCAGTCTGCTATAGGCGCGCTGGTCTGTTCGGTTCTCGCGGTAGGACCACTTGTTTGCTGCTTTGCAGTGTTTGCCAGTTCGTACTTCGTGCCTTGTACATCCGGGTCGGCTGTGGCTGTTCTGTTCTCAACAATATTAATCGCATCTACGATATACAAGTTTAAAACTTGAGGTGACAATGCACATCCCTGTCTCAATCCTTTCCGGGTATCTACTTCTCTTCTTTCCTGCTCAAATTCTATATCGGCCGTTTGCCCTTTGTAGACATTATATGTATTATTCTTCTGTACCTATATTTCATCTCGATTTCATCCCTACCTTTCTGAGCACTTCGAACATCTTTCCCCATTTTACGTTGTCGAAGGCTTTTTCTAAATCTACAAATCCTATATAGTCGCTCTTTCTCTTTTCTATTGTTTTTTCTATAATTACTCGTAAAGCTAGAATGGCCTCGCGCGTTCCTCTATTTCGTCTAAATCCGAACTGATCTCCTAATATTTCTTCCGCCCCTTTCCCTATTCTTCTTTCCACAATTCTAGTTAAAATTTCTGACGCGTGGGAAGCTAAACTGATAGCTCTAAAATTTTCGCAATTATCCGTGATTTTCCTTTCTGGCAAAGCGACTATGACGCTCCTTTTGTAATCTTATGGAATCTCATCTGCCTCGTATATACGGTCCACACTTGGTGCTTTATTGTTTTTTAAACTTCCTAATGCTAGCTAGCTCAAACTCTTCCCTTATTATGGGAAGCCTAGGTTGTCCCTCTCTGCACTGGTTTCCTTTTCTAATATATCCCCTAGTTCTTGTGCTGCATATAAGATTCCCAAACATTCCTTCCACCTATCTGCCTTCTCCTCTCTTCCGTTTAGGATGTCACCTGCCTCGGTTCTAATGTTCTTACTGCTAGATCTAATTTCTTTGAACTTTCTCCTAATTGTTTTATACGCTTCGTCAGTTTTTTCCTACTTCGAACTTATTTTCTTCTTCTTTGCATTTATTATCAATCCACTATTCCTTGGCTTCAGTTCGTTTACGAATAATTTCCCACTTGACCACTTTACGTATACTATCTTTGTTTCCCTTCTTCATCTAGCCTTAAAGGTATAATTGAAAGTCCGATTATCTTTGACACTCTATATTTAAATGGTGACCGGTTTCGGGGTCTTTATCTAACACCCCATCATCAGACCGAAAAGGAGCAACACAGAACATGACAAATAGAAATACGCACTATTCATATACTAAGGTTATACTTAAGCGAAGCCCCAAGCAAAATAGTGGACTTCGCATAAGTCCCTATATAGGTATAATGTTTCATTTCGCTCTTTGTTGGGAAGCTCATGTGGTCTCTCCTTATTTGGTTCATTTTATCACTGTAAGTATAATCTTAGCATATGAATAGTGCGTATTTCTATTTGTTATGTTCTGTGTAGCTCTTGGTAGGTCTGATGATGGGGCGTTGGATAAAGACCCCGAAACCGGTCACCATTTAAATATAGAGTGTCGAAGATAATCGGACATTCAATTACACCTTTATTGTTAAATAACTTCGATTATGGAGCGTTTCAACAATTTTATTCATCTAGTATATTTTTATATTTTCGTATCTCGTCTCTCGTCTCTCGTCTATTAGAGTGACAATATCCCTTGTTACGAAGGGTTTTCTACTTTTATTCTGTTTGTGACCCAAAATATCTCTAGCTACAGAACCAAAACCATTTTTAATGCAATTCCATTCTGCCTCTACGTCCCTAACAGTATTTTCATCTGCGCCCTTTAGTACATTCGTCTTTTCCTTGAGCTCCAATCACAGTCTTTTATTTTCTCGAGATCTAGGTATCTTATACCGTTTAGTTTTTTCAAAAGATAAGCCTTCATAACCACTATGTTGTGATCACTATCTATATCTGCTCTTGGATAGCTTCTGTAGGCCCTAACTTGATTTCTAAATCATTGCCTAACAATAATGTAATCTATTTGATCTCTCACTAGTTCCCCTGGCATTTTCCATGTAGGTATAGCGCCTCCTAACGTGTTGAAATATAGTGTTCGCGACGGTTAGGTTATGTTTAACGCTAAAATTTATCAGTCTAACTCCCATGTCGTTCCTATTAGGTACCTTTCCCAAAAGGACCGATTATTCTATCTTCTCTCCCTGCACCTACAACTGCATTAAAGTCTCCTGCAATTATTAGATTTTCATGCCCCTTCACATAGCACATAGCTCTTATTCGATATCGCTATTAACTAGGTCGGTTAAGTTGCCCTCCCCCTCCAGTAATTTTGTTTTCAAAATTTTCTCTCAGTCAATTTGCACACCCTAGCACACCCTTCATTAAACCTAGCATATCAATAGCAAGAAATCTGCAATTAATTCTTGATGAGTGGGTCCAACTTAACGCTGCCCCCCCCCCCCCCCCCCCAACTGATTTTTACCATTTTTATTTGCAAATGCAGTACTGCGAATCAAGCACAACCTAGCACATTGAAAATTAGAGTTGGCACACCCCGGCGAACTCCAGAAAATGGGGTCTCGGGAAAATTGGTGGGGGGGCTAGCGTTAAGTTGGCCCCTCCCACAAACAATTTGCTGTAGTTTCTAAGCTGTTGGCGTGCTACCTTTAGTTCTGGGTGTGCTAGGGTGTACTAGGTGCGTGCAAGTTAATTCTGAGAAGTTTAAAAAAGCAACTTGGGGGGGGGGGGGGGACAATTTAACGTTCTACAGCCTCATCACTATAATTCATTAGATGTGGGCATATATACCTGTATTATTACCGTCTTTAAACGTTTCGAATTTAACCCTGCGGCAGGCGCGCACTTATGATTCTAACGAGCGGGCGCGCCCGGGTACTCTGTACCTACCGCATTTTAAAATTTCGCGTTTTGAGTGAAATTTGTTAAAAATGGTTTGAGCAGCAACAACATGAATACAATAAAATTTGTTGAATTTAATATGCCTAATGACAAACAGTTTTAAATACAACACAAAAGGATAAACTAGGAAAAAATAGCGAAAATGTCCAGGGAACATAAAAATAATAATAATAATACAAAATGTTACAAATACCACGAGAAAACATGATCTTTGACAAACACATTCGAAACCTGCAATATTGCAAAACTTCTTACAAACATACTCTACTGCGAGTTGAGCAGGAAAGTACGTAGAGATCCATGGATGTTCCAAGCCCAACGATATGTTTGGGGTAGCATCCCGTATGAGATCTCGTAGTACACAAAATCTGGATTTAGTTCTATAATTCAATGCCTGGCGGGGTATTTGCCCGTAGAGTAGTTGTTCGAACGGTCCAGTACCACTCATTACTGCCGCATTATTCAGCAAATAATTAGCTCTTGCTAATACTTGCACCAAGCGTGTAAGTATATAAAGTATATATACAGCAAGCAATATTGCGTAGTTAGAGTGTGTAGGGCAAAGCACCGTAGGTACTGATAATACAATTATAGACGTTTTGCAGTGAAAACAGTTTATTTTCAATTTGTGTGTCGGGCTTACGTGTAAAAACTTGAAAACAACTATAATTATATTTCAGAGGTTAGGTTAAAACGTCAGAAAGCACGTGGGTTTGTTTTGTTTGGAATGAAAATCTGACGTTTGTGACGCGCCACTTGTGTCGCCCATTGACTCTGAGAACAAAGATATAAAACAAAGATGCACCGGAAATCTGTAATAATACGTATCTACTGCAATATTATAGCTCTGTTCCAGTTTACATGTTCTGTATCTTTGAAACAATACAGTGTTGCGTGTACGTTGAATTTTTGATGCTATAGTCACACGTACACCTGTGACGTTGATATTGATATTTTTGTAGACGTAGTTTTGTTTTTCGCTGGGACCCCAGGCGCGCTGGCCATGGCGCTAAAATGAAAATTAGAGTCACGCGAAACGTCATTGTTATACATTATACTTTCGTTTAAGTAATTCATTACTTGTTAACACCGTCAATAGCGGGGTCAATAGTTTTGGTGGGCAGGCGGGTATCGCAAAGAGTTAGTAGTTTGATGTTCTTGGGTTGGGTGAGTGGAGGTTATTAACATAGAAAATGTTAATGTTCTTATATGGGGTCAGAGTTACGATTTTTGTCCAAGCCGCCGACACGAAAGTGTCGAGGTCAGATGACGCATACTGAGATAACGCAGCGCTCGAGTGGTGAGCCTACTATAGTGTGAAGTGTGCACAGTATGAGTATGCCCGGAGAACATGAAGTAAAATAGTAAATAGTAAATAAATAGTAAATAGTAAATAGTAAATAGTAAAAATAGCGTGGAAAGTGACAAATTTCATAGGAGCGTGAAATTTTATGCACGAGACGCAGCCGAGTGCAGAAAAGAAATCATGCGAGTTTATAGGAAATACACTTTCCATCGAGTTATGTAGTGTAGACTATTTTTCCCACGACCACTTAAGAAGACGAATTTATTTATAAAACAGCAACTTTATTTTTAATGATTTGTGCGATTTACAACTATTGCAGCACAGTTTTGAGTTTAGCGCACGGGCAACGCAATTGTCAAGTTTCCGGCCTACTATACTATAATATGCAATGTGCCGCTTTCCTTTACGAAACGAGTGCGAGAAGACATTTTTCGCGAATGAGCGCAATGTTTGATGGACGAGCAACGAAGAAGCGAGTGCTTCATTTGCGCGAATGCGCCGAAGACGTCTTCGCGCATCGAGGTTCGTACAATATTTTTTGAAACGAACATTATAATTTTTTAATTATTATCTAATACGTTTCCAATTTAAAATTTCAAAAAATCAAGTGGTTACATTGACGAATTTCCATTTGGCAATTGTAGAAAATGACATTTGGTTTAATTTATTGAAATGAGTTGTCAAAGTGTCAATCGACTTAATGGCGATTTGTCTTTATTCTTTCACTATTTTCAACATCCAAATTGGAGAAATGGCGTTTTGTTAACCAAACTTTATTACTATCAAGTCAAATTATTTCTAGAAAGCCTGAAAGGACAGTGCTTTTTGCTAGATTTCGCGCACTCATGCGCGAACACTATGTTTGAGTTTGTCTGTCGGGTTCGCGAAATGCCATTTTGAGAGCGGTGAGTTCAAAAATAGTATATTACGTAAAGAGCATGGAAAGTGAAATCACACGAGTTTATAGGAAATACGAGTTATGTATACTATTTTTCCCACGACCCATTAAGAAGACGAATTTATTCATAAAACACCAACTTTATTTTTAATGATTTGTTGTCTATGTTAACAGAAGATGTCAGAATTTCCAAGTAACCTACTAACAAACTAAGAGCATATTATTCTAATAATTTCGAATGGCTTATGAATCGCACGTTAATTTTTTCTCTTGCCCGCCAATTCATAAATGACCAGTTCGTACGTAAAATGTTTAGGTCTTCCACGGAGTAGCCATTTGCTCCTGAACAACAGAGCGCCAGTAAGAAGGAACTCCGGGCTCTCCATGCACGCAAACACAATCACTTTGTACCTACGAGTATACAAGCGATATTGCATAGTAGATTATAATATTGCACGGTTAATATTCGAAAGACCAAGAGCTTCTAAATAAATTATCCCTTAATAAAATACATTTCTAATAAAAAAAAACAGATTTTTAATTTCACACTGCATAAGTACGGGATATTGTACTGCACAAAAAGCCCCGTTCAATATTTTTGAAGTGAAACTTCTTTAGGCGCATTGGGTGTGAATCGGTTCGGCCAGCTGGCTATGTAACGTTTTTCGGAGTGGGGGAAGTGAAAGGAAAATCTGATACAACACAATTGGCCTACTTTAACTTTCAAACATAGAATGAAGCTGTTTCCATGGTTTCCACTACATTTGACAAAGTAGTCCCGGTTTCCTAACCAGAAATTCTAATAATAATTATTAATGTGTTACATAGTGCTCAATAATTAGAAGAAACATTTTGATATTTGATAATAAGGTAAGAGAGTTTTCATTTCATATTTCTCTTATCATAAACCCATTATTTCAGTTGTTGAAAATGAAGAAATGGATACAGAATAAAGATATTTTCATTACACACTTGTATCAATTTCTACGATCAACCAAAATCTTACCCAATCCTCCAATCCTCAATTGCTAAGTTCTAAGTCATGAAAATCAAACTCGAAGGAATATCAATAAGATTCAAGAATTTTTAGGCATGGCGCTAAGTTTCACTTATCCCATATGCGTCATATTCATTAAATTGTGTAGCCGAATTTAACTAGGACTTTTTATTTTGCCTGGATAAATTCCTGTTTTGCAAACTCAATTTTGTTGCCTGACGGCAATTCGGCTCATAAAACTGACATCCAAGAGCGCTCAGGCTTCGTCTTCGCGCTCTTTCTGGTTGTCACTTTCATCCCTCAAATTGACTGGCAACAAAACTTCGTTCGAAACAGAAATTTATCCGGCAAAATAAAAAGTACTCGTCAAATTACTGTTGATTATACTTATGCTCACCCCACATTACTGACTTGCGTTTCTGCTGCCGCTCTTCTTGTACCATAGAAATTCTCGAGTTCACTATTATTGTACACTGTGTTTGCTCTACTTGCTTTTGTTTTACTGCTCAATAATCTATAGCTATCCCATTCTACTAGTACAGAGCTAAAGGGTACAAATTTTCACTTTGGTAGGGGGATCGTTGTTGCAACCTGCAACTTGTTGCAATCTGAAGTTCATATATTGACTATAATATATCCAAAAGCTGTCAAAAATCGGAATGTGCAAAAGGGCGTTATATCCAAAAACTGAGATATGCACACTAACGTAAAGAGCGTAAAAATTGCTATCGTTTGGCACCAAGATCATTAAATTATTTGTGGCACTTCTATCTCTAAAAAACTGCTGAAGGAACAATTTAGTACAGGCCCTTATGGGAGAATTTTTTTTTAAAGCTCAATATCTCCGTTCGAATGCCGACAAAATCTTCAAGACTTCGGCATTTTTTACATTATTTACATCGTGATAACTCTTAGATTATCGTCTAAATCGAAAAATTTTGTTCTTTACAAAATCTTGTGCGCTTCTTTTGGAGTGTGATGGTTCGACATGCAGATTTTTATCTTTTACATATATTGAGTTGTGTAATTAAATATAAAAAGATGCAAGAAGACCGTCCGATGCCAACGCGCGCCCCCCTCTCGCTGTGCTGGTTTGCATCTCACTTTTCGCCGTAGCGCCGTCCTTCTCCCGCAAGCCGCAGTGGAATTTTCTACTTATAATTTAATTCATATGTATAAAATCTGGTAAGCCATTATGTTTTTGTCAGAATGACACCGAGAAAAATTAGTATTTATAAGTCAAATTTCTTGAACATATTTTAGCAAGACGCAGACGGAGCTACGAGGAAAAGTGAGTTGCAAACCCGCGCAGCGAGAGGGGGCCGAGCGTTGGCATCTGGCGGTCTTCTTACATCTTTTTATATCTAATTACACAACTCAATATACGTAAAAGATAAAAATCTGCATGTCGAACCATCACAAATAATTTAATGATATTGGTGCCAAACGGTAGCAATTTTTACGCTCTTTACGCCAGTGTGCATAACTCAGTTTTTGGATATAATGCCCTTTTGCACATTACGATTTTTGACAGCTTTTGGATATATTACAGTCAAGACATGAACTACAGAATGCAACAAGTTGCAGGTTGTAACAACGATCCCCCTTCCAAACGCATTTTACTGCGTCATTGCAAGCATTGAGTACTCTACTATACTTAATTAGTTCTTTTCTTATTAATTTCAAATAACAAGAGTTTAGTGCAACAATTCCATTTATTGCTAGCATAACTTAAAAATACGAAACTGTATATTTTCTCCACACTAGATGTAACTAAAACTGACAGTATAATGTTCTACAACCTAGACATCTTTCTGAACTGAATCTTATTGCTAATATTTTGTAGATAACAATTCTTGACACAAGCTACGAGAAATTTTACTTTAGTTGAAAATAATTCAGTTGCTCCAAAGGAATCAAAAAGCACATGGGCTTTCGATGTTTATTAATATAGCGTAGTTTCAACTCTGTATAGGTAACATAAACTGTACAGAATGTCGACTGTAAGAAATTCTAAAGAAGTGTTCCTCGCACTGTGCAATGAAAAATGCAAAAGACGCAATCCTCTTGACGCTAGTAATTCGTTTTATGTGCAAACTTCCCGGAGTTATTACCGTAAATGTTATTATAGAAGAGTAAGGTACAAAGAAATTGTGATCCCTGTAAAAAATACCATTCAATGTTTATTTTCGTCAGTAAGTATTTCGTCAATTGTGTTAGGTAGAATAAAATGTAATTTCCATAAAGATTTACGTTTCATCGTCAGAAATAAATGAAACTAATTGCACAACCTATTCCATGCCTTTCCGATGTTTAACTTGGGACAGTAATACACTGCGTACGTGTATCTTTATAATTAGAAAATTATGTATATTCATCACTCGGATCTACATATTGTGCCCCACATATACATATTTAGGTACTTCTGGAGAAACATGTTAGATAAGAATTCGAAATTTTGGAGTAAAAAATTTCTCGATTTCAATAAATTGGAGTATGTAAGTAGTTGCGCTCACTTTTCGCTATACATCCTTGGAAATCCGACCAAACCCAAAGCATGCGCTGTATTTTTGGTATGATTGCATTACTGAATCGTACGATCGCAGTTATTTATCTATTTATCTCAAGGGTAAAAGGTTACAGTTTATGGTCCGAGGTGCAAGTTTGAATAGTGGGGGGTTAGAACTGCACCGAGATATATTTGACCCGTGATATGCATATGTCGCAGGCGTACCATAAAATCAGGCATTTTGCATAAAGCCTAGGCGTTTTGCAAATTGCGAGCATATTGCAGAACAAGTAAATTCGCAGGTTCCAGTCAAGTATTTAGTATTTATTTCTATGCCGACCAGATCTGCTTACATTAGGTTATGTCTGATCTTGTCTCGTCATTATGAATTCTTAATAAGTTAATCCCACACGCCAAAAGACATCTGAAGATTAATCTTCAACTCCTGAAGATATTGACGTTGTCAGCGAAACACGTTTAATTACTGCGTCACTGTCTTTTGGCGTGTGGGGTTAACTTATTAAGAATTCATAGCGAATTTACGTCAAAGTTCTTGATCCATCTACAGTGTGTTGTCTCGTCATGTCAAGGTCAGGTAAAGTCAGTTAATGTTAAACAATGAACAATGTAAGTTTAACACTGATTTTGCAATAAGCCGGTGTTTTGCAAAGCGACTAGGCTTTATGCAAAATGCCTGATTCTGCGATACGCCAGTAGTTAGAAAATGACAATACTGGATACGAACCCGTTCGGAGCACATAGCGCCATCGAGTTCTCGAGGTGCCATCGACTTCTTCGGCAGTGACCCTGAAAGAGACCAGAGGCTGCTGAAGGAGTCGTTGAGGCATCCGAAGAAGTGTCTTCAGTAGCGGCATCTGCAGCAGCCTCTGGTGTCTTTCAAGGTCACTGCTGAAGAAGTGTGCATGTCTTCAGCAGCAGCGTCTGGTGTCTTTCAGGGTCATTGCTGAAGAAGTGGTGTTCAGCAGCAGCCAGGCGCATGCGCCGGGGCTATTCCTCAGGTCAGTCCATCTAGTTCTCCATCCACTTCAAGTGGGCGTGTCTGCAGCAGCCTCTGGTCATTGCTGAAGAAGGGCCTCTGGTGTCTTGCCATTGCGCACCCAAGCCGCCATTTTGGGGCCTTTGGTTGTGGCTCAGGCGCCTGCGCCGGGGCTCCGCCTTCAGCAGCTTCTGGTCATTGCTGAAGAAGTGGTCTTCAGCGGCCCCCCTGGTGTCTCTCATTCTGTTGGGTCTTTGGATGTGGCTCAGGCGCCTGCGCCGGGGCTGTCGCGTACAAAGCACGTGTTGCTCACTGTCCAGGCCAGTCCATCCTGGCCCCATCCACTTCTTCGGCAATGACCAGAGGCTGCTGAAGGAGTCATGTCTTCAGCAACGGTGTCTTTGGGGCCTTTGGCCGTGGCTCAGGCGCGTGCGCCGGGGTTTTCGCAAACGTTCTGGAAATGACGCCGACCGGGATTCGAACCCGGGTCCCCACGCACCGGAGCCCTCGCTCCAACCAACTGAGCTAATCGGCGGCCCACAAGCACGTCTTTCAAATCATCCGTATATACTTATGATTGTAAACAGAAGTTACAGAATTAATATTTATTTTCTCGGAAATTTACAATTGTTTATACTAAATAAATATTGATATTAAAGTTTAAGAAAAAAGCACGTTCGCCGCCGATAAGAGATGTTATAATTGTTTTTATTATGGGAAATAACCTTTCATCTTGCCGATAGGATATGTTTGTTTAGGTTTGATCCCACGCTCTGCATGTGCATTTAATACGTTGTAGACACTACAAGGTGACCCGTTTGTTTGTTTGTATTATTACAATAAAATAACATTCTAGAATATTCTTCTGATTGTTTATTTGAAATTACTTGTTATCTTAATGCGTTTCGGACACGTGTGGGAAAAAACATTCTAGAACATTCTCCAGTGTGTTTATTTGAAATTACTTGTTATCTTAATGCGTTTCGGACACGTGTGGGAACCTTCTGATTGATATATGCAAACATCTTAGTTCTCGGTAGTAGAACATTCTACATCGCTAATTATTTGAGAACAGTAGTCTAAATTTAGGCTAACCCCTACGTAAAAACCATGTCATGTGGGGTGTAAATTAAAGGACTCGACTAGAGGTATCGGAATATTGGGGTGGATTTTAGGGGTGGTTTTTGGGGGTGGTTTTTGGGGGTATTTTTAGGGGTGGTTTTTAGGGGGGTGGTTTTAGGGGTAGCTTTTAGGGGTGGTTTTTAGGGGCGGTTCTTGGGGTGGCTTTGGAGGGTGATTTTTGGGGGTGGTTTTTAGGGGTGGTTTTTAGGGGTGGCCACTCACTGACCGCGCCCCCGGCCACGCTCCTTGCCCCGCCCACCTAGATCATGTAGGGTATCAAATTAATCAGCTCGATGAGACAAAAAGGAATCTATAGTGATTCTCCTACTTCCGAATTCTTATCAGTAGTTGTCTGTCTGTATGTCTGTCGGTCCGTCTGTCCGTCTGTCTGTCTGTCTGTCTGTCTGTCTGTCTGTCTGTCTGTCTCTCCGTCTGTCTCTCCGTCTGTCTGTCTGTCTGTTTGCGAATACAGCTGTCTGTTGACACAGACAGTATCCGGTGTTGCCGCAAGCTACGAAACAAACGTGGGCCGTCAAGACTGCAACACGGTTGGAGAAACCCCGCTACGTTATTGTCGCCTTCCAGACGAATCGCAAAGCGAATTTGGACACGGATTCAAGCAAATTTGACCACTGCAATCTGACAAACGTCAAACTGTACCTGAATTCTGAGTGCTTCCCCTACGAGAATTTAAACTTGGATTTCTCCACGGGGAAATACGCCCTGCTATACGAAATGTACCAGAACTTCCAGAGTTCATACTATGGAAAAGTTGGCGAGCCGTTATACGGCAAGGAACAGTTCAAGGATCTAGCGCCCATCGTGGTGATTGACGCATCAAAGCATCAAGCCTGGACCCATAGATATGCGTCTAGAATTTGAGTCGAGCGAGAATTTTCCGCCCAACACAACCGCATACTGTCTCATCCTGCATGACCGCATCGTTGAGTATACACCGGGTAATGAATCGGTCAGAAGAGTGTTATGAGAAGCTGCAGGGCTTCGATTTGCCCAGAAAATACACGCATGCCTACTCTGTATACAGATTATAGTTTTAATTATATTGATGTAAAAATATATTCAACGTTTTTATTTTTGCGAAAACCCCGGCACAGGCGCCTGGGCCACATCCAAAGGCCCAACAGCACCTAACAACAAGATCAGTTCTGATCGGATGCTGCCCACAACCACTCTCATTGGCTGTTGCCCCGCCCACTCTCATAGCCAGAGCCCGGCGCATGCGCCTGAGCCACGGCCAAAGTCCCCAAAGACACCGTTGCTGAAGACATGACTCCTTCAGCAGCCTCTGGTCATTGCCGAAGAAGTGGATGGGGCCAGGATGGACTGGCCTGAACAGTGAGCAACACGTGCTTTGTACGCGACAGCCCCGGCGCAGGCGCCTGAGCCACATCCAAAGACCCAACAGAATGAGAGACACCAGGGGGGCCGCTGAAGACCACTTCTTCAGCAATGACCAGAAGCTGCTGAAGGCGGAGCCCCGGCGCAGGCGCCTGAGCCACAACCAAAGGCCCCAAAATGGCGGCTTGGGTGCGCAATAGCAAGACACCAGAGGCCCTTCTTCAGCAATGACCAGAGGCTGCTGCAGACACGCCCACTTGAAGTGGATGGAGAACTCGATGGACTGACCTGAGGAATAGCCCCGGCGCATGCGCCTGGCTGCTGCTGAACACCGCTTCTTCAGCAATGACCTTGAAAGACACCAGACGCTGCTGCTGAAGACATGCACACTTCTTCAGCAGTGACCTTGAAAGACACCAGAGGCTGCTGCAGATGCCGCTACTGAAGACACTTCTTCGGATGCCTCAACGACTCCTTCAGCAGCCTCTTGTCTCTTTCAAGGTCACTGCCGAAGAAGTCGATGGCACCTCGAGAACTCGATGGTGCTATGTGCTCCGAACGGGTTCGTATCCAGTATTGTCATTTTCTAACTACTTACGCCTGCGACATATACCAGTTCTCTTTGCACGACCGGTTTACTGCTAAGTTTTTCATCTTTTAAATCTATGGAAATGCCAAATTATGTTGCTTTAAAAACCAGGCCATTTCCAATACGTTGCTGGCGGTTATGAATAAATAAACGGGCAAAAAATGTAATTTCAGCCTGCCATAAACAGTAATTTATCGCCCTAACGCTGTAATGCCTGTTATTATTAGTGCTTCTAACGGAAATTACTACACCGAACACAATAATCCTTATAACACAACGTGCAACCAACACACTGCGTTCGGCAATTAATAGTCGTTAGAGACACTGCAGGTACGCTAACGTGCAGCTAAAATGAATGCGAACACGTGTTAAGTTAATATTGCGTTGAAACTTGTAACAAAAAATTTGCAAATTATTTAGGCCCGCTTCGGCCTAACGGCCTCCGCTTAATTGGTAGGAAACCAGAACGAACACATATTTTGTCGAAAAAGGATAAGGATCAAGATGTAAGAGACTGTGGTTAAATAATCAATTCAAGAATCAATTGTACCCCTAACCATACAAAATTTGAAATACTATATACGCATTTCGGCAGCTGAGCTGCCATCTTCAGTAGCAGGGAAAAACCTATAGTAATAAAAATAACAATAACAAATTAATAAAAAAAAATTAAAAAAAAAACATACAATTATACAGGGTAGTCTACTACGCGCGCGTCGGTCAATAGTCGCTAAACCGTTGGACTTATGGGAAATTTTTTTAAATAAAACTTGTGAGGTTCCATCTTTGCTGCAACTGAAAATTATTTTCAATTATACAGGTTGTCCCATTTCTTCTGCGCAGTGCCTAACTCAGTTTTTTTAAATGGAACACCCTGTATTTGATCGCATTTTGGAGTTCTTTGTTGAATTTAAGTGCCACTTTGTTAACCGTACATTGGGTCTAAGTCCCACAGTTTCAAAGTTATTTGATGTTAGAAATCGTCATTTTTCAAGTTTCGCCATTTATAACTTTTAAAAGGTTCGAAATAAAGAAAAATGACTTACGTGTCCCTATCTTAGTTTTTAATCCTCTATCTCATGGGGCTGGAAAATGGTGCTTCCTGATTGGTCAAAAAATGTCAAAAAGTGACCTATCAGGAAGCAGTATTTTCGAACCCCATTAGATAGAGGATTAAAAACCAAGATAGGGACACGTAAGTCATTTTTCTTTATCTCGAACCTTTTAAAAGTTATAAATGACGAAACTTGAAAAATGACGATTTCTAACATCAAATAACTTTGAAACTGTGGGACTTAGACCCAATGTACGGTTAACAACGTGGCACTTAAATTCAACAAAGAATTCCAAAATGCTATCAAATTTAAAAAAGCCAAGTTAGGTGCCGTGCAGAAGAAATGGGACAGCTTGTATACTTGAAAATAATTTTCAGTTGCAGCAAAGATGAAACGTTACAAGTTTTATTTTAAAAAATTTCCCATAAGTTCAACGGTTTAGCGACTATTGACCGACGCGCGCGTAGTGGACTACCTGTATATGACAATAATTATATATGACAATAATAATAACCACAATAATGATGATGTGAAACAATGATAGTGACAATAACAATAATATAGGTCAGGTATTCTCTGCTCACCACTCCGAAAGAATCGAAGTGCACTCGGTCAGCTCTCAAGCTAGAATTCTAGAAGAAGAAGAAGAAGAAGAATGTAAACCGTAACAAAAAAATCGGTATGGAGAACCATACATGACTTCCATGTTCATTGTATATAACAAAAGAACACTTAAAAAAATTATCTAAGTGTCGAGGATTATAAACGGGTCAAATTCCTTCCCCAATTCAATAATAACCTCGATAATATGGAGCAATTCAGAAGACTCATCAATTATCTATTTATTATCGGCAATTTTACGAAAAATTGGTTTGGTAATCACGAATATCTATCAAATTGGATACTGCCAACTGTCTACAAAATACTTAAGTAAATAAATTTTATTTGCTCTGATCAAATAACATCTTCATTACATGTGCGTTCTGCTTTTCCTGAAACCTAATAATGTTCATTATTCAAAGGTAAATCAGAAAATTTCGGTTACAGCATCAAGGTTGCTATGCCACAGAAGTGTCAAATTTATATTTTACTTGTCCCAGAAATTCAAGAGAGTGTATTATACTTGGGCCGCCGAACAGACGGAGTGATCACCCTGCAAGAACGTGCTCTAGCGGGGCCAATATTAATTTATGACGACCGAATTGGAGTGATGCGACTTCGTTGGGTCTAAAGAGAGCGCATTACTGCGGTTCGGTCGTCCTAAATTGATAGTGGTCCCGCCTAGAGCTCATGGTTGCAGGGTGATCACTCCGTCTGTTCGGTGGCCCAAGTATAGTATATTACCTATATTATGTTTCTATGACAACGTTTACAATTCGCTCGTTGGATAAGCTACTGCAATGGTTAATAACTTAACAAATAACTTAATAAATAATTGAGTTAGGGAAAAATTGGTAGTAACAAAATTTTTTGGCCTTAAAGTACTCAACATTTTTTATTCAAACTTTTTTTAATATCTCTGATCGAGGGGTGAACCGCTGATGTATTATGGTGTACACGTTCTCTGTATTCCATCAGTATTATTAATGTATTCCACTGAATTACTTTGTACTCCTTGTAATCCCTTGAATTCTCGTGTATTCCGTCGTAATCCCTGATAATTTGCTGTATTCCTTTGGTAATCTACCGTATTCCAATTGTATTCCGGTGTATTCTTCAATATTTTTGTGTAATCTTTTGTATTCTACTGTAATTCAAGTTGCATTAAGACAGCAACACGTGTTATTTTCTGGATGGGTCCAGGCAAAGCGCGTCTGTTCCCTCGCCGCAATGAATAGCATACCTATTTTCCCGCATATTATTTTGTTGGCGGTGTAACAGTATAACTGTTGATATGTGGTTTATGCTGGCCGATTAGGGCCTGGTAAAATTTTGTTTAGTGGTAAGTTTCAATATTTTATTTAGGGTAACAACGGCATCTAGGAGTAATTGCTGCAATAATAAAAAAGTGGAATATTATATGGGGTAGGGGCAGTTACTTACATAGTCAAATAAAAAAAATTCAAAACTCCATAACTTATTTTTTTGATGGCACCATATAATTACAAATTCTCTTTCTATTTTGTATAAGCTAACATACCTACTTCTAAAGTCAATACTTTTTAAGATAATCAATCTCAAATAGCTAGCAACCCTAATTGTACAAAAAAAAATATTTTTTCACACTGTGAAATCACATTTTCAAATTAGCATAACAGCGGATACGTAATAATAATTTCAGGACTAAAAAAATGCATTTTCGAACAAAGAATGGTCATCAGAATTTCTTAGCAGAACCATGTCAGCTACAAATGTTTTCATTATGAATTGGGAAGTTACATATTTGACGATGATTTTTATTTGAGGCGGTATATCACCTTTAAGTTGTTTCTACGTAAATATTCGTGTAACATTTTTGCGAGCATTTTGGTGTACTTACAGTCGCCACGAGAAAATATTAATTTATTTTGTTTGCAAATTAAAGACCATTAAATATTTGAAGGTGGATATCTTAAAAAGTATTACCTAATTTTAGAGGCAGGTGAAGCTTATGCATAATTAGTGAATGTATATTCAACAAGACATAAAAACTGTACGTTTCCGGTTGAAAAAAGGAGATTTTGCCTCTTCGAAATTTCCTAACCTGGCCATACACAGTATAATATTTAATTTTTTTTACTCCTGCAGCGATTACTCATAGATTAAGGTTTATCTTAACAAAATATCACTGCTTCAGCTTCATTCAATTCGAAGATTTTCATTTTTGAAAATTCCTCTACATCTGTCAAAATCTTCTAGGAAATGCCCATAACGTCAAAAATATACATTTTAGGTAAAAGTATCTTACACAACCTCATAGCAATATCAATTAAGGAATCCGAAAATGAACTCAAGTACAGGTCGTTCCATTTAAAAAACAAAGTTAGGTAGGAGCTGTGCAGAAGAAATGGGACAGACCTCGGGACAGACTGTATAAGTGTAAATAATTTTACATAATGGAGAACGAGAGATCAATGGGGATCGCTCATGTAACATTTTTTCTTTAAAATGTATAATAAAGCCATGAGAGAAGAATTCCAGATTGCTGGACCACCTGTATTGCAAGAAATGAAAATGCATTTTTTCTTTTTATTACATTTTGTTGAGTTCTTCTGTTCACTATAAGTTTCTTAAAATAAATAAAGGCCTTATTTAATTTCCCATTCATGCTAACATGTTTACTTATACAGGGTGTCCCGAAAGTAAACAACCATACGTCAACTACAGATAGAAAATTTAATGCTGAGTAAAAAATGTTTAGAGAACTAGTGTATATTTTGGAAGATAAACGATAAAATTTAAAACAACTTAACAAAACGTGAACAAATAAAAACTAGTTGTCAACGCATTGACAGAACAGCTTCCTAGCCACAGCCGCACTGCACAGTGCGCGCGCATGCACTCAGTTCCAGGAGGTGTTGGGGACAGATTCTCGCCGGTCTTACATATTTACCACAAACATTTTATTACGCTACCTACCTTTCCCAATTTTTTCCTCAATTTTTTCTTTATACAACCTATTACGATTTTCGCACATCGTGTAGCGAAAAATACCCTCTATCCGATGCAATACAAAAAAATATATGGTCTCATTGAAGAAAATGTTCGATGATGTCATATCTCGGCTCAAAAGTGTTTTAAAAAAACCGCCCCGTCAGTTTCCTATGGACCATCTCTGATATACGTATGCAAAATTTCAGCAAAATCTGTGGAGCCGTTTTCCCGCAAAAGTGCCAACAGACATACACACGCACGCACGCACGCATACACACACGCACGCACACATACGGACGGAAATGTGCCACCTTGCCAAAAGTCTTAGAATGACCTGAAATGTCCACATTTGATGAAAAAACACCAAGGTCAAAAAACGACTATCACAATAGCTACCTAGCTCGGCTAGAAAGCTAATTATACAAATATACTCGTAGACAGTGAAAACAATTTTATTTACATTGCAGTTACCAACAAGACTAACGCCACAATGGAGTATCCTGCCGCAGCTATGCTCGAAGCCGAAGATGGGGTGGGCTAAAAACAGGAAAAGGGCGCCAAGGAGTTGTTGGCTGATCCTCTGTAGCCAACACACAACGACTACAACTCCTAAAAGCCGCTGGTACACAATAGGGCAAACAGTAACAAAAGAAAAAAACGTAGTCAAATAGTATATCATATAATAAAAAAACAAAATAGGTATGTAAACCAGATATGGCGATATCTGACAATATATATATACATATATATAATAGCAATACCAAAAAGCACCAATGATATCAACAAATTAATTATCAATGAATATATATAATTATAAAAAAAAACAATGAACATAAACCTGGGTGAAATTTAGATACCCGGTACTAACGTTGCGCTAAAAAAGGGAAAGTAAAAAATAGGCGCGGACGACGCGGTAAATACACTACACGAATGGAGCTCCGCACGCGCAGCGCACCGACGGGTCAGTCACACGCACGCTAACAACAATGCAATTAGACGCAAACGGGAGTATCGACTGTTACTAAATCTTGACAAAAAAAAGATATTACTATTAATCAAAATGAAATTTAAAACTAAGCAAAATTATTGAAGTACTGACTAAATGACTGTTAAACAAAATAACTACTTAACTACGTGAGCAAAAGAAACAAAGTTAACTGAATTAAGTATATAAAAGTGACAAAAGTGACAAAAAAGTGCCCACAAGAGCAAACAGGTGACCACAACAAGCCGTGGCCAGGCAACTACTTAGAACTAGCCGAACGGAGACGAAAGTTCGATCGGACGGGTGACGCGAAATCACCAAAAAACGAACACAAAATTGGCACAAAGAGCTGTGCCGGGCGCAACTTACAAGCCAGCCGCTGGACACGGTGTTCCAAACGGACTGGGGACAAAAACTATCTGACCTTACAGAGATCATCGATGGTCAGCTGGGCCGCCGGGTAACTTGCGACTCTCAACGCCCTGGTAACAATGGTCGATTTTACAGATGGACGGGCTACTCAGAAAATGTCCAAAAGCACGTGGTCCAAAACGCTGTACCAAAAAACGACGTAGGTACCAAAAAAAGCGTTCCCCAAAAAACGTCCCAAAAAAAACCCCTAAAATGTCGTAAGGACAAAAATTAGAATAAAGGAAAAGAGAAATGAAGAAGGCAACACAATACTAATAATAAGAATTAAACAAATGAAGGAAAGAAAAAGAAAGAAACACGTGCTCACCTCGAGAGGGTTTTTTTCCAACAAACTTCCAACTAAAATCGACGGCAAAACGGTCCAAAATCCCCAAATCGGTAGTAGACGACGCTTCCTACAAACCAAAACCAGGCTGAAGCAACGTCTGGAATATGATCGGAGAAAATCCCAATTTCTTGGCTATGAAAAATATCTTCAAAAACTCTCCGGATCACACAAAACCAAATACAATCGAAATCGGACTAGAAGTGAGAATGGTTGGCGGAAATTGCAAATTTTGAAAAAAACGCGCACGTGAAGAATACGCGGCGACCAACCTATGAAAATCCAAATCCAAACTCCCTAAACCAACATCAAAAAACATAGGCGTCACCGGGTGCAGAATAACAAATAGATGGAAAGAAACGCGCTGAAGACTTGCAACCCCGAGCAGAAACATAATAAGAATGATAGAAACCTTAAGCAAACCTCTCGAGTTGAAAGAAAAGAGAATAAAGGACATAAAGAAATGAAAGTATCAATTCAGAAAGCTGAAATAGATGAGTACACCACTGAGCTACTGAAAAGCATACAACCAAGGTGACCTTTAAACATGACATCCGGGGAAATCGCAAATCAAAACATAACCCCAAAAGGTGTCCTAAAGTCTGACAGATTACCTCAATGATTTCGTAAACTAAATGCAATACAAAAGTTCGAAAGATGAACAAGACACACAGGATTGATCAGAAAGAGGGTAAATATCAATTAATGAAGAGAACAAAATAAACAAACCAGTAGATACAGGCAATAACGTAATTTTCAGAACCAGATAGCGAGATTCGGATCCGACACCACGATAAGAATCCAAGATCCGGATTCAAGATCCGGATTCAAGATCCTAATCCCGAGATCCGATATCCGGATCCGGATTTTTTCTAAACGGATCCGGATCCGTCAAAATTTATGGATCCGTACAGCACTACTTCGTACATCATCCCCCATTTTCAATTGTCGAATGCTATTTATAAATCCTCAAATTCTATATAGGCCCTCTTTCCCTTTTCTATCGTCTTTTTCTACAATTACTGGTAAAGCTGGAATAATGACCTCGCGCGTTCCTCTATTACGTGTAAATCCGAACTTATCTTCCACTTATTTGCATTTGTTATCAATCCTCTGTTCTCTCGCTTTCCTACATTTTCGAATAGATTCCCACTTTCCCGCCTTATATCTTTGTTTTTCGCCTTCATCTATCCCATTTGAATTTAAAAGTAAAATAAAACTTTTATCCAATTACTAAATAATTGCTCACAACAAGTTCATGACTCATGAAACTGCACTGAAAACTTGTAATTTTAGAGAAAATTATTTGGTACAGAGAATTACCATCTATAATATTCAGTGGCGGGGATTGTGGGGTGCCATTGAATGTTTTTTTCAAAAAAATGTATCTTAGGGAATTCAAATTTTACAAATTTTGTTGAAAATGGAACAGTATTTAATTTTACCCAAAAAATGCCCTTTTGCAGAACTCAATAGGGCGTAGAGTGTTCAAGTAAAACCGAAATTAACTAATTAACGCTCAAGTAATGATGTATAAGATTTTTCACTATGCGAGACATAAAATAATTGGAAAACTAAAAAGTCTAAAATTTCGTAAATATCATTAATTCTCCCTACACTAATTTTTATTGAAATTTTGTACCTTACAATTTTCTGTTAATTTCACGCTGGTCTCGCATAATGTGAAATCGTTCATCATGATTTGACTGCCAATCCAAAATTTCTATTTTTCTTGAAAACGCTGCGTCCTATCTATTTTCTAAATAAAATTGAATGATCTTTCACAATTATTCGGTTACACTGTTTTTGATAAAAACATTCATGGATACCTCGCCACAGGAAAAAATAGGCGACAATTTTCTGCTTCAAATAACAAGTTTTTCTGCGTAGTATCATACAATTTAGTAATTAAAGAAAATTAGTATTTTTTTTCAAATTCAACACCCTGCATCTCAGATGTGAATCATTTTACGACCCATATTCGTATAACAATTTATGCATAAAATGAGGCACTCTTAAGGATTGTAGAAATTCTACCAATAGAACCTGGCATAATTTAACATTCTGAGCAATTTTTCTTAATAACATTTTGCCGAATTATGAACCGATAAGGTCGTTTACCTGACGCGAAAATAGTTTTTCATTAGCTGACATGGCCCTCCTGATTTACAGAAAACCGAAATATACTAGAAATTACCACTATGAATTCTTAATTAGTTTAGAACCAAGCAGGGCTTATTTCCAAAGTAACAAATTGAAATTCCAAAATTTTCAGTCAATCATACCTCTTGTAACATCAATCCTGGGACACACTGTATATTCAAATTTGTAAAACTCTTTGAGAATGACCGAAAAGTCGAAACATATGTCAGAGCGAATTTGAATATACCGGGTGGGGATTTAGTGTGTAATCGGTTCATATCTCTGGTACTGCTTAGGATATCAAAATGAAATTTTTCACGTATGTGGGGAACGACATGGAGCATTTCGCGCAATTATTTATGTATACGTATACAGGATGTTCACATTCTGAGTACCAGACCAAAGTTCTATTTTTTTAAATGGAAACCCCACATGTACTTGCGTAATTTCGATTACCCATAAAATTTCATAGAAATTGATATAGGTACTACATGATGTGGTTTTGAGTAAGGACTGTTAAGTTATTGACATTTTTATGTAATTATGGTCCCAAATTCAGGACGCTACTGACGTATGCTGACCAAAACCACTGTCATGGGTCTTCTTTGAGTTGGCAAGAATTTAGTTGTTTTCACGACTTTTATTTAACAACCAGAGCAAATTAACTTATAACAAATTGTAAGTGGATGAATTGAATTAACTTTTCGTTTTAAAAATCTGACACATTAATTCTATTTTTTAACGTCAATCATAATAATCACTGTTTTTCAACATGTGTGTCTTGATAAAACTGCTAGGACATGTTCGTCGCTATTTATCTACGTTTTCCACGTTTACCTCGCGTTACAATCCCCCCCCCCCCTCTGGTTCCTGGGTTCGTCTCGAACTGGAAACAGGTCTTGACTTTCTCTTGGGTCGTCCTCTCTTCTTAATTGGATTAAGTGGAGTTACCTCTTCAATTCCCTGGCAAGGAGAAATTGCTGAGACATGGTATGTTCCTAGGGGAACATTAGTGTCTTCAACACTTGCAACCTGATAACTTACAGGCGAAACGATTTTAATAATGACATACGGGCCATCCCGTTTTGGCACAAATTTTGAGGTTATATTTTTGGACTTGTTACTTGGTACGTGGGTGCTAATCCAAACTTTGTCTCCAACTTTGTATGGTTCATAACTTCTCCTGTGCTTATCTGCCTGCAATTTTGCTAGATCCTGATGTTTTTCATGAGAACTCCTTGCTTCCTGCCAAACATTCGAAATTTTCTGCATATATGGAGTGAGCTGTGGGAGCACATTCTCTGCTTGTACAACAGATCTAAAATCATTTGTGACATCGTCTATTGTTCGCAACTCTCGACCAAAGTTCAAGTAAGCGGCAGTACAACCAGTTGTCTCACAGAATGCAGAATTCATGGCGAATCTGATGGTGGGCAACTTGTCAACCCAACTAGTGTGGTCATTTCCTACCATAATCCCCAATCTTGGTTTTAGGTCACGATTCTTACGTTCTACCATATTTGAGGATGGGTGATATACTGGTGTTAATTTCTGGGAGATCCCCAACAAGAAACATAACTGCTGAGTGATGTGAGATACAAATTGTGTTCCGTTATCACTCACTATCTGCCTTGGCAACCCGTAACGGAAAAATACTTCATTAAGTAGAACCTTAGAACACTCTTCAGCAGTAGCATGCTTTAACGGAAAAAGTTCTACCCATTTTGTGCAGGTATCCTCAATTATAAAAACCCAAGTGTATCCCTCCGGACTTGCTGGTAATGGTCCGAAGAGGTCAATGGACAACACTTCGAAACGTTTTGTAAAAACGGGTGTTTGAAGTAAGCCTGCCGGTTTCTGATTAGAGGCTTTGTATCTCTGACATTCCAGACAATCTTTAACGTAATCGGTAATATATTTCCTCATGCCAACGAAAAAGTACCGTTTGGCGATACGCTTTATTGTGCGTTCCACTCCATAGTGTGCTGCGGTGGGAGCGTCGTGATACTATTTTAAAACTTTTTCACGTTCCTGACTAGGTACGACGAGCTGGGCTTCTTCAGTTTCATCATCGGCATACTTATACAGAACTCCTGATGACATAATATAGCCTCTTGCTGTCCATTTGGAAAAATCATCACTTGAAGTGTCTTCAAAGGATTTCACGATTTTTGCTAACTCTGGATCTTTTAGCTGTTCCTCACGTATCTCAGATGATGAACGTCTTGGTAGATCTATTGTAACATAACACACATCACAAGTACCTTCTGCATTTTGTTCAAACTGAAGTGGATAACTTGTAGAAGGTAAATCCGCAAATTTCCAATAATGATCAGATGCATTCAATATGATCTTGGCATCCATAACAAAATCTATGCCAAGAAGTGTTACATTATTATGCAATGTCGAGAACACGATGAAGGTCGTGGGAATTATACGATCTTGAAGTTCCAAATCAACGGTGGTCAACAAGACATCATCTTCCCTTACGCTACCGTCTGCTAATTTAATCGTTGTTCGCTGCCGGGTGAATGCTTGACCCTTAGAAACCAATACATCATACAGAGAACGCGACGCGACGCTCTATTTTGCAGCCGTATCAACGATTGCAGTGCCTCTCGAACCGAGTACGCCAATGGAAAGGATTGGCCTTGCGCGAGGTGACATCTTCGGATTAGTTTCTAAACCGCAAAATTCGACAGCAGATGATGCACTAGATTTACACGACGGACAATTTGAACGCACGTACCCGGGAAGTCCACATCCAAAACATGTTATGGTACTGGAGGATACATTATTGGGACCTGAGGTAGTGCTAGGTGATACGAAAGAACGCGAATCATTGGTTGGCTGGGTAGCTCCACGCGAGTCTGCTTCATTCCGTTTTATTAATATTCGACATTGTTCCTTGGAGTGACCCAAGTTCTTACAATACCCGCACCTCACTTTCTTTTCAACCGGATTCCGATTCTCCGTCACTGTTACCGAATTGTCAACATGTTCTCGTAGTGTTTCTTCAACACCGCGCGATTGTTCCAATAAATCATTGAAAGTCACAATTTTATCACGAGATTTTTTCCCGAATTTTTAATGACAGAAGAAAGCGTATTTTCGGGTAATTGAGAAATCAGTCCGCGAGCTTTGCATACAAAAACATATGTAGGTGTTCTAGCATCTTGTTCACTAGAGAAGAGTTCGCGATAAACTTTGTACGGCGGTTTTCTCGGACCAAAAATGTTTTTCAGTAAGGACACAGCAGCGGGCCAAGAGGTTGTGTTCCGTTTTACCCCTTGCCACCACTCCGCGGCGAAACCATCTAATAGCATGGGTAGACCTTTCAACGCGTTTTCGTCTGATATATTCGTAACTTCTTTATAAATTTCGACAGCGTCTATAAAAGCGGCAACATTTGATTTTTCACCGTTAAAACGCGATTGACAATTTGCGAAATTGCCTCCCTGACGAGTCGGACCTGGCGTAGTTTGTAGTGACCGAAGCAGTTGAACAAACTGCTCGTCTGTAAGCGTCACCATATTTTCTCTCTTCTCTTGGCTACGTAGCCAATAATTATTATCCTCGGCCGTTGTAAAAAGTGATGCCAAGGAAGGAATTAAAAAAAAAAACTTACAATTTGTATAGAAGCAGAAAACAGGAAAGATTTATGCTTGCCAGTTGGTTGACGAAAGCTGCAATTACAGATCTACACCCAGTCCCTGTAGATGCTGTTTACACCTTAAACACACCAAAAAATGCTTAATTTTCTTTCCTTGTCAGTTATTGGGGTTGGGTGACGAATGATGGAGCTGGAGATCTACCCTCTGCAGATGTTGTCCACACATGAAATACATCCAACACCACAGTTAACTTTGCTTTACACTTTTAATGTTAGTTTAGTCGTTTTATCACAAACTTTTCTTGCTTCGCGTTGGGCGCCAATTTGTCATGGGTCTTCTTTGAGTTGGCAAGAATTTAGTTGTTTTCACGACTTTTATTTAACAACCAGAGCAAATTAACTTATAACAAATTGTAAGTGGATGAATTGAATTAACTTTTCGTTTTAAAAATCTGACACATTAATTCTATTTTTTAACGTCAATTATAATAATCACTGTTTTTCAACATGTGTGTCTTGATAAAACTGCTAGGACATGTTCGTCGCTATTTATCTATGTTTTCCGCGTTTACCTCGCGTTACACAACCTAATTATTTTTTATTGGAAGGGGTTTACACACTGCTGTATTTGTGAAATCTAAAAGTACTTTCACCATAATTATCCTTAAGATTATATGAGGTGGTTAAGTTATGCAAAAGGGAATTTTTCTAAAAAATTTCAACTAGAATATCATGTATGTATATTATTTGCACAACTGACAGTCAATTAACTAAGCTTTTAATTGATGTAGATATTGCCAGGTCTACTACTGATAGTTTCGGCAGATACGATTGAACATCAAAATTTTTTAATTTCATTATTAGTTTATACTTTTTTTGGCGAATTCCCCCTATTCTTTTGCTCAAAACTCACAATAATATGTTTATATTTTGTATCTGCAAATTGGTAGCAATATAAACATAATAAATCTTTTTTTAAAATTGGTCCTTGATGGTTATATTCTTAAAGTCGAGTGTATAATTTTCAAACAAGGAGTGCCTTGGAAGAAAATATTATATTTAAGAAATAATCTTGCAATGGGATTTCTTGTGTTAATGTAAAATTCATTTGCTAAATATTCTATAGAGAAACAAAATATAGACATATTTTGGAGTTTTGGGTGCCAAAATAGGGGAGATCGCCAAAAATAATATAAAATAATAACGAAACTGTACATTTTCATAATTCAATAAATTTAAAACTTGGCAATATCCACATCAATAAAAATCTTAGTAAAATGACCATCAATTGTATAAATGATATACACGGTGTGCCATTTGAAATTTTTGAGAAAAATTAGGTTTTGCATAACTTAAGCACCCTGTATTATCTCAAGTATTATGATAAAATTATTTATAAATTTCAAAAATACAGCACTGTGTGAAGCTATTTCAATAAAGAAATTTTAGGTGACTTTGGTTAGTATGCGTCAGTAGCGTTTTAATTTTGGGTCCATAATGGCACAAAAATGTCAATATTTTAACATTCCTAGGCAAAACCATATCATGTAGTATATCAATTTTCAAGGAATTGTATAGGGTATCTATATTATGCAAAGATACGTGGGGTTTCCATTTAAAGAAATAGAACTTGGTCTGGTACTCAGAATATGAACAACCTGTATATACCTAAATAACTTTGCGAAATACTCCATGTTGTTTCCCACATTCGTGTAAATTTTCATTTTGATATCTTAAATTGTACCAGAGATATGACTCGATTACACACCCAGCCAGTATATAGTGAAACAAGAAAACATTGTGTTTTATTCTTTAATATTAATTTTAATAGACCGTAATCAGTCAGTTTCAAAGTCGAAACATTTTATTGCATTTGAGTGACAGAAAATGGTATGGTGTTCTGATGTTATAGTATAGTTATTTCAAAACGTACGTTTTACTCATATGCTATGCTATGCAATCTTAGGAAAGGTTTGACGGTTTGCAGGAGACAATTTATAAAGGAATCCGGGTCGATAAATTTAGCCCCTTTAACTCCTTTTCTTAATATTTCTTGAAACACATGCATTACACTCCTATTGTACCGCTTTCCGCCACAAATATTTTTATAGCACCATAACCTTCTAGCTACAATTGCAAAATTAAAGCGTGAGGGGCCAAATTAAGAGTAGTCCCACAAACTTACAAAAACACGAAAAAGGCAGCTTGGATCTATTGCACTAGCAGTGCACCTTGCAACGTTGCAAAAGTAAACACTTGAAGTAATCAAGAATTGATTAGTGTTTACTTTGAACGTTCTGACATCACGCCGTGATCCAGAAGAGAAATACGTCACCTGTGTTGGTAGACACAGGTGGGAGAAGCAAGCGCGCGCCATGCGAGACGGAAGGAATCGGTAGTTGCGCCCGTTACCAATGTAACGTCACGCATTTTGCATCCGACACTACTGTTCCCTGCTAGAAATCTCGAAATCAATCGCTGCCGAAGCCCCCCTCCCAGCTTATAAAACTGGATGCTCCAGAAGGCAGAAGGCAGTACTTGGTCGTCCGGCCCTCAGTTGGGACCAGTTTTCCCAGCATCCGAGATGATGCTGGCCGCCGACATCCGAAATATTAGTATCTGATTAACCGTTCCGACTTCGCCTTGTAATCAACTGATAGTAACCGGCCTGCAAATTTTGAGTAAGTGCCTGGTACTTAATTGTTGTTATCACTGCGATATCAACCATTAAACATCACCCAGTCACAACCTGGCTGGCCTATCTTGTCCGTAACCAGTGGGTAGTAATGTGTTCAATCTTGGGAATTAGGGGCGTCTGCTGGTGAAGGTGGGATCGTTTTAGCAATCCCGTGTGACTTTTGTCTGTAACGGGGCGACATACCGACGGAAAACGATCGCACCCGGGTAACCGGCGGCCTCTGGTGACATCCCGATGGCGAACTAATTATTTACTGGCGACATATAAGCTATACTTGGGCCGGCGAACAGACGGAGTGATCACCCTGCAAGAACGTGCTCTAGGCGGGACCACTATCAATTTAGGACAACCGAACCGCAGTGATGCGCTTTCTTTAGACCCAACGAAGTCGCATCACTCTAATTCGGTCGTCATAAATTACTATTGGCCCCGCTAGAGCACGTTCTTGCAGGGTGATCACTCCGTCTGTTCGCCGGCCCAAGTATAGTGGCGTTCACCCAGAGATATTGTAGCCCGGTGCTGCGACGAGAATCCCGCACCGAAGCCCGACTAGGAGTCCATGCTACCACGTGGGCTCCGAGACCGCGAAATCGGTTTTTATTTCTGTTTATTTCACTGTAAATAGTTTGTGTATATATTTTGTTTTTGCCGTTTTAAATCTTATGTACATAGTTAAAGTAATAGAATTTGTTTATATTTTGTTTATGCGTCATTATTTAATCATCGTTTAGCAATAGTAAGTGAACCTACCCTTCTGCGACTGAAAGCTTAAGGGTTATCAACGAATAAATCTTCCACCGACCAGACCGTAAATACAACGCAGAAATACAGATACTCATAAATATACAGCGCGTCCCAATAAGTGAGACCGAGGGATACAGGTGTATATTTAGAGGCCGAATCCAGAACTTCAGGCTACAACTGGCGTCTGATAAATCAGGAAGAGTAATATCGATGTAACCTCATTGCACCATTAAAATTATTCAATGCACCTCCCTCCCCTTTTTCTCATAGAAATGTTTGAAATACTGAACTCAGCCCCTCACAGGTAAAAATGATATTAATTTTGCTTCACCGCTTTGCGACTTCTATTGCGCCGCATTGCACCACTAAGCATTTTTGTAATACTGCATCGAATAATGCACCATCTGGATAACAAATAATAATTGATATCAACATGTGTTGTTCACAATTTCTACGTTAAGTTGAAGATGCCAAGCAACTCCCTCCGTGTCCAGATGGCTAATACGTTGGGTGTGTGGTCGAGATATTCTCGGATCAAACCTAGCTTACTACCGCTTCTTGCGTTAACTTCGAATTTGTTTTGAAAGTATCACGGCTCATTTTGTGTGTATGTCCGGTGCCTCGTCAGATAAGGGAATCACATTCCCAGAATCACATTCCAAGAAAACAATACTTATCTTTTGACTCAAACATCTGAGGAGGCCTGAATCCAGCCGAGAGATATTCGGAGTGTGCAGTTGCGGCTGGTATATTTGTTGTCCAAATGATGCATTATTCGATGGAGTATTATAAAAATGCTTTGTGGTGCAATGTGGTGCAATGGAAGACGCAAAGGGATGAAGCAAAATTAATATATTTTTTACCTGTGAGGGGTTGAGTTAAGTATTTTAAACATTTCTATGGGATGGGATAGGTGAATTGAATAATTTTAAAGGTGCAATGAGGTGCAATACTAGTGCAATAGATTCAAGCTGCCTTTATTATGTTTTTATAAGTTTGTATATGGCTACTCTCAATTTGGTTCCTTGTATTTTAATTTTGCAATTGCAGCTAGAGGGTTATGGTGCAATAAAATATTTGTGGTGCAACGCGGTGCAATAGGAGTGCAATGCGTGTGTTTCAACAAAAATTACGAAGATAGGGGGACTAAATTTATCGACCCGACGGATCCGTTTGCTTAAGTCGCACTCTAATTATAACTAGATGAACCCGTGGGCTACGCTCCACAACTTTTACGTAGTGGTAAATCGGTGTAGTAATTATACTTAAAACGTAGGTGCAACACAGGTGCACCACAGAATATTCCCATAGAATATTCTTAATTCTATGAATATTCCACAAATCCACAATGACGCGAGAGATGTACTGGCGGCGTTGCATTTAAGGCGAGAGTATTATCTAGTGACTTTAGGCGAGAGGTAGTTTTGTTTTTATTTCTGAGAAAATATTCACGCATATACGCTGCCCTGTTTGTCCATAATTAATTGCGTTTAATTTAATACGGCAAAAAACCATTCTACCTACGGGTGCGACGTTGAACTACGACTGCGAACAGCGCTCAGCAGATCCAAGCGTCCATTCCAAATGATGCCGATAATTTTCTTATTTGCATTAAACAAACACCTGATCGAGTGCATGACCTCACCCATACGATCTCCGCCAGTTGAAAAGAGACCGAGCGACCGATATCCCCACCCGTATTTCAATCATTGTTGTGCCAGTTCGCTTTTAATATTATGATGACTAGATGAACCCGTGGGCTACGCTCCACGACTTTTACGTAGTGGGGAATCGGTGTAGTAATTATACTTAAAACGTAGGTGCATCCCATGTTCACCACAAAATATTCCCATAGAATTTCTGAAATGATTAATTGCGTTTAATTTAATACGGCAAAAACCATTCAACCCCAGGTTGAACTACGACTGCGAACAGCGCTGAGCAGATCCAATAGTCCATCGAAATGATGTCGATGCAATTTTCTTATTTGCGTTAAAGAAACACCTGATCGAGTGCACGACCTCACCCATACGATCTCCGCCAGTTGAAAAGAGACCGAGCGACCGATATCCCCACCCGCATTTAAGTGTTGCGCCAGTTCGCTTTTAATATTATGATTCTGAGGAAATATTCACGTATGTACGCTGCCCTGTTTGTCCATAATTAATTGCGTTTAATTTAATACGGCAAAAAACCATTCTACCTACGGGTGCGACGTTGAACTACGACTGCGAACAGCGCTCAGCAGATCCAAGCGTGCATGCATCCAAATGATGCCGATGCAATTTTCTTATTTGCGTTAAACAAACACCTGATCGAGTGCACGACCTCACCCATACGATCTCCGCCAGTTGAAAAGAGACCGAGCGACCGATATCCCCACCCGTATTTCAATCATTGTTGTGCCAGTTCGCTTTTAATATTATGAGGACTAGATGAACCCGTGGGCTACGCTCCACGACTTTTACGTAGTGGTGAATCGGTGTAGTAATTATACTTAAAACGTAGGTGCATCCCATGTGCACCACAAAATATTCCCATTTGTTCTGACTAGTGTGGAGGAGGTTCATGATATTATATTCAGTTTAAAATCATCTTCTTGTGGAATGGATGATATAACCGTCAATATGTTAATGTACTGCAGCCCGTTCATTGACAAATATATTACACATATTTTGAATTCTTGTTTCATTGCAAGTTATTTTCCGGATGCATGGAAGCAGGCTGTGGTTGTCCCCCTTCCTAAAATTTCTAATCCACGTAATCTATCTGATCTTCGTCCTATAAGTTTACTATCAACCTTGTCTAAGATATTTGAGAAAATTATTTTTAGCCTAGATGTTTGTTTATGTCTCTGATCACAATCTGCTTCCTCTCCGACAATCTGGATTTAGGAAATCTCATAGCACGGTGTCAGCTGTTTCAGATGTTTTAAATTCTGTAATTAGTGCTACTGATGCTGGATTGGTGTCTGCTCTTGTTTTACTTGACTATTCAAAAGCCTTTGACACCATCAACCATGAGGTTATGGTGTTCAAACTTAAGTTTTATGGTTTCGAGCAGTCAGCTTCGGTTCTCCTTCAGTCTTACCTGCGGAATCGTTCTCAACGAGTAAAAGTTTATAATATATTATCTACTTCCACGCTTCTGCCTTCTGGGGTACCACAGGGTTCAGTCTTGGGTCCTCTTTTATTTATTATTTACACGGCAAATTTGCTAAATTCTATTGCTAATGATAATTGCCACTTACATGCTTATGCCGATGATACACAATTATTATATAAATTTCATTTAGATGATTATAGACAGGCATTATTTAACATTAACTCGGATCTAGATAGACTACAACAATAATTATCGAAAGCTCATAATTTAAAACTAAATTCAGCTAAGTCACATGTAATTTTATTTGGAAGCAAAAAGAAATTGTTATATCTTAAGTCTTTATTTCTTGGTCATATTGAAGCTATCTATCTTCCTGTTGTCGATAGTTGCAAGAACCTGGGTATCACTATCGATAGCGGCTTGAAGTTTTCAGGGCATATTGATACTTTAATTCAGAGAGCCTATATGTTCCTTAAGCTGTTATACGTTAACAAAGATATATTGAATGCCAACTTAAAAAAAACTTTAACTGAGTCTTTAGTGTTATCCCATTTCAATTATTGTGACTTTGTCTATGGACCGTGCTTGGACTATGTTGATTCACAGCGAGTTCAGCGGGTTCAGAATTCATGTTGTCGCCTAATTTTCAATCTACGAAAGTATGACCACATATCGGAAGAGTTTAAAATATTGGAATGGCTTAGTATGTTTAACAGGAGGAGGCACCATCTGGCTGTGTTTGTACATTCAATTATAAGTGGTGGTAGTCCTGCCTATTTGGCGAACTTGTTGGCCTTAAGAAGTACGTTACATAATGTTAATATAAGACACACACATTTACTTCATATGCCCAGACATCGTACATCTTTTTTTCGCAAGTGTTTTGTGTACAATGTTGTCCACGTTTTCGGTGACTTGCCTTTGGAATTGAAATCTTTGAGTGTCAATAGATTTAAATCGTCCAGTAAAAAACATTTCCTCGAACTTAAGTTGACTCAAAATTAATTGATATTACTTATGTATGTAGTTTATTTTATTTGTAGGGTTTGTATGCAGCCCAGTGACTCTCAATTTGCTTTTGTTAAGGTATTAATATAATTTTTGATTGAACTTTGTCCTTGAGTGCGTGCTTGCGGATGCTGTGGTGTGCCGGTTTTGATCTGTTGTTTAGTGTATGTTTGATTATATTTGGGGTTGAGTGGCAGAATAGCCTAAGGCTAAACTTCGCCCTAATATTGAATATTTATACTTTTTTTATGTCAACGTATTATGGGAATAAAGTCGATTTATTATTATTATTATTATTATTATTAATTTGTTAAATAATTAATTGCGTTTAATTTAATACAAAGAACGCTGAGGAGACACGACCTCACCCAGACGATCTCCGCCAGTTAAAAAGAGACCGAGCGACCGATATCCCCACCCGTATTTAAGTGTTGCGCCAGTTCGCTTTTAATATTATGATGATGATTCTATGTATTACACAAATAAATAATTCGTATATGTTTATTAAACGGACCCGTTTCATACACGAATGCCTAAAGCTTCTGAGCTTTTGAAATAACAGACTACTACAAATAATTAAAGCTGTGGTCCCGGGACCTCCAAAATCACATGTAGTCCCGGGAAATCCCGGTCCCGGGATCCCGGGACTGGATGCCCTAGTCTAGAACTACTAAATATATTTGACTGACTTCAGACGAGTCAACCGCCCTAACTTATAATTTGTGCATTTACAAAAAATGGGGAATATTAAATTTATTGTGCGTAGATAAGTATATGTATTGTATTAGTGTCACTCAGTTTCATTACATAAGTAAGCAAACCGACCAGTTTAATAAATAATTATTCAGGCGCTTTCTCTTTGTTTGTAAAGCAAATCATGAAAATAGTGTACGGTACGACAGAAGGTTAAACATGAAAAGGTAATCGCGGCAGAAATAAATGTCTTATATAGCGGGCGCCGGCGAATAACAAAATAATTTACCCGTTTTACACGAGATGGGAAAGAGGAAAATTGAAGTGCGGGAATCGCGAAAGAAGCGAGTAATAAGAAGGTGTTGTCATACAAAATGTATGTTCTATAAGAGGATGCCTTACCGTTTGAACAACGCTTGCATACAAACAATGGTTTCCAAAATGGAAGCGAAGTGAATTACAAACCACTACCCGACACCTGCTCTACGAATGGAATTGGCATTACTAAAGAGAAATTCAACGCCGTTATCAGGATTGTATCCCTCGTGGCCGCACAGCAACACGTTGGAATACAAAAGTAGCTGTTTGACCACAAGATGACATTTGTTATAAATGTTTTTTTCGGAAGATGTATTTTATTTCTTTTTCCAGCCGCCCAATTTCAACTAGTCACATATGTCATACAGGACAGTAGCCGTGAAAATAGACAATTTCACAAATAAAATTCGCGCTGCAGATATGGTCAGAATTCTAATCCCTAACGGTACTACAGCCCCGGTGTGGTGGGTTTTACCTTAGGGATTCAAAGAATTCGTTAGTTTTCTTGTAGGATGTATAACCCTAACGCTTGTCGGTAGGTAGGTAATATTTTCCATTATTCATCCAATTCCTGTCGAAGTAGAATCAACTATTTCTAATTTTTTTTATGACATTTTACTTCTTTCTCAAACGGTTTCGTTAGAGCCTTAACTGTTCCAAATTATAATGTACCTACGTACCTACCTACCACTGTTAGGACCATTTAGATTCCTTTAAAATATTGACTATTAAATTAAATGTAAATACATGTCACTGCAGTTTACACACAAATATGTATATCTTTCTAACATTTTTGGAAAGCTGGATTTTGCAACAGGTTAATCTATACAGTGCGGAAGAAAAGTATGGAATAAATTCATTATTTCCGAAACGGTGAAGTTTCATGAAAATTTCTCGGACACGTCGATTTTTAATTTAAAAAAGACACATTTGCATGCACCTGCGCCTTTTGGATGCTCAATTGTTTCCGCGTGATGACGTCATCGAACAATTTTTTTAAATGGAACCGCTATATTTTATTGCCGTATTCCTGTGGAACATAACTTACTGAATTTGGAAATATAAACTCATAGTACTTTTTCCTTCTACTTCCGCAGAAAAAAATAAAAAATGATTTAGGAGTGCGACTTTTAAAAGGGCCTCATTTTCGTCTGAATTTGTTAATTAAGTTAATATCGACACAGTGAACTCGTTGGCAATATCACAAAACAACATACTTTATTTTCAAAATTATTTAACAAATCAAATTAATTAATTAAATGTTTAACGTTATAACCGTGTTGTTCCATGGCACGTGAACCTGTTGTACGTTTCTCGCCGGACGTTTTCCGATATTACTGGACTTTTTCTAATCTGATTTCGTTGCGGATCCTTTGTTTCAGGTCTTCTAAGTTTATAGACTTTGAAATGTAGACTTTTGATTTTAAAAAACCCCAAAGAAGAAAGCCCAAAGGCGTCAAAGTTGCAGTCATTTAAATAAGTTTCAATTTTTTCTCAGAAAGTAGAAGGAAACAGTCCCATTTAAAATTTTGGGGGGGTCGCTCCCCCCCGCACAGGGCTAGAGTTGCAAGAATGATTATTGCATAAAAATTTGTCCCCTTTGATCGACGTGTTTGGGGATTTTTGTCATAACGTTTATTTTGCCGAGTTTTACGGGAGTACAAGTTTTTGTTGGGACACCGTGTATATAAAAGTCGATGTGTGTATGTACGTATGTATACTTCCTATGGACCGATGTTGATGAAATTTTCAGGCGATCTTCAGATTAGCCCAGCGGGTGATCGTGTGAAGTTTATTAGCGATCGGGTCAACAGAATTTTTTTTAATTGTTTTTTTCCACGGGGCGGGTCACTATCTAATATATAAAAACCAATATTTGTTTGTTCGTGCTTTATGCGCTGCCATACCGTTCATCCCATTGCGATAAAACTTTGTCAACTTATGGCTCGCACTTACGCGAAGGTTATAGGCATAGTACAATTAACTTACAGTAGGTGGCGCGCGTGTCATATCGGGAAATGTATTTGAAAGACCATGTCTGCAATTCGACAAGGGAGCAACGCGCCGGTTACCAGCTAGTACAATATAATATTCAAAGAGAATCACAAGGAGCAAGCATTGAGAGACACATTATGTAGCATGTGTTGACAGTCTTGGACAGGACATACTTTCAAGGGCACAGTGTTACCGCAGTGCTTATATTAAGTAGCAAATAAGTCCAAAATGGTAATTAAAATATGTACTAAATTGAGAATAACTCATGCTCAATTTGTTTCTGGCAGGTTCCAAAGTGTTACCGTAACTCCTATCAATTAATTTGGCCGTATAATTATAAGTTTTTGTGGTTGAAATATTACTAAATATTATAATAATGGAGGCAATATGTTTTTCTTAGAACTTATAATAATTCATGATGGCGCGGCTAACACATAATTATGTCACACATTAGTGATGTGTCGAACCCGCTATTTTTATTTAGCAGTTGTTTCTGCTACTGCCATTTACCTATATTTTGCTGTTAAAAATAGCTGGTATTCGCAATAGCAGTTTTTGGAAGAAATATTTTAGTATCGCGTTGTTGTTTTAAGCAGTGAGCAAGTAAAGCATAGTTTCGCGCTTTCAGTGTTCTCTAATTACAAAAACGTGGGATGCCCACAGGTGCACACACAAATTAATGGATGGACGTAGTAAATACATTTTGTTCAATCCTGCCATAGAAACTTGTTGTTTCTCCCTTAGATACTATGCGAGAAACCATTACTTTTGCTCACTCACTTCGTTTCTTTGGCAACGGTTGGGCGAAAGCAGTGAGCGAAAGTACTTTCGTTCACTCTTATTACTTTCACCCACTCCATTTCTCAATAAAATTACAAAAATATTCAACTTTCTTTGTATGCATCAAATCACGGAATTTTGCCAGTTCGTTATTCATATACCTTCCTTTAGACTTCTGAGCCTTCCCAAAGGACTTGTACCTTGACGCAGTTCTAGTAATACTGGGACGGGTGGGATGGCTTGCGCGCTTCAATGATATAAAGAGCCGAACCATAGGTTTAACCATATTGGAGGGGTTTTTATTTGAGAAGCCAGACTAAGTCCCTGAAAGGGGGCAGCAGCTCTTTCAGTAATCATAGTGGCAGAGATCGTGAGGGTCGGCATGGCACTGTGATACACACTACTGCGATGTGGAAGGCAACGGGAAACCACCACATTATTTTATCCCTAGTACAGCGTACTTTAATTTATGATGATGGCACCTTCTGGAGTAAAATATTCCGGAGGTAAAATAGTCCCACATTCGGATCTCCGGGCGGGGACTGCTTCGGGGGGAGTCATCAGAAATGATAAGTGTAACATCTCACGAGTCGGAGCGTGGAATGTTAGAAGCATGAAACAAGTAGGGAAGTTAGAGAATTTGAAAATTGAGATGGATAGGTTAGCATTAGACGTAGTAGGTATCAGTGAAGTGCGATGGCCAGAAGCTGGAGACTTCTGGAGCGGAGATTTTAGAGTAATACACACAGGATCTGTAGGAGGAAATTCGGGAGTAGGAATTGTTATGCGGAAAAAAGTAGGACAGAGTGTAGAAAATTTCTTACAGCAAAGTGACAGGGTAGTTATGGTTAGGTTAGATTCGAAACCTGTAAAAACAGTAATAATACAGGTATATATGCCCACTTCTAACTACAGTGATGAGGCCGTAGAGGCAGTTTATAGTGATATTGAATATGTGCTAGATTTTGTGAGAGGGCACGAAAATTTAATAATTACAGGAGATTTCAATGCAGTCGTAGGCACAGGGCGAGAGGGCGGAATAGTTGGCCCCTTTGGATTAGGCAATAGGAACGATAGGGGAGTTAGACTGATAGAGTTCTGCGATAAACATAACTTAACGGTCGCGAACACTCTATTTCACCATCATGTTAGGAGATGCTATACGTGGAAGATGCCAGGAGACTTAGGGAGATATCAAATAGATTACATTCTCGTTAGGCAAAGATTTAGAAATCAAGTTAGGGATTGTAGAAGTTATCCAGGAGCAGATATAGATAGTGATCACAACATAGTCGTTATGAAAGCCAATCTTAAATTTAAGATTTTGAAAAAAAGAAGCGGAAGAAGGTATCTTGACCCAGAGAAACTAAAAGATGATGATATGCGCAATAAGTTCGAGAAAAAGACAAACGAAGCACTAAAGGGCACGGGTGGAAATATTGTTAGGGACATAGAGGCAGAATGGAATTGCATTAAAAATAGTTTAGTTTCCTCAGCTAGGGATATTTTGGGTCATAAACAGAATGAAAGTAGGAAACCCTGGATAACAAAACATATTGTGAGTCTAATAGAGGAAAGGCGAAAATATAAAAATAGGTTAGATGAAATAGGGAAACAAAAATATAAGGCGATCAAGTGGGAAATTATTCGGAAATGTAGGAAAGCGAAAGAGCAATGGATCTATAATAAATGCAAAGAAGTGGAAGATAAGTTCGAAGTAGGAAAGACTGATGAAGCATATAAAATAATCAGGAGAAATTTTAGAGAAATTGGATCTAGTACCAAAAACATTAGAAATGAGGCAGGAGATATCCTAATCGGAAGTGGAGAGAAGGCAGATAGGTGGAAAGAATATTTAGGAAACTTATATGTGGGACAGGAAGTGCAAGATATATTAGAAAGCGAAAGCAGTGTAGAGGGGGATAACCTAGGGAGTCCTATAATGAGAGAAGAGTTTGAGATAGCACTAAAAAGTTTAAGGAATAATAAAGCACCAGGTATAGATGGCTTGCAGGCAGAAATCTTAAAGTGCGCAGGTCAAGAGGTAATAGATCGTTTATTTAAATTAGTTAGTCGCATATACCTGACAGGCGAGATTCCAGAAGATTACAAACGGAACATCATAGTAGCTTTGCCAAAAAGAAAAGGCGCGGATAGATGCGAAAATTTTAGAACTATCAGTTAAACTTCCCATGCGTCAAAAATTTTAACTAGAATTGTGCAAAGAAGGATGGAGAAAAAGGCGGAAGAAATATTAGGAGAAGATCAGTTCGGATTTAGACGAAATAGAGGAACGCGCGAGGCCATTCTAGCTTTACGAGTAATTATAGAAAAAACGATTGAAAAGAGAAAGAGCGTCTATATAGGATTTGTAGATTTAGAAAAAGCCTTCGCCAACGTAAAATGGAGGAAGATGTTCGAAGTGCTGAGAAAGGTAGGGATGAAATACAGGGACAGAAGAATAATACATAATCTCTACAAAGAGCAAAAGGCAGTTATAGAATGTGAGCAGGAACAAAGGGAAGTAGATATCCGGAAGGGAGTGAGACAGGGATGTGCATTGTCACCTCTAGTTTTCAACTTATATATCGAAGATGCGATTAATATTGTTAAGGAAAGAACAGCCTCAGGGATCAATGTACAGGGCCAAACTATTAACATGCTCAGATTTGCGGATGATATAGCAGTGTTAGCATCTAGCAAAGAAGAATTAGGAGCGGCTTTGAATGAAATGGAAGCAGTTTTGACACAGGGCTTCGGCATGAAAATCAATAAAAAGAAAACTAAAATTTTGGGATGTAGGGGATGTGAAAATAGAACTAAAATGGAAATACAAATTGGAAATGAGAAGATAGAGGAGGTCGCGGATTTCTGCTACTTAGGAAGTAAAATAACTCAAGACGGTAGGAGCACTAAAGATATAAAACAAAGAATGGCGCAGGGCCGAGTTGCGTTTAACAAAAAGAAACAACTGTTATGCTCGAGAACGGTTAATATAGAGACTAGGAAGAGACTCTTAAAGTCGTATGTATGGAGTACGGCATTATACGGGTGCGAAACTTGGACAATAGGAGAAGCGGATAGAAAAAGAGTAGAAGCGTTTGAAATGTGGTGCTACAGACGCATGATGAAGATACCGTGGATAGATAAGGTTAGCAATAGGGAAGTATTAGAAAGAGTTGGGGAAAAGCGAAAGGTATGGAAAACAATAAAGAGTAGGAGAGATAGGATGGTAGGACACCTTCTAAGACACGAAGGAATAGTTCGTGACATACTAGAGTCAGAGATAGGAATAAAAAGAGGTAGGGGTAGGCCTAGATTAGACTACTGCTCTCAAATAGTTAGGGATGTAGGATGTTCTACTTTCAGGGAAATGCGTAGGTTAGCTCAGGATAGAAAAGAATGGAGGTACGCGTCCAACCAGTCTTCGGACTGAGAACCTTATGATGATGAGACTTCTGAGGTAATTAATTGTATGCCGCTACATCATCATCATCATAAGGTTCTCAGTCTGAAGACTGGTTGGATGCGTACCTCTACTCTTTTCTATCCTGAGCTAACCTACGCATTTCCCTAAAAGTAGAACATCCTACATCCCTAACTATTTGAGAGCAGTAGTCTAATCTAGGCCTACCCCTACCTCTTTTTATTCCTATCTCTGCCTCTAGTATGTCGCGAACTATTCCTTCATGTCTTAGAAGGTGTCCTACTATCCTATCTCTCCTACTCTTTATTGTCTTCCATACCTTTCGCTTTTCCCCAACTCTTTCTAATACTTCCCTATTGCTAACCTTATCTATCCACGGTATCTTCATCATGCGCCTGTAGCACCACATTTCAAACGCTTCTACTCTTTTTCGATCCGCTTCCCCTATTGTCCATGTTTCGCACCCGTATAATGCCGTACTCCATACATACGACTTTAAGAGTCTCTTCCTAGTCTCAATATTAACCGTTCTCGAACATAACAGTTGTTTCTTTCTGTTAAACGCAACTCGGCCCTGCGCTATTCTTTGTTTTATATCTTTAGTGCTCCTACCGTCTTGAGTTATTTTACTTCCTAAATAGCAGAAATCCGTGACCTCCTCTATCTTCTCATTTCCTATTTGTATGTCAACTTTAGTTCTATTTTCACATCCCCTACATACCAAAATTTTAGTTTTCTTTTTATTGACTACATCAGTTTCTTTTAATACCTATCTACCGATAAAATTAAATCGTAATTTTTTCCATATTTTCTCGGTAAAAACTTATTTTAGGTACAAATTTAATTGAAACGTAGAAAAATTGACTTTTCTAGCTTGTTTATTATTTATAGTAACGGTAACCATAACATTGATGAAACACGCTCTCTATGTTATTATGGTGTATACCTACCTAATTATCAGACCAATTTGAATTATTAATTTTGATAATTTAATTCATATATAAAATCTCGTAAGCCGCCATGTTTTTGTCAGAATGACAGCGAGAAAAGTTAGTCCTAACTATTACAGCGATAATTTTTTTATTTACCTTTTGCTGCCATGGCCACGTTCCAAATTTCGTATTTTTGATTGTAAAATGTTTAAAAATCGAGTCTCCCATATATGCGTAATCTCCATATTCATTAAATTAACTAGCCGAATTTGACTGGAACTTTTTATTTTGCCTGGATAAATTTCTGTTTTGTAAACTCAATTTTGTTGCTAGACGGCAATTCGACTCATAAAACTGACAGCCAAGTGCGCTCAGGCTTCGCCTTCGCGCTCTTATTGGCTGTCAGTTTTATTCGTCAAATTGCCTAGCAACAAAATTTCGTTCAAAACAGAAATTTATCTGGCAAAATAAAAAGTACTCGTCTAATTACTGTTGAATATTTTTGAAATAATATTTAGTTCAGTGGCAGGATTGAACAAAACGTTATACAGCACTCGTGGAGAAACCGTTTCGCTCACTTATTTGCCTTTGCACGGGCAAATGCGTGAGCGAAATTTTCAGTTTCTCCACTTGTACTGTAATATACTATGTTCACATAAATTTCATCATCAAGCTACTCATGGAAGATGCCAGGGGATCTAGGGATAAGTATATCAAATAATATAGATTTCGTTCTTGTTAGGCAAGGATTTAGAAGTCAAGTTAGGGACTGCATAAGCTATCCAGGAGCAGATAGATCACAAAATAGTGTCTATGGCGTTTATTTAATAAGTGAAGATGAATGCCTTTTTTAAATTACAGATGGTTGGGAGATTTCCTTGGCGTGTGTCACCATATGCTCCATGAAGGTTAATCTTAAATTTAAGATTTTGAAAAACGAAACGGTAGAAGACGCCTTGACCTCGACAATAACTAAGAGACTGATTTGCGCAACGAGTTCGAGAAAAAGACGAATGAAGTAAGAAGGGCGCGGCGCGGTTGAAAATACTATTAGGGACGTAGAGGCAGAATGGATTGCATTAAAAATTGTTTCGGTTTTGCAGCTTGGGTCACAAACAGAATGAAGGTTAATCTTAAATTTAAGATTTTGAAAAACGAAACTGAATGTAGAAGACGCCTTGACCTCGACAATAACTAACAGATTCGCGCAATGAGTTCGAGAAAAAGACGAATGAAGTAAGAAGGGCGCGGTTGAAAATACTATTAGGGACGTAGAGGCAGAATGGATTGCATTAAAAATTGTTTCGGTTTTGCAGCTAGAGATATATTGGGTCACATACAGAATGAAAGTAGAAAACCATGGATAACAAGAGATATTGTGACTATAATAGACGAGAGGTGAAAGTATAAAAATAGGCTAGACGCTAGATGGGAGAAACAAAGGTGGTCAAGTGGGAAATTATTCGTAAATGTAGGAAAGCCAATGAACGGTGGATTGATAATAAATGCAAAGCATTGGAAGATACGTTCGAAGTAGGAAAAACTGAAGAAGCGTATAAAATAATTAGGAGAGATTTCAAAGAAATTGGATCTACCAGCAAGAACATTAGAAACGAGGCAGGTGACATCCTAATCGGAAGAGAGGAAAACGCAGAAAAAGAAATATACCAGTTAACGATTAAAAGTAATATTAATTGGCGGTTATTTCATTAAAACTAAATTTGGAGGCACTTTCATAAGGTTCATAAAGTCCAACTAAAACTAAAGGAGTTATCTTTATTTTTCAATTAAAAGTGTGATTCGACGCTTATTTTACCTTGAAATCGTAATGTCTTTTGGACCCTTAGATTTCTTTTCGTTATGAATGTTTAGTTGCTGGCATTGACTAAAAAATTTTCTTTTCAAAAACAATTGGACACTTCTTACTTATTCAAAATAAAGCAATCTAAATGTAAGTTTAAGAACTACGAACACAAATGAAAAGTCAACGACTAACCTGGCGGTGTTATTCTGAAAAAGAATGAAGTTTTAATTTTTAATTACAACTCGGGGAACAGCACATTTCTCCTGGGGTGTACCTCATAATAACACAGACAATTGCTATGTATATAAAGTAGCAAAATATGGGTTGTACTGAATAAACAAATTTCAGAACTTGTAAATAAGAAACGCTGATAACCATGAGGGACTCCGTAAATAAATTCGCACTTCACGCTCCATGGTAGAATAAGCTTTTATATAACATTCGAATATATACACACAATTGAAACAAAGTCTATCATGCGAAATGATGGGGCGCCTACCTAAAAGTTAGTGGCTTCTTTTCTGCGTTTGTCCATTTGCCTATTCCGATGATTTGATGTTTGCCGAGTTGATACAATCCCAACGGACTCCAACTTTGCGACTTAACCGAACAGTTTCGACGTAAAGCCTTGTGCTGCACACAAATTCAATCCAATATAATTTTTCAAAACTTTTGTTGTGTAAAAGTTTTTATATTTCGCAAACATTTGTCATTTCTCTGTTTTGACCAAGTCGCCCGGGGACCGATCAATCATCATCTTTACAAATAATTCTAACTTTACATTTATTTTTCACTGAAAGGAATGCTTGCTTCAGACCTGTTTTTGCCTTTAAGAATAGCGTTATATATTCTTATATAAATACAATGTATGTAGAGGATGTTTTTTATGTGCCGTTAACTTTGATGCTATAGGTATCTCTTTAATCTTGATATACTAATTATACAGTTTTGGTTAAATGGGAAAAAAATGTGCACTTTCATGAATGATTATTAATCATGGATCACTTAATATATAAAAACAAAAAGGAAAATTTCGTTTTGCATCAAATGTGAATTTTAGGAACTCAATGGCACTTTCAAAACATGCTACCAACCGCCTACTTGATTTCGAAATATCGACTCTGATTTTCAATTTTCTTATAATGGGCGCGGACGCTATCATGAATGTCTGCATGATGACATTTATTTTTCTGCACAATCTGATATAGTACAGCATACGATAGTACTAGCAATCGCAGTTTTCTTTACAAAAGAAAAGTCTGGGAAAATGTAATTATTTTTATTAATCACAATTGCCGTGAAAACGTAATTTGTTTTAGTTTTGTCTTTAAACATCAGTTTCACACAAAACTTTTATTCCTGCGGGTCTTAAGCACATTTAATATTTTATTAATGTTAAAATGAATTATTCTAAGGATGGTACTAATGATTATGTTATTTGCCTATGCAAGAGCTGGAAGAAATACTGCAAACGCATCTGCTATTATTTGTCAAGAGTCCTATTCAGAACGAAGGCAGCCGCATGAATCATATTTCAGAAATTTGGAATGAAAGTTACGTGATTATGGGCAATTTCAAAAAACCCAAAATAAATAAAAGTCCCATCACAGAAAGAGGGGGAAACAGTGAAAAGATATATTCTGGCATTCGCTGAATTGAAAGTTGTAGAAGATAAAGATGTGTCACTTCGCGAAATTCAACAGCATAGTGGTGTGTCCAGTTTCTCCGTGAGGAAGAATTTAAAAATAAGTAAATACCGCCCGTATAAAGTGACAAAAAATCATTTGCGAGAACACGGCTTCGAAAGAAAGGTTTGTGTTTTGCCGGTGGCTGTTGAGGGAAAACCGAATTGCCCTGTTTGCTATAAAATTTTGTGTACGGACGGATGAAAGTGGTTTTACAAGATTTGTGAGCCGTTACTTAATAATGATTTGTCTGACAGAAACTTTCGTTGTCGGTGGTGAAGAAATAATGTTCATTTACACCGCGAGATCAATTTTCAGGAACGGTTCGATACTAATGTGTGGATAAGGTGGTCTAGAAGGATGATTATTGTTGACCCCCAGTTGACTCATAATTTTTTAACGGAATTTTAACTGGAGAAAAATACGTAATCAATTGCAAAATCTTTTAGAAGACATTCCCTTGCGGAGCGTAAACAGGTTTGAGTATTTTCAACAAGACGGCGCACCGCCACATTGAATGTGTGAGACTTTTAAACAATTTCAAACTTAGTAGAAGGGTGTGTAGTATGTTTCAATGAATCCAGTCCAGTAGCCATCTAGGTAGTTCAATCTTACACCGCTAGCTTTTGTTGTATGAGGTTATTTGAAAGATGACGACACTCGCAGATTTATATGGCTTGCGAAACAAAATAATTGCTGCTTGCCAGGGCGTGTTAAATAAGCGCTTCAATAGCGTTATTGTCAAACCATTGAACATGTTATTACCTACTATTTTAGAGTTATGTTAGATTTCATTCCGTTTTAAATAAGTACTTCTAGTTTTTATTCCTTGTTTTTACTTTTTAGGAATCTAGTCACATCCCAGCAGCATTTGAGTGAGCTCCACTAACTTAAGCACACCGTACTATTATTAATTAAATAATATGCTTTTAATTCGTTCAGCTAATGCAGTTTAATAAGGTTTTTTGCTTCTGCAGTAAAATTTAGTTTCAGCGTCAGTGTTCTAACCGTTCGTAAAAATGTGAAAGTTTTTCCCCATTTAACAAAAATTGTATTATCAAGATTAAAAACATAGCAATTCGCTTCTTAACCCTAATAAATTTCTGATTAGAAGCATGTGACCCACAATACACATGACGTCAAAAGTGGGGTGTAACCTATTATTTCTACTGGGTAAACTGTAAATTTCTATGTTTTAACGTGTTACTTTAGTTAATTTTCGATACTAATTTTATTGTAAGCGAGTTAAGGTAAGGATTACTTAGTACCTAACTATTGATGTTTTTACAAAGAAACCCGCCTTTTTATCATTACGTAATTTAAAGAAAACATATGGGTTCGAAGTTGTGTTAATATAGTCGAGAATATATTCTTACTATTCAAGTTATAATCATACCTACATAAACCACAGGGTCTGTATTTCATGGTTAAAATAACAACATGTCTCGCTTTTAGATACGTATGAGGCTGATTCAACTTTGACAAGGACTTCATTGTGTACTTTTGCACTTTACCGCTGCTACAAATGCTTCAGCATTTACTTTGTAAATAATCAATTAATATCTGGAGCATATGCTTCAGACTTGAAGTAAAGGTATTTGCTTTGACAGGGGCAAATGCTTCAACTTATATGAATAAAACTGTCTGTTACTTACGTGTTTTAAGCATTTGCTTCAATTTACCGTAGGTAACTCAGTTGCAGACCTCCCATGGTTAAAATCAGACGTCTGTATGAATTATGGCTTTTTAAAATCAAATTAGGACCGAAAAATGTTTTAAAAAACGTGCAGAAACATCACCCAATAATTATAGATTTTTTTTTCGTTTAAATGCAGAAAACGTGCACTGGTTAGCTAATCACTTTATTGGTGAATATTTGAAACACGAGGGGGTGCGCTAACACCCATGCAAAAAATGAAAAAGTTTTCTTGAGGTACGTATCTGATCCTGGCTACCAAAATAGTGCGGGAGAAGTTATTGGAATACGACAGAGCACTGTTTCAAAATCAACTACGTAAGTAACAAATAAAATTTTGGCCAAATCGAAGACGCGGATTAAGTTTCCATCTTCCAATGAAGAAATAACAAATAAGACGGGCGCAGCAGCTTTGGTAAGAACACTATAATTTCCCTGCTGCAATTGGTGTGTTGAATTGCACACATGTCTGATGTAGTCCGTATTTTTACTTAATTCTTACTTAATTGTTTTTCAGTTATAAATTGGAAGTCAAAGCATTTACTGCGTTTTATTCATCAGACCCATTTTCTTTGTCCCCATGGGGTTAACTTATTGAGAGTGCCTCCGCAGCCGGCGCCGGCCTTGCGTATAGTTACCGACACGCTTCTATTTGGGAACGAAAAAGACTGATACAACGCATTTTAAACAAACCCCTTAGCTGCCCTCTCGCATTAGACACGCATTTTTTGCAAAAAAGATAATGTAAAAACGCGAGAGAAACAACTAACCTATATGGTAGCCGATCCCACCCGGTCCGAGAATACCAAACTACCAGTTCTATGCGATACCTACCTACCTACCGTCGCTGCTGGATGCGTTACAACTAACAAGGTACTTAAACTGCCCTATTATTAATTCGTAAACTGGCACGGCAGTCCGAAGTTATGGAAACCGGCTCCGGCAACAATACACCTATAAAACTGAAGCCGGCGCCGGTTACGGAGGCACTACCCAACTTATTAAGAATTCATAGTGAATTTAGGTTAAAGTTCTTGATCCAACTGTAATAGTGTGTGTAATAGTGACACTAAGTTAGAAAGCCAGTGCCGTATCATGTAGGAACCCGTATTTATTAAAATTCTGAGGAATTAGATGCTCACTAGAAGTAAAAGTAAAAGTATCTATTGAAATTTCATTATAATAGAAAATGTTCTGCTATAAAAAATAAATTAAAATGACAAAAACTATTCAAATGCATTTGCAGCTCTTTGGATGTTTTCCGAGAAAGGCCGAATAAAATCAGTGATAGTAGGTGTGGAGAGAAGCTTCTTCAGAAAATAGACACTCTGGAAGTGTTACGAATAACGTTATTCCGTCATTCAAGTCGGGTTGATGTTTAAACCCTTGGGATTCTCTGACAGCACAGTTACTGAGAGGAGTCTAAGACAGCTTGATGCGTACACTGTGTTGTTACCATTATACACGTACATTAACGCTTATACTGTCAACATAACAAGCTTACGAGAAAATTATCGATACTTACTTAGGTAAAGTATTTAAAACGACATTTTTATAACAATTGCATTGAAGTTTGTCGATTAATTATGACATCTTTCGAATTCAATAATTGTCGATCCCCAGTAGTATTGTTGAATTATAACAGTTCTTGCGGATACATAATTTAGAAAAAGTGGATGAAATAATTACTTGTCATTTCGATACCGTTGAGTGCATATTTCAGTTTATAATAAATTAAATTATTCTAATCCAGTTTCCTTTATTCAAAGTATTTCCCTACTTGTAGGTACTTAGTTCACGCTTTTACGTAGGTATTATTTCTTCGTAATTCATACCCATTTTTCTATTATTCTGATTCATTGTTCTGTAAAGTAATTTAATTGATATCGCATAAATGAAACCAAATTTCGACAGCGTTGTTCTAATCATTTAAAATAAAACAAATAAATAAAGTAACTCTTAAATTTCAATATTGTTAATAATTATGTCTTGCTATTATTATTAGTTAATTAAATATGTCTACCGCGTTCTTCAATCCACGTCGGATATAGCACTCAATTTGGCACAATATATTTTTGCGTTCTGTTCTGCCCATAATTACAATCGTATTTTCTGCCAAAGTGTTCCGAAATTTAGAACAGACTTACATAAACCTTAGTAGTAGAGCGTGAAATTTTAATAATTGAGGAAGCAGAAATGACTGCCCAGTTTGGTATGAATTAAGGGTGGGATACCGCTTATGGCGTGCATCGATTTACAATGGATAGTCCAGCTCAATAATAACACACTTAATACATACAAAGTTATACACGAAAATAATCCTAAAACTACCTTGCAAATGCCTAGGCTATTTATAAACCAAAAAACTCTTTATTCGCCGTGATATACAGCAAACATTTCTTGCAAATTTTGGTTCATCAAACGTCAACTTAATATCCATATAAGTTATATGAATATTAAGTTGACGTGGTTTTCATGTTATATGATATAACACAAAAACACATAGTAGAATTCAAAATAGAGGTTTATGAGCAGATGCTGCATTATGTTTAGAACTATTTAAGATATTAGTAATGTAAATTTATTATTTCTACACTTTGCTGAACTGACTGTTGTAAATCAACTTCACTTTTCCACTCGCGCACCAGAATGGACGCCATAATTCAGCCGGAAATATTACCAGTGGTGCTGCTTCTTTGCTAACAGCTTAATCCACAGCTCAGCTCTATAACTGTCATAGGTGTCGGGCATATCGGGGCTTACTCCCTTGGCTTTGTTGACAACTCCACAAATGACAACTGTCCATAACCTCGAATATGTTTCTCTTTGCATATTAAAAATCTTGTAGACAATAATTTTTATAAAATAGAGTGATAAAAGCGAAATAATATTATCCAGTGTGAATGCACCAACTTTGATTTGAGTTGTGACGCGTCACTATAATTTGTTATATTTCAATAATATTTATGTTATGTAGACATTTCGTTAGGTAGTTACTTCCTGATGGTTCATCATAACCATAATTTTAGACGAAACTTATTCGTATTAGTAAAAGCGTTGGCTTTTTGTGTTAAGTGAAATGATACATTTCTGTGACTTTCTTTGTGTTGCCTACCTTTTTTTATGTTAAGAGTGCAGTGATGGGCCAATCTTACAGTCCTATTCAAGTATTTACACAATACAAATTAATAACTAAAAACACACATTTTAGGGACATAAAATCGTTCGACTATTACAATAATACACAGATGGCCGAATGACACCATTACCTACTTAGTTGAAAATAAAATGTTATCCGAATTGTCCAACCCGGCCAATTATTAAAAATATAAATGACACAGTAACATTTCAAATAAGTCATTTTTGAAAGACATTTGTGTGTTTGTGTAAAATTGACTGACATCTAAGCCAATCATAATTCAGAAGTGGTAATTTAGGGTGGTATACCAACCAACGCCAATAAAATTTAATTAAAATTATGCCTTAGCCCGTCTGTTCAAAATTATTTCATTAGCCAAACATTCTTTGAAAAAATGAATTAGTTTGGGTAACATGATGTTGCTCCACAAATTCTCATCTCGATAAATCTTTTCGATGAAAGTGCATTATTGTCACCCGAATAAACAACAAAAAACAACACTCAGCGCCCTCTGAACCTGAAAAATGAAAGTTATAAAACTTTTTCCATATATTTATCAAAAATTTAAAAGTTTATACTTGGTATTAGTAGTAGTCATGACCTTTTTTTAAAATGAATTTCTGCTTCATCGGCCATTACCAAAAAAAATGTGTTGGTTTTTAATAACGGATAGCAAATCTAAATTTCCAGCTGCTACTTTATTTTAGCATTTCACTTCTACTAAATTAAATCTATCAATGATACCTAAAATGTAGAAACTCTATTGATAATGTACAGCGTAATTAGTGATGGGCGAATCCGGATTAAAAATCATCCATAATCCGATTCTCAAAAAAATCGGATTAATCCGGTTATGTTTTATATCCGGATGCAAAATCATCCGAACTCGCAGCCGCGTCGAGTCGAAGCCAATGTGAAAGCGAGAACCGAGTCCGACTGCGGCCGGGTCGGGCGAATACGGATAAACGGATGATCATCCGACTCGGCGGAGTGGAACAAAGCTAAAGCGTTCCCGACCTGGTATGGGACGCATCGCATGAATCGGAAAAAAGTATACTTTCTATTAAATTAAATATCATTTATTTAATAAAACAAACGGTAATAAACAGTACCTGGTTAAATATTTTAATCCAAGAAAATAATAATTCAAGGGTAAACTTCTAAATAAGAACAACAATAAATTCCTTAAAAACAAAAATATGAAAAACAAACAACATAAAGGCGAACTGAATTTAATTTTTTTTTTATTAACCTTGCCAGATGAAAGGCAATTTGAAACGGATGATAAATAATCCGGATCATCATCCGAATATTGAATTCATCCATAATTCGAAAATCCGGTTATCGAAATCATCCGGTTTTGCCCATCACTAAGCGTAATAAACCTTCATAAATATTACCATCTGATTAAGCTGCCAAGAATTTATTCATAGTCTGTAGAAATGAACAAAACCGCTGGGGTTTACTTTCAAACCGGTAAGTTCTAAACATTTCTGTATAGCTACTACTTCATGTCTTTTGTCATACTAAATTGCTGGTGAAAAAGTATCTTTGTTGGTGCTTAATTTTTTTGACAAGAGAATTGGATGGTGTTTGTTGTCGTCGTCTCATAAGCGCACCAAAATTTGATCCTGTAAGACGGTGCATTGTCTCTGTCAAATATTTTTGATTATTGAATTGTCCAATGGTATCATTAGCAATTCCAACTTGCTCTTCATCCAAGATCTACAATATATGCATGAATAAACATAATCACTGATAAAGAAACTGCAAATTTGCTGTTAGTCGATCGATTAGTTTATTAATTTCAGTTAACAACGCTCCTTTTGGCATAAAAAGTTCAGCAATGTCTGGGCCATAATCAACTAATTTTACTGAACTACTTTCACAATTGTACTTAAGCCTTTTTGCAGCACGAGGTCTCTTTTCTTCTACCTTACGTTTTAAAGCCCTTCTTTTTTGAGCTGCCATATATTCTTTTAAGTAAGTCCCCGGGCTTCCTTGAAAATGTCTGCGCCATGGTGATAAGTGCCAACTTTGACCTTTATTATAGGGCAAACCACTTAAATAAGAACGGGTCTGAAAACTCTCTGAATCTGAACCGCTTCCCCATGTTGAATCTTGCCACTACACTCATAAATAGTTCTGCTCTGTTGTTAGTTTCGTTACCAATGAGCAAGTGTGCTTTGCTCATTAATAAGTTCAGTGCAGCAAACAAATGATGGTGGCAGCAAGTAGTAAGTAATTGCCGCGTTTCGCCCTGAGTTTTGTCACCGACCTAAATTTATGCAAGACCGAGTGCAAGACGTTGCTACATGAAACTTACGTGATCACAAAGATAACCCTTGCATGTTTCGTGATTGCCAAAAGTGTGTTTGATCACATTTCTTAAATTTTCTTTGAGACAATCAATATCCCCATGGCCATTGGCATATACCTATACATTTTTGAGCCTTTGAAGTAAGAGCGTTAATTTTATTTTGGGTCAAGTGCTTTCTTGCACCTAAGGTCACTCCTCTTATATCTTTTTTAAGTTTTAGTAAATTCTTGTCGAAATTTTTTATTGCGTGGTTGGTGCATTCGATTTTGCTTAGGTACCTAATAAAAGAATCTTTATTTATTGATTCAGCTGAAATCGATTATACAGAACTTAACATTATACAAGACATCAAAATTAAATTTTGTATTATACAGTATAACTTCAAAGTGTCGGCTTTCAGTTTATATTGGACGATGTGCCATGCCACCCAGTACGGAGAAAATACTATTTTGGTAATACACATGTGAACACCTTGAGCGTTAATGTAGTAATATTTTTACACTGCACTCTGAGGGCCCTTATCAGTCCAGTATCATATTTTTATGACTTGCATAAAGAAGGGATGTTTACGCATCACTGCCTCACTCTGTATAATGATACAGCAGGTACGTACTCGAGCACCGTATTTCACCTTGTCCCTAATATTTGCAAATACGAAGGAATCATCATCAGCAATGAACTGTTTATACCTTAATTTATGCATAACAATGCTTTTATTGAATCCTTCAATGATAATATCGAATTCCATTGCTGGTGATGAGCCACTCCAATTTTTGAAGCAAACATGTTCAACAGCTTTTTGTTTCAAATTAATTGCCCTTGCACATATCGAACAATATTTGTTTCTAACTCCAACAAACAACAATTTGCCTGTTGATTTTCCAATAATAACAGCCTGGTTAAAACTGAGAACATTTAATTATTAATAGTAACTTCGAACACTTACCTCTTTTTATTTACAACACCTGAAGCAGCATTGTAACTACGGCCATCGTTTCGTTTAGACCATCCGCTATCCAAGTAGACTGTAACATCAGCTATTTCATCTTCATGTAATTCACCTTGTTCTAGTGAAATTTGGTACTTTTCCTTGCCAGCCCTTTCCATGTTTCCCCACAGGGATGCCTTTTCCACACCTAAAGTGATGATATACTAAATAGTGTGTGTCTAATACATTTTCAATTCACTTACAACACCCAGATTACGTTGTATTTCAAAAAACATGTTAGTACTACCCGTGGAAAGTGTACCCCACACAGCAGCTTCATTGATAACTGTTTTCTTCTAAGTATGTTCATGTTCAGAGGGCACATCAAATTTTCTTTCATACCCACTACATTTAAATTCAAATACACTGGCCAACCCTTTCCTTTTCTCACTATTAATTTGTAGACAACCCCCGGTACAAATTTTGTTCTGATTACTTTGAAAATACATAATGTTCTTCAAAAAAAGTCTATTTCAACAATTCTGTATCCTCTAATTTTGGTACATCTGTGTCCACTTCTTTTCCCAATTGAAACTCATTAATTCTAAAAACATTTTTTGGTAACTTTATACGAAATTGTTTTGATATACTACTTACTCGTCATATTCTTTCAAATTGCCCCATATAAAATCGTATTCATCCTCGGGGACAAAATTTCGATAAGGAGTTTCACAAACTGACATGGGTGATCCTGGAAGAGGCATTAAATTGTCGTCGGTGTATTTGTCTAGTATGTCTAGTTGAAGTAAGGAAATCCTTAAAATTGTATCTACTATCCAATCAACAATTTCTTTGCAGTTTTTATATGCTTGTGTTGAATGGACCATTCTAACAAGCAGCTCATCCAAAATCTCTTTAACAATTATTTTTCCAAATTTTTTAGCGCCCTGTTTGGCTCTCTTTGCTCGTTTTTTGGTTTTAAGAGCAATTGGTCTCTTGCGATTCCCCATTTCTTCTCTGGAAAGTACTTCATAATATGTATGTAGAATTTCTTTTGTTGAGAAATGAAACACATTATCTTTTCATTACTTTTTATAATATTATTTTTAACAGAGAAATATAGCTAATATTTCCTTATTTTTTGGTACCTATTTCTTTCAAAAATAATGCCCGTCTTTCTTGAACCCCGTGTTATTAATAATTTCAAATATAAATTTTTATTAATTAGAAGTTTCATATAATGCATTTCGTAAGCCACGAAGATTTTTGACCATAAAATTCAGAAATATTTTCCCTTTATTACAAACTTTTAACTAGATAGAGGTTGAGCCAATAGTGCGGGATTCTTCCTTTGCACCTTTGTTATAAATTTTAGAGAAAAATATATTATATTTTTGACGCTCTATCATATAAAATTATTTTCACTTGTACAGGCTGGCCCATTCTTTCTACACAGTGCTTTATTTTGTTTTTCGAAATGGAGCACCTGTATTTGATTCTATTTTTGGATTTTTTGTTTGATTTTACCACGAGGTTGTATAAGATATTTTTGCCTAAAATGAATACTTTTGGCGTTACTGGCACAAAATCACGCAAGTTACACAAAATTGCATTTCCTAGCGTGTTGCCGTACAAGATTTTTCTAACTTTGACAAAAACAAGATTTTAAAACTTTAAACCGATGAAATAATTAATTTTATGAAAAAATGTAATGCAAATCAAGTTATGGGGTTTTGAAACTATTTTATTTGGCCATGAAATTGCTCATACCTTGTATATTTTCGGTTTTATATTACTGCAACGGTTACGCCTGGATATTGGCTTTATCCTACCAGAATACCACTGCTACAGCTTTATTCAAGTCGAAGGTATACAATTTTCAAAATTCCTTTACATCTGCCAAAATCTTTAAAAAAATGCCGGTAACACCAAAAATATTCACTTTAGACGAAAAATATCTTATACAACCTTGTAGCAAAATCAAACCAGGAATCCAGAAATGCAATCAAATACATGGTGTTCCATTAGAAAAGCAAAGTTAGGTGCTGTGTAGAAGAAATGGAACAGCCTGTATAAGTGAAAATAATTTCATGTAATAGAAAAATCAAAAATCAAGTGAGGTCTCTCATATAGTATTTTTCCCTAAAATGTATAATAAAGGTGCTATGAAAGAATTCAGAGCTATTGACCCACCCCGTATATCATAAATTATTTTATTAACTTTAAATCATTAGTATAATGTTGAGCCTTTATGTTCGAAATTTCTTGTTGTTGCTATTTACACAGGTTATCCCAATAGTGACCGTGGAATTTTACGCCTTATGAGGCATTTTGGATGAAAATTTTACAGCTATGTAAAAAAATTAAGATGTGGGGTTTTGAAATTTGCCATTTTCTTTACGTAGTTGCTCGTACTGTGTATCTATAATGATTTCGGTTTCTTATTTCTGCAACAGTAACTCCTTCACACTGTTTTCATCTTATCAAAATATCGGGACATCTGCAACCTCATAGTAAAATATTTTTAAAATGATGGAGCCCTCGATTTCAACAAACTCCGATAAAATAATTCCTGAACTGATAGTAGTTATTATAGACACCGGCATTTTTTACTTTACACCGTAAGTAACTATTTCCCTAAAATACTGAATACCGGCGTAAAATTCTGCGGTGGCACTATTAAGACATCCTGTAACCCTGTATAAATGACAAAAATCTGGGTAGGTACTACTTCATGTAAAGTTTAGTACTTACGTGGGACGTTATAAAGTACGTAACAATTTATTATCAATTAAGTAACACTCCACTAAGAACAATTCCTATTCACTGGTCAAAAATGTCTCAAGTAGGGTAAACTACCCAATGATTGGCACTCTAAGGGAATCGTATTAGTAAAACCGAGTAAAACTAACTATAAAATAATAAGGTGCATTTCATAAGGTTTATATGTATTTTTCCCAAATATCTATCAATTTAAGACCATTTATTTGAATTTTTTGTATCCATATATTGACTGCTAAAGCCAAATTTAATTTAATTTGTTAAAAATTGCATTTTTCCAAGTATTGGCACTCATACGCTATTTATTGGCATCATATATTTTCCAATTATTGGCACCAAATATTTTGTGGAAGATCCTATCTAGGTAGGTAACTGAGAGTTAATACCTACTTTAAATGATTACCTACACTTCAATAATTAATGTTTTGATTTAAGTTCCTACCTAGGTATTTATATTTAAGATATAAAAATAGAATTAAAAAAAGCATTTATTTGAATCAAAATACTTACAAAATCATAAAAATGCGTTTTATATTAGGTACCTAAGTAGGTACCTAACTTTAAGTTTTACTGGTGGGGTGCCAATGTTAGGAACAATAAAGTTAACGGCAATTCTGTATTTCGGCACCGATGCCAATAATTAGATTTCTTAAGTTGTGCTTTCCAAATGTTGGCACCCTATAAATTGGTGCTAAATCGAAATTCTTATTACTGAAATTATGTTAAAACAAAACTAATAAGGTCACTAAAAGTGTGTGCTATATATAACAAGAATTACCATAGGTTACAAAGCGCTTAAACATTGCACTATCCTTACGAAAAACTTAAAATCTTACCTTGTTTGGTAACGTCACCACAACAAACACGCAAAACATCAGCCATACTAGTTTTAAGGAGCACGCGCAGTCGTTTACTAAAAAGGGAACATGTTGCCAAATTTCAAAAAAAAATTTTTTTTTAGATATTTGACTTATTATCTTTATTAATACAGTTTAAACGTAAGTGTGCCAATCGATGGTCGAGTGCCGACATTTGGGTGTTTTACCCTATATTATAACAAATAATGTTTTTATTATCTACAAAATTGATATTGTCTGCCAGTATTCAAACACAAAATTCCATTTTATAGAGTAACAATCAAGAACTGGAATAAACAAAGAACCTGTAGGTACACATAAACCTGAAAAAAGACAGAGTAGATCAATTTATTATTATTTTATTTGAACATCATAACTCAAAGGCGGAAACACAAAAAGGATACTGAATGAATTGAAAAATTACTACGCGTACTACCAATATAACGATTTATTATTATAACTTGACCGGTTTCAGAATTCACAATGATTCCATCATCAGAAATGTATAAATAAAATTATTAATAAAATAATAATGATATCCATGATATCATTATTATTTGTATTGTTCTGTCAATTTTAGTTTCCTTGTCAACTGTCATAATAATTTGTTTACAATAATTTTATTTATACATTTCTGATGATGGAATCATTGTGAATTCTGAAACCGGTCAAGTTATAATAATAAATCGTTATATTGGTAGTACGCGTAGTAATTTTTCAATTCATCATGAATTTCTACCAAATAGTAAAATCAGAAAATATTAACTACACAAAAAGGATACCTAATGAATTATTATATCTGGTGCCAGTGCCAGAGCACATACTTCAAACTCGATCGGAATAAATAAATCGATCATCTCTCCTTGGTGCATTCAAACACGCGTGCTCGCACTTGAACTCGTGATCGCGCTCGAGCTCGCATCAATTCTAGCAACTCGTGAGGCTCGCCATCCACCCGTCCACACTATTTTACGTTGTTCTGGCTTAAACTTGTATTCGAGTGGCTCCGCGCTTCGGATGCTCGTAACGAGTGAAGTCGAACAATAAGTATTACTTGCATGTACAGGGTTTTTAGTAATTGCATCATTATTAAAAACGAAGCCTAAAATAAAACGTCGCTGGTGGATGGCAAGTGTTTGTAAAAGAAAGTCGACATCGATATAGTGGAAGCGACCTCTTGAACCTCTTGCACTTCTAGGCATTTTGTAGAATGTCTCTCACGGATTTTGAAAACCTAATTAATTTAGTTGGCTCCAAAATTAATAGGGCTGATTCAAGGTGGGGGAAGGCAGTTCCAGTAAAGAAACGATTGGCTGTCACTTTGATGTTTTTGGCATCTGGAGATTCCTTCACCAACCTGAGTTTCTTATTTAAATTCTCAAAACAGTCTATTCCCGGAATTGTTCTAGAAGTATAATTAAGTCATTCGTCCACTCCATTATTTGCATGATGCATGTGAACACTAGGCCTGCGCGATATTGAAAATTTGATATCGAATATCGATATCAAAAAGATATCGATATATATCGATATATCGAAATATCGATATATCGAAATATCGATATATTGATATATCGATATATCGGCATATCGAAATATCGATATTTCGATAGATACTTATACAGTGCGTGTCCAAAAAAGTGTGCAACAGGAGGAAAACTCTTATATTGATTTCTTAGAAAACTGTCCTACGTAAAAGTTGGTGCTTGTTACTAAACGTAAGACGAATAATATCAAAAATTAGGCAGAGTTGCTAGGTTCCCACACGACCGCATGCATTATGGAAGAAGCTATTCATTTCTGTTTTAGAATATGTATTTACCCCTACCCAGTGGGGAGACCCTATATGTCCGCCACTGCCTCTATCAATTAGAAAGAAATATTCCGTGCTCATTATAAAACGTCTTACTTCTGCCTGTAATTGTCACACTTTCCATTTTGATGTAAGTAGTCAATTAATTCTTCTCCAAAATAAGACAAATTTTAGGGTGGGAGTAATTTATTGTCACCTGAAGGCTTCGCTGCATGTTGAAGGATAATAAGACAAAGCGAAAACGCCAGATCACAAACAATATTGAATTCAGTGGCGTGATTAGAATTTGGGGCCTCCCCACTCCGCCAGCAAATCTTGAAAGGAGGCCCCTTAGTTTGAAAAATGGCTACGATTTTCTATTGTAGTCATATAACCAAAAACAAGACCAAACATTGTTTCGTTCTGAATGACCAGGGTAACCAAAGACAACTGGTTTCGTCCTTTTTAGGATTCGTCAGTGCGGTACAGCTCTATACATTAAGAACGAAACATACTTATATACAGACTTCCTACGGTCAGATGTCAGTAAGAGCTAATTACCTACTTCATTAATTATTTATGAGATTCTAATGATACTGGATAGTTCCAACAATGTTCGGGCAAGTTCGAGTACCATACCAGGTGGCTGTCCTGTACATTTACAGCAAAATAATGTTTGATCTGATCTATTTATTCTAAGCAAACTTTGTTCGCAATTCGTATGTACTATTATCAGCTAAAGTGGTGTTAGTTCCAGTTTGCGATGTGAATCGTTTGTGCCGGACGTTGCTATGTTTTCGTCAGCCCCGCTCCCCATAGACGATGTGATTTTTCGTTATCCGATCTCGATACTTTGATGAATGCCCTTTGTTTACTAGTGCAAAGCTAACACATTTGTTGTCATTCAAATAAAATTGTTTAGATCCGCCTTCAAAACTTTAATTGGCGGACAGTTGCTAAGGTTTTTTTACCTCAGAACGTAATTGGTTATGGCATTTTAAGCGGAATTGAACCGTAAAGTGGAAGACCACTTTTGCTGTTAATCTTAATAGTAGATACCTAGAGACACGATGAACTGATACTGATACTGGAGGTTATACCTCTTGAACTTAGTTTCAAAACAACGCTTCTGATCTAAAGAATTATTCAGCTATTCTTCAAGTATTCTTCAACTTAGGGCATAGTTAAAGGATTGAAATTGTATCCTACATGCGGCATAAAATTAATGTAATTTCACAGTCACTTTCACATTGCAACTATGTTTTAGGTTTTACTGTTGCAAACTTTACTAGGAAAAACTCGACGTAGGCTCAACGGTTTTCGGTACCAGAAGTTATTAAAATCATTGTAAAACGTCGACACCGCGCTAAATCGATATATCGAAATATCGATATATCTAAATATCGATATATCTAAATATCGATATATCGACATAAAAATATCGATATATCGAAATATCGATATTTCGATATATCGACATTCCGGTATCGTTATTCGATATATCGAAAAAAGTCGCAGGCCTAGTGAACACTACGAACCAACAAAAATAATTAAATTGCCGTCCAAAAGACTTGAAAGTCTTGACGAGCTCTCCTTTTGAATCGTACCGTTTACCGATAACGGATGGGCTCGCGAAGGCTCCGGTCACTTGGGCTCGCGCTCGTGTGCCGTCCACATAATATCACGAGTACAAACTCGAGCACGAGTTCGAGTACGAGCACGCACCTTTAAGGTGCGTTCAGACACGCGTTCTCGTGCTTGAACTCGCGCTTGAGCTTGTACTCGTGATATTATGTGGACGGCACACGAGCGCGAGCCCAAGTAACCGGAGCCTTCACGAGCCGGTGGCTCGCGGTGCTCCACCCGGTGTCGGTAAACAGTACGAGCGCGAGTGCGATCGCGAGTTCAAGTACGAGCACGCGTGTCTGAACGCACCTTTAGATCTGTTCCGACTACCGCGCAAGCAAAAAACCTTGGAAGTTGTTGTTAGCAGATGTTTGTCTGAGATGGTTGTAACTATTATAGGAACCAAACAAAAAAGATTGCGACTGTATGCTGTGCATAATCCTAATATGGCTGTTGGCCGATAGGTGACATCACCTTATGAACTCTTATGCAGAATAGCGATTTAACAGCTGACAGGTCCCTGCCCTAAGGCTTCCGCTTGACAAACTTCGTCACCAGAGGTCCTGAGTGTAGAATTTATTCAAGTTTTACTCCGCCCTTAGTGTGACTAAAATATACTAGATGGAGCAACATGAGAAAATAAGTAGTCAAAACTACTTTCCTTCTGCGTCGAATAACCATGACCTCATTTTAATCATTTTTCTTATAAACAGTCAAGAAATTTACACGAACGATAAACATTTAACATTTGAGTTTGAGGCTATATTATTTTTTAAATTAGATATTGGAATAGTTTTCTAAAATAATATTATCAAAATCGTTTTCTTCGAGCTCTGATTGGCATTCCGCACATTTGTTTTTGTTGCCCTCTAGAGGGATTTGTCAGAACTTCCATTCTATAATTTGCAGTTTGCAATTTTACAAACAACTTTTATAAATTACATAGTGTTTCATTGGTAGATTTTATGCACCATTATTTAAAACGCTAGAAAAATGATGAAATCGAACTTCAAGTCCTTTTCGAAAACGATGTATTCTAAATATATGAGCTTTTGCAGAAATATAGTGAAATACCGCATCTTTAGGAAGAGTTGAACAGAAGTCAACATGTTTTGAAATATGCTTTAATTTTTTTTTGTTTAACCACTTTTTTATGAAAACAATCTCTTCCACAAGATACATTCATTTCAAATAATTCTGCAAAATTTGAACATCGTGCGTTTTACCGTTTTTGAATATGACTTGAAATTGTAATTTTATGCACTGGACGACCTTAAAAGGCCTAAAATATTAAAAGGACATGTGAATCAAAATGAATGGGGATCGCAACGAAATATGTTTTAAGTTTTGTTTGTAATGGTTTATCAAGTTATTTTTCATTTCCAATCTAATCATGAAGTTTTCAGTCTGAAGACTGGTTGGGCGCGCACCTCCATCTTTTCATATCCTGAGCTAGCTTGCGCATTTTCCTAAACGTGGAACATCCTACGTCCCTAACTATTTGAGAGCAGTATTCTAATATGGGCCTACCCCTACCTCTTTTTATTACAATCTCTGACACTAGTATGTCGCGAACAAAGCCTACGTGCCTCAGAAGGTGTCCTACCATCCTATCTCTCCGGTTCTTTACTGTCTTCCATAAATTTCTAATACCTCTCTGTTGCTAACCTTTCCAATCTAAGTGCTATTTTATTGCAAATAATCAGTAGGAAAAACTTTTATTGGTTCGTTGGGAAAAGTTAAATAAAAACGTATCGCAGTCACCTCTTTCTCTTTTCCACAATTCTTTCACTTTCTAACCGTATCTACCCACGATATTTTCATCATATGCCCGAAGAACCACACTTCAAAAGTTTCCAGTTTGTTTTTTCTTATCAGCTTTTCCCCATCATCAATGTTTCACAAGCGTATATTATACAGTGCTCCATACGTACGTTTTCACCAGTCTCTTCTGAATGTTTAAATTTACCGTTACAGAGCATGAGAGTTTATTTTTGTTTCTCAAACAGAACTTCCAACTTCCAAGTAGCAGAAACATCCGATCTTACCAAAAGGTTGAACCAGCAGTGTGCAATCTAGCTCTAGTTATGGTACAGCTCTGGCATTCAGCTAATACGACTTGATGTTCCAACGAACCTATTAAGTCTTGGGTATTTTCATTGGTAAAAAAAAATTTAAACCTTATTTATAGGTTACCAATTTATAAGTAGGTGCTAAGTGAATTTATCGAAAGACTAGTAGAATAGGTTTACTGAATTGTTTTACCGAGGAGTACGAATTTAACAAAACATGTTTTCCCACCTTAACTTCTTATTGTTCACTTAGATGAGCAACGCTAAACTAAAATGCGAATATGGATAAATTTATTTACGAGAAACTGTGTGATTATAGTTTAAGAGGTAATATTTTTGTTAGTGCATTGTTTCTATATGGCGCTAGATTAATTTGCTGCTTACGTGAATAAGAATTGTAAAATTTTCTATAACTTTTCAGTTTTTGAGGCAGCCGTTAATCTGAGTACATAACGTTTGAAGATTGTCTTACTTTTTGGAAAACGAAATAAGAAATTCTCACTTGAAAATTGGGGAGAAACCAGAAAATTCATCCATCATCCCCGTAGCAATTTAAGTCCCTTTCATGAGATTCTTGATGCACATACATACCTACGTGATAACTACTATAATCACAGTACTGGAACTTTATGCCAAGTTGAATTATTAAAGTAGAAGCAGCATCGACACAGAAGATTCGTAGGAAAATTGAACTAGGACCTTTGGGTGTGACTTGCCCTTGGCCCACATTAAACAGTATGGTCTCGTATAAGAAGCTCCTAGTGGCAATTTCAAAAAGTAGTAAGAATGGAGCGCATTTGGTGGCATAATTTATGGCACACATTGTCGTATGAGCGATACCACTTCTTTCAGATTATTGTCAGTATGTTCAAAACAAAATGTGTCACCGGTACCAAGTGTAGACGAATGCTCCTACGATTTTACTCTTACTGTATTTTTCCGGTCGCTACCCATCCCTCCAAGAAATCTTGGGCCATTTCACGGCCTGGCATTCTAACTTCAATCGGTTGTAATCAACCTCCAAATCTTTCAGCAAACGACTTCCACAGTATTTGGCTCTGCTTCTTAAAGACTCGGTCGCATTCCCGGTCACATCCAGAAGCTATGAGAGCGCTTTTTATGGCGCTTTTATTGCTACCGAGAAAGACTAATTCTGCGGCAGCTGCGAGAATGTTTCCTTCGTTGCACCATTTCAACTGCACTAATTAATCGACAACAAAATCTTGTAATTTTTATCTACTATTACGATACTGGCACAGAAGCATGGGCGTAAAATGGAAAGGAATTCTGTATTCTACTCGAATTAGTATATAAGTTTATTTATTGTTGACAGTAACACATATACGAGTTAAGATGCCGCCGGTTTTCTTGAGCGGCATTCGTACTAGAGTGCCACTAGCACTATGTGGACTGGGCTTTTAATTAGACATCACGTAGGAAATTTATATAGGTAGGTACAGATGCAAGAGAAATCAGAATTTACACATATACATGCAGAAGTATGACGGCATATTCGTGAGTAAGGACCAGTGGAATTTTCAGTAATTTTTGTAGTAAATCTATCAGGAATATTGTTACACACCTATTAGTTGCTACTTATGTTAGTGTTTCTAAAACACTGTGCATCGAAACGACTACCTTATCAAATGTGGTGCATTAATAATTCTGTTGCTTATTTCAAACAATTTTTTCTCATCCATATTTATAAAGCATCACCGTAGCATTTTATAAAGCAATAAAAACAATAAATCCCAAAAGTTAAGCACAGAAATAATGAAGGGTGTCGTTTCATCGTCGCAGATTGAAAAGACGCGTTACCGGGATTGAGTAGAAGCTTCCATCATCCAAGTGCATATCCCAAAGGTATTGAATCAACCCCCCAGAATGACGCACGCAACATCGCGATGCTGCTTGTGTTGTAAGCACGATGCGAGGGACGTATGATCAATGCTTAGTGTCCGTATAGAAAAGTATACTATTGTAATCTTTTCTACTTCCGTAATCATTAAGGGACGCAGGATACGAGTGTGAAGGTTTTCCTTTGGGAGTTCAAAGAGTTCTCTGGTATAACAGCACATGTGGTAAATCACCATAATGCTCTATATACGTATGTACAGTGCCTGTATACTTATTTTATATATGAACTAATTTTTCAATAAAGTAAACAAACATTGCATCTAATTGCAACATGTTATAGACTAGTTAAATATAAAAGACGAAAACGCAAAGCAATATTAGAAATATGCAAATTCTTAGTTAAGATTTGAAACATATATTTTAGAATTAATTTTATTTGTATAGTTCCACCAGGACACCGCATCGTATGTCGCAGGTAATTTCGTTCTACTATAGTGAGTGACGAGAAAATTCGCGACAACTTGCTACTCAAAACTCATCTATCTCAAATTTTGCTATAACTTATTGCTTAGAATTGAACAGTCATAATTCATTATTGAAAATATAGGTGGGATATCAAAAATACATACTCACAAAATACCACGAATGGTAAGTTCCACTGACAATTTTGAAGTGTTACAGATCGGAATAAATTTGGACCACATCATGATGCAAGGTAAAACCTGAACTGGCACATGTCACACCGGAAATTCTCGATCATCCGCCCTAGGATCCCAATCTTGCAAAAAGTTATTTTCATCGGAAGAAATCTTCTGCGGGTCAGCGATTCAATAGTGATGTTGAAGTGAAGACTATTTTACAATGTTGGAGCATTGGAAGATTTATTTGACAATTATGAGCTAATAAAATGTTTAATCTTGAATGACCATTTCCTCACTTTGACATAAAGATTCAAGACAAAAAAATCTTTTACCCAATTCTGAGAAATTTGACAAGGGGACAAAATAAAGTACACCGACGAAGCAGAGCTATTTGAAACGACCTCCATGCCACTTTCACATAAAAACTAATGAAAGATATTTTCTTTATGCGCAGATTCTAAGTGGTTCTGTACAGGGACTGGAACCGAACCGAAACCGTAACCGTAAGCCATACCGTAACCATTTATTTTACTGCATCATCATAAGGTTCTCAGTCCGAAGACTGGTTGGACGCGTACCTCCATTCTTTTCTATCCTGAGCTAACCTACGCATTTCCCTAAAAGTAGAACATCCTACATCCCTAACTATTTGAGAGCAGTAGTCTAATCTAGGCCTACCCCTACCTCTTTTTATTCCTATCTCTGACTCTAGTATGTCACGAACTATTCCCTCGTGTCTTAGAAGGTGTCCTACCATCCTATCTCTCCTACTCTTTATTGTTTTCCATACCTTTCGCTTTTCCCCAACTCTTTCTAATACTTCCCTATTGCTAACCTTATCTATCCACGGTATCTTCATCATGCGTCTGTAGCACCACATTTCAAACGCTTCTACTCTTTTTCTATCCGCTTCTCCTATTGTCCAAGTTTCGCACCCGTATAATGCCGTACTCCATACATACGACGTTAAGAGTCTCTTCCTAGTCTCTATATTAACCGTTCTCGAGCATAACAGTTGTTTCTTTTTGTTAAACGCAACTCGGCCCTGCGCCATTCTTTGTTTTATATCTTTAGTGCTCCTACCGTCTTGAGTTATTTTACTTCCTAAGTAGCAGAAATCCGCGACCTCCTCTATCTTCTCATTTCCAATTTGTATTTCCATTTTAGTTCTATTTTCGCATCCCCTACATACCAAAATTTTAGTTTTCTTTTTATTGATTTTCATGCCGAAGCCCTGTGTCAAAACTGCTTCCATTTCATTCAAAGCCGCTCCTAATTCTTCTTTGCTAGATGCTAACACTGCTATATCATCCGCAAATCTGAGCATGTTAATAGTTTGGCCCTGTACATTGATCCCTGAGGCTGTTCTTTCCTTAACAATATTAATCGCCTCCTTGATATATAAGTTGAAAACTAGAGGTGACAATGCACATCCCTGTCTCACTCCCTTCCGGATATCTACTTCCCTTTGTTCCTGCTCACATTCTATAACTGCCTTTTGCTCTTTGTAGAGATTATGTATTATTCTTCTGTCCCTGTATTTCATCCCTACCTTTCTCAGCACTTCGAACATCTTCCCCCATTTTACGTTGTCGAAGGCTTTTTCTAAATCTACAAATCCTATATAGACGCTCTTTCTCTTTTCTATCGTTTTTTCTATAATTACTCGTAAAGCTAGAATGGCCTCGCGCGTTCCTCTATTTCGTCTAAATCCGAACTGATCTTCTCCTAATATTTCTTCCGCCTTTTTCTCCATCCTTCTTTGCACAATTCTAGTTAAAATGTTTGACGCATGGAAAGTTAAACTGATAGTTCTAAAATTTTCGCATCTATCCGCGCCTTTTCTTTTTGGCAAAGCTACTATGATGTTCCGTTTGTAATCTTCTGGAATCTCGCCTGTCAGGTATATGCGACTAACTAGTTTAAATAAACGATCTATTACCTCTTGACCTGCGCACTTTAAGATTTCTGCCTGCAAGCCATCTATACCTGGTGCTTTATTATTCCTTAAACTTTTTAGTGCTATCTCAAACTCTTCTCTCATTATAGGACTCCCTAGGTTATCCCCCTCTACACTGCTTTCGCTTTCTAATATATCTTGCACTTCCTGTCCCGCATATAAGTTTCCTAAATATTCTTTCCACCTATCTGCCTTCTCCCCACTTCCGATTAGGATATCTCCTGCCTCATTTCTAATGTTTTTGGTACTAGATCCAATTTCTCTAAAATTTCTCCTAATTATTTTATATGCTTCATCAGTCTTTCCTACTTCGAATTTATCTTCCACTTCTTTGCATTTATTATCGATCCATTGCTCTTTCGCTTTCCTACATTCCCGAATAATTTCCCACTTGATCGCCTTATATCTTTGTTTCCCTGTTTCATCTAACCTATTTTTGTATTTTCGCCTTTCCTCTATTAGACTCACAATATGTTTTGTTATCCAGGGTTTCCTACTTTCATTCTGTTTATGACCCAAAATATCCCTAGCTGAGGAAACTAAACTATTTTTAATGCAATTCCATTCTGCCTCTATGTCCCTAACAATATTTCCACCCGTGCCCTTTAGTGCTTCGTTTGTCTTTTTCTCGAACTTATTGCGCATATCATCATCTTTTAGTTTCTCTGGGTCAAGATACCTTCTTCCGCTTCTTTTTTTCAAAATCTTAAATTTAAGATTGGCTTTCATAACGACTATGTTGTGATCACTATCTATATCTGCTCCTGGATAACTTCTACAATCCCTAACTTGATTTCTAAATCTTTGCCTAACGAGAATGTAATCTATTTGATATCTCCCTAAGTCTCCTGGCATCTTCCACGTATAGCATCTCCTAACATGATGGTGAAATAGAGTGTTCGCGACCGTTAAGTTATGTTTATCGCAGAACTCTATCAGTCTAACTCCCCTATCGTTCCTATCGCCTAATCCAAAGGGGCCAACTATTCCGCCCTCTCGCCCTGTGCCTACGACTGCATTGAAATCTCCTGTAATTATTAAATTTTCGTGCCCTCTCACAAAATCTAGCACATATTCAATATCACTATAAACTGCCTCTACGGCCTCATCACTGTAGTTAGAAGTGGGCATATATACCTGTATTATTACTGTTTTTACAGGTTTCGAATCTAACCTAACCATAACTACCCTGTCACTTTGCTGTAAGAAATTTTCTACACTCTGTCCTACTTTTTTCCGCATAACAATTCCTACTCCCGAATTTCCTCCTACAGATCCTGTGTGTATTACTCTAAAATCTCCGCTCCAGAAGTCTCCAGCTTCTGGCCATCGCACTTCACTGATACCTACTACGTCTAATGCTAACCTATTTTACTGCACCTAACCGAAAACCGGACGGAAAATGTCCCGCGAAAATCGGGACATTTGGCAATTTTCTCTTCCACGAATGTTTCAATTTAAAGGGTAATTATGTTGAAAAGTAATCTTATGAACTTGTGAATGAATAATTTGAAAACAAGAAGTTCTTGGTAGGAGTTATGGCCAATCGGCCCTTACTCTACATTCATCATTCTATTCATGTGGGGAAAACGAGAGGTTCTATTCAATTTTGAATATACATATCCGATAGAGCTAATTCACACGTTTGTGTGAGAATTTGAGGAAGATAGGTGATTAAAAATAAATTGTGGTTCCACTAAACAAGTTTGATTCAAATGTTTCTGATGGTTGATGGATGACGTTTCTAAAACCCTCATTTACGACAGTAACTTCTTTAAGAACCTAAAAGGCACACAGAGGTTAGTGTTATGGGACCAATCTAACTTTATTTTCTATTATCGCTTCCTACATTAATTTATGAATCACTTCCGATGCACCCCCGTAATGTAAAGAATGCGAAAATTTATTAATTATGGCAGACATTGTGGCTATATCAGTGTCCTGCGAAGACAAACACTATAGGGGTACATAAGTAACCCTCATAATTGAGTAGGTACCTAAATAATTTCGAAACCTCCGAATTAGAGAAGTTCATCTTGTCCGTACTTAAATAACTTTCCAATTGCACCACCGGATAGGTAAGTACCTACTTTATAAACCAAAGTTTTCTAAACATTGTGGGCTTGTTTGCTGGTGTACTTCTTATAGGTATTTTACTGTAATAAACAATTTGCTATTGACTTCCAAGAGCTAACATGAATATTCACCTAAAATTTGAACATAATAAGTACGAGAACGTGCGACTTCACGCGCAAGAAGCCCATACCAGTCCGGTAATAATGTCATATTAACAATAACAATAACAGCTTAGGCACATCTTTTTAAAACAGTAGCATGAACAACGATATTATAAGTTATAATTGCGTTAATTTATAAATAAATTTCTTATAGATATATAAGCAATTCACTGCAAAATAGACTAACAGGACGGGCGTGGCAGATACTGAACCGCCCTACTCGTCTAATGCGGCACACCCCTTCTTAATTTACACTTTATCCACTTTTTAAACCGCGCAAACACATTGTAAGAACCCTATACGAACGCACATTCTTATTAAATGAAACAATGAGGGTACTTGTCCCGCTGGGACGTCAAGAGTAAAGAATTATTTTATTACTGGCACCCCTACGTTTTTTTAATCAAACTGAATCTGAAATGTCGCTGTATTTGCTTTACGACATTAGAAATAATTTATAAGTACTAAACAAGTTGAGATAAATTATACTTTGCAGAGTATGAGTTAATTCTAAATTGGTTTTAGAATTACTTCTGCGAACCGGGGAGAGGTTTTCATACTGCTAGTTAAAGTCACCAGATTGCATTTATTTTACAGGCAAGTAGTGTAAGTAATCAGACTGAGTACTGTCAAATAGGTACTAGGTATAGTATCCACAATTTAGATAGCGAAATAAGTTAACAACAAAGCAAATTAGTTTTCAAACTTGTAATATCACGTAAACTACTCTTGTTCATACGTTCTTACCACCAATCACTAGGTACCTACCTTATATGTAGGTACATATTTCAGTTTTAACACTAGGTACTACCGATGCAATATAGTACAAAGTGCGGCCTTTAATGCACTTTCCGGATATCTGCAAGCTATCTCCAGAAGAAAATTATATCGAATGAAAATCTTGGAATTAAAAATAAACAGGAATTCGAGTATAGCCCAACAATCTCAAAAATCAATGACATACTTGGAATTACAAATACCTATAATAATTCATTGGTTGCAGTCATTAGTGATTCCAGAGTTGTATGCCACGGATTCCAATAATTTACCTATTCATATTTTCAAAATTTTCATTCCAAATAATTTTCTTCTGAAGATCGGATGTGATATTCAAAAATGCATTAAACTTTGTTCGTATAGGTACCTAATATGAAGCATAGCATAGCGTTAAGCTAAAATATTGTTTATACTTTTGCATATAACATGCGCAAACTAATAGTATTTAAATTATTTACTTACCTACATGAAATTTTCACACTTGACAATTAGCGATTGTGAACAGTATCAATTGAAATTTCAAATTTGTAAATAAAATTGACCTGCTCTGATGAATCCAGTTCTAGACAGATGACCACGTTCTCTTTAAATTTAGTTCATTTGCTTCCGATATATGCTTTACTTAGACTCGTACGGCCGAGTGTACGGCCAAGCAAGCGAGATATGATGCTTGATATACGTAATTTAGCCTTGACGCCAAAAGTATTGATGTGTATTTTTTCTAAATATTCCATATCCTGAAAGCCATCATCATAAGGTTTTCAGTTCGAAGACTGGTTGGACGCGTACCTCCATCCTTTTCTATCCTGAGCTAACCTATGCATTTCCCTAAAAGTAGAACATCCTACATCCCTAACTATTTGAGAGCAGTAATGTAATCTAGGCCTACCCCTATCTCTTTTTATTCCTATCTCTGACTCTAGTATGTCGCGAACTATTCCTTCGTGTCTTAGAAGGTGTCCTACCATCCTACCATCCTGTCTCTCCTATTCTTTATTGTCTTCCATATCTTCCGCTTTTCCCCAACTCTTCCTAATACTTCCCTATTGCTAACCCTATCTATCCACGGTATCTTCATCATGCGTCTGTAGCACCACAATTCAAACTCTTCTACTCTTTTTCGATCCGCTTCTCCGATTGTCCAAGTTTCGCACCCGTATAATGCCGTACTCCATATATATGACTTTAAGAGTCTCTTCCTAGTTTCTACATTAACCGTTCCCGAACATAACAGTTGTTTCTTATTGTTAAACGCAACTCGACCTTATGCGCTATTCTTTGTTTTATATCTTTAGTGCTCCTACCATCTCGAGTTATTTTACTTCCTAAATTGCAGAAATCCGCGTCCTCCTCTATCTTCTCATTTCCTATTTGTATTTCAATTTTTGTTCTATTTTCACTCCCTCTACACACCAAAATTTTAGTTTCATTTTTATTGATTTTCATGCCGTAGCCCTGTGTCAAAACTGCTTCCATTTCATTCAAAGCCGATCCTAATTCTTCTTGGCTAGATGCTAACACTGCTATATCATCAGCAAATCTGAGCATGTTATCGCCTCTAGTTTTCAATTTATACATATATCGAAGATGCAATTAATATTAAGACAGAATAGCGGATGGAATTAATAAACAGGGCCAAGCTATTAATATGCTCAGATTTGCGGATGATTTAGCAGTATTAGCATTCAGCAAAGAAGAATTAGGAAGGGCTCTGAACGAAATGGAAGCGGTTTTGACGGAGGGCTATGGTATGAAGATCAATAAAAGGAAAACCAAAATTTTGGTGTTTGGAGGCGTGAAAATAGGACTAAAACAAAAATACAAATTGGAAACGAGAAGATAGAGGAAGTCTCAGATTTCTGCTATTTAGGATGGTAGGAGCTCTAGAAAGAGATATAAAACAAAGAATAGCGCAGGGCCGAATGGCATTTAATAAAAGGAAACAACTATTATGCTCGGGAATGATAAATGTAGAAATTCGGAAGATTCTCTTAAGAGCCAAGTATCCGATCGCCAACATGAAGATTTTTTAGGGACGTAAGACGAGGTATGCTCCGAAGGCGGAGCCACGGTCAAAAGACACGTGGCTCGGAAGCTCTTTCAGGGTCGCACTCTGGCTTCGCTTAGCAAAGCTTTAATTTCAATTTGTATTGCAGCTTGTATAGGCCTGAATCTGGTTCGGTTTGACGTTTGAAGGGACTATGCAATTGGATTTTTGTCTGTACAGGGTGTCTTATTTTCGTTGTGATTTGGGGGTTTCTCATAGAAGCAGCAGAGATAGAGCCTTGGGATTTTCGCAAACATGAGCTATTTTCTTGAGTATAATATATAATGCCGAAACCAGAATTTGGATATCGTTTTTAGTTTTCGAGAAAAAAAATAATATTGAGTTTTATCGATTTTCAAAAATTCTCTCCAATTCTTTTTGTGCTAAGCAGACTAAAACTGTTAAGATTGATTCCTATAGAACTTTTTCCAAGGAATTCAGGGGCGTATGTAGTTTTTTTCTAGGGAGCGTATTTTTTGAGTTATGACATAAAGTTCAATTTTTTAAATGGAAATCACAGCATTCTTTGGTCAAGTTCAAAAGGTCTTTTTTTAAGCTATCAAAATGTACCTTCCTATCTTCTATTTTCTAAAGTTACAACTTAAAAAGTACCAAAATCGTTGCCGTTTTTGAAATAACAATATAAAAGTATATATATTTTAATAGCTTAAAAAAGACCTTTCGAACTAGACCAAAGCGTACCTACTATGATTTCCATTTTAAAAATTCAACTTTATGTCATAACTCAAAAAATACGCTACCTATAAAACAACTACGTACGCTACTGAATTCCTTGGAAAAAGTTCTATAGTAGTCTGCTTAGTACAAAAAGAATTGGAGAGATAAAAACCAACATTATTTTCGAGAAAAACGGTATCCAAATTCGGGTTTCAGCTTTGTGTTTGTGTAATTTCGATTAAAAAATTGATGCGCGAAAGTAGGAAAGGGGGGGTTGTAATACCCACTGACCCCCCAACTTTTCTCTGCGCACGTGTATGGTTCAAAGGTATTGATTTGATACCAAGCGTTCATTTCTTTTATTTTTTCCCTCTTGTAAAATTTTGATTTAGGGCTTGGTTTACGAGATGTTGCAACTCATTTGACTATGTGGGTTGTTAATCCACTCGCTGTTTAAGTCTCCCAATTTTTCTAAGGTGACGAACTAAGCTCGAGAAAAATGTCCTTGGATGCATACCTATGTTCCTGCATAACGTCTAAGCTTCGGAAAAATGCTCTTGGATGGTACCGATTCGGTCATATTCCTGCATAACATCTAACAGCCAAATTAGCATTGGAAAGAAAGACGGGTAGGTGTTAAGTTGCCAAAATAAATATTAATAAAAGAGATACCATCCAAGAGCAGTTTTTTGAAGCTTAGATGTTATGCAGGAACCATAGGAACCATAGACGTGCGCAGGGAAAAGTTTGGGGGTCAACGGGTATTACAACCCCACCTTTCCTCCGTTCGCGCATCGATTTTTTTGATCAAAGTTACACAAACATTTTATCGGTATATGAGAAAATGTTGTACAAAATTTCAACGGAATATCTTAAAACGCAAAGGAGTTATTCATAAAAATAGCTTTTTAAATTTTAAATTTAACACCCTGTATCTTGAAAGAAAGAAGCCTAAATGAAAAATGGCATAAGGCAAGTCCCATTATTTTATTTTTTGTAACACCCTGTATATGCTACGGGCATAGTGGGAAAGTAGGGCAATGCTGACGGTGCCCGGGCAATGCAAACAATGACCGTTCATGCTGTCCGGTCAGGTCTTGTAAGGTCAGGTCACGTTGCCCAGGCATTGCTAACATCGCCCGATTCGTCACTATGCCCGTAACATATACAGGGTGATTTATACCAGGGGGCGAAAAATTAAAATTAGGGTTCAGAGCCACAAATTAAGTAAAAAATGTCATATGAAGGTGTGTCCGGAAATGATTCGTTTAAAATTTATGCTCGTCCAAACATGATAGACTCCATGTTTGGACGAGCATAAATTAGGTTGAAACGATAAGGGATGATTAAAAAATATCTCTTCGAAGCTTCCCTATTAGTATAATAGGTGTACCAAAATTCATTTTTATGTCTTTCTCAAAAGTTGAGAAAAAATTAGAAACCTAATTTAATAGCCTCCATCTTTGGACGAGCATAACTTTTATACGAAGTATTTCCGGACCTTCATATGACATTTTTTTACTTCATTTGTCGCTCTGAACCATAATTTTAATTTTTCGCCCCCCGGTATAAATCACCCTGTATATGTATAACAAAGCGAAAGAATATTTCAAGAACTGAGCATTCCGTATTTGTCAGAAACTCCGGACGGTCTTATAAGAGATCAAGGTGTTGTTGAAGTTTATGCCCAAAGTTCTTGTAATCTAACCCTGGAAGAAGGTATCGAGAAAAGGAAAATCATATTTTGGAATCGAAACGGGAAGATAAATAAGAATCACAATTACTTTTACCAAATTCAGGGACAAATGCAAATTACAAAAAGATGGTACCTACCTATTGTATCTTTACAGTCTGGACACGTGGACACCCAAAGGCATAAAATATGAAACGGCTATGAGAGACAATGAATTTTGGCAAATGAAAATAGAAAATCAACTTGTAAACTTTTATACGAATGTGTTACCAGAATTAAATGATAGTAGAAAAAGTAGGAATATGCCTCTACGATGAATGTTGAAAACCACGCTATTAGAACTCTGGGCGAAATTAGCATTTTTAGTTTGTTCAGAGTTACATTACCTAAATACTTGTTATTTATGAGGATCATTCCATTATAAACCGGAATTACTATATTGCAGATAAATTGCTTGCAATCTTGAAAATATTTGCTCAGGTCTACTTTTGGATCAATTTACAAATAAATTATAATAAAATCCCCGCTCATGTCAGAACAACCCTCGTATCGGAAAAAATTTACTGGGTTTTCATCCAGAGATTTTAAGTTGTTGTTATTTGGTTATAAAGAGAACATTATTTAAGGTGAAATTTGAATTATTTTATATCTTGCTATATGTTCATTACTTTCAATAACAAACGTGTTCAAATTGTGTAAATTTACTTTCAGATAAAATCGACTCTAAATTGAACAAAATTATAATAAAAATGTGGGATATGGCAGAGCACTGCAATTAAGCACAAATACATTAATTCGCAAGACCAAAATTCTATGTTCGCGTATATACGATTAAAATATGTAATGTATGGCGATAAAATTATTGAAGTGGGCCCCATACAAAATTCACTGAGTTCGTACTAGCAGTTTACCAAGTGTTGCGCGATGAACAAGCAGAGGGCGTTACAACGCAGGGCATTAAATCGCATTTGCAAGGGCAGCTCTCTTTACAAATTACTTCCTTATTTATGAACCGATTTTGAAATTGTTTGTTTTATTTGAAAGAAGAAACTTGTGGAAATCGGCCTCTCATCTCTGATTTTTAAAAGAGTAATAGAATGTGAGCAGGAACGAAGGGAAGTAGATATCCGGAAGGGAGTGAGACAGGGATGTGCATTGTCACCTCTAGTTTTCAACTTATATATCGAAGATGCGATTAATATTGTTAAGGAAAGAACAGCCTCAGGGATCAATGTACAGGGCCAAACTATTAACATGCTCAGATTTGCGGATGATATAGCAGTGTTAGCATCTATCAAAGAAGAATTAGGAGCGGCTTTGAATGAAATGGAAGCAGTTTTGACACAGGGCTACGGCATGAAAATCAATAAAAAGAAAACTAAAATTTTGGTATGTAGATGGAGTGAAAATAGAACTAAAATTGAAATACAAATAGGAAATGAGAAGATAGAGGAGGTCGCGGATTTCTGCTACTTAGGAAGTAAAATAACCCAAGACGGTAGGAGCACTAAAGATATAAAACAAAGAATGGCGCAGGGACGAGTTGCGTTTAACAAAAAGAAACAACTGTTATGTTCGAGAACGGTTAATATAGAGACTAGGAAGAGACTCTTAAAGTCGTATGTATGGAGTACGGCATTATACGGGTGCGAAACTTGGACAATAGGAGAATCGGATAGAAAAAGAGTAGAAGCGTTTGAACTGTGGTGTTACAGACGCATGATGAAGATACCGTGGATAGATAAGGTTAGCAATAGGGAAGTATTAGAAAGAGTTGGGGAAAGGCGAAAGGTATGGAAAACAATAAAGAGTAGGAGAGATATCATGGTAGGACACCTTCTAAGACACGAAGGAATAGTTCGCGACATACTAGAGTCAGAGATAGGAATAAAAAGAGGTAGGGGTAGGCCTAGATTAGACTACTGCTCTCAAATAGTTAGGGATGTAGGATGTTCTACTTTTAGGGAAATGCGTAGGTTAGCTCAGGATAGAAGAGAATGGAGGTACGCGTCCAACCAGTCTTCGGACTGAGAACCTTACGACGAATTTTTTAGTAAGTTATAAGTACACAAAATTAGGGTATATTTGGAGCCGAAAAAGACAAACTTCTATTTTTTTTTTAGAAATCGCCGATGAGACGACTCTTAAAAAATGTTTTCTGTATATGCTTGCAAAATTAGAAAGCAAAATATTAATAAATAACCGTACAGTTTGTAAAGGCGGGAACGTCTGAATCGCTCGAAAATGCAGCAGGGAGACTTGGCTCTTAAAAACGTATGTATGGTGTACGGCGCATTATACGGGTGCGAAACGTGGACGATAGGAGAAGATACCGTGGATAGATAAGGTTAGCAACAGAGAGGTATTTGAAAGAGTTAGAGAAAAGCGAAATTTATGGAAGACAGTAAGGAATAGGAGAGAGGATGGTAGGACACCTTCTGAGGCACGAACGCTTAGCTCGCGACACACTAGAGTCAGAGATAGGAATAAAAATAGGGAGGGGTAGGCCCAGATTAGACTACTGCTCTCAAATAGTTAGGGATGTAGGATGTTCAACTTTTGGGGAAATCCGTGGGAATCAACTTAGTTTAAATACAAGTGTAAAGAGAACGACAGCCATCTGCAATTTTCTAGGTATTGTTCCAATGTTACTGACTAATAATGGGAATAACTTTCTAATAAATCCATTTCCAGTTTAATTAAAAATTATAAAACGTTTAATTATGCATTTTTACTGATAGAAGTCAATCGCTGTTCATTCAAAATAACAATACATGCAAGTAAAAAATTAACCGCCGTTGGATTCGAACCTCCGCATGCCAGAGGCCACGTTGGTGGTTCTGCTCTTTACACTTGTATTTAAACTAAGTTTATTCCCACGCAATACACTTATTTAAATATTTTTGACATTTTTTGATTTAAACTTTGAAAATTATTACGTAAAAACGTTCTCTGGTGCACATTGTATGTGTTCTGATATTCGAAATACCCTTAAAAACTTTGGGGACATAATAGAAATCACAATTTTTAAATTTCCCATGTTAAACGGGATGCTTCAGAATTCCAGGGACACACGGTATATACTTAAATGCTTGGTGCAAGTATTAGCAAGAGCTAATTATTTGCCTAATTATGAGTGGTACTGGACCATCCGCATAATAGTACGCCGGATAGCAACAAAAAATATAAAATTATTTTAGCGTTGCATTGCATTATAAATTTGGTAGTTTGTGTGCTGACAAATAGTAAAATCAACCTCTGCCTACCCAGCGTCGGACATTTTATAATTGACGGGTCGCCAGAAACGTAATAAAAAATATTTATAGTACCCAAATCATTTTAGCGCCTTCGTCTTATGATTAAATTTAATGATTTCATCGTAATAAACAAGAAAGTACCCAAGACAGAGTTCCCCAGCAGTCCGAGAAATTCTGAGTATTTTTTTGGGAAGGCAAAATTGATTAAATATATATACAGGGTGTGCCAAGACGAGTTCCTATTAGAAGTACATAGAGAACTAAATATGATATTAAGATGAAATCTTGCATAAGGGCCTAGCTCTATGACATCTATCGAATAAAAATATTTTCAAGATGGCGGCACTTCCGGTTCTATCGGAAGTGGCTATTAACTTTGTTATTTTAAATGGAACACCCTGTATTTAATTACATTTTTGAATTCCTTGTTGAGACCCACGTTGTTAACCATACATTGAGTGTAACTCCAACTGTTTCAGCGTTATTTGACATTAAAAATCGCAATTTTTCAAAGTTTTTAAATTATAACTTTGATACGGCAAGAGATACTGACAAACGACTTACATGTCCCTATCCTAGTTTTTAATCCTTGATCTAATGGGGCTGGAAAATGCTGTTTCCTGATTGGTCACCTTTCGTCATTTTTGACCAATCATTAAGTAGTATTAGGTTGACGCACTGTCTCATCGCGTCGGCATCGGCAAATGTGTGATATCCCTCTGCCAATCACATATTCTTATTCAAGGGATCATAATTAACAAAATAAACCGAAATTCAAACGCGCTAAAATGACTAAGTAGAGCTACTTTTCCAAACATGTTCAAAACCTCTGCCTCTGCTTAAGGATGGCTCAGGACCTCTGCCATCGGTACTTTCCTGGTTTTCTAGATACAATTAATAAATTTCATCAAAAGGAAGAGGCCCTGAAAAGATTTTTGACAATCTGTCAATTGCAAAATGTCCGACACGAGAGCGACAGAGGTCAATTTTCTTATTTGTCAACACACAATTTAAAATGTATGTGAACATGAATATCGTCAAAATTATTTATGAAAAATGTCGCTATCCGGCGTACTATTATAACATTCCTTACAGACCTTGTAACGTTGCAAAAAGAAACACATTAGGTAATCAAGAATTGATTGTGTTTACTTTTAACGTTCTGACGTCACGCCCGGATCCCGAAGAGATGCACGTCACCTGTGTTCGTAGACACAGGTGTGAGACGCAAGCGCGCGCCAGTTGAGATGACCGTCAAGAGAGATGGATGGTAGTTGCGGCCGTTACTAATCTGACGTCCTGCATTTTGCACCCGGCACTACTCTTCCCGCTAGAAACTCGAAGTGACCCGCCGCCGAAGACCTCCCGCCACCACAGCTGACGTAGAAGAATCCGACGTCAAACCGCTGATAAAAGTGGGTGCTCCGCCGAAGAGAATTCAGTATTTGGTCGCCCGGCCATCAGCCGAAACCAATACTCCCAGCATCCGGGATGATGCTGGCCGCCGATCCGACCTAGTAGTAATTGATCGACCGTTCCGACTTCACCGTGTGATCAAACCGAAAGTAATTATATTATCCCGTAAATATTTGAGTAAGTAACTTTGAGTAAGTACCCTACCTCGTTCGTATCAAATAAATTCAATCTGTTCATGCTGGGGAATTGGGAGTGCTGTCTATGAAGATCGATCGATTTTCCCATCCTGTGTGGCCCTAGCGCCTGTAATGGGATGATATACCGGTGGAAATCGATCGCATCCGGGTAATGGGCGGCTCCTGGTGAAATCTTAAGGTAGAACAAATTGATTATTTGCGACGGAGGAGCTAGCGGCGTTCCCCCAGGCGATTGCACTCGCGTGCTGCGACGAGAATTGCCCGCCGTTCCCGTCTCGGAGTTGGCACCGTTCGGTGCTCCCACGAAATCTCCGAGACCCCGTAAATATTCAGAATTGATCACTCGGCGGACCGCAAGCGTTCTATCTGGACACTCCGTAAAAACCGTGTTTTATTTCCCCGTAAATATCTCGTATTTTTGTATATATTCCGATTTATTAACTTAATTCTTTTAAGAATACTCCGTGAGAACCGCATTTTATTTCACTGTAAATAATATCTCGTATTTTGTATATAAATTCTGTTTTTTATCCATTCAAGTCTGTTTATTCAATTCTTTCAAATGTAAATAGTTAAATTAATAGAGTACCGTTTCATTTTCTTTCTGTTGTGTTATTCGACGTTTAGCAATAGTAACATAATATTTGGACCCACCCTTCTGCGACTACGAGCAAAAGGGTGACCAACGTATAAGTCTTACCTGACCGTAAATACAACCCAAGAAAATCGTTCATAAACGAACGATCCGACCAGCCTAAATATACAGCGTATCCCAATAAGTGATACCGAGGGGTACCGCTACATATTTAGGGACCGCACCAAGAACGTCCAGAATTGGCGTACGAAATAAACCCAGACGAAAGTCATCGTTGTATGAGTGACGTCCGAAATCAGGAAAAAGCAATCGTTGTAACCTACAGCAACGGGTGAGGGACTTGTAAACAAGGGCGACTTATTGTCAACAACGAAAGTCAAATGAGTGAAACTGCTAAGAAATATAATATAAATAGGAAGCAAGTTCTTTTGCTGAAATTATCAAAACGCAAGAATTGAAAGTATAAACTATATATAGGAACTTATACGCACCAACACTGCCGTGGTGGAAAATAAATAATGTATTGGAAATTTTCGTCGAGCAGACGATGGTCATTGGCCATGTCGTTCTTAGATCGAGTGTATTTCTGTTTTACTACTTATGGGACTATAAGTTTGGCATGAGCTATACCTGCATTTTCTAGTCAGATAGTCAAGAATAATCCTCGAAGTCTTTATTTCTTTGATGACATAACGGTAACAGGAGAGATAGGATGGTAGGACACCTTCTAAGACACGAAGAAATAGTTCGCGACATAGTAGAGTCAGAAATAGGAATAAAAAGAGGTAGGGGTAGGCTTAGATTAGACTACTGCTCTCAAATACTTAGGGATGTAGGATGTTCGACTTTTAGGGAAATGCGTAGGTTAGCTCAGGATAGGATAGGTTGGAGGTACGCGTCCAACCAGTCTTCGGACTGAGAACCTTATGATGATGATCATGGTAACCTTGAAAGAGAAATTAACTATAAAACAAAGGAATGAAGTAAACACTTGAAACATTTTCATTAGTTAGTTTTTGATTACTTTCGTTTTTATTTTGTGTTTATTGTTAACTATTGTTGACTGTTTATTGTTTTGTGTTTATTTATTTTACGTGAGTGAATTTTAAAGATGAATTTTACTAACGAAGGATTAGATAATGAAATGGAAATGTTTCAAGTGTCCGCTTCTTTTGTTTCATCTTTAAATTCCTTTTCAGTATCAATGTGGTATCAAAGACTTCTGGAGGATTATTCTTAATTATCTGACTAGAAAATGTATACATCTTAAAAACAGTTGTTCTTCTTAATTACAATGTTTGACTTGATTAAATAAAAACATGAACGTGTCATTATTAGAACAAATGATATTCTAATCTTTTTGGATACTACTACCATATCAACAAAAACAAAAATTTTGGAGTTCTGTAACTTTCCCTTATTTAGTTTACCTTATACGAATTTCTTTTCACAAGAATCCTTAGAAAATCTATTTATCCACCAAGACGGAAACATGCAGGATGTTCTATGCTCTGCATGTACGGAATGCGCACTGAAATAATATTTTTTTCTGTGAAAACCCGATATTAATATCCCAAATAGTTTGTTAACTGAAATGGGTCACATTCTTGCGATTAACTCCCTCTAGCGGAGAACGGTTGAAAATAGCCTCCTATAATCATAACATTTGATCAGCAGTCAAGTGGCTTTCCAAAAATGCCATAACAACTGGGAATTCCATTTAAAAGACATGCTTATACTTGGGCCGCCCAGCAGACGGAGTGATCACCCTGCAAGAACGCGCTCTAGCGGGGTCAATAGTAATTTATGACGACCGAATTGGAGTGATGCGACTTCGTTGGGTCTAAAGAAAGCGCATCACTGCGGTTTGGTTGTCCAAAATTGATAGTGGTCCCGCCTAGAGCACGCTCTTGCAGGCTGATCACTCCGTCTGTTCGGCGGTCCAAGTATAGTGCAGTACTCTGTATGTGGATACCTGTATAAACGAAAATAATTTTAAAATGGGTACACTGTCTCGCTTAAACAGAACCTTAATTTATTACTTGAGTGAGAAGCTATCCTTCGTCCACACACCGATGAGGCTCCCTGTATATTATGTGCTTAATATTATAAAAGTTCATTAAAATTTCTTGATAAATATACTGAGGGTCACTTACGATTTCATTGTACAATATCCCTAGAGCTCGTTTCAACTGTTTATGCTGCTTTGCACATTGACTTCATACTTAAATTTTCCAAAATATGCATGCATTAACGCAAAAAGTGTTTAATTGGAAAATAACACAATGACCTAAGTGATGTCAAGAGAACAAGCATAGAGACACTAACAATCTAATTATGTAGTTTGAATTGACGCTACTCTCATGAGTGAATGACATCTCTTGAGTGTGATTGACACATTGCACTAATCAACCTAAATCATGTATGTGGGGTTAGAATTGTAACGGAGGATTGGGGTGCAACTGAAGCGCTTAATTAATTTCAACAAACGCAACAGATTAAGCGAAAGAAAAAAAACCTTCCAAATTTATTGTACTAATAGTTCAAAATACCCGTCTTTTGTTGGCGTTCATTTAAATCTTATCTCCCGTTCAAATGCACCAGAGAAAATACCTAATCGCTACAGATAAGCAGCTATCAGTGCACATTATGGATTACACACAAAATAAGAGGAAGGAATATTTGGGGAATTTACATGTGGGACGAAAAGCAAGAGATGTATTAGAAAAGAGGTGTGGTGCGTGTGACACCTAAACTATTCCGTAACGAAGAAAGAGTTTGACCAAGTATTCAAGTGCAAGTAAAGGTGTAATACCACACAGGCGAGGTTCCGAAAGATTAGGTACAAACGGAATATCACATTAGGTCTACCAAAATGGAATGGCGTGAGATACTACCACATTACTTTGTCTTTAGTACCAATATTCGAACGATGGCATCTTCTGGAGTAGAAGAATATGTCGGCTTTCGAATCTCCGTGAAACGACTTCGGGGGAGAGTGCAACATTTTCTATATTTAATGTTTCAGAAAATTTCAATTTTGCATATTTCGAATGTGCATAGAAAACTGTATACCACTGGTTTCGTCCCTATAGGACTCATCAGTACGGTGCTTTCAACTTTCTTCAAGACATTGCTTCTTTTGATAGGAGAGCACGCTTTACGAAGAGTACCTACGGTGAATTTCCTAAACGCTCGAACCATGTAATATTACTTGCCGTCAGACATAAGAAAGAGCTAATTAAATACCGAATTATACGGAAGAGATGAGTGATACTACTACTCCTATGGCAAGTATACTGCTAGGCATTTAATTATAGAACTAGCTCCAGAATGTCGAATATTACGAGATCTCACGGAATGCCACACCAAATATATCGTTGTTCTTAGAGCACCCTTATGATCCCACGTATAGGTATAGCGAGCTATCCAAACAGTAGAGGCAGTATGCTGAAAGTTTTGATATTGCATGTTTCGAATATGCATAGAAAATCGTAGCAGCTGGTTTCGTTCTTGTGGAACTCATCTTATTTACCGTATATCAGTAATATTATCATATTATTTGTATTACCTACTGCTATGTATATGTATACGAACAACTGTAGAGCGTGCGTCAGGTATCAGCAGCAAAAGCCAATTAAATACCGAATTATATTTGAAATTCTTTCGTTTTAACCCTACGTAAATTTTCTTTAAATCTTGATTTATTGTCATCAGCCCGTACGCTTTTAGCTCTTTTTTTAATTCCAGCAAGACCGCCATGATATATTTTGTATTCATCACTATGACTACTCATAAATTAATAACAATATAATACAGGGTGATTCAGACCACCCGTACACTATCTTTTACGGGGAAAGTATCAAAGCTACGAACTTGGGGAAAGATCCTGCTGAGTAAATTGCCCGTGAAGAATTTAATGAAAATATTTTCATTTTTCTCGAACTCACCCCTTCCGAGATAATAGGGGGTGGGGGTGTGTTTCTCAAAAATATCAAATAGGATGGGCGCTCGTGTGATACATCATTAAAAAGGAATTAGAAAAAGATGCATTTTTTATCTAAACATTTTTTCAATAATTATTCCAACCGTTTCAAAATGGCCGCCAATTTTCAAAAAAGTTTGGTTGTTGAAAACAATTTTTTTTGTGATCAACCCCAACGATTAAGAACCAAAACAAAACTAGTTTATGATTGTACAAGGGTTTGCCTGTCATATTATGTATTACAAAATGTTTTTTTGACAAAATTAGCATCATCCCCTCACAGATAAAATTAAGGATCATTCAGGGGCGGTTTTCTCTAAAAACTCAAATAGCAGTAGGGGTTGATTTCTAACTCATCCAAAAGACCCTTTCAAACCTGATACCTTTTGTCTGAAAGTTATCCCTCTAAAACAAGTCACTCTTGAGGGATTGCTTAATTTAAAAAAAACTGCTAAAATAGCCCAAAACGATCGAAAAAGAGTTGGCTGGTGTTATTTAGATGTCATTTTATGTTCGTATTGACAGCGTTACTAACCAAGCAAAAAATAAAGGGTCACAGAATTAAAAAAAACTGCTAAAATAGCCCAAAACGGTCAAAAAAGAGTTGGCAGAGCTGGGTTGGTTGAGCTGTCATTATTTATGTTTGGAGTTGTTTGTGCTGAATGAGAATTTCTGTTAGATTTTTTGGTTGTTGTTTTTGTTCTCGTTCCTGTTGTTTTCATTTTTGTGTTGTTGGTATTCCTCATTAACCCTGTTCAGTTTTGTTGAGTATTCCGTGTTGCAAATTGTTTTAATTTTTGATTTTTTATGTTGTTTCTATATTTTTTTAAATGCCTTATTCTAATCCACAGGCTTTTGATATGTTGATGATTATGGGTAAGTACAGTTTACAAGACTATGCATAAGTTAATAATTTGAATGCCAAAGAAACATGGCTGCAGCTGCACGCCTGTATGCAGCACGTTATCCAAATCGTAGATTGCAGTTAAGATTGGTATTCAAACGACTGGCAGAGCGTATTATAAGAAGTGGCAAGGTTCAGTGTCAACATAACAAAGGAAATGCTATTGCAAGGCCTGTAAGAAAGATGTAGAAGAGCGGTGGATGTGTTGGCGGTAGTTGTGGTGAATCCTACGACAAGCCTAAGAAATATTGCGAGATGCCAGATTCCAGATGCAGACATGTCAACTGCAAGCATTTGGAGGGTGCTGCACGAAAACCGCTTACTATCATACCATTTCTCTGCACCAGGAGCTACATGGAGAGGACTTTGTCAACATAATAAGGTGGGCGCTGAACAAAATTCACCAAGATCCCAATTTCGCGGATAAAATTTTATGGACCGACGAATCCACGTTCAAAAACGACGCGACGCGATGGTGACGTGAACCTGCTCAACTTGCATTATTGGTCTGGTGAGAACCCTCGTTGCACAAGGGAGGTGGACAATCAAAATGTCTGGAGTCTCAACACTTGATGCGGCATACTCGGAAATAAAGTCATAGGTATTTAATTGTGCCTACCATTATAAGAAAAAGGTGCATAACATTTCTTTTTCAGGTCCCTACTTTTTTGACGATGTTTTAGACGGACACAATTATTATCCAAGATTTCTGTTAGACACTTTACCGGTTTTGTTGGAAGATGTCCCTCCAGAAACTAGGCAGTTGATGTGGTTTCAACATGATGGGTGCCCTGCTCACTTCTCTAGGCACGCCAGGGAAATATTGAATCAAATATGCTCAAGGAAATGAATTGGGAGAGGTGGTCCGGTAGCCTCGCCAGCCAGGCCAGCCAGGACACCAGATCTCACTTGTATGAACTTTTATTTCTTTGGAAAGTTGAAAGGGGATAAAAATTCACAGACCTCGCATCTTACGCAAGTATCATAGGCGTATTGAAAATACCGACACAACTGCTCTGTTTCTAAGATGTCCAACAAAAGTGATCTGTGCCGTTTCAAGTTGGTATATTATTGATACAATAAAATAAAAGAAATGATTTGTGACAAGCACAAGGCACATAGTCAAACTGACGCAATTAACGCATCCGTTTTGTACTGTTTGGACTTTTATTCCAACGCGATATCCCTCTTAAACGGTACTCGCGCTCGCCGTACCTTAGTTTACATCTGGCTAGCGCTCTGATATTATTATTATTATTAGCGGTCTCGACTGCGCGCGTCGTCGACAGAATCTGTCGCGTGTCGATACATTTTTCGTAAGATGAGTCCCATATACACGCGCCCAAAAGTATTTTCAATACTAAAATCGTCCAACTGATAGGCAAGATGTGATGCGGCGGATAGTGAAAGCATGCAGGAATATTTCTGAAGAAGAACTTCGTCACGTTCACTTTTCTTTTGAAAACATACTACAGAAGTGTTTGAAGAACAATGGACAACAATTTGAATTTCTTCTGTTACCCTTTATTTTTTGCTTGGTTAGCAACGTTGTCAATACGAACATAAAATGACAGCTCAATGACACCAGCCAACACTATTTTCGATCGTTTTGGGCTATTTTAGCAGTTTTTTTTAAATTAAGCAATCCCTCAAGAGCGACTCGTTTTAGCGGGATAACTTTCAGACAAAAGTTGTTAGGTTTGAAAGGGTCTTTTGGATGAAATAGAAATCAACCCCTACTGCTAATTAAATTTTTCTGTTTATTTTAAATCTGCACATTGCACTCTGCATACAAATATAAACTACTATCACGGCATCATGTCCTCTACTGAATATCAACTACCTAACTCACTACTATTTGTTCACATAACACCGTATTTTTGCAATTGTGAATTCAAGTGAATATTTAATTACTGTTTCAGATCTATGTGAATAATTGTAAATAGTTACTGATATTAAAGCTTTTTACAACGAAGCTCGTAATAATTGGCATCAAAAGTGGGATTTGGAAGAAATATGTCAAGAATGTCGTGGGAGGCTGCGGTGTTTTCTGGTAGTTTCGAAAACTTGGTTTCTAAGAGAGTAATTGGCAGTTTTCTAGAAAGCTGGAGAATGCTAGAAATTTGAAAAGATAGCCGAAGTAAGAGGAAATGTTAACGTTTTGCACTCAATAGTGACTTTAAGGACTGGAAGTAATATTAAGGACGCGGGTGTGTGTGTTTTCTACTTGTGAGTCTTATGTCAGTGACGAGAAGTGGAGTAGCAAAGGAGCAACAACTGCAAGCTTTTATTATAGACACACACAACGTTAAGAGAACATATTTTATTAGTTAACACTTATTTGCATATGATTATTATATTATACGACAAGTACACAACAACATTAAGTAAATACACGACTACGCCATTGACAGCGATTGCCAACTGGGTGCGGCCCATGAACTTGACCGTCAACCTGTGTCTGCCGTGCGTTCGGATTTACCGCAACCAGGATCGTACGTAAGCGCTTCTGGTTACGTTACATCCCCCTTTTTGTATTCAAAGATTTAGTCTTTGAGGTGGATTCACTATTCTTCCTGACCTTGTCTTGATGGGTGAGGCCAGGTTTGGTCCTGTAGTTGGTTGGGAAGAGTGAGAATCATCTCTCTCAACTTCTTGGGTTTCTGGAGATGGAGGTTGGAGATTTACAGTCGATGTGGATGGAACGACGGTAATGGGTTCAGTAAACTTGGCTTCGGTTTTACGAAGATGATAGGAATTTCTTCTATAAACACTTCCATCTTCTGCTCTTACCAGGACTGACCTTGGATTTTCCGTATTTTCTATTACTTCTCCTCCTTTCCATTTCCTGTGTGCTACTCGGATGCCAACTTTGTCTCCTTTTTGAAACTCTGGTCTTACTCTGGTTGTTCGATCTGCGTATTGCTTCTGTTTTTCTCTCAATTTTTTCAGTTCTTCAGAGACGTTTTTTGTAACTTTTGGTTTCAATTTTTCTTTTGCAATTGGTAGTTTTGTTTTAGTTACACGGCTCATTAACCTTTCGTTTGGAGAGTGCAGTACATCATTTCTTGGTGTATTTCTGTAATTTAGCAATGCCAATTGAACGTCAGAGTCATCTTCTGAGCACTTTTTAAAAATGTTTTTTATTATTTGAACACCACGTTCAGCTAATCCATTTCCACTTGAGTGATATGGACTAGAAGTCTTGTGTTCGAATCCCCAGGATGATTCAAAATTTTTGAATTCTCTGGAAGTATATTGCGGACCATTGTCGGTCTCGAGCACTTCTGGAATTCCATGGGTGGCGAACCATTCTTTAAGTTTATCAATCACTTCCTTTGAGGTGAGTGTTTTTAACAGTTTATAGTCCACGAACCCGGAATAACTATCGTAGATCATCACGTTTTCTTTACCGCGAAACGTAAAAAGATCACTCGCGACGATTTGCCATGGGAAATTTGGTATTTCTTTATTCACCAATGGTTCTTTGATGTTCGCGCGTTGCGTTTTTTGGCACACCGAGCACTTGTTGATAAAGTATGTCTTTATACTGCGATTTCCAGTACAACAACGGTCTTGTGCGTTTTAGACAACTTTGTATGCCGAGGTGTCCAGCATGAATGTCTTTTAGCACTCTGTTCACTTCTGATTTAGGAACAACTATTTTTTCACCTTTGAAAATTAGACCTTCGTAGTACGAAAGTTCTTCGCGGAAGTTGTGGTAGTGCTTTATACAATTTGGCAGTTTTTTACTTTCATCTGGAAAACCATTTTTTATGTATTCCAGTAATTGTTGCAATTCGAGATCTTGCTTTGTTGATTGTACAAAATCTTCTCGTGCTTTTCTGCTCATGCTTAGTATTATTTGCACTTCCAATTCTTCTTCCTCATTTTCTTCTTCTTCATTATTACAGTCACGACTCAGAGCATCTGGAATTGGAATTTCTGTCCCTTTTATGTACTTTACTTGTGGTGAATACATGAGTACATCAAACAAAATTCTTTGGAGACGCGCTGGTGCTGACTGAATTGGTTTTTTGAAGATTACTTCCAGTGGTTTGTGACCCGTTTCCACAAACAGCGTTTTTCCGTAGATGTATTCATGAAATTTTGTGCAAGCGAATTTGATCGCAAGTGCTTCTTTTTCTATCTGCGGGTAGTTCTGTTCTGATTTGGTTAAGGATTTGGTAGCGTATGCTACTGGTTGACCACTTTGGAGTAAAACTGCTCCTAAACTCTTGGAACTTGCATCTACTGACAATGTTACGTTGTCATTGACGTCATAGTACTTCAGAACTGGTGGTTCAGTGAGTACTTTTTTAATTTTGTCAAACGCTTCTTGCTGTTCTCTGTTCCAGACCCATGCTACATCTTTTTTCAGCAACTGCCTTAATGGTTCTGTTAATTTGGACATGTTGTTTATGAACTTGTTCAAATATGTTACCATGCCTAGCAGTCTTTGTAACTGAGTTTTGTTTTCTGGCGTTTTCAGCTTGTTTATCGCTTGGACTTTTTCTATGTCTATTTTTAGACCTTCGCTTGATAGGATATGCCCCAGGAATTTTATGCTTGGTTTGGCAAAGATACATTTTTCTGCGTTTAATTTCAATCCAGCATTTTCCAGTTTCTTCATGACTTTTGCAGTGATTTCTTCTAACTTCTGTTTTGACCCTGCATGTATCAATATGTCATCCATTGAACATTCTGTATTGGGCATGTCTCTTAACAAGGAATTCATCACTTGTTGGAAGACTTCTGGTGCTGATGCGAGACCAAATGGAAGTCGCGTACAACAATATCTTCCCCAAGGAGTAGCAAATGTTAGGTATTTTTGAGTTCTTTCACTGACTTTTATTTGCCAGAACCCTCTTTTGCAGTCTAGCAAAGAGAAATACCTGGATCCTGCAGCTTTAGCTGCGATTTCTTCCATCGTTTTCAGAGGATAATGTCTTCTCAATAAATTCTTGTTAACATCGGTAGGATCAATGCATATCCTTATTTGGTTCTTTTTTCTTACTATAACCATTGGACTGACCACCGGTGTTGGTTCTGTGATCGATTTAATGACTTGGAGGTCAACCATTTTATCCAGTTCTTTTTTAACGGCCTCTCTTATAGCGTAAGGAATTCTTCTGGCTGGTTTTATTTCGAAACTTGGATTTGGCACTAGGTCAATATCATATTCAAAATTTTTCAGGCATCCCAGTCCCTTGAAAACATTAGTTTCCTGCTTTTCTGTAGAAAGTGCGTTAACTCTTTGGATTAGTTTTAGATCTTTGCACGTATTTCGACCTATTATTGGGCAGACATTCTCTCGAACGATTTTGAAGGTTATTTCTGCTTGTTTACCTTTAACCGTACAACTCAAAGTTGTTTCACCGATCACTTTAATTTTGTGATCCGTAAAACTCACCAATCTGGCTGTTTTGGATGGTTTTAGCGAAATTTTGGCTTCTAACTTCTTTAGTAACCTTAATGGAAGGACATTGCATTGTGCCCCTGTATCTAGCTTGACTTGGAACTTTTGCTGCTTGTATTTGACAGTTTCATTCCATTCGTTGTCTTCTTTTGAGCTGATCGCGTGCACATACACAACTTCTTCATCATCTTCCGTGATGGAGTTGATTTTGCTTTTTTGTTCGACCTTCTTGTTGTTTTGGCTGAAGCACTTTTTTGTTAGGTGACCTTTTTTCCCACAGTTTTCGCAACTTTTGTTGTAGGCTGGACACTCTTTTTTTCCGTGCTTGGAACCACATCTTCTGCAGTCGAATTGTTCTTTTGATGAGTCTTTTGAGTTTTTCTTTTTTCTTATTACGTGTACTTCTTTTGCCTCTTCTTTTGTTATCTCGTTCATTTGTCTCGACGTTTGTTCACTTGCCCTACAAATTTTAATTGCTTTTTGTAGATCAAGGTCATCTTCTGAGAGTAATTTTTCTCTCAACTTTACATCTTTGACCCCGAGAACTATTCTGTCTTTTATAAGGCTGCCACATAAATTTTGAAACTCACAGGTTTTGCTTTTGTTTGTGATATTAGTTAAAAAATCATCAAAGCTCTTTCCTTCTTTTTGCTGTCGTGTTGAAGACGTACCTTTCATATGTGGTATTTAACTTTGGTATAAAATACGCCTCGAATTTTTCTTCAATTATTTTTAGGTTGCTTTTTTCTGCCTCTGTGAGCGTGAATGTTTTAAATATTGCCAGTGCCTCTGGTCCGATTATTGTCATAAAAATGGCAACTTGCATGTTTGGTGTTTTCTTATCTAATTCTGCTGCAACTGAATAGAAGTCGTACTGTTGTTTCCAGAGCTTCCAATCGTTGATCATGTTTTCAGACAAGTGTAAAGGTTTGGGTGGTCTAATTTGGACGCCACTGGACCTCATTGTTTCTTCCTCAGCATGGGACATTTTCAGACACTAGTTACTTTCTTTTATCACTTATTTTTCACTGCTTTTTACTTTTTGGCACTTAAAAACAACACTTCTGACACCATGTAACGTGTGGGCAATTACACACAACGTTAAGAGAACATATTTTATTAGTTAACACTTATTTGCATATGATTATTATATTATACGACAAGTACACAACAACATTAAGTAAATACACGACTACGCCATTGACAGCGATTGCAAACTGGGTGCGGCCCATGAACTTGACCGTCAACCTGTGTCTGCCGTGCGTTCGGATTTACCGCAACCAGGATCGTACGTAAGCGCTTCTGGTTACGTTACATAACTCAATTGGAAAAGGAGAAGGCCCTGAATAATAGAGAATGCTGAACGTGACGAAGAAAAAAGTGAAGTTTAAAGCGACTGTGTTCGATGGGAAGCAGCGCAGCGGTGAATCAGTAGATCATTTCAGAGAACGCATTTACTTTGCTGGTTGCACTTCGGTAAGAAGAAGTCACGCGTAAACAACAGTCTGACTACAATAAGCTAGTCAAGCGTCTCCAAATTAGGGATTGCTAGCAACACTGCCGTCAAGTGCACATGGCTCAGATTAAAGCAAGATTTCAACCAGAATCTGCAAGAATTCAAGGCCGGCACTGTACGCTTTGTTCACCTTTGCAGTGGGGAACTTTATCGAAGGACAGCGGGGCAATGAAACGAAGCTTGCAATTGAGGTGGCCTGGCTTAATTTATTGGTAGATACTTTTAGCTCACAGCTTGAAATGTGAGGCAGCAAGGTAAACATTTTGTGGATACTCTAAGACGCAACAGCTTCAGAAGAAAGAATAAATTATTGCAAATGTTGTGGAGAAAATCGTGCTGAAATTTCATAAAACAACGCTAAAGGGGCGCGCAGGGTATGGCAAAAGGGGGAATTTTCTGCGAAAGCCGATCCAATCTACCAGGCCATAAAGCAAGAAGTTAATAGCTCGAGTTTTGGATAGTCTTGTGGCGTCAGTTACGCCACTGGAGAAACAGATGACCTACTTTCCTTCGAAGTGAAACTCTGCCAAGTAAATGCAACACGACACATTCCTTTCGTGTGTAAATAAATTCTAGTAACATAATGTAGAACGCTTACCTTGCACTTGTATATGAATAAATAGAACACGCACTGTAATAAACTAGATCAGATAATAAACGTACTTAGAGGCCACGCATCATTCTTCATTTTCCTGCCAGACCAACAACGCCCATAATTGGTGACCCCGACGTGATGTAACTGGTGACCTGCAACGTGAACCTGGCTCGAAAATTCATCGAAGAAAACCGCCGTCCTGGTGTCTACAGTTTGCTGACCGCCACGACCGCTCCTCCGAAACACACGATCAAGTAAGCAACAAACTTGTCTTTACTAATGAGTACTCCGCTATCAAAGGAGGAGGTCATCATAGCGCAGACTGCTAGCGGTGACGCGTCAGCACGAAAAAACGACAACGAGCGACTGGTTCAGGACAGACATCCTACTCACAATAGTGGTAATTTTCTGACTTTTTCATTCATGGGGCGCCTTGCGAAGTGGTACCACCGTTTCTTAAGAATGAAAATCGAGAGAGCCGCTGCCAGGCTGTCAAGACCAGACGCATAAACAACACTGTCCACAACATGCCTCCACCCGCCGCCGCTCCCGCTGCCACAGAACGTCTAGGGATATGAATCCCGCCCTTCTGCCAATCCGATCCCGAGATTTGGTTCGCTCAGGTCGAGCACCAGTTCTCCCTCGCCGGTCTCGACAAGGATTCACCTGCGTCGCCGGACACTTGATATTTTACTTAACCCTCCCGCTAATAACAAATATCTTAAACTCAAAACGGACCTCGTTGCGAGGCTGTGCGCTTCGCAAGAGCAGAAAACGCGCCAATTATTAGAGCAGGAGGAGATTGGTGACCGCAAACCGTCCCAGTTCCTGAGGCACCCCCGTGCCCTAGCCGGAGCTATCGTGCCCGACACCATTATCCTCACACTCTGGCTGGGACGCCTTCCAGCCCATTTGCAACCAATAATGGATACACAAAAGCCAGCCGATCTGGATGAAGCCGCCGAACTAGCCGACGCTACCGACGACGCCATACTCTGCAGCACTTCATCCACTCACAGAGTTGCATCTCTGCATGACATGGTAAGGGAACTCTCCAATACCGTTTCCGCCATGCAGTTGAACGCAAACACCACTGCCGCACACCGCCGCCCCCGTTCCAGAGCACGAACAACGTCTTTCTCACTCTCACGATCCCGAACATTTTCTCGACGCTCCCGATCTCGCTCTACTCCACGGAACGAAGGCACAGTTTGTTGGTACTACCGCACTTTCGGTGCCAACGCCAGGCAGTGTTGCCCCACGTGCAATTTCCAGTACTCGGGAAACGCACAGGCTAGTCACCCGTAACGGCAACCGATGACATGGCCAAGAAGAAGTCCTGACACCTCTTCGTCTTCGATAGAGACTCCCGAACACAGTTTTTGGTTGACACCGAATCAGAACTATGTGTTTACCCGCGAAACATCTTTCATTCATCTCGCATCAAGACGAGCTACCTCCTTCAGGCAGCAAATGGCACACCCATTCACACATATAGTTTCGTCACGCTATATCTCAACCTAGGTCTCCGAAGATCTTTCCCTTGGAGATTCGTCATTGTCGAAGTATCCAAGCCCATTATAGGAGCTGATTTTCTTCACCACTACAACCTCGTTGTAGACATAGAAAATCAATGCCTACTAAATCCCCTAACTCGCATTTCTGTAAGTGCTTATAAATGCGAAGACAACCATACCTGTATTCAAACCGTTTCTGGCACCTCGCCTCAGCATCATCAAGAAGTACGCCGCTTACGATAGAGAATTACTCGCTATTTACCGAGCCGTCAAGCATTTTCAGCACATGATCGAAGGTCGTGATTTCGTCATTTTCACAGATCACTAAGCAATTACCTTCGCTTTCCGCCAGAAGCCCCAAAAATGCCCACCCCGACAATTTCGATACCTCGATTTCATTTCTCAATTCTCTACTGACATCCGTCACATTTCCGGCAAAACCAATCTCGTAGCCGATGCACTTTCTCGCACAGAAGATATAACTGCACCCTTCAATTTCGAATCACTAGCTAACTCACAAGCAAATGACCACGAAATTCAAAAATTTCTTCGACCCGACTCTGTACTCCAACTCAAAGAAGTACGCCTACCCTCATCTGGCATACCAATTTATTGCGACACATCCACGTCCAGGATCCGCCCCTTTGTCACGAAGCCATTCAGAAGACAAATTATTAATGTTCGACGCTATTCACGAACTTTCGCACCCCGGCATTAAAGCAACGACCAAATGCATAGCACAACGCTATGTCTGGCCCTCCATCCGAGCCGACTGCAGAAAATGGACCCAAGCATGTATACAATGTCAGAGATCGAAGATACACCGACACATTTCCATCCCACTTGCAACATTTCCCGTAACATCCGCAAGATTCGAACATGTCCACATAGACATAGTCGGACCGCTGTCCATCTCAGAAGGTAAACGTTACTGCCTAACCTATACTGACAGATTTTCCAGGTGGCCAGAAGCTTTCCCGACCGATAACCGAGGCAAAACAATAGCTAGAACGTTCTATGAAGGTTGGATAACACGATTTGGGTCATCCTTGCGCGTAACTACAGACCAAGGTCGACAATTTAAGTCACACCTTTTCAAGCATCTCAGTTACTTGACAGGCACTAACCGCCTCAGAACCACGTCATACCACCCCCAAGCAAATGGTATGATCAAACGCTTCCACCGGCAACTCAAAGCCGCCATTAAATGCCACGAAACTGACCGATGGACACAAGTTTTACCCACCGTTTTAATTGCAATACGAGCCGCCTGGCGAGATGATCTAAAGTCAACAACAGCAGAACTGCTCTACGGAAAACCTCTCCGACTCCCGTGTGAATTCATCACACAGCAACAGTTCAAGCCATCCAGCGACCCCACCGAGTTCATCAAGGACCTCAGACGCCATTTCAATGCCCTGCGTCCTACTCCGCAGAGAGACCTCGCACGAACACCGCCGCAACAATCCTACGAAGGCCCCTATCCTGTTGTGCAACGCCGTGACAAGACCTACACCATCACGATCCAAGGAAAATACGTAACCGTTTCTATCGACCATTTTAAGCCCGTATACGTCCTAAACGACGTCAACACCAGCACACCTCTTGAAGATCAAGAACCGCTCCATGTTCACGACCAGCCGACGCCTCCAACAGCCGTCCCACTGACGACCCGATCAGGCCGTCGAATACGATTTCCAGACCGTTATCGTTAATCACTCCAAGGGGGCTCCTGTGAAGTCAGTTACGCCACTGGAGAAACAGATGATCTACTTTCGTTCGAAGTGAAACTCGACCAAGGAAATGCAACATGACACTTTCCTTTCGTGTGTAAATAAATTATTGTAGTAACATAATGTAGAACGCTTACCTTGCACTTGTACAGGGTATCCCACGACGACCTTAAACGATCTGTATATGGAAAAGTGTGTTTAGTAGAGTTACACAAATTTGCACAAACAGGTAATCGAGGATGCTCAATTCGACTAAAATATTTTTGACTTTCTGCGACTTCCGGTTATACCGGAAATAGACACCAACTTCCTTATTTTAAATGGAATGCCCACATTTTTATTACGGATTTAGATTTTTGGTCAAATTTTAAGGTCACCTTATGCGAAACATCATGTGTATAGTGCATCCTCTTCGAGATATTAGAAGTTAAAAATCGTCATTTTTTCAAATTTCATCAATTATAACTTGGAAACGGTAAGAGATAAAGAAAAATGACTTACATGTCCCTATCCTAGTTTTTAATTCTCTATCTATTGAGTGTGGAAAATACTACCTCCTGATTGGCCAAAAAATGACAAAAAGTTGCCAATCGGGAAGCAGTATTTTCCAGACCCATTAGATAGAGAATTAAAAACTAGGATAGGGACATGTAAATCATTTTTCCTTATCTCGTACCGTTTCCAAGTTATAATATTGATGAAATTTGAAAAATTACGATTTTTAACGTCTAATATCTCCAAGGGGGTGCACTTTACACATATGATGTTTTGCATAAGGCGACCTTAAAATTCGACCAAAAATCTAAATCCGTTATAAAAATGTGGGCATTCCATTTAAAATAAGGAAGTTGGTGTCTATTTCCGGTATAACCGGAAGTCGCAGAAAGCCAAAAATATTTTTGTCGAATTGAGCATCCTCGATTACCTGTTTGTACAAATTTGTGTAATTCTACTATACTTTTCTACACACAGATCGTGTAAGGTCGTATAAAGGGTGATTCACGGAGACGGTCGGTTAGACGTTTCTCAGAAACGGCAGAAAATTAAAATCTGAAAATTTGCACACAACAGTTCTCGGCTTAGACCATTCTAATTAAAATATTTTCAACGCCCGACAACTTCCGGTTATACCGGAAACGAGTACCTACTCTCTTATTTTAAATGGAATGCCCACATTTTTATTACGGATTTAGATTCTTGGTTGGATTTTAAGGTCACCTTATGCAAAACATCATATGTGTAGTGCACCCTCTTCGAGATATAAGACGTTAAAAATCGTAATTTTTCAAATTTCATCAATTATAACTTGGAAACGGTAGGAGATAAAGAAAAATGACTTACATGTCCCTATCCCAGTTTTTAATTGTCTATCTAATGGGTCTGGAAAATACTGCTTCCTGATTGGCAATTTTTTGTCATTTTTTGACCAATCAGGAGGCAGTATTTTCCAGACCCTTTATATAGAGAATTATAAACTGGGACATGGACATGTAAGTCATTTTTCTTTATCTCGTACAGTTTCCAAGCTATTGATGAAATTTGAAAAATTACTCTTTTTAACGTCTAATATCTCGAAGAAGGTGCACTTTACGCATATGATGTTTTGCATAAGGTGACCTTAAAATTCGACCAAAAGTCTAAATCCGTAATAAAAATGTGGGCATTTCATTTAAAATAAGAGAGTAAGTACTCGTTTCCGGTATAACTGGAAGTTGTCGGGAGTCGAAAATATTTTAATTAGAATGGTCTAAGCCGATAACTGTTGTGTGCAAATTTTCAGATTTTAATTCGCTGCCGTTTCTGAGAAACGTCTATCCGGCCGTCTCCGTGAATAACCCTGTATAAATAATTAGAACACGCACTGTAATAATCTAGACCAGATAATAAACGTACTTATAGGCCACGCATCATTCTTCATTTTCCTGCCAGACGAACACGAAATATATATGGACCAACAACGCCCATAGTCTTATGATTGAGATTGAAATTACATGGGAGCCAGTGACGTGACGTAAGAAACGATGTACCGTATTTGATGATTAGGCCAACCAATAAGAAGATCCAGGGAGTTATTACTACCGATAAAGCAGTACCAGGGCTAAAATCGATACGGTGTTATCGTGTTATATCGTTTTTATCCGCCAAGGGGTTGTTTTGGCTGAAGTTGAATCAAGAAATACTAGGGCTGAACTATATGAAGGAATACGGAATTGCTATTGCTGTTGGCGCCGGTATTATTAGCATTGGTGAGGAAGAACTGAAGACGAGTTCTTTTGGACAGTGAACGTCAAAGAAGAGGTATTGTCTGATAGGTCCGAGAATATCTTACGGGTTTGCATAGAAGCTACTTCAAGTTATGTAGCGAGATTTGCCGAACCCGAGTAAAAGAAGTTCCTTAACACCTAATAGGACGAAAACAGGGCAATGATGGTGCTCTTGTACAGGAGATTGAAACTACTGCATGAGAAAACAGGAAAAGAGCACGTAAAGCCGATTAAGTGCCATGGAACCCAGCCACAGCTTGAGGAGGAACATGTATAAGCCTGGAGAGGTCCACAATGGAAGAATACAACTGGATTACTTACATCGCAGAATAAGATGGAATCGACTGGATAAATCTACAACTTGTTAAATACACTGCCGGACAAAAAAAGCGGCCACATGTTTTTATTTTTGTTTTGAGGCCCTACAATATTTTTATGCAACTTAACTTACGCAAATAATTAACGATTGCCCTACTAGTGAGGAAAAATAAACTTTTAGCTGAATATTGCACCTTTTGTAAGCCTAAACAGCCAAATCAGTATTTTGACTCTTCAAGCATCTTTATTGAAACATCAAAATCTTTTACCTTATTGAGCTGCTCTGTATTTTCTATTGTTTTTTTGGTGACATTTAATTTATAAACGCCAACTTTTAACATTTTCCCCGAAATTTGTTCACAAATTGTTGCTTTAAGCCTCGATGGCCGAAGTGTGCGGTATGTTGCTCAAGTGCTGAATATACCTCGCGAAACTCATGGATTTGCAAGGAACGTCGGATCTGGTCGTCCACGGACTACGAACCATCAAGATGACCGTTTTCTCCATATTGCTACGCAGCGCGATCGAGCATTGCCATTACCTATTCTTGCTGGACGGTTAGTCGATGTGGCAGTTTCAGTCAAAACAGTTTGAAGAAGGCTAAACGAATATGGTTTGACTTCAAAAAAGCCAGATTTTAGGTGCACAAATACCTATTAATGTGCAAGTTATTTATTTTATTGCTCGAAGTACCCTTTCAAAATTTTATTTAAAAGCACCTCATTGCTGCCGAAATAAATGGAATTGAAAGGCAAAAACGCTGCAAGCATAGACCCCGAGCCTACTAGATCATAAGCCGATAGTCTTTCTTTCTCGCCACGGCAGCTGCTGTGAGTTATTGCTTAATAATACATATTTCTTCTCGTTATTGTACTACCATTCCCCATATATTTTAGACTGAGACCGGATCGCCCCAATGGTACGTTATAACACGACAATTACTAGCATTGTTGGTTCTTCTGAGCGGTGAGGTGATCGCCGTTCACCAGTCTTGCAAACTTGCAGTAGTCCACACTAGTTCGCGCATCCTCCACTTATTCGAGCGTTAGGGCTGGATTGATCGTTTAGGGCTGTGCGTGTATGAATATCATAGGCGTAAGTCAGATAAAAAATATTATATTTTATTATACTTAATTAGCTAAAAATTAAAAGAATGAAAATTCATCATGTGAGTTGTTTAATTTTCTTTTAGAAATTCTTGGGGGGGCGGTGCTCTAGAGCCCGTCGTTACGATCCGCCACGGGCAAGAGGAAACAAGTGTTATAGTGTTAATCATTAGGGGTGCTGTTTATTTGTCTTTTATCTATTTAATTAAGAGGAGTTTTATATGCATGCAGTTGGAATTGTTGAGTAGAATTTTTTTAGTTTTGAGCAATTTGTATATATGTTATTTAATTATAAATGTTTGTGTCCAGCCCAATGGGTGACTCATACATTGACTGCATGTTATGTTCACCAGTCACGTTTTATCCTGACCACAACCATTCGATTTTTTGACCAAATTTCGTATCACCTGTCCTATCGACTGCAGTCTCCTTCTCGGATTTTTATATTATGTAGTTGCCTGTCGTTACCTATTTACTTCTTTTAAATATTTATAATAAGTACATGGATTTAGTTTTGATTTTTTCCAGTTACGTAATTATTTCGTATAAATAGTATTAAGCATGGCGATAAAATATTGAAATGATGGAGTATAAAACGCATTTTTGGTGATAGAAAATAGCTGTTACCCTAGTTTCTTTTAATGATATGAATTAAAAAATTACTTCTTAATGTTCCTAAATATCAGAACCGCCTTGCGTTACATATCATGCTATTGTGATTATGATGATATTTATTTGGTTTCGACTGTATTTATACTTACCTTCTTAAACTAGTGGCAGATATAAGAAATCGTCAAAATTGATACACTTATAGGTACTTATGTATTGTCTAGTTGGCTGAAATCATCAGAATAAAATTTAAAAATTTTGTCATGCCATACACACGTTTGTATGTATTTTTGTTTTAACAAAAATTTTATCATTTCACCGTAATTTGTAAGTAAATCTTCAATATTTATGTGATGTTTAATGTAAAAATGGTTTTGTAGTTTCTGTCGAAGGCAATAAAAGAATTGCCGAAAGCTAGAAAAAAATACAAAGTGTTTTATTTATACATATAATGACTGCAACCCCGATGAAATTATAAATTCTGATTATGTACGCGCGTGCTCAAGTTAAAAAGAGTGAGAAATGAAGAATGTAATGTTCGCGTATTATATTCAGGTACAGATCAAATCTCGCCAATTTGCATAAACGAGGAAGCATCAATTCTATTTGTGTTCAATACAAGTGCTACTAATTAAATGGATGAGCTCCTGTACTCAACAGTAATTGACGCATCATTGAACGAGCCGCAGATGAGAAACGTGGTGCATTGTCTTGACTGGAGGACCGCGTACTGTACTCGACTGCTGCAGAGATAAGCAATTTTCTCGGCTCGTGATTGGGGATTTTCTCTAGGGAATAAAAACTCCATCTACAAATGAACAGCCGTGACAAGAGCTATAATTCGTCCTACGGACGGAAGTAAGGGGAAGACAGGGTGTCGGAATTATTCCTATTCCGCGATTATTTTTTACCAGCGCGATAGGTTGACCATGCAGATATTTAACCTAAATACTTATACAGGTGAGTCGTAAGTCACGCCCCGTCAGAAAAATATGAGTTTATAATGGTGAAATAAGTTGAAATGAAGGAATAAAAAAATCGATTTCGCCTTCGTTATCTAGTAGGCTTTCATCCTAATACAATAATTTTTGACATTAGTCATTGAAGTCAATGGTGGATTGTTTGAACATCTCTAATTGTACTTATCAGTATTAATTAATTAAATAAACTAATGTTCCAAGTATTATTATCTAACTTTAATTTGACCCAGAAAAACCGATTAGTAGTTTCAGCATATTTGTCAATAACTTGTTAACGAAGGCGAAATCGAAATTTCTTTTATTCTTTATTTTCAACTTATTTTTTCGTCATAAACTCATATTTTACGTGTGGGGCGTGACTTACGACTCACCCTGTATAGATAATTATGTAATAAACGATGTATTAACTTCTCGGTGAATAGTCGATATTTTAATGGCACTCTTGAATCTACCATGTCAAGAAATCTGACCAATGTGATCTCCAGTTTCGATAATCTTAGGTAAGATAATCATTATCCTTTTAATCGAGTTACAACGACACAATACCTATGTTCCTGTTTTCCGAGCTTCATCAATATAAGCAAAAACTGGTTAGGTACCTATTTTTGTTTCCGAAATATGACGGAAAACTTCATTACGAAAGAACCTTGTAACATTTTTAGCTTCTTCTGTCGATTTTCTGTTTCTGAGTCTGTGTGTATGTTTCTTGTTGGTCGTTGTATGATAGGTTGAGTGGAGTGTATTCTTTATCTGCCTTCACTATTGCACTGTGCACTGTGCAGTGATGTGTTCTTGTTGTGAAAGTAATGCCTGAGTGTTCTTATCTGCGTCGCATAAAGTATGTGGATGTCTATCATCCCACTTCCTCCCTCCTTCCTGCATGCGTTAGAATGATGTTTCCTGTGTCTTGTCAATTCTGTACTCCTAAATGTGCTGATGCTGTCCGTTTTTGACCATTTTATGACTCCAAATGAATAAGTAAGCAAAGTCATGGCGAACGTGTTTATTACTTTGAATACATTTTTTGAGTGCAGTTTTGTTTTCAATATGAGTGTTAGCTGGTTCTTATATTGTTGTATGAGTTGTTTCTTCACTATTGCATGTTCTATTCTTGTGTTCTATTGAAATCCCAAATATTTGTAAGTTTCATCTTCTTGCATGTTGTCCAGTACTTGATTGTTAAGTGTTTCCGCCGTTACTTCGTCTGCCCACTTTCTTCTTTCCTTCGTCAGCATTTTACATTTACTTATTCCAAATTCCATATTGATATCTGTGGATATGTCTTCTATTATTTTTAAGAGCCCTTTTATCTGTGTTTATGGTATTTTCATGCCATCCATATATAACAAGTGATTAATTGTATGTTTTGTTGCGCTTTGAAGTTTGATTTGAAAACCATATGTCGTATTGTTCAAGGTATTTGAGAAGGGGTTTAAGCAAAGACAAAACCATAGGGCGCTCAGTGAGTCCCCTTGAAATATGCACCGTTTGATGTTTATACTTTCTGTATGTATTATTTTCATGTCTGTAGTTAGATGTAATGTTGTCTTCCAAGTTTTCATAATTGTGGAGAGAAAGCTTCGTATAGTTGGATCGAGGGGTAAACCGCTGGGGATTTCTGGTGTACAAGGTTGGGGATGTATGAGGATGTCTGAGGATGTCCGTGTGAGTCCAGGGATGTCCGAAGAAGTCTGGGGATGTCCGGGGATGTCTGAGGATATCCGGAGATGTATGAGGATGTCCGGGGATGTCTAAGGAATCATTCTGAAATTTTATTGCGAAATCTATAAGATCGACCGCATTACGCATGCGTATTGGTTTGTATTTTGAGGTTAGGTTGTTATATGTAGAAGCTTTTGTGTTTTGCTAGTTTATTAACAAAAACAACATTGAATTACTTACATTGTAATGGTAAGTTACTAGAGTTCAAATAATACTATTAATAAGTAATAGGTAATCATACTGTTAAAGTTGTAATTTCTAGCGCCTAATATCCGACTAATATGGAAGATTGTTTTGACGAAGTTCAAATTCAGTTAAATTTCACAATTCCGGATTCTATCAAAACCATTCTTAAAATCAACGGGTTTGATAATGGTCAATTACTTGCTAACTTATCGGATGCGGACATCGAAGAAATGGAAAGGTTCACAAAAGAAGTTATGCCCTCTGTGATTCCAGAAAATCAGTATAAGGATATTTTTGGCATCTTCCACTTGGATCCAACAAAATTTCAGTTTGTGCCAGGGCACAAACGGCTTCTCTATGCAATTTCTAAATATTTTAAAGATAAATGTGATAAGAAAGCACCAACAGCAAGCTCAAAAAATTCTGATCCTTTATTATTTGTGGATTCTGAAGGTAAATTGTTCTTTTAATTAATAGGGTGGTCGTGCATAATTTGACAAGCTCTGGCGAAGTTATTATGAGATATAAGAAAAGTTTGAATAAAGAAGTTGTAGGCTTCCATTTAAGTCGCCATAAAAGATCTTGACACTTAACACATATTACACAGGTTGGTCAAAAATGCGCGGCATAAACAAACATATACTTTGAAGTCGAGTTTGAAGTAAAACAGTGGAGATTTATAGTATATTGTTACAATATTACATCATTTTAGATAACATCACGGATAAAACCGAGAATATAACAAAAGTAGTTTTGAGTTCCGATTTAACAGAGGAAAAACAATTAATTCATCATACTATCAAGAACTGGTTGAAATCGCAAGCGAAAAGTGAAAATGAGTGGCGCTCAATCAAAGGGAATTTTGAAAAATTCGTTCTTGAAACTAAAGTAGACCAGAAAAATGATATTATTTGCGTTATAAAATGTGTCTGTGGTTCTTATATAACAGTCAGAAAATACTCGAAAAATCCAAGGTGTGTGAAACGGTGGGTCTATGGGAATATCCATAAACATTTAAAAATACATCTGAATGATAATAATTTTATAAATCCGTGCAGACAAGAAGCTAAGAAGAAAGGAAACTCGGAGAAAAATATTAAATTATTTTAGTTCTCCTTCTAGTGTTCTTTATAACAACACAAAACGGATGTCAGAAAAGCAGTCTGATAGTAATAATAACCCGAGTAATAACCTAAAGAAGATCAATATTCTGCAAGAAGTTATTATTAAGCCAGGTACTTCCTCAACCTCGTCCTCAACTAAGATCATTCAATCAGAACCAGAGGAGTGTGAAACAGGAGGCTGGTTCTCTGAGAATAATAGTTTCACCTCCACTGCCAATATCAATAAATGGAAATCTTGCAAATACCAAAGACACGAGAGAACAAAACGAGCAAGAGAGAAAATAAAAAGTCAACCCGTAATCACTACATATTTTTCTATAGTTGAGGAAGTTATAGGAATAATTGCCGATCATCCAGAATGCGAAGAAACTCTTATGAAGTTTGATTTAACCTCGGATTTAAATAAAGAGTCTATATTGGCAGAAGATAAATTACAAAACAAGAATCAGTTTCTGAATAAATTACTAAAAATGTTAATGGAACTGGCTATTCAAAATTCTGGACATCCCGCAAACCGAAACCAATATGGCAACACTATAAAAAAGTTTTCTTTATATTTGTTATACATTGGTGGTAGACTTCTTTACGAAACACTCCAGACAAATTTAAAAAATGTGATAGGTACCCTCAATAAGTTGTCTAAATAGATTTGTCGAAAAAACTTCTCGGAAAATTGAAGAAGGTTATTTTGACTACGAAGGTTTAAATATCTTCTTGGAACAACGGAATTTACCCAAAATCGTATGGGTAAGCGAAGACGCCACGCGAATTACGGGGAGAATTGAATATGATAATAAAACCAACAAAATAGTCGGATTTACTATGCCTCTTGTCGATGGGCTCCCTCAAAACGACACGTATAAAGCAAATTCAGCACAAGTTATTCAAAAGTATTTTCTTGAAGCTTCGAAATCAAACTATGCATATGCAATAATGGCACAACCCCTATCAAAATCAGCTCCACCATTTTGTCTGTCCCTTTATGGAACAGACAATAAATTTACCAGCGATGATGTGAAAAAACGTTGGGATGCAATTAGGAAAGGGCTTGCAAAATATGAAATAACTGTAATTGGGTTTTCTTCTGACGGAGATACTCGCTTATTGAAAGCAATGCGCGAAAATGTCATGCTTCCAGTAGCTTCTGAATATCAAAAATCATATAAGTGGGAATGGTTTCAGGCCGGATACGCCAGAAATGATCAGAATTCTATTTCATTTACCCAAGACAGCGTTCATATAGCGACGAAATTGCGGACGAGATTTCTCAAACCAAGTGTAATAATACCCATAGGAAATTTTTTTGTAACACCAAACCACTTGTTGGAGTTAATGAGTAATTTTTCGAAAGATAAACATTTGTTGGTCCTTTCAGATCTAAAACCAGACGACAAGATGAATTATGAAGCTGCTGCGAAAATATGTTCACCAACTATAATTAACCTATTGCAGAATATATCAGAAAGTAATGGGACTGCTTTTTTCTTAAAAATTATGAATTCCGCTGTGATGCCTTTCATAAAAATAAATATGAACCTTAAAGAAAGATTGTATGATATTTGGTATAGTGTATTTTGTCTACGAATTTGGAGGCAGTGGTTATTAAGGCACCCTACTTATACTCTAGGCAATAACTTCATAACGTCTAATGCATATTTATGCATTGAATTGAACGCTCACGCTTTAATAAATATTATCAGTACATTTCAAATAAACGATAAAATTTCTGAAGAAATGTTTCTTTCCTGGCTGTTTAGCAGCCAGGTTTGCGAGCAGACGTTCAGAAGTACCAGGTCTATGACGTCGACGTTCTCCACCAAAGTAAATTTCAGCATGAAAGACATAATTCAAAGATTAGATCGAATACAAGCAATAAATAACATACTCAATGATATTAAAGATCGTGTTATATTTCCTAGGGAAGCGAAAAAAAATAATGAAAAACCGTTGGAAGGAGAGTATACTACTATCAATAAATTTACTGATGAATGCATTGAAATCATAGTGAAACAAGCTTTGGAGAAATCACTGGAAGACACAAGGAATTTGGGTATAGAAGTTGAACCAGGTTGCTGGAACACTCTGCCATTGCTTCGTAAAACAAAAACTGATGTTCTTACTGAGAAAATCGAGGATGAAACAGATGTAAATGATGATGACGAGGATAGCGACCAAGATATTATATTTTCCGGTACTAGTAAAAACGATAATGCTCATGAAAATACAATTGGAATGTTGAATGATTTGCCATTGCTCGAAGATGACATTACTAGAAAGGATTTCCGAAATTTAAAATCTGTTCTTCCTACAGATACATCTACTATATCACTCTTAGGAATTGGTGATGGTTTGACACTTAAAGATTTTTCCAAGAGCGGAGATGAAACTGTTTCTGAGAACGGACGGTTCGTGAAAATAACTGTAGGCGAAAAATCGGCAATTATTAAAAAGACTGCACTTTGTTGGTTACTGGAAAAATGTCAAGAGAGGGTCAGCCCTGATCGTTTGCGCAGGTTTATAAACACTTCATCTTCGAAAACTTCTCGTAAACAAGTTAAAAGAAAATACGCACCACTTTCAACGAAAAGAAATAGAAGAAAAAAAATTAAATACACTAGTGACACGTCAGAGTATTCGTCTTCGAGCAATGCTGAAGATGAAGTAAGTTATGACGATAGTACAGATACCGAATCATTTGATGAAACCGAGAATGACATTGACTATGAGGAAAATGAAAGTTTTGGGGCAGAGTTAGAAAATAGAACCATTGAAAAGGGAAAAAGTTGTGAACGCGAAGAAATCAGAAATGAAATAAATTTTGTGGGAGAACATATTACATGTTCCACCCATGATTCTCCCAACCAATCTTGTGAAATATCTCACACTCAGAATATTTCTATCGAACTGGGGCAATTTTACGGGGTCTTTTATGAGGAGAGGTGGTATATTGGACGTATTGAAAAAAGTATCAATTTCAATATATTCAACGTAAGATTTTTGAAACAAATAAGAAAAGGGAATAAATTTTCTTGGCCGAAAAATCCAGACATAGCAGACGTTGAAAAAGAATTTTTATTTTTTGGCCCCCTAATTTTGACAGAATCAGAACAACCCACTACGTCTTCAGATTCAATTCAGTACCAGTTAGACAAAACTATTTATAATAATATAAAGGAAAAATACATTAAACTAAAGTCTCATTTACAACCATCAGTTAATTAAAACTGAGATTATAACGCTATAGAAATTCCAAGTTTCCTTTGGTCTAATATATAAGTATTTGTTGTTTTTAAGAATTACTGATTTGTTTTAGAGTTTTTATTTTTATTTCTTCAATAAGTATTTTTTCGAAGTTAGAATTTTTATTTTTACCTATTATTCTTTGAATATAATCATTTGATAAGTACGATATACTTAAAGATGGATTGTTTCCGGGTGCGGTCTACGTCATTCATTGTCGTATTTAATATAATAGTCCGTAAAAATTCCAACGAACCTTGAAGAGCATGAGGGATTGTGAGCAAGTACCAAATATAAAGTCGAAATCGTTTTTATTTGGCGGGATATCCGAGGATGTCCTAGGATGTCCAAAGATTTCTGGGGATATCCAAGGATGTCCGGGGATATTCAGGGATTTCCGAGGATGTCCGGGGATTTCCGCAGATGTCCGGGGATTTTCGAGGATGTCCAAGGATGTATTTGAAAAGGGGGATGTCTGGTGTACAAATTTTGCTCAGCGGTTTACCCCTCGAGTTGGATGTACTTTATACAGGGTGGGCCAATAGTGTGTAGTCGGTCCATATCTCTGATTCTACCCAAGATATCAACATGAAATTTTATGTGTATGTGGAGAACCCCACGAAGTTTCTGTTAAAATTTTGATGTATACAGGATGTTCACGTGCTATGTACCAAATCAAAGTTATGTTTTTTTAAATGGAATGCCCCACATTTGTTTACATATTTGGATTCCCCATAAAATTTCATCAAAGTTGATATGCTACACGGTGGGGTTTAGAGTAAGCGATGTTAAGATATGGCCGTTTTAGTACCAGTGTGAAGCCAAATTTGTGGTGCTACTGACGTCTGCTGGTCAAAGCTAACTATGATTTTTTTATTGGACTTGGTTCAGAGGATACTCTGTTAGTAAAATCCATGAACACTTTTTTCAGAATAGTTTATATTATACAGAGTGGCCAACTTGCGCAAAATGGAGCTTTTCTCAAAAATGTTAAATGGAACACCCCGTATATTATTTGCAGGTTTGATAGCCAGTTTATTAAGCTTTTGACTGATGTAGATATTGGCAGGTCTGCGACTGATAATTTAGGCAGAAATAAAGATTGAACCTTAATAATTGAGATTTTTGCTGTAATTTTGTACCATTTTTGGGGAATTTCCCCCATTTTGCCACCCAAAACTCAGAAAAATGCGTACAGTTTGTTTTTACAGAAAATTTAGCCAACAGAATTTACACTGGCACAAGAAATCTCATTGCAAGATTACTTTTTGAAAGGACGGTTTTCTTCCATGGCACTCCTTGTTTCAATTTATACCTAGGTTTAATAAGTTACCATTTATTTAAGGATATGACCATGAAGAAGCAATCTGGCGATAAAATTTTTTGTTTCAATGTGAAGTCAACTTCCAGATACAAAATGGAAATCATATTTTGTGTTTTTGGCGCTAAAATATGGGAGAAACGAATAAATTACCGGTCAAATTACCACATTTTAAAGTTCAATTTTCAATTCTACCGAAACCGCCAGTCGCAGACCTAACAATATCTACATCAATCAAAAGGTTAGTAAACTGTCTATCAAATATGGAAATAATATATGGGGTGTTCCATTTGAAATTTTTAAGAAAAAATGCATTTTGCGTAAGCTGTCCACCCTGTATGATATTAAGTTTTGTGATGAAAGTACTCAAGTAGTTTACAAATAGAGCAGTCTGTGAACCTAGTCCAATAAAAAAATCTTAAAGAGCTTCGACCAATAGATGTCAGCAGCTCCTCAAAGTTGGGTCCACACAGGCACAAAAATGGTAATATCTTAAAATTGCTCACTCTAAACCCCATCGTGTAGTACACCGTCTTTCATAAAATTTTATTGGGAATTCAAATATGTAAATAAATGTGGGGCGTTCCATTTAAAAAAACATAACTTTGGTTTGGTGTTCAGAGTGTGAACACCCTGTATACACCAAAATAATTTTATCAGATGCTTCATGGGGTTCTCCACACACACGTAAAGTTTTATTTTGATATCCTGAATAGAACCAGAGATATGGGCCGAGTACACACTATTGGCCCACCCTGTATATGCTCAGTACTTTTCTCAACCATGAATGTGGAATTAAATCAAAGACCTTTATTTTATAGTCTATACAGCGTGTTTTAGGAGGAATGGTACATACTTCAGTATGTTATAGTATCGCTCATTTTTAACAAAGAAGTTCATATGAACACGTGTCCAATTCTCATTGGTTACTGAGTTACAGCCAGCTGAATTACTGCATGAATGAATTTATTACTTCATTAATTCTGACAACTAGCTTTTGATAATATACAAACTAAAGTATATATTTTAAAGGAATGACTCAAGGATCCCACCCCCAAACTTTGCAGTTATTCCTGGCGCTCCTTTATTCTTGTAGCACTGGCTATAATACGGGTGATTAATTCATCACGTGCGCCTGACCTGACCTGACCTAGCTGGCCAATTGATGGTGCCACCGTGGCCGATCAAATGATCATTGTTTTGCAGCAGCGTAATGGATAATTGCTCTGTAATGCGCTCTACATTAAAATTGCTGTATCTCAGCAGTCATTTGACTATGTATTGAAGTAAATTGCATATACGTACCAGAAATTTTGTATCTGGTCTGTGCCAGGGTTTTTCCAATTGTGTGTATCTTTTATTAGCTGTGTGAGTTTGTCCGTTGTTATTTGGTATTCTTTCTGTTCCTGTATATCTCTATGTCTGTCTTCATCTTCTCGTATATCCACTTAGCTGCGTGATTATATGTTCTGTGCTGTCTGACCATATGCCGTTCCAAAAATTGGTAATTTGCTCTTTACTCGGCGGTGTTATTTTAATCTCTTTACCGTTTTCAACCTTCTATAAAACAGTTTTTCATTTGTTTTTTTGAAGAGTATATTGTCTGCCCTCCTATCATCCTTATACCTTCGTAATCGTGCTGAATATACTGCAAGTTTCTCTTTGTATGTGTCTAGTATCTCTAGGGCTGCCTGTTTGTTGTCTTTTACTAGTTTCTTCATTAGGATATGTTAATACTAAATGTGTTTACATTAGGTTAGGTTTAACTACAAATCTCTAGTTCACCCGTGGTTTAAATTAACTATGTGTTAACCCAAATGTTATAGTTAATTACAGACTGAAAAACATTTACGTTTATTAAACTGACAGTTAACTTTTAATTATGAGTTAACCAAGGATGGAAAAACCGGCCTTAAGTATTGATGGTAGATAAATAAAATTTAAAGTGTTATTGCAGTTACAAACGACTGATTTGGTTTGATAATGGCTATAAGCTGTAAAAGCATAATACTAGTTACAGAAGTTCGGCGGTTAAATTTACGAGTACAACTTCTAAATTTATATACCTACTAACTTTTTCAATTCATATTGACCATGATCTTGCAAATTTTGCCTACAAGATAATAGCGTGCACAACGAAAAATTATGTGGATAAGTTTAATAACTGTGCTCTAAATGAAATGTGGATTATGTAGGTAGGGTAAACATGGTATAGATGCCCAGCTTAAGTAAGATTCGGCTTGATCAGAATATAATGAACGCAAGGAAAGCGATAACCGCCGAACACGAGGGGTGTATGCAAATTATGTAATCATAACTATTAATTTGACATACAACTATCGTAATTTTAAAAGAAATACATATTCTTTACTCCTTTACATTTTGAGGATAGTTGCCTATTGCATGGGATAGTTGCTATTAGTAAGGAGCATAGATGACCACCCCATGTGATAGATGGCAATCTGAAATTTGCGGATCAGATGACTAGTACCTATTACCTATATCTATAAAGGATCGGAACCAATGTTCTCCAGCACGTTGTTTTTCAGCACCTCGGGGACCAAAAATATTGTCCTTGCCAATTGATTTCGCAAAGCTATATGCAATACTACGTACTGTGCTCGGAGTTGGTGCGAATCCGGCTTTTTGGAGCCTCATAATGTGGGAAACTAGACGTTTCTCGTTATCAAACCCCAACCCAGGGTGTTTCCCTAAAGTTTTTTTTGGTGTAACTTTGTTTTTGATGCGTCTCCTTAGTGTTCTGTTGGGTATTTTATAAAGCTTACTAGCCTTATTTATACTTAAAGATTTTTCAGATATTGCCCGCATCGCATTTTCTAAGTCTTCAACAGACCAAGACGCTCTTTGTGAAAATCTTTGATATTTTCTTGGCATTTTTCTGTAAAGATACTCATCTTGAAACAAGGTAGGCAATAGGTACCAATAAAAAGAGCAGGCAACTAAATGGGCATCTAAGCTCGTTGTTAACATGGGCATCAATCCCCGATCATATTTTTAGAATGGGATAGATGCCCAACCACAAAATTTGGAACTATCAATATATTAGGCGGGAAACTAATCATTTGTGACATAACCTAGCTCATCTTCTTTCAAGTAAACCTTAAGTGACACGTTTGGTACTAATTGGCATGCAGTGAGAACTTATCGTAACTACACATGATATTCTCTAAAATTAGATTAAGCGTGTCACTTACCTTACAGCTACTGGATAGTTTAAAAACTTGTAAGACAAGCCCTTCTTCCTGCAGCACGAGTGAAACTGTGGGAAGAGTGAACCATAGGTAGGAAGTAGATGGCGCTACTTATATTATGTTTCGCGGTAATCTCAAATAATGGAGCTTGGGCATCTATGCACGTAGAGCATCTATACCACGTTTACCCTACACATATTATATTTACCTTCCATTTTTGTATCACATTTTTAATTTGTTACACTATTGTTTCAGTGAGTCTATTTTCTTAATAAAATTCTCCTTAAAATTATAATATTTGAAGATCATAATATTAAAAACGAAGTGGCACAACACTTTACTGGTGGGGATGGATATCGGTCGCTCGGTCTCTTTTCAACTGGCGGATATCGTATGGGTGAGCTCGTGCACTCGATCAGGTGTTTCTTAAACGCAAATAAGAAAATTGCATCGGCATCATTCCGATGGACGCTTGGATCTGCTCAGCGCTGTTCGCAGTTGTAGTTCAACCTGGAGGCGTTCAACGTCGCACCCGTAGGTAGAATGGTTTTTGCCGTATTAAATTAAACCCAATTAATTATTTAAGAATATTCTATGGGAATATTTTGTGGTGCACCTACGTTTTAAGTATAATTACTACACCGATTCACCACTACGTAAAAGTCGTGGAGCGTAGCTCACGGGTTCACTAGTATCAATTAAAAGCGAACTGGCACAACACTTGAAATACGGGTGGGGATATCGGTAGCTCGGTCTCTTTTCAACTGGCGGAGATCGTATGGGTGAGGTCGTGCACTTGATCAGGTGTTTCTTTAACGCAAATAAGAAAATTGCATCGGCATCATTTTGATGGACGCTTAGATCTGCTGAACGCTGTTGCGCTGTTCGCAGTCGTAGTTCAACGCCGCACCCGTAGGTAGAAAGGTTTTTGCCGTATTAAATTAAACGCAATTAATTATTTAGGAATACTATGGGAATAATCTGTGTTGCACCTTGGATGCACCTACGTTTTAAGTATAATTAGGTACTACACCGATTCACCACTACGTAAAAGTCGTGGAGCGTAGTCCACGGGTACATCTAGTAATTATTAATAGATCAAACGAATTTATCTATGTGAAGTTAGATCTTAATTTATTATGTCACCATCTTATACGAATACATCATATATACAATTATCTAGAATTTCCTTACTCTAACGAATGACGCACAGCGTTTTAAGTAGAAAACTTTTTGATCTACTTTACCCTCATTGTGTGTTGGTTAGTCATTTATTTAAAGCAGTCACAACCTTAATATAAGAGAATAGAGAGTGAAAAATATTTTAGAGAAAGAAGGGTGGGAGTGATGTATTCATGTAATATTTGTTCAAATAATTCTGGCAAGTCGTTTTGTAAAAAATGTAGGTAATTCTCGGACGTTAAACGATCTTGAAATACGAATGGCTCAATAAGATTGTCATTAACAATATTATTAACAATATTATGTAATTGTGTAATATGGTTACCTAATTAAGATCGAACTTCACTGCCATGAATTTTTAATAAGTTAACCCCACACGGCAAAAGACGCTGACACAGTAATTAAACTCGTCAAGTGTTTCGCTGACAACGTCAGCAAGCTCAGGAGTTGAAGATTAATCTAAATCTAAGCTTATACTACATTGCTGTAAATACCCAACACCCACTACTGAAGTAGATCGATAAACAAAGTTAATTATGGTAAATGTTCAAAATGTCCTCCTCTGCTGCCTGAATACACTTTCTAGCTCTTTCCATAGTTGAAAAAGTTGCTCCCTGAAGAGTATCCTTTTCAGCTCGCATGGATGTAGCTGCAGCCATAATTTATTAATTAATTTATCCTTCTATGGTTTAGGATACTTCTGAGTATACCAAACTCTACATGTGTCCCCAAAGATAAAAATCGAGCGGCGTTAAGTCTGGTGATCTCGATGGCCAGATAACTGGACCTCCTCTTCCAATCCACCGGTCAACAAAGTTGTTCTTTAGGTATGTTCTGGCATTTATACCAAAATGTGGGGCCACCATCTAGTTGAAACCACATGTTACTTCTTCTCTGAAGCAGAACTTCTTCCAATAATCCTGGCAAGTCGTTTTGTAAAAAATGTAGGTAATTCTCGGACGTTAAACGATCTTGAAATACTAATGGCTCAATAAGATTGTCATTAACAATTTTATTATTAACAATATTATTATTAACAATATTATTATTAATACCGAATATTCATCGGAAAGCGATGTTGAAAATGCGTTTCTGTGGTTTAAAAAGAATTTTCATGTGCCTATGAATGTGAGTTTCGGGTATTTGTAATCCCATTCCTGGTAAATCGATAAATCGAATAAATCGATAAATAGAAATTGTTCACAAAGATGTTCATATGCAACCAACCAATGACAAAAGTCAAAACGCGCTGCATAATCTGCAGGCTGTTGTAATGCTTGGACAGACTGAATATGATATGGATATGTTACGGTCATAGTGGGAAATCGGTCAATGTTAGCAATGCCCGGGCTATGTGAACAGTGCCCACCCTTATTGGTCAATGTGGGAAATATTTAAAAATTTCGCTAAATTTCCTACATTGACCGGTCAATGTGAACAATGGCCACAATAAATCGGGCAGAACAGACTTTATGTTTACTAAAATGCCAAATTAAGGTAACCCAACTATTGTGGTGTGTTGTTTGGTAACTGATACATGAAAATCGAAGAAAAATTACGGCAAAAGTAAAATTATCCAGTGGCATATAATAATATTTTTGAAAAACTGGAACAAATGTCCCATCAATACCCCACTGGTTAACGCAGCAAGTCCAAATTATGTGGTTTAATGAAGGACCGAAGCCGTACGGTCCAGTCAAACTGAGTTTTGTCTACGGTAAGTTAGAGAAAATGCTAATGCTTGTTTGAGTTTATACAGAAGACCCTCTTTGTAGCAACGCGACAGTCAACAATAACCGTGTGTTTGTCGAGGGAATAATCTTTGCAGATAATAAGCACTAACGACTGAGACTGACAACGCTCCGCTTGACATTAACCTGACAGATTTTTGTGTAAAAAATGTAAAACGGTTCTTCTGGGTGCGATGGTACATTTTCGACCCCTTCCGGCACTGTATTATCGTTTAGAAACGGGGTGTTTCAGGGGAGGTGGATTTCGTCCCGATCGGCGTGGTTTTGGTCGAGATAATTTTTTTCGATTTTCATCAGTTACCAAACAACACCCACCACAAAAATGAGATTACATTAATTTAGCATTTTGGTAAACATAGAGGCTGAGTATAGCGTTACGGTCCCGGAACTCATAATCCCGTTACGGTAAATCGGTATATACGCTGGAGATTATGACGAACGACTGAAACCTATACCGCTTCGCTCGACCTAAACCAGAAAATGCTGAGTCAAGGAATCCTCGTTTTGCAGATAATTTAAAAAAATATTAGGTGGGATAAACATAATAAAAAATTGTTCAACAGGTCGAGGACCGAATCCGACCGCCATTGCATGGTAGCCCGGCAAAATAGCTATGAGCTACATTGCATCGCTGCCAGATGCCTTGATTTTCTTGTTTTTAAATTCACTTCTGCTACTGTAAAGGGGGTCAAGTTACGGTACCGGAACACTGTACACTACCAAGCATAAAATCTGCTCTGTCCGATTTATTGTGGGCATTGTTCACATTGACCGGTCAATGTAGGAAATCTAGTGAAATTTTTAAATATTTTCCACATTGACGAATATGGGTGGGCATTGTTCACATTGCCCGGGCATTGCCAACATAGCCCAGATTTTCCACTATGACCGTAACAGATACAAACCAAAATTGTGTAATGTTCTCCATACTTTCATTCGACTAACACCAACACGATTGGATATTCTCCTTACGCCAGTAGAGATAGTTTTCGACCATTTTAAGAATAATTTCCTCTTCTGCAAGTTCCTGCTGTACGGGATGTTCTGCACTCATTCATCATTGGAAAATGTAGCCATATCAAATTAACGTTAAAGAAAGACAAATAATGCAACAAAAGGAAAAACTAATTGCTACAATAAATTAAATACCTAATGCAACAAACGTAGAAGAAGAAACAATTGCTACAATCAATCAAAATTATTACTTGGCCTACCAAGATTTATTATTTTTTTAAGTGAATTGCCTTATTAATATTGACTTTGGGACATAAGTGCATATAAGTCATTTTCGACTTAAAATGGCCTAAGGAATACACCCTTAGGCTATGGATATCCAGTCGCGTGACACCCCTATATAACTGATATACTTTCACGTGAGCACAATTTAACGTTTCCTTCAACCACCCTGTATGAAGATTATTTATAAATTCTGGCTATGGATAACAACTTTTCAGAATAAGTAAAACTTTTTATGAAGAATGATTTTTTCACTGAAAATGCGAAATAAGAAAGTGTGATTATAGTTAGGTTCATCCGGGGACACACTGTATAACGCAAAATATAATTTTTGTTGTCGTAGTTTTCCATACTATATGCCAAATACTTTTCATGACGAATAAGATAAATCAAATTATCAGATTCCTGTTCCTTTTTTGGTGATGTAAATGAATAATTTATCAAATTTGCACTGACAAGTCTGCATATACGTTTAGTTTAATTCTTAATTTTGAAATAATAAATAATAAAAGAAATTACTTATTTTTAACAATGTATATTATTTATTATTCCAGCTCAGAAGTCGATTTTTCCGCAAAATATATATTTCACTGAAAAAGTAATTTTGTTGAAAAATAAAGTGAACGTATTCACATGAGACACAAATGTATTCATTCAAGAATAGTGTACTGTGATATCGGAGATTCCATAATGTGTAATGCCAGACTAAAATTCTGGGACGGACGCGGCACCAGACCACGAGAAAACCAAGATCCAGATAGTGGACTAGAGGTATCCATATTCATGCAAGAGACAACTAGACATATGGGGCGCCCCTAAATGAATAGTGTGCTCTTTCTCGTGGTTTGGTGCTGCGTCCGTCTCAGAATTTTAGTCTGGCATTACACATTATGGAATCTCCGATATCACAGTACACTATTAAAAATATTTCAGCTTTGTTGATATAACTTAATTTTCGCACATTGTGACACACATATATACCGGTTTGGCAATACCTCACCCCCGTCCTAGCGATCTGGCAATTTCACAGATGATTTCCATTTTATTTCAAGACTTTCAATAATATAACACAATTGGCCTTGTTGAAATAACATTATTTTTCCAGTTTTGGCATAACCTAACTTACTCTAACCTAAAGGAATCCACCCACAGCGCGCAGCCAGACCTTCACTCTCTTGACGCCCTTCTAGGGTTTCGCAAGACCAAGACAAGACGAGACTTACACCAGTCTTGGTATTGGTCTTGCATCATCGTGTTGGGCTTGGTCTCGGTCTTGGTCTTGACACCCAAGACCAAGACGAGAACCACATAAGTCTTGGTCTTGGTATTGTTTTTTCTTGGTCTTGTTTGGTTTTTATGAGAGTACGAGAAATTTATGAATTTCAATGTTTCCACACCCACTTAAGGGGAGATAGTTCAAAAATAAGAATTATATTTCATATTTGCATAATTTCATAATTTTTTGTTCACTTGACTCACTACAACTTTTGTATTTAGTTCATGGCTGTACTAAAATTGATATTTTGTGTTAAGATGTAATATAATAAACTTAATTCAAAAACCAAAATAAAAGCTCTAAAAAATTATCCGACATCTGAAATGTACTTACTTCCCATAAAACTTATCTTATTTATTCTAGTACAGATTATAGTATAAGGATATTGTATAGTATGCTCGGTAGGCAGCCCAATTTTGTCACCTCTCGCGCATGACGTACAGTGCGAAACAGAGATTCGCGGGAAACACTTATCCGTGCTGTGCGACCGCAATGATGCCATGGTGTTAGTGTTTTGCTTTTATTTATATTTTAGTTTTTGAACAATAAATACAGTAGACTCCGCCTTTAACGGACCCTGTTATAAAGGACACTCGGCTATAGCGTACTTACCATAGTGGTCCGTTCAAACTCTCATAAGAGGCCTATAGAAAATTTCTTGTTATAACAGACCCTTTTATAACAGACACTTCGGATATAACAGACAAATTTAAGCGCCCCTTACTGGATATCACTGGTTATAACGGACGCGATGACTTGTCTGGACTAGTCCGTAACGCGAATTCGCTGCCGGGGTTAAATTATAATTACCTAGTGGCAGGGCCGTGCAGTGTGCAGTTCTATTTCGGTTTTTAAATCGTGATTATGTATTTACTCATCCATACAATATTCTTGTCTATTTTTGAGAATTGATATTGGGAAGTAATTATTTGGGCGGTTGTTTTAACATCCAGGCAGTTTCATCGGGCAGTTAAAAATTCACGCGGGCGGTATTAAACTTTTTTGGCGGTAATTAATTTAATGTGGCAGTAGAACGTGGCCAGCAATATAAAAGAATTTGGTCGGTTATTTAATCCTACAACGGCAGTTCAAAACTTACTCGAGCGGCAGATTAAATAAATGTCCAGTGCAATTATTATTTGAGCTGAATAATGATTGAATGGGCAGTATAATGTATTAATGGGCAGTTGGATAAATAGTTCGCCAGTTCTCGACCTTTGGCAAAATCGAACGTCATTTCCATTGGAAAAAGCGGCACACTTCCGTTAAAAAGGGCGCAGCTTACGCGACAGTGCACTGTTGGCGGCCAATTGAAAGAGCTTTGCCTATAAATATTAGGTCGTTTCGCTCATTACCTTATCACTGAGTTGCGAGTGCTTGGATCTATTACACTAGCATTGCACCATTAAATTTATTCAACGCACCCTCAACGTTTTCCCATAGAAATGTTTAAAATACTGAACTCAGCCCTTCACAGGTAAAAAAAATATTAATTTTGCTTCATCCCTTTGCGTTTTCTATTGCACCGCATTGCACCACAAAGCATTTTTGTAATGCTGCATCGAATAATGCATCATTTGGATGCTAACGACTGAGACTTACAATGCTCCGCTCGCTTCGCTCCGCTTGACCTTAACCTGACAGACTTTTATATTAAAAAGTGTCAGTCGTTGGCGTTTATATTATTCTTTTCAAATATTATTTACATGAAAATGCGCACCTTTGAAGACAATAACATTATAAACGCTTACAACTGACACTTTTTGTTTGAAAATCTGTCAGGATAAGGTCAAGCGGAGCGAAGCGAAGCGAGCGGAGCGATGGAAGTATCAGTCGTTAGCATTGCATAATTTTTTAATGGTGCAATAAATTTAATTTTTTTCTTAATATCTACATTATTGTTAATTGTTATCTTTTATTTCGCTGCCTAACTTAAATAAATATTATATGTATGTATCATTTAACAGGCCGATCATATTTTGTACTGCGTAAGTATTTATAGAACTGCTTGTCCCACGATTTCTAACAGACCCATTCTGATTTCATGACTGCACACGCGTTACTGCCCCTTTATTCATTTTACTGCCCAATTGAATTTTTACGCATTCAAATATTTATTGAGCTACTCATTTGAATATATGTTACTCCTCGTTTCCACTTTTTTTACTGCTCATATTTTACCACTCAATCTGTTATTGAACATACAATTTGTATTTTCACACTGACCAAAACTGTAATATAGTACCGCCCCTTTAAATAATAGCCACTGATATTTCTGTTAATCTTTTTAGAAGTTTATACAAACATAAATATTTGAGTTAATAAACGTTTTTCTAATCATCTTTATTTTTTCCCAAACAGAATACGTATAAAGGACACCGGTTATAACAGACTCAAACAAGGTTCCCTAGAGAGTCCGTTATAAGCGGAGTCTACTGTATTATAATATCTTTGTAGTTTCCTACTTAATTATTATATTTACTTATTGCCTAAAAAATTGTATTCCTTAAATTTAATTGCAGTTGTTCTAATTATTTGTTTAATAAACTAAAAAATAACAAATTTTAAAATATCAAGACCAAGACTTTTCCAAGACTCTTGCTCCAAGACTCTTAGTCTTGGAGGTTAAGTCTTGGTATTGGTCTTGGATCATTTATGTTAATCTTGGTCTTGGTATTGGTCTCGAATTCAAGACCAAGACAAGACAAGACCAAGAAAAGTCTTGGTCTTGTGCGAAACCCTACGCCCTTCGCCATTAAACTCTTCTGATCGTGAAAATGCCCTTGACAAAATCACATGAGATAACATGCAGCCAGCTCTCCGTCTATTAGCTTTGCAACAGTAAACAAAGGGCAGCAAAAAATAGATAAATAATCATATTCTTTTAACACAGTTGGCGAATTTTTGACATTTAGGAAGAACTTCAAATACATTAGAACGTCATTATTTATTATTTTTCTCTGACTGTTAACTTTGCTCAATGTTTGTAGTTTTAAATGTTAAGTACTTATTACAATAATTTCTTATTATTATCATTGTTAATTATTTTAAGTGCACAAATTCAAAGTATCGAGATCAGATAACGGAAAATCACATCATCTATGGAGGGGGCGGGACTAACGAAAACATAGCAACGTCCGGCACAAACGATTCCCTTTACGAAGTGGAACACCGCCTTTGGAATTTATAGTACGTATCAGAAACAAAATTTCACGGATCACTTGTTCTTATAGTGTAGCAAAGTATTACATGAATATCTCAGCAGCTACTGAATGATAGTGACAAGTAGCGGTTACTACATAATTTCACATTCTGAACAACTTTCCTTAATGATATTTTGCCACATTTATAACAGGTACTTTTTATCTACCGCCAAAATATGCCGACAATATGCTTAAAATTAGTTTCATGTGAAGTAGGGCTTAATCCCTAATGGGGAAAACCGGCAAATTTTGAAAATGATCATATTGAATAGTTTACTACCCAAAACAAATTCCGCAACTTTCGATTTTTACATTCGAGTCTTATTTTCGTCATAATTTAATACGAAACATGCGTCACGCTCGAGACACAATATTTGAATGACGCTGGTGACGTACTTGACCACTGGGCCCGACAGATTAGGTAGGGATTTTCACATGCGCAAACCGATCCGTTTGCACCCTGAGCGCTCGTTTATTTCTCGACTCCTCCCACTTTTTCCAGGGAGACGCGTAAACACCGCGGCGCAACGGATAGGTCTCCTACGCCACAGACAGCGCGCGTTTTAGCCATCCCGGTCATGCTGCTTTCTAAGTTGCAAATTTTTCGTTCAGCACGGCACATAATCAAAATTTTTACGTGGTACGCGATACATATTCTATTTATGCTTGATATTACAGTACTAAAAGTTATAAATTCGATTAAGCGGGTCTTCCCCATTATGGAATTGACATAAAAAAACCTTCTTCCATTATACCTCTTGTTGCTTCAATCTGTGGATACTCTGTATGACACAGTTTGATTTTTTCAACGAAACCTTATTTGGAACAACAACACCTTTTAGTTTCATGCAAACAAGGGGCACGTTTGGGCTCTTTAAGAAAGGTTACCATTGCGACGTCGGTATGATTATCATGCGGTGGCACCTTCACGTAAAGGACTTCGGAATTAGCTTGGTGTGTTGTACAAAGCTTCCCAGGCTTCGGAATCAACGTGGTCACTCCTAAAAAGCACATTTCCGAATAATGCCAAAAGGCAGGGCTTACCATTGAGTCGGCGGTGAGTTACGAAGGACAAGTTAGTGCTGATGGGGCTACTAGTTTAAAAATCTGTCAGTAATATCACTACTTATTTTCAAAATTTACTGTAGATGCAAGAAGACTTTGGAAAACCTATGTAGTTTATGTAAAAAATATTTTATAAAGCCAGTTATATCATCGAACCCTGTCATTTAAATGCATAGTTAATCTATATATTATATAAGCTTAATGGTGCTTTAACCGCACAATATTATATCTTTGTTTATTTCCTAGACTTAAGACACTTAGTTGCTGAGTCTGTAAATTATACAAAACTGTATATTTTCCAATTGTATTTTCTTAGTATAGTTCTACAATCTCCAGCTTGCTCACACGTTTACTCAACTTCGTAAACTTTCGTTATTTCAAGTAAATTGTCTTGAAATAAAATGATGTATTTTTTAAAAATACATATTTCCACCCCGGAAATATAAGTGGCGCAGTCACAACGGATAATCAAAAGTTCACCATAAAATAAAAAATCGTTTTCGGTCGTGTTTGTGTGTTTCAACACTTAGTTTGGTCAAGAACATTAAAAATCGCCAGGGAAGATCCAGCTTCGATCCACCCTCAACTGCAAATCAACGAGGCATCTCAAATCGATTCAACTGTAAATAAGCTGCATCGGGCTAACAAAAAATGAAGAAAATCCTAGTTCTGTAAGTCCTTTTTGTTTTCATTTTTTTATGTGTGATATCATTGTTGAAATAATTGATAAAATAAATACCTAAGCCAAGATACTATTAAAAGTAAAGAAACAAGTAATTCTTTCAACAAGTCAATCATGGCAAATGATTTGAATATAAATAAAATAAAATTTATGTAGGTGCTAAACCCAATTTTAATGGTGATCAAGAAACATTAGGAATTTTTATTTCAGCATGTGAAAGATTTTTACAAACATTTGATTTCCTACTTTGGTGATCAATAGTATATTACAGTACAAGTGGAGAAACTGAAAATTTCGCTCACGCAATATGCCAGATTTGCACACGAGCCGCCAGGCGAGTGTGCAAAGGCAAATAAGTGAGCGAAACGGTTTCTCCACGAGTGCTGTATAACGTTTTGTTCAATCCTGCAACTGAACTAAATATTATTTCAAAAATATTCAAAATTAATAATTCAAATTGGTCTGACAATTGGGCAGGTATACATATAATAACATAGAGAGCGTGTTTCATTATTGTTATGGTTACCGTTACTATAAATAATAAAGAAGCTAGAAGAAGTCAATTTTTGTACGTTTCAGCTAAATTTGTACCTAAAAAATGATTTTACTGAGAAAATATGGAAAAAATTACGATTTCATTTTACCGGAGGGTATTAAAAGAAGCTGATGCCGCTGCATACAATTGCCTCAGAAGCCTAAAGGAAGGTACCTATATGAACGAGCTGACAAAATTCCGCGATTTGATGCATACAAAGAGTTCATCTTATAACTGAAGAAGTGATCTTAGCCTATTTTAATGGATTGGTAGAAAATTACGAGCCATCTTCTTTGCGGTCCACATATTCTATGTTGAAGACAATTTTATTTGTTTTTGAAAAAGTAGATATTACTTATATAGCAAGTAAGTTTCATGGTGCTATATTTTTTAAAAGTATTGGCTTTAACTCTGTAAAAATTTGCATATTACCTAATAGAAATGTTGACAGTAGCTACTTAATATTAAATAAATATCTAATTAATTTTGAATGTATGCCCAAATTTATTAAAACGCACACAAATAAAATTTTTTGACAACAATTGAGCTACTTTATTATTGACAGAAAACATCATAAATTGTCATGTCAATTTGAGTGATTAATTTTGAATATTTTTGTAATTTTATTGAGAAATGGAGTGGGTGAAAGTAATAAGAGTGAACGAAAGTACTTCGCTCACTGCTTTCGCCCACCCGTTGCCAAAGAAACGAAGTGAGTGAACAAAAGTAATGCTTTCTCGCATAGTATCTAAGGGTGAAACAACATGTTTCTACGGCAGGATTGAACAAAGGAACATTAAATGTTTAGTTAGAGATTTAATGAATATTAGATTAGAAAGAAACGAAACACCTTCTACGTTAATGAGAATACAAGATATTCGCAGTTTGATTTTAACAAAGCTTAGAGATTAGAGGAACCAGTAGCGGAAGTGAAATTTTAACTATGTATGGCGAATTATCGTTAGACGCTTAATTAAATGCTTTACCTGAAAAATTGTCAGATAAAATTAGAATTAAGGGTCCTTTAGACCTAAAGTGTGCAATGGACTTCGTAGTAGAGGAAGAAAATGTAAATTATTATAGAGATAGGTAGATCAATGCATTCTGAATTAAGTAGCAATCGAAATTTCAAAAATTTCAAGCGCGTATAGACCAGCTGCTCACACTCAAAATTTTGCTCTAGAGTTTCCAACTGTTAGGCAAATACCTATTCAATCCATCAAACTCAATTTTGGCAAAGACCAATAAATACAAATCAAGGACTGTTCGCAAATAACCAGTTTCAAACAAAGACCATTTTTTAACAATCGAAATCATTGGCAACCAAAACAACACAATTTCGGTTTTCAAAATCAGAATCAGTTTGTGCAACGAAATTTTAACAATCAACGAGCGCAAATACCGTCTATCGTATGTACCAGAACCAATGAACACAAGTTCAGGAAATACAAGAAGATACTCAAATCAACCACCATTGCAAAGTAGACCGCAACCAAAATATACAACCCAGTACGCAAGTTAGACCACAATCACAGTTCCAGTCGCAACAGCAACCACGAAGAACTTTCGTATCCGAAGAACTATTCCACCACGAGACGGAGGAAGAGGAACCAACCTATTCCCGAGAAAATTACGAAGAAGAATATTACCAAGAAACTGAACAACAACCCTGCTTAGTTGAAGATCAAAATCAGGATTTTCACAAGACTCAAGACTTCGAGAACCTAACATAATGGATTTAAATAATGTAAATATAAATAATGTATTATACCTACCTTATATAATAATTCCCAAATTCAATTTAAAATTTTTAATTGACACAGGATCGTCCATAACCTTAATAAATCCTGAAACAGCAAAAGAATTTTATACAAATCATGTAATTGAAGAACCTTTCCAAATTAGAACAGCACATATAACCACTTTACATAAATTAATATATCGCAGAAATACCTTTATTAAAAATTTTCAACACAAAAATGTATAATAAATTTTGTACGTTTAATTTTAACAGTAAATATAATATAGGTATAGGTATAGACTTAGTAAAACGTTTAGAAGTTACCAAAAACAGTTTGTAAAAAACAAAATTTAGTGAAATACCAATTTATTTTGAGAAAAAAAAATAATTCTTGTTGTCATATAAATATTGACGAAAAACAAATCAAATGATTAAAGTTACAGTAAATTCAACTAAAACACGGGCCCGGTTTTTCAAAGAATTCAACACCGGATTAAGTCTGACACCGGCTTCGTTGCTATGCTGCAACCAATCAGAAAGCCGGTGTCATAGCAACGAAGCCGGTGTCAGACTTAATCCGGTGTTAGATTCTTTGAAAAACCGGGCCAAAGTATTATAGAATACACAGAGTTAAAACCAGGAGTGGAAATTCCTTCATCTTTGGTTAACATAAAAAGGCAATTTTGCTTACGTTTCAATTTCAAACATAAACGTAGAAAATGCAGAGATCAATTAAAAGAACCATTGAATATTACTGAAGTCGGTAATTTAGAAACAATTGATATTAATGTTTTAGAGAATGTAGAACAAGAACATGATAGATAAATTACTAAAAGAAAATATGAAACATTTAAGGTTAGATCATATGAACTATGAAGGAAAATGTGAAATATTAGAAAGCTTTGTTTCGAATTTAGAGGTATTTTTCATCACGAAAAATTACCTTTATCATTTACGAGTTAAATTAAACACCGCATTCAAACCACAGACGAAATTCCAATATTTAGGAAACCATATCGTCTACCATATGAAAATCAGAAAGAAGCAGAACGTCAAATAGAAAAAAAAATGCTAGAACAAGGTATATTATCAGACTGTCCAACAGCCCTTGGAGTAGCCCAGTAATTATTGTACCGAATAAATAAGTAAAAAAATTTGTAAGTTAAACGGTTTATTTTAAAGAAACATAATAATGATGCAGATAATGTACTAAAAGCTAAAAAATAATTAGGTAGGTACCAGGTACCAGTCATCACAACACTCTTCTCGTCAATCTAGAGCATTGATCAGACTAAAATAAAATCGTGGGGCGTAGCGTAACCTGAGTAAATATGTAAATGATCGTTCTGCGATGTTGTCTATTGAGAATATGCATCCAAAGCATACCTATAATGATATGAGCGGTTGACTGTAGATAATAGACATTCGACTCGCCCCACGATTTTATTTTAGTCTGATCAATGTTCTAGAATGATGAGGAGAGTGGTGTGATGACTGGTACCTGGTACCTACCTAATTATTTTTTAGCTTTTAGTACATTATCTGCAACATTATTATGTTTCTTTGCAATAAAACCGTTTTTCTACACCTATTTAATTATATGACAATTATTCGGATTTTCTTCGTGAAATATCGTACCCATAATTCACAGTAGTGAATTATGAAATCATAATTCACTGTATTCGGCCAATCAGAAATATACTTTCAATAATCACCGTTTCCCTGATCCAATGGTATATTATATCGACCGCGATCAACTCTTGCTAGAGCTGACAATCGACGCGGGTGACGGCCAAGTATCGCCATATATTATTGTTTACGTTTTCCAACGTATGCACTTCGTTCGAGTAGGTACCAATTAATCCGTACAAACTAACAATTCCAGCACTAAAACTGACAGAATTTACCAATGGAAGGGACGACTCCAAATTATTATTACTAACTGCACAAATTTCAATATATATTCCTAGTAAGTAGTCCATTTATTGAAAAATAAAAGTTAATGTATTATGGTAGTTCCATTAAAGTTATCAAATTTGAGTTTAATTTATTTGTTTAATAGGTGTAGAAAAAGTGTAGTATTATATTCGCGATTATGACCATTATTTACTCAGATGATTTGAGCCACTCGCCTTCGGCTCGTGGGCTCAAACATCATCTTCGTGAATAATGACTGTCATAATCGCTCATATAATAATATACTATTATGAAACAAATAATTACTCCGCGAACTACCAATATATAACGTTTTATTTAAATATTTTACCGGTTTCAGGATTCACAAAGATCCCATCATCAGAAATGTACGAAAAATTGTAAACAAATTATTATGACAGTTGACAAGGAAACTAAAATTGACAAAACAATACAAAGAATAATGATATCCATGAAAAAAGATAACTAGATAACTGAATTTCAGTATTTACCTACGGGGTATAAGAAAAACACAAAGGAAAATCGAATACCTCGTAGCTTGAAGGGAAAAAACAATGAATTTAAAGAAAACCATATTGGAAAAAACAATAAATTCAATTGAAAAAACCTTCAAGTGAAATATCAGAACAGAAAAACTAAATAAAATATCCATGGAATCTTGACAACTGCCAACTGCTAATCTTGTAATAAACTCTGTTTATTTAGTTTTTCTGTTCTGATATTTCACTTGAAGGTTTTTCAATTGAATTTATTTTTAGTTTGTTTTGTACCCATATTGAGGGGATTGAAAAAAAGTAATCTGCCATTTTGTGGTGGCGGACATCTTGGATTTTGCATTTTTCATGGTGCACTGAATTGTAGTAGTTAAGGCCTTTCATTTGATACCCATATTTAGGGGATTGAAAAAAAAGTAATCCGCCATTTTGTGGCGGCGGCCATCTTGGATTTTGAATTTTTCATGGTGTACTGTATTCTACTAGTTAAGCACTTTCATTTGATACCCATATTGAGGGGGTTGAAATTAGGGATTCCAATTTTCGGGATCGGGATTCATTTTCGGGATTTCGGGACTGAAGATTTCAATCCCGGGATCCCGGGATTAATCCCGGGATCTTATGAGATGTTGTAATGTGTTAATATTTACTATTTTTACCAAATTTTTATGTAGTAAATTATAAATATATGATCCAAAAAATTTTTATTCAATAATGTTCAATTCACACTAATAATACCCAAGGAAAGAAACAGGCGACGACCGGCGATCGGGCGTTCGGGCGATGCGAGCATGAATACTAGCATCTACAGATAGGTGTGCAACTGTGATTCCCAATCCCGCGTCGACGTATGTCCTACGGCGTTCGGGTTACGCCGACTGTTCTGTGCAATGAGTGGATATCTGTCTCGCGTGATGACGATCCCCTAGCTGTCCTTTTGGACCTGGCCGATTTTTTGTTCAAAAGAAAAAAGAAATAACAAAAAAGTCTACGGTGAGATGCGAACCCCCAGCGTTGCTATTTGTGGGGAAGGGACACCGACCACTGAGCCACGAAGGAGTGGCGGCAAGAACGTTTACGAAAATAGTATATCAGCAGAAAATACGCCCGTTGCCGTACACATGCTACGCGTGTGCTTTGAGGAATGATAGTTGCACACCTATCTGTAGATGCTTCTAGCATGAATGATGCAATGATGGATGATTCATCCCTCAACAAAAGAATAAAACTTAAATCGTGGAGTGGCGAATTTGCCGAAGCCTCAGGCCGCTTCCCCATAGATGCGCTTCACGTAGCGTGTGTGGCTTCTACACCAATCAGAAACGTAATATTGCCCCCCACCGTACATGCATAATTATCACGCATGGCAGTACGCAAAAGTTAACTCAACTTCAATTTTTGCGTTTCCGTGGCGCGAAAGATAAATGTAAATTTTGTAAATGTCAACTTTCCGATTTTACTATAGCTTTATAAATAGAAAAAAATATGCAATTCTTTTACGCAATATGGCACGTTTCTTTGTTGTTGCGCGTTTTTTTTAACTTTACACATAACGCGCCAATTGATATTAACAAATGAGAGGATACATCCATTTTGCATATTGTTATGTTTTGACGCAAAAATGCTAGGCGTTTGCGCGTCGAATGGGGAAGACGGAACTTATATATCCGTAAAAAGCTGACAAAGACACGTATTACGCGCTACGCAACACGCGTCTATGGGAAAGCGGCCTCATGCCGAAGTCAATTATTATGCAGCTGTCAATAAAAGAATAACAATCAAACATGTTAGATAGACGAATTAAACGCATTTTTAAGTGCAATTTAATAACGAGATTTTTTCGGGATTGGCATACGAAATCCCGGGATCTCGAAAGTATGAAAACGGCCGGGATCCCGGGATCCCGGGATCCCGAGGTCCCGGGATTGGAAACCCTAGTTGAAATCTAATTGAATATCTAATCCGCCATTTTGTGGCGGCGGCCATCTTGGATTTACAGTGATACTGAATATACAAAATTGTATTGTCATCACAACTAAAGGTGTGTACCAAATTTCAGATCAATCGGTCAACAGGAAAGGGGTAAAATTTCAATTGCTAGATTTGACCAAAATAAACAAGGTAAGCTAAATAAAACCGTTTAAAAAAGAAGATGCATCAGGAAAAAGAAAATATAGGATGGTAATAGATTATCGAAAATGGAATGAGAAGAGCATAGATGACAAACATAGCAGATATTTTCGATAAATTAGGTAGGTGTCATTATTTCAGTACGTTAGACCTAGCATCAGGATTCTACCAAATAGAAATGGATGAAAGAGACATCAGTAAAACAGCTTGTAGTACACCACGAGGACATTACGAATATAAAAGAATGTCCTTCGGTTTGAAAAACTCAGCGAGTACGTTTCAGAGAGTAATGGACAACATATTGCGAGGAATATAAAATGAAAAATGCATCGTATACATGGATGACATCATTATTGTGATATTTTAGATTTTTTTTTCAAGAGCATCTAGAAAAGTTAAGAAATGTTTTCGAAGGACTAAGAAAAGCCAACTTCAAAATACAAATGAATAAATCGAATTTTTAAGACAAGAAGTCAATTTTCTAGGACACGTGGTAACACCAAAAGGAGTATTACCCAACTCGCAACCCGGACAAAAATTCAGCAGTAGTAAATTACCCGATTCCAAAAACAGGAAAAGAGATTAAGAGCTTTTTAGGACTCGTCGGATATTATCGCAAATTTATTAAAGATATGGCCCTTATTACGAAACCTCTTACCAAATTGTCTTGAAATAAAATCGTGTATTTTTAAAAATACATATTTCCACCCCGGAAATACTAGGTGTCCCAAAATTAATCATCTCCTTTCATTGGTGTTTATCATTGCAACCAGAAGGACAAAATACAAACTGAATACGGCAAAAAATAGTTTGATTCTTAAAATTTTAAACATTAATTCAAGAATCAATCAGACCCCTAACCACACAAAATTTGAAATACTATATACGTATTTCGGGGTCTGATTGATTCTTGAATTAATTATTTAACGACAGTCTCTAACATCTTAATCCTTGAAGTTTTATACATATAATTTTTAAAAATAACATCTAACAAATGTTCTCTGTTAGAGCGCTGGCAAATGCGAGCCCGTTCTATAGCGTGCTCCATGACTCTTTGTAGCATTTCTTGTGGGATAGTCGCAATTGCTGCCCGAATGTTTTCTTTGACGCCTTTACAAGTAGCTGGTCTATTAAGGAATAACTTCCCTTTTAGATAAACCCATAAAAGGAAATCCGGAGCTGTTAAATCCGGCGAACGCGGCGGCCAGTTTAAATTGTCATTTTTCGATATTATGCGGTTCCGGAAAATTTCCCTTAATATGTTGATGGTTGCTCGAGCAGTGTGCGCTATTGCACCATCCTGTTGATACCAAATTAATGTTCTCTAGGTCTAGTCGAACAAGATCTGACACCAAAAGCTCTTGTAGAGACGATAGTGAGATACCCGTCTCTGCGGAACGCCTTCTTACGGATGTTTCCTGAGCTTCTTGCATATTTTCCTGAACTCGTCAAATATTTTCCAAGGACCGGCCAAATCGGGGTCTTCCTGTATGCCGCTGGTCACTAGTAGTCTCCGATTGAGCAAATCGAGTCTCCAACCTCCGAATAGTTTGAGCAGAAGGCGCATTTAGTAGCACATATTGCCTTCTAAATTCTCTCTGCGTTGCGGTAATTGATAAATTATTTCTGACGCTCATCAATACTATGGCTGCGCGAATTGAAGAAGTGTAACGATCCATAACAAAACTTTTTGAGTTGCACTTCGATAATTTAACAATAAACGTTAAATAAATTATAAAACAAACGCTTTCTAAGCAATCTAAATGAGGTGATGAATTCTGGGACACCTAGGCCCGGTTTTTCAAAGAATCTAACACCGGATTAAGTCTGACGCCGGCTTCGTTGCTTATGATACCGGCTTTCTGATTGGTTTTGAAGTCGGATAAAAATGGAGTATTAAAATGCATAATAAAGACGTGATCGACGAAATAGAGTGTAGAGTGTTATGCAAAATATTTAACATTGTTGTAAACATTGATTTAAAAGGTTATTGTCATTGTACCACATCCTGTCGTGACAGAAATGTAAAATAATATAAAAATATTTTGCGTATACCAACTATTGAATTTAGTAATTTTATGGATATTTATTGATATTAAGCAATTTGCGTTCTTTTGTGCTTGAACAAATAGTCGCCTTGTACATGAGAAGGGTGTGCGGAACCGTACAAATGATCGCATGAACTCAAATGGCAGTGCAATTCTGCAATCCAGCCTGAAATGTGCGATACAAAAACTATGAAACGAATGATCATTTTATGCTGCCCATTCATATCTGTCACATGTTGTATTTTAGCAGGTCGTGTATTTCTCCGATTGTATTGTGAACGCCTGCCATAAACCGATTTAATAATCGACTGATTTGTTGTCTGTCCCCTTCATCACCGCAACGCTTGTTTTTGCACAAAGCGTTGTTAGTGCTTTGCGACCAGTTAATTTTGTGCACTTGCTTACGCTTGGAAATACTGTGTGTAACTGAATAGGCATTTTAGTAGATATTATGTGAATTAATTTAATTTATACAATTAAATTATTATTTGTCATTTAAGTACGACATAAAATTTGTGAGAATATATTGCTTCAAAAATTACGTAATAAAATGAAGTGCAAGTATTTAGTTCAGATATGTTCTGCTGTTTATATCATATTAATTTTACCTAAACCTATTAATTTTTGATAAAATATTAATGCAGAGATGTAAAATAGAAATTCCGTTTTGCGAAACAAAAAAACAAAATACATATCGCCAATACGATGATTATAGTGATTGATGTTTCCGTCCTGAACGAATCCATACAGCAAGCGACGATAAATTGAAGACGGTTTCAAGAAAAACTGACCGCAACAAAGAAGAAAATAAGATGATTCAAAGGAAGCAATCCCAGAAATAGAAATACAGATACAAAATAAAACCCGTTTGCAGAAAGGCACCTATGTGAAAGGAAAATTTGAAAAAAATAGAAAATCAACAAGGACAAACTTTAGAGAACGGAGCAATGAAGAACAGTAGGTCGAAGTTGTGCGATATATGAAGATATTAACAAACCGATCAGTAAAAATACCCATAAATATATTGAAAACCACAACAATCAAGAAATTAAGGCAGTAATAGGAAACGGCAAAAATATGGTAGTCTGAAAATATTCACAGAACAACTAGTGACAGAATGTGTGGTTATGGAAGGGGTAATAAAGAGAGAAACATAATAGCATCACTGAGAGAAAATAGTAGTATCCAGTTAATATGTTTTTCTGATTTTAAATAAACTCGAAATTAAATCTTGAAACATTTATTTAGCCCACGCCCAATATGCCACTGTTGATCTCTCGCACCGAATTGTGACGTCACAATCCAGCATGTATGGAGAACTGGCATCATCGCATTTCTTGTCTGACAGCTCTAAAGTGATTTTTAACGTGGCTGTTACTATAGTGTTCTAACTTCTGATATCTTCATGTTTCACCTTAATTTGAAGTATTCGTAATATTGTAAGTATTAAGTATATACGTTACGTATTATTTACCAATTCAAAGCATTTACTTGACATAATTTTCAAACTGCAGTGTATTTAAGATACGCATGCATCTCTTCTCCTAATACCCACCTTCGCCTGTTGGCAGTTCTGTACAGTACCTTGTTAGAAGCCTATGGGCGATTGTACTTTTTAATAAAATATACATAAATACTTTTACCGTAATCATTGGCATCCCTAACAACCAGCATACTTAACAGTGGTGAATAATTGGTAAATAATTTCGTAGTGCAAGTTTCTGCGAAAATTCGCGTTGTAGTTAATAAAAATTTAGTTTCACGTGTCATGGGTGATTTTGGACATTTGCGAGAATTTTCGCTCAAAACGTCTGACTGGACAGTGTTTAGAGCAAGGTTAGACAGCTATTTCCTAGCAAATAATATTAAAAATGAAGGTGATGACCTAAGTAAACGAAGGGCAATCCTACTCAACGTGTTGGATGAGGACGCTTACAAGCTTATATACGATTTGCTCAGTCCGGAGAAACCTGAAATTAAGACATATGTGCACATGTGCAGTTAGTGGCTGTTTTCTATAAGCATTTTGCACCACAGCAAACTGTTTTCGCGGCCAGATTTAAGTTCTATGCGTCAAAAAGAGAAATCGGCGGGTCGGCGAAAGATTGGGCAGCGCGACTTCGAGGATTAGCTGTTGCATGTCAATTTGGAGCTGAGCTGACGATTCTGTTGAGGGATCGGTTTGTTTTCGCATTTGAAAAGGGCCCAATTCTAGATCGCTTAATGGAGGAAAAAGTTACTACAACATTTGAAGAAATGGTAAATTTAGCGAGTAACAAGAGAAGAGAAGAGAAGAGAAGCTCAAGAAGTCGTCATCAAGCAGGAGTCCCTAATGCATATACGCAGTCGCAGCGGAAAACGAAGAGATTTTAATTTCAATCACGCAGGTCAAACTCAAGTTACTTGCGCTGTTTGCGGAAGGTCAAATCACACAAAAGATAAGACTTCGGTTGCTTAGAGTTGATAGTCTGATGTCCTTAGGTTGGGTCGGGTCGACTCCTTTAGAGGTTGTTTTTTGTTACGTTTTTACATTATCTCTTTTTACAAAAATTCGTTCTTTCAGGTTCCATACAAGTAAAGAGGATGCCGAACGGGTCGATTTCATTTGATAATTTTTTTGTTACAAATTTCAACACAATATTTAACACATGTTCGCAATTCGCGTGCCCGTAATTTTTAGTTTTGCATACAAGTTAGCGTGTATCTTCTAGACGCAGCGTTCTTTTTAACGAAACCAAATTCTCGTGATTAGGGCTGAAAATATTGTTCAAGTTATAATTTCCAGTGTTTTTTGGTTATACAAGAATTGCCGTTATATCTCCATTTAAACTTTTTCGTATATTCTTTTATTTTAGGTGCCTACCTATAGGTACATACAGAGAAAATAATAAATTACACACACAAAACTTTAAACAGTGCTTACTAAGTGAAATCATATGTTAATTTCTCGGTCACAAAATAATGTAGCCTTCTACTTTACCAGCGAATCCGTTACAACATTAATGGTGAAAGCCACTCGAAACTTTATAATTAGGTAATTTTGTTTCTAACTCGTATGCAGAATCTTGTGATATACAATTATCTATGAAGCTGTTTATGCGAATGAAATCCTCTGGTGAGCACCCTGAAAATGGTCTAAGCTTGTTTGCCGCCTTAGTGATGTGACAAATCGTCACCTGGTGACCCGTAGCAGCAGATCCAACCTCAGTCGGTCACCCGAGAGCCGTATAAACCAGCATCTCCCGAATGTAATCATATCAAGCTAACTGTGACTGCCCGAGCGGCTTAATGGATCCATTACTGCGGCCACTGTTCTTATTGCCTCGTGTGAGAGAACAGCCCACCTAACATGCAAATGGGACGACTCCTTTATTAATATATAATAATTCTACTTCCACCGGACACAACCGTAATTAGACAAAAATGGAAGCGACGAGATAAATAATTCTCTGTATAAACGCGAAGGATTGCTTTGATATAGGTAGATATTTTGCGCAATACAACAAAGGAGCAGTTGAAAATAATATGATTTACAATAATACACGCATCCGTAAATAACTTTTAATTATATCTTAGAAATCTGTTGGAATAATTTGAAACGCTGGCCAGTAAAACGTTGTAAGTTGTTATATTCAAAAAAATTTACAGGAGACGCAAAATTGCATTTTACCGTCATAAAACAACAAAATTATGAATAAAGTTGCAAGAGATGTGCTATACGACGTTTTTATATGTAAGAAAGATGCTGCTACTGCACATACTGAAAAGGATTTCATTTATAGCCATTCATATTTCCCGTCTCGTCCTCTAGATCACTATGCAGTTTTCCAGTTGTATGCGCTACTAACACCACGTTATCAAGTTAGAGTAAATAAACTCGTCAGCGGCCGGTCTCGAACCGAGCAAATGAACGTCTTAAATCATTCCTTGTTTTGCTGCGTTGTTGTATATGTTAGGATCAAAGACCGATTTCGGCCAATGGCCGAAAAGAACGACCATAACGCGTTCTGGATATCACCGAATTACCAAAGTCCGATATGTCGCGCTGTGGTCGCTTTAAATACATCAGAACGGGTTCTGGGATTTCTATTATTGCCAGAACGCGTTGTGCACTATAACACAAATGCCAAAATACGGATTTTATGCCTGTATCAAAGCATAGGTCTAAAGCATTCATCACTTTTTAAAGAACGCGTGTCTAATATTGAAACAGAAGAGATGTTGGACACAAAGTCCATAAACGACTAAAGTCAGAAATAAAATTACAGCTAAATTTCGAAATGTGACATTCTAGTTTTTCAAAGGTCCGGTTAGGTTCTGTCGGCTCTGGCCAGGTCAAGTCAGGTCCAGTGATTTCTAGTTAAGTCAGATCTCACACGTTTGCTCTCTGCAATCTTTGGTTTAAATGGTATTCTCGCTTTTACCTTATTTCCCAGAACGTGCCCTAGGTTTTATCAAAAAGTCATTTACTTACTCATATGATTTGACCTACCCAGACGTTACCAGACCCAGCAAAAGTAACGATAAATTTTGGGCTTTTATCGTTTCCGGTCTTTGCGACTAACATCTACTCTCCTGTTTCAAAAGATTGAATAATATAAATAAGGGAGTGACTACTGCTCCAGCCGACGGTCTCGTGAAATTTTGTTTGAACACGGTCCGGCATGCGCATTACAGAATGTCAACACAATTTGCATTTTGGAGGCGTAAAAAAACTAAAGCTGAGAGAACGCACTTTAAACAAAGCCCTTAGTTGCCCTCTCGCACCAGACACACGCATTTTTTGGAAAAAAGATGATGTAAAAACAAGCAAAATATATCAAACCGCTGCGGGGTCAGAACTCGTCTAGCCGTAGGAGAACAAAATGGCAGTTCTGTACGATATCCGCACACCCACCGAGACCGTTAGCGTCACTAGCCGATAACGATATACTTCAACGTCATTTTACCGACATTAAGTAATGCGCATGTCCGACAGTATTGGAATAAAATTTCAGGGGACCGCCGCGCCAGCCGGAGCAGTAGTCACTCCCTATAAATGATATTAAGAGAAGAGTTCTTTAAGAAGTAATGAATCTCTTAGACCTATTCTTTGATACAAACATAAAATCGGTTTTTAGACGTTAGTGTTATAGTACACGACGCGTCCTGAAAATAATCGAAATTCCAGAAAGCGTTCTGACAATCTTTGTAATACCACAATGCGTTATGGGCTATTTAACGCGACCAGAACGTGACTTATCGGACTTTGGCAAATTCACTGATATCCAAAACGCGTTCTGACCGTCTCAGAAGCGAGGAGAACGCTTCTCTGGTATTCGAATATCCCAGCCTTAAGGAACATGCTACTAATTTTAAAAATAAATAAAAAGTACGTAATTTTGTGATACACCGAAACGTTCAATTTATTATTGGGCGTAGATTAAAATGCTCTCATGCAAGATCCTAAGATTGTGTCATATTGTTTCTAAACGTATTCTTCGGGCGTTGCCGCCATAGGATAAGTCAATTTGGTCTTAATCACATCTCCAAAGTTCATTAACGTTCGCAGCTTGCTATATCATTTAGTTTTTCATGAAATTTAGAAGCCCCGTACCAACTAGTGGGTTTTGAACTTGAAATAGGCACTTCTAGATCATTTCTAGAAGTTTTTTGTCACATGTTGACAAAATAGCCATACGTCGGCATGAGTTACGATCAAGATGAATAGCCGCATATTACTCCACGCTATATTATTACAGTACGTAAAACGTTAACACAATAGTTCCGATTATCTCCAATCGGAAATTCACTTATGCTCAGATAATATCATAAAGCTTCATTTATTGACATTACCATAAAGTTTTCTAAGAAAACTACTAATTTTCGTTATCCCTGAATCAGAAGTAGACCGTGCAACCACAGAGGTAGAGGGCGACTCTTTAGTTGCGGAAACCATCACAGTTCCCGACCAACAAGATGCAGACACTCCATCGGCTACACAACTAAACGAACATATCCTGAATATCTTGGGATATAAGTTACAGTAGTTGCCCAGTTTAGGTCCCAAAATTCTCCAAGATATTGCAGAGAGATGGGATGTTATTCTTAAGTAGAGAATTTTGCCAGATTACTGCGAAATACTCTGCTCATGCGAATTGTTCTGTTATGGAAGCCCCAGTTCTTAATTTATAATTGAAATCAGTCAGTGCCGTTAGTGCCATTAACAGAGACCAGCGATTTGTAAACTTTCGACACCAAATTGTTACTTGCCTTGCCGCTCTAAGTACAGCATTATCTTCCTTGGTCGAGAAACGGAAGTGGGAAGAATTACTTATAATAGTACAAATTAGCGGCTCTGGAAAAATTGTTGGCCGACTTGCATTTCGCCGAGTCTAATATTCGGCAATTTTTTGTTACTGAGAGCGTCTACCCCTCAGTAAAATAAGTTGCAACTTATACTCCCATAGACGGCTTTTTGTTCGGAAAAGAATTGGAAGAACCAGTAAAGACGGCAAAAAATTTGGAATGAGCATCAAAAATCCAAGCTGGGATCCAAGACAATAGTGCCCAAGACACTTATCATTGCAAAACCAAAATTGTCTTTAAACAGGAAAAGTCTGCCTCACCAGAGACGATCAACTGATCAGATCTCGAGTTCGGCCAGGTCAGGTCAGGAACTCAGAACGTCGAACTGTAAATGTTATCCATCGAATTACAAAGCCAAACGTTCAACTTACGCCTTTCAACTTCCACGCTACATGTAAGTCGTACAGCCGGTAGATTATGTTTTTTGAATCAGCCTGGCAATCGATCACAACAGTTAGTCATTCTTTCTTGGATTTCAGGGTACAGAATTCAGATACCTTTCTTCCCTATATGATGCTAGAACAACTTTCCATGAAACTCGCTATACTTACTCTATTAATGTTAAATTTCAGGTCACAGAATACAGACCTTTTTCTCATTCGTATTGATAATATTAGACGCAGTTCAGACCTAGATATTCTAGAATTTCGGCACTGCATTAAGTAGAATTCGGTTTTTCCATGAAAATCGTAGGTACTTGTTTATATTGCAAGAGCACTATTAAGCTAGGGACACATTTCTCTGACGTGTTGTGTTGTGTTGTGTTGTGACGCAACGTTGTATGGATCATACAGCATAAATCGCATGTAATTAAACGGGGCGCGTGCACATTACTCTGACGCTACGCGCTGTGTTGTGTTGTGTTGAGTTGTGACGCGACGCGATCCCTTCTTTCCAGATTTTCGTTGCATCGCGACACAACACATCAGAGCGTCAGAGAAGTGTGCACGGGTCATTTCGCTTAAAAAATATGGATGAAGCTGTCTTCATTGAAAAAGTTACAAATTGCGAATGTTTATTCAACGCGAATTCGAAGAATTACCGCAATGAGTGTATGCGGCAAGAGACGTGGGAGGAGATAGGCAGGGAAATGAATTCTACAGGTAAAACAACAGAATTTTTACTTCACTTGTACTTAACATACAGTGTGGAAAAAAGTATAGAAACAGTTCTATAAAAAGTTCCCGGTTAATCGGGGACGAAAACGCTCGGTGTGTACATACTGGAGCTTTTGAGAAATGGGGTAGCACCAGTTTATCAAACGTTGCGTCACAACACGACAGAAACATGTGCACACGGCGAGTCACAACACAACACAACACGACACGACACAACACATCAGAGAAATGTGTTCCCAGCTTTACATTGCATAGAATTAGCGCGTGCGTTAAGAGGTCATTCTGGACAAATTGTTCCTTATCAAAAAAAAAACACGTCCTGCATCCAGTCAAAATCTTAGTCTGTTGGTGAAGAGGATTATGTCTCTTAGTGGGATAAACATAGACAAATTCATTGCTCAAAGCACAATGCATGCATCAACAACCGTAGCATATCGGAATGGATTAAAATATAGATCTACTTTGAAAAATTGCTGGGTGAACGCAGTGTTCTCGGCCTTTGCACTGTCCGCTAGTCGATTGAGGTAGTTCTACAAATATATAATATTTGCATCTATGTATAACTTGGAGATACAAACGAAATTTACAACAACAGAATGTTAATAAGTATTAATAAATTTTCTTGTTTTCACATTGAATTGTTGTTAATAATTTAAATATCTGCATAGTGATTTAGAGGACGGGGCGGGAAATATAATTAAATGATAAAACGAACTTACCTAAGTGATGTTTGATCATAATTATATGACCGCCGAATAGATCACTCCCTCCCTCTTTCCTAACCCTATCTTGCGACAATTGCTTTGAAGTATCATTTAACGTGCATTTGCTCGGCCTGGGCCGGTTCGAGACCGGCCGCTGACCAGTTTTTTACTCTAACTTGATAACGTGGTGATAGCAGCGCATAAATAGGGAAACTGCATAGTAAGTTCGTTTGATCATTTAATGTTCAAAGAGTTTCGTTCAATACCGTTGTAAGATGTGAGTAGTTACAACGACCAAATTTATTATTTGCATAATATGGTAGAGTTATATTTTAGTTTAAACAATAAAACAGATTATTTATTTTAGAAGATTCAATTTTGTTGTTAGACAGTTAGACACAGACTTAAAATAAATTTACATTCATAATGGAATCATACCTTCGTTAAATAAACATAAATTCACATTTTTGCTATTATTGTCGAAAAGAATAAAATTCTGTCGATCAAAGACATGATAGACATGCACTTGATGTACGATTTGGCACATTGCAAGTAAGACGACTTACGCAGATCATTTAGATGTCGTTTACCAAATGACAAACGTGGCCTCCACGATTGTCTAATCTAAACCCTCTGAATTTTTACGAATGGAGCCATTAAAATCTATGGTGTATTCTACTTAGTTCATGATATTGGCGATCTTCGACAGAGAGTGGAAGACGGCTACTAGCGAATTCGGAATAGGGTTTCGCAATACCAAGACAAGACGAGACTTACACCAGTCTTGGTATTGGTCTTGCATCCTCGTGTTGGGCTTGGTCTCGGTCTCGGTCTTGAAACCCAAGACCAAGACGAGAACCACATAAGTCTTGGCCTTGGTATTGTTTTTTCTTGGTCTTGTTTGGTTTTTATGAGAGTACGATACATTTATGAATTTCAATGTTTCCACACCCACTGAATGGGGGATAGTTCAAAAATAAGAAGTCCCATTTCATATTTGCATACCTAATTTCAGAAATTTTTGTTCGGAAAATAATGATTCAATAAGTAGTACAGTTGACTGAATGCAACTTTTGTATTTAGTTCATGGCTCTACTAAAATTGGTACATATTTTGTGTTAAGATGTAATACAATAAACTTAATTTAAAAACCAAAATGAAAGCTGTAAAAAGTTATCCGGCATCTGAAATGTACTTACTTCTCATAAAATTTATTTTATTTATTCTAGTACAGATTATAGTACAAGGATGTACAGTGTGATCATTTAAAAACCAGCCACCTCAAATATCTAAGAAACTAATAGAATTATGAAAAAACGCCGAGACACGTAAATTTATGACGCAAGGAGGACAGATTTTGATGTATAGTTGATGTCTGTAAAACCTACCCCCTACCCCCCAGTCACCCTCACTTTAAAGTCTCAAATTGCATCATATCGCTTGTGATATCTCATTTTAAAGGAAATCGAATGAGGAATACAGCAGCGATATTTATTTTTTAATTATTCCTTATTTTGAGCTTTAAAAACTAGTTTTTTCCAATTTTGTGAAATTCGTCGAATTTCATACAATTATACAGCTATTTATTAATAAATACGAGTATATGCCAGAAATTTCATAAAATTGGAAAAAAATTTAAAACTTGGACTGGCACAAATCAAAGAATTTTTAAAAACTAAAATAAGGTCGTTTCAACCTTTCAGTAAATAAGAAAAATAATGGGTTAAATTTGATACAAAATAAGAGTTAAACCTTGTAGATATCAGATAATAAACATTTCATACAAAAAAGAAGCTTTGGAATTTAAAATACGAAAATATAACTTTTAGAATAATTTAAGGAAAATCTATCTTAGATGCTCAAAATGGGCTCAGTTATTTGCAAAACAATAATAAAGCCTATATTCTCGAATTGCCTTCTTACATTCAGGAATGTTTAGGAGGGAATATTTCGGCATGTTTCTGATATTGTGCGCCTCAAATTAATTGAATTTTATGTGGGTTTGACACACTGCTGATTTAAAATAGCCCCAAAAGAGAAAATCTAGCAGGCTGAGATAAGGAGTAATTAAAAAATAAACATCACTGCTGTATTCCTCATTCGATTTCCTTTAAAATGAGGCGTCACAAGTAATAAGATAATTTAAGATTTTAAAGTGAGGGTGGCTGGAGGTTGGGGGGTTGGTTTCACCAACGTCAACTATACGTCAAAATTTGTCCCCCTCGATTCCTAGATTTACGTGTCTCGGCGATTTGACGTATTTTTCAATAAACTAAAAAATAACTGTCAAACATGTTCTAAAATATCAAGACCAAGATTTTCCCAAGACTCTTGCTCCAAGACTCTTAGTCTTGGAGGTTAAGTCTTGGTATTGGTCTTGGATCATTTATGTTAGTCTTGGTCTTGGTCTTGGTCTAGAATTCAAGACCAAGACAAGACAAGACCAAGACTTTTCTTGGTCTTGTGCGAAACCCTAATTCGGAATACACCATAAATATTTGACGGGACGGGACGGGACGGGAAGAGGCGAGACGAGAAGAGGCGAGGAGAAACAAGACAACACAAGATAAGACAAGGCAAGGCAAGAAATTATAGCAGTCTTGTTTTTATCTTGTCTTGACTAATTTTTAGCTCGATTTCAACGCAAGACAAGATGGGCCCATCTCGTCTTGTCTTGTCTTGCGGCAACACATAGTAGATGACAGTACGTGAGTTTAAAGGTATAAACGTCCATGAAAATGGTAGTAGGCGAACAAGGAATATGATTGAAATTTGCCACTCGGAAGTTGTTATAAACTAAAACAACCTGTGGTAAACTATGTATTAAAAACCGACCCGGATTTGCTCAAACAACTACTACTCGGGCAAATGCTTCGAGAGACATTTAACTAGAACGAAGGCGTGCACTGAACGGTGACAAAACTTCAGGAAACCACCTACAACAACAGGTCACAGTTAATGAGATGGCGATGTGACCCTATCATATACAAAAGCAGTATAGCCTTGCTAGAGCTAGAGCTTATCGATGCTGCCCGCTCGTCCTTTTAAAATTAAATGTTGGTTTGTTTGCAAACAGCTGCGCCGTACTGATGAGCTCTAACAAGAATGAAATCATGACATGCGGTTGCTGTGTGTGAACACATCAAATCATTTCTATTTCTTCCATTATTATCTATGCACCAGCAGGGCTTTACTACTCTTGTGTACGCTAGGGGCACGTCGAAATCTTTTTATACCTACGACATGTTGTAAGTGGTTTCCTGAAGTTTTGTAACCGTTTAGTACACGCTTCGTCAAAGATTTGCTCTGAAGTTCAATGCCTGTTTGAGTATTTGCCCGAGGAGTAGATGTTTGAGCAAGTTCGGGTCGATTTTTAATTTTGTTCTTCGACATTGAATAGTAATGTCTCAGAGTTGACGCTCGCTTATCGATGCTGTCCGGTCGTCTTTTTAAGATTAGATGCTGATTTGGTAATTTGGTTCGTTTGCACCAGGTTCGCCGTACTGATGAGCTCCTACAAGACTGAAATCATGATATGTGGCTGCGATATGCGAACAAACAAAATCGTTTCTATTTCTTCCTCTATTTAATAATTAAATACTTACACCTGGCTCGTTTACGAATTATTACTTTTAGAAGCATAAGATAAAAACCAAAAATATAGACTTTTAGCTGATATTTAAATGCATTATAACATAATGCGCTTAATAAGCACATTACGCCATTGCGAGTGATTCTCCCTCTCCTCTCGATCGGAGATAGGTAACGATAATAGGTATACGAGAACTGCAGAAAAGGGTACCTTATATATTTTAGTATAAAGGCACGTATCCGCCAGCGCCCGGGCATAACTCGCGATCCCCCAACTTTAAAATCGCGAACAGCTCGCGTAACACTTCGAAGTTTATCTTGCTCATTTCGAGCTCGACAAAATTTCTTCAAAAGATATGTTCGCTGGACCTCAGTTTGTTGTAGACGGTTGAAGTGTTCGCGTTTCTATGTAGACGTCAACCTGTAACTTCTGGGAAACTGTTTGCAAATTGTATGCGAGCTGATCGTGTACAGTGCTTGCAACTGTGTACGAACTGCTCGCGATATGTTTGCCGTCGGATACCAATAGATTTGTCGAATGTACAGCACAATCTTGATATCTATAATAAATTATACTTGGTGTAGAAAATTTTTCGTGTTACCTATGCACAAAAGAGTAAATGTGAAGTTCACAGCGATTTGAATGTAAAAATTCCGAGGCCACGCTTTCAGTTGGATTTATTGCCATAAGTATCCGCTTCGCGGTGCAGTCTTTTTGAACAACCAAGGAGTAATAAATCATTTTTCTTGGAAATTTAAAATATTAAAATACTAGTATTAAAGACATATCTAGCGGAAACAAAAAATAAAAGAAGAAAATATTAACTACATATCTAGCTGTTTAAAACTGGAGGCTGACTTACAAAAATGTAGCAGTTATGGAAGAGAGCGAATAAAAATTGTGTGTATTTTATTTTTTAATTCAGGGCATAAGGTTATACAATTATATTGTTGCCTACCAATCTGGCCACATTTTTGCCAAACTTGATCCCTTTGTAAACATCTGCGATATTTTTTAGGTGAACCTGCCGGCCCAATAATTCATCAAACAATACAGTTAATCAAGAGTTATCTAGGATCATTATATGCATCAACCAAGTATTCTACAGCCTGCCACTTAGTTATGTTGGTACTATGATACCACACCCTGCGTAAATAATTACAATGATAATAGCTGAATAAAAAGTATATGTCAAACAAGCTGTGGGGGCACTCCCTTAAACATCGGACACTCTCAACTGTCAGAGGGAGGCTGATAAATCTGTTTGTGGTGGTGGCCATCTCGAGAAGACGTGGCAGGTTGTTAGCGAGGCGAGGGTAAGCCAGAATTGGGGTTGCTTCTCTGCATACGTAAAAAATACAACCTAGTCTATGTTATAGTACTTTGAATGTAGGCAACAGAGGGGTGAGTAAAATGACCAAATGTAGGGAAAGGGAGACTTCAACGTGACATATGGACTCTCAGCATTATACTAGCTCTTTCCTGCTGCATTCATTCTCCTTTGCTTCAGCACATATGTGCTCTTATTGCATCAAAATACGATTAATAGCGTATTGTGGTATTTAGAAACAGTAGCACGACTGTAACCGAGTTCCTACTATTAATCAACTTCGCTAATGAGGCACACCGTGAAATAATAATAATTATTAATAACATTATTAACAATAATTATAATCGACTTTGTTTCTAAAGACATACAAAATATAAACCCGTAATCTTTTATTATAAACGGAATTGTATGGAGATGAGGTTTAGTTCAAGAACTATTCTACCACCTAACCTCTCCAAAACTGAATAAAATTAAAAATAATTAAGTACCCACTTACAGTATGTCCCCCGGATGGGTTTACAACGAAGGTTACAAAGAGGGGAAAAATTATTATTTTTATTTTCTCAAAAAAATCAGCATAAAAACCCCTCTTCGTTCTTAAACTCCCACTCCACCTATTACTTTTTATCTAAGTATTTCAGGAAATATTTTATTAATTTTGTGTTTTTCGAATTCATTACTGTTTGGTATCGGTAAGGAATGCTGTCGTCAAGTCATTAAAAAATTTTCAGGTAAATTTTTTAGATAAGTCCGGAAATTAGCAAAAAATCTTTTTAGAAATTGGTTTTGTTCAAATTTAAAAAAGAAACAAACGGAGTCATAACGAGGATGACTGTGTCTATTTAATATAAATGATGATACACTATTTGAATATTGAAACATTGAAAGTATTTTATTGAATTTAACAATATTTTAATAAAACAAACAAAAGTTTTCTAAGTACAAAAAATGTATAAAAATTGATAACAAATTTCCTATACCAATTGGATAAAAAAATTGTATGTGCTATGGGAGTTTGAGGACAAGCAGGGTTTTTTACAAAGAGTGATTTTTTGAGAAGGCGGAAATAATTCTTTTTGAACTCACCGCTCTCAAAATGACATTTCGCGAACCCGACAGACAAACTCAAACATAGTGTTCGCGCACTAGTGCGCGAAATCTAGCAAAAAGCACTGGCCCTTTCAGGCTTTCTAGAAATAATTTGACTTGATAGTATTAAAGTTTGGTTAACAAAACGCCATTTCTCCAATTTGGATGTTGAAAATAGTGAAAGAATAAATAAATCGCTATTAATTCGATTGACACTTTGACAACTCAATTCAATAAATTAAACCAAATGTCATTTTCTACAATTGTCAAATGGAAATCTGTCAATGTAACCATGTTTGAGCAGGTTCTTCAATAAGTGTGAACTCTTTGCTGTCAAGTTGTCAATATAGGTTTCGTAGGAGCAGTAATACATCTTCGGCTTTAGTGTAAGTTACCGATGACATTATTGCTTCTTCTGACCGGCATCAGGTGAGCGTGTTTATCTTACTGGACTTTTCTAAGGCGTTTGATACTATTAACCACACGTTGCTATGTTCCGAGTTCAAATATAATGGTTTCTCTGAGCCCACTGTTGGTTTTGTGTCTTCATATAATTGCAATAGAAAGTCAGCGTAACAGTGGATGGCAGGTTTTCGGATTTTCAGACTATTGTAAGTAGAGTGCCTCAAGGCTCTGTATTGGGCTCTTTACTTTTTGTAATCTACGCATCTGATTTACTAATATCGCTCAAATACTGTAATATAACAGCTTATGCAAACGATACCCAGATATATTGCAGCTTTCCTATGCAAGATTGGTTGCTCAATCCCAAATAAACTGTGGCGGTGGTATTTGGAACTCGGAAAGAATTGATTGCCGAACATTTTAATATTAAAATAAATTGATAGAAATTTGGGATTGATATTTGACAACGACTTAAGTTCTGGGGAAGAACTACAATGCCATGAAAATGTTGTATCAGGGTCGCACTATCCTTACAAAAAATTAAAAAAATGTTCTCGGAATCACTTGTTTTGCCTTTGTTTAATTATTGCGATTTTCTCCTGCATTGGTAGAATACAAAAGGAACAAAATTATTGCTGTAGGTTTATATTGTGTTTACGCCAATTTGATCACATCACTCACGGGTTTAGAGAACTGGGCTGGTTCAACATGTTTAATCGAAGAAAATTGCTCTTAGGTGTTTTCTTACAGAATGTTCTTGCATTTGCGCAATTAGTTTCTTTGCTTACTGCACTGCAAATACAGCGGGTGTGGGTTCAATCCCTATCACCCTCAGTCATTGCGTCTGACGCCTATGTAGTGTGTGGGACTAGCAATTTGTTCGGCCCGAGATCTGTGCTGCAGGGATTGGCGTTTCTTTTTTATTGTGTAATAGACATATGGTGTGCCAGTGCGCATGTTTCGGTCTACTTTTGACAGTTTTGCGGTCTACTTATGACGTTTGATAAAGTCCCACCCATATTAACTCCGGTATAAATCGGTCGATAAGGAACACTTTCTTGTACGCTTCTTTCCGACGCGCTAGTGTTGTTTTTCACTGTCGCCCATATTAACTCCGGTAAATCGGTCGTTAAGGAACTCTTCCTTGTACGCTTCTTTCCTGGTGTTTTAAAGATTGCTTTACCGTTATTTTCCGCCGCTCTAGTGTTACCTTCTGTCTATTGAACTATTAGTTCAATAGAGCTATTAGTTCAATAGACAGAAAAGGCAGCCAAATATTTTATAATACATATAGCCAATAAGCCAATAATAGTACTTAATAAAGTTTAGTTTAATACCGACTGCAGAACGCATCTTATAAAGTTAGAGTTAATACTTAGTACTTTACAGGCTATGTTCTGAATAAAAAAATGACATTTAAGAAAAAATCATTTCATTATCAACAATAAACCTTTTTATTGCAAGTATTACATATCTTTATTGTAAAGTTTTTTACTCGTAGTATCTAGGAAAATAATATCCTGTATAATGATCTTGTACCCACAACTTTATTTTTTATATTCTGTATTATCAAATATAATACAGGTATGTTTTTATGAACCTGCTCGAACTGGAGGGCTTTCTATACCACTCGGATCTGAGAATGTTATCATGACCTCTGTGTATGAGAGTGTCTAGGAAAGGAACAGCGGAGTTGGTTTCATGTTCAACTGTAAATTGTATCCTGCTGTGGAAAGAAATTAAACCATCCAATATGAAATTCACCTTATCAACAGGAAGAGATACGAAGATATCATTAACGTATTCTTTTTACATCAATGTTTCTTCTTCTATTTGGTCTCTACAGTACAATTATTCGCTCATACCATAGGCCATGGGTCTCCTCTCCTTGTTAATCCTGCTGTTTCCTCTCCCTTTCGTTTATATTCCCGTCCTGAATTACCTACTGGCAGGTTAGAATGAATTAAATTGTCCAGAGTCTTGTGAGAAAGACTTCTTTAAGAATTCTTAAAATGGTGACGCCTGAAGTTACAAATTACCTAAGCAGAAAGCGTGTTTTTGGCTTACTTCGCTGAAAGACCAAAGACTTATAAGCCTTCCGGTTTTTGGTCACATTATTTGATGATAAAAACAAATCTGGCTATTAACAAAAATATTAAAATCAACAAATTTCTAAAATCGGTTGCATTCTTTAAAAGAAGTTTCGATGGTTTTAAGCCCAAAAAGTCTAAAATTCTTTCCAGAGAAGAAATAATCGAGTTTATTAGAGAAGCATCTGATGAAACATAATGGTCAACAATAATTTGGTTATAATTAAATTTGCGTTGTCCAATGCCCGTTTTCTTTCAATGCGTAGTTTTAATTCTGGGCATAGCAGGAGCATGGCGCAGATAAAAATTGTGTAGAAGATGTAGGATCTGCTTTAGAAATAAAAATAATAGAATCAAAAACAAAGATTGAAAGAAAATTTCACGTAGTGAATGATGAAGCAAATTCTGTTAATTTTTTAGAGATCTTTAGAAAATATGCCAGTTTACGTCCTACCCATGCCAACAATCCACGTTTCTTCTTAACTTATAAAAATGGAATGTGTCTAGCACAAGTAGTTAGTAAAAATTCATTTAAAGTATATTTCCTGCAAAAATTGCTTAGTTAAGATAAGTTTTTCAACTGGCTGCTAGTGAACGTCTTCTTCCTTTTCGGTTTGTTTCATTTTTAACCTTAACTGCCAAAGCAAATACTTTTTAAACTAAAAGTTACAATTTATTGTAATAAATGCGAATCATTCGTGTTATTAACAGCTTCATTTTATCTCTGGTGATTAGTGTACATTACCATAACAATAATAACCGAGCAGTTGGCATAAAATCTATAGGGTCGAATGCCTTTTTTGACGTCAGCAACTACCATCGCGTCAACTGTCAAGATTAGCGATCTTGATTTAGTTAGGTATAGGGTTACCACCGCGGAATCCGGTCATATTGCAACAAGGGAAGCTTTTGTGTATGGCCACAATAACTATTTCGGTGATACATAATTTTCATTAGCTTAAATTATTATAATAAAATAAGTAAAATATAATCTCCATAATTTTTACCCATGTGACATGGTTTCACAGGGATAAAATGGTTTGCATTCCGGAATTAATAGATTCTGCTGAGGACAGCACCTTACTAGGTTTATTTATTTTGAATCTGTTTGCACTTAATTTATTTCCAACTATCAGGGATGAATTGAAAATAAACCATCCGCGAAACTTTCGTCGCAGAACATAAATTTTACAATGAATTTCATTGTAGTATTGTAATTTAGAAGGGTCGAGAGACCACGGTTTGGCGCTGCGAGGGTGAAAGAAACAAACATATGATGCTCGTAGCCGCATGAAGGCACACTATCACGACTAAACTATGCCAGATGCACACTGACAGAAGTATACTCTTACTCTTTAACAATATTATCATATATGGATAGCTGTTTCGTAGTATGCCAACATTGTTATTGAGTAAATATTTAAACCATTGCATTGGTTTTACTCTCTAGAATTAACATATTTCGGTAGATATTTTAATCAACTTAATTTTATAATTTGTGCACAGTAATTTGTTGTGGAAACTCTACGTACGTATCAAATAACTACTTTTATGTTTCAATGACGCAAAAGTTGGAAATTTTGGGAATTTTTGTTCACTGCCATCAATGCCGATGTAATTAATGCCTGCAATGCTAAAGGAGTGGTGTGACATCCACTGCCGAGCCAATGCCGCTTCACTTTTAGACACAGCTGTCAACAATTGTAAACTTGGTAAAACTTACTATGTATAACATCAATAATGTGGTGCTACACAAGGGAATTCCGAAAATTCGGTTGTTATAACGTCGCAAATTGAAACAATCAATTTAATGAACATAAAACATTAATTTAGCTCCAGCTTGTAGCAAAAACTGCAATAATCTAAGCGTAATGCACAAATCACAAAATAAATGATGCTACCAAGCTGAATGTACTGCACAAAGTGCAGGGAAGAAGCATCTTTTTCCCCACGAAAAAAGGCCAAGAGAAATCTCACATTGAGGATAGAAAATTATTAAGATCAATAGAGCGGAAATACTGGTTGCCTAGTGATGGGACTTTGGAAAATTGTAAAATTTCTGTAAAATAAAATGAACCCGTAACAAAGTTCTATCTTCTATTAATATAGAATAATAGTTATTTAAGATACAAGTATCATAACAGTTCATATTACGATACAAGACGGGAAAATCATCAAACGAGGCCGAAGGGCGAATTTGATAACCCATGGTGTATCATGGTGTAGGTATCACAATATGAACGTAGGATAAGAGTAACTTCTGCGAATGAGAACATCGAGATAGCTACAATGTGGCTGTGGCTGTGGCTGTTCCTTCAACATTTGTTGAGTTAATAAATATATCAAATTGCGCAAATTTTGTAATTAACGTTTACAGGTAGATAAGTTTCATTAGTTTATTTGATTTTAGTATTAGTTTGCTGTTCAATTCACTTCACAAAATACGTGCGCTAAAGAATGTTTATTTGGCATTCCTTGGCGCATAAGAGTGCTAAAGTATGTCATTAGAACTTTCAAATGAATGTCATAATAGTTAGGTATTTACAATATAAATGGGATAGAATAGAATAGAATAGAATAGGCTTTATTTCCCAAAGGTAATACGAAAAAAATATACATACAACAAAACAAAAGTGAATTTACAATATGCACATGAGTATTACACAGAAGTGCTTCATAAAGAAGCCTTAAGGAAAAATAAGATTCGAGGCGAAGAAGTGCGAGACAAGTTCCAAATAATTATTGGGGGTTTCTTTGAAATGTAAATTGAAAATATTCATTTAGGGTATAAAATGGATTATCTTGTAATAAGGCTTTTATTAACGTACCCATCTCATAAGTACCTACGATAATAGAGCGTTATCACACGTATATCGTACAAATTTTCTACGCCCCTAAAAAGTGAAAATAAACGGTAAATATAATTTGACATTTGTCATGACTTATAGAGAAAATCAGAACATTGAAACTGGCGACACATCGAGATGTAAAAATTGACATACAAGTACCTATTAATATATTTTTTCTACACCTATTTAATTAAATGACAATTATTAGCATTTTCTTTGTGAAATATCGTACCTATAATTCACTGCAGTGAATTATGGATTCATAATTCACGGTAGTCGGCCAATCACAAATATAGATTCAATAATCACTGTTTCGCTGCTCCAATGATATTTTATATCGACCGCGATCAACTCTTGCTGCAGCTGACAATCGACTCGGGTGACAGCCAAGTGTATCGCAATATTACTGTTTACGTTTTCCAACGTATATGCACTTCGTTCGCGTAGGTACCGATTAATCCGTGCAAACTAACAATTCGACCACTAAAACTGACAGAATTTAACAATGGAAGAGACAACTGCAAATTTATATATTACTAACTGCACAAATTTCAATATATATTCCTAGTAAGTAGTTCATTTATTGAAAAATAAAAATTAATGTATAATGATAGTGTTCTATTAAAGTTGTCAAATTTGAGTCTAATTTATTTGTTTAATAGGTGTAGAAAAAGTATAGTATTATATTCGCGATTATGACTATTATTCAGTCAGATGATTTGAACCACTCGCCTTCGGCTCGTGGGCTCAAACATCATCTTCGTGAATAATGGCTGTCATAATCGCTCATATAATAATATACTATTAGCTTACAACTTTTTTCGATTTGTACCGCATTATTTGTTTACATTTTCTCCGCTTTGAATTTGTTTTTGTATTATTCATTTTCGTTTGTGTTCTAAAGTTCGTACTGTTATTGTTTCTTTTTTTGTTTTTGAATTTGTGTTACATATTTGTAATTAATTTTGAAAATATTCTCTAACGAAGAAAAACGAAATATGATTAAACTCTATTATTCGTTGAAACAGAATAAGCAAATAGCTTTACAACAATAATTCCTATTAGGTTACTTTGTTTCCATAGTAACTATTACATGAATCCTATTAAATTATGGGTAATGAGAAAGCGAATATAAAAATTGATAAATTTTAAAAAAATCTGGCAAACAAGTTAAAAGGACAATGTGAGGAAGATGGTTGTATTCAGGAAAAAAACGCGGATTAGCTCACTTGTCACTCAGATATGGCGTCTATAAGAGAAAATGAAGTTGGCCTTAAAAAAAACGAATCGATGTAGCCAATGGGTGATAATGCTATCAAATAGAGAATAAAAAGTGGCAATGTAAAAGTTTTTACAGAATGAAGATACAAGGTCAAACAAAAAAGTTACAGCCAAAAACGAAAACCCAATTTTTCCGGTTTTTTTTTCAGTTTTCAGAAGAACGATTCAGAATATTTCGATTTTCTTTTGTGGATATTAGCCAGCATAATATTTGGCAACTTTGCCGATTTTAAACATATGGTCTAGCTGTTAAAATAACAGAGATCCCCATGTTGCACACCGAATTTCAGACATCATGTACCTATACAGGTTGCTACAAAAAAGTAGGTCAAGCCTTTAAGCACAGTTTACCTGGCCGAAAATAATGGGATTTTCCTTATGCCATTTTTCATTTAACCTTCTCTCTTTCAAGCTACAGGATGTTAAAGTTAAAATTTAAAAAACTATTTTTATTAATAACTCCTTTGTTTTTTGCGATATTCCGTTGAAATATTGTACAACATTTTTTCATATACAGGCACAATGTTTGAGTAATTTTGATCAAAGAAAATCGATGCGCAAACGGAGGAAAGAGGGTGGTTGTAATACCCATTGACACCCCAACTTTTCCCTGAGCACGTGTATGGTTCAAAGGTATTGTTTTTTATACCAAGCGTTCATTTCTTTTATTTTTTTCTCTCTTGTAAAATTTTGATTTAGGGCTTGGTGTATAAGATATTGCAACTCATTTAACTATGTGTTGTTGATCCTCTCGCTGTTTAAGTCCTTCCAATTTTTCTTAGGTGACGAACTAAGCTACTCGAGAAAAATGACCTTCGATGGATATGTTCCTGCATAACGTCTATCAGTCAAATTAGCATTGGAAAGAAAGACAGGTAGGTGTTAAGATGTCAAAGTAATTATTAATAAAAAAGGGACCATCCAAGGGCATTTTTCTTAAGATTAGACGTTATGCAGGAATAAATCCATCCAAGAACATTTTTTTCGAACTTAGTTCGTCACCTAAGAAAAATTGAGAGATTTAAACAGCGAGCGGATCAAGAACACATAGTCAAATGAGTTGCAATATCTCGTAAACCAAGCACTAAATCAAAATTGCACAATAGAGAAAAAATAAAAGAAATGAACGCTTGGTATAAAAAAAGCAATACCTTTGAACCATAGACGTGCTCAGGGAAAAGTTGGGGGTCCAAAGGAATATCATAAAAAACAAAGGAGTTATTAATAAAAATAGTTTTTTTAATGTTAACTTTAACACCATGTATCTTGAAAGAGAGAAGCCTAAATGGCATAAGGAAAGTCCTATTATTTTCGGCCAGATAATCTGTGGTTAACGGCTTAACCTACTTTTTTGTAACACCCTGCATAATATAGGTACAGGTGTCCGATTTAAAAATTACTGTTTGTGTGAATAGCTAGAAAATGGGATGTTTATATGTTTTTTGTTTTCGTCATTTCATTGATTATAATATTATCCATTTAAACGATGTCATACATTCAATTAGGTATGGTGCACAATGGGGCCCACTTAATTTTGGATATCCTGTATATTATGCTGCAGTCGTAAGTAGAATAAAACTGCCATTTATGTTTCTTCTATTGTGTCATCTGTTAGTAAGTGAACAATGTTGACTATAAGAGAGCGAGAATAGTATACGAACAGGTATGTTACACCTAAAACACATTTAGATAGCTATGAATTCTTAATGAGTTAACCCCACACGCCAAAAGACAGTGACACTAAATAAACTCGACACGTGTTTCGCTGACAACGTCAGCATCCTCAGGAGTTGAAGATTAATTTAAATCTAAACCTACGCTACATGCTATAAATACATACCCCCACTACTGAAGTAAAATGGATCTATAAATCTATAGGGTTTATTAGAACTTTTAGAACACAAGGGCAATAAAGTTGGTTTCTTAGAATTGAGGGGTAAGTATTTATGGTTTGTCTTAATTCAGAATTAATACTGGTCATAAATACTTACCCCTATAGGTTTATCGATTCAATTTACTTCAGTAGTGGGGTATATATTTATAGCATGTAGCCTAAGTTAATCTTCAACTCCTGAGGATGCTGACGTTGTCAACGAATCACGTGTCGAGTATAATTACTGTGTCACTGTCTTTTGGCGTGTGGGGTTAACTTATTAATAATTCTTAGTGAATTTGCGTCAAAGTTCTTGATTCAACCACTGTGTTACATTTAATTAGGTTTAAGAAACAGAAGAGTTTAGCCTGATAGTTTACAACAAGTATGAGGAGTTAAAGATGCGGAAGCGTTTAATCCTAAGTGGTAATCATTCATAAAAAACACAAAGCTAATTCACTGTGCACATTTTGTTTTCAGACCGTTACTAAATTTGGTTAATCATGTAACCAGTTAAAATACTTGCCATGCCACTTGTCCACATCAAACAAAATAAAATAATGGATATAATTCGGTTACTATATTAACAAGAGCCGCAATTACATAGTTCACTGTATAGACAGGAATAAACGCGATTATATCAAACGTACACAATACTAAATAATTATCAGGGTTGCGTGTATCAAAATCCCAGTAGACAAATTAGCGGCCCAACGTAGATGTCCATAAAGTGAAGCTTCTATTACACAGGCCGGTTATTTACTGTTCGGCCTGCTAAAATTAAATAGGTAATATAGGTACCAACATATTTTTAGGACGCGAAATTAAATTTATTACTTTTACATAATGCATAATACATATATATTTTAGTTTGCTGAAATTCTGGCATTAATAAATAGTTAGGTATTTATGATATTAGGGCTAAAAGTTAAAAGTTCGAAGGGTTATAGATCACTCGCTACGCTCGTGATCTAATTTCCCTTCTCACAAAATAAAAGCACTTTTAACACGTACGTCATCCATTTTTTTCTACAAACATTAAAACAAGGCACTATTTTATTAAATTCAAAATTTAAACCAAAACAATTCGAAATCTAGTGATTTGTGCTCAATTATTTGTTGTTAGTTACAAAGCAACCAATTTTGAAAGTAGGTACCCATTTTTAATATTAGTGTTAAAAGTAAATGACTTCCTTCGTGTCTCAAAAGGTGTCCTACCATCCTATTCTTTACTTTCTTCCATACCTTTCGCTTTTGTCCAACTCTTTATAATACCTTCCTTTTGCTAACCATATCTATCCACGGTATCCTCATCATGCGTCTGTAGCACCACATTTCAAACGCTTCTATTCTTTTTCGATCCGCTTCTCCTACAGTCCAAGTTTCGCACCCGTACAATGCCGTACTCCAGTTTCTATATTAACCGCATGGATCCATGATTAACCGTTAACGAGCATAAGTTGTTTCTGTTTGTTAAGCGCAACTCGGCATTGCGTTAAGTATTCCTTGTTTTATGTCTCTAGTGCTCATGCCATCGCGAGTTATTTGAGTTCCTACAAAGCAGAAATCCGCGACTTCCACTATAGGTACCAAAATTTTTGATTTCTTTTTATTGATCTGCATGCCGTAGCCCTCTATCAAAATTTCCCCAATTTCGTTCAAAGCCATTCCTAATTCTTCTTTGCTGGATGATAACACTGCTATATCATACGCGAATCTGAGCGTGTTAATATACAGGGATATTGAAGAAACGCAAAGTTTTTTAGGTATCTATATTAAATATTTTAGCTATTATATTACATAGATTTAATAACAAACAACTAAATTCGAGTAATTTCGAGTAATTTCGAGTAATTTCTAACAAAAATTTAAAACATTTAATGACAAGGGTAGAAACAAAACAGCAAACCAATCAAGGGTTGAAAAGTGAAGAACATTGCAAACAATTTTAACGTTTTTACAAAAAAATGCACTAGGTGTGGTTTTCAATATCTGGTGTGACCTCCACCAGCAGTCAGTAGTGCCATAATGCGATTAGGCATGCTAAAAATTAAATGGTCAAGGTCACGCTGAGGAATCGCTCTCCATTCTCTCTGAAGAATTGTAAACAGGTCTCATGGGTTGTTAACGTGGTCGTCCGCCGCTGAAACTCTTCTTTACAATAAAACCCAAGCATGCCCAATCGGATTGAGAAGGCCACGAAAACAATGAAATGTTGAGCTCGTCTTGTGCATCCGTTACAAGCCGTGTTGTATGGGGACGAGCATTATATTGTATAAAAAGAAAATTTCCACCTACAATTCCTGAGTTCGATTGTACAACAGGTAAAATAACTTGATTCAGATAAATTTGGCTCGTCATGTTGCCTTGTATCCAAACAAGGTCAGTTCTTCCTCCAATGCTTATTACGGCCCACAACATTATTGAACCATCCCTGTAAGCATGCACTTCTTAAGGAGCGTTTAGACAATTTAAGTGCCCCGCTTCTCTCCATATTCTCAGTCTTCTGGAATCGGAGTATATACCGTAAAGTGGTTCGTCAGAAAAGAGGCCAAATGACCACTGGTGATTTGTAAAATATTGGAATTCTCATCCCCATAACAGTTGCTCTCTTCGATTCCCTCTCGATAAAGGTGGAACTCTAAATGGTCGTCTAGACTTCAAATTAACTTCATGCAGCTTGTTTGGCACAGTTTGGTCACTAATAAGCACACCATGGGTACGATTCAAAACATCTTGAAGTTGACGAGCCGTACATGTTGGATTACGTCGAGCATTGAACGTTATAAAACGGTCTTGTGCCGATGTTGTTTTTCGACCATTTCCGCGATGTTGGCTTCGAATATTCCCATTAGCTTGATAACTTTGTGACACTTGAAATTCCTCCGAAACCTCAACTTGGCGTCGACCGGTTTGTAACATGCCTACTGCTCACAACATTTCGTCTCGTGTAATTTGGCCCTGTTTAATTAACCCCTGAGGCTGTTCTGTTCTTAATCATATTAGTCACGTCTTCGATATACAGGTTGAGTCAATAGTGTGGGATTCTTCGTTATATCCTTTACAATTAGAAATACTAAAAAACTTTTCATGTAAAAGTTGTTTCCAGTGACATGGCGCACCAGTTAAAATTATTTTTAGCTATACAGCTTGTCCCATATTTGCTGTATGCAGGTCAACTTCGTTATTTCAAATGGAACACCTTGTATTTGACTTCATTTTCGAATTCCTTGATCGATTTTACTATGAGGTTGTATGAAATAATTTTTGTCTAAACTTAATATCTCGGAACTGAATAAAGCTGCACCAGTAATATTTTGATGGAATGAAAGCAACATTTAGGAATAACTGTTCTGTAAGAAACAATCGAAAATATTATTATAGAGAATATTAGCAATTAGGGACAGGACCAAATTAGAAAATTTCAAAACACCATAACTTTCTAATTTCAAATAGAACCCTATTGTAGTGCTGTACGGATCCATAAATTTTGACGGATCCGGATCCGTTTAGAAAAAACCCGGATCTGGATATATTCGGATCCGGATTTTATTATAAAATCCGGATCCGGATATCGGATCTCTGGATTAGGATCTTGAATCCGGATCTTGGATTCGGATCTTGAATTCGGATCGTGGTGTCAGATCCGGATCTCGCTATCTGGTTCTGAAAATTACGTTGTTTTGTGAAGACAGTATAGTTATTACTTAATAAAAATGAAAAAAAATAGAAAGTGCATTGGGAAATAGGTGTAATAGAGAGATATAAAATTTGCAACAAAATATTTAATTTCATTCTAAAAACAAATATGCCCTTATATCCTGCTAATATTGTCTTAAAAATATATGTACCTTAAATATATTAAAGGGGCCTACACACGATCAATAATATGCCGGGTGACCAAGAAATCAAGCTCACCCCTATATCATTTTTGTTCCTTAAGGTACCTATTAATTTAAAATTTGGTGTCCTTCAGACAAAAAATTTAACTTAAATAATTTTTTACTGAAAATTAGATTTTGTATCTAGATACAACAAAAAACGTCAATTTGGGATTCAAATCATCAACTATGTATAAAATGGGGACAACGGGTATTTTGGGCCGATGGGGCTAGCTCGTTCGTGGATGATAATAGGGATGAAGTTTTAGGGTTATATATTGTTGTTTGTTAGGTTTGTTTAGGAATAGTATTTTGGAAGATATTTGTAAGATCAGGAAGTTCGTTTAGGTTCGTAGTTTGTTTGGTATAGGATGTTTTATTTGGATTATTTTAGGAGTTGTATTTTGGATAGTATTTGTGGTTGGGAAGTTTGTTGTAATTTGTAAATTGTATAGGAAATAATATTAAGAAGCACTATGGGATGCAGCCTCACACCCCTGGTTTTATGGCTTGGTTATAGTGCAGGTAGGTAGTAGCGATTAACGAAACTTTTATCATTAATTCGATTTATTTAAAAAACAAGAATTTATATACATATCACAAAAATAGCTTAACAATTAATTTTGACCTAAAGAGGAAATAAAATTTGCTGATTAGTTAGATGTCGACAGTTTGTAATATTAAGTGCTGCATTGAAAATTAAAAGCTTGCATTCTGAAAGAAATAATAAATTGTCGTTTTGTTGAATAAGCTTAAAAAAGTACTTGTGTGTTCGCAACCAGGAAATAGATATTTCACGGCTAGCAGAAAATTAATAATGAACTTCAAGTAGGTCAAATTGGTTTAGGAATTTACAGAAAAAATTAAATAAAGATAATTATGTTTATGGTTAAACAACTAAATTTAAAATTTCGAAAGTTTGGGAATAAGAATTTTTTAATGGAACCAGGGTGTCTCATGGTAGTACATATTGCAATGAAGCATTTTTTTACATTTTGATACAAAACGCGACGTTATTATTTCGTAAATAACTCCCAAAACATTTGCCAAACAACAATAAAAAACGCACTCAAAATTTCACCGCTATTATTTATGTGATTGATAGAAAAAGCCGCCACAAAGCTGATACAGCCACCGACCAAAAAGTCGGCTTTCCTTCGTTCTTTGATGCAGCTTCTAATGCCGACGCTACCCGCTGGAACTCAAATAAGGAAATAACAGCACCAACCCAGCGAAAAAGATTCCAAATCCGAGATCCGGCTCCAAGATCCGGATCCGAGATCCGGCTCAAAGAACCGGATCCGAGATCCGGATATCACTTACCTAAATCCGGATCGATCCGGATACGGATTTCGCTGTCTGATAAATCCGGATCAGATCCGGATCTAATCCGGATTTTAAAACGATCCGGATCTGACGTACAGCACTACCCTATTGTTTTTATAACCATTGTTGGATTCCCCATAAAATTGCCTTTCTTATTGGAATACACTTAACCGTTTTTGAAATATTTGTATTTTCCAGATAAATCTAGCAAACATGATTTGATAATACTCGGTTGGCTATGAAAAAAGTTAAGTCATAAATTTTGTTTCGCAGTTAATATCGCTTTGTTTAAGTTGATTTCAGAATTAAGTTTTCTTAAGTGAAAATGAATTTAGTAAATAAAAATAATTAATTGTCTACATGGCGAAAGTGAAAGAAATTTTTTGTTAGCTGCCAAAATGTATGTACAAAAATATCCAGGTAGGACATACCCGAGGCCACCGCTTTTAAACGATTGAAAGATCGTTTTGAAGAAACCGGTCATGTTTCTTACCATAAAATAAAGCGTACAAAGAGAACCACAAATGGAGAAAAACACCCCAACACCGTCTTGTTAAAAATAATGTTATGACAATCCTGCAACAAGTTCACGAAATATTAGTCGCGAATCAGCTATTTCACAATTTTCAACACACCGAATTATTCGAAAACATAAATTTCATCCGTATCATATTGAACTTCTCCAAGAGCTCAATAATAATGATTTTCAGAGGCGAGTAACATTTTGCTTATGGGCTGCTGAAAGGATACGGAACTAACCAATTTTTTTTTTCAATTATTGTAGCTTGGAAGCGGTACGAGATAGAGAAAAATGACTTACATGTCCCTATCCCAGTTTTTAATTCTCTATCTAATGGGTCTGGAAAATACTGCCTCCTGAGTAGTCAAAAAAATGACAAAAAGTTGTCAATCAGGAAGCAGTATTTTTCAGATTCGTAAGATAGGAAATTAAAAACTAGGATAGGTACATGTTGTCAAATCATTTTTCTTTATCTGTTACCGTTACAAAGTTATAACTTATAACTGGTGAAATTTGAAAAATGATTGGATGCATCTTTCATTTGAATCATTTTTCGATATACAGGGTGAACCAAATTAAGTGGGCACTATTGCTAACTCCCTTATTATTGTAGGTACGAAGTCGGTTAAATCAGCAAACTAGTGAGATTTTTTCCGCTGATTATGATCGTCAAAACAGAAAAACAATCGAGCATCCAGTTCTAGAGTTATTTCCAAAAGTGTATTTTTCTTTAATGGAACGCCCTGTATATTTTTACACCAAACTATATAAATTCAAATTCTGAAGAAAAACGCTCCTATAATTTTTTTTTGATTAAATTGATAATAACAGAGTTATGTAAAAACACTCTTTGAAACCATTTAATAATCGCTTAGCCATGGAACAAAAAACATTCATTGTTGTCAATGATTCTAATGTGTCAAAATAATTGTGCTTCTACTTATTATTTAAGGTCAATCTCAGTTTTATCATAACGAAAATTCCTTTTTCGCATATTGAAAAGTGTGATATGGTGGAAACATATTTGATTTGTCTGAAAAATTCCCAAATAGCGCTTCAATATTACACTGAATTATTTCCTTGTCGTGAATTACCGAGCCGGAGTTATTTTTTAAAGCTCTATCGAAGATTTAGAAGTAATGAAAGTGTTTTTGCCAAGAAAAGAACAAAAAAAATTATATTGTATCAGAAGAAATTGAAACTACGGTTTTGGCATATTTTGAAGCGCATCCGACCAATTCCATAAGAGATTTGTATAAAGAAACCGGCATTGCTTTTAACACTATTCGAAGAATTCTGAAGAAACATAAATTTACACCATACAAATATCAAACTGTTCAAACCCTAGAAGAAGGTGACCGCTACAGAAGAGTAAGGTTTTGTAGGTGGTTTATTGAGAAATGTACTGAAGATCCAAACTTTTCACGAAGAATTATCTGGAGTGACGAGGCAAACTTTTCTAACCGTGGAATGTACAATAGAAAAAACCACTATTATTGGAGTAGAGAAAATCCCTTATTGGTTCATCCATGTAATCCGCAGAGACGTTTTAGTGTTAATGTTTGGTGTGGTCTGTTCAGATCCAGAATTGTTGGTCCATTTTTTTACCAAGGTGCATTGACAGGACAACGTTACGTTGAATTTCTAACTATTATTTTTGAAGAATTTTTGGATGATCTGAACTTGGCCGACCGGCAAGAAATCTATTTCCAGCAAGACGGGGCACCTGCCCATAATTTTAATGGAGTCAGAAGAGTTTTGCGGACATATTTTAGAAACAGGTGGATGGCTACAAACGGCCCTGTTCAGTATCCCCCTCGTTCGCCGGACATAACCCCTCTTGATTTTTTTCTTTGGGGACATGTAAAAAATGAAGTTTACGCAAAGAGATATGATAACTTAAACGACCTACAAAATTGCATTAGAAATGTAACAATTTCTATTGAACGTAGTGTTTTGAAAAGGGCCCAAAAATGTCTTGAAGTAGGAGGCGGCGTTTTCGAACATTTAATTTAATAGTTGCTTACGTTATCGTAATTGCACCTATGCAAAATTATTGTTCTGTTAATTTTAAAATAAATTATTGTTCTGTTCCATAGCTAAGCAATTATTAAAGGGTTTCAAAGAGTGTTTTTACATAACTCGGTTATTATCAATTTAATCAAAACAAGTTATAGGAGCGTTTTTGTTCAGAATTTGAATTTACATCGACTGGCTCAAAAATATACAGGGCGTACCATTAAAGAAAAATACACTTTTGGAAATAACTCGAGAACTGGATGCTCGATTGTCTTTCTGTTTTGACGATCGTGATCAGCGGAAAAAATCCCACTAGTTTGCTAATTTAACCGAATTCATACCTACAATAGTAAGGGAGTTAGCAATAGTGCCCACTTAATTTGGTTCACCCTGTATACAATTCCTGTCGAGTTATGGAGGAAAACGCTAGCGTGAGACACCCTCTATATCTGAAAAATTACTGTTTGGTCAAAGTTTTCCGACCTTTCCAAAATTTTGCACAGTGCCGTAATTTTACATTCTGAACAATTATTCCCTTAGTGATATTTTGCCGTATTTAGAACCGAAAAGGTACTTCACCTGAAAACAATAGCATATTATACACTAGTTTATAATAAATGCTATTATTACCGAGGATTAAGTTTACAACACGAGCGAGTTTTGTAATCATCCCAGGTAATAATAGCATTATTATAACGAGTTGTATACTATACTTTGTCCACGACTATCGAAACAGATTCCGATAATCAATTTACTTTCTTTTCCCTTCTCCAGTGTAAGAAAGATTCATACATACGCTGTCAGGTATAAATTTCTTGATTTTTCGGGCAATGAATCTAATGAGGCAATTTCTGCAGATTCTTTTTATGCTGGTGGTGTTAAAGAAACCTCGTTTTCACTCTCACTACTCATTATATCTTCTTTTTTAGAATATGCATTTCAAATTAAAAGCAAACCATGCTGATTTAACGCTTCAGTTTGAACAAACACATCGCGATCGCAGCCTACTAAATAAATGTAAATAGGGTCAAAGCGAAGTTCTTATTGGTGTAGTAAATAATCATAATATTAAAAGCGAAGTGGCACGACACTTTACGGGTGGGGATGGATATCGGTCACTCGGTCTCTTTTCAACTGGCGGAGATCGTATGGGTGAGGTCGTGCACTCGATCAGCTGTTTCTTTAAGCAAATAAGAAAATTGCACCGGCATCATTCCGATGGACGCTTGGATCTGCTCAGCGCTGTTCGCAGTCGTAGTTTAACCTGGGGGGTTTAACGTCGCACCCGTAGGTAGAATGGTTTTTGCCGTATTTACGCATTTAAGAATATTATATAGGAATATTTTGTGGTGCACCTGGGATGCACCTACGTTTTAAGTATGATTACTACACTGATTCACCACTACGTAAAAGTCATGGAGCGTAGCCCACGGGTTCATCTAGTATATATTAATCACTGCAGTGGAGCGTAGCCCACGGGTTCATCTAGTATACATTAATCACTGCAATTTACTTTTCGCCTTCACCCCACACCTTTTAACCACGACTTCTACGTAGTGGTGAATTAATCACTGCAGTGATTAATGTATACTAGATGAACCCGTGGGCTACGCTCCACGACTTTTACGTAGTGGTAAATCAGTGTGGTAATTATACTTAAAACATAGGTGCATCCCAGGTGCACCACAAAAAATTCCTATATAATATTCTTAAATGCGTAAATACGGCAAAAACCATTCTACCTACGGGTGCGACGTTAAACCCCCCAGGTTAAACTACGACTGCGAACAGCGCTGAGCATATCCAAGTGTCCATCGGAATGATGCCGGTGCAATTTTCTTATTTGCGTTAAAGAAACAGCTGATCGAGTGCACGACCTCACCCATACATTAATCACTGCAGTGATTAATGTATCACTGCAGTGATTAATGTATATGTATAATTATGATTGAAGAAACACAAGTATAAAGATTATAATATTATTAGATAGTCATGGACAAAATGATTTTTTACTTACCGTCAAAAAATCGAAAATATGCTTAAATAATTTTTAAGCCAAGAAGGGCTTAATCCTTAAATATGGAATTGCCAATAAAAATTTCTTCTATTATACACGTATAGCTGGTACATTAACTTTAGTGTTGCACGTCACAAAATTATATCACCATACGAGATTTTAATAGACGTGAATATTTATTTTAGGTTATGTTACATTTGACTTTTCACGTTAGCATTTATTTTAGGTTATGTTGTACTGCCGTGGAATATGACTATTCGGTAGTTTTGAAATAAGTAGGTAATAATTGCATAAGTGGCATTTGATAGTTACACTCTTTTCGCGAAACAAAACCTAAATTATCTACTTTGAACAAAAAGACGTAGGTATGTGTGTGCATGAATACATTATATCTATGCACTTATGACAAAAATGGAACTATAGAGCACAAAATCTTTCTGATATTAAAGGAATAGGAACGACGTTAAAATTCGACTGTGACCATGCATAAACAAAGCAAAGTAGTAAGTAGGATACCTAACATTAGAGAAATACGAGATGAAAACAGTTCTACTAGGTGACGTGGGGATTTGGCAATACGACTTTTGCAGGAAGGTCCAAAATAATTCCTCTGAATCAAAGATTTTATTCTCCCAACAAACTGTTTTCTCACCAGAACTAATGCGCATCCAATTTTGTTTACTACAGCCAAATAATTTGTTATCTCTTTTTTTGTTGATTTCTGGGAATGATACGCAATCATTAAACACATTTCTTCAGAGAAATATAGGTAGGTACCTATTTATTCACATGAAGGTAATACGTTATGAAAACTCATTGGCGATCATTGACCTACATTTATTAATAAATATTAACTTACAGTCTTTTTTCGCACAATGTACTTAAACCTACTAAACTCCCTGTATAATAATTTCCATTCCTTTGCATTTGTATAATTTTGGTTGCCTCTGATCTATTGCATTTCTGCGATTGTTTAGAATTTCTTGGTTCAGCTTTGTTTCAGTGACCTCTTGAGATGTCTTTTGTTCTGGAAGTGAGTGTTTGGAATTTAGATAATGTGCTGCTTTGCTAGTTCTATCGAACTTACCATCTGAATTTTTGTTGTGGCTATTTTCGATTTTCTTTCTTTCGGATATAGGATGCCTCCAATCAATTGTCACGTTTCCCTGTGCCATTTTGCAGTTTATTCTGTTCCTCATTTTGTTCGGTTGCTTCCCAAACTTCGATAGATTTCACTTTTAATTTTGTTTAATTTTCTATTTACACATATTAGCTAGGTAGTTGCAGTGTTGCCAGATTGTGAAAATGTGATTACAAGAAAATTGCCAGAAAATTACCAGATTTAACGAAAATTTACCAGAAACTTCAAAAAGCGCCAACATTCAAAAACTTTATTAAGTACAATATATTATGTACCTTTACAAGGTGTTATTGAATACAGAAACATTCAAACAATAATTATTGACTGTTCATGTTCAGATTCGGTTTCAAAACTTACATCATCATTTTCATCTCCTCGTATATTTTTGAACAATATTTTGGAATTTTGTGTATTAGTGTATTCGAGATCATTTTTTCATTATAGGGAAAAAAATTTTATGCAGTTTTCTGAATCTTTCACACATTTAGAGGTTAGTAAAAGACCATTAACGGTCTGGGTTATTAATTTATTCCGCGTTTTGGTTTTTATCGGTTTTTATTAATTTCACAAAATGTCACAAAATGTAGTATTTTCCTCTACTGCTAACTAGATGTCGTCAAATGTTTATTAAAGTTTGTAAAATTGAAGAGTGATGTATTATGTGTGCTTAGGGCATTTGGTATGAATATGAAACGAATAACGAAATAGTTCTTTTTCAATTATTATTTAATAGAAAAAAATGTCACTCCCGAAAAAATACCGTATATTACACGATTGCCAGAGGCTCATTACCAGTTACCAGATAAAATCCCAAATTAACGTAGATCCTGATAATTACCAGACATCTGGCAACACTGGGTAGTTGTCAGAATTTTTAGGTTATGTAGCTAATTTCAGATCATTGTCCACTTGTCGATTCATTTTCTACAGTGGCGTTCGCGTCATTTTTTTCATTTCTCAATTCTTTCCTTTATTGCAGATCCTGTTTTCTTCATGTTTGACGCTTGGGTGTTTATGATATTGTAAGGTGAGTATGTCTTCTTAGGCCCCTTCTTCGTCTTCCACTTGCGACCTTTATAGGTTTTTTTCACGCGGACCCCGATGACGCCAATGTCTTCATGTTGAGTTTTGGGGGAATTTTACTGCGTCGCCGTGTGAATGTTTGCCGCGCCTTTTTTTCTAAATTTCTGATCGCTTGGCTTTCTGGAATTTTTTCCTTCTCTTGGTGACCGGGAAAAGGTACGAATGTGTTTCAATTTTCGTATGCTTTTCAACTGTGAGTTGTGCCACGTGTTGGGTTCTGGAATTCTTGGATCACTATTTACGTACGAGCAAGTTCATATATCTATTGAAATTTGTTAGAATTTTTGGGAACCTTTGTCGTTACCACATTGGTGGAATTTTTTTCGTACTTGAGGCCACTTTGGGAGCTTGGAGATCATCTTTAATTATTTTCTATGATTCTTTTTGCTTTCTTTAATTGTGATAATTATCTTTCCAGTTTATTTCCTATTTTCTTTTGCTAGTTTAAATTTTCGATTTTAGAGTTTTTCTCCTATGATTTAGTCCTTTTTTGGGGTGTAATATCTGGACCTCCCTCTTCATCAGACGGACCGTAGCTTTGCGCCGCCGTAAGCACGTAAGCTGCCGTAGGATCGTTAGGGAGCCGTCAACTGCAGTTTGTAACCAACTTTGACAGCAACTGCTATTTCTGAGGTCAGAGATCTTATTATTTGTCGTCTGTTCGACCAGAACTTCTTCTATCAACTGGTTTTAGTGCTCTGCCTGGCCACGGCTTATCGTGGCCGCTTTAATGTATTCAAAACTTGTCTGTCAGTAATTAAAGTAGGTAGTAGTTTAATTCTTTTGATCATCACATAATTAATTTTTTCCATTAGTAAATTGTTCAATTTTAATAGTTTTTTTGTATACATTTTTGTCATTCACTTTTAACGTAATTCTGTTTATTTTTTTAGATATTTTGTAAAAACCAATATTCGCGTTGCACCTAGACATCCAGTAACGTCTATTGCGTAGGTAGTGTGCGTGTGATGAACAGTCGGTGCGCCTGCGCGTTTGAAGCTACAGTCGTGTAGCGATTTCCGCGTGTCGTCCGCGCCTATTTGATTTTTCTTCTTTGGCGGAACGTTGATACCGGGTTGCTATATTTGCCGGTTGTTTTTTGTACCTATCCCCTTTCATATACCTAATTATTATCCGATTTTGGTTAATAAATTTAAGTAGGTAACATAATTTACCATTAATATATTATAATATAGTTACAGGTTGATTACGCATTTTTTTGTGTTCCCCACCATTGTTCTCAGTGACCTTTAGGAATTGTGGTCACTGTGTGTTACATATATTTGGAGGATCAGTCTTATCAACTTCTTTGCGCCCGTTTTTCCTGTTTTGGCCCACCCCCATCTTCGGCTGGGGTTTAGTCGCGGCAGAGATCCTCTTTTGTGACTTTACGTCATCGGTGACGTCACAACCTAAATACATATTTTCAGAAATATATTTATTCATATGTAATACGATACCATCATAAGCGTTTAGATTTTGCTGGCAAAATTTTTCCAGTGTAATGAGAGGCTGCCTAGCAAAATCGGGCACCTAACATCTACAATCGACATATTTTGCCGGGTAAAATATAAACTCTAATGATATTCGTCATGGTTATTTCACGAAAGAGACCACAAAACACAAACATAAATTTATTAAGTGAGAAAATGCAATTGAACTTTTTACTAACAATATCATGTGTTGTCTTCTTTTTTGTATGAATTGAGTTGCTAAGCAGCTAACCCAGAGAACTTAAAAACTTTTTCGCAGTAAAGCCATGTTGTAGCTTGCCGAAGCCTATCAGCCCCTTGGCTTAGTACCCCCGATAAAATTTTTAGCACGTACTTTTTCCGCTGGAATACACCAATATATTCAGAAATGGAGAGATATTATGGTTGGTTTAAAATTAGATGAGTAGAATAGTCACTTATAATAAATATTTTCTGAATAAACTGTTTAATTCTGCTGCGAAATATGTAGGTACTAGCACTTCTTATTTATTCCATGTAATAAAGCTTACGTCCCTGTTAATATTTCAGATAAAGAATAATTTCGAAAACTGCAATATTACAATTTTTTATTCTGCATGCGTGTATTTTTTTCTGGGTGCATTTAAGTGTTTTAAGTGCAGCTACCTCTAACTGAGCAAAATCTTATTGCACCCTCGAAATCGTCATCTAAGTACTTAAAACCCTTACTTTAGGCTGTACGTAATTCCAGGAGTTTTCTTAGTGCTTCTTGAGGTGCTTCTCTGTAAGCTAGAGACTGAAATTTTCGCGACCACTTAAGCTGCTGCTGCTGCTGATGATGATGATGATTTGCACCCTTAACCCCCACAAGTGGTGAAAAACTAATATTATAATCCAGACGGTTGAAATAAAATTGAATCACAAAGTTTATCTTTGGTTTACCGTTTTATTACTGTTACCTCCAGCCGGAACACATTCCAAAGAGACATTCTTATCCTCAACCCCCTAAGAAAGTAAAAGACTAAGCCGTTAAGAGAACGAAATGAAATGAAATTTTCAGGACTTCAGTATGGCTATCTTTTACCAGGAAAAATTCACAGTGGCAAATTTTCACCTCTGGCACTTTAGGAGGTGAATCTCCTAGATTTCTTTTAAATAATTTGCTGGTTATCCTTATTGAACGGTGGCACTTAACATAATTATTAATTTTAATAACGTGCTTCGGAAGAGACCACATACTTTTAATAAACTGCTTATTCACGAAATTATCAAACGGTGGTTTGCTGCTAAAGAATTCTAAATCTCTTCTTCTTCTTCTTCTTCTTAGCTATGTCAATTTGAAGCCGCCAGATGTCAACTGGATCGTTAGGGCCTCGTTTTTATTAAGAGTTAAACGGGGCGACCGAGAATTTTGTTCAATATTTCTGAATATAAGGCAATAAAATTGCCCCAAAAATTTCTGTGGAAGCTTTAGTCATAAAGGAGTGGTATAACATATTTTTTGTAAGATTTATTTTTATTTTCGCAAAAATTTTGTGTTGAAATCTCACAGCAATAATTTAGGTTATGCTCGGATGTCAAACGTCAAATCTTAATTCTTAGTTCAAGTAGGATAAACTTGTTTAAAGTTTAAATCTCAAAGGTAAGTTAAATATGATAACACTGAAAATACAAGTGGTTGGTACCTACCTTTATTGCAGAACTTAGTTTAATTTCAACTATTTATTTATACGGCTAAGGATGTTTAGTGACGGCTGACAAAATTATAACTAAAGTGTGTCCGAGTTGCATTTTTTTATCATTTTATGGCTGATGACTACAAGGCACTTCGAATTTTACGGCACTGTGTCCGTGGTTGTATCGTTTTGATCCGTTTTCTATTTGGTATTAAAACTGAGGTAATAAGTTTGTAATTTTTGAATAAGCGAATTCAATGTCAATAAAACATTTTGCCCCTTGATGCCACAAATTATTTGATGTAAGTCTGTTCTTTATTTCGTGAATAAAACGTAGAGAATACAAAAATTTAAACCTTAACTATCTCGTAAACTACCTTAAAGCAAACCGCCAGATTGACAGATGATTAAAACAAGGGAGTTGTCAAAAACTCAAACTACTGACATAGCGCGTAATTCAAATTTGTAAGAATATCACCTGCTTTATTCTTAAAAAATTAAAATTACAGGTTTAGAAACTTGATTCTTGAAATCGATCTTCTTCGAGTACCTTATTTTAGACAACTCATTAAAACATTTCCGCCTAACCTTTTGATTTTCTCGTAGAAATGTTAATTTATCTTTGATACTTCCATAAGATCCTATAATAAAATCAAGGCCCTGCTGTTGTGCGCGCCTCTGGTTTGAAACGAGGAACTTCAAATACAGCTGGAAAACATGACCAACTTTATGGCTCTCGTTTACAAACCTCTCCTATAGGTAACCATACACAGAACCATCGCAAATCCTACCCTTACTTTTTATTGTAAATATCGCGGGCCTACATTGCCTTTTTCATAAATGTGAGCGCCTAAAAGTATATTTTAACTGCCTATTTTAGGCGCCTATTTCTTAAATTTTAAGTGCCTAAAATCCGGTCTTTATTAATAACATACTAGAGTCAGAGAGAGGAATAAAAAGAGGAGGTAGGGGTAGGCCCAGATTAGACTACTGCCCTCAAATAGTTAGGGATGTAGGATGTTCAATTCTTGGGGAAATGCGTAGATTAGCTCGGGATAGGAAAGGATGGAGGTACGCGTCCAACTAGTCTTCAGACTGAAAACTTTATGATGATGACCTAGCTAAAGTATTCTACAACGCGACTTTCATTTGATAATGTCCATGTTTTATAATGTAATCCCATTAATTGTTCACAATCTTCAATAAATAGAACTTGTAGGGAATATTTTAATAAGACAATGTTCAGAACGTGACGAGAGTCGTGTGGCAGTTAACGCGTCTATTACAATAGCCGGAGAGGTAAACACGGGTGTAATAGGCACGTGGCTGCTGGACGAGCACCAGGGGACACACAAATGCCGTTCTGCGTCACATTCTCCGCAACTAGTTGTGTTTGGTGAACCATTCGACTCACCTGTACAGCCAAATTAAAAGGCATTTTACTATCGATCTCATTAGTCTTTCTGTCAGATGTTTGGTCGCACGGATGGGGTTAAGAAGATGTAAGAAGAGTAAATAAAAGTGGAAATAAGTCGACCGAAAGATGGAACGCAGGCGATCTGATGCGACCCCGGAGGGCTATTCCCGGCTCGGCAGTTACGACTGTCCGATTGCTCGCTATTGCAGACCGCGCTCTCTACCAAACCACCGTTACACGGAGCAGTCTCAGTGATTGTTATTCGTTTTTTAGTGTCTTTCCGTCTAATCGAATGACGACGCTAACTACATTGCCGGTAACTGAGCGGCCTCTTTTTATTGCCACCGCACCAGAAGTTAATTTGTTGTGTTTGTGTTTTTATCACATTCCCGCGGCCGCGTTGTAGCGCGCCGCGTATATGGAAACAGACCAGAACGGTATCTGATCAGCAGCCCCATTACCTTCAAACTGCCAATATACAGACACATTATACCAAAAGTCAATACATATGAAAGTCGCGGTAGCAGCAATAACCATTTACCACTATCTGTAATTCCCACGGCACATGTTGGTTGGTCGCCAGATGATGTCGGCGAGCCTGATTGCGTTGCTGCAGACGGGAATGAAAACAAATTGCTTCCGCGGAAGGATATTGCGAATTCTAAAAGTCACTCGACTCTTATTTGATGCAGTATTATGTGTGCAACAAACAATAAATTAGTACATTATTATATTTACACAATAGTCGTTGCACTATTCCATACAGCTCTCAGAAATTGGTGCGTTTTATGTCAATTTGCAGCAGTTTCATCATATATTTTGAAAATGATGAATAATTGTATGTATTAAGAAAAACCGGATCACGCTATAATAGTATCGTATATTACTGGAGATTATTAATGAAAATTAAATTTTGAAACACATAAGCCGTGAGCGAGTGTTTTAATTTATCTGAGATAATAACTACCTATGCGTTAAGAAACGCACAACTATCGAACGTATAATTTGACGGTTGTTGATAAACAATTTTATTATTCGAAATGAAGATTCTGTTCGGTAGTTTCATCGAGGATTTGAAATTATTGATTTAGAGAATAAACGTGGAAGTTAATTATTAATTTCCAAATCTTTCAAAAATACAGTTTCATTATTATTTTGCTGACCCTCTCAAGTGTTTATAAAGCGCAGTCGTTGTTTAAATATTGCATGTTTTGAATGTGTGGAATAAATAATACAAGTCATTTTTCGTTAATCATTACGTAAGTTACATATTTCTCCAGAAATAAGTGCAACATACCTGGTCTATAATACAGGGTTCCCACGACGACCTTACACGATCTGTATATAGAAAAGTATATATAGTAGAATTACACAAATTTGCACAAACAGGTAATCGAAGGTGCTCAATTCGAATAAAATATTTTTGACTTTCTGCGACTTCCGGTTATACCGGAAATAGACACCAACTTCCTTATTTTAAATGGAATACCCACATTTTTATTGCGGATTTAGATTTTTGGTCGAATTTTAAGGTCACCCTATGCAAAACATCATATGTGTAAAGTGCACCCTCTTCGAGATATTAGACGTTAAAAATCGTCATTTTTCAAATTTCATCAATTATAGGTAACTTGGAAACGGTACGAGATAAAGAAAAATGATAAAAATGATTTACATGTCCCTATCCTAGTTTTTAATTCTCTATCTAATGGGTCTGGAAAATACTGCTTCCTGATCGGCAACTTTTTGTCATTTTTTGACCAATCAGGAGGCAGTATTTTCCAGACCCTTTAAATAGAGAATTAAAAACTGGGATATTGACATGTAAGTCATTTTTCTTTATCTCGTACCGTTTCCAAGCTATAAATGATAAAATTTCAAACATGACAATTTTTAACGTCCAATATCTCGAAGAGGGTGCACTTTACACATATGATGTTTTGCATCTAAATACGTAATCAAAATGTGGGCATTTCATTCAAAATAAGGAAGTTGGTATCTATTTCCGGTATAACCGGAAGTCGCAGAAAGTCAAAAATATTTTAGTCGAATTGAGCATCCTCGATTACCTACCTGTTTGTGCAAATTTGTGTAATAAATTCTACTATAATACTTTTCTATATAAAGATCGTGTAAGGTCGTCGTAGGATACCATGTATAGACCTAGAAACCTAGATTGTATTGTCTCTAGAAGAGTTGCTTTTAAGAAACAGTATATCACGTGTTTATTCGTCTAGTGGTTGCAGGTTGATCCACTGGTGAAACATCTTCAGCTGAGTCAGGTACTGTCGTGGGTGTCTATTTGATTCTGGTTGGTAGCAGTAGCCCTTTGAGAAATCGATGACTGCCTGCTACGCATTATTTCATTCTCCAGAGGTTGGGAGTACGAAACCACTCAAACACACCAAAGAGTGGAGAGAAGAGGATTGGGACGGCAGGATGATGGCACCGCTTTCTAAAAAGTAGCGTGGTGCATGACTTTTGCTGCCTTCTGCATTTTCCGGGCCAGCAGCTGAAAAATGTTCTGCATGTTTATTTCACGTCGCAGCCTAGCTATCAATAATTAAGCATTATACAACCACCTGGAGCTGACTGGTATGTGACATATAATTCTAATGCAATCGGAGATGTCTTCGACTGAATGCTAAGCGTATTATCGATAGATCTCCTACCCACCGTATCTATGCAACAAAAGAAATCGGTAGTTAACAAGCTAACTATCCGATAGGTACAGTTATATAGGGCGCACAGGACGCGGATCAGAGAAAGTGAGAGAGTTAGTTGGTGTTTAAGCTGAGGGCAAGCGAACTAACGTTGCAACGGAATCCTTGGCGTAACAGCATGAGCGACATGATACGTCCTGCAACTTTCTGATGTATCTACCTAACTAATATTAATCTTGAATTCAACAACATGGCATTTATTTGTTTACACACTCCAATTGGCTATCGGACACTAACGAAATTTTTGGAAAATTTTACTCTTAAGCCAAAAATTATACCCATAAACGTAAAAATGATTAAAATTTTAACTCTTAATTTTTAGGAAGCACTTAAACATTGCTATTTCACTGTAGAATTTATTCCGCGGCAACTAACCAAAGTGACGTCACGCCCCTAGCAGCTACATGCTGCACGTATGTTAAACAGAGATAATGTGTGCCCTAGGTGAGAAAAGAAAAAACGCGGGTCAAATATTTTGAAAAGTTCTTTCTAATTATGAAATTTAAAAAAAAGTTGTCCGATTGCCCATTTTTGGGAAAATTATCTGTTGGTTGTGTTGAAGGATAAAAACTTATAAATGCAACTTAAACTTTATTCTTGATAACACTGTTTAACGACAAGAAGTAGATCAAAATAGAAAAATGAAATTACTTGAACTTTTTTTCTATTTATGTTTTTCTTTACATCTGTCATTAATTAATAATATTTTTTATAAACAGCAACGGTTACTATGATAACTTTCCTAACGACGTTTGACAACCAAACATTCCGCCCACCTTGAAAGATGGCAGCTTTCAACAAATTATAATTCAGTAAAAGTCTTTAAACAACGAAAAACACCAACCAACATTTGAACTTGAAAGTTATGGTTCCCCAGGAAGTACACAAATTTTGTGAATACTTCTTTTAATGTTGCCATTGGCAGTTTTGATCGTCACCACTCTCACAATTCCGTCTTCACCTGGATGGAGAGCGATAATCCGTCCCAGTCGCCATCGCTGAGGTGGCTGGTTATCTTCATGTATCAGTACCATAGCATTAGGAATACATAATTGCTTTGCATTTACTCGCCATTTCACTCGTTGTTGCAACGTAGGTAAATACTCCTTCCCCCACCTTCTCCAGAAGTGTTGCGAAAGTTGATCGATCCTTTGCCATCTAGATAGACGATTTGACTTTGCCTCGATGTAATCAGGTTCGTCGATTGACGTTATCGGAGCCCCGATTAAAAAATGACCGGGCGTAAGTGCAGAAAGATCATTTGGGTCTTCGGATAAAGGAACAAGGGGTCGTGAATTTAAACAACCTTCAATCCTCACTAGGAGAGTATACATCTCCTCATATGTAACGGCTGCATTTCCTAATACCTTTTTTATGTGTGATTTTGCTGATTTTATACCTGCCTCCCACAAACCCCCAAAGTGAGGAGATCTAGAAGGAATGAAATGCCATTTTATTTGGTCATTCATAAGAGATTCTGTTACTTTTGATTGAAAAGTTTTTGATTTCATTAACTGACGCAATTCATTGTGGGCACCAACGAAATTTGTACCATTATCAGAATACAAATTTTTCACGTGTCCCCGACGCGAAGTGAATCGCTTTAGAGCACTTAAAAAACTTTCAGTTGTTAGGTCGCTGACTAATTCAATATGTATTGCCTTTGTCGCAAAGCAAATAAATAAAGCAACATAAGCCTTGACCATACGTTTGTTTCTAGTGCGTGACTCTTTAATCATTATTGGACCTGCATAGTCTACGCCGCTATTTTGAAATGGCCTTGAAATTGTTACCCTATCAGATGGCAAATTTCCCATGATCTCTTGCATAAGCTTAGGTTTATATTTGAAGCAATTCAAACACTTATGAAGAATTTTTCGAACTTGAGTTCGTCCGGAAATTGGCCAATAATTTTCCCTAACTGCCGCTAAAGTAGCTTGATTACCTGCATGTAAGTGTCTTTCGTGTTCATGTAATATTATGATTCGTGTAACGTGATTATTATTAGGGAGAAGTATCGGGTGTTTTCTGTCAATTGAAATGTCTGCATTAGAAAGTCGACCGCCCACCCTGAGTATTCCAGCGGTGTCTAAGAACGGAGTTAACGAAATTAAACGATTTGATTTGTCAATTTTGTTTCGGGTTTTCAGCTGCTTGATTTCATTGAAAAATTCATTTTGTTGAGTGATTTTTATTATTGTCATTGCGCCCTTTCTAATTTCGGAACATAACAAGCTTTGTTTTGACCGTTCAGATTTGGGTATTCTACAATTGCTGATGAAACGCAAGACATAACCGAACACTCTTCGCAATTTATTCCAAGTCGAAATGTTAACAAATGAATGTGCCAATGGATTGGGATCAAAAGAAATCGTTGTGAGTGTTATGTTTCCTCTTTGTTCAATATTTGTTTCCTTTAAGGATGGTTGTGGAGGCCAATCCATTTGTCTTTGTTTTAAGAAAAAAGGACCTTGCCACCAAATTGTTAAATTTGCTAAATTTGTTGGGTTTGTACCGCGTGAAATAATATCTGCAGGATTATTTTCTGAAGATACATGAGCCCAAAATTCAAAAGTTGTAAGTTTCAATATCTCAGCTACTCTGTGGGCAATGAAAGTTTTCCACGTATTTGGAGGCGATGATAGCCACGCTAATACTATTGTGGAGTCTGTCCAAAGGAAAACATGCTTGATCAAGCCCTTTAGAATTTCTGATATTTTATGATAAAGTTTCGACAACAGTAATCGCCGCAGAGCTCCAATCTAGGAATTGATAACGTTTTTAAAGGTGCAGTTTTTGATTTGGCGCATAGCAGGTGAACCTGATAATTACCGTCGTCATCGATAGTACGTACATACAAGCACGCACCGTACGCTATTTCGGATGCGTCGCAAAAACCATGGAGTTCGATTGAACTACTAATTGTCCCGGAAGTGACGTTTCTTGGAATCTTTAATAAACAAAGATTGGATAACTCTGTTATGAAGTTGTTCCATGAAATTTGTATTTGAAGTGGCAATGTATCATCCCATTCGATTTTTAAAGACCATAACTGCTGCATTATTTGTTTGGCAGTTGTTAGTATTGGCCCGACTAAACCTAGTGGGTCGAACAGTTTGGATATTGTAGAAAGAACGTTTCGTTTTGTAAATTTGACTGATTTATCGATTGGAATTACTTCGTAGGTTAACACGTCTTCCTGAAAATTCCAAGATAAACCTAAAGTTTTGATTTTTCCTTGTTTATCAAGATTAATGATTGAGTCTCCAGATGAACCGCTATTATCTGGAAGTGCTTCAACTACGTTAGAAGTCCACTTGCGCAATTCAAACCCTGCTTGTAAAAGACAACAACTTACTTGATCTCGAATTTTAACAAGCTCTCTGACCGAATTTGAACCGAGGAGACAATCGTCTACGTAAAAGCTGTTTTCGATTGCAGAACGTGCTAGAGGAAATTTTGACTCTTTGTGACGTCACCGATGACGTAACGTCGCAAATGAGGATCCCGCCGCGACTAAACCCTAGCCGGAGATGGGAGTGGGCAAAAACAGAGATAACGGGCGCCAAGGAGTTGTTGGCTGATCCTCTATAGCCAAACGCAAAATTCCAGTGACCACAGCTCCTAAAAATAACTGGAAAATAGCAGTGGGGAGGGAAAATAATAATAACAAAAAAGAACGTAGTGAAATAACTATATAATGTAAAAAAAAATAAGGAATGAAAGTAAACAATTGCAAGATAACAAAATGCTGTTAAAAACAAAGTTATGAAAATTATATTTAAAAAAAAAATTAATAAAGAAATTGAACCCGAGTTAGTCAACCGGTACTAACGCTCCGCTCAAGGAAATAAACAAATAGGCGCAGTTGACGCGATAAATCCGCTACACGGTTGAAGCTTCAGACGCGCAGCGCACCGACGGGTCAATAATACGCACTCTACCTACACAATAAGAACTTGGCGCAACGCGAGTGTCGGCTGAACTAATTACAAAAATAAACCCGACAAACTTGCTGAAAACCAATAACAAAATTAACAAAATCAAGGGTTACTGAAGGTAACCAAAAACAAAATTATAAAACTACGCCCTAAATTGAAATTAAAGTATGAAGTACTGAATATTAGAAAAAAACAAGAAATTATACAAAAACAAAATGGTGACCACACTAAGCCGTGGTCAAGCGCAACAGACAACCAGCTAAACTGGCGACACAAAAAAGCGTTGAAAAGTAAAACTACTTAAATGGTGGTTACGATAAGCCGTGACCGGGCACTACACAAAACCAGCCGATGGACAAGGTTCCACTCGGACAGGCGACAAAAGTAATTAACCACAAGATCTGACCTTTTAAGTGGATAATAATATGGAGGGCAGCTGATCCAGGCGGTGTAAGGAGCTAAAACTGGCGGCCTCCACGCTACGGCAACGGCAGTTACGGATGACCGTGCGTTGATGGGGTTCCAAATACAATCCCCAAAAAAAACCCTAAAATGCAACGATTGCATATTAGAAAAATTAGGAAGACGAAAACAGAGAAAAAAATAACAGTAATAAGAGCGAAATTGAACAAATTGAAGAAGAAAAACTCGCTTACCTCGTGTGGGTTTTTTAGAATACTTCCTAAACGTACACTTTAAATCGTGAATCCAAATCCCAATACAGGAATCGACGACGAAAACTATAAAATCCAAAACACAAAGAAATCGACGTCCTTACGAATCACTTGGAGGAAAATCCCACGTTTGGATAGCAAAATTAACTTGCAAAACTCTCCCAAGCAAAACACGTTCACTTCAAAGTGCAAGACGGAAGTCCAGTGAAAATTTAAAGCGGAAACGACCAAGTTTCAAAAAAAACGCGCACGCGAAGAACGCATTGATACTACAATCATTCCAAAATCCCCTAAAATAAATTGCTAGCCAAAGGCGTCGCGGGTGGGAACAAGAAGGCGAGTTGAAAAAAGGGGAAGAAAGACTGGAAAACTAGAAAAGGAAAGAAGAATGGGAAAAGATAATACCTTTCGAAACCTTAAACAAACATCTGAAACTCAAATAATCTACAATAAAGGGCATAAAGAAGCAAAACAAATGGGCTAGGAAATAAATCATAAGGGTGCGCTACTGCAAACATGAAACTCGTGACCTATTCGACCTTTACCTGCGACAGTTGGTAAAAATTTAAGACACCGGATCATCTGGCCCATAAGTTTGACAAGCAGCAGAGAAAAATAAATGTAAAACAAAATTATAACAAAGTGCATCAAAGTGAGAGTGAAAACGAAGGAAAACTAGTAAAAAGAAGAGAGATAAGTGAACTGGGAAGCCAAAATATAGCAGTAACAGAACAAAGTGTCGAGATAAAACAGGAAACTGTAAGTATTGAAATATAAATAAATAATAACGAGAAAATATCCAATCTAACATTAGGCTGAAACAAAATCGAAAAGCAGGAACAAAAGCCAACTAACAGAGAATCAAACCAACCGAAACTGGCAAGAAAATAGGAAATAAACAGGGTCCTACCTCTAGCGCCAAGTAAACAAACCCGGAACTCAAAAATCGGAATCAAATAGACATAAAAATACAATGCAAGAAGACAAGGAAGAACCCACGAAACTCAAGGTAGGTCATAACAATAGAGCTGCGATTACACTAGGAAAGTTATTATGAAAATTTCAGAAACAGAAGAGAAGCAAAGTCCGAGCTCCATCTAACAGTATGAAAAGGCAACTGCATGAAGAAAAGGGGGTAAACAAGGGCTAAATGAAAGGAGATAAAGATAGTACCTACTAATCAAGATAATACTTTTAACTTTACTCTAGATAATAAAACTTTTGTAAATGCTATAACTAACATTAAAGGTGAAAATACAATTGTTGTTTTAATGCCAAATTAAAACGTAACATCTTCGTCTATGGCTACTTGATTAATACATCTGATTGCTAGGTAAGGAGCGCAAGCAGTTCCGTACGTTACAGTAGATAAACGAAAAGTTTGCAATGGTAAATTTGGATCAGCACGCCAAAGAATTTTTTGAAATTCTCGATCTTCTTCGGCTACTAAGATCTGCCTGTACATTTTAGCTATGTCCCCAGTCAACACAAACCGATGCATACGAAACCGAGTTATTATTGAAAATAAATCAGGTTGAATGGTTGGCCCTACCCTTAAGTTTTCGTTCAAACTTATACCTGTGGTGCTTTTGGCTGATGCGTCAAAAACAACTCGAACCTTGGTAGTCGTTGAATCTCGAAACACGGCATGGTGAGGCATGTAAAATTCTTTGTTTGATTCTGGTGCAGACAAAATTTGTGGAGCAAGTTCCATGTGATTCAAATCTGCGTATTCGTTCATGAAAGTGCTATAATCCTTTTTCAATTCGCTATTTCTATTTAATTTGCGTTCAAGCAAATGAAAACGTTTCTCTGCAATTGATTTTGAATCACCGAGAGGCTTCGCAGTTTCTTTGAATGGTAATTTTACTACGAACCGACCTTCAGAGTTTCTTTTATGAGTATCCAAAAAATGTTGTTCGCATGCGCGCTCTTCTTCAGACCGAATGTCGCAATTTCGAATTTCCTCGACCTCCCAGAATTTCTGCATTTGCCGTTCAATCGTGGTTAAAAGGCAATTTTGACTCTTAGAATGATTTGATATTGAAGTAGATATGGGACCACCTATTATCCATCCCAATTCTGTACTCTGAATAATTGGTTGATCGCGGCCTAAACGTATCTGCGGTTCTTCCCTCAAAAGATCCCAAAAGATTCCTGCTCCGATCAACATGTCGATTGATTTGGATTTGTTAAAGTCAGGATCCGCTAACTTTATTGAACTAGGAATTCGCAATTGTGACACTGAAATGTATTCAGACGGAAGACTCTCAGTTAATTTCTGAAGTACTAAACACGAGATTTCCTTAGAAAATTGCTTTACCCTTGAATGGATTGTTACATTCGTTCTTTCGTTTACATTTATTGAACTTTGGTGAATGCCAGAAATTGATTGAGTTATGGCATGAGTGTGAATTTTCAAACGTTTGCAAACGTTTGTTGTTATGAAGTTACTTTGGCTACCTGAGTCTAATAATGCCCGCAATTCATGAATGCCACCTTCTGCGTCATATACGTTTACTAGTACTGTTGACAACAAAATTTGTGATGAATTAATCTGAGCTGTCAATGTTGATGAAGTTTGAATATTTGACGGAAGTGTTTGTGATTGAATTGACGTGGATGAATCAGTGTGCAATAAAGTATTATGTTTTTTATTGCAGACTCGGCAATTGGAGGATTTGCATTCGTTGACACCATGACCAGAACGAAAACAATTTGTACACAAGTTGAGTTTGCTAATTTCTGACGTTCTTGTAACGATTGGAAGTTTTCGAAAGGAATCGCATTTAAATATGACGTGTGAACCTTTACAGAAAATGCATGTCTTCCAGTTCGAGTGTGTAGTTGCTACATTGCATTGCGTTTGCTTACCTGGTTGCCTTTTGGTTATGTTAATTGATTTTGATTCGAATTTTGTCTGTGATTCGAATTTTGACTGTGATTTTCCTGCGTACAATGTTTCTAAATAATTGCAACGATTATTTAGAAATTGTATGAGTTCTGTGAAGGTGGATGGTTCATCAGATGTATTTGACATTTCCCACTCCCTCTTTGTTTGATTGTCCAGTCTGGATGTGACTATGTTGACAAGAATAGCATCCCACTGATCAACTGGAAGATTGAGAGTCTTTAGTGCCCTTAGATGTTTGTTTACCGTGTCAATCAATTCTCTAAGCGCAGTATAGCTCTCACGAGTTAAATTTGGAAGTTCGAGAATAGCATTTACGTGATTACGAATTAAAATGCGTTTGTTCTCGAATCGTTCCTGTACTAATTTCCATGCTATTTCGTAATTGTCTTCAGTTACCTCCAACGAATCTATTACATTTGCGGCATCCTTGATTAGTGACGTTTTGAGGTAATGAAACTTTTGAATTTTTGCTATTGACGTTAAGTGTATCATTGAATTAAACAAATCTCTGAATTTTAACCAATCTACGTAATTGCCATTGAACTGTGGAAGATTTATTATCGGTAATTTGATGTTTTGAGGTATAACTAGAGAATTATGATTTACAGGATTTGTATGTATTGGTGTATTTTTATCAATTAAAAACTTTTTAATTGTACCACAAATATGGAAATAATTATCCTCTATGTCTGCTATACTTCCGTTTGACGCGATTTCAAATCGATTCCACGACTCTGTTAACTGATTTAATCGATATTCGAGTTCGACAAGATTACTGTTGTATCCGCTCTCAAAAAATTGTTTAATTCGTGCAATTTGATCATTCATGCGATCTCCCGAGGAGGTATTAACAACATCGTTTAATTGTGATTGTTTATTCGCTTGTGAATGATTCTCTAAAATTAATGAAATGCTTGCTGAAAGATCGAAGAATTTTCGCTCAAATTCGTCGAATTCTTGATCAGAGATCTCCTCACTTATGTCTGGTTCCAAAATGTCTATTTGTGATTGCAAATTTTCGAAATTTTCATAAAATTTGTCAAATTTTTGAAACCTGCTTTTTAAGTCTGCAACTGTTTTATCTGTCCATTGTGTTGTGGTTGTGATGAAAGTACTTGTGCGTGTAAAAAAACTCTTAATGTTTTTACGATTTCTTTTAAGATTTTCTAGCGACATTTTTATTGTGTTATGTATTGAACAAATAAAATGCAGCCGCTACACACGCTGACAAGCAACACTCCCAATGAAAACACAAGGATATTCGAATGGATTTTCGTTTGAATTTTAAGTAACGGAAATGATCAGTATGCACCACTTACCCTGGTCCGGGCGTTAATCGTGGGTACCAGTTTGTTCGTTGTAGTGGATTACGACTACCTTCCGTTGCTTTTGATGATATTATTGCAAATAGCGCTTCTGTGGCTATGTGATGTGGCTGCGAAGGACCATGTATAACGACAAGAAGTAGATCAAAATAGAAAAATGAAATTACTTGAACTTTTTTTCTATTTATGTTTTTCTTTACATCTGTCATTAATTAATAATATTTTTTATAAACAGCAACGGTTACTATGATAACTTTCCTAACGACGTTTGACAACCAAACAAACACACTATAGTACAAATCGGAAAACTTAAACTTTATTCTAGTTCTGAACGTATGTACAATATTTACAACCTAAAACTGAATTATGACCACTACCAGGCACGCGTCTTACGTCCTGTACGCTGAAGATTAAAAGACTTGGATATATTGGCCAAATTCAGACTAAATTACCACTACCAGATATGCACTCTCACATCCCGTTCCCTGGAGAAAAAGACTTGGAAATAGAGGTTTGAGTCGAATGACTGAATTGTTACGACAGCTTTCCGTCTTTTATATTAAAGTGAAAAGTTCCCAAGTTCACTTCACCCAATCGGAGATCTTGTCCAAGTCAACGCCGCCTAATCGGAGTTTTTGCATATTACGTCAGGATCTATTTTTGTGAACCAGTGATTGCACTTGGAACAGATGAGGCATCCCCGCCTGGCGAATCATGTCCGTTCCCCACTCAGTTGAAGAGGAAAGCGCCGCCCTTTCAGTGGAGAAACGCGCGCACGACTCGAGAGGGGAAACTCGCCACACTAGTCATGCATAATGCTGGTCTTTAGTCGATCGGAACACAGAGAACGGAGCGCAAGTCACATTTTGATATTTTTTACGTTCACAATAAATTATTATTCACAACATTATACATAGGGTAAACTCTACCATGATGCAAATCGAGGTGCAAAATTTTGTAAATAAATTACAAATATTTTTTAAATTTTCCTTGGTTATTGCGTAAAAATTTGTTTTCAAGAAGTATTTTGCCTTTTTTCAACCCACGTTTTCGAATAAGGTCAGATCAGGTCAGCCGAGGATCATGTTTTTAAGAAAGGCCCGCTAATTTTTAATTAGCTCATTATCGATATGTATGGTGAAATTTCTTATAAATAAATAGTTATTATCCTAACAAGTGCGGAAAGGGTCAGTTTCCCGCACGTGACATGCGTTACCCGAACGACGGAGTTCGGGTATGCAGTCGAGTGCGGGAAAATGCCTTTCCGCATGAGTTAGGATCAACCTTTTTTCTACAAGCGTTAGAAAATTATCACCAGACATTTTTCAAAATTTTATTTCTTTAAAACACAAAGCAACATTGCATATACATATATATCTACTTTTTACTTATTATTTATATTTATGGTAAAAGTACAATTTGATGCAATTTGTAAATTGACTGAGGACGCCAGACAGGTTGAAACCGACTGATATTCTGATTAGCGGAAGTAGTAGATAAATGACAATACTGGGCCACATCCCTGTCCGAGGCGGTTGACCGACTCGGCGGGAGGAAGCCGGGCGCCCGTCTTTTTGGCCGAGGCGATGGGGCGCTCGAGCCAGCCCGCCGAGGCGGTTGACCGCCTCGGCGGGAGGGAGCCGGGCGCCCGTCTTTCTGACCGAGGCGATGGGGCGCTCGAGCCAGCCCGCCGAGGCGATCGATCGCTTCGGCGGGTGGAAGCCGGGGGCTCCCGGCTTCTCCAGGTGCCATCCACTTCTTGAAGGAAGCCGGGACCCTCGGCTTCTCCAGGTGCCATCCACTTCTTCAGCAGCGACTTCTGCGGCAGCCTCTCTCGGAAGAAGCGAGTGTCATTGCCGAAGAGTGCGCCCCCCAAGCCGCCATTTTGGGCCCCCTTGGTTGTGGCTCAGGCGCCTGCGCCGGGGCTCTGAAAGTACACGTGTTGCTCATTGTTCAGGCCAGTCCATCCAGGTGCCATCAATGACCAGAGGCTGCTGAAGGAGTCATGTCTTCAGCAACGACTTCTGCCTCTGGTGTCTTTGGGGCCTTTGGTTGTGGCTCAGGCGCCTGCGCCGGGGCTCAAAAAGTGCGCGTGTTGCTCATTGTTGCGCAATGGAAGAATGTTCTGGAAATGCTGATGCAATAGTATGCAGATGTTGCAGAATTAATGTTTTTTCTCGGAAATTCCAACGTTTGCAATTGTTTACACTAAATAACTATTGTTATCAAAGTTTGAGACAAGATGATCGAGATTATTGTATACCCTGCTGTTTGTATTATTATAATAAAATCATTCTAGAACATAAAAAGTTTGAAGGCCACCGCCAGAAACTTAAACACTCGATTGATTGTTGTTTTTGATAACTTCTGCATGTTACCAAAATTTTGCAAGCTCGGCAAAAGCTGCGAGATAAATAGAACGAATATAATTGCGAGAAGCATTATTCAGTAATCACTTCAATAGTTTAGTTGGTTCCCACGGAATAGGTGCGGTAAAAGTTAGTTTCCCAATATGGATGTTGTAATTGGCCAAGATGATGTTGGAGATATTTTATTGTACCATTTTATCCACCAAAATTTACCGGAAAATTTAAAAGTAAGTCCATTTGCAGTAATCATTTATTTTATTGTTCAAGCATTCTGTTAATAAAACTCATTCATAGTAAAACTCATTCATAATAATTTCATTATATGTAGTTAAAAAGCTCACGTATCTGTTCCATAATTGTAAACTATTTTCTATCTTTAGAACCAACCCAAAATGATTATGTGCGGAAATGTATCGCACATGGCAACGGAAACCGAAAATGTTTTATTTTCTGGACTATTCATGGAGAAAGAAACCAAGATAATTTTGTTGGAATCGTGCAGTGAACTTGTGGTCATTTGGGTCAATATTGTAAATCGTAAAAGTATTTAGATTTTTTAATATGCAGTGATAGTAGATAAAAAGTGCCAGTTTTGGATTCACAATTTTAGTAGTGGAAAATTAATTGTTTTTATAATGAATGAAGTTATTTCTTTGTTTGTCCGCCCGTTTGTTTGTTTGTTTGTTTGTTTGTTTGTTTGTTTGTTTGTTTGCTTACTAGTACAATTTCTTATCTTTGTTTGTCTGTCAGTTTGTCTGTACGTTTTGTTTGTTTGTTTGTTTGTTTTGTTTGTTTGTTTGTTTGTTTGTTTGTTTGTTTGTTTGTGTGTTTACTAGTATAATTTCTTAATTATGGTATTTTTCTCTTGTTGCAGTCAACGATGTATAACCAGCGTCACGAGTTTGATTACACTGTTATATTATTTTAATGAATAAAATGTATTTTAATATAATAATATCATATTATGAACAGTATTATATTATTTTAATTGACAAAATGTATTTTAATATAATAAATTATATTATATAATTTACCGTATTCCATGGGAAATAACTAAACTAATGAATTGATTACTGAATAATACTCCCCATTATGTTAGAAATATTTGTTGTGTGCTTTCCAATAAATGTATGCTAGAAGCGTGATTTTTTTTGACAAGCTGTCTGTTGACACCAGACAGCTGTTGACACAGACAGCTCTATTCGCAAACACCATGGCTGATGACACAAGCAAGAATAGAAAGAGGAAAAACCCCTCTATGTAGATGCAGCTTAGATGCCGCAGTACGTAAACGTCTTGTTGGTGGATTGGTATGCGAATTTCGTCATTGGCATTGAATGTTGTTGTTGACACGAACGGCTGATGTAACAGACAAACAGATAGACAGACAGGCATGCAGGCAGGCAGACAGACACAGACAGACAGATAGACAGACAGACAGACAGACATCTGATGAGAATTCTGAAGTAGGAGCTGGTTAATTTGATACCCTCCATGACCTAAGTGGGCGGGGCAAGGGGGCGTGTGCAGTGGGCCCTAATCTACATGCGTTCTATATTACCGACATTCAATTTGCACTTTCCAGTAAGTGTAACAGAAATCTACATGTGTTCTATATTACCGACACTCAATTAGTACTTCCAGCACTCACCAGATGGTTCCCACACGTGTCCGAAACGCATTAAGATAACAAGTAATTTCAAAACATAGTACGTATCAAAATAAACAAACTGACGAATGTTCTAGAATGTTATTTTATTGTAATAATACAAACAAATAAACGGGTCACCTTGTAGTGTCTACAACGTAGTATGTGCATATACAGAACGTGGGAGCAAACCTAAACAAACATAATCCTGTCGGCGAGTTGAAAGGTTTTTTACCCATAATAAAAACAATTATAACATCTCTTATCGGCGGCGAACGTGCTTTTTTCTTAAACTTTGATATCAATATTTATTTAGTATAAACAATTGCAACCATTGGAATTTCCGAGAAACTTCTGTTTACAATCATAAGTATATATGGATGATTTAAAAGACGGGCATGTAGGTAGCCCGATTAGCTCAGTGGGTTTTAGCGAGGGCTCCGGTGCGCGGGGACCCGGGTTCGAATCCCGGTCGGCGTCATTTCCAGAACGTTTGCGAAAACCCCGGCGCAGGCGCCTGGGCCACATCCAAAGGCATCTAGCAGTAGTTGAACCTTACCACCCACAACCACACCCATTGGATGCCGCCCACAACCTCTATCATTGGCTGTTGCCCCGCCCACTCTCATAGAGCCCCGGCGCAGGCGCCTGAGCCACAACCAAAGGCCCCAAACACACCAGAGGCAGAAGTCGTTGCTGAAGACATTAGTCGAGGACTCCTTCAGCGTAGAAGGGGAAAAACATTAATTTTGCAACATCTGCATACTATTGCATCAGCATTTCCAGAACATTCTTCCATTGCGCAACAATGAGCAACACGCGCACTTTTTGAGCCCCGGCGCAGGCGCCTGAGCCACAGCCAAAGGCCCCAAAGACACCAGAGGCAGAAGTCGTTGCTGAAGACATGACTCCTTCAGCAGCCTCTGGTCATTGATGGCACCTGGATGGACTGGCCTGAACAATGAGCAACACGTGTACTTTCAGAGCCCCGGCGCAGGCGCCTGAGCCACAACCAAGGGGGCCCAAAATGGCGGCTTGGGGGGCGCACTCTTCGGCAATGACACTCGCTTCTTCTGAGAGAGGCTGCCGCAGAAGTCGCTGCTGAAGAAGTGGATGGCACCTGGAGAAGCCGGGGGCCCGGCTTCCTTGAAGAAGTGGATGGTACCTAGAGAAGTCGGGGGGCCCGGCTTCCACCCGCTGAAGCGACCGATCGCCTCGGCGGGCTGGCTCGAGCGCCCCATCGCCTCGGCCAAAAAGACGGGCGCCCGGCTTCCTCCCGCCGAGGCGGTCAACCGCCTCGGCCAGGGATGTGGTCCAGTATTGTCATTTATCTACTACTAGCGGAGGTTGCGGAGGGTTGCAGAGAAAGAGGTATCGAGCTATCGTTGGTGCAGCTGGAAAATGGTGCAATATTTGAGAACGTGGATTCTTCTAAACTGCAGCTGGAAGTTGATGGAATAGTGTTTGAAACATTGAGATTGAGAATTTTGTTCGACATGTCTTTTTTCAATTTGATTGACTCCTTCAGGCAGCCTTCGGCAACAGATGTGGATTTCCATCCTCGTAAACGTTTGATATTTGTTATTCCTTCTACAAAATTAGCTAGTAAATTGGCCGACGAACGCCTGAAGCGGTGGCCTGTGTATAACTCTGAATTTTTGAGTCCTATATAGGCCGAGATATTGGGGGGAATTTTTCCTATAGTGTTAATTCCAACACACTGGGTATTGCATTTTCTATTTTTGTAATTCAAAAAGAATCGGCGGTGTGGAGTCTGCTTTGGGCGTAAGCCTGCATACTTTCTGTATAGATTTAAAACACTTTCATTGTTGACTTCTTTAGATACTACAAGGGATCTAACGGAATGGCTCCTTTGTCGTTGAAACCGTCAAGCGGCAGGCACCAGCCAGCCCAAAATGGATACCAACTTAAATAGAAGATAAACCTCATCGGGTGCTTCTTTCATAAATTTCGTTGACTCCTTGTGTAAAATTTCTTGCTTTTTTGGGCGAAAACCCACATTTTGTTTCTTGATGAAGGCAGTAACTTTATAGTATTTACTGATACCTAAAGCTTCCTTAACCTTAAGTACACTTTTCAACATTAAATGTCTGGACCGTGAAGTATTTGGCTTCCAAAATTTAGTCATTTCCGAGAAATACAACAAAAGTAATTCTTCTTTTTGCGTGTTTACTTTTTTCGTCTAGCACCAATTGAGAAAATGTTGATATTGTTTTTCATACTTGTCCTTTGACTTTGCTGGTAGCAACTCCAAATTTGCGAGACCTGCAGCTTCCACAATATCTCCTGGAAGACATTTTTTTCGGACTTGAAACAGGTTGAAAAACAACAATCACACAATGCTTCTATCAATGCCTTTTAGACGTCACTTTAACAATCAAATTTGAAATTTGTAACTAGGTTAGGTCAGGTCAGGTCATGTCAACATCTACTTAGAGGATTTTCCAAAAGAACCGTTTTAAATTTGCCTTTTTTTATTTTTACAATAAACGGTAAAAAATGAGTATTCCGGCGAAAATTGATTTTCCTTAGAATTATCTAACTGATTAATTAGTTGAACTTTTTTACTATTTTAAAAATAAAAATAATAAAAATGTTAATAATTCACTTCTTATTCTTTTCTTGCGATATTTCTTGTGATATTTTTTGTTTTTGTTGTTTTCAGGCAATAAAAATATCGTTCATTACAAGTCCAGAAATGGATTTTCCCGTTCTTGCATGACTTCCTTCACGCGTGCACGGAAAGTCCTTATTTCCGGACCGGAAATGAAATATACTATTCCGTTATTATTATTTATTTATTTTAAATATTGCTATACTGTTTAAATAAAATTCATTGTCGAAATTTGTTTTCCAATTTTGTGCAGCCTAATCAATAAGTTTTCAAAAATGATAACTCTGATCCACGAGGTTGTATTGGCTGGCGCTGGCGTCCTGAAACTGCAAAATTACAACTTTTATGTTTATCTTTAAAGCATTTTTCAAAGATTAGGTACTTCTGGATTAGTTCAATTTGTTTTTCAATAGATGCAAGATGAGTTTCTGTAGGGACGATTGAAAAAATTCTCGCGATTTGTCTTCGTGGGAGCAGGATTTCCATTCCAGTGTTAATTTTATATTTATGGATTCTAGAAAAAAAGTCTACCTATATAGGTACCTAGCAAGAAGGTACTTATTAATATTTGTTTACTAAATAAATTAACAGGTAAAAGATGAGGATCCTTAATAATGTTTGTTTGTAAAAAAAAAGTACCCTACCTTGCAATTATTTACAAGAGAGAATAATTTAAAAGTTGGAGACTAGGGTATCTGTAACCCCAATGTGCACAAAAATTAATTATGCGTAAAGTCCAATTTTCTTCGTTAGGCGCAATCTGCATTCTACCCTCGTGAAATGCTCTACTGCTTACTTACTTACTGCTGCGTCGATAAGTAACATTCTTATTCCGCTTATAAATTTGTTTAATTGCTATTACGTGCTGAATTTACTGTTCTCATCATAAAGTAATTACTAATGACTACTTTTTTTACCTTAATATCTACTGTGGATGCATATATTATATCACTTTCTCCTAGTGCAGAGTTAATACACGATCTGGGTATAGGGGTGGCTGATAGCTACATTTTGTTATCGATTATCTATAACAGAAAAGTTATCGATAAATTCAACATAGGCATCAAAAGTTATCGATAATCGTCGTTGTTTACTATAAATTTAGATGGATGTTGATATTTTGTAAACAATCGCTAGATATCAATTTATCCATAACACGGATGTGATCCATAACTAGCTAACTATCCTCATTTTTACCGACTATATCAATATTTAGGTTTCTATACATCTACAAATGAGACAAAATATCGTTATTTTGATACACCGATAAATATTCGCTGGACATTGAATACTGGCATCATTCAGTTTCCAAATTCAGGCATAATGCAAAAACAGTTAGTTCGAAGTTGAATAGACCAAAAATTAAACTAATTCTTTCGTAGTTACAGAATATTCTGGTATAAGTGAAACGTATATCATCAACATAAAGTTTTCAGTCCGAAGACTCCATCCTTTCCTATCCTGAGCGAACCTACGCATTTCCTCTAAATTTGAACACCCTACATCCCTAATTATTTAAGAGCAGTAGTCTAATCTGGGCATACCCCTCCTCTTTTTATTCCTATCTCTGACTCTAGTCTATGTCTATGTCGCGAACTAAGCCTTCATGCCTTAGAAGGTGTACTACCATCCTATTCCTTACTGTCTTCCATAAATTTCGCTTTTCTCCAACTCTTTCTAATACCTGTCTGTTACTAACCTTATCTATCCAAGGTATCTTCATCATGCGTCTATAGTACCACATACCACAAGTACTTCTAATTTTTTCCTATCCGCTTCTCCTATCGTCCAAATTTCGCACCCGTACAATTCCGTACTCCATACATATTGATCTTCATACCATAGCCCTCCGTCAAAACCGCTTCAATTTCGTCCAGAGCCCTTCCTAATTCTACTTTGCTGGATGCTAATACTGCTATATCATCCGCGAATCTGAGCATATTAATAGTTTGGCCCTGTTTATTAATTCCAGCAGCTATTCTGCCTTTAACAATAATTATGGCACCTTCGATATATAAATTGAAAACTAGAGGCGATAACGCACTTCCCTGCCTCACTCCCTTTTGGATATCTACTTCTCTATGTTCCTGCTCAAATTCTGTAACTGCCGTTTGCTCTTTGTATAGATTATGAATTAGTCTTCTATCCCTATACTTCATCCCTACATTTTTGAGCACTTCGAACATCTTCCATTTTACATTGTCGAAAGCTTTTGCCAAATCTACAAATCCTCTATATAGGCGTTCTTTCCCTTTCCTGTTGTTTTTTCTATTATTACTCGTAAAGCTAGAATGGCCTCGCGCGTTCCCCTATTTCTTCTAAATCCGAACTGATCTTCTCCTAATATTTCTTCCGCCCTTTTCGCCATCCTTCTTTGCACAATTCTACTTAAAATTTCTGACTCGTAGGAAGTTAAACTGATCGTTCTAAAATTTCCATACCTACTCGCGCCTTTCCTTTTTGGCAAAGCTACTATGATGTTCCGTTTGTAATTTTCTGGAATAGGATATCTCTTGCCTCATTTCTAATGTTTTTGATACTAGATCCAATTTCTCTAATACTTCTCGTAATTATTTTATATACTCATCAGTCTTTCCTACTTCGAAATTATCTTTCACTTCCTTGCATTTATTATCGATCCATTGCTCTTTCGCTTTCCTACATTTCCGATAATTTCCCAGTTGATCGCCTTATATCTTTGTTTCCCTCTTTTATCTAACCTATTTTTATATTTTCGCCTTTCTTCCATTAGACTCACAATATTTTTTGTTATCCGGAGTTTTCTACTTTCATTCTGCTTATGACCCAAAATATCTCTATCTGCGGAATCTAAACTATTTTTAATGCAATTCCATTCTGCCTGTATGTCCCTAGCCATATTATCACCCGCGCCCTTTAGTAGGTACTCCGTTTTAGTATATCTAGGTCAAGATACCTTCTTCTGCTTCGTTTTTTCAAAATCTTAAATTTAAGATTCGCCTTCATAACCACTATGTTGTAATAACTATCTATATCTGTTCCTGGATAACTTCTACAGTCACTAACTTATTGGTTTCTAAATCTTTGCCTAACGAGAATGTAATCTATTTGATATCTCCCTAGGTCTCCTGGCATCTTCCACTTATAGCATCTCCGATCGTGATGGTGAAATAAAGTGTTCGCAACCGTTAGGTTATGTTTATCGCAGAACTCTATCAGTCTAACTCCCCTATCGTTCCTATTGCCTATTCGAAAGGGGCCAACTATCCCGCCTTCTCTCCCTGTGCCTACGACTGCATTGAAATCTCCTACAATTATTAAATTTTTGTGCCCTCTCACAAAATCTAGCACATATTGAATATCACTATAAACTGCTTCTATGGCCTCATCACTATAGTTAGAAGTGGGCATATACCTGTATTATTACTGTTTTTACAGGTTATAACTACCCAGTCACTGCTGTAAGAAATTTATCTCGAAAAATATTTTAGGAACTCCCGGAGATTGTTACAAAAGTCAAGAAACGTTTTTGCGTTTGCTAGGGAGTAGACACTCGGTAAACTGCTAGTTACTCAACCCCTAACCATCCTTCCATCTGTAGCTCCACCTTCTACTGTCTTTAAAAGACTTAAACGCGAATATTTAAAAAGTGTGCAACTGCCAAAAATCTATACCGGGTGTCAACGAAATCATTATAAAGTCCATAGGTAGGTAATTTACAGTTTGAATGTTGGAGCAGGTAATAGATAGCCAGAATGGTCCCTTTTCCCATATACAGCGTAATATTTGTGTCACCGGAAGTGATCCCATCTTATAGGAATTTCAAATAGGACTAGCATATTTTTAAAGAATATAATGCTACAACACGCTTTCTTGTTAATAATTGAAGCGGGAGTGTTAAAACATGAGAAGGATGCATGCACATGTGGTGCTGTGCCGCTTGTGGGATCTTTGAACGCTCTCGTCGTTATAGTACAAATATAAACAGTTTCAAGCAAATCACTTTATGTTTCTGTCAGTTTGTGATTAGAGTCTCTTGGCAGTAATAAGATGGAGAAATTGCCGTTGCAATATATTAGATATAAAAAATTTCTTTCTACCCCATTTATTACAGAGAGGGACCCGTGTGCTAAGCTCGTAGCTGTGCGCTATAAATGAAAATCGCACGGGTAGGTTCATTCAAATGCAGTCAATTTGAGATTTTGACATTAGCTGAATAAATATCGCGTCTCTTTTGAAATCTAGTAATTTTTTACCAGAAAAATTTCTTAAAATGTACAGCAGTCGAACATTTTAATGGCTTCTCGATGGAAGACCTTTGTTATTCGATAGACACTCCTCTTATGTCTGCCCTTTGTCAATAAAAATTAATGCAAGTGTTGATCAGGCATTTAGGATCATTGCTATCAACTAGGAAAGTTCTTACCTTCTTCTACCAACCAGACTTGACATGTCTTCGGCGTTCAGAAGTGAGATTGGCATCCTATAACTTCAAAACAATTCAGCCGGTCTACACTTAATTTAAGGATAAAATAGATCTGTTAGATCAGTCAAATAAAATTTATAATATTCCTCGTCAGTGTGGAAAATGTTACATAGGACAGACCAAACAAAAACTAGGACAAGGACTCGGACAACATAAAAACGACTGCAAAGCCAATCACTTTCTAAGAAAATAAAACTGCATTGGCAATGCACCATTTTGACAAAGGGCATCAGTTCCAGTTCGATGAAGTATCTATCCTAGATAGAGGCCAATGGACCAAATCGAAACATCGGTGAAATGTTGCATATCAAGATATGTGATAAGACACGCACACCTAATACCTAAGCAATATTTATTTATATTCACATTCTTCGGAGTTATGAAGGTGCGTTTCGTGATACAAGAGCTCTAGATAGACACCGACACGCAGAAATGAGTCTAAATTAATATATAATTTGTTACGGTTAAAGTACGTACTTAGCTAGTGTATAGACTACCTGGTCGGTATATAAAGTAACCAAGCGGCTGGTTATTTTAGTAGAAATTCATCTTTCCACTAGAACAACTGCGAATCTTGGATAGTTCATATACTACCCAGCCAGTTTATAAATTAACCAAAAAGAATAAAGTATATACCACAAATAAAGTAAATAAAACAACCATTGTTCTTCGATTGTTTGTAAAGTATCCATAACTATTTGGATAAAGTATGAACTTCATCTCTAGTATTAGAAAATAACTAATTCGCTAGCTAGTACAGAAACTAACCAATATTTTCCTTGGTTAATGTTGTACTACTACTACTACTACTACGAGGGCGAATCAAATATGAACCGGACTTTTCTTTTTAACGCCCCATAGGTGAAATGAGGGACGTGACGTCTTGGTATATGTTGGGTAGGGATGTGAAGAGGCGGGGAGTACACCGGCTCGCCAGGCTGAGCAGATTGACTGTTAGCAGCATCATGTCTGAGCAAGAGGTGCGCACGTCTGTTGCGCAACGCATTATCATAAAGTTTTTGTCACGCGGGAGAGCGTAAGACCTGCCGAAATTTTGCGTCGACTAACTGCACAGTTCGCTGAAAAACACTTTCAAGAACCCAATAAATTATCCCCCTCTGCTCGATATCGCGCCAAAAGTCTTTCGCCCACTGCGAGATGGTTTGCTTCCTGATCTTCCGTCAAGAGGCGAGGAACTCCTCCTTGCCGACAATTTTCGGTAACTATTGGGCACTCCCGTATGATATCCCGATGTGTACAGTCATTTCCCATACTGTAAAGCGGCGGTCACCTTTAATTAGCTCACGGATCGCACGAATATTCTCCTCACTGATGCTTGTCCAGGGTCGGCGTGTATGGCTGGCACTTTCCACTGACTTTCGGCCGCCTAAAATTTGTTTGTGCCAGTCGGAGACTTGGATCCTTGAAAGGGTTTTTGCACAGAAATGTGCAGTTATTCGACGCAAAATTTCGGCAGGTTTTACGCCCTCCTGAAACAAATATTTGATGATGATGCGTTGCGCAGCAAACGTGCGCACATCTTGATTAGACATGTTGCTAGTAAAAGCCAATCTGCTCCGGTTGGCAAGCCGGTTTACTCAACGCCTCTTGACATCCCTACCTAACATATACCAAGACGTCACGCCCCTCATTTCACCTATGAGGCGTTGAAAAGAAAAGTCCGGTTCATATTTGATTCACCCTCGTACTTGGGCAAAACACGATGCACGTGTCGCGATACTGGGGATCATTTTTGTAAGAAACTATCATTAGCAATAGTGATAGTTGCGTACAGGTACAATCCCTTAGTGACCGTAAACTCGGAGAGCGTTCTAAGAATCACCCGGGTTATTTACGTACGTACCTGAACATAGAATTTTGGATTTAGTCCCATTTCGTGCGTTCCCGTTTCATGCGTCGATGAAAATTTCTCTCCTATTGTTTTTAAATGTTAATGTTTTTGTTTTGGGGGGGGAGACCTAAACGCTCCGCTCGCTTCGCTCGCTCCGCTTGAACACAAACCGGAAATAGTGGGCCGTGGAACCACTTTTTTGGCCGTATTCACTGACGAGCAACACCACTTTTTCTATTAAATTTACAAAAGAAAACTCTGCTTAGTTTATATACTAACCAACGAATGAGCTATTTTGTATTACTAGAACTGAAGTTAACACTTTATCCAAATAGTTATGGATAGTTTACAAACTGTCTAAGAACAATAGTTGTTTTATTTACTTTCTTTGCGGTTTGTACTTTAGCCAACATTCTCGGCTAGCTTATAAACTGGCTGGATAGTATATGAACTAACCAAAATTCGCAGTTATTTTATTGGAAACGTGAATTTCTAGTAAAATAACCAGCCGCTTGGTTACTTTATACAGGGTGGCCCGAAATTAGCGTTCAATATTTTACCAGCGTGTTCTGTGGTCAAAATTAAGACAAGAAATTCCTATAAGCGTATACCCAAATATGCTTCCCAAGGGAGCTATAGCTTTCTAAAAGAGAAGGCCTGAAGACGTTTTCTTCTAAGTATCTTCGAAACAAGTCCAGTTAAAATTATGAAATTTAATGGAATGTGTAAGTACCAAATGCTGAATCTTTTGGTGTAAACATAATTTTTAAAATTTAACAGGTTCGTCTCAAATCTTGGGGTGGCGGAGGTAAGATTTACCACAACTTTTTTCAGAGCATGTCATTTTCAATTTTTCCATAAAAATTTGCAACTTGAGAGTTTTTTGGAAAAGAAAATGTGCTCCTGTTTCGTTTTGATAGGAGGCACCGTTATCGAGCACAATCGATTCAAAAATTTCCCTGCATGCCCAAAAAATTCCTACAAGAAGTGGAGAACATCGTTTGTATACTTAAACGAGACATGAGCATGTTTTTTTGCAAAAAACCCCCAAGTTGTAAATTTTTACGGAAAAATTGAAAACGACATGCTCTAAAAAAAGTTGGGCTAAATCTTACCTCCGCCACCCCCAACTTTGAGATGCCCCTGTTAAATTTTAAAAATTATGTTTACAGCAAAAGATTCAGCATTTGGTACTTACTCATTCCATTAAATTTCATGATTTTAACTTGACTTGTTTAGAAGATATTTAGAAGAAAACATCCTCAGGTTTTCTCTTTTAGAAAGCTAATAGCTCCCTTGCGAAGCATATTTCGGTATACGCTTATAGTATCATTTTGTCTTATTTTTGACCACAGAACACGCTGGTAAAATATTGCACGCTAATTTCGGGCCACCCTGTATACCATCCAGCTGGTTTATACACTAGCCACGTAAGTATTAACCGTAACATATTAAACGCATAGAAACAAAACATTTCTGTTTAGTTTTCCGCACGATAGTCACAATATAATTTCTAAATGTACAAAATTAATAACGCTGTGATGTTAAGGTATTTATTTTAGAATTCTATAGTTTGCAATAAGTATTAAATTGTGTCTGCAGTATTGCGCATTTTTTCAGAGCTTGAAAAGGACTCGATAAAGAAGAGTGGAAACGTGGCAATTGACAATACAGTGTTTTTTATGTACATCTAAGCAGTCCACTTCCCGAAGATTAAGAAATATACTGAAATAATATGGACGTGAATAAAAATAACAGCTTAAAAATAAAGTTACTGTTTTGTGAATAAATTTGACTTTCTTAATGAGTCGTGGGAAAAATAGTGTACCATAACTCGATGAAAAGTGTATACACTCGTGTCATAAAATTTCATACTCGTAGGAGATTTAGCACTTTCCATGCTCGTTACGTAATATGCTATTAGGATGATATACGTATCGTTGCCATGACAAGGAATGAATTTAACGCATACAGACGAGGTGCAAAGCATACTTTTAGAAGCGGTCGTAGGAGAAAGTGTATTATAAAGTCCTCTGATATGGCATAGCTTATATAATAACGTGAAATACAAAACTCAGAGGTGCAATTTTAATAACATTAATATGCGGGTTTCGATTTATTCATTACATGAAATGGTAGGACATCTCTTGATATACAGGCTGATCACCATAGCAGCCCCTGGCAAGTGTAGAAGATGCAAGATGGCTTCAATGCGATACGAAACGGTCCGGGAAGTGAACTTGTGGGTTGCTTTTTGTGGGTGAGGGGGACGAGAGACGCGGAGAGCTACGATCTCAACTCGGTGGCCTGCGATGGCATTATTAATGCATTGCGTTGAGGAAACTTCATTTGTAGAGAGACCAGAGATGGCTGCTGGACGGCTAGGGGTAGCGTCGGCGATGACGTCGATCAGGTCAGGTCAGGTCAGGTCATCAGCGTTTTTCTGAGTCGCCAATACGGGTTGCATAAAGTGACCAACCGTCCTGGTTTTACCAGGACACGTTCTGGTTTTTCAGCTTGTGTACTGGTTTGAAATTCTGTCCTGGTTTGTCCTGATTTTCAGATGTGTACTGATTTTGTCCTGGTTTTCAGCATGTGTATCGATTTTTCTATGTATCGCAATTGCTTCGAACGTCGCCGGACCCAAAACAAAAATAAAATATTAAATTTTAAAATTTCAATCGCTTCCCACAAAATCGAGAAGGCCTTGGTTTTAATTTGTTTTGCCGATAACTTTGTACACTGCTCTATTGGTTGACCCTTTCTTTCTGCTCTGTGCAGTGAAGTGAGATCTCGTTACTTCTTACTCGTGCTTTGCTTAGTGCTTGTGAGGTGTGAGTTTATGATGGTTATGGTTAAGTTATATTAAATATTATCGTAGAATCGTCAGTACATACAATAACTGGATACCTAGTACGTAAACGTAAGTCATTTTTTCTGGTTCTCGCTTATAATTCAAAACTTCAAAGACACTAACTTTCAGAAATATAGGTATAATAATTCTCCGAGATGCAGAAAGATGACGGCCGACAAAAACAACTCAAGCGAACCATTTTATAAGAAGTCAAGACGAAGCTGTACATTTAACGAGAATTTGCGAGAGAAATATCCCTTTTTAAAAAATTGGGAGAATTCAAAACAAAGTAGGGTTTACTGCACGCTTTGTAATAATTCCTTCAGTTAACGGCAATTCTATATTTCGGCACCGATGCCAATAATTAGATTTCTTAAGTTGTGCTTTCCAAATGTTAATTGGCACCCTATAAACTGGTGCTAAATCGAAATTCTTATTACTGAAATTAGGCTAAAACAAAACTAATAAGGTCACTAAAAGTGTGTAACAATTTGTGCTATATATAACAAGAATTACCATAGGTTACAAAGCGCTTAAACATTGCACTATCCTTACGAAAAACTTAAAATCTTACCTTGTTTGGTAACGTCACTACAACAAACAAGCAAAACATCGGCCATACTAGTTTTAAGGAGCACGCACAGTTGTTTACAAGAAAGGGGACATGTTGCCAAATTTAAAAAAAAATATTTTTTTTAGATATTTGACTTATTGTCTTTATTAATACAGTTTAAAAGTAAGTGTGCCAATCGATGGTCGAGTGCCGACATCTGGGTGTTTTACCCTACTAGAGAAAAGAGACAGTCCCTAACAAATTTTTTTCGGAAAACTGATTTTGAACGTGACGAAAAAAAATTAACAGCATCTGAAGGTACTTGGGTATACCACACTATCAAACATAATCAGAGCTTTCGGTCAACTGACTGTACATCTAAACTAATAAAATTACTTTATGAGAATAAGCACGCTTGTGCCCGAACAAAAACTGAGTCTATTGTGACTGATGTTTTTGTCCCTACGCTATGCAACTTTTAGAGGCAGACATTAAAAATGTAACATTTATTACGCTTTGTACAGATACCTCAAATCATAAACATGTAAAATTGATGCCAGTTATGACAAGATATTTTTCTCCAGATTCAGGGGTTCATTTAAAAATTCTAGAAATGAAGAATCTACCAGGCGAAACTTCAGATATTGTGTCTGAATACATATATGAATACATCAATAATTTTGATTTAGCAAACAAAGTTTTGGGTATTTGCGCTGATAATACCAATAGCAATTTTGGGGGTCGAGCAAGAGCAGGTACTAATAATGTTTTTCACAAACTCAAAACTAAATTAAACCGTCACCTAATTGGGCTTGGATGTGTGGCACACATCACAAATAATTGCATTAAAACTGCCTGATGCGACATCCTACCCATTGATTTGCAGGCTTTTATTGTTAAAGTGTATTCTCATTTTTATATATACCTATATACGGTACGGGTAGAAAAACTAAAGGAATTCTGTGATTATGTAAGAACAGAATGTAAAAATGTGTTAGGATACAGCAACACACGATGGCTGGCCTTATTACCAGCTGTGGAAAGACTTTTAGCTATATACACTGGCTTAAAATCTTATTTTTGTTCTATTGACAAGTGTCCAATGCTCATAAAAAATATTTTTGAGGATCCTGTAAGTGAACTTTGGTTATTTTTCGCTCATAATGTAGCATCATTATTCCATAATGTTATTTTAAAATTAGAAGGACAAAATATTTCGTTTCTAGAAGTTGCAGCAATTTATGAAGATTTGATGAAAACACTTGCCGACAGAAAATCAAATAAATTTATTCCCTTAGCGGTTAGGAAATTGCTTAAGCAACTCGAGGAGAGTGGTGATATAACCCAAAGAAAATTTTGGGATATACATATTTGACAATTTTTATACAACTTGTTTGACTTACCTTGAAGAATGGACAATTTTACTGAAATTAAAAATTTTGAACGGGTTGCCTTAAGGAAAAAAATAGACTTTAACATGGTTCAAGAATGCGCATCGAAATTATTGGGAAAGAAGGAAATTGCATTTCTGTAGAAAATGAGAATGATTTATTCAATGAAATATTAATTTTAAATGGGTATCTCTCAGAACAAATTCTTAAAGAATGGAAAGAAAATGTAGTTCATGCCAGTGAGAGATGGGTAAATGTATTCAATTATTTTAAGGAAAAGGAACATACTTTTAAACAATTCAAGAATCAATCGTACCCCTAACCACATAAAATTTGAAATACTATATACGCATTTCAGTAGCAGGGAAAAACCTATAGTAATAAAAATAGCAATAACAACATTAATGAAAAAAAAAAGCTCTCAAGCTCTAGCTTGAGAGCTGACCGAGTGCACTTCGATTCTTTCGGAGTGGTGAGCAGAGAATACCTGACCTATATTATTGTTATTGTGACTATCATTGTTTCACATCGTCATTATTGTTGTTATTATTATTGTCATATATATAATTGTGTGTTTTTTTTCCCATTAATGTTGTTATTGCTGTTTTTATTACTATAGGTTTTTCCCTGCTACTGAAGATGGCAGCTTAGCTGCCGAAATGCGTATATAGTATTTAAAATTTTATGTGGTTAGGGGTACGATTGATTCTTGAATTGATTATTTAACCACAGTCTCTTACATCTTAATCCTTGATACTTTTAAAAATATTTTGCTTTTGGTTGAATATTGTTTATGTTTGCCGGGAACAAATGCTGGTCTGGAAAGGGCATTTTCCCATATAAATAATATTTGGACTGACGATAAAACACAATTAAAAGTAGAAACTCATAAATCTATTATTATTACGAAATTAAATTTTGAATTTACATGTACTGAATTTCAGAAACATTTATTGGAAAATGAAAAGCTTTTACGCGCAATACATTCCTCCAAAAAAATACGTGTTCAAAAATAAATAGTAATTACCTAATCGTTGTTTTTAGTTAAGAGCTATACTTACCATTTAACACAGAATTTTTATTTATTTTGTTATTTTTATTTTTAGAATTCATTCTCATTTCGTTTTTTACAATCGATGTTATTTTCTTGTTTGTGTTTTTTTTGTTGTTTATTTTATATAATAAATCCTTTATTAAGTGTATCTGAAAAATTTGCTCGATATTCCAAAATATTAATTTTTAGTTTTACATTGTTAGTGTACCGGGGTAACATCAAAATTTTAAGTTCTGGAAAAGTGAATGACCTTGAATTTTGAAAAAAATCATTCACGGGGGGCTACCCCCCGTACCCCGCCCCCAGGTCAGACCATCTCGTCATTAATATGTCCTGGTTGCATGCTTCTAATAGTTGGTCACCTTAGGGAGGCATTCGTAGTAGAAGTCGTCCAGGCCATAGGGTACGTATTATGGTGGTTGAGACGATAGGACCAACGACGAGGGTCTGAGAAATTGTGACGGTTTCCTATCCCTAATGTCTTCACGTTCTAACAACTTGCATGTTCTTTGCTCTTGTGACGCCCAAGGCGTGCAATCAATTATGTCTTAGTTTTAACATACCTGTTAGTTAAGAATGTGTCAAGGGGGTGTTTCAGACTTCGACTGCATCCTTAGCATGCTTAGGAAAAGCATATTATGAAATCCGCTGATATGGCATAGCGTAATAACGTGAAATACAAAACTCAGGTGCAATTTTATTCATTACAGGAAAAGATAGATCTTCTTGATATACAGGCTGATCACCATAGGAGCCCCTGGCAAGTGTTGAAGATGGCTTCAATGCGAAACGAAACGGTCCAGGAAGTAAAGTTATGGGCCGCTTTTTGTGGTGTCATGTAATATCCTATGCTCCGTTTGTTGATCTTGATTTCGTATTCGTCCAGGATAGTGCGCGACCGCACTTCTTGGCAAGGATTTGTGTTGAGTACCTGAATGAAGTTTGTACTACAGTTACAGCGAACTAACCAACGCGAAACCCGGATTTAAATCCTATCAAACATCTATATGACACTCTTAAAAGAGCAGCCAGCTCCACAGAACATGTAGTATCTGAAACATGTAAATGGGGATCAATAGAGAGTGGGCTGAAGCTGGACGGTTACACGAATTGCTGACCAATGCTTGGTAATGACGTTACGTCTTTTGTCTAATATGCCACAGATAGAACGCAGACTGTCTAGACAACGCCCGGAATATTAAATACATGAAGGCTGTTCGGCTATTGGTTTTGGTTAGAAGAAACGCGTTTTGTTCCCAACATTTAATTTTAGTTTGCTCAAAAGATTATATGAATAAAAATGAATACGCTACACCAGAACAAAAACTCGTTCCTTTCTAACCCCCAGGAAGCGAAAACGAAAACAAAAGGAAAGCAACAAAAATTTTAATGTTCTTGTAATTAGCAATTGATAGCCACTTTTATTTCCAAAGGAATCATCATAATATTAAAAGCGAAGTGGCACAACACTTTACGGGTGGGGATGGATATCGGTCGCTCGGTCTCTTTTCAACTGGCGGAGATCGTATGGGTGAGGTCGTGCACTCGATCAGGTGTATCTTTAACGCAAATAAGAAAATTGCATCGGCATCATTCCGATGGACGCTTGGATATGCTCAGCACTGTTCGCAGTCGTAGTTCAACATGGGGGCGTTCAATGTCGCACCCGTAGGTAGAATTGCTTTTGCCGTATTAAATTAAACGCAATTAATTATTTAAGAATATTCTATGGGAATATTTTGTGGTGCACCTGGGATGCACCTACGTTTTAAGTATAATTACTGCACCGACTCACCACAACGTAAAAGTCGTGGAGCGTAGCCCACGGGTTCATCTAGTTGTAATTAAAAGATAACATTTATTTAAAATCCAAATGTATTCTAAAATATAGGTATAAGCGAAATATAATACTTACCTACCCCTCTTTCCAAAAATTCCGATGGTTGGCTACATCTACATGTAAACATTTAACATTGCGTGTAGCACGTCATTCACTTCTCACAAAAAATAATTTGACACGCATTGCGTGAATTCTATTTTATTCCTGGAAGTGTGGAATGTTGTAAATATTTAGTAAAGATAAACAAAAAGAATCATGTACCTATTAACTATTAACACATAGTCAAATAATTACTTCCAAGTATAGCTGCATATTTTTAAATTAGTTGTTAAATAAAAAATATACTAAACACTAGCTATATCAATTACCTACTCATTGTACGTAATTTCCCAATATGGTGCGGTGCATAAGTTCTTATTTTTTTTGGGAATTTCATGACCGCTTATATTTCTGATTACGTAGAATAATTGCATATGCAGAGTAACTAAAATTCGAAGGTCACATTAGTCCGGTCAATATAGACATTTTATTTTCAATAATTTGCATAGAACTAAATATTGGTACAGGTCTTAGGTACACTATTACAAATAAAATATCAAAAGTCTCCACCGATTCTATACGCCTGCAAAAAAGTTTATTCAAGGTCAAAGGTCAAAAATATCGTGTTTTGCATTTTTCTCGGAAACGGTAAGTGTTATCATAAAAATAGGTCAGACAAAATATGTCTCCTTCTAAGAATAGTGACATGTCCGCCTTTTTAAGAAAAATATTGGTCGAAAAACCAGGACTATGCCAAAAGTAGTGTTTTGCTGGTATGTGATTCGCAATGCCGTAACACTGCGTCACTTTCTTACCAAACACAGCCTTAACCTCCATGATAATTTGTGCAGGGAAATTTGTGAATGAATATAATTGGGAATTTGAGAAAGGGCAATGAGGACACCAGAATTGAGCAGGTACCGTACCTCTCCATCGGACGCTACACACCTAAATCTTCTCCAAATCGGAGAGGAAAATATGACAATTCCACTGCGCTCTCGCAGTGAAAGGAGTAGGAGAGTTTACCAGTGTGTACTCCGCGAACATCACTAGAACTCTTAAAGGAATCGTTTCTCTGAACGAAGACGAGGTGTGCGCTCTGGAAAATGTCAGATGGGCGACTAGCGAAAACTCGCTGACCCACATTCTCGATGCGAACGGCAAGTTCAACGAATGCATTCCGGGAAGAATCCTGCTCGGATTCCTGAAAAACTACCACAAGGTGCTACTGAATGTGCGTCACAAGCTCATTTTGACTCGAAGATCTACAGGAAAGCTTATATGGGCAACGGGGACACCAGAATTGCGCTGAACAAGGTTCACTGGTGCCGTACCTCTCCATCGGATGCCACATACCTAAATCTTCTCCAAATTGTCGAGGAAAAGAGGATAATTCCTCTGTGCTTTCGCTGCTGAGAACTGTACCAGTACCCATTGTTGCTGCAAACGTCTATGCAAACATGGACCGTCAAGAGAGCAGCGCAGTTGGAGAAACCGTGCTACATGATTGTGGCCTTCCAGATGAATCATAAAGAGAATTTTGCCAAGAACTCGAGAAAATTTGACCATTGCAATCTGACAAACATCAAACTGTACCTGAACTCTGAGTGCTACGATAATCTAAACTTGGATTCCTCCACCGGCAAATACGCCCTGCTGTACGAAAATTGCGAGAATCCAGAGTTCATACTATGGCAAGGTTACTGTCGTGCAGCATTCAAGCGTTCATGTCCCATCGTTGTAATTAACGCATCGAAGCAGTTGAAAAGACTCGAGTCTGTCCCAATAGACATGCGCCTGAAATTCGAGTCTAGCGAGTATTTTCCCGCCAACACTCCACCTACTTTCTCATCCTGCAAGATTGCATCGCATATACCCCCTCAAATAATTCGGTAATTAGAGTGGTGTGAGAAAAAGTGCTTCAATATGCATGCGGGTTAGAGTTTTCCTCAGCACAACATCCCCTGTATAAAACATCATTATGTTTAAATGGTCTTGTAAACAATGTCAACTCTGTATGCAGATTATAGTTTTAATTATATTCCTGTGATATAAATACAACAGCGTTTTGTTTTGTTCTTTGCAAAACATACAAAAGTAAAGCATAAAAAAGTCATCTTCAGAAGCTGAATTTGAAGGCCGGCGCCAGCGTCGAAGCGTCATGGTTGGCTGCTGGGAAATGTGCCGTCGCTTTCAGCAATGACCTTCCGCGGAATCTATTACACTGACTGTGCAAAATAGGTGAAGGTTCCACGGAACTTACGGGAATTTCTGTTACTACTAGACTTCCTTATGGACGGTTCCGCGTAATCATGTGAAAATGACGCTAGTTAGACAGCCAACCTGAACTTCGTCTCATTGACGTCCCGCTGCAAAAATCTACCTTACTAGAGATGCGCAAAAAGTATCTATTCGATACTTAGTATCAGATACTCTCTTGGATTCGAAGTATCTGGTAGTGCCAAACGAAAGTATTCGTTACTGAGTATCGATGTGAAGTGAACGCGAACGAATAACTTGCATAACCACGGGAAGTGGGAAATGAATAGGTATCGAGTAACGAATACCGCATCGGATATTTTATGGTACCGATGTCCGTGCAGTAGCAGTGTTATTAGTATTCCTATCCGATATCGAGGTACCTACCTATATTTATTTTGCGTCTGGAGTGTAGTCTTGTATTCGCATATCGCATCGCAATGAGTGCCGCTCGAAGGCAGCTAGGCAGCAGACATAAAAGATAAAAGCTTATGCAGGTGTCCAAAAGCTTTGTAGGCATTTCCTTAGGTATTTTGTTTATGGTTCATAAATTGGAAGTAGTTATGCAGAAAGGAATCAAACCACATAATTTATAGTAATTTATTTTTTAACTTGGTTATTTCATAAATTTAATTCAAGAACTGAAGGAAATTAATTGTTTTTGCAGTGATCACTTGCGAATATCACACGGAGTAGCCGCATGTACTACGAATAGTATCAGTATGTATTTAAACCAGTAATCAGTTATCGTGCTGTAAAGCCGCTGTAGTTTACCGGCAATCGATACCAAGTAACGAATACAAAGTATCAGATACTCATACAAGAAGTATCGATATCTACTTGATACCGAGAAAAGTATCAGTTGCACATCTCTATACCTTACCGATACCGATCTGAAGTTAACACATGACGCCACGCGATGATCTTGAATCGTAAAATTAACCTCCATAAGTAATAACATGGTGTTCCGTGTCAGAATCGGCACGTACCTACAATAGTTTTTATTTTCGATTAACATTCTCATATAGGTAATAAAAACTCAAAATATAAGTAACGGAAGTGACAATTAAGGCTTTTGAGCCATGGCGGATGGTAATATCTCAATCAACGTCAAATTTTTGACGTTTGTAATATGTAGTTTCACAACTGAGATATGTATTTGTTTTTTTTAACTGAGTAAAAAAGGGGAATTACCTGCATTAGGTATGTCTGGCAAGAATAACATATAAAAGGGTCTTTTTTGAACTTCCGAAAGATATTGAAAGGTATGGATCCTGGAAAAATGATGTTAGGATAATTTCAATATGCATCTCGGTAAAAATACCACCAGAATAATTGCGCAAGATCAGGCAATTAAGTTACTAAAAAGCTATTGAAATTCGCTAGCTACCGCTTCTGTTACTTATTATTCTGAACTAAAACTCAACTCATTTTCTCTTATAATACGTAACAATAATATTAAATCATAACTTCATAACTATAAGTATACTGTCTTAACGTAAACAATTACCTACTGAAGATTCTGCTACAACACTAAAATATTACAAATTATATAGTTTATACAGAACTGTAGTTGCACTTAGTACAAACCCTTAAAATCAATACAAAATCCAAAATGACATTGTTTGTCTAAAATACCAATAAACTCATGCATATCAGCTTGCGTACGTAGGAGAAGAAGTGAGGACAATATAATCAGTTGGCCGAGTGCTGGATCCTGTTGAGCCGCTTTAAATCCCTGGTCTACTTGCTCAATTCATCACTATACACAAACTCTGTTGCTGACTTGTATTATAAAGCTTTGCTTATTTTGCTTTTATATCATTCAAAAATTCTTTTCGTAATAAATCCTGGCTTTCTTACTTTCTTAATATGTTATAAAGCATTTTTAAAAATTAAATTAAGATGATCAATATGATATTTCCGTTAAAATAAAATTTATGTTAAAAATATTTCATTCTTTTGAAGACGATCGAGATCTACGTTTATGGATTACGAATAACAGTTTAACATTAACACATTCACATTTTACTTTTTGGTGGGTAGGTATATACAGGGTACGTCACTTAAAGTTGCCTGCCGCAGTAGGTTTCTCTGTTACTTTTGTAATTGCAGAAGTAAGATAAGTACAGCAGTTAGTTCTGTTGGTGAAGTTAAATATGTCGGTAGAAAAACAACAGTCGAAATTAAAATTTGCCAATTTTCAAACATATCTTCGATTTTTTAAATGGGGCTACTTTCATACCATCACTTAGTCCAACAGACAATTTAATTCTGATTGCAGCCATATAGCACTCATGAAACTTTCTTATCTTCGATACTTTTTTGAAATATTTGCTTTCAAAAATCTTATAGTATTTTGAGGGAGTACGAAAGTCCATGGAAGCAAGAAATTTGAAGGAAGAATATTGGAGAGATAAAGATAATTGGAAAAGGGAATGCGAGAGACGTGCTGGGTGTGTGGTACTGAGTACTGTTATATTTTACAATGTTATCTTGTAAAATGCAGTGCAATAATTATTAACACTGCATGCATTATAGGTATAAACTTAATCTCCTGTTAATGGTTTTTCTATCGATAATTTCAAAAAGATTTTTGGTAAACTTTTAACCCACATCATTTTTAATGTAAGAAATGAAACTTTCTTAAATAGTTATATAACCTTAGTCCAGTTGAATTTTTCTTTTTAAATTACTGGGCTGTAGGCTGTGTCCACTGACAAGCAAATAATACAAAGCTGTCACTTTAATTTAAACATCATTTAAAGCGAAGCTATACATTGGCCGCCCAACAGACGGAGTGATCACCCTGCAAGAACGTGCTCTAGACGGGACCACTATCAATTTAGGACGACCGAACCGCAGTGATGCGCTTTCTTTAGACCCAACGAAGTCGCATCACTCCAATTCGGTCGTCATAAATTAATATTGGCCCCGCTAGAGCACGTTCTTGCAGAGTGATCACTAGTAGTTAGAAAATGAGAGCCTTAGGCCAGGCCATCGAGTTCTCCAGGTGCCATCGACTTCTTCGGCAGTGACCTTGAAAGAGACCAGAGGCTGCTGAAGGAGTCGTTGAGTCATCCGAAGAAGTGTCTTCAGCAGCGGCAGGTGCAGCAGCCTCTGGTGTCTTTCAAGGTCATTTCTGAAGAAGTGTGCATGTCGTCAGCAGCGTCTGGTGTCTTTCAAGGTCATTGCCGAAGAAGTGGGCATGTCTTCAGCAGCGTCTGGTGTCTTTCAAGGTCATTGCCGAAGAAGTGGTCTTCAGCAGCGGCCAGGCGCATGCGCCGGGGCTATTCCTCAGATCAGTCCATCGAGTTCTCCATCCACTTCAAGTGGGCGTGTCTGCAGCAGCCTCTGGTCATTGCTGAAGAAGGGCCTCTGGTGTCTTGCCATTGCGCACCCAAGCCGCCATTTTGGGGCCTTTGGTTGTGGCTCAGGCGCCTGCGCCGGGGCTCCGCCTTCAGCAGCTTCTGGTCATTGCTGAAGAAGTGGTCTTCAGCGGCCCCCCTGGTGTCTCTCATTCTGTTGGGCCTTTGGATGTGGCTCAGGCGCCTGCGCCGGGGCTGTCGCGTACAAAGCACGTGTTGCTCACTGTTCAGGCCAGTCCATCCTGGCCCCATCCACTTCTTCGGCAATGACCAAAGGCTGCTGAAGGAGTCATGTCTTCAGCAACGGTGTCTTTGGGGCCTTTGGCCGTGGCTCAGGCGCATGCGCCGGGCTCTGGCTATGAGAGTGGGCGGGGCAACAGCCAATGAGAATGGTTGTGGGCAGCATCCAATCAGAACTGATCTTGTTGTTAGGTGCTGTTGGGCCTTTGGATGTGGCCCAGGCGCCTGCGCCGGGGTTCTCGCAAAAATAAAAACGTTGAATATATTTTTACATCAATATAATTAAAACTATAATCTTCATACAGAGTAGGCATGCGTGTATTTTCTGGACAAATCGAAGCCCTGCAGCTTCTCATACCACTCTTCTGACCGATTCATTACCCGGTGTATACTCAACGATGCGGTCATGCAGGATGAGACAGTATGCGGTTGTGTTGGGCGGAAAATTCTCGCTCGACTCAAATTCTAGACGCATATCTATGGGTCCAGGCTTGATGCTTTCCGACTGCTTTGATGCGTCAATCACCACGATGGGCGCTAGATCCTTGAACTGTTCCTTGCCGTATAACGGCTCGCCAACTTTTCCATAGTATGAACTCTGGAAGTTCTGGTACATTTCGTATAGCAGGGCGTATTTCCCCGTGGAGAAATCCAAGTTTAAATTCTCGTAGGGGAAGCACTCAAAATTCAGGTACAGTTTGACGTTTGTCAGATTGCAGTGGTCAAATTTGCTTGAATCCGTGTCCAAATTCGCTTTGCGATTCGTCTGGAAGGCGACAATAACGTAGCGGGGTTTCTCCAACCGTGTTGCAGTCTTGACGGCCCACGTTTGTTTCGTAGCTTGCGGCAACACCGGATACTCGTACAGCTCCCAGCTGCGAAAACATATCTGCAACGTTCTCTCTTCCTCGACAATATTGAGAAGTTTTAGGTATTCAGCATCCGATGGATAGACGTACGGCACCCTCCAATGAACCTTGCTCAACTCAATTCTGGTGGCCTCGTTACCCACGAAAGCGTTCCTATTGTTTTTCGATCGAGTCAAAATCAGCTCGTGACACACATTTAACAGAATTTTGGGGTAATATTCCAAGAATCCCAGCAGGATTCTTCCCGGGATGCACACGTTAAAGTTCCCGTTCGCGTCGATAAGGTGGCTCGGTGAGTCTCCCGTATTCGTCCAGCCGGCATTCTCCAGGGCACCTACCTCACCCTCATTCAGAGAAACTACACCCTTCAGTGTGCTCTTGATGCCCACGTTTTTTGTTCGATCCACCTCCACCCCGTTTATTTCATAGCGGACGTCGTCAAAGAGGAAACTGAGGGCGTTATTTGTTAAAGCCGCATTTCCGCCTGCTGCACCCTTGATGAACCTGCCCTTTATGTAGATGCTGCTTAGATGCGGCAGTACGTAAACGTCTTGTTGGTGGATTGGTATGCGAATTTCGTCATTGGCGTTGAATGTTGTTGTTGTCACGAACGGCTGATGTACGTGCACCTCGACACGGCGTGCTGACTCATTCAAAACAGCACCGCCCAGAACACGAAACGTGTTTACGTTTATGTGTGTCATTATTCAAATGCGGTTCCCTTGTTGAAGCACAAGTAGGGTAAACTACCCAATTATTGGCACTTTAAGGTATTGCAGAGTTACAAAATGGCTTAAAAGTCCGTTTTTGCCCATGCAGAACTGATTGAAATGAAAATATAAACACTGAAATCTCCAGAATTCGGATTATGTACTGAAAATCGCTTCATGTCAATATTTTTTATTAAATTTTACAATAATATATTAGAAACACATTTTGCCAGTTATTGGCACCAAAATCCAATAATTGGCATACCTTAATTTCTAATTATTGGCACCAAAACCTAGTAATTGGCATACCCAGTTTTCTAATTATTGGCACCTCGACATTCACGATTATTACACTTTAAACAGTTTGGTCAGTAGATAATTAGTAAATAATTTTATTATAAGTGAAAATTAGAAACTTTGTATTCAGTGTAGCTTTATTTTTCAAAAAATCGGAAAAAATATTAGGTCAACTTTTTTTATACCATTTTTAGAACATGTTTTACACTGGGAATTTTTTGCATATAAACTATAATGGTTTATTAAACACTTTTTATGATAATGTGCGAGTGCATGATACATTTAATACCACAGTAAGTTGGTTTTGTAAATACTTTTAAAGGAATTGGTGGCCGTTCCGTACATCCCATTTCCGTACAAGGCAAAATCAGTGACAGTTCCGTACACGATGCACGTGTCGCGATACTGGGGATCATTTGTAAGAAACTGTCATTAGCAATAGTGGTAGTTGCGTTTCCCGTTTAGTGAGTCATCACAAACCTCTACTTGGTTTGAGTGCGGTTTCGTGCGCTGACCTGCTGATAATGCAGTAAGCCACTAATTCGAGTTTATCTTTCCAATACAACCCTGTTAATAACTAGACTTCAATGCGGAAGTGTATGTTGATTTTTCTTCTATTGTTTTCAAATGTTAATGTTTTTGTTTGGGTGGGGACTTAAACGCTCCGCTCGCTTCTCTCGCTCCGCTTGCCCACAGACCGGAAATAGTGGGCCGTGGAACCAATTTTTTGGCCGTATTCAGTGACGGGCAACACCACTTTTTGGCCATGTGATTCTTAGAATACTCTCCGAGTATATGGTCACTAAGGGATTGTACCTGTATGCAACTACCTCTATTGCTAATGACAGTTTCTTACAAATGATCCCCAGTATCGCGACACGTGCATCGTGTACGGAACTGTCACTGATTTCGCCTTGTACGGAAATGGGATGTACGGAACTACGATACTCTTTCAATGCAAATAAAGCGTGCCAATAACTGGGAATAGTTATTGGAAAAGGGAAAAACTAGTAATTGGCACCGGGTGCCAATCATTAAATTTTGTACATTATTGGTACTAATTGTTGGCACCCCTTAAATATTGTTTCCAGCTTAAAGTTTGGAGGTTATAAGGCGATTTTATTTAAATTTAAACCATAAACTTTTACTATATCCGTATAAAATATTTACATTCAGGAAAACTCTGACCCTCTAAAATATCTTACACATGCATGACCTAGTGAAAAACTTAATAACTTACGTTTAAAACAGCAAAGTTGCACTCCACTTTTTCAAACGCTGATTTAGACAGTTCACATGACACAGTTATGTCGGTAATACAGTTTTCATAAACACAATGTTGCCAAATATGAAAAATTTTAATAAAATTTACCATAGATACTGCAGACATTAAATAAATATATAAAATATAATGGGGGCCAATAACTAGCGCAGTGCCAATAATAGGATAGTTTACCCTACTAACTGACAGCACCGTTAATTTTCTTGCTTAAATACTCTCCATACAACCGTGCGCGTGCGCAGTCTTATTCTTGCTCGTGTCATCAGCCATGGTGTTTGCGAATACAGCTGTCTGTTGATTCGCAAACAGACAGACAGACAGACAGACAGACGGAGAGACAGACAGACAGACAGACAGACAGACAGACAGACAGACAGACAGACAGACAGACAGACGGACAGACGGACCGACAGACATACAGACAGACAACTACTGATAAGAATTCGGAAGTAGGAGAATAACTATAGATTCCTTTTTGTCTCATCGAGCTGATTAATTTGATACCCTACATGATCTAGGTGGGCGGGGCAAGGAGCGTGGCCGGGGGCGCGGTCAGTGAGTGGCCACCCCTAAAAACCATCCCCAAAAATCACCCTCCAAAGCCACCCCAAGAACCGCCCCTAAAAACCACCCCTAAAAGCTACCCCTAAAACCACCCCTAAAACCACCCCCTAAAAACCACCCCTAAAAACACTCCCAAAAACCACCCCCAAAAACCACCCCTAAAATCCACCCCAATATTCCGATACCTCTAGTCGAGTCCTTTAATTTACACCCCACATGACATAGTTTTTACGTAGGGGTTAGCCTAAATTTAGACTACTGTTCTCAAATAATTAGCGATGTAGAATGTTCTACTACCGAGAACTAAGATGTTTGCATATATCAATCAGATGGTTCCCACACGTGTCCGAAACGCATTAAGATAACAAGTAATTTCAAATAAACAAACTGGAGAATGTTCTAGAATGTTTTTTTCCCACACGTGTCCGAAACGCATTAAGATAACAAGTAATTTCAAATAAACAATCAGAAGAATATTCTAGAATGTTATTTTATTGTAATAATACAAACAAACAAACGGGTCACCTTGTAGTGTCTACAACGTATTAAATGCACATGCAGAGCGTGGGATCAAACCTAAACAAACATATCCTATCGGCAAGATGAAAGGTTATTTCCCATAATAAAAACAATTATAACATCTCTTATCGGCGGCGAACGTGCTTTTTTCTTAAACTTTAATATCAATATTTATTTAGTATAAACAATAGTAAATTTCCGAGAAAATAAATATTAATTCTGTAACTTCTGTTTACAATCATAAGTATATACGGATGATTTGAAAGACGGGCTTGTGGGTCGCCGATTAGCTCGGTTGGAGCGAGGGCTCCGGTGCGTGGGGACCCGGGTTCGAATCCCGGTCGGCGTCATTTCCAGAACGTTTGCGAAAACCCCGGCGCATGCGCCTGAGCCACGGCCAAAGGCCCCAAAGACACCGTTGCTGAAGACATGACTCTCATTTTCTAACTACTATCACTCCGTCTGTTGGGCGGCCCAAGTATATAATTAAGTAGGTAAATCGTGAAAATGCAATTTTATACGACAGGAGAAAAAGTCAAAGCCTGCTACATACTTCAATAAATTTTAAAATGACATAAAATAGACCGTTTATCTTTCTTTTTGTTTAGAAACTTTTCATTTCTTACGTTTAAAAAACTATCAGGACGTCTAAAATTGATATCAAATAAAAGTACCTATACTAAAAATCATTTTTAAATTTCCAATAGAAAAGCTGTCAACACGAGATAAATTTATTTATGCTATGTAAAAGTCCCTATGATACAATGTGAAAAATGCACTGTATATCACATCATATTATATTCATTCAGTATTGTATACGCCATACGGGATCTTTAGCGTTGCACGTCATAGTTTAGGTTCGAAAATGAAAAATACGAAGGAACTATATAATATGTATGTAATAATATGTTCTATGGCTTAAGTACATAGCAGTTGGTGCACTTACAAGAAAAATTTATCTCACAGCCAACGCTCCACGGCAACTAGTATAATTCTCTCTATCTTGTATTTCTTTAACATAATATTATCTGTTCTTGTTTACCTTTCCTGTGGCGATAGTCAAATTTTCATGGGGTGGGATTTATCAGCCCGTCAGAAAAGGACAAACTAACGACAAAAAAGATGTCTGAAGCGACAACAAAATAGTACAAACAGCTTTAAATTGTTTTCACGACTAAAAATAATATTACCCGCCACAAAAGAGCATTGCACGACGAAAATGGTTAATGAACGGCAGAAAAGAAATGAGTATTCAAATTAAATGCATTACACGACAGAACTGGAGATTGCACGACAAAAATGTATTACCCTCGATAAAACAGCACCGACAGAAATAGGCAAACTAACAATAAAAATGTGTCCATACATGACGACTTGACAACGACAAAAAAGTATTGTTTTACAAGCTAAGAAAAGTGAGATTTTTCCCGTGAGTGGAATGTTTGAAATTTAACTTGAGCATGATGGAAAAGTCGCTTTTCTAACGTGTATAAAAAGTTATTTTTTGTATATTTCACGAAAATCACCGTAATTTTAAATATAAATATTCGAATATAATAATTCATCAAGGTATAGGCATGTGTCAAAGAAATTGAATGAATGAAAGAAAAGTAGTGTTGCTAACAAGAAAACTACCACTTTTCTTTACGATTTTTCATTGAACAATGTGCTTCATTTCTATACAGGGTGCCCCGGTGAAGGTGGGAAATCTCTCGGGTGCGTATAAGTTACACGAAACTAACACCCCAAGTTCATATAAAATTTTCACGTACGACCTTTCCCTACCGAGATATTCTCCCTTAAATTGGAGAAACAAAAATAGTTTTATTTACACAAAATTTTTATGTTTAATTGTATTTCGATAATTTTCTTGGTGACGCACGGAGTGATTGAATGTCGATAAAATCATGCGACCCGTTTTTTGATAGTGCATCAGGGGAGCAAGGGGTGAACTACCCCTTACCTTCGTAACCTCGTAATTTTTAAGGGGCCGGATATTTTTAATTTGTAACCGCAGTTTTTGTTTCCCCGGACATTTTGCTAATAAAAAGTTACTCTTGTTAGGGTTCGATAAAATGAAGCGTTTTCGAGAAAATGAAACAACGAGCAAGAGGTACCTACCGTGTTTCTATGATTTTCGTTTTCATTTTTTCTGGCATTCGAAAAACCGAAAGCAATTTTTTAATGTAAATTTTTACTACCTTTCGCAAACTGTTAAGATTATTTTTGTAGGACGCGACGTTTCGTCTGTTGTCTACATCGTCAATTTTTATTTTTTCTTAATACGGACCTGTACGATTTTTAATGAATTTCAAAATAAATGGCTAATGTAGGGTCAAATCATACTTAATTGGGTATTACACGGCGTTGTATACATTTTTCTGTCGTGCATTGCCTTTTTTAGTCGTTTGAAGCTTTTTAAAATGTGTCAATTTCTTTGTTTTGGGGGACAGTTGATTATTCTATCGTCAGAAGCATTAACCAGGCGGGCAAAACATTTTGTAGACGTTTTACGCAACACATTTTTGTCGCTAGCTGTCTCGTAATAGTCGTGCGAGGGTCAGCGTTTATAACAACAAAATTGTCGTTGATTCAACCTTTTTTCTTTTTCATTCTCTGTCGTGCAAACCACCTATTCTGACGTGCAGTTAATATTTCCCCATTTTCATGTCGGTTGTATTCCGTGTATATTTTATGTGTGTCATTCCATCTCGATTTGAGTTTTCACTTTTAACATTTGATTTATCAATTGGTCCATTGTGTTATTGCACTGTTGGTGCATTTATTTTTCGCAAAATTTATATTATAGTGCAAAATTACCAAAATAAGTACTTTCTGAATACTAAACAATAAATTGTTGAGTAGTATTCATTTGCGAATTTGTAACCGTCAATCCGAAAATGCGGAAGATCTTTTGTCAAAGAAACCAGTCGCGTCGATTAGAAGCTCATATGAATATACTACACGCTTACGTCAATATCTGGTGATATAGGATTTTGTGACGTGCAACGCTAAAAGTCCCTTACGAACTTTACTTTTCGCCTTAGTGGACGCCGCCAACTACAATTTTTCATTTGTTGATGCAGGCTATCAAGACAGAATTTCAGAATGACTTAAATCTGCCACAAATACGGCCCTCAAGAGGTGACGACGCTTTTGCTTTATTAAGCGTGATCTGTGGTGATTCGGGTCTGAAAATGGCAGTTTTCTTAAGCCCGTGTTGCTCAAACAATAGAAATGAAAAAAATAGAGCGTTTATTTGAAAATCGGTAAGTATACGAATGTAAAAAAATTACATTCCCAATAAAAAGTTTAATTTCATTCTTAAACAGAAAAACTAAATCTTGAATGCAGGTGGTAAGGTACTCCTATACTATTCTCTTAGCATCAAAATCAAGCGAGCAAAACATGCTTAATTATGGGTTGGTAATAAAGTCGAAAAAGGGACCGGCTTTCGTTTGTTCTTTAATGCAGCGTCAAACAGCGACGCCATCCCCTGCAACTCTGATAAGCCGGGAAGGATTCCGGATCCGAGGTCCGGATATGATTTCCCTAAACCCGGATTGATTCGGACGCGGATTCCTGATTTAGCCCTCTGACAAATCCGAGTCAGATCCAGTTCTAATCCGGATTTCAAATCCATTCGGATCGGATGTGGGTACCAGAGCTAGCGAGAATATTATGAAACCTTTTTCCTAAATTGTACCAAAGAGGCTCAGCACAACGAATATTTACTTTATTGTCGATTATGTCGAGCGCCGGCGAGAATTATTGTCAAAAACGTCTTCGGCATTGTGCCTGCCTTTTTCAGAATTCTTGCGAACCCTTACTTTTAGAACCTGATGAAAAGCTCAATTGGTGGTAATGACAGTAACGCACTTACATAACTTCCTAAGAAGAAATCGACTGCCAGAAAAAAAACCTTGAATGCAGTCCTTGAAAAGAACGAAGCACTATTATTTGTCTCCGATTCAGATTTTCGTTATGAATTTTTAGGATAAATATATTTATTCATTCTGAAACGACGCGACACAGCACTTCCGCGGCTCCCTAACGATCACTTCATCTAAATACAGATTATTTATTCCTTTTTATACATCAACTGTAATCAAGTTGAATGATAAGTTTATATTTGAAGTGGATATAAACATTACTCTTGATTTTCAAAGATATCTTAACGGTTTGAAAGCATTCCTTTTTATTTTAGAGGGTGGATCGGAATTTTATACTTTTATCGTATTTTACGCTATTTGCATTGTCAGTGACTTACTGCTTTATAAACAGAATGGAACAGAACAGATAGATTCTATACAGGTCTCTCCATATATAACTCGTTATAATATTCAGTAAAACATAATTCTGTGTACAGGCGTTCCAATTGTCCAATAAAATAATTATAATAATTATTTGGCACAAGCATAGTGCAAAATATGCATAATAAATATTTTATTAATTTACTATTATATACCTACAGGTTGAGTTTGTCAAGCCGTAAAGTTCATTTATTTCTTAACGATTAAATATGTGTACATGCTGTACAGGGATTTTTTATCTACAGGGTGAGTCAGGAATCCTTCTATGTATTGGTATTTTTGTTATTTGAAGAGCTACAAAGTCGGTTAAATGAGAGAAAAGTTGCACTATTTTGGGGCCATCTTAAACCTACTTTCAAACTTTCAAAAATTTCCACAGCTTTCTAGATATAATTTAAAAATTAAAATTTCCGATTTTTTTCTTTTATTGATAACTCAACTGTGGTTTGTGTAAATGACTTGAAACGTGGAATGCTTACATAAAAGGACGTTGTGCATCGTTTGGTGACATTGGCAGTGCAGTGCGATCTGTCATTTTTGCAGAGCGACAGTCAACTTTTTTTTTCTTCATTGCAGCCATATTTATTTCTGCAGCTGACATTAAGACAGCATTATTATGATTACAACGGTCTTTTTTTAAATCGAACCTCAAATAAAGAAGTTACAGAGTGAAACATGTTAGCACATGTAATCAAGGTAGCCATGCAACAAAGAGCAGCGGTAAGCAAAAGTCTTTATCAATAAACAATTTACTTTGAGTGGAAGCCCACGTATTCCCACCTCTTCTATTTGAAGAGATAGAGATTCGGTTAAATCAGCGATTACTTGCGTAATTACTAGCAACAAACGGTGGTTCCCGAAGGGTTTAAAAAATCGGCTGTGGTCAAAATATTTATGGAAAATTTGAAAAGGGTCAATTAGTACTTGGATTAAAATAAAATCTTACATTTCTTTAATTTTTTTATTAACTATGGTACTTTAAAGAACAATAAAACAAATTAACTAAAACGAATAAACAATTTAACAATATGCCATAAAGCAACAATGTAGGATTTTATTTTAATCCAATTACTAATTGACCCGTTTCAAAATTTCCATAAATATTTTGACCACAGCCGATTTTTTAAACTCTTCGGGAACCACCGTTTATTGCTAGTAATTGCGTAAGTTAACGCTGATTTAACCGAATCTCTATCTCTTCAAATAGAAAAGGTGGGAATACTTGGGCTTCCACTCAAAGTAAATTGTTTATTGATAAAGACTTTTACTTACCGCTGCTCTTTTGTTGCATGGCTGCCTTGATTACATGTGCTAACATGTTTCACTCTGTAACTTCTTTATTTGAGGTTCGACTTAAAAAAAACAGTTGTAATCATAATAATGCTGTCTTAATGTCAGCTGCAGAAATAAATATGGCTGCCATGAAGAAAAAAAAAGTTGACTGTCGCTCTGCAAAAATGACAGATCGCACTGCACTGCCAATGTCACCAAACGATGCACAACGTTCTTTTATGCAAGCATTCCAAGTTTCAAGTCATTTGCACAAACCACCGTTGAGTTATCAACAAAAGAAAAAAAATCGGAAATTTTAATTTTAATTATATCTAGAAACGAGGAATTATAGTGTACACTCTAAAGGAATTCTGAGGAATTCTGTGGAATTTTGAGGAATTCTATGGAATTCTGTGGAATTATGAGGAATTCTGAGGAATTCTGAAGAATTATGAGGAATTCTGAGGAAATCTGAGGAATTATAGAGTATTTTTTAAAGAATTTTCCAAGATTTCTTGAGGATTTTTCTGGAATATTGCGCAATAAAAAGTTGCATTGGGGTTCCTATTTTACAATCAGTTCAAAACCTTCGACCAAATTATTAGATAGTTCTAAAGGCATCAGATCTTGTGAAATTTCAGTAGACTTGGCAACATTGCATGCACTGCATAATGTATTATGCATTTTGTGATGTTATTTCGCGCGTTAGTAAGGTACTTGGAAATACACTTTTTTATAATTGTCAACAGAACGTGCTTCAAATGGAATTTAATCAATAACTACTCACAAGAAACAGAAATTAATTCCTAACTTAATTTTTACACCGTGTTTTACAGTGTTGCCATGCCTTCAAAAACCTCCCCAAAACTAACCACAAATTGCCAACAGACATAGGTATTTTATTGCTTAATAATAATCGGTATCTGCTCGGAATACATGATCACCAACAGCCAAGTTGAATATTCACTTTATTATATGCCATATAAAATTCGGATTTGTTTAACACTGTATTTTTGTATTATTCGATTTTCTTTCCGGTTCTTCACTTCCTGTCACGTGAGCTTAACTCGAGGCTCAACTTCAATATGTTAAATGTGAGGTTAAATGGGATACCTGTATGTAAACGCATTTTTATGATACCACATTTATTGTCATTTTTAGTAAAATAACGAACTTATTCGACAACCGATAAATGAATAACCGAGTGACTAACGCTAAATGTCAAAAGTTGACGTGAGTCAAGTTGTGATTCACATTCAAGTCAACTTTTGACATACATTTAGAGAGTTATTCATTTATCGGTTGCTAGGATATTGTTACTTTGTTTTTCGAAGATATCCGTTGTTTTACTAAAAAAAATAGCAATAAAAAAATATGGTATTATTGAAATCGTCTTTGAATACCTTTTTCAAAAATGCGTTTACATACAGGGTATCCCATTTAACATTTGAAGTTGGGCCTACGTGATGGGAAATGTAGAACTTTAAAGAAAATTGAATAATACAAAAAGAAGCACAGCTTTCAGATATATAAATCCACCAAATTTCATTTTCCTTCCGCTAAACTATTACGAGATATCGCCTGTCTGAAACTTCGTAAGACACCTTGTATACAGGGTGGCCCGAAATTAGCGTGCAATATTTTACCAGCGTATTCTGTGGTCAAAAATAATACAAAAAGTTCCTATAAGCGTATACCGAAATATGCTTCGCAAGGGAGCTATAGCTTTCTAAAAGAGAATGCCTGAAGACGTTTTCTGCTAAATATCTTCGAAACAAGTCCAGTTAAAATTATGATATTTAATGGAATGTGTAAGTACCAAATGCCGAATCTTTTGCTGTAAACATAATCTTTAAAATTTAACAGGGGCGTCTCAAATCTGGGGGTGGCGGAGGTAAGATTTACCCCAACTTTTTTTAGAACATGTCATTTTCAATTTTTCCATAAAAATATGAAACTTCAGAGTTTTTTGCAAAAAATTTGCTCCTGTCTCGTTTTGATAGGAGACACCGTTATCGAGTACAATCGATTCAAAAATTTCGCTGCCTGCCCAAAAAATTCCTACAAGTAGTGGAGAACTTTGTTTGTATACTTAAACGAGACAGGAGCACATTATTTTGCAAAAACTCTGCAAGTTGCAAATTTTTACGGAAAAATTGAAAACTACATGTTCTACAAAAGTTGGGGTAAATCTTACCTCCGCCACCCCCAAATTTGAGACTCCCCTGTTAAATTTTAAAAATTATGTTTACAACGAACGATTCAGCATTTGGTACTTACGCATTCCATTATATTTAATCATTTTAACTTGACTTGTTTCGAAGATATTTATAGAAGAAAACGTCCTCAGGTTTTCTCTTTTACAAAGCTAATAGCTCCCTTGCGAAGCATATTTCGGTATACGCTTATAGGAACTTTTTGTTTTATTTTTGACCACAGAACACGCTGGTAAAATATTGCACGCTAATTTTGGGCCACCCTGTATATGCGTTAATTTTGGATTCACTTTTATTTTTATTGTTAATTTTGTTTTAATAAAGTTTTAATTTTGTCTTCAAATTCCTGTTATATATTTCTTACCCTATACTACTGTCAAATATTACTTATTACTTGTCAATTTAATTTAATTTCATTAGATATTGATAAAATTTGCAAACTAGCATCCTCCACTCTCCCTTTCTACCGCCACCCCACCGCTCCCAAATTGAGAAATCGAGAGGAATTTTAGAGAAAGTCTGAGGAATTCTGAGGAATTCTGAGGAGTTCTGAGGAATTCTGAGGAATTCTGAGGAAGTCTGTGGAAGTCAGGGAAATTATTTGACCCAAAGGAATTCTGGTGTACACAATTCTAGTCAGTTGTTTACCCCTCGTCTAGAAAGCTGTGGAAATTTTTGAAAATTTGAAAGTAGGTTTAAGCTGGCCCCAAAATAGTGCAACTTTTCTCTCATTTAACCGACTTTGAAGCTCTTCAAATAACAAAAATACCAATCCATAGAAGGATTCCTGATTCACCCTGTATATAAAACTGTATAAAAGTACTGTTCATCCGTATACAGGGAGTTTCAGGAGGAATGGTGCATACTTCAGTATGTTCATTCTGAACAAAAATGTTCATATGAACAAGTGTCCAGTTCCCAATGGTTACTGAGATGCAGCAATTACCTACCCAGTACACTGGTGTAAAACAATAAAATGTCATTTGATATTTAGCATTATTAGGAAGGGCCATGATGGCCCCATCAGTTGGAAAGCTGATCTCCAGAATTAACTCCATTGGATTATGGATTATGGGGACGAATGAAAAATGATGTTTATAGAGAGAAATAGGCACACGTGATGAATTAATCGCCAGTGCTACAAGAATAAAGGAGCGCCAGGAAGAACTGCAAAGTTGGGCGGTGGGATTCTTGAGCCACTACTCTAAAATGTATACTTCATTTTGTATATCAAAAGTTAGTTGTCAGAATTAATGAAGTAATAAATTCGTCTTTGCAGTAATTCAGCTGGCTATATGATGGGATATGATTAAATAAATAATACACAATTAGTTGTATGAGTGCAAAAGAAATGGCGTCAATTTGTTCTATACCATAGATACATATGTGAACTACTACGAATGTAGCAGTAGTTAAAAAAACATTGTTTGAACATAGAGATATATAACATAGATCAGTAGTTTAAATTCTACTTCTAACACCCTCCACAAAATTCAACGATTTCAGATTCTTAGACCAACATTTTGAACAAAGAAATTGTGTTTGCACTGAACTAATGGTTTAGTTAAACAATCGGTCAACATATCACTTCCAGGCACATGCTTAATACACATCTCATTATTTTCGATATGTTCGCTAACTAAATGATACTTTATGTCTTTATGTGCTTCTTGGTCAATGCCAGATCAATCGCGCCTTTGTTATCACAATAAATAGTGGTGGGCTTTGATATTACAAAAGGAGTGAGATCAGTCATTAGATGGCGCAACCACAGTGCTTCTGACATGCTATAGTCAGCGACATGTATTCTGCTTCTGCCGTCTAGAGAGCCACCGTACTCTGCCTCTTCGAACTCCAAGAAATTGTTCCACCATTTTTAACAAAGATGTAGATAACCAGAGACTGAATGGCGCTGATGAATTTAATTTCCCCAGTCTGCATGGCAGTAACCTTTTAATTCAGGATCTTTATCTTTAAGGAATTCCATTTTCATATCTGCAGTTCCTTAACCGAACTCCAATGTGCTGTTTGGGAATCTACTGAGGAAATTAGTAGCATAGCAGATATCAGTTCTGCTCATTTAACTTATGTAAAGTAAACTACCAATAGCTTGCTTATATGGTGTTTCTTTCATGCACAGTTCCTCGTTTACAGTGTTTTGATCATCATCGTTCGTAACTTTCTGATTTATTTCCATTGGAGTTGATGTTGGATTGCATTTTTCTATATTGAATTTCTGGAACATGTCCTTGATGTATCTTGTTTGACCATTTCATAGCGTTCCTTCAGTATGGTTTCTTGAAACATTTACTCCCAGGAAATTACTGATCGGTCCCAGGTCTTTAATAGAAAAAATCTTCTTCACTTTTTGTTTCAAATGATTCTTATACTAGGTACATGTTGTTGGAAAATATTAACAAATCATCCACTATACATATATGATTCAGAACGGGCGTGCCAAGTTAAAATGGGTGCTAGAGGAACTCCAAATAAGACGAAAAGTTTATATGAACATATGTTCTAAAGTGACTATTAACAAAGATACAGTGTGTAAAAGTTTTAATATTTTTTTAAATTTTTTTTTATTATCTTAGTTATTAGGAAAGTTATTGAGTTAAAATTTATTGAAGGTGTCGTTTTCATTTGTCAAGTTCTAATTTTCCAAAAAAATTTGCTCTGCTAGCCCCATCAGTAGCGTTGCTACGGGGTAGGCCGTTTATTTATTTCCCCAATCCAATGTTACGCCACTGGCGAGTGTAGGTGATATTAATGTATTTGAAATCAACGTTCAATTTGGGAAGAAATTGGTATCTTCAAAATTTTTCCTAAAATGCTTAATTTTTGAATGAAATAGCTTTTTGTGAAATCGTGCGCGTGTACTTAAATTTTCCATAATGCATTAATGGCTTCACCGATATGCAAGGAAAGTGAAAATGGAAAAAAATAATTTATTAAGAATAACACTAACAAAATTATCAAGAAAAACGAGAAAAAACATTAATTCTTACATTAGGCTATTAAAAAAAATATTAAAACTTTTACACCCTGTATCTTTGTTAGTAGTCATTTTAGAAAATATGTTAATGTAAACTTTTCGTCTTATTTGGAGTTCCTCTAGCACCTATTTTAATTTTGCACGCCCGTTCTGAATCACCCTGTATAGCTACAACTGTAAAAACTTTTTCATTTCTAATGTGATAAATACATTTGTCGGATTTCAATTGTGTAAGTTCGAGTTTCTTTAAGGTTTCAGACAGTCTTTTATTCCAAGAACGACTTCCGTGTTTTAGTCAAACAAACTTTTCCCTCATTTTTGTTTTCAATGAACCCTTCTGGCTGATTAATGCAAATTTCTTCCTTAAGCTCACCATAAAGGAATGCCGTCTGAACATCTAAGTCTAAGTGGTCAATATCGAGATAATATTCCACTGATAAAGCGAAGAGAAATCTTATTGACACAAACTTCCCAACGGGTGCATATGTCTCTTCATAATCTATCCCATGCCTCTGTGAGAAACCTCTTGCTACAAGTCTTGCTTTGTAGCGCTCTAAATTTCCACACGCATCGCGTTTCTTTTTAAATTCCCATTTTGTATCTATTACCATTTTGTTTCTTGGTAAATCGGTGAGAATCCAAGTGTTATTTTCATGAGCGCCACCATGGGGAGTAGGGGGGGGGGGGCGGCCGCCCTCCTCTTGCTTATGGTAAATAATGAAAAATGGTACCTAGGTAGGTACTATAATGAAAACCACTCAATTATATGCCAAGAAAATTTTGCTTCGCCTCACCCTGAAAATTTTGGATGCGACGCCCATGGTTATTTTCTTTTAGTGATTCATTCTGCATAGCATTTTCCCACATTTGTCTATCAGGACGTTGTCTTGCTTCCGCAAAGGTTTTTGGTATTCCACTTCCGGTTACATATCGGACATTAATTTTGGATGCTTTTTATACCAAAAGTAGTGCATTTACCAAACGTGCACCTGGTCTAAATTTCAAGCCCCGGTGTTAAATGGCAGGGCAATGATTTTGTGGGCAACCGGTATATGTTATAATATATTATTGGTAATACCATAAATAGTGTAAAAATGTAGTTATGCGTTGAAGAACCTTTATCAAATGAATAAATAAAACAAAATGCATAAACTATTTTATAAAGGTAACTAAAGATTATCGTGAAACAATATAATTATGCATTTAGCTAACATAATTTCAGTTTTGTGATTTTCCGCACATTAGTTTGCTTACAAACATTAATCTTTGTTTTCGATCCTGGTTTCTCGAAGACAATGCGCATAGTTTTCCATGTATGGTTACCAAAGATTGCTCATCGCATGTTCTTTCTGTAGTAGTGTCGCCATAATGATCTTTTGACAGTAATTCCCAGTTTTCATGGTATTTACGAAAGGTCGTTGGAGTCCAGATTAATTTTCTGCAATATTATTTAGGTACCGCAGTGATTGTTGAAGGTCATACACCCATACATTTTGCAAGCATCAGAAAGATTAATAAAAATAATAATAATAATAATAGTCTTTATTATATATATACAACGTGTCCAAGATAAGGAGGGCCAGTATGGGGATATTGGAAATGACAAGAGATACGGATTTGGTTAAATGGGAAAAACGTTGTGTAATTTATTAAAGAACCAACAAAATGGCGCCTAGAAATCCTTGATAAGATTTTCTGTTTTTGAGTTATTTTGATAAAACTGAATTTATGGATCTTTAACTATATTTTTTTCTGGCTTTAATATTAAAGTTAGAGCGAAACTGACGAAACTTCTCCGTAGCAACTTTTGATGAAATTAAAGATTTCATTGCCAATTTTTTTATTCTACGATTCGTCTTCGAGCAACCATCATCAACTTAATTTTTTTAAATACTGTCCTGATTTTCTGATGTCAAATTTTTGAGCCCTTTTTATTCTGAATTCAACAATGTACCACACATTATGGTTTAATTACGTTTCGACCCTTTTTTGGCCATCATCAAAGAATTTTTAAGATACGGACCTGTATGTCTCATAGTTTTGTAATAAATATGTACATACAGTATAAGTGGGGCAATTTTTAAGTGCACCATAAGAGTTTTACGAATCTGTTAGATCATACTAGCGATAAGCACCTACCCTGCTCTAAGCATAGCGCATCTTGCAGTTTTGGAATATCTTGTTCGTTTCTGATATCAGAAGAAAGCCCAACTAACTGTATTTCTCATAATTTTTAGAAAATTAAGAGAAATGCAGGTCCGTATCCTAAAAATTTCTTGATGATGGTCAAAAACGGGTCGAAACGTAATTAAACCATAATGTGTGGTACATTGTTGAATTCAGAATAAAAAGGGCTCATAAAATTTTACATCAGAAAATCAGGACCGTCTTTAATAAAAAAATGAAGTTGATGATGGTTGCCCGAAGACGAAACGTAGAATAAAAAAATTGGCAATGAAATGTTTGAGTTCATCATAAGTTGCCACGAAGAAGTTTTGTCAGTTTCGCTCTAACTTTAATATTAAATTCAGAAAAAAATATAAGTATGTAGTTAAAAATCCATAAATTCAGTTTTTTCAAAATACCTAACTCAAGAACGGAAAATTATATCAAGGATTTCTAGGCGCCATTTTATTGATCCTTTAATTACGCAACTTTTTTCCCATTTAACCAAATCCGTATCTCTTGTCATTTCCAATATCCCCATACTGGCCCTCCTTATCTTGGACACGTTGTATATTTATGCATTTACAGTGACCGTCAGAAAGTTCGCACCATATGGGAAAAATTCTTATATTCAATAAATGTATTTTATTGTGAAAAAGTCCTTAAACTAAAATATCACCCATCGAACTCTCTAAAACTTTTGTAGTGTACGAGGGAGGGGCGAAAATTTCAAATTGCTCCAAGAGTAAAGTACTCTTATTTCACATTATTAGAAAAGAATTTAATAAGAAAAATTTATTTCTAATTAAAAGTTATGCTAGAATATCAAGTGTCAGATCTTTAAGATATAAAAATTGTTTTTGTCGTTTTTCCTGACCTACCCCCGTATATAACACCTTGAGCAATTTATTGTGTGAATGTACTATTCCATTACTAGAAAATGTTGCTGCGTTCGTAAATAAAATATGCTGTTCAAAATATGAATTATCTTCTCTTGTACCTTGGAACCAAAAACTGAAGTCAATGCGAGCATCCAGATCCCTTTCTTGAAGAAAGGAAATAAATTTTGGCTTTTAAGGCCTGTACTTATTTTTCTTAGAAATTCTTCTAATTGACTGTTCAGAAATACCAATTTTTTCTTGCCTTGCCGCCAGTGGCGTCGTATGAACTTCATTGGCTAACAGCAATACATTTAAACGATAAGAATGGTAATTTTCACCATAAATTAAAACTAATTCTATTTTTTCTTGCAAAGATAACTTCGCCGCTTCCACTTTCGATACTTTAACGAAATTACCGATTATTAATATTAGCTTGGGTCAACTATTCTTTCCTCATGGCTGCTTTGATGTTTGATCTAAACAGATTTTGTATTTTTCTTTGAATTGAATTACCCATGCTGAAAAATGATTGCACAAAATATTGTAGGTTTAAGGATTTCTTAAAAATTATGTATTGTAGAGGATAGATAAAGGTGGTGTGCGTACCATTGTCACAATTCTATTTAGTTTTTATAATATCCCATAAAATAAAATAAGGTGTGCACCAAAAAAATATTAATTTTGATTTTATTTTTGGACAGGCTCTATCATTTGCTTACCTATTACCTAACTTTATTTAAGCTATAAGTATGTTTGTTCTGTAAAGGAGCCTACAAGAAACTTGCTTGGGCATTGGATAATTTCGCTAAACTTGTTATACAGGGGGTGTACCTGAAAAACGGCAAAAACTGTTTTTCCATCCTAAGGAACTGAAATTTTATATTCTTGAGTAACTTTTAACTAGAAACAACTTTTCCTAATAAAATTATTTTCTAAAATGAGAAATAAGAGTATACTTTACTCTTGGAGTAATTTGAAATTTTCACCCCTCCCTCGTATACTACATAAGTTCTACCAAATACAATGGGTGCTGTTTTGGTTTAAGGACATGCAGGACTTTTTTACAATAAAACAAATTTGTTAAATTAAAAGGTAAAAAATTTTCCCATACGGTGCGGATTTTCTGCCTGTCACTGTATAAATGGCGAAGTATGGCAGGAAAGCCACTCTTACACTTAATCCTGTAGAACAAACTAAATAAATTTAAATTCTAACATAAAAGGAACTCATCTATTTTGGGAACTATGCAGCAAAAGCTTCAAACGATTTTTGAAACTCTTCAAACCTCTCTTCAAACTGTCATGTTTTATACAGTCTAGCAATTAATAATTATAATATTTAACACAATTTATTATAAGTGAAACTACGACTAAAGAGTGTCGAGGTGTGCTTAGGCATATCCAACAATGATCTGCGACGAACATCTCTGGTCCGAATGTCCTTACGAAAAACATATTTTTTCATTAAATAAGAGGGACGTGAGGTTAACAATATACTTGGTGGATGAAAGATAGCAAACGATCTTTATATCGATTATACTGATTATGTTGATCATCTCTGGCTTATGCAAATTTCATGGGCAACATTGACCACAAAAATCAAATGTGCTGTAAGTAAGGTATACCTACCTATACAGGGTGGGCCAATAGTGTGTAGTCGGCCCATATCTCAGGTTCTATTCAAGGTATCAAAATAAAACTTTACACGCATATGGAGAACCCCATGAAGCATCCGATAAAATGATTTTGGTGTGTACAGGGTGTTCACACTCTAAGCACCAAACCCAAGTTATGTTTTTTTAAATGGAACGCCCCACATTTGTTTACATATTTGAATTCCCAATAAAATTTTATGAAAGATGGTATACTACACGATGGGGTTTAGAGTGAGCGATTTTAAGATATTATCATTTTAGTGCCAGTGTGGACCCAACTTTGAGGAACTGCTTACGATTTCTTTATTGGACTAGGTTCACAGACTGCTCTATTTGTAAAATCCATGAGTACTTTTGTCACAAAATTTAATATCATACAGGGTGGACAGCTTACGCAATATGCACTTTTTATTCAAAATTTCAAATGGAACACCCCATATATTATTTCCATATTTGATAGAAAGTTTACTAAGCTTTTGAATGATATAGACATTGTTAGGTCTGCGACTGACTGTTTCGGTAGAATTGAAAATTGAACTTTAAAATATAGTAATCTGACTGATAGTTTATTCGTTTCTCCTATATTTTAGTGTCTAAAACACAAAATATGATTTCCATGTTGTTTCTGGAAGTTGATTTCACATTGAGACAAAAAATTTCATGGCCAGATTGTTTCTTGACGGTCATATTCTTAAATAAAAGGTTGCTTATTAACCCTAGGTACAAATTGAAACAAGGAGTGCCATGGAAGACAACCGTCCTTTTAAGAAGTAATTTTGCAATTAGATTTCTTGTGCCGGTGTAATATCTGTTCGATAAATTTTCTGTAAAAACGAAGTGTAAGCATTTTTCTGAGTTTTGGGTGGCAAAATGGGGGAAATTCCCCAAAAATGGTACAAAATTACGGTAAAAATCTCAATTCTTAAAGTTCAATCTTTACTTCTGCCTAAATGATCAGTCGCAGACCTGCCAATATCTGCATAAGTAAAAACCTTAATAAACTGGCTATCAAACCTGCAAATAATATACGGGGTGTTCCATTTAACATTTTTGAGGAAAGCTCCATTTTGCGCAAGTTGGCCACTCTGTACAATATGAACTATTTTGAAAAAATATTAATGGATTTTAAAAAAGGAGTATACTCTGAACCCAGTCCAACAAAAAAAATCATAGTTAGCTTTGACCATCAGCCATCAGTAGCATCACAAATTTGGGTTCACACTGGTACTAAAATGGCCATATCTTAACATCGTTTACTCTAAACCCCAATATGTAGCATATCAACTTTCATGAAATTTTATGGGGAGTCCAAATATGTAAACAAATGTTGGGCATTCCATTTAAAAAAACATAACTTTGGTTTGGTGCGTAGCACGTGAACATCCTGTATACATCAAAATAATTTTAACAGATGCTTTGTGGGGTTCTCCACACACACGTAAAATTTCATGCTGATATCTTGAACAGAATCAGAGATATGGACCGACTACACACTATTGGCTACACACTATTGACTTGTATAAAATATTCTATACTGTAACATAAGCATTACAAATGGCTAACTTTTTGCTTTTAGCTTTTGTCATAAAATGGAATGTTGTTGTTTTCTGAAAACTCATGTTACTATACGTACGTTGAAAAAATTTGCTAGGAGAAAAATACAATACATTTATTTGCAAGATACTTGGTATATAGGTACTTCTCGAGTTAATCAGCATGAAATTCAGCAACTCTATCGGATTTAAGATAGTCGAAATATCTATCAATGCACATTAAATTTCACTGCTTCAGATAGCCGATAGCCAAACTATTTTTTGAAGTTGGTATAAATAAAAAAATATGAAACATTTAAAAATTTGAACCGCTAATTTTTCAGTATATGAATCTTGATTCCTCATGAGAAGAGGTAGGTACATATTATATCAAAAAATATTGATTAGACCTAAGTATAGGTAATTAATACTTTAATCTGACTGAGCTTTAAATTGTAATAGACACCTAGTTGATTAAAAACTAACTATTCGAAGAATGAAATAATAGTCAAACTAGGGTCCGTTTTAGGCAGTTTAGAATCTCAGACTTTGGAGATTTCCAAAAAATTATTCGCCTACTAAAGGTATTTTTCACCCGCGAGCCGCGACCAAAGTTGATTTAAGAAAAACTCGAAATACTTAGTTTTAAATTTTAATTAACTTGAAAAGTAATTCAGTTTTCTATGCTAAATTTTGATATAAATTCACTCTAGGTATTCAGATCTATAGAACCACAACCTAACAGTCTTGTACTGTGTGTCATAAACAGTGGATACCTACCGAAGATGTCTCCACATACTATCAATAACAAAATGACAATGATTAATACTCTTTGTCAGTCATGCTTTAAGATCTGACATTCTGTGGTTAAAGCACATGAAGACAAATTTACGACGTATAAAAGTGTCAACTAATCACTTATTGTATTTAGTAACAGTTTCCAGAATTCAAAAATTGTGAGTTGCTTCCGCTTACAAAGACTTGTAAATCAACTGTTCAGGTACCTACTTTCATAAAATGTCCGCAATAGAAGCGTGTGAAACTTGGTTTCCTGTTCCTGGATAGCAAGCATAATCCGAATCTGAAAAATTCCAGAAAGTTGCCTCGGTTATGTAGAAAATTAAGCAACGGAAAGAACAAGTAAGAAGTCATAAGAATGTTATTTCTTCTAAAAAAAATAGGTACATACAAACTATATGTAACTAGCATTTATGTGTATGTTTCAAATTACAGTATTTTTCTGATTATTATTGTAAGCTACATTTATGCTAAAGCGAGTCATGTTTAAAAACGACATACATAGTCATATAAACGGGGTGATTCAAATTGGAGGGCCACCATTGGAATTTCGCTTATTTGAAAAGATAGACGGTAGGTTTAAATTCGGCACTTTTGCAAAATTTGTTTCTCATTATCATGCTGTTGAGAAATGTGATTTATTTCAAACGGTATACCCTACCACTTATGGCCGAAAAACGAAAGAAAGCCCTTTGTTTGTTTTGCGTTTAGTTCCATTATTTTATCTCGTATCAGAAAGGTATACATACATTATTGGAGCACTTCTTCATGTTCTATGGGTACATTCTCATGGATTCACTGGAAAACGTTTCGTTTAGATCAGCTCATCAACTTTATTTTTGTCTTTTTGAAAGAAGAATTGTTTTCGTTGATATACGACTTCACACACAGTAGTTGGATCAAGAACTTTGACGTAAATTCACTACGAATTCTTAATAAGTTAACCCCACACTTCAAAAGACAATGGCACAGAAATTAAACGCGACACGTGTTTCGCTGACAACGTCAGCATCCTCAGGAGTTGAAGATTACATTACATTGTAAAGTTTTCTTATAGATTATTACTATTACTTTATGCCTGGGGTGTAATGCTTATAGGCGTTATTACCTCGTACATCATAAAACTACCAACTACATACCGATAAACAGTTTCATATATTGGACATCATCATCATAAAGTTTTCAGATCTTACTACTGGTTGGACGCGTACCTCCATTCTTTCCTATCCTGAGCTAATCTACGCATTTCCCCAAAAGTTGAACATCCTACATCCCTAACTATTTGAGAGCAGTAGTCTAATCTGGGCCTACCCCTACCTCTTTTTATTCCTATCTCTGACTCTAATATGTAACGAACTAAGACTTCGTGCTTCAGAAAGTGCCCTACCGTCCTATCTCGCCGATTCTTTATCTGCCCTAACATAATGTCTCCGAATTGAAAACAGTACAAGTACAATACGATATTAACCAAAAGGAAACACAGTAGGTATGAAATTTATAATTATTACAACTTAAGTACCCTTAATAAATAAACTTCACTCAACAAGCACCAAAGCACCAAGTAACTTGCTTGTTTCTTCTATTCTTTGTTCTTTCCTAACGTTATGTGATTGGTCCAATTCAATTCGCGGGAGACCCCCGGAAGATTCCCGCAAAATTCATGTAAAATTTCCTGCAAGAGTTAGTTGAATGATATAGCTATGGCCTTAATAAAGATACTTTACCATTTCCAATATAAACTTGACTTATTAAAGATAACATGTATATAATAAATATTTACCTATCAATCAAGTGGACCAGTGTCAAAATGTTATTGATTTACATATTTTGAGCAAAGTACATTTTTAAGTTTTGTGTGAAGCCAGGTTTAATTCTATCAAAATAATTAATCGCACCTTAGCATGCCGGTATTAAATTTGTGAAAAAGTAATAAGCTGCTTTGCTCATTATCAATTTTTAAGGGTCAAAACTCATAGTTTGCATTTTAAACGTAGACGGTGTATCCAGGTTGATATGACTTTCTGCAAATTAGTGGCGAGTGAGTATATTAATTTTTCAATTTCATTATAAAAAGGGCTACTTACACAATACAAGCCGGGATAGCAATCGATATATACAGTGTGTCCCAATTTTTAGTAGGATTTGCAATCACGAAAAGGCACCGCTTTAGGAATAAAGTTTGCTAACGATATGTTTGTTATAAGAAGGCTTCTTCTACAATATAATGGTCGCTGAATTTTCTCAATTTACTAAAAAATTGCCCATTAGTAATTAATGGTATTGTGTTGAAAGGATTTATATTTGAGAGAAAATAATTCAGTACCTACTCAAATTATATTCAGTAGAGAAGTTTCCGTGGAATAGAAATTTTGTAAATACATATTGTTAAGAAATAATATTTTTCTTGTACTTACATTATGATGGAGCACTCCATTTTATGTAAAATACATATTTTCTATTGCATCATAAAACGACACAGCGTTTTAAAAAAATTAACCGAAAACAAAGAACAGAAGCCGATCAATATCTTACTTAAGTACCTAACTTTCTACATTTTATAAGATTTCACGAATGTAAAGAAAATAAAAAATTGATTTGTCCAAAAATTCAATTAATATCCTATTTAAATAATATTTTTGAACTATTCAAGTTTTTATTTACTTTACACGCACCTCCCGTGTTTATTTGCCCTACCCTGTCCTGCCTTGCCGTGTCATGCCATATGATCCATATCTCGGAAACGGAGCGTTCTATTACGGTCGATGTTGTTAGGAAATTTTATTCGGAAAAATTGGATCACTTAACAATTGTTATGCTAATAAAATGTAGGACACTCTATTGTATATATTTTGATCTAAGGAAAACAACTACATACTTAAATAGGGAGAATGCTGTTAAATAATTACCTACCTATTCTTGAAAGGTATTTAACGTGAGGGAATGAGAATGCTTGGTCGGTTGGTTTCTTATATATTCGGATAAACTACCATAGCTTGAATTTTAAAACCCTCTATCAAATTTTGCAATACACTAGTAATAGTTAGGGAGCCGCAATGGTAAATTATTGCTATATTTTAATCTTAATGAATGCAACACGGGAAACAAGAATATGGGTATAACTAAGTTGCATCTGAGTCGCAGTGCAGATGGCGCTCTTTCAAAGTTAACAGTTAAATTAAAAGTTGCTACTAACACATTTTCTGCCAACAAGTTCTTTTTTTACTAACTCTTTGCATCATGAGGAATGCCAAAATAATACTGTCAGATACATTACAAGTTGCGAGTGGGTGCCAGAGAACCCCAAACTTATCTTAAGCGGGAGCGTCACGTGATATATTTTCTACTAACAGATTTTTCCTTTACTGACTCTTTGTATCATGAAGAATACCAAAATATCAATTCCAGGCACATTAGATAAGTCGCGAATGAGTGCCAGACGATTCCAAACTTTTCTGAACAGCGCCATCTGCGGTGCGACTCAGATGCAACTTTCTTACTTTCTTATAGTATATTATTATATGAGCGATCATGACAGCCATTATTCACGAAGATGATGTTTGAGCCCACGAGCCGAAGGCGAGCGGCTCAAATCACCTGAGTGAATAATGGTCATAATCGCGAATATAATACTAAACTTTTTCTACACCTATTAAACAAATAAATTAGACTCAAATTTGATAACTTTAATGGAACACTATCATAATACCTACATAAATTTTTATTTTTCAATACATGAACTACTTACTAGGAATGTATATTGAAATTTGTGCAGTTAGTAATATATAAATTTGGAGTTGTCCCTTCTACTGTTAAATTCTGGCAGTTTTAATGGTTGAATTGTTAGTTTGCATACCTACTCGTTGAACTCTATAGGTATAGGTATAAAAGATGGCATATACACATACAGGGTGTCCCGGTGAAGGTGGGAAATCTCTCGGGTGCGTATAATAGATTACACGAAAATCACACCCCAAGTTCATATAGTTGTCTCCTACGACCTTCCCCTGCCGAGATATTCTCCCTTAAATTGGAAAAATACAAATAGTTTTTTTACATAAAATTTTTATTTTTAATTATACATATTTCGATATTTTTCTTGGTGACGTACGTAGTGATTGAATGTCGATAAATAATGCACCCGTTTTTCGATAGTGCATCAGGGGAGCAAGGGGTGAACTACCTCTTACATTCTTAACTTCATATTTTTTAAGAGGCTGGGTATTTTTAATTTTTTACTTAATTTTTTTCCCCGGACATTTTGTTAATTAAAAGTTACTCTTGTTAGGTTTCGAGAAGCGTTTTCGAGAAAATAAAACTCAACGAGCAAGAGGTACCTACAGTGTTTCTACGATTTTCGATTTTATTTTTTTGGCATTCAAAGATACCACAAAATCGAAAGCTCTTTCAATAAATTATTTCTCAATTTTTTAAGTATGATTTGACCCTACATCAGCTATTTCTTTTGAAATTCATTAAAAATTGTCCAGGTCCGCATTAAGAAAAAATAAAAATTGACGATGTATACAACAGACGAAACGTCGTATAAAAATAACCTTAACAACTTGCGAAAGGTAGTGAAAATTTACATTAAAAAATTGCTTTCGATTTTTTGAATGCCATCAGATAAAATGAAAACGAAAATTGTAGAAACACTGTACCTCTTGCTCGTCGAGTTTTATTTTCTCGAAAATGCTTCATTTTATCGAAACCTAACAAGAGTAACTTTTTATTAGCAAAATATTCGGGGAAACAAAAAATGCAGTTAAAAATTAAAAATATCCAGCCCCTTAAAAAATATGAAGTTAAGACTGTAAGGGGTAGTTCACCCCTTGCTCCCCTGATGACTATCGAAAAACGGGTGCATTATTTTACCGACATTCAATCACTACGTACGTCACCAAGAAAATTATCGAAATATAATTAAAATTAAAAATTTTATGTAAAAAAATTATTTTTATTTCTCCAATTTAAGGGAGAATATCTCGGTAGGGGAAGGTCGTAGGAGAAAACTTTATATGAACTTGGGGTGTTATATTCGTGTAATATATACGCACCCGAGAAATTTTCCACCTTCACCGGGTCACCCTGTATATTGCGTATACATAATAATACACACTAAATTTGGACAATTTTGTGATATTCCTACTTTTCTTTCTCTAAACACACTTCAATTGAGTTAAGTAGGTAAATCAACTTTATTCTATCCTCAAGAATCTCGAAACTGTACAGTTACTATCCCAACTTTTCTTAGGTATCCTATACATGGTTAGTCGGGAGGAATGCGCCAAATTCTGGGGGTGTATTCTAAACCTAAAAGTTATGGAAAAAAACTCAAGTGTTGTTATCCAATTATTATTCGTTTTCAAGTTACAGCGTCATAAAAAAATTCACAGCCTTCGCAAAGATGCAACCGGGGGAGACATTGAAAACGACGAAGCAGACTATAACCCTTCTGCGTTTGGGATATTGTCGCATACGCGATAGCGTGTTAAATAATTATTCATGAAACACCTGCGCCGATGTATGTATAACACTTGGAAAAGTCAGCGCGTTGCGCGCGCCCATTATCAGATCAATGGAAAATGCAGGTAAGTATCTCCCACAGCAGACAAACCACCTCTATATACCACCCCTGGAAACCACCCCTGAAACCATCTTAAAAGCAACCCTAAAAACCACCCTTTAAGACCACCCCTTAAAATCACCCATAAAACCATCTCTTAAACCACCCCTCAAAACCACCCCCAAAAACCACCCCTATAGGCACCCCTAAACCACCCATAAGCCACTCCGCAAAACCACTCCTAAAACCACCCCCAAACCCACCCCTATAACCACCCGTACAAAGCACCCCTACAAACCACCCCTGTCGCGTCTCTTTTTAAATCTAATAATTTTTTTATCACAAAAATCTCTTAAAAGGTACGGCAGTTGAACATTTTAATGGCTTTAATGAATTGGCGGGCAAGAGAACAAATCAACTTGTCATTCATGAGCCGGTCGGAATTAAGAATATTATGGCCACAGTAAGATATGTATTTCAAATTTTGTGAAATTCTGGCATACCCATAAATAAATAACTGTAGGTATATTATCAACGTTTCGACTCCGTTCAGGGGCTTTGTCAAGATTTAGTTTGTAAAACGTATAAAAATATAAAATTGTCTATAAAATATTTGACAACAAAATTATTTTTCCAAACAATAACAACTATTTATGCGGTAACTATGACATAAATATGAAAATTTTAGCACTTTTGATTTTGGAGATATTTTCAATTGATGAAAGAGAAAAGGCATATGTATTTAATTTAACAATAATATTAATAAGTAAGTAGCAGAGAGTAAGATTTATTGTATTATATTACAGTAAATTTGACTTAAATTTTATATCTGAATTCTATCATTAATAGAGTTTTGTTCTTTTTTTATACAGGGTGATTCAGAACGGACGTTCTAAATTAAAATGGGTGCTAGAGGAACTCCAAATAAGACGAAAAGTTTATATGAACAATGTTCTAAAGCGACTACTAACAAAGATACAGGATGTAAAAGTTTTAATATTTTTTTACATTTTTTTTATTATCTTAGTAACTAGGAAAGTTATTGAGTTGAAATTTAAGGTGTCGTTTTCATTTCTTATTCTTATTATCTTTGTTAGTAGTCACTTTAGAACATATGTTCTTATAAACTTTTTGTCTTATTTGGAGTTCCTCTAGCACCCATTTTAATTTGGCACGCCCGTTCTGAATCACCCTGTAAAGCTCATTTCTAAAAACAGTCGAGATTTTGAATTTTTTCTTGTTCAAAAATGTTGGTATCGTTAAATTCAAAAGTATGCTTGCTGTTGATATTTCCTCACCCTACGCGACAGCCTGTTAAAGAATTATGGGACACTAATGTATGCTCGTTGGTAGCCAGAGAAGAGAATGATGCCCGCCGCTTCGCTTTGAACCACTGGCGCTGGCACTCGGGTCTCAATGCGTCACGTGGTGTGGAAAATGCATCAACGCTTTTCAGTGAATTTCATGCCCTATACTACGATACTAATAACATTTTCAATGTTAATAACCACACATTGTTCTAATCATTGCGATCTTGTAATAAATTTCCAAAAATACCGCCATTGACTTCCAAACATTTTCTGCTTCGTCTGTGAAAAGTACGCCCGTTGCTCTTGTGATTGTTTCATGCCTTTTTTATAATACTCACGTCGAAAGTCGAATTAGTACGTCCCGAGTGTCGAATTTTACTTTATAAACCTCACTTTTGAACCAGTCCCATAAATAATAGTCTAATGGTGTGAGGTCTAGAGACCTCGGACTCCAACTAATAGGATCACCGCGACCAATCCAACTAAAAAATTAATTTGCGGGTTGCGGCTTACTTGATTCAGATACCTAGTTGGTGTGGGGAATTATTTATTTTTTTGGCTTTTGTATGACGCTCTAACTTGAAAACAAATAAAACTTGGATAACAACATTTGAGACTTTTTACATTAATTTCACGCGTAGAATACATCTCCGGAATTTGGCGCATTGCTCTCGACTCACCCTGTACAACAATAAAATATCTATTTAGTTTAGATTTTGTGCACGTAGTAGGTAATACATGCCATTATTCTCAGTTTTAAAGACAGTTTTGGAGGTACATAACTTGAAAACGAGCTTGAGAGTCTTGAGATTTAGGTACATATAGGTACATTATACATATAGGTACTATTTAAGGGGGTGCGTAAAAGCCAAATAAAACTTTTTTTTTAATTAAAACAAAGTTCTAACTATGTATAGTAGAAATAAAAATATAGAAAATATGTACCTATAGTATTATTTAATTGCTGAGCATTGAAGGATTATTTGATACATCTTGTGACCTGTAGGTATATAAACACAAAAATAAATCATCTGAGGAAATAATAAAACAGGTATTGCCATCCTCTGCGACTCCTATTTACCAGCGCCGCGTGTTTAGTTCTGAGCTCCGTATTGTGAGCTGTTACACATCGAACCGCTGCTGCTAAAATGAAGCTACGCTTTCACCACTAGAGACCGACACCACCGGGTAGCTGGACTCCAAGCATGTGAAAATCCTGGCGCGTTCATCCCCTCCAGTTAAGTGGGGATTTACCATACGTCTGTAACTCCGCGGGGTGTACGCTAACTATCTCCGGGAGAATTCATTGGGTGATTGCTTCTATTGTAACACATAGCGATTGGTAGTCCTCCGGAGGGTTGAGCCTCCTGGGCCGCCTACTACCCCTGACAGACGCTTTTCACACCCAGCGACGCTCGACATCGTTCTACTGCATTTAGTCTCTGGAGGTGTGACAGGGCTCTGCCCTAGGGAGGAAACTTCACCGTTACTTCTCTGCTGCAGTGTTTGAGAAAACCAGAAGACCACCACTCCACCCCCGCGAGATCGCAAAGCGTCAAATTGCCAACAGACCATTCGATGCTTATCAACGTCCCAGTCGTGTTTATCCGTTGCTGCCTTCGCGATTAAGTGCCCTCTCGCGAGATAATAGGCGCCCAATTTGATTATTTGTCTTCCATTGGGATCTTATGATGTGTGTACAGGACTCAGACTGATTATACACTTAAGCAAACAAATGTCAATTTTTATTATAAAAAAGTGCAAAGTGCTGTGATAGTGCACTTTTTCTACAAAAAGAAAGAATAGGTGGACTTCCATCAACCGGTGATCACAGCAGCCAAGACGCGGTCCGACGAGAGTCATCCTGTGGAGCGCGGTTATCCGACGGCGTCTCCTTGGCCCGCGCTCTCCTTACCGGCTCCTGAACTGGACCCGGTAGCCGCAGCGTGGGGCCGAAAACTGTATCCAGGTACGGGGGGACCACGCGTTTCCGGTCCAGGCCTAATGTTTGGGTTGCATCACCATCAAGATGCAACAGGCTTACACCATCACCATCAACCAAGAGGGCCGAGTCTTAAAGAAGAACCTTTAACTGCTTCTCGTGGTTGGATGCAGAGTTCAGTTACAGACCAAAATGGGTAAGTTATTTTTTAAGTGCCACGTCTTAAAATATAAAAATACGCACAAAATGAAGTTGTAGATTATACCTATGTATAGATTCCGTTTTAGTCAGTACCTAGTCAGTAGGTACTTAGATATCTAAGAATAATGATTTTGGGCATCCTGCATAATACCTATCCTGGTGTTAATGCATTTATTCTTGTCACCAAGAATATCAACAAAGTGCAGAATAATTATTTTCAAAACTATTAAAAATAGCTACCTACCTGAGTAGTACCTGTAGTATCCAAACTCCTCATTCAACTAAAACACATCAGAAAACTGAACTGTATTCCTTCAAAATATTTCAATGAGATGCATTTAAACGGTACCTAGGTAATAACCTGTGCAAAAATAATAGCGTCTTTAACAGTTTCGTAACAAAATATGTATCTATATAATCTATAATATTACGCCATTGCCTCAGTTAAGTAAATAAGGTGCACCTGGTATACATAACATAGGTTTCGCTCATACAGATAAGTTCAAGTTAGTGGTAGATAGGTATAGGTACGTAATTAAAATTCTAACTATATATTATAAGTGACTACCTACTTAAACAGTTTTCAAGTAATGAATTAATAATAAGTATCAGGCAGGTAGGTAGATATAGGTATATATACTATATTTATAGAAATAGGTAGGTACGCCTATACAGGGTGTCCCACGCTAGCGTATTTCCTCCATAACTCGACAGGAGTTGTAGATATCGAAAAATGATTCAAATGAAAGTCCAATCAAATACCTCACATTATAAAATTATTTTCTACTATGCAGGGTGTCCCAATTCTTCTGCACAGCAACTTATTTTGTTTTCTTTAATGAAACACCCTGTATTTGATTGTATTTTACAATTGTTTGTTCAATTTAAGGGCCACTTCGTTAACCATACATTAGGTCTAAATCTTACGGTTTCGACCTTACCTGACGTTAAAAAATCGTCATTTTTCAAATTTCATCAATTATAACTCAGAAAAGGTACGAGATAAAGAAAAATGACTTACTTGTCCCTATCCTAGTTTTTAATTCTCTAATGGGCCTGGAAGATACTGGTTCCTGATTGACAACTTTTTGTCATTTTTTGCCTAATCAGGAAGCAGTATTTTCCACACCCATTAGATAGAGAATTGAAAACTGGGATAGGGGACATGGTAAGTCATTTTTCTTTATCTCGTATTGCTTCCTAGCTATACAATTGATGAAATTTGAAAAATGACAATTTTTGACGTCAAGTAACGCCGAAACCGTAAGACTTTGACCCAATGTAAAGTTAACAAAGTGGCCCTTAAATTCAACAGACAATTACAAAATTCGATCAGATACAGAGTGTTCCATTGAAGAAAACAAAGTCAGGTGCTGTGCAGAAGAAATGGGACATCCTGTGAGGAAGTTGATTGGATGCAACTTTCATTTGAATCATTTTTCGATATCTACAACTCCTGTTGAGTTATGTGGAAGAAATACGTTAGCGTGGGACACCCTGTATATAAAATTGAGACGCATGACAAAGAGAGGCTTTCTCTGATAAAAGTGTACTCCACAACCTTTTCTTTTTCCAGATACCTAAGTATAGCACCAATTTTTCTAACATTTTTTTAATTACCATTTTCATAGGCATTTGGTATCCTCCCTTTACTGGTAGTTATAGTAAGTGAGGAAATTTACAGCTTCCGCTCCCATTTAAAGTTCTGATTTGAGCAGTCCATTTTTTTGTGTTACGTATTTCTTGGTTGCTTGATTTAATTTTAATTGTCATTTAATGCCAATAGTACCTTTATGTTGCCCATAAATTTACACACAGAATTGAAACAGTGATAATTGACAGCTGAGTTAGGTATCTACCACCAAAAATGTATAAATTCGCCGTTTTGAGGCGCTGGCGCTGTTGAGCAATATTCGCCCATTACATTACCTATATGTTTAAGTAATGTAGCATATTCCTCACATGGGGTCACGATTTTTAGGGGTTTTGTATAGGTACCTACTCTAAAATCCACCCGAACTTTTCTGTTATCTTAATCTATAAAATACAAAAATTGTTTCTATGTCCGTTATAGACTTGCAATCCATCCGACCGAGGTGCCCCAAACCGGTTTCATTTGAAAGACAATAATGCGAAGATGGTTTTAGACCACTAAAACAATGCATTCTGTCCATTCATGAAGTCGATTTTCGACTTTCCCATACAAAAATTTTCAACCTCATCAAAGGGTGAAGTTACTCGCAAATAAATTGAAAATATTAGTGCGTGAAATTGACGCATAATACAGACTGTTAACACAAAAACACTGATCTGTCATTCTCATAAATAAACAAAATGTATTTCTTTTTAGCGTAGTAGCACACGCCGGGTATCCGCTAGTGCTATACAGGGTGATTCAGAACGGGCGTGCCAAATTAAAATGGGTGCTAGAGGAACTCCAAATAAGACGAAAAGTTTATATGAACATATATGTTCTAAAGTGACTACTAACAAGGATACAGGGTGTAAAAGCTTTAATATTTTTTAAATATTTTTTTATTATCTTAGTAACTAGGAAAGTTATTGAGTTGAAATTTAAGGTGTCGCTTTCATTTGCCAAGTCCTAATTTTCTAAAAAAATTTGCTCTACTTAGCCCCATCAGTAGCGTTACTACTAGGTAGGCCGTTTATTTATTTCCCCGATACAATGTTACGCCACTGGCGAATGCAGATGATATTAATGTATTTGAAATCTACGTTCAATTTGGGAAGAAATTTGCATCTTCAAAATTTTTCGTAAATTGCTTAGTTTTTGAATTAAATAGTTTTTTGTGAAATCATGCACATGCACTAAAATTTTCCATGATGCAATAATGGCTTCACCGATATGCAAGGAAAGTGAAAATTGAAAAAATAGCTTATTAAGAATAACTAACAAAACTAACAAGAAGAACGAGAAAACACATCAATTATTACATTACGATATTTAAAAAAATATTAAAACTTTTACACCCTGTATCTTTGTTAGTAGTCACTTTAAAACATATGTTCATATAAACTTTTCGTCTTATTTGGAGTTCCTCTAGCACCCATTTTAATTTAGCACTCCCGTTCTGAATCACCCTCTATACTTATACTTACCTAAGTACTGGTTAAATTTGGCCTTCAGCGTTAATTCGTTAAATTGTTTGTGCCTTTTTGATACCTTGTTTTGTTGATAAGATAGATTTGACAAAATTCATGACAGTGTATCTGTATATGCTTATACTTAATCTTATATATTACCATTTTCATTTCACCTTGAAAATGGCGTTTCTAATAAATTCTATAAGTAAGACGGATCGTGCTGGTGAAGGAAACACCTATACATGATATGTATAGGTATATAGTTCAGAGCAATCCTGCCGCATATACAGTGTATTTCATAGTGAGCGATAGATGCCAAATTAACATGATAATTTACGTTGTTTTGTAGGAACCTTTTACCTATAATTTTTTTGACAATCCCTGTACGATTTAATGTTCTATAACGGGAAACTTTTCTGGGAAATTTACAGATTTGAGGTTTGAGAAGTTAAGCTAAATAAATATTTGAGACACATTCAGAAATTGCTTTATAATTAATTCAGTAGCGCACGAGACTTGCTGTTGTCATAGCAACCATCCTATTTATATGTCTAAAGGTACGCTTTCGTTTGCGCCGGTAGACGCGGCGCGTACCGGCGGCCCACACACGCATTGTACTTCTCCAATAGTATTTAAATAGAACTGCTTTCGTTTGTGCGTTTCGCCTGCCGGCAGGCGCGTTCACGTTCAAATGCGACTGTGCCCGTCGCGCGTGTCGGCCGCCGGTATACGCGCCGCGCCGCATCTACCGGCGCAAACGAAAGCGTATCTATACTGCATCGACGAAGCATAGCCGCTAAAATATGCCAACGCTGTTTCATCGGAACGATTATTGTCTTGCATGTAAGAGTAGTAGGTATAACTCGCATCGCACGGTAGTTTCTACTATTTCGTATGGTGTCGGATGATAATAAGATAAAATTAGTGATAAACCTAAAGTAATTATAATTATTAATTAGTGGTACTGGACCGTTCGAACAACTACTCCTCGGGCAAATACCCCGCCAGGCATTGAATTATAGAACTAAATCCAGATTTTTTGTACTACGAGACGTTTCAGACTGCTACCCCATCTAAGATGGCTTTGGAACAATCCTAATTTGTCTCCATGTACGTACGTGCTTTTAAGCAGGTCTTTGTTCAAATATTGCATGTTTTGAATGTGTATGGAAAACCGCAGACCAACTGGTTTCGTCCTTCTGGGACTCATCAGTACGGTGCTCTCCCCTACACACTCAAACCATGCAATTTAGCTTGCTATATATGCTGCCGCGCTCTGGACAGATATCAGCAAGTGACAACTACTTTGAGTAATTATCTAGTATAAATTAGTGGTACTGGACCGTTCGAACAACTACTCCTCGGGCAAATACCCCGCCAGGCATTGAATTATAGAACTAAAACCAAATTTTTTGTACTACGAGACGTTTCAGACTGCTAGCCCATCTAAGATGGCTTTGAAACAATCCTAATTTGGCTCCATGTACGTACGTGCTTTTAAGCAGGTCTTTGTTCAAATATTGCATGTTTTGAATGCTAAATGCTAAATGCTAAATTGCATGGTTTAAGTGTGTAGGGGAGAGCACCGTACTGATGAGTCCCAGAAGAACGAAACCAGTTGGTCTGCGGTTTTCCATACACATTCAAAACATGCAATATTTGAACAAAGACCTGCTTAAAAGCACGTACGTACATGGAGACAAATTAGGATTGTTTCAAAGCCATCTTAGATGGGGTAGCAGTCTGAAACGTCTCGTAGTACAAAAAATCTGGATTCAATGCCTGGCGGGGTATTTGCCCGAGGAGTAGTTGTTCGAACGGTCCAGTACCACTAATTAATACTAGATAATTACTCAAAGTAGTTGTCACTTGCTGATATCTGTCCAGAGCGCGGCAGCATATATAGCAAGCTAAATTGCATGGTTTGAGTGTGTAGGGGAGAGCACCGTACTGATGAGTCCCAGAAGGACGAAACCAGTTGGTCTGCGGTTTTCCATACACATTCAAAACATGCAATATTTGAACTAATTATAATTATATAAGGCGAATTAAATTTTAAAAAAGTAGTGTTTGATCGAGGTCAAATTAATATTTCACAAAAAGTAAAAATAATGTAGAACAAGAAAAGTTAACTATGTAAATTACGCCATCTGATGAGCCGTCACGCGTCACTGCACTTTAAAAGCTACAACTAATTTATCAGTTTGATCAATAACATATTGACATGGTAAAAATACGTAGGTACTTATAAAATATTATAATTAACTGAATGCTAAAATATTTATTGACCAGAAAAATATTTACATTTAAAGCCAAAGGGCTAAATGATCAGTTTGAACCATTCTAAAACATTTTAGTTTACAAAATTTAAGATGCCATCATTGGAATTAAATATTGTCAAATAATAAATTTAATTGTAATGTAAAATTTTCAACTAAAACGAGCAAGAAATGCTATTGTTCTGTTAAAAAAAATTACTTGATTGGAATAAATGTGTAAATTATCTAAGGGCCGAGTATTACAAGTCCATAATATTGTAACTCGAATTGTATAACACTACACTATAACCTACATACCTATACCATGACTACTTACGTGCCGCAGAAAGAAATTTTTGGATTAGAGAAATTAATTCTAAATTTTTGTGTGAATACAAGGAATATAAAGTGATATAAGAAGAAACTTATTGTGAGACAATGAGTGTAAATTTGTTGTAGAAATTGAGGAAAATTGGAAAAAGTCAGTGACAGATTGGGGAATGACGGAGAAAAACCGTAAGATTACAGAATATAGGAACGAGAGGAAAAGGGAAGGATCGGAAAACGAAAATAATGAGGAAACATAACATTATCTATTAACAATAACAACACGTCTTCAATACTGCATAAAATTATGTCATGTTATAGTTCTTGTTTTTTTTTAAAGTTGTGTTCGTTTCAAGCCGCCTACGGTCTTTTACTACCATTGTAAATTGATCCTTGTATGAATTCTTGAAATAAATAAATAATATAAAAACTGGGTGCGTCGTCGCCAAACGATAGAAGTGAAACTTCAACGTTATTAGAGGAATGAAAAATTTGTAGGGTAAAAAGATGATAGGAGTGTATGCATTTATGAGTTTCAAATATATCTTTATTCATCAACTTCCATGTCTTCAGTCAAATCTAAAACTGAAATGATAGGTCTATGGTAGCTAAAATAGGATACAAAATTTCGTGATTGAAGTCTATCTAAATATCTACAATATCTGAGAGAAACAGCGCAAAACACGAGACAGAGCGTGACTAAAAAGTGGGGAGGCGTCACGAGAAATGAAACGCTGTGGTCTCGGCTTTAGTGACGCTTGCCTGAGAGAAAGAGCACGAAGCATGAGGGAAAACGCGTGGCTAAATAGTGGGGCGTTCGATATCCCCTTTCTCCTCTGCCCGTCTTCTCAGACTGCTCCCCTCCATTTGTTTCACTTTTCGTGACGCTCGTATTTGCCAACACAGGAACTTACTCTACCGAGACAAAATAAGTTTCACTTCAAAAATTGTGCATAAGTAGGTATATAAATATTTTCCAATGAAACAAATGCTGACTGGGTGAGTGTGATTTTCATCGATTCGGTGGTTGAATGGTTAGTGCACCGTGGCGTGGCGGTGATGTGATGTGCTCCTTATTGATTACCACAGAGGGTACCTAACTTTTATTTTCCATTTTATTTTATCAAACAAAAATGTTATTTATCGTCAGTTCAGCGGAGGTCGTCATGTCGGAGTAAGTCCCAACCATTTGACATATTGTTTTGGTCAATGTTTCAACACGATCTTAAGACATCAGGTCTAACTGATCGCACTGAATTAAAATACGGTTCATGAATGAATGTAAAACTACGTTAATACGGATTAAAGTGGAACAATTAACTGAGCGAAGGATATCTGATTGAATAGGTAGGTAGTGTTTTACCTACCTTTAATGTGTATTTGTTGCAGTTAAAGTATTTTAATTTGGTGAAATTCTATCATTAGTAAAAACACTTCATATAAAACAATCGACGTTTCGGCCCTATTTGGGGTCTTTGTAAAGATTTATTTGTAAAATGGAATGAAAAAAAGTTGACATAAATTATTTGTCAAAACAAATTTTTCTAAATAATAATGCGTTGACAAATAATTTATGTCAATTTTTTACATTCCATTTTACAAACAAATCTTCATATCAAGTGTTTTTATTCATGCCAGAATTTCACCAGATTAAAATATTATAAATAATACTGCCACAAATTGGACAACTGCCTCACTCCCTTCCGGATATCTACTTCTCTTTGTTCCTGCTCAAATTCTATTACTGCCGTTTGCTCTTTATAGAGATTATTTGTACTGGGTGTTCATGAATGAAGTAGCATAAAAGTTACTAGTGAATCTAGAGGTCAAAATAGGCCGATTGAACCAAACATACCTTTATCCAAAGTTGCACCCGTGCGTAGTTGCAGCCTCTTAAAAGTTACGGAAAAAGTTACATTTTTATTTATAAATCCAAAAGTCTTTAACACACGGTGTTCATACTTGGCCCGGACACTTGTGTATTGATGGCACATATTATGTGTATTAATATTGTCTAAACTTGTTCATAGGGCACGCAGCAATCGACAATGTCTACCATGTTTTCTCTATAATTTTTCTTGTCCTATTCGGTATGTGTATTAATTTATCATTTAACACCGGTTAAAATTACATATTTTTTGTAACTTTATTTTTTTTTTATTTGCGCAATCATTTTTGTGAAAAACGCGCAGTGATTTAAATGTTGTGCGGTTAAGCAAGCCATTTTACCAAAACCGAAGGTTACTTTGGCAAAAAAAGTAATCTAGTTAAGTAAACAAATCAAATGCCACAACTTACATACGTTAAACTGGTTATAAATATATAACTAGTTACTACAATTATTTATTTCCTGTTTAAATAGCCTATTCCTGCCAAAGCAACCTATGATTTTTGCAACATGGCTTGCTTCGAAATACAATATTTAAATCGTTGCTTAAGTATTTATGCGTTTTTCACAAAATTTATTGCTCCAATCAAAAAAATTAAAGTTACAAAAAATATTCAATTTGAATAGATGTATTTATTTATAATAAATTAATACACGTGCCGAATAAGATAAAAAAATATGGAGAAAATACGTTAGACATTGTCGTTTGCTGCGCCACCTAGGGACAAGTTTAGACACTATTGATACAAAATATATGTCATCAATACAAAAGTGCCTGTACCAACTATCAACATTGTGGGTAAAGAAATTTTGGATTTATAAATAAAATTGTTATCGTCTCCGCAACATTTAAGAGGTTGTAATTCCGCAAGGGTGCAATTTTAGATATAGGCATATAGGTAAGTTTGCTTCAATCGAACTATTTTGACCTCTAGATTCACTATGCTACTTCATTCATGAACACCCTGTATATTATTCTTATGTCCCTATATTTCATCCCTACCTTTCTTCGAACATCTTCCCCCATTTTACATTGTCGAAAGCTTTTTCTAAATCTACAAATCCTATATAGACGGTATTTCCCTTTTCTATTGTTTTTTCCATAATTACTCTTAAAGCTAGAATGGCCGCCCGCGTTCCTCTATTTCGTCTAAATCCGATCTGATCTTCTACTAATATTTCTTCCGCCCTTTTCTCCATCCTTCTTTTCACAATTCTATAGTTAAAACTTTTGACGCGTGGGAAGTTCAACTGATAGTTCTAAAATTTTCGCACTTATCCGCACCTTTCCTTTTTGGCAAATCGACCATGATGTTCCTTTTGCAATATTCTGGAATTTCACCTGTGTCATTAAAGTACAAAATGCAAAATAATTTTAATACTTTAACTAGTTACTTTATGAAATAACTAGTTATTCTGTAAATTAACGAACATAAGCCTTTCTTTGTCACTGGTCAAGTCTGGGTCAAGCAAAATCAGGAGAAGTCAGGTCATTGTTTACACCACCGTCATTTTATACAATAACCATGCAAAGTATTGAATACAATTTTTTAAACACTTTAACGAATCGTCTTAGTTATTTCATATATAGAATTACGAATTTTATACTTTAACTGAAACATACGAGTATGCATATTATTCAGTGATCATAATGAGAAATTTTGTCCGCGCACATTTTACTGGTCAAACATAATTTCCTACTTAAAATCTTGTATTTTTTATTTTTCAATTTCTCAGTCTCTACTTTAGGCATCAATTAAACGCAAGCCTTTTTTAAATGTTAAATTTCAGATTAACCAGTGGCATGACATAGGGAAATTCGGGTGTTTTTAGGGCAAACTTCCCTCTAAGATGTTTCATCCCGTATTGTAGTTGTTATCTTGTTTCGAGAAATATCTAATACCTACCTACGTGTATTATTATTTTTTATTATTTCTTACGGGGTAGGTTTCTGGCCCCTAGCACTGAAGCTTATTGTGCCCCCATACATGATTATCTCATAAGTTCGGTCCCCTCAAAAAATTTTAGGACTAGATCTTATGGGTGCATCTGCTATTACTTTTGGTTCTACAAACATAGCTCCAAAGCTTGTATGTCTAGCTGCGCCAAGAGCCGGACATTCGCATAGTATGTGATGAGAAGTTTCCTCCTCTTCTCCACACATCCTGCAATCAGGATTGTCTTTCAATACAATAGTGGGGTAAGATGTCTCATAGGTGAACAGTGTCTCGTAAATAGTCCTACTGCCCATCTCAGCTGGTTCTTACCCAGTCGTATTAATTCTTTAGCTTTCTTGCTGGATGATCTGCTAATGAACATCCGCGATTGCCTCAGTCCAGGAGTCCCCATCCAGTAAGAGGTATGTTTTTGTCTTAATAGGTCCTTTATCACCTCTTTGGCTATCTGATATGCCAAACAACACGTAGGTTCAGGCCCTATCAGCGGGACTTTGGGTCCCTTTTTCGCTAAAAGGTCTGCTTTTTCGTTCTCTTCACTTCCTTGATGGCCTTTCACCCATCGTAGAATAAACTTGTTATGTACTGCTAGACGAGCCAGCGAGTCCACACAATCTTTTACTGTTCTGGATTGTATCTTTGTAGCTTCCAGAGCTTTCAGTGCTGCCTGGCTGACAGTGAGAATCTGGGTCCTCCTGTTTTGAAAGGACCTCCTGATCATCTCCTGCGCACATACGGAAATTGCAGTAATTTCTGCCTGGAAAACGGTTGCAAGGTTGCTCAGGTTTATGCTAATTTCATTCCCTGGGCTTTTGCCAGCAATACTCACCCCATTACTATGTACAGTTTTAGACCCATCTGTACATCAAATGTTTCCATCTTGTTCTCTCGCCCTTTGTGAATTGCCCTCAACTCCCTCTATTGGTATGGTAATCCGATAAGGTTTGTGAAAGTTTAATATTGGGACGGTTCTATCTGACTGCATGCTAAGAATGTAGTTCTTGTCTATTTGTTGAAATATTTCGGTATGGTATCCCGCTCTTGCGAGAGTTAGCCCATAACAGTTTATCCTTAGCCTGTGTGCTGCTTCAAGAGCCTCCACCTCCACTATAATATGTAGTGGTGGGAGTCCTGCCGCAAACTTAAAAAAATTACGTCTTTAAAACTATCCCGTACATATCCATGGCCGTACCGCAACTCGGTTTCACAATAAAAAATATATACGTATTATGAATTTGTCCAACATTTTATTCGGGTACAGCTTTTACCTACTACCCAGGAGGGACATAAAGTTTTACACGGGTATCAGGGTACCCGGTGTATTTCCTAGTTTCTACTTGAAAAGACAAAATTATGACAATTGGCAATTTCATAATTTTGTCATAGAATTGCTAGAGCAGCACACAACTTCTAATTGTGTAAATTACCTGACCCTACTATTCCCGAATTTTCTTATTAATAATAGAATTGTGTCGCCTTGCACAGAAAAGGGCAGAAGTTAATTTCGACCTCGTGAAATTTCTATCTGATGAGGCAAAAGTACTTTTCGTTACAAGCATTTTGCCACTATTCTAATGCTGCCCCCCCACATTTGCGCAATTGTTCGACCTCGTGGGACTTCGATCTCGTGAGATTTCAATCTCGTGGGATGTCCCGCATAGAATATATATAGGTACAGGTGTCCCACTTAAGTAAGCTCACCATATTACTTATTCTTCGTATCACTTCATTGACAACGTCAGATGTCGATGTAGAACCTCTTTTTATGTAAGTATTCCAAATTTTAAGTCACCCGAACAAACCATAACCGAGTTATTTTACAAAAGAAAATTTCTTATTACTTATAATATCTAGAACGTCACGCATTCTTTAAAAATTCGAACAAAGTGTGATGTACGAGATCACAATAATTATATAGTGCAACTTTCATCCCATCTCGAATGGTTTCCACGATTGCCTTTGTGAGCATAATTAAATGGGACACTCTGTACATTGCACCTTATTGAAATCCTGATTTACACTCTGTAAATTCCTACTCTCGTGTCCATGTACTTCAATTATTTCTGAAATATATCTTATTAGTCGAAATTCGGCGGAGGCTGGGGAAACAAGGGGCATTAGTGAACTAAGCACACTTGTTATACAGGGTGCGCCACTTAAGCGTATTTATTTTGTTCCGCCTTTATTACACATTTTAGAGAAAAATGTTATGTTGGGGACCCCTATTAAATTTTAACTCTCCCTTACATAAAATTAATTTCACTTGTACAGGTTGTCCTGCTTCTTTTACGCGCCGTTGCCTATCTTCGATTTTTTTAATGGTATTATACCATCTGGTTAATTGCATTCTTGGATTCCTTACCTAAGTTTACTAGATATTGCATTAGATAATTTTTTCCTAAAATTATTAATAGTTTTGATGTTATCAGCAGTTTTTGTCCAGTGCAAACGTTTTGTTTATTAATTATTAGAGATGGTGGTTTTTGCTTGAAAAAAGACATTTCACCTTTAAGTTACTTTAAGTTACCACTTGTCAATGGCGGCAGAGTAGGTGGTCTGTTTGAGTTGTTCCCAAAATAACTAGTATTCTGAGTGAGTTACCTACGTGTCTGATTTTGTTGTTTCGGTGTAGCGTTAAAAGTTCCATCGTTGACTGATTATTCAATAGTCAATCAACGGTTCCACTCTTCTTTGCGTGAATCTTAGTTTTTCAATAGGCGACTTCTTTCGTCTTCATGTTTGTGCTAAATAAGTTGCAGCGTTTTCAGATGCTGAGGAAAATTGGATCTAAAAATATTATTGACCTGTACAAGGGACATTAGTATCCTGAATAAATAATTTTCTAGTTGTTTGCAATTTTCCGAAAAAACTTTTTCACCTACATCAGTAATTAAAACATTTTGCTAATTTCAAATGGAAAGAATATTATTCGGTAGATCTATTGGAAAATGACAGACAAAATTTTTGTTTTTGTATAAGGTGGTCACAAGAAATTCTGAAACTTGATAAGGCTAAAATAGTATATTACGTAACGAGCATGGAAGGTGACAAATTTCATACGCGAGTTTATAGGAAATACACTTTCCATCGAGTTATGTTCACTATTTTTCCCACGGCCCCTTAAGAAGACAATTTATTCATATAAAACAGTAACTTTATTTTTAAGGATTTGTTGTCTATGTTAATAGATGTCAAAATTTACAAGTAGCCTACTAACTTACCATGAGCATAATATTCTAATAATTCCGACCGGCTCATGAATGACACGTTGATTTGTTCTCTTGTCCGCCAATTCATAAATGACCAGTAGCTGCTGCTATGCAACGTGCCGTGCCGCTTTCCTAGGGGTCGTAGGAAATAGTAATTTACGTAACGAGCATGGAAAGTGACAAATTTCATACGAGCGTGAAATTTTATGCACGAGTCGTAGCCGAGTGCAGAAAATCACGCGCGTTTATAGGAAATACACTTTCCATCGAGTTATGTACACTATTTTTCCTACGACCCCTTAAGAAGATAAATTTATTCATAAAACAGTAACTTTATTTAAGGATTTGTTGTCGATATTAACCGATGTCAAAATTTCCAAGTGGCCTACTAACTTACTATGAGCATAATATAATAATAATAAAATTATTAGATTTAAAAAGAGACGCGACAGTATATTTATTCAGTAAACGTAAAAGTCTCAAAGCTGACTACAAAATATGAATGAACTGTGCGATTTTCAAAAATTACAGCACAGTTTTGAGTTTAGCGCACGGGCAACGCAATTGTCAAGTTTCCGGCCTATTATTCTGTATGCAACGTGCCACTTTCCTAGGGGGTCGTAGGAAAATATATTACCAATATTAGTTCTACATATTGGCAGATACCTATGACCGATTTTTTGTGTTGGGCCAGACGAATGTTCCGCGATATTCTGTTTCCGCGGCGGCACCTGTTTACTACACAACTGGTCGGCTGTTTTGTTTCGCCTTTTCCACACACAAACGCTTAGACTGTGCGTATTCACCCTGCATCAGTCGAAAATGTAAATAGCTAAGTCCCCTCTACAAGTCTTTGTGTTATCCAACATTACTAAGATATTTGTAATTATTATATATTATTATACGTATACTTAATATGTACTTCTGATAATGTTACCTATAAAGGAAAGATATAGTGGTTATATATTTATAACCAATATCTAAAGTCTGAATAATATTACTTGGCGTATGGGTTGACACATGCATGTGAACTAATTTATTGGTTCGATATTGACAGTACTGTGACACTAATACTATAGTTTCCATGATAACCTTTTTGGGGCTAACTAATTAGTACGAAACAAGCAGAGACGTGCAAATAGATATTGTTATGCAACACTAAAAATGAGAATGAGCGAAATAAAGAGTTACAATGGAAAATCTTGATTATTTGACCTTACGTTAATAATTAGCAGCCATATCAACTGGTTGCGTGCGAGAGAGACATCAAACTAACATAATGCGTACCTAGATTATTTCAATCATACGTCAAGTAATATGATTCAGACTTTAAGTAATATAGGATAGCATTATTGGCCCAACATAAACAATTTGTCATTTGTTATAATATTGGCCAATATGTGGAACGTATATTGGCCAATTAAATGGAACGTGCATTGGCAGTACATGATGAATAAATGATATTTTGACAGTATTTATGTTTTTTGGCTGTTGTAAAGATCCCATTGAATTATTGATCAATACATAAAATCAATATACGGTGTGACCCACTTTAGATGAAGACATGATATCACCTTTGTTTTCAAAGAAATAGATTGACACGTAATGTATCTTTCTATTCTTCTAGTCATAAGTACTCCTACATTTAGATATGATTTCAGGTGAACACACGTGGGCCCGATATTTATCCCATCAAAATAATATTTGTGTTGTACCTTCTTAAGAAATCGAGAATCGGCGCGCGCTAAAAGCGCGCGTTTTGGAATCTAGTCCTGTAAATTTTCCGGTCTTCGTCAAGTAGCTAATTCTGATTTTGGTGGCAGTTTCGTCAAAGATGTTTTATCTACTCAATTTTATCGGTTGGTGAGGACAGCTGCTTTTTACTAGTTGCGCACGCAGTAAGAATAAATTATGGAGCTTCAGTTCTGTGCACTTGTATATTCTTTAGGAGCTTAATTAACTACAAAAATCTGTTTGCCCTTTTGAAAATTAAAGTGCACAATTATTATTGCAGGATACACAGAAATGGATAATTTTAAATATTGACTAACAGTTGAGCTCATTCCATGTCGCATTTGTTATTCCATTCATTAACATAACAATCATTTCAGCATCTCTATCAAATAAATAGCCCATTTTATGAAAACGGGGTGGCTGGCATAAATCAACGGAGATATTTCGTTTCAGGCGACAGTATTTCAATATAATCACCCGTCTATTGGCAGCCGTTGCTGGTTTGGCTTCGTTATATACCGCAGTCAATTGGCCGTGTGCAATAAATGGCCAAAATTTGCCATAAACACTAGGATTATCTGATTTTGAAGCCCAACTGAAAAATGCAGTCATGCTTGCTGTTTAACAGTTTAACTACTACAGTCGTACTAGAAATCAGTCTATCCTTTATACCTACATGTATTTAGTTACATATTGTATAGTCTCTTTCTACTCCTTCAACTAAATTCGGTTCATGAAAATAAAGTGAATTATTATCCAGCGTTTCCAAATTAATGCGAAAAATTTTAGATGATACTTTGTCGAAAAATAAAGGAGCTTTTCATATAAAGATATACTCCTACACCCCTCCACGCGGAGTTATATTCCTATAGAGGGGGAGGTAAAGATTAGGTTTTTATTTCTTTCCCAAATTTTGAAGAAGGTGAACGTTTCCGACTGCTTGCAAATATTTTTCTATCCCCCGGTATCGTTGCAAAGGGATGAAACTAGCAACCTATATTAAGTTTTTTATTAGAATTTTTTTATGTGCCGCAATATGTTTATCTAAAATATGCATTAGAAAGCCTGGTTGCTTCAGAGATTTTTTAATTTTTTTATGTTTTTCGTAAAACTAATAGTTTTCTAGTAAAAAATAAAACACCAGTATCATGTGCAGAATGATTATTTAGAAAATTGCATTGTTATTTAATTGAAAAATGTCTGGTACGCGGCTGTCAAGTCATATTCTCTGGTTTCCATTAGACAAGTTGTGATCCGTATTAATTAGTGATACTGGACCGTTCGAACAACTACTCCTCGGGCAAATACCCCGCCAGGCGTTGAATTATAGAACTAAATCCAGATTTTTTGTACTACGAGACGTTTCAGACTGCTACCCCATCTAAGATGGCTTTGAACCAATCCTAATTTGTCTCCATGTACGTACGTGCTTTTAAGCAGGTCTTTGTTCAAATATTGCATGTTTTGAATGTGTATGGAAAACCGCAGACCAACTGGTTTCGTCCTTCTGTGATCCGTGATTTTTATTGTTTTTTCATCGTAATCTTGTGCATACTGAACATAAATAATTTATAGTACCTGCACCAAAGTTGAAAATGGCAGATATGGATTTCTTGTAGGGCATCGCCATTCGAAATTCATTGCCAGCTAGATATCGTTATGTTGAAATGTATCCTCCATCGAGTGATATCATATCATCACACCATATTTATGTACCAACGTTGCATAAAATGTGATAGTGTTCTCCAACGAGATATTGGCGCAATTGAACTAGAAGAAGCAGGTCTTATTTTATTGAAGAACATTCCAAAATAAGTTTTAGGAATTTAGGATTGTATCTTTGTAGCTTCCAGAGCTTTCAGTGCTGCCTGGCTGACAGTGAGAATCTGGATCCTCCTGTTTTGAAAGGACCTCCTGATCATCTCCTGCGCACATACGGAAATTGCAGTAATTTCTGCCTGGAAAACGGTTGCAAGGTTGCTCAGGTTTATGCTAATTTCATTCCCTGGGCTTTTGCCAGCAATACTCACCCCATTACTATGTACAGTTTTAGACCCATCTGTACATCAAATGTTTCCATCTTGTTCTCTCGCCCTTTGTGAATTGCCCTCAACTCCCTCTATTGGTGTGGTAATCCGATAAGGTTTGTGAAAGTTTAATATTGGGACGGTTCTATCTGACTGCATGCTAAGAATGTAGTTCTTGTCTATTTGTTGAAATATTTCGGTATGGTATCCCGCTCTTGCGAGAGTTAGCCCATAACAGTTTATCCTTAGCCTGTGTGCTGCTTCAAGAGCCTCCACCTCCACTATAATATGTAGTGGTGGGAGTCCTGCCGCAAACTTAAAAAAATTACGTCTTTAAAACTATCCCGTACATATCCATGGCCGTACCGCAACTCGGTTTCACAATAAAAAATATATACGTATTATGAATTTGTCCAACATTTTATTCGGGTACAGCTTTTACCTACTACCCAGGAGGGACATAAAGTTTTACACGGGTATCAGGGTACCCGGTGTATTTCCTAGTTTCTACTTGAAAAGACAAAATTATGACAATTGGCAATTTCATAATTTTGTCATAGAATTGCTAGAGCAGCACACAACTTCTAATTGTGTAAATTACCTGACCCTACTATTCCCGAATTTTCTTATTAATAATAGAATTGTGTCGCCTTGCACAGAAAAGGGCAGAAGTTAATTTCGACCTCGTGAAATTTCTATCTGATGAGGCAAAAGTACTTTTCGTTACAAGCATTTTGCCACTATTCTAATGCTGCCCCCCCACATTTGCGCAATTGTTCGACCTCGTGGGACTTCGATCTCGTGAGATTTCAATCTCGTGGGATGTCCCGCATAGAATATATATAGGTACAGGTGTCCCACTTAAGTAAGCTCACCATATTACTTATTCTTCGTATCACTTCATTGACAACGTCAGATGTCGATGTAGAACCTCTTTTTATGTAAGTATTCCAAATTTTAAGTCACCCGAACAAACCATAACCGAGTTATTTTACAAAAGAAAATTTCTTATTACTTATAATATCTAGAACGTCACGCATTCTTTAAAAATTCGAACAAAGTGTGATGTACGAGATCACAATAATTATATAGTGCAACTTTCATCCCATCTCGAATGGTTTCCACGATTGCCTTTGTGAGCATAATTAAATGGGACACTCTGTACATTGCACCTTATTGAAATCCTGATTTACACTCTGTAAATTCCTACTCTCGTGTCCATGTACTTCAATTATTTCTGAAATATATCTTATTAGTCGAAATTCGGCGGAGGCTGGGGAAACAAGGGGCATTAGTGAACTAAGCACACTTGTTATACAGGGTGCGCCACTTAAGCGTATTTATTTTGTTCCGCCTTTATTACACATTTTAGAGAAAAATGTTATGTTGGGGACCCCTATTAAATTTTAACTCTCCCTTACATAAAATTAATTTCACTTGTACAGGTTGTCCTGCTTCTTTTACGCGCCGTTGCCTATCTTCGATTTTTTTAATGGTATTATACCATCTGGTTAATTGCATTCTTGGATTCCTTACCTAAGTTTACTAGATATTGCATTAGATAATTTTTTCCTAAAATTGTTAATAGTTTTGATGTTATCAGCAGTTTTTGTCCAGTGCAAACGTTTTGTTTATTAATTATTAGAGATGGTGGTTTTTGCTTGAAAAACGACATTTCACCTTTAAGTTACTTTAAGTTACCACTTGTCAATGGCGGCAGAGTAGGTGGTCTGTTTGAGTTGTTCCCAAAATAACTAGTATTCTGAGTGAGTTACCTACGTGTCTGATTTTGTTGTTTCGGTGTAGCGTTAAAAGTTCCATCGTTGACTGATTATTCAATAGTCAATCAACGGTTCCACTCTTCTTTGCGTGAATCTTAGTTTTTCAATAGGCGACTTCTTTCGTCTTCATGTTTGTGCTACATAAGTTGCAGCGTTTTCAGATGCTGAGGAAAATTGGATCTAAAAATATTATTGACCTGTACAAGGGACATTAGTATCCTGAATAAATAATTTTCTAGTTGTTTGCAATTTTCCGAAAAAACTTTTTCACCTACATCAGTAATTAAAACATTTTGCTAATTTCAAATGGAAAGAATATTATTCGGTAGATCTATTGGAAAATGACAGACAAAATTTTTGTTTTTGTATAAGGTGGTCACAAGAAATTCTGAAACTTGATAAGGCTAAAATAGTATATTACGTAACGAGCATGGAAGGTGACAAATTTCATACGCGAGTTTATAGGAAATACACTTTCCATCGAGTTATGTTCACTATTTTTCCCACGGCCCCTTAAGAAGACAATTTATTCATATAAAACAGTAACTTTATTTTTAAGGATTTGTTGTCTATGTTAATAGATGTCAAAATTTACAAGTAGCCTACTAACTTACCATGAGCATAATATTCTAATAATTCCGACCGGCTCATGAATGACACGTTGATTTGTTCTCTTGTCCGCCAATTCATAAATGACCAGTAGCTGCTGCTATGCAACGTGCCGTGCCGCTTTCCTAGGGGTCGTAGGAAATAGTAATTTACGTAACGAGCATGGAAAGTGACAAATTTCATACGAGCGTGAAATTTTATGCACGAGTCGTAGCCGAGTGCAGAAAATCACGCGCGTTTATAGGAAATACACTTTCCATCGAGTTATGTACACTATTTTTCCTACGACCCCTTAAGAAGATAAATTTATTCATAAAACAGTAACTTTATTTAAGGATTTGTTGTCGATATTAACCGATGTCAAAATTTCCAAGTGGCCTACTAACTTACTATGAGCATAATATTATAATAATAAAATTATTAGATTTAAAAAGAGACGCGACAGGATATTTATTCAGTAAACGTAAAAGTCTCAAAGCTGACTACAAAATATGAATGAACTGTGCGATTTTCAAAAATTACAGCACAGTTTTGAGTTTAGCGCACGGGCAACGCAATTGTCAAGTTTCCGGCCTATTATTCTGTATGCAACGTGCCACTTTCCTAGGGGGTCGTAGGAAAATATATTACCAATATTAGTTCTACATATTGGCAGATACCTATGACCGATTTTTTGTGTTGGGCCAGACGAATGTTCCGCGATATTCTGTTTCCGCGGCGGCACCTGTTTACTACACAACTGGTCGGCTGTTTTGTTTCGCCTTTTCCACACACAAACGCTTAGACTGTGCGTATTCACCCTGCATCAGTCGAAAATGTAAATAGCTAAGTCCCCTCTACAAGTCTTTGTGTTATCCAACATTACTAAGATATTTGTAATTATTATATATTATTATACGTATACTTAATATGTACTTCTGATAATGTTACCTATAAAGGAAAGATATAGTGGTTATATATTTATAACCAATATCTAAAGTCTGAATAATATTACTTGGCGTATGGGTTGACACATGCATGTGAACTAATTTATTGGTTCGATATTGACAGTACTGTGACACTAATACTATAGTTTCCATGATAACCTTTTTGGGGCTAACTAATTAGTACGAAACAAGCAGAGACGTGCAAATAGATATTGTTATGCAACACTAAAAATGAGAATGAGCGAAATAAAGAGTTACAATGGAAAATCTTGATTATTTGACCTTACGTTAATAATTAGCAGCCATATCAACTGGTTGCGTGCGAGAGAGACATCAAACTAACATAATGCGTACCTAGATTATTTCAATCATACGTCAAGTAATATGATTCAGACTTTAAGTAATATAGGATAGCATTATTGGCCCAACATAAACAATTTGTCATTTGTTATAATATTGGCCAATATGTGGAACGTATATTGGCCAATTAAATGGAACGTGCATTGGCAGTACATGATGAATAAATGATATTTTGACAGTATTTATGTTTTTTGGCTGTTGTAAAGATCCCATTGAATTATTGATCAATACATAAAATCAATATACGGTGTGACCCACTTTAGATGAAGACATGATATCACCTTTGTTTTCAAAGAAATAGATTGACACGTAATGTATCTTTCTATTCTTCTAGTCATAAGTACTCCTACATTTAGATATGATTTCAGGTGAACACACGTGGGCCCGATATTTATCCCATCAAAATAATATTTGTGTTGTACCTTCTTAAGAAATCGAGAATCGGCGCGCGCTAAAAGCGCGCGTTTTGGAATCTAGTCCTGTAAATTTTCCGGTCTTCGTCAAGTAGCTAATTCTGATTTTGGTGGCAGTTTCGTCAAAGATGTTTTATCTACTCAATTTTATCGGTTGGTGAGGACAGCTGCTTTTTACTAGTTGCGCACGCAGTAAGAATAAATTATGGAGCTTCAGTTCTGTGCACTTGTATATTCTTTAGGAGCTTAATTAACTACAAAAATCTGTTTGCCCTTTTGAAAATTAAAGTGCACAATTATTATTGCAGGATACACAGAAATGGATAATTTTAAATATTGACTAACAGTTGAGCTCATTCCATGTCGCATTTGTTATTCCATTCATTAACATAACAATCATTTCAGCATCTCTATCAAATAAATAGCCCATTTTATGAAAACGGGGTGGCTGGCATAAATCAACGGAGATATTTCGTTTCAGGCGACAGTATTTCAATATAATCACCCGTCTATTGGCAGCCGTTGCTGGTTTGGCTTCGTTATATACCGCAGTCAATTGGCCGTGTGCAATAAATGGCCAAAATTTGCCATAAACACTAGGATTATCTGATTTTGAAGCCCAACTGAAAAATGCAGTCATGCTTGCTGTTTAACAGTTTAACTACTACAGTCGTACTAGAAATCAGTCTATCCTTTATACCTACATGTATTTAGTTACATATTGTATAGTCTCTTTCTACTCCTTCAACTAAATTCGGTTCATGAAAATAAAGTGAATTATTATCCAGCGTTTCCAAATTAATGCGAAAAATTTTAGATGATACTTTGTCGAAAAATAAAGGAGCTTTTCATATAAAGATATACTCCTACACCCCTCCACGCGGAGTTATATTCCTATAGAGGGGGAGGTAAAGATTAGGTTTTTATTTCTTTCCCAAATTTTGAAGAAGGTGAACGTTTCCGACTGCTTGCAAATATTTTTCTATCCCCCGGTATCGTTGCAAAGGGATGAAACTAGCAACCTATATTAAGTTTTTTATTAGAATTTTTTTATGTGCCGCAATATGTTTATCTAAAATATGCATTAGAAAGCCTGGTTGCTTCAGAGATTTTTTAATTTTTTTATGTTTTTCGTAAAACTAATAGTTTTCTAGTAAAAAATAAAACACCAGTATCATGTGCAGAATGATTATTTAGAAAATTGCATTGTTATTTAATTGAAAAATGTCTGGTACGCGGCTGTCAAGTCATATTCTCTGGTTTCCATTAGACAAGTTGTGATCCGTATTAATTAGTGATACTGGACCGTTCGAACAACTACTCCTCGGGCAAATACCCCGCCAGGCGTTGAATTATAGAACTAAATCCAGATTTTTTGTACTACGAGACGTTTCAGACTGCTACCCCATCTAAGATGGCTTTGAAACAATCCTAATTTGTCTCCATGTACGTACGTGCTTTTAAGCAGGTCTTTGTTCAAATATTGCATGTTTTGAATGTGTATGGAAAACCGCAGACCAACTGGTTTCGTCCTTCTGTGATCCGTGATTTTTATTGTTTTTTCATCGTAATCTTGTGCATACTGAACATAAATAATTTATAGTACCTGCACCAAAGTTGAAAATGGCAGATATGGATTTCTTGTAGGGCATCGCCATTCGAAATTCATTGCCAGCTAGATATCGTTATGTTGAAATGTATCCTCCATCGAGTGATATCATATCATCACACCATATTTATGTACCAACGTTGCATAAAATGTGATAGTGTTCTCCAACGAGATATTGGCGCAATTGAACTAGAAGAAGCAGGTCTTATTTTATTGAAGAACATTCCAAAATAAGTTTTAGGAATTAGAAAAATTGCTGAACAATTAAACGTTAACAACTCATCAGCCTGGAAAATTTTAAAATATCAGCAGGTGTATCGGTATCATATCAAACTTGTTAAACCTTGATTTTTCATTTTGTAAATGAAATCTTCAATTGATTGCACAAGATCCCTAATTTTTAGCAGAAGTCTTGTTCACCGCTGAGGCAAAATTTTTCAAGAGAATCCATTACAAATTATTTTTTTACTTGAAAACTATACTAATTTTACGAAAAACATTAAGCAGATAAAAAGTTTTTCAATGAATAAGGCTTTCTAATGCATGCTTCTAAATGACCACATTTCGATCCATTACAAAATTTCAATGAAAAATTGAATAAGGGTTGCTGGGTTTTATTCTTTATAGCGATACGAGAGGATTAAAGACATATTCAGAAGTAGCTTTTTTATTAGTGCTAAACGTCCATTATATTTCATTTTTGTAAATTTTTTCAAAATGTGAGAAAAAAGCCTAATTTTTCCCTCCGGCTTTGGAGGAACCTCGATGATGGATATAGGAGTAACTTTGTTAATGAAAGTCCCCCTCTTATTTTTCGACAAGCAGTCATCCTCTAAGTTTTCCCCCCTTATTTGGTAACGCCCTTTGTATGAAACTGGTATTGTTATGCAGACTGAAATAGATATTCCACAAAGCGAGGATTTCAAAACCGGCAAGAGTTACACAGTTGGTTAAACAATTTAAGGGAAAATTGCCTTAGAAAACAATTGTGACACAAAAACTACACCGTTCCATTAAAGATAGTAAAGTCATTGGGTTTCAAGATTTGATAACTTTGTCATTATTTTTATAATTTATTGAATTATTGACATAAAGTATTGAATATTAAAACAATAAAGAAATCGACGTTTCAGTCCCGCTTAGAACATTTTTTGGCAAGATTTGTTAACGTAAAGTATACATAAATCTTGGCAAATGCCCTAAACGGGACCGAAACTTCGACTTTTTACCAAATGTTTGATATATTTGATGGTATCTGCTGTTACTTGACGAAAAACCATAATCAATAATTTAAATGAGACAAGATTGTCTAGGTTTTCGTAAATTTATTATTAATTAAACATGACAACTGTTTCGCCTACACAGTGGCTTCTTCAGACGTTGGTTGATTCAGTACCACAGTGGCTTCTTCAGACGTTGGTACTGAACCAACGTCTGAAGGAGCCACTGTGTCATGTTTAATTAATAATAAATTAATAATAAATTCACAAAATTATAATTGTTAGGTATTTTTATGTTTCAAAGTCGTAAAGAAGCTATTACGGCACGAGGTGTGATTGAAGTTCGGGCGCAAGACGCTTAGGGATATACAAGTACAAACACACGGAGGTCCTTAGAGGCTGTTTGCGACCGGGTTACAAAATTTTATGCACAATCGAATAATTTTGATATTGTAGTCTTCAAAAAAATAATGCAGTCAAATTTAAAATTTACTGTTTCCATCCCACTGATGCTACAGTTTTCTGCAATTCGAAGATGTTTAATTTTCTTCATTCTTAATTTAATTCTTCATTCTTAATTTAATTTGTGCCGTTTATTATCATAAATTTACTTGGTTTAGTGTTTGAGTTTACAGCAATACTACAATTTTTCCAAATACAAAAACTTTTCCAAGTTTCTATCCCGATTAAGTCATTGTATATTTTTTTTGATGATATAAATGATTTACAAAGATCTCCCAAAAGAGAATTATTGGGTACTCGCATACTTTATTTCTTTATAAGCCCTCTTCCATCCAGTGTGTTTGTCTAATCCACTTGAAGGCTTAAACTCAAAAACTAACCAAAGTTAACTCAATTTTCACAATTCCTGTATACAGGCTGTCTGAAATTCGGTGTGCAACATGTGGGGATCTCTGTTATCTTAACAGCTAGACCCTAGGTTTAAATTCGGCAAAGTTGCCAAATATTATGGTGACTAATGTCCCCAAAAGAAAATCCAGATATTCTGAATCGTTCTCGTGAAAACTGAAAAAAACTGAAAAATTGCGTTTTCGTTTTTTGGCTATAACTTTTTTGTTTCACCTTGTATCTTCATTCTGTAAAAACTTTTACATTGGCACTTTTTATTCTCTATTTGATAGCATTGTCACTCATTGGCTACGTCGATTCATTTTTGTTTTTTAAAAGCCAACTTCATTTTTTCTTATGGGTGCCATATCTGAGTGACAGGTGAGCTAATCCGCGTTATTTTCCTAAATACAACGATGTGCTTCATGTTGACTTTTTTCATATTTTTACAGTTTCTATAAATTTTTGCCGATTTTTACTTCTGCGTTCTAATTATCTAAGACAAAATCAGAAATAATGTGAGTTACCATGGAAACAAAGTCACTTAACGTCAAGTTACTAATAATTTTCGCTTTCAAGTTTTTTCGATTTGTGTCGTATTTTTGTTTACATTTTCCCCGCCTTGAATTTGTTTTTGTTTGGTTCACTTTCATTTCTTGTGTTCCTAGGTTCCTAATGCTGTTATTGCTTCTTCTTTTACGTTTTTGAATTTTTTGTAATACCTGAAAATGTTCCCTAACAAAGAAAAACGAGATATGATTGAGCTCTATTGTTCGTTGAGACAGAATGAGCAATTAGATTTCAATAATTGGCTATTAGGTTACTTTGTTTCCATGGTAACTCACATTCTTTCTGATTTTGTCTTAGATAATTAGAACGCAGAAATAAAAATCGGCAAAAATTTATAGAAACTGTAAAAATATGAAAAAAGTCAACATGAAGCACATCGTTGTATTTAGGAAAATAACGCGGATTAGCTCACCTGTCACTCAGATATGGCACCCATAAGAAAAAATGAAGTTGGCTTTTAAAAAACAAAAATGAATCGACGTAGCCAATGAGTGACAATGCTATCAAATAGAGAATAAAAAGTGCCAATGTAAAAGTTTTTACAGAATGAAGATACAAGGTGAAACAAAAAAGTTATAGCCAAAAAACGAAAACGCATTTTTTCAGTTTTTTTCAGTTTTCACGAGAACGATTCAGAATATCTCGATTTTCTTATGAGGACATTAGTCAGCATAATATTTGGCAACTTTGCCGAATTTAAACCTAGGGTCTAGCTATTAAGATAACAGAGATCCCCATGTTGCACACCGAATTTCAGACAGCCTGTATATCCAAGGGATGCCGGAAACACCCCAAATTGTGTTTTTGGACAAAAATGTCCTATACAATTTCATGGTAAAATTGACTACTCTGGGAATTCAAAACTATTATGCAGTGTATCATTTAAAAAATAAAGTTAGCTACTGTGCAAGAAAAATGGGGCAGACTGTATAAGTGAACATAATTTTAAATACAAGAATCAAAAATAAGGATGAGGCGCTTTTCACGCAACTCTGAAACACTCTGTATAATATCAGATATTGTATTTTTCCGAAAAAAAATCAGTTGTTACAAGAGGTTTCCCATAAATTTTTTGAGTGATTTTTCATCAATGTTACGAGAAAAATAATTGTGTACCTCCTCGAATAAACAATCGACAAAATTTAAACTTGTTAATTGAGAAAAATGCAACTGATGTAATTAACGGTATCAAACCTGGGGTAACGTTTGTATTTATTGTGTTGCTAAGTTTTAGCCTCAGATAAACCAGATAACTCTTTAAAAATTTTTCCACTGCTATACAAAGTAGTTTGCTAAACACCACTTGCTCATTGGCTGAGGATCCTCGATAAAATTTTCAGAATGTAGATATCATTTTAACTAGAATATATTTGATTGATTTAAAATTCGATTAGTGAAATTGTTTTACAATATCAAAATCTCCAGTGAACAATCGACAAATTTTGCTGAGAAAAATCTAAACTCCAATGTTTATTCATCATGAGTATTCCATGAAAAATATCATAAATCCCAGCCGTAAACTTTATGATCGGGAAAAATGCAGTTGATCTAATTAAACCAGTAGATCAAGTGCCAAGGAAGCAACATATGTATCTGAATATATATGTATTTGATTGGTGAAAAGTTAGATTGGTGGAATAATCATGGAGTTAGTTGAGGACAACTATTTAGTTATCGTAACTAAAAACTAGAACGACACTATTAGCTACCAAATTCGATAATATACCATTTTTACTGCGGGACGTTTTCCGTTTTCTCATAAAATTTTTGGATATATTTGCTTGAAGCAATTTCGATTTTAAGCTGCTATTAGCTCCACAAGCTTGCTGTCAAGAAACGCAGAATGTAATTTACCCGTCTGATATCGTTTTCCCGTTGACACATTGCCAATAATGTGCTGATGACTCTATATTGAAAAAAATTTAGTTTTCAGAAATAGTTTGTTGTAGTGATGCCCACGAGACCTTGCGAGACGAGACTTTGAAAAGTAAAGTCTCGTCTTGTCTCGCAAGAAAAATCGAAAGTTTCGTCTCGAGTCTTGTCTCGCAACTAAAAGTCTCGTCTCGTCTCGTGTCTCGTGCGAGAGTCTCGCGAATGTCTCGCAAAATTTTCCGGACGTATAAGATAGCTTTAAAGTTCCCTCTTTGTAAGTGAAATACTTATATAATATTAATACCAACTTTTATTATTGTGAAAAAACCATTATATCATTATCCTACATACCTACATTAGCATTACAATAATAATAACATAAGCGCAAGTAAACAAAACATTAACGAATAATAAGATAAACATGTTATTTCAATTTATTGTAGAAATAACGTTTTGATTTCCATCCACATTAATACATTTTCATAGAGACAGTATGTAATTAACTAAAACTGTAACATTCTTACCAAAAAAAACAAAATATAACTAAAAAAAAACTTGTGTGTGTCAGCTCCGACGCACGACTGGAGTTTACTCCTTACGAACGATTGTTTTAACTTCAATCACTTGATAATTTTGTTTATTGTACAAAAATATGCGTATCCATAGATACATACATACATAATTTCAATGTGAAAGGTGCGCGCGGTGCGTTGCGCAGAGGAATGTAACGCCTCACTTTTAGTTAACGCTTGATTTTACTCCTCAAAATTTCCGTACCGCGGTCTATAACTAAAAATCGATTCTTAAGGAGTAATCTCCAAAATCGTCTACTTAATTTTTGATTTTTGAATTAAGCTTCTTCAGCAATTTTTGTAGTTTACTCCTTAAGAATCGATTATCAGTTATAGCCCGCGGTACGGAAATCTTATGAGGAGTAAAATCAAGCGTTACGTTCCTCTGCGCAACGCACCGCGCGCACCTTTCACATTGAAATTATGTGTGCATCTATGGATATGCATATTTCTGTACAATAAACAAAATTATCAAGTGATTGAAGTAAGGAGCTGACACACACAAGTTTTTATATTTCTAATCCAGTCATTAAGACACAAAAGACATCTTGCTGACGCATTATTGATCTGATTTCGAAGTTTTCTTATTGTTAATAACGCACGTGAAAAAGTCTTTCCCTTGCCATCGCACTTATAAGTGGAAATTTAGAAGCATGGTCCTTCCACCATTGTAATATATTCGTTGTTTTATCAGAATTTTGTCTTGTTTGATATTTATGAATTTCACGCGATACTGCGAGACTTTTGCGAGACTCTCAAATGAGATTCGATACGAGACTTTTCGAAAGTCTCGTCTCGTCTCGCAAGGAAAATTTAAAGTCTCGTCTCGAGTCTTGTCTCGAAATCGAGACGAGACAAGACGAGACTCTCGCAAACGAGAAATTCGTGGGCATCACTATTTGTTGTACCTATTTGATGGAAGATAATAATAGAGAAAAGAAGGATGCTCGGATTTATCAGCAGTGCAGCAGAGTTATGGCATTTTTGAAATTGATGATTGTTCGATTTTATGACGTGTAAATAGATATAGTGATTATTTTCGGAAAATCAAATATTTAAGTCAGTGCTAACGCTGGATTAGCTGCTATGATACAGCCATCATTAGCAACTAACCCAGTTTTAAGATAACACAGAGTTAAATATCTGATGCGCATGAACAGACAGTTCGTAGTGTAACAGTGTAACTAGTGACAAAAATCTACATTGACGACGAGTGAATCAAATATCTAAGGAAGTTTACTTCAGGAAACATGATGAAGCAAGTGAGTGGTATTGAACCGTTCGAACAACTACTCCACGGACAAGTACCCCGCCAGTCACCGTATTATAAAACTAAATCCAGAACCTGCAATATTGAAACTTTCATAGTGAAACAAAATAAACATTGGAATAAATACGGAGTTTTTCAAATAAGCTTAAGGAGAACTATCCATCTGCTAAAATTACACAAATGACATAAATTTTCTGAAATACTTTATATTATCTTCCAAAACATGTTTTAATACGTGTGTCATAGAAACTCTTTAAAATATGCTCGGAGATAAAACATTTAATTTGGACAAAATTAGTAGCAGAGCAGTAAACAAACTCGCCATTTACCACTTTCATTAGTCGTGAAGTATAAATAATCGCGTTCGTATAATTCACGTAGCTGGAGGCGTATTTCAGTTCTAGGACCCAAGCAGGCGTCTCGCAGACCACAGACAGCACTGATTGCAATTGATCTCGTTTCACATGCGGTTATCTCCTATAATGTAAAGTTATGGTGTCCGGTTCACCATATTTATTCAAACATTAGCTTAATAACTAGATAACTAGTATAGAATATTATAACGGGACCGCCAAATTGTTTCGGATATCTAGTGTTTCAAATCAGACATTATTCGTAGGAAAATTTCAATAAAAAAGAGTATACCTATGAAATAATCTCAGAAAATCAATATAATTTCATTCCCGCTGAAACCAAATATGGGAAGTACATATTTGATTATTTTTTTCCTCGTCAAATTGACCAATAGGAACATTTCATTAGGGTCTAGAAGCGTGTATTATTTCGGTTAATACACGCCTATTCTAAGAGCCAATGAGATTTCTTCAATTTCCTAAAATCGACCAATCAACTTGTCATTTTAAACGATAAAAACCTACCTAGCTTTCCCAATAACTGATAAATATGCGCCTTGCTTTTAATCAACTATGCTGTGAATGGTAGTTTTGAAATTTCTACCTTGACAACTGTCACTGTCATATTATTTTCGAGTTTTCTTGCAACGTCGTTTTAAATTGTCCGTATAATGTAGTTGTGTATTAATCTCCCTAAAATACATTCGAGATCATTTTTTATAAGATAAATACATTTCAAATTGTATTCAAATTTTATTGCCGTTCGGCAAAAAATCTCGAATCAAGGAAAGTAGAAAAAATCGCGAGAGCTAGCTCTAACTCTTCTATCATTATAGGGAGCCTCTGCCCCTCTACACTGCTTTCCCTTTCTAATATATCTCCCACTTCTTGTCCCGCATGTAAGTTTCTCAAATATTCTTCCCACCTTCTCCCTGCTTCCGATTAGGATAACTCCTGCTTCGTTTCTAATGCTTTTGCTACTAGATCCAATTTCTCTGAAATTTCTCCTAATTATTTTGTATGCTTCATCAGTTTTTCCTGCTTGGAACTTATCTTCCACTTTTTTGCATTTATTATCAATCCATGACAATAAAACTTTCCTACAATTTAAACATGTATTTATCGATAAAAAAATGATCTCTTATGTATTTACTCCCGATAATTTTGCTTGTTGATAAGTTGCCATAGTTGCGAATTTGTAGGTGCATTTATAATGTATAATCTATACTTGGGCCGCCCAACAGACGGAGAGATCACCCTGCAAGAACGTGGTCTAGCGGGGCCAATATTAATTTGTGACGACCGAATTAGAGTGATGCGACTTTGGGTCTAAAGAAAGCGCATCACTGCGGTTCTGTCGTCCTAAATTGATAGTGGTCCCGTCTACAGCTCATGCTTACAGGGTGATCACTCCGTCTGTTGGGCGGCCCAAGTATAGTTACTTTAGTACCTGCCAAACGTCAAAATATTCCCAACACATTTCTTTGTATGTGAATTAATTGAAATAAAATTTCGTTTTGAACTACCTTGCTTCGATTCAAAAAATAATCGAATAATCGAAATTCGTGGTCTGGAATTTTTAGGTAATTTTACTCACGCTGTTGCTTTTACTAGCCACTCGTGTAAATTTGACTGTCAAATTTACACTCGTGGCTACCAAGCAACGCAACAGCTTTCGCAAAATTTCCGACAATTCCAGACCAGTTATTGTATTACTACAGAAAATACGTTTTTAGACAAATAATGAATGAAGTGGATAATTCAGAAACTTAGATAAATTTCAATGATATTGATACATAGTTATGCAGGAATATTTAGAGGGTACCTACAAAAGAGAAAGTCTCACTTAATTGTGTAAATTTAACGAAAAGAATTTGTATTAATTTTCGATAAACGGATATTAGTTCCAAATACGTATTTGAAATAGCTATTTTTGTAACTAACTGAAGCTTGACCATAATGCACTGAATCTTCTTGGAGAATAACCATGGTTGTTTGCACCTTTATTCCTAAAAAGTATTATACAAAACTTGACGCTAAATGGATCTGAATTGATTATTGTATCCTAGCATGAGAATTCATCAACCTAAATATAATAACATTTTCATTTTGTTGCGCACTAAAACATGCAATAATTACTTGATTTCATGAGATAAGTTCGACCATTACAAAAGTATAGCATCGACTTTCCAGTGATGACAATTAATATTCTTTCAAAAATTACCACGCCACATTTAATTTAGTAATGGATTTTCCTTTGTTACTTATTAAAACGATCAAATCATTTGAGTGCCTTGTTAGTGTAAACGGTTTATTATGTACCTAGGTATACCGAACAGTGTTGCCGCCGAGACAAGAAATTTCTCAATTTCATCTCATCTCGTCTCCTCTCGACTGGTCGAGAACCCGCATTTTTTTAAGAGACCCATAAGCAATACATTTAAAAACACACTTTTAGGAAACTTAATAATATTTCTAGTTCCATTAAAATTGCTCCGTTGGATCGGAAACTTTGGCTTAAATTTATACTAAAGATTATTATAAATAGAAAACACCATATCGCCGTAACAATAACAATATAATATAATAATAAGGAATAAATATAACAAAGAGAGCATCATAGGTATGGTGTTTTATCCAAATTTGTGTTTTCCTGGCGCATACTAGTTATAACTATATTAGAAACATTTCTTGTATTAGAAACATTTTTATTGTTCTGGCAATATTCATTTTCTATCGAAATAATTGAAATAATTCGACTATAGTGTCCGTCTGTTCGTGTTCCATAGAAAGTTTTTGGCTGCCTATTTCTAATTCCAAACGGATATTCCTGATGGACCACGGACAGGAAGAAAGATATAACACTCAGCTAAAATATCACTGAAAATGCTGCGGGTAATTCCGTTATGTAATTAATTTTGGGAAAATTCTTTTTAAAACATTGCCTAAATAATGACAGCAGTTGAGACGAATTAAATCCTGTCCGAATTTTTGGAATATTTTTTACAAATACCTCCTGACTCATTTTTTACATTTTTGTTTTGATCAGAAACAGAAGAATTACATAAAACATACAGGAATTAAAGGCGAAAATTTGTGTAAAGTTCACTTTGTTCAGAACTTAATGTTTTAACTATAGCTATAATCAATAATGACCAACGTTCAAGTTAATATTGGTTTTTACCCAATATTATTTAAATATTTTTGCAGTACGGAATGATAATGGTCATTTTGTCTAATATTAAATGTTAGGAAAATTATAAAAATTGGAAGAGGAAGTAAGACGAAAGAAACAAGATTGAATTATTTTCAAGTAATAAAGTTTCTGCATTTTGTTTGATTTCTCAGAAGTTATTTCTATGACATTGGGAAGATCTGCACGACACTTAATTGTTAATTATTTTACAACACTACTCTTTCCGCCATAAACGCCGTCCCTCCCAGTGGGTCAATGCATATCTTTCCGAAATAACATCTGTTTGTATAAGCAATACCCAAATTCCAAGTCAAGTTATTCTTCTATGCGGGTAAAAACAAGTTTTACGGTATGGTAGGTATTCCAGCGGCGGGAGAAATTTGTTAAAAATTAAACTGCTAAAGGCCAAAACACAAGAAGGCGTTATTTTAGAGCCAAATAATTGCACTTTCGGTGAAAAATGCGCCCCTAAATAGGTAACATCTTATATCTAATGAACTTTATTCAATATTTTCGGATACAACAAAAAATGGCTGCTCCTGTAAAATTTGCGTATCACGGCTTCCGATACTTTAGCAAAAAGGTATCGATATATAAAAAGTGGTGATGACTACCAGTTATCAACAAAAATGAATGAACCTTTATTTATAGATTTGGTTTTCACTTGCCACGAAATTTGTCGAGAGGAGACGAGATCTCGAAGTCGAGACGAGATTTGATGAGGTCGCGAATGTGTCGAGACGGGACGAGACAAACTAAGTTCTCGATGAGGCGAGTCTCGCACAACATTAGTACCGGGTGCCCAGAAATCGTTGTGCAATCCGCCAATACCTTGCTATTTAACGTAGAGACTTGAAATTTGAACCAGATATATGGTTGGTAAATATACTACTTTTGGTATAAGAATCTCCTCACATTCGCTTCCGGTATTACCTGAAATTGCACACATTTTTTTAAGGAAATTGACCATGATGTTTATAGCGATAGCACAAATTCCGTTGAAAAATATAAACCGGGACTTCAAAACTCATTGAAGTGTTTTTGTTGAAGCATAAGAAAAACAACAACATTGTTGTATTTGACTTTCTTGACTTTTAATAAATTTGAAGAAAAATATGTTGGTAGTATTTGAACTAGGCGTGCCAACGAGATACTGCTTTAAAGTAATAAAGCAAACATATGGTCCCATGCGATGTTGCAGATAGAATTTTGTTCGGGAACAATTTAAATGGGCGTTATTTAGAATGCAATGAGCATTAGATTGGATATTCCCGCATTAAGATTTGGTACTTTTACTTGTCAGGTGGAGATTGTGTCACGCGTGTACTATGAACACATGTTACATGCCATATACACAAAATAAAATAAATAAATAAAAATAAGTAAATAAATAAATAAATAAATAAATAAAATAAATAAATAAATAAATAAATAAATAGAATAAATATAAATATAAATATTTGCCATTGTGCTTCTTTCTTTGGCGCATCAACGCGCGCAGGGGTACCGCTATACAGTGTGAGTAAAAAGTCTGGAACTAATTCGATAAAAAATTCAGGAATAATTTCTGGAAAAAACGCTCGGACACGTTAAACTGATTTTTTTAAAGTGCATTTGCTTTGATAGTTGTCGTTTTTCGATAGCCTTTTGATTTGATTCCGTGACGTCATCGTCCATTTTCTTAAATGGCTCCCGGTACTTTTGAAGTCGTAGTTGGATAGTGGCTAAAATTATGAATTCAATGATATGTAACAGTATGACATTGACATTGATATTTTTCGAAATAATCGAGTTTAAAGTAAACACAAAGACTCACAAAAACTGAGTTAGCCATGGAATATTGACAGTTTAGGTGATTGGATATGACGTAAATTTGATAAAATAACATTAATGAACTAAAAATAACAGTTAAAGTTGGTATTCAATCTATTATCAATAATTATTAATATAACAAAATAATTAACAAAATTATGAAATAACAAACGGAAACCCACAAAACAATGCTGAACTGTTAGAATTTAATTCGAAACTTAATTATTTTCGTTTCTAATCAATTAAACTATTCCATGGCTAACTCATTTCTTAGGGAGTTTTTGTTTTTACTTTAATCTTCATTATTTCGAATAATACCAACGTCAATGTCATTCTGTGGCATATCACTAAAATCGTAATTTCAGCCACTATCCAACAACGACTCTAAAAGTATGGGGAGCCATTTAAAAAAAATTAACGATTACGTCACAGTACGAAATCAAAACACTATCGAAAAACGACAATTATCAAAAAGATGCACTTTAAAAAAATGAGGTTGTCCGAGCGATTTTTCCAGAAATGATTCTTGAATTTTTTATAGAATTAGTTCCAGACTTTTTACTCACACTGTATAATATAAAAAACAATATTTCTTTGTTCGTATTGTATGCGCTGCCATACCGTTCATCCTATTGCGATAAAACTTAGTCAACTTATTGCTCGCAGTTGCGCGAAGGTTACCTATAGGCATAGTACAATTAACTTACAGTAGGTGGCGCGCGTGTCGTACCGGGAAATGTATTTGAAAGAACATTTCTGCAATTCTACAATATTTTCTTTACTTTCAACATAATTGAAAAATTGACAATTGGCAATAGGTGGCGCGCGTGTCGTACCGGGAAATGTATTTGAAAGAATATTTCTGCAATTTTACAATATCTTCTTTCCTTTCAACATAATTTAAAAATTGCAACAAACGTCAAACGGCAGCAACGCGCCGGGTACCAGCTAGTATTAAATGAAAACGTTAAACTTATAACACATCACTGGAAAAAGAATTTGTAGAAGAATCTAGTGGCACTAAAGTTTATACAGGGTGCTATTGAAAATAAGAAAGTGAATGCAACTTTCAATTATACCGAAAAATAATGTCGGGTGCTCTATATGCTAAAAGTAGCTTATTTACCAACCATGGACATGATCCAAATTTGAAGACTCTACGTTAAATAGCAAGGCAAGGCATCGGCGGACTGCAAAGCGATTTCGTGGGCACCTGGTATACCTATATACCACGGACTGGAAAGTTATTGATGCAATATTATTTTTCCTTAAAACATGCACCGTTTCTTTGATTTAACCATAAAAAAATTTTATATACCTAAACTTTTTAAAAGGAGACCGAAGAATGAATGTCAGTTTCTGTGTATTAGTAAATTCTTCAATATTGGATACTCCCAAAAGCGATTTTTAATAGTAGCCCAGTACTATAATGGACAAAGGTTTCTGTATGTAATCTGTTGTTTCCTTTTGTTGAACTTTCTTTAAGTATCAAGTGAGAATTTTAGCTTTTAGTCATGTCACTGAGAATGATGGAATGGATTTAAAGGTTAGTAAGCTTTAGAAGAAAATCCTCCATGATTTTATAAATTGCATTCAAACAATAGTTGTTGTCTCTATTAACTAGTATATTGGCTCAGCTTATTTTAAAATACGGACAGGTTTGAAAAAATTCAATCTACAGGGAGCGATTCCAACGTGATTAGAGCATTTTTGCAGTAAGTATACTGTGTCTGTTTCAAATCCTTTTCATGGTAGGTATTAATTAATTTTATAGTCATAATCCATCTTCAAATGAAATTAAAGTGTTTCAAAATTGTTAAAATTGACAAGCTAACATTTTCCACAGATTTAGGGTTCCTTATTCCTGTCTGGCACTATGTACGGTCCGATTCACTGGAAGCGATAGATGGAAAATTAAATTAACATGGAGAATTGAAAATAGCTAATTATTTGCATTCCAGTAGTATGTTTCCAGCAATTTAAAATGTCTTTTAACCCTCCATTAGGCGCGCTTTCTAGAGTAACGCCGTTGGTCGCGGTAGAACCATCTGACCTAACACTAAATATGACACTGTTGTCGATGTTTTCTATCGAATTATGATATAACTTGTTTATAGCCATTGATATAATACTGACTGAGCAAATATCAGTTTTAATAGCTCTTTATTTTAATTCTTTATAATGAGATTCCAAAAAGTTCAAGCATTAAATTTGAGAGAAGAACTGAAAATGAGATTTCTCTTAAAAATTTTAGTTTCATTTTTATATAGTTGTAATCAATCTATCACTCTACTGTTCTAGACTTCTTGCTTAAATTAAACTCAGTTGACAAAATTTAAACAAACGTTATTAACTCAAAAATTATTGCACTTAGAAATATGGATAAGCAATAAAAATATATTTGGTAAAATTTCATATTATGTAATTAGAGGAGAGCTTTCTATTTTGCCGGATAAATTTGTTTTCCCACGACCCCCTAGGAAAGCGGCACGTTGCATACAGCATAAGTTGGCCGGAAACTTGACAATTGCGTTGTCTGTGCGCTAAACTCAAAACTGTGCTGTAATTTTTGAAAATCGCACTGTTCATTCAAATTTTGTAGTCAATTTTGAGATTTTGACGTTTACTGAATAAATATTCTGTCGCGTCTCTTTTAAATCTAATAATTTTTATCAGAAAAATTTCTTAAAAGGTACGGCAGTTGAACATTTTAATGGCTACTCCGTGGAAGACCTAAATATTTTAGGTACGAACTACTGGTCATTTATGAATTGGCTGGTAAGAGAACAAATCAACGTGTTCATGAGCCGGTCGGAATTATTAGAATTTTATGCTCATGGTAAGTTAGTAGGCTACTTGGAAATTTTGACATCTATTAACATAGACAACAAATCCTTGAAAATAAAGTTACTGTTTTATAAATAAATTTGTCTTCTTAAGGGGTCGTGGGAAAAATAGTGTACATAACTCGATGGAAAGTATGTATTTCCTATAAACTCGCGTGATTTCATGCTCGTATGAAATTTGTCACTTTCCATGCTCGTTACGTAATATACTATTTCATAGCAACGTATAACAAGCTTGTAATATGTAGTATATTACATTATAAGACCGTTATACATATAGGGTTTAACATACGAGAATGGAAGTTATCTGAGCGAGCGATAGCGAGCTCAGTAAGTTATCCATGTGAGAATGTTAAACCGTATAACAGTCGAATAATGTACAACGTTTTATGTTATCCTTTAGCTATTTCCATCCAAGACAGAATAAACTAATAAATTTTTTAAATTCTTATGACAAAATCTAGTTGCATTTTTCGAAAGCAACTATATTTTCATAGCAACGTATAACAAGCCTGTAAAAGTTTCAACTGCGTTTTCATAGCAACGGATCATAACAAGCCTGTAATAGTTATTTACGATATAAGTGGGATATAAGCTTTACGTACGCATGCGAAATTCGGCCAACGAGTGCGTAGCACGAGTTGGGCAATCGCAAACGTACGTTAATAAAGCGTTATCGCACGTATATCTTACAAATTTTGATCTACGCCCCTAAAATGTGAAAATAAACGGTAATTATAATTTAAAATTTGTCGTGACTTATAGAGAAAACCAGAACATTGAAACTACATGGCGACACATCGAGATGGCCGTTGTAAAAATTGACATATGAATATATTTTAATGTTACTTTCATTAACTTAATTTGATTGGTTGAAAAGCAGAGGGATAAGAAAAACGCGTGCGGTAATAAACTCCTTATCTCACGCAAAATGAGTGGGATAAGAAGTTTTTATCTACCGAGCGTAGATAAAAGTTTTTACTGGTCTAGCCCGTTATGAACATTTTTACCAAGATAGATTTAGATAATGGTTTTATTGTTTCCCATTTGGGATTACAACTCAATAAATAAACGAATAAATGAATGGAACAAACAAAATAATAAATAAATAAATAAACTCCTTTTCACAATTAACTTCCACCTATCTAATGAACATTTTTACCAATGAAGGGTAATAGGTATTATTGTTAAACTATATTTATATTTCAGGATAATATAAAAGTTTCAACTGTGTTTTCATAGCAACCGCGATAAAAAGCCTGTAATAGTAGTTTACGTAACGAGCATGAAAAGTGACAAATTTCAGCGTGAAATTTTATGCACGAGGCATAGACGAGTGCAGAAAATCACGCGAGTTTATAGGAAATACACTTTCCATCGAGTTATGTACACTATTTGTCCTACGACCCCTTAAGAAGACAAATTTATTCATAAAACAGTAACTTTATTGAAGAATTTGTTGTCGATATTAACCGATGTAGGCTACTAACTTACTATGAGCATAATATTATAATAATTCCGACCAGCTCATGAATGACACGTTGATTTGTTCTCTTGTCCGCCAATTCATAATATGACCAGTTCGTACCTACCTATATAAAATACTTAGGTTTTCTACGGAGTAGCCATTAAAATGTTCAACTGCCGCACCTTTCAAGAGATTTTTCTGATAAAAAATTATTAGATTTAAAAAGAGACGCGACAGGATATTTATTCAGTAAACGTCAAAGTCTCAAAGCTTTCCAAGGGGGTCGTAGAAAAAAGTTTTTTCCGTCGACAGTGTATTTATAAATATGATTAACAAACGCAAAACAGATCGTTAATGACCCCTATTAATGAACGATTTCTATTAATAATAGTATATTATTATATGAGCTATTATGACAGCCATTATTCATGAAGATGATGGTTGATCCCACGAGCCGAAGGCGAGTGGCTCAAATCATCTGAGAGAATAATGGTTATAATCGCGAATATAATACTATACTTTTTCTACACCTATTAAACAAATAAATTAGACTCAACTTTGATAACTTTAATGGAACACTATCACAGTACATTAATTTTTATTTTTCAATAAATGAACTACTTACTAGGAATACATATTGAAATTTGTGCAGTTAGTAATATATAAATTTGGAGTTGTCCCTTCCATTGTTAAATTCTGGCAGTTTTAGTGGTGGAATTGTTAGTTTGTACAGATTAATTGGTACCTACTCGAACGAAGTGCATACGTTGGAAAACGTAAACAACTTATATGGCGATACTTGGCTGTCACCAGTGGGTCTGCAATACGCTCCGAAAGCGTACCAGCCATTAAGAGACAGATGCATACAAAATCTGCATAAGTCGCAACCGTCCACCCAACGTACCTACTTGCGCATGCTTGGTATGCATCTAACAAATGTAAAAGACGAAGTAGAATATACTATGTCTATCGCCTTTTCTCTGTCACGCTTTTTGCACATGCAAGGAATGGGGAGTTGTTGGTATTAATGTAATAGGTATATGGCTGTCACCCACGTCGATTGTCAGCGCAGCAAGAGTTGATCGCGGTCGATATAAAATATCATTGGATCAGCGAAACAGTGATTATTGAATCTATATTTGTGATTGGCCGAATACCGTGAATTATAAAACCATAATTCACTACAGTAAATTATAGGTACGATATTTCACAAAGAAAATGCTAATAATTGTCATATAATTAAATAGGTGTAGAAAAACGATTTTAGTACCCTAGGCAACCAAACATAGGTTCATATACAATGAAATATCCAAATCAAATTGTCATGTCATCAAGATCTGTCACTGTCAAGTTTATAGTTTCTGAAATCGTAATTCGTACAAAATTTAATAAATGGATGTTGACGAAGATTTTACGTTAAAAGTCGACGGAAAAATTTTGTAACGAACTCTTATATTAAAAAGCGATTAATAATCTCGACAATTATTAACACTCGCTGCGCTCGTGAGTGAAAATGTCTCGATTATTTATTATTATTTATTAATACACTTGTTCGTTAAATAACTATTACCGGTCTAGCCAGTTATGAACATTTTTACCAATAAAGGATGATTATTATTAAACAGTATTTACAGTTCAGTATAACATAAAATTATGTATGTATGTATGTAATTAGAGCTACTAAAAGGATGCGACATACGATTTTTGATTTTACATAGGTACCTATACTGTGCATAGTAGCAGATTTATAGTTTGTATGGGTTTTACATTGTACAGTATTGACCATTCACAGGAGCAGTTGTTTCAATTTAACGAAAACTGTAGCTAGACCCACGCACGCACCCACATGCAAGTAAATTAGCGGTAATTAACACATAAAATAAATACCTAAAGAATAATAAAGTATATCGTGTTATGTCAGGCATAAATTAAATATGGGGCAAACATAATTAAACACTTTTTAGTCAGTAGCTAAAACATAAACGCATAACATAATATTTTCTTATATCTAATTAGGTACTTACAAATTAATTTATTTTGGTTATTTTGTGAGACGATATCAATATTAAAATTCTTCATATATCAATTTGTCGACGTTTCGATCCCGGTTATGGCCATTCTCAAATTTTTATTAATATATTATTAATTTACAAAAATACTACTTAATATTATGACACCATACATTTTTTTGGCTTAATAATTTTAACAATAATAATTTAAGAATTATTACAAATTAATGCGTATACAAAACAGATAGTTTTGTTATCATTACCAGATATTGTTAATGTTCTAATTTATTATAGTTGAATGTAAACTTCAATTTTACATAGTGATGAGAACGTATAGGTTGTTACATCTGTCTCTGTTTCTTGAATTACACCTCATTTTATATTATGAAATATCTCGAGAAGGCCAATTCGGACTTAACGCGCTAGTTCATTTTAGCTTTACGAATAGTAATAGGTATAGAGAAAATATTAGAAACAGGAAAGGGCGCCTCCGTAACTGTAGGATTTGTAGGTTTAGAAAAAACCTTCCACAATATAAAATGGAAAAGATGTTTGAAATGCTCTTATATAAGTAAGGATTAAATACATAAAGATAAAATAAAAAATACATAATCAGTACAGAAAGCAAAACGAAGTTTTCAATTTATGTGTCGAAGAGGCGATTAATATTATTAAATATATATAATAGTCTACCAGATTAATATACAGAATCAAAATATCGGTTTATTCATATTGGTGGATTATATTAGCAACCAACAAAGAAAACATAAATGGAAGAAGTTTTCAGACGAGGATTACTAAAAATAAAATACCAAGAAATTGTTAAGTATGCAGGGGGCGCGCAAATAGGACTACAGTTAAAACTGAAATCGGAAGCAAAACATTTGAAGAGGTTGCGGATTCCTGCTATTTAAAAAGTAACAAAACTCGCAATGGTAAGAGTCATCATCATAAGGTTCTCAGTCCGAAGACTGGTTGGACGCGTACCTCCATTCTTTTCTATTCTGAGCTAACATACGCATTTCCCTAAAAGTAGAACATCCTACATCCCTAACTATTTGAGAGCAGTAGTCTAATCTAGGCCTACCCCTACCTCTTTTTATTCCTATCTCTGACTCTAGTATGTCTCGAACTAATCCTTCATGTCTTAGAAGATGTCCTACCTTCCTGTCTCAGCTATTCTTTATTGCCTTCCATACCTTTCGCTTCTCCCCAACTCTTTCTAATACCTCCCTATTGCTAACCTTATCTATCCACGTTATCTTCATCAAGCGTCTGTAGCAACATTTCAAACGCTTCTACTCTTTTTCGGTCCGCTTCTACTATTGTCCATGTTTCGCACCCGTATAATGCCGTACTCCAAGAGTCTCTTCAGAGTTTTTGCATTAACCCTTGTTCCTTTTTGTTGAACGCAAGTCGACCCTGCGCTATTCTTTGTTTTATACCTTTAGTGCTCCTACCATTTCGAGTTATTTTAATTCCTAAATAGCACAAATCCGCGACTTCCTCTATCTTCTTATTTCCTATTTGTATTTCAGTTTTAGTTCTATTTTCACACCCTCTATATACCAAAATTTTGGTTTTCTTTTTATTGATTTTCATGCCGTAACCCTGTGTCAAAGCTACTTCCATTTCATTGAAAGCCATTCCTAATTCTTCTTTGCTAGATGCTAACACTGCTATATCATCCGCAAATCTGAGCAGTTTGACCCTGCACATTAATCTCTGAGGCTGTTCTGTCCTTAACAATACTAATCGCATCTTCGATATATAAGTTGAAAACTGAAGGTGGCTATGCACAAATGCACATTTCCGTCTCACTCTCTTCCGGATATCTACTTCTCTTCGTTCCTGCTCAAATTCTATAGCTGCCTTTTGCTCTTTGTAGAGATTATGTGTTTTTCTTCTGTTCCTATATTTCATCCCTACCTTTTTGAGCACTCTGACAATCTTCCGCCATTTTACGTTGTTGAAGTCTTTCTCTAAATATACAAATCCTATATAGACGCTCATTGCATTTTCTATTGATTTTTCTATAATTACTCGTAAAGGTAGAATGCCCTCTCGCGTTCCTCTATTACGTCTAAATCCGAATTGATCTCATAATATTTCTTCTGCTCTTTTCTCCATCCTTCTTTGCACAATTCTAGTTAAAATTTTTGACGCTTGGGAAGTTAAACTCATAGTTCTAAACTTTTAGCACTTATCCGCCCTTTTCCGTTTTGGCAGAGCGAATATGATGTTCCTTTTGTAATCTTCTGTCTCGTATATACGGCTAACTAGTTTAAATAAACGCTATCTTACCTCTTGACTTGCACACTTTAAAATTTCTGCCTGCAATTCGTCTACACCTGGTGCTTTGTTGTTTTTTAAGTTTTCTAATGCTAGCTCAAACTCTTCCCCTATTATGGAAGAGCCTAGGTTATCCCTCTCTACACTGATTTCCTTTTCCCCTAGTTCTTGCCCTGTGTGTAAGATTCCCAAATATTCCTTCCACCTATCTGCCTTTTTCCATCTTCCGATTTGGATGTCACCTGCCCCGTTTCTAATGTTCTTGCTGCTAGATCAAATTACTCTGAAATTTCTCCTAATTATTTTATACGCTTCGTCAGTTTTTTCTACTTCCAACTTATATTCCACTTCTTTGCATTTGTTATCAATCCACTACTATGTATTTCGCTTTCCTACATTTCCGAATAATTTCCTACTTGACCGTTTTATACCTTTGTTTCCCTCCTTCATCTAGCCTATTTTTATATTTTCGCCTCTCACCTTCTATTTGTCGCAATATCCCTTGTTATCCAGGGTTTTCTTCTTTCATTCTGTTTGTGACCCGACATACCTGTAGCTGCAGAACCTAAAACATTTTTAATCCAATTCCATTCTGGCTCTACGTCCCTAACAGTATTTTCATCCGCGCTCTTTAGTACTTCTTTCGTTTTTTCTCGAACTCATTGCACGAATCACAGTCTCTTAGATTCTCGAGATCAAGATGTCTCCTATACAGAGGCCGCCCAACAGACGGAGTCATCACCCTGCAAGCATGAGCTCTAGACGGGACCACTATCAATTTAGGACGACAGAACCGCAGTGGTGCGCTTTCTTCAAACCCGACGAATTCGCAACACTCCAATTCGGTCGTCATAAATTAATATTGGCCCCGCTAGAGCACGTTCTTGCAGGGTGATCACTCCGTCTGTTGGGCGGCCTAAGTATACCACTTCGTTTTTTTCAAAATCTTAAATTATTTAAGATTAGCCTTCATAACCACTATGTTGTGATCACTATCTATATCTGCTCCTGGATATCTTCTGTAGTCCCTAACTTGATTTCTAAATCTTTGCCTAACAAGAATGTATTCCATTTTATATCTCCGTAGGTTCCCTGGCATTTTCAGTGTATAGCGCCTCCTAACGTAATGTTGAAATATGGTGTTCGCGACGGTTAGGTTATGTTTATCGCAAAAATCTATCAGTATAGCTCCCCTGTCGTTCCTATAACTAATCCAAAGGATCCGATTATTCTATCTTCTCTCCCTGTATCTACAACTGCATTAATATCTCCTACAATTATTACATTGTCATGCCCCTTCGCAGATTCTAGTACATATTCGATATCGCTCCCTCTACAGCCTCACCACGATAATTAGATGTGGGCATATATACTTGTATTATTACTGTCTTTACAGGTTTCGAATTTTGTGAAGGGGTATAAAATAGTATATTAGAGTACAAGTGGAGAAACTTCGCTCACGCAATTTGCCAGATTTGCAAAAATTTATGATTTTGACAGCTTGTCCGAATTTCCCGACTTGCGCCTATCCATATCATACAAAAATTCATTATAAAAAGCACTTTCAGTTTTTTCCGAATTTTCCAATTTTCCGGGCAACTTTTCCAATTTTTCGTTCCCTAAAAACCTTATTTTTGAAAAGAATTAGCCAAATCGGTCCAACCGTTAAGCAGTTTCAGTTTTTCCCGAATTTTCACATTTTCCGGTGGATTCTCCAAAAATTTTCTTTCATACAAACCTTGCCCTGACAATTACGATCACAACAAAAAAAATCAACCAAATCGGTCCAGCCGTTAAACACTTTTAGTTTTTCCCGAATTTCCAAATTTTCCGGTGGATTTTCCAAAATTATGATTTTTACAGTTTGTCCGAATTTCCCAACTTACGCATATCCATATCATACAAAAATTCCATAGAAAAAAGCACTTTCAGTTTTTCCCGAATTTTCCAATTTTCCGGGCAACTTTTCCAATTTTTCGTTCCCTAATGCCACGTTCGGCCTCTGTTTTGTCGACGTTCCAAATTATTTTGCGCGTAAGCTCCACCTGAGCGCGTCGAACTCGACTGTATCCGTTGTTCCGGAGTCATAATGGATCGCGCTTGAGGCTTGAGAAATTCTTATTCGACTTGGCTCCAAACGCTGTCTACACTCTCCGTCAGTCTCATTGACTCAACGATCATGTAGTTGGCTTGCATTGCGCGTACGCCGACCGATATTTCGACGCCTCACTGGTGGCATTTTTTCCAAAGAAACACCAAATACATGATCACCACCGATAACACACTGACAATTCAATTTTTAGAACTGTCAAACTGAACGTCACATTTTTGTTTGTCATACAGATTTTCATACTAACATATCCAAATTTTCGACTTTCCCGGTGGATTTTCCAAAATTTTCTTTCATACAAACCTTGGTTACTATAAATAATAAACAAGCTAGAAGAAGTCAATTTTTGTACGTTTCAGATACTTAAATTTGTACCTAAAATAAGATTTTACTGAGAAAATATGGAAAAAATTACCAGAGGATATTAAAAGAAGCTGATGCCGCTGCATACAATTGCCTCAGAAGTCTAAAAGAAGGTAGGTATATGAACGAGCTGAGAAAATTCCGCGATTTGATGCATACAAAGAAAGTTCATCTTATAACGGAGGAAGTGATCGTAGCCTATTTTAATGGATTGGTAGAAAATTACGAGCCATCTTCTTTGTGGTCCACATATTCTATGATGAAGACAATTTTATTTGTTTTTGAAAAAGTATATATTACATAGCAAGTAAGTTTCATAGTGCTATATGTTTTAAAAGTATTGGCTTTAACCTAATAGAAATGTTGACAGTACCTACTTAATATTAAATAAAGATCTAATTTCTGGCATGTAGGTAGTAAATAAATAATTGTATAACTATTATAATATCGACGTTTCGCCCCCGTCCGGGGGCTTTGTCAAGGTTTATTAAAAGCGTGTAAAAAGATATAAAATATTTGACATTCTTTTTCAAGAAACGGGGGCGACACGTCGATATTATTATATAGTTACACAATTATTTATTTACTACATGCCAGAAATTCACAAAATTTAAAAAATTAAAATTTGAATTGGCACAAATTAAGCAAGATTTTTTTCTCAATAAATGCTGAGGGCAGCATTGCGGTTGCACTCCCAGTAAATTAGAATCATTTCGAAGTAATTATTGTTGGAATGCATTTTGTCAGACAATTTATTATTGACAATATGATAATTGACAATTAATTTATCTTATCAGGTTTCCATGACAACCAAGTACACTCCCTAGAAAATGCCTTACATTTGAAAGTAAAGATTACTTAGCCTTTGTAAAACATCGATCGACAGAGCCATTTCCCTATTGGTCATCTTCAACAGCCTCCAGCTCCTTTGCTATTGACTTGAGGACTTTTCCATTGCCACTTTATGGACTTACTTTTTTATGAAGAATATCCTCATTCAAGGAGGTGCGCGACTTATGGGCCAACCTGTATACAGAGAGGTGAACGAAACGTGGTAGAAGAAAAACGGCATTGTCACATTAAAGTTTTTCACAAAGTGCAATGAAGAAGTATTTTTAGATTTTCGTCATTTCTGATAATGTACAAAAAATTAAAACAAAATTCCATAAATTAACTTTTTTAAAATAACTCAAAAACGAAAAACAATTTTTAAGATTTTTTATTAGGCATAGTTTTAATAATCCCCAGCTACGCAACTTTTTCCTCATTTAACCGAATCCGCATCTATTGCCATTTCCAATATCCCCATGCTGTGCACTCTTATATTGAGCACATTGTATGTGCATGAATGTATGTTTCTTCTGTTCGTTTTTTGACCGCAGACAGGTTATGTATACTTTGTATACTTACTTTATGTATTACGATTCTGGGATATTTCAAAATATTTTTGTTTATTACTGTATGTTACACCTACCTGTAATGTTATAGACAGAAAAGGTGTAAGAATATGTTAGAAACAATAGATTATGGTAGAAAAAATAATCTGAACGTACTTTAGTGAATTAATTTATACGTATGCATTGTATTCATCGAAAAAGTCCCCACATAAAATCAGAACCACCTGTTTCACCTATTTACACAATCTTCTAGAAGCCATGTCAGTGTTATCGTCAATATCGTCTAGAATCGACCTGCAGTCCAAGGGTACCTTATGTGGATAATTCAACAGCATAAAACAGATCAGATCAGGATGTCATTCCGACTTTGTCGACTGTTTCTGTTTCGTGTCACAAAATGAGGTAACCTCGTGTCCACATAAAAGAAACAAGTCGACTAAGGTTCCAAATAAAATGAAACATGAAGAAACTTAGTGTCCACACAACACAGTAATGTTTGTGATATGGGACGAAGAAGCCACGGATGTCACAACACGCACTGATGACAAATTGTCCAAATCAAAGACACAGTCGCAACTTGTCGACATCTGTTACCTATTTTCTTTTGAAGTTTACCGCCTCGAGAGCGAAACACGCGACATTCGGAAACATTTGCTTTGGCGACAGAAACAACTAGAAACAAGTAGAAACATGTGGCAACTTTGTTTCGGGAAACAGGTCACCAATGACAAAAGTTGCTACTTGTTACCTCTGTCTGTACCCGGCTTTATACTTTAAATCCCCCCTTAAATTGACCGTTAATAACTTTTGCCAACAATACATTAATTCGTTAAATTCCTTGTATGTATGATATCCATTTCATAATCGCGAAATTTAAATACATAATGTTATTAATTTTTTAAGGGTTGCATGCATTTATTCGTTCGAATATAATATAAAAGAAAACCGAAGGAAGTAGACTTAGGAAGCTGAAAACCTGCCGCGTAGAAATAAAAAGTCTGCTCTTTTCGTGTCCAAGGTCTACTTTTCTTCTAAAACAATACCTCTACATAAATTTGACATAATTGTAGTAGAATAATACTTTAAGTGGATGAACCTAATTCCATTGAAACTATAGAATTATTCTGTCGCCCACCCTTTTTGTCGCAGATGGTGTTTTGACGGTTAATGCAGAACAGGTGTTGAGTTTTGCTTTATTAAATTGAGTGTGATTCTCTTACACACATGTTAATTAGTATCAATTTTCAGCATTGGTGTTGGCCGAGCTCATTTCGAGAAACAACCGCCTAGCAATCTCCGGAAATCTAATTTCTTCCACTTTGTCATCGCTCTGTATGACCGATCTGGACAGCCGGTTGAAATTGAACGCACCGCGTTTATTGGTTTTATAGAAAAGGATCAGGTAAGAACAAAAAATGATGTGCATGATGATACATTTTGAAATTATAGATACTTACAAAATTCTTAGCACTTAGTTCAGAGCACATTTATGATTAATTAGGTAATTGAATTACTTTCAATTTAAAGCAGATGTACATAACATGTATAGAGAAAATATTGCTCACTACTCTAAAGGCCGCATTTCACGTAGCTGGTCCAGCCGAGCTGGTCCCGCCCGGCTGGACCCGCCGCAATCTGAAAAGCATTGCCGCTTATGGAACTGCACTCACGTAGCTTGTAAACCCGCTTCAGCCCGGCTGGTCCAGCTCGATTTGTAGAAATATACAACTCCGGCGGGACCCGCTCGGCCGGTAATTGCAAATCCACCAATAGATTTGCATTCTCTGAAACCACGTGAATAGTACAGTCCAGATAGATTATTGTGCATTTGCAAGCCCTTCATAATTCATTAATAATTCATGAACCCAGTATCTCTTGCGTCTATATCGCCTTCTATTGCTTACGGTTGATGATAAATAGTAGATGGCAATAAATTCATTGTCACTTCTCGACATCTTTGCGCAACCTCAAGATGGCTACTGATGAATATAAGCAGTCTGGCACGAAAATTGCTCTACTTACTGTACATATAGAAAACTAATCAAATTTACAAGCCGTGTGAGTGCAGACACGAGCGGGTCCAGCTGGACGGGACCAGCTCGGCTGGACCCGCCGCAATCTGAAAAGCATTGCCGCTTATGGAACTGCACTCACGTAGCTTGTAAACCCGCTTCAGCCCGGCTGGTCTAGCTCGATTTGTAGAAATATACAACTCCGGCGGGACCCGCTCGGCCGGTAATTGCAAATCCACCAATAGATTTGCATTATTTGAAACCACGTGGATAGTACAGTCCAGATAGATTATTGTGCATTTGCAAGCCCTTCATAATTCATTAATATTTCATGAACTGGGTTCATCTCTTGCGTTTATATCGCCTTCTGTTGCTTGCGGTTGATGATAAATAGTAGATGGCAATAAATTCATCGTCACTTCTCGACATCTTTGCGCAACCTCAAGATGGCTACTAATGAATATAAGCAGTCGGGCACGAAAATTGCTCTACTTACTGTACATATAGAAAACTAATCAAATTTACAAGCCGTGTGAGTGCAGAAACGAGCGGGTCCAGATGGGCGGCACCAGCTCGGCTGGACCAGCCACGTGAAATGCGGCCTTAACGTATAGTCCAGCCAACTTACCTTGTCTAGAGCGGCAGGGGAGAGGAAATCAGCTGGATGTGGTCGAGTCGCAAAATCCATAGGCGTGGCGTCGATTAGTTAGCAATTAATACTTACTTATTTAGATTGTCAAGAACATTGTAATTAAAATAAATAAAGAGCATTTCATACAAGTATATCATAATAATGACGAGTAAATAAAAAGTTAAAATTCAAAAAAAATTTTTTCTCTAGCTTGACTATGAATAGTCGCCATTCTCTCCGCCACCACTGACTGTTTAAACGAATTAGCTAGGTACCAAAAAGTAAGGGTATATATCGGACCATCCAATAATTGCAAATTAAATCAGTAGCACACGTTCACACTTCGTAATGATTAACCATAGAATCGAGCGGAACATAATGAACTCCACGAAGCGAGCGATGAAACTATTGTTTTAACTTGTGCCGCCTTTTAAGGTAGTCTCAGTTGTTGTTCTATCCTTTTGGCTCCCCAAGATAACTTAGTCGCACGATATTGTGACGTATTTCATTTCTCAAGACTTTATTTCAGTGACGACTCTTTTCAATTATTTACAGTGATTTTGACACTAATTAAACAATAAAAAATTAAATAATAAAATAATAAATAACTTAATAGCTCTCTATTTTTAAAACTCAAAACCAATAGTTATTTCTGTTATTTATGTAAAGGAGTTTTTATGGCCGGAGGTGTGATTGAAGATCCAAACGCAAAAAGTGCTGAGGGATGGATATACACGCCGAGGTCCGTAGAAGTTGTTTGTGACCATAGTACATACAAAATTTTACGCACGATCGAATAAGCTTAATATTTTAGTATTGAAAATCAACAATCAGCTTAGCTGTCAAATTTAAAAATTATTGTCCAAATTCCTATACATAATTGTTGATGGTTTGAACAGTCACTTGATGGAAATTCATGATTATTATATGTAATACAAAACACTTGAATGTGATAATTTTCGTTTTTTATTGAACACTGTTAACAATTATTTTACTACAATCAAGTGTTTTATACATATTATAATAATCCTATACATAAAATTAAAACATAATGCGCATATTTAATTTTGTAAACAAAGAGCCTTATTGAGTGCCATAAAGTTTAAATATTGCATGTTTTGAATGTGTATGGAAAACCGCAGACCAACTGGTTTCGTTCTTCTGGGACTCATCAGTACGGTGCTTTCCCCTACATAAAGTATTTCTAGTGCGATGAACCATTCATTATACCGATCCATCATAGCTATATCAAGCACAAACGAAATATTTCATTCGTTTAGTGGCTAGACGGTCTACCGATCTGTTTTTTCTATTCTTTTGCTCAATGTGTGTACTAGTAAAGGAATGTTCTGGAAAAAGAGACATCTTGAAAATAACACTGAAAACAATAAACATTACGATTCGTAAACAAAGACGCAAATCAAACTAGTCACAGTTTACATAGAAGTTAATAGCTATATAGGTAACTGTATTTATAGATTTATATATAAAAATGTAATACAATTAAAAAACAACAGCATATGTCTACCTACATCTATCAATAAAGGGACTTAGGAAATGTGCCTTCGGGGTGGGCTTAAACTGGTGCCCACTCTACCGTTATTATTATGGAAAGCGTGCAGGATAAGATAACTACATAGAAGCCACAACTGGTGCCCAATTTGAAACAAATATACATGCACAGTTTGTATCTAGCCCTTAGGGCATAGGGAGTAGCAAACGCGTTCTTGGTCACCATACTTCTGTCCTGATGTTTCTACATAGTACCTAGTAGATATGCCTCATGCACAAATAATATCGTCACTGCATTGTATAAAATTTCACCTAAATACTTAAGGTAATCGTACACTATCAATATTTTTGTTATATAACTGTTGCCAATTTAATCATCTCATTTTGGATTCCTGGATTTTTAGGATAGAAATCATTGTGTTGGAAGGGCTAGGTAATTTTAACTTTTTTTAAGTTAGTAGGTTGGTCCGCTGACACACGAGCAAATCAATAATACAAATCCGTCACTTTGTTTTAAATATTTTAACGCGAAAGAGTGTTAAAGACTGAAAATAGCATTTTGAAAACTAACAGAACTTTTAGAAAATAACTTAAACTATAATTATGCCAAAAATCATTTAAAAATTTCCACAAATGCAGTTTATGCAATGTAAATCTTCTTGGTTTAGTATAAAACATGGTTAATCATTCCGGGAACCAAACTTCCTCGCCGTCTGAGCAAGTGGACAAACTTGTTGAGAACCGCTCGTAGTAAAGCGACAGTCTATAGCATTAGGTGATTTAAACTGATAAATTTAACAAAATAGTTTTTCGTCGCTTTCTTCGTTTGTTTACCTAATATTGCATCTGATAAATATGTAATAATGGATATGAAGCGTTCCGCGAAGAAGAAACCTGTTATAAATCTGTGCTCAAGGTACAATATGGAAATTTTGTTGCATTTTTAGATTAAGTACATATAATTTTGATTTCAATCAATTTTGCTCATGCAAGTATAAAATAATTACTTTTATATTTCATTACGAGTGCATCTAGGAGTTAGGTTATCGACTTATCGATTTTAACAAAGTCAAGAGACACTTCCCTATTTGATACTTACTATTTGGAATTCAAAGATCCTTCATAAGTTGCAATAAATTACAATTTTTACATAATTCCCAAATAGGCCTGGACGGTCGATTTCTTTAAGTTCAATTTCCAATTTTTAAAGAAAGGCCACAAATTTTCAGTTTTTCAATTTATATTCCAAATCCAACATAACTCGTACTTGTTATTTAACTTTTTTTCATAATTTAATATTTGGAAACGAAATGTAGCAAGACAGATACGTAATCGAAAAATCTTGCAGAAGTTTGTCAGCAAATTCATCTTACACTGACAGTGGCAATTTCAGAAAATTTAGTTTGCTGCCAAAGCACCCCAGAGTTCCATTTACTGACTCCACAAAAATCAGTGGTTCCTAAAAGGTAAAAGATGCACAATGACTAACCAAGTTTTATAGTAAACCACTGTAAATCCCTATAAGACAATGATAAAATAATCGGTATAAGGAGAACCATACATGACTTCCACGTTCCATTGTACCTATGTATATATAACAAAGGACCGCTTAAAACAATATTACACCGAATCCTACATGTTTTTAAACGTTTATTGATTTTCAACTTAAAAAATAATTGAGTTGGGACAAAATACATACACTGTCGGACAAAAAACAGGACACATGTTTTTATTTTTATTCTGAGGCTTTACAATATTTCTATGTACCTAACTTAACTTATTCAAATAATTAACGATTGCCCTACTAGTGAGGAAAAATAAGCTTTTAGCTGAATATTGCACATTTTGTAAGCCTAAATAGCCAAATCAGCATTTTGACTCTTCATGCATCTTTATTGAAAAATCAAAACATTTTAACTTATTGGGCTGCTCTGTATTTTCCATTGTTTTTTTGGTGACATTTAATTTGTAAACGTCAACTTTTAACATTTTCCATACAATGCGCCCCGAAATTTGTTCACAAATTATTGCTTTATGCTACGATGGCCGAAGTGCGTTATATTGCTCTAGTGCTGAATATACCCCGTAACCACTGCAAAATGCACTCTTGCGATTTCGTGAAACTCACGTGTTTGTAAGGAAGATTCTGGTTGTCCACGGAATACGAACCATCAAGATGGCCATTTTCTCCATGTTGCTGCACTGCGCGATCGAGAATTGCCATCACCTATTCTTGCTGGACGGTTAGCTGATGTTCGATGAGTGGCAGTTTTAGCCAGAACAGTTCGAAGAAAGCTAAACGAATATTGTTTGACTCCATGAAAGTCAGCTACGGGTCCCCTGTTGACCGTAGAACTTCGCAGAGCACGACTTGCGTTTGCACGACAATACGTAAATTGGGACGGACATCAATGCAGGAACGTGCTCTTCTCGGACGAGTCAAGATTTAGTGTCAGGTCACCAAGGTGGGCGTGAAAAGGTGTGGCGAAGACCAGGGGAGCGGTGCAGTCAATGTTGCATATCTCCCAGGGTCAGTTTCAATGGTAGTAGTATTATGGCGTGGACCGGAATATCTCTGGGGGCTCACACAGAATTGGTTTTCATCGAGAATGGAATAGTGACTGCACACCGATACATTGTTGAGTGCCCATGACAACGCCCGCCCACACACAGCAAGAATTGTTACCGAGTACCGTGAAGAGGTTGGTATTGGAAGTCTCCTATGGCCAGCCAATAGTCCAGACCTGAATCCCATTGAACATCTGTGGGATCAGCTTGGGAAAAAGATTAGACGTCGCCAACCCCTACCAGAAATATTAAATGGCTTAAGGATGGCGCTTCAAGAAGAATGGGAGCAGATATCCAAAAATTTATCGACAGCCTCATTCAAAGTATGCCACAACGTTTAAGGGAAGTAATAAGAGTTCATGGTGGTAACACCCATTATTAATTTGGTTCTACTAGTGTGCTTTTCCTGTTAATATATTTTTTTGTTTGTCTTTTTAAGTTCTTAAGTAACAGTTGATCTCTAGAAATGCTTTTCTTAGGTTTTTGCTGACGAATCATTTTGTTTCTTGTTTTTTATTTATTGTTAAGATGAAAAGAATATGGTTAATTATAATGTCAAATCTTCCGTTGTTTCTTTATTCACTAGAATAGTAATTCTGAGAGTGTCCCGTTTTCTTTGTCCGGCAGTGTAATAACAAAATTTGCTGATCTTGGAACAGGCAGCATTTATTATTTAAACTTTTTTCATGTCTCTTATGATTTAGGGCCCTTTTACAAGGCCCACTTCTTGTGGCGCGACAAACGCGCCACTAGTGAGTCACAATACACTTGATATCCTTCACATGCAGCATTTTGTCTGCATGAGAATGGACGTGGACAAAGTAGTAGCCTGGGACCCAGAAGACCCAGAAGACGCCGAAATAGAAAATTTTGAGTGCATCCTTACGTCAGCGACAGTCGTTTGAAAGGTCTTCATTGAAATCAACAAAAATGCCTAGACAACATGCTTGGTTTTTTTTTAAATGCCTAGACAACATCCTGCCATGCTTGACTTTTCTTATTTTGTTTGAATAATCCGCAACTGCAGGATTCCATAAGCATGGGCACTATTCCACTCTTCCACGTTTTTAATCTTTCGGTGTCAAATTCACCAAACGCTGTCTGTGGAAGTGCTCATATGAAACAATACACTGATAGAATTTTCTTTAGTCACGTGCAATGTAGGTAACTAACTAACCATTGTATAAACTTGTTTTCCATAACCGACTACATTTTTTGATTTATGCACCTAATACTAACAACTACAATGATGAAATGATTTCTTTATACAACATTTTTAGATTATCAGATGAAAATTCTTGAACAAGTAATAGGTTTTTATTTGACCATGTTACATTTACTTACTTTAATTTATAAGTTTTCGGTTGTCACTGCACCATAGAAATAAAATATTTCCAGCGTCAAATAACACCTCATACCTAAGCTTTAATCTAGCTTATTCAGCAAGGCAGTGCCATAAATTCAGCAGAAGTTCAAATAATGCTCTTCGGTTCTCGTTGCCATGGTAGCCGTTTAGGAAATGCACGCGAAAAGTAAAAGTGAGATGTATAAATACATAGATACACGATGTTTCTTGCTAAACAGAATTGTGCGTGCAGAAGTAGGTTCTCGCTGATGAAAATGATTAAATAGTCTGTTCAAAAGTTATAATACAAATATAGGTTATAGGTTCTTCACTCTATGATGTGTGCTTTAATAAGAAGATATTTATACCTATAATAGTTATAACATCATACTGGGGGTCGGTTGGGAACTATCAACTCTATTCATTCTGAAAGTAATCTATAACTGGATAAACTACACCGCGAAAAGCCTCAACTATAAATTTTACCTCCTAACTTTGTCGATGTTTGTCGTTTTCCAAGTCCACGAAATTGGGAAGCAAAATGGGAAATAATAATAATAACATTAATATTATTAATAATAATAATAATAACAATACAAGGATTATTCGAATTCAAACACATGAACAAATAAAACAAGCATACCTTCTAGTTGAATCGAATCAGATGGGTAAGTTCAAGCAAAAATGACAAATACGTAACAGAGGAGGAATTTTAATTTCTCAGTTGCAGTATACGCTCTTAGGTAATGTTTTAGTTTATACCCAATTTGGTCAGAGAGTGAATTTAAGGCAGAAAAGCGTTTTATTCACATAAAATTGAATAGGTAGATATATACTGCCAAGTGTTTACTTAGTCTCTGGGACGCGATGAATTGTAGACTGTTCTATTATAAAATTAATGAATAAAAAATATATACCTACCGGGTGTCAACGGAAGCATGTAACATGCCGCCATTTGTTTCATTTTTGAAATACACTTTGGCAATCGTCTGTTAGTATTAGACTCCTAAAACCACATATTTCTGCCAAGTTTGACATATCTAATTACTTCCGGTTAAGCCGGAAGTGATATTCACTTTATTATGTTAAATAGCAATATATCATTTTTTTAGATAGTTTGATAGGCTTTTTTATTCCCTTGACAACCATGTATGATACATACCCAAAAACTTTGTATTTTTGACGTCAGAGGGCGTTAAATTAAAAAGTCCCGTTGGCTGTGAATTTGAAGATATGAGCCTAATTTTAAACATTTTAATGAATTCAACTATTAATTCTAACAGACTGTTTTAATGACCATGGACAGATTTTTAAATTTGAAGAAGTACATCCTGTATTTTTTTAAAAATTAGGTTAAGATAGTAGTTTTAAGTGTTTTGAAAAGTATAGAATTTAAATTACTCAGTGATAATTGAATTGCACTTTTTGTGCACTCATTTTGAGGGCAATAAACTGAAGTTCGAAAAACAAAAAAAACATTAGGACCTTACTGTTTAAAATTCCACGAAAAACTCGGTTATAATAAATAAAATAATCGTAGCAGGTGACATTAACGCAGTAGACATGACAAAACAAAAGTTACATTAATTTGACAGTTCTGCATTGCAAACCACTACAATAAGCAAGATATTGTTGAGAAATTGTCACAAAGTAACAGTAAAATGGCGTATACCAGAGACGAGAAACTTGAAATGTTATTACTTATTAATAGGTAAGTAAACGGAGAATGCAGAGTTTTTCGTGAAATTTTGTTTTTCGAACTTCAGTTTATTGTCCTCACAATTAGTGCATAAAAACTGCAATTCAATTATCAACTAGTAATTTAAATTTTACTTTTCAAAACACTTAAAAAGACTTATGTTTACCTTATTTAAAAAAAAATAAAGGAAGTACTGCTTCAAATTCAAAAATCTTTCCATGGTCATTAAAACAGTCTGTTTAGAATTAATAGTTGAATTAATTAAAATGTTTAAAATTAGGCTCATATCGTGAAATTCACAGTCAACGTGACGTTGTCATTTAACGCCCTCTGACGTCAAAAATATAAAGTTTTTGGGTATGTATGATTTATGGTTGTCAAGAGAATAAAAAGGCCTATCGAACTATCTAAATAAATGATGTATTGCTATTTAACAAAATAAAGCTGATATCACTTCCGGTTTAACCGGAAGTAATTAGATATGTTAAAGATGACAAAAATATGAGGTTTTAGAAGTATAATACTTACAGAGGATTGCCAAAGTGTATTTTAAAAAGTGAACAAATGGCGGGATGTTACATGCTCTCGTTGACATCCGGTATATACAACGTGTCCAAGATAAGGGGGGCCAGTATGGGGATATTGGAAATGACAAGAGATGCGGATTTGGTTAAATGGGAAAAAAGTTGTGTAATTAAAGGACCAACAAAATGGCGCCTAGAAATCCTTGATAAGATTTTCTGTTTTTGAGTTATTTTGAAAAAACTGAAATTATGGATTTTTAACTATATTTTTTTCTGGCTTTAATATTAAAGTTAGAGCGAAACTGACGAAACTTCTTCGTAGCAACTTTTGATGAAATTAGAGATTTCATTGCCAATTTTTTTATTCTACGTTTCGTCTTCGAGCAACCATCATCAACTTCATTTTTTTTAAATACGGTCCTGATTTTCTGATGTCGAATTTTATGAGCCCTTTTTATTTTGAATTCAACAATGTACCACACATTATGGTTTAATTACGTTTCGACCCTTTTTTGTCCATCATCAAAGAATTTTTAAGATACGGACCTGTATGTCTCATAGTTTTGTAAAAAATATGTACATACAGTATAAGTTTGGCAATTTTTAAGTGCACCACAAGAGTTTTACGAATCTGTTAGATGATACTAGCGATAAGCACCTACCCTACTCTAAGCATAGCGCATCTTGCAGTTTTGGAAAATCTTGTTCGTTTCTGATATCAGAAGAAAGCCCAACTAACTGTATTTCTCATAATTTTTAGAAAATTAAGAGAAATGCAGGTCCATATCCTAAAAATTTCTTGATGATGGTTAAAAACGGGTCGAAACGTAATTAAACCATAATGTGTGGTACATTGTTGAATTCAGAATAAGAAGGGCTCATAAAATTTGACATCAGAAAATCAGGACCGTATTTAAAAAAATGAAGTTGATGATGGTTGCCCGAAGACGAAACGTAGAATAAAAAAATTGGCAATGAAATCTTAAATTTCATCAAAAGTTTTTACGAAGAAGTTTCGTCAGTTTCGCTCTAATTTTAATATTAAAGTCAGAAAAAATATAGTTAAAAATCCATAAATTCAGTTTTTTCAAAATAATTCAAAAACGGAAAATTATATCAAGGATTTCTAGGCGCCATTTTATTGATCCTTTAGTTACCCAACTTTTTTCCCATTTAACCAAATCCGTATCTCTTGTCATTTCCAATATCCCCGTACTGGCACTCCTTATCTTGGACACGTTGTATAATTTTGCACAATTTATTTGTTCTGTTTTGTTGCATCCCCTGGAGGTCGCGAAGTAGGTTCATATCATAAGAAAGCAATTTGAATTATGCCCAGTTATTTTATGCATCGCCTAAATTGTACACTTTTCCTGTAACTCGACATGCATATCTATATACTTTAGCTGGTAGGTGTCTATACATATATTGCGAGAGAACACTTATACTCAATGTTTATTATATTTTCATTCATAACGTATTTTATTCACATTTCAGGAAGCTGATGGCCAGAAGACAAATAATGGTATACAATACAGATTGCAACTTCTATACGCAAATGGTAAGAATACTTATCTACATTTAATTTTATTTTGTCAAATAGTAACTTCCCTAATGTGTTACATGTTTACAAAGTACAAGTTTCTACCAATAAAGTCCTAAAGTTAGGACTAAGAAAACCGCAACAGCGCTAACCAAACTCTGGTACGTAACCCACAATTTCCCAAGTAACCACTGAATTATCTCTACGGACAATCCTGTAGCGAATATCATTTAATTTAATTCAAAGTAGGAATTTTATATTTTAGGCGCGTATATCCTTAGGCAGAAAAAAATAGTACATACTTGCGGAGCTTTGTGGATGCAATTAATTAATTAATTAGTTTAGTGGATAATTTATCAGTTCGCAATTACTTCTATTACCTGACCACAAAGACCGTCCGATTGCCTTTTACATTCCAGTTGAAAAACAGTATTTACACTTTAGTGCAATAAGGCAGTTTGCTTATATGGCAATGGTTGTAGTACTTACGAGAATACACGCCTAAAGAATTACAAACTGCCCGAACAGACGCAACTTTAATTAGTCGAATAATAATTAATGCAACCAGTCAATCAGATCATCTAAATAAAGAATTTTACTTTCTTTTATTGAATGCAATTAATCTGAATAGTTTTCATTCTATTCGGTCTATAAGAGAGCATGTGGCAAGAAAACGAAAACAACGCCTTTTAAGCTACGAAAAACGGACGCGGCTCTGTAATAATAAATTACTGTCGTTGGATCATTAAATTCGAAACTTAAAAGAACGTAGTTGCAATTTGTATTTCTGTTCATTTGTCTTTTTCAACGTTCTTGTTTAAGTTCATGTTTAAAATCATGAATCAAAGTGTAAGTTATGTATAAATAAATTTGAGTGAGTTGTTAAAAATGAGAATCTCTTGAGATTTCTGTGAAATATACAAGAGGTGTTATATATGTAGTGCCTATTACAGTATCTCATTTGCTACAGCACACCTCACTCAGAAGTTTCCCTGTGGAACACTCTTATTCTCCTTATTTGTAATAAAATAACTCCACAAATGCTCTCGAAGGACGAAAAGATGGCGAACCCTAAGGCTTTACTATCGCAAGCGTCTTTGTTCCCTTACTATCGCGAACCCCTTACACGGTTTTCTTATCAAAGCCTGTTCAGTGTGGCTCGATTTGCTACTGACTGTTTTAGCTTCAAAATAGTTTGACGTGTCGTAAACCTTGGCATTACCATTTTAATAATGCAACAGACTTAGTACGTATCGTAGATTCGTGTATATGTTTTTTTTTTCCGTTCCTAAATCATACGTACTGAAGCATCTTGATAAATTCAACACAAGTTGAACTAAATACTTGCATGTTGCATATGGGTTTAAGAAAATTGGAAATTTTAAAATTATTCCAAGCGATAATAAATTGTGAATTGTGCTTTATTCTGTATTTATACAAGGTGCCTCATTAATAATTTTAGCTGTATTATATACCTGAGACTAAAATGTATGGATAATAATTATAGTAGAACGTTGCTCGTTAGAGAAATAAATGCGGTGATGGTTAGTTTTAAACATGCTTTCCTATCTTATACATTAGGTAGATATATTATACACTATTGCACGTGTCAATTTTAAATGTTACCTACTTAAATACAGGTATACATATATGTCCACATCTAAGTATAGCGATGAGGCCATAGAGGAAGCATATAGTGATATTGAATATGTGCTAGACTTTGTGAGGTGGCACGAAAATTTAATAATTGTAAGAGATTTCAATGCGGTCGTAGGATTCGTGTTAGACTGATTGAGTTTTGCGATAAACATAGCCTAAAGGTCGCGAACACTCTATTTCACCACGTTAGGAGACGCTATACGTGTAAGATGCCAGGTGACCTAGGGAGATATCAAATAGATTACAATCTAGTTAGACAAAGATTTAGAAATCAAGTTAGGGACTGCAGAAGTTATCCAGGAGCAGATGTAGATGGTGATCACAACATAGTGGTTATGAAAGCTAATCTTAAATTGGAGATTTTGAAAAACTCAACGGTAGTAGATATCTTGACTTAGAGAAACTGAAAGATGATGATATGCGCGATAAGTTCGAGAAAATGACAAACGATGTACTAAAGGGTGCGGGTTAAAATAGGGTTGGGGATGTAGAGGCAGAATAGAATAATTGCATTAAAAATAGATTAGATTTCTCAGCTAGAAATATTTTAGGTCATAAACAGGATGAAAGTAGGAAACCCTTGATAACAAAACATTTTGTGAGTCTAATAGAGGAAAGGCGGAAATATAAAAATAAGTTAGATGAAAGAGGAACACAAAGATATAAGGCTATCTGGTGGGAAATTATTCGGAAATGCAGAAAAGAGAAAGAGTAATAAATCATAATAAATGCAAAGAAGTGAAGATAAGTTCAAAGTAAGAAACACTGATGAAGCATATGAAATATTTAGGAGAAATTTTAGAGAAATTGGATCTTGCATCAAAAACATTAGAAACGAGGAAGAAGCTATCCTAATCGGAAGCGAGGAGAAGGCAGAGAGGTGGAAAAAATATTTGGCAAACTTATACTTATGCGGGACAAGAAGTGAGAGAAGAGTTTGAACTAGGACTAAAAAGTTTAAGAAACAATAAAGCACCAGGTATAGATGCCTTGCAGGCAGAAATCTGAAAGTTTGCAGGTCAAGAGGTATTAGATCGTGTATTTAAACTAGTTAGCTGCATTATACCTGACAGGCGAGATTCCAGAAGATTACAAACGGAACATCATAGTAGCTTTGCCAAAGAAGGCGCGGATAGGTGTGGAAATTTTAGAACGATCAGTTTAACTTCCCACGCGTCAAAAATGTTAATTAGAGTTGTGCAAAGAAGGCTGAAGAAAAGGGCTGAAGAAATATTAAGAGATCAGTTCGGATTTAGAAGATATAGGGGAACGTGCGAGGCCATTCTAGCTTTGCGAGTAATAATAGAAAAAATAATAGAAAAGGGAAAGATCGCCTATATATAGGATTTGCAGATTTGGAAAAAGCCTTCGACAATGTAAAATGGAAGATGTTCAAAATGGTCAGATATATAGGGATGAAGTATAGGGATAGAAGAATAATTCATATTCTACACAAAGAGCAAACGGTAGTTATAAAATTTGAGCAGGAACGTAGAGAAGTAGATATCCGAAAGGGAGGGAGGCAGGAATGTGTGCTGGCGCCTCTACTTTTCAATGTATATATCGAAGATGCGATTAATATTGTTAGACAGAATAACCGCTGGGACTAATATACAGGAACAAACTAATAATATGCTCAGATTCGCGGATGATATAGCAGTATTAGCATCCAGCAAAGAAGAAAATTAGGAAGGGCTCTGAACGAAATGGAAACAGTTTTGACGCAGGGCTATGGTATGAAGATCAAGAAGAAAACAAAAATTTTGGAAGGTATGTGGGGCGTGATAATTGGACTAAGACTAAAATACGAATCGGAAACGAGAAGATAGAGGAACTCTTAGATTTCTGCTGTTTATAATAAGTCAAATAACTCGCGATGGTAGGAGCTCTAAAGATATAAAACAAATAATAGCGCAGGGCCGAGTTGCATTTAACAAAAAGAAACAACTATTTTGCTCGGGAATGGTGGATGTAGAAACTCAGAAGGGACTCCTAAAAACGTATGTATGGAGTACGGTATTGTACGGGTGTGAAACTTGGACGATAGGACAAGCGGTTCGGAAAAAATAAAAGCGTTTAAAGTGGTGCTACAAACGTATGATCAAGATACCTTGGATACATGAGGTTAGCAACATGGAGGTATTAGAAAGAGTCAGAGAAAAACGAAATTTATGGAAGACAGTAAATAATAGGAGAGATAGGATGGTAGGACACCTTCTGAGGCACGAAGGATTAGCTGGCGACATAGTAGAGCCAGAGATAGGAATAAAAAGAGGTAGAGGTAGGCCCAGATTAGGCTACTGCTCTCAAATAGTTAGTGATGTGGGATGTTCAACTTTTGGGGAAATGCGTAGGTTAATTCAGGATAGGAAAGGACGGAGGTATGCGTCCAACCAGTCTTCGGACTGAAAACTTTACGATGATGACTTATTTTGAGGTTACTTAGAGAAGAATAATTAAAAGAACAAGATATTGAACACTAAAATCCGGCTCAAAAATTTTCATTGATAATTAAGTCAGCTTTGATAAAAAATTATTGTGACACCGGCGACATTTTTAAACAGAAAAATTTATCTTGTTAAAAGTCAATAAATCTATTCGCTTTTGAGAAATACTCTGTTAATGATTTACAAACTGGTGCTTGAACCAAAAAGCCAAAATGATAGCAATCAAACTGAATGTTCATAAGGCTCAGTTCAAAGTCCAGATCTTAATCCATAATTACGTAATGAGTTCACAAGCAAGTCGACAGTAAACATATGTTTCATTAGATAATAGATATTTTATATTAGTGGATTTAAAAAGAAAAACACAATAGCCAATGTGTCAAAATATTTGAAAATATAGGGATAGAACTCGCTGTGTTTTCTGAATTACATCCAAAATAAATAAATAAAATAAATAAAATAAGAGAAAAATCTTTAAATATGAAACCTACTTTAGGTGGTTTTATGTTTTAAAAGGACTCAAAAGTTAGTGGCAAAACTAAAAAGTGTATGTTGCAAAACAAACATTTCATGGGTCTTGAGAAAAGAACCGGTAAGATGTAGATATGTTTGAACGTATGCACTTCTCGAACACTGTGCGCAGTCAACGGTATTCATATTACTTTTATTTATAATACACTGCTCAAAACAATTAGGGGATATGTGGATTGTTGGCCGTGGACAAATTATGGCATTAATTCTGTGTGACGAAAATTTAAGTCTTACTCACTTGATCATCCCGAAGAAAATCAAATGGAAAATTTTCATTTGATTTTATGTTTTTACAGTAAGAGATTAGAACTACTGTTGTATATACTACTCAAAAAGCGCACCAAAAAAGTGGTCTAAAGCGATTATGATAATGATTAGAATGACCGTTCAACAAGATTTAGAAGAATCTATAAGGTGTGACGAGCAGATAGACGTTTGGAAGCTGCACATGCCCAACAATGGAATCGGTTTTTGACGACTAGACATGTTTTTAGAAGACCCGGTCAATGTCTACGAAGGTTTACGACGCTAGCTGATGATCATTCCTTGACCATTTTAGCAGGAAGGAACAGGAAGCATAGCACAGCGTTAATAAGAAACGCTTTTGCAGTAGCTACAGGGCACCATGTATCGACTAAAATGGTGAGAGATCGATTACGTATTGTTGGTATGTATGCACGCCGCCCTTTCGTTTGCATTCTATTAACTGCATACTACGAAAAAACACGAAGATTATGGGCTGAAGAACACCTCAACTGGACACCAGGCAATTGGGCCTCTCTTCCTTTTAGCGACGAGTCTAGATTTAGCTTGCAACCTGACAATAGGCGTGCTTTGATTTGGCGAGAACTCTGAGTCAGAAATAATCTCCAATTTGTCCGTCAAAGACCATTTTAGGAAGGTGGCAGGAATTAGTGATCTTTATGTCACACGCAATGGATCTTTAACAGCCGTACGATGCAGGAATGAAGTTCTTGAACCTTTTGTCGTCCCCCATGCTGCATCAATTGAACCCGATTTCATTTTAATGGGTAACACCCGTTCGCACCGTGCGAATCTGGTGGATTTTTTTTGGAATAAACTCCCATCAATCGCATGGACTGGTCAGCCTGTTCACCTAACCTAAATTCAATTGAACATGCCTGGGATGCATTAGTAAGTCGGGTTGCAGGACGGCCAATCCCACTATACACACTCCATGAATTGGAATTTGCTCCCCATGAAGAATAGCCCAGAATTCAGGTGAACACACACAGAACGAGAATAGAACTTCTCAAAAATATTATATTGCATCTATGTCTAAAATATCAAACAAACACTACTTCTGTAACGAAGAAAGAGAATATGCGGCATTTTCGTAGTGTCAAAACACTATTGTTTATCCATTTTACCAAAAGGCCCAATTATTTTAAGATTGAAGTGTAAGTCTTCAGAAATAATGAAGATACATCTCACGTTATTCAGGCCACTGAACTTAACTTACCTATGTTAGAAATTGTTAGCATTTTCAGTTTTTAAAAGAATCATGGTGTTGCATTTACAAATAACCAGTCAAGGTCACCGTCTCTACTGCAATATAACTTGTCTGATATTATATTTGTTGGGCAATATTCCTATGAAACTCTTTAGGTAGGTCTAAAGGCTAAAATCGTTTTCCTTTCTCAAGCTTAATAGTTTGTAACTGCTCAGTGAAACATATTTAATCAACAGCATTTTTATCCAATCATCATAGTTTTACCCATTAAAAGAAAGCCCTATATAGTTGGTCCGCTATCTCTATGTTTATTAGGCTTCGTTCTAAAGAAATAACGGTCTATGCCATTTTGAAAGTGTGGGCACACACAATGTTATTTGACGGCGGTTATATCAAAAACGAATAATTTTAGAGGCAAGGATAGTAGTTTTGCATAAAAGAAAGTAAATTTAACATAGACAAGTGATATAAAAATTTTGGGCTCCATTTGAAAATATAAACTTAGGAATTTCGGGTACTTTATAAATTGCCCATATAATCGGTATCGGTGTAACAGGAGCATGGTACATCCCCCCCTTTTTTAAGATAAATTTTTGCAACTACATAGTATATACATATTGAATTTTTGGACTCCAATTTATTCTAATAGACCCAGGGAATGTCATGAAAAACGGAATTGTGTCGGAAATGCTAAATAATGTGATTCGTGCTTAAACAAAGTTCTCCAAATGATTTTTTGGGCAAAACTCATTTTTTTCAAATGGAACCATATTCATACCAAGGTACTACTCAACGCTACTATTAATAAGGACTCTTCTGATATGACCAGTTGCCATCTCCCATGGAATATTAAATATAAGTATTTAATTTTGTTTTCATCAAATGCTAAGAAGGACCTGCAAGGGGCTTTGAAAATTTGAAAACAAATGAAACATGGTACCATTGCATTCAGAAAATTATGTAGATTCCAAAAAATTACACAGTAGATAATCAGAAACTTTAGCTATACTTAATAACAAAAACTTAATTTCCAGGTGTCCGGCAAGAACAGGATATCTATGTTCGATTAATCGACTCAGTGACGAAGCAGGTTAGTAAAATAAATTCCATAGAACTCTTTAAATAACATGACATACATGAAAAACATAAGGTTTCTGTTTTACTGAAATAAGATGGTTTGAAATTCTTACTGTATTATAATTAAGTGAATTACACAAATGAAAGCTCTTTCGTCATTTTGTGTTATGCCTGTCTCTTCGTGGATTCGACGAGAGCGAAATTAAATTTCACCTCAAACTGTCTCGAAATTAGATGATTGACTAAAATTAAATTTAAGAACTTAAACACGTTAAGCTTCCCCCTTTTCGCTCCATAAAATTGTCTGGAGTTAAAATTTACCTCGGATTTTCCATCGCGTATTTTTTATGCTAACACGAATAATCAGATGCTGAGTAAGATATATGCATTTAAGAATGGGATAATGTAATACAATAATTCAGGATGGTATCGCTAGGGCACGATTACAGGCCACGTGCCCGGCACGCGGCGGCCAGCTTACTGTGGGCAGTGCAGGAAGTGAACAACTCTCATTACCTTCTTATCATAAGCCGTTTAGCTGATCTATAAACAAAGTTCTGAAGCTCCATAAATATACGAAAATATCCCTAAAATTTCCTAACGTTGTTAACTTCTTTATAAGTATGTAGTTGCATAATATGGTTTCAAAAAATGTACGTATTTTGTATTCTTGTTTGTATGATATTAAATTAAAATTTAGGTTTTTCCACCTCTTTTTAATCGGTATGTAAATATTATTAATATGGTGAAATTTCCCTTTTCTATCAATTATGGTATGTTATATACAAAATTTGAGTGTGCTCATACGTAACATGGTTTCGTCATTTAGTAACACAACTTTCTGTATCGAAGTATTATACAGCGCGATTAAGAAAGAACTTGATATGATCAGCCTACGAATTTTTATCTGCATGTCTGACTGAAAAATAGTTCACAAGTTGTAAGTTTGACGTTTCTTGCCATTTACTTTTTGTTCTAAAATGAGTGGACACAAATCATTACTTTTGGAATTATATTTCCGAAATAGCATGAAAATAGAACATGGAGAATGATCTAATTCTGTGGAAGCTTGTTTTGAAGAATAATTTCGGGAATGTTTTCCTGCGGACTCTGAATGATTTTCTTGTCAAGACATCTATGGCACCCCTAAAAATTTTGTAACTATGTTTAGAGAAATCGGAAGTTTTGACAAGAAAAAGAGTACATGTCTATAATAAGAAAACACGAGGAAAAGTCGTTGAAGAAATGCGGGATCTTATGGAGGCAATTTCATGAAAATCGATTGGAAGTTATCGTAGGAAAGTCATTTGTCATTTGGAACCAGCCGCGCAATTTTAAAAAAGACCTTGAGATGTTTCTAACAAGACACTGGTTTACCACAAAATTTTACTGCCTGATATGCCTGTTAGGATATTTGAAATATGCAAAGACGTGTGCGGTTATGTTTAGAAATTGTAGTTATACCTGTCCATATGGCATTGTTTTTCGAATTTTTTAAACGGTTATTATTCGTTGAAATTATTCTGATTTTTGGTTGACACTTTTATAACAAGTTCAATCAAAGGCATGCAGATAAAAATTCGTGGGCTATGTACTCAGACACGGTCCTTTTTTGACCGCCCTGTCTGCTTCTCTGTGAAATACAGAATTTTTTTTCAAACGTTAGAAAAGCACGGCTTTAGTGACCCAATACACAAAGTTAAAGATTCACTTTTTTACCGCCGACAGCAAAAGTAATTTAGCGGCAGCAAAAGTAGTATTTATCAAATCAATTAGTCTTTCATGTATTAGAATGCAGTAGTACCGCGTGAGCGTACTTCACGGGAAAAAATAAGAACGTCTACTTTGAAAATTTCACAGCCTCCGTCGGTTTTGCTTTGTGAGCGCCGCCAACCCCTAAAGGTCACTGAGAACAATGGTGGCGGTAATATAAAAAGAAAGACGCAGTCTAGTTGTAACTTACTCTATACAGGGTGATTTTTTTTGACCGTCTATTAGAAGTATCTGGAGAACTAAACGAGGTATTGATTTGAAATTTTGGCTGTGGCCGAAACCGGGTCGGATCTATTTAATGAAAATATTTTCAAAATGGTGGCATTTCCGGGAATACCGGAAGTTCACACCAACTTTGTTATCTTAAATGGAATGCTACCATTTTCTATTTTTTTTAGATTCCACGGAAAATTTTAATGTCAATTCAATAAAGGTTCGCTATGTCTAAAATTAATATTTTCGGAGCTATAAATTTTTTTCTCAATATTTTGACAGTTGTGGTAGATTATGTAAAAATTAATATCTCGATAACGTCTAGCAGTAAGATGTTCGATTTTTGATGGTGGCAAGACGAGGTGTTGGAGTTACTAATCAGGAAAACAAATTTTCAAAATCTATTACATAAAATTTTCTAATCAACGACATATGTTGACCGCACAAAAGTAGCAAAAAGTCATTTTTCTTAAATAGAATGATACCATTTTCAATTGTTTTTTAGATTCCACGGAAAATTTTAATGTTAATTCGGTAAAGGTTCGCTATGTCTAAAATTAATATTTTCGGAGATATGAATTTTTTCCAATACCTATTTTGACATTTGTGGTAGATTATGTAAAAATTAATATCTCGATAACGTTTAGTAGTAAGATGTTTGATTTCCTATGGTGGCAAGACGAGGTGTTGGAATTACTAATCAGGCAAACAAATTTTCAAAATCTATTACATAAAATTTTCTAATCAACGACATATGTTGATCACACATAAGTAGCAAAGAGTCATTTTTCTTAAATTGAATGATACCTATTTAAAGAAACCAATTAAATAACGTGAAAAAATGCGCGTTTAACAATGTATGATGTTTCTCTACCCAAAATGAATAGTATTTTAGATACCTACTAGATGGGGCCATGGGGCGCCAGGTTATTGTTCTGCAGCAGTTACTAACGAATTGTACCAGATGTTTGAAGTTAGATGGATACGACGTTTGGGTCCATGGAGTTGGCCTGCCAGGTCTCCAGACATTACACCGTTGGATTTTTATCTTTGGGGCCGTATAAAGGATAAAGTGTATCAATATCCACTCAACAACAGGGATGAATGGGTGGAAAGAATTGCTACAGCATTTGCAGGCTTAGATCCACATGAAATTCGTAGCGCTACTACACACGCCGTAAATAAGCGAATTATTAAATGTGTAGAAGTTAATGGACTACATTTTGCACAGTTTCTTTAACATTGTTTTGCTATCACGTACCTACTTTATTTTTTATTTAGTTAAAATAAGTTCAGTGGTGGTAATTCAGGATATGTTCCATTAAATGTTCTGTATGTCCTTTTAATTATTTTATCGCATTTTCCATGAATGTTGAATAAATTCATAATATCCGAGTAAGAATAATTATCATTTGCCATATCCTATTCGTTAAACACCAACCGTACTAAATTACTAAAAAATACCAATTGCTTTTATTAGACATTATTTGTGAAATTTGTGAATATTTTGTTTTGTCTACAAGCCAAGGTCTACTTAGTAGAAGGCGGCGCTCTTCAATTTTGACTGATGAAATAAGAAAACAGCAAATATCTAAAATACTATGCATTTTAGGTTGAGAAACACCATACATTGTTAAATGCGCATTTTTCACTTTTTTTAATTGGTTTCTTTAAATAGGTATCATTCTATTTAAGGAAAATGACTTTTTGCTACTTATGTGTGATCAACATATGTCGTTGATTAGAAAACTTTATGTAATAGATTTTGAAAATTTGTTTGCCTGATTAGTAATTCCAACACCTCGTCTTGCCACCATAGAAAATCGAACATCTTACTGCTAGACGTTATCGAGATATTAATTTTTACATAATCTACCACAACTGTCAAAATAGGTATTGGAAAAAAATTCATATCTCCGAAAATATTAATTTTAGACATAGCGAACCTTTACCGAATTAACATTAAAATTTTCCGTGGAATCTAAAAAACAATTGAAAATGGTATCATTCTATTTAAGAAAAATGACTTTTTGCTACTTTTGTGCGATCAACATATGTCGTTGATTAGAAAATTTTATGTAATAGATTTTGAAAATTTGTTTGCCTGATTAGTAACTCCAACACCTCGTCTTGCCACCATAAAAAATCGAACATCTTACTGTTAGACGTTATCGAGATATTAATTTTTACATAATCTACCACAAACTGTCAGAATATTGAGAAAAAAATTTATATCTCCGAAAATATTAATTTTAGACATAGCGAACCTTTATTGAATTGACATTAAAATTTTCCGTGAAATCTAAAAAAAAATAGAAAATGGTAGCACTCCATTTAAGATAACAAAGTTGGTGTCAACTTCCGGTATTTCCGGAAGTGCCACCATTTTGAAAATATTTTCATTAAATAGATCCGATCCGGTTTCGGCCACAGCCAAAATTTCAAATCAATATCTCTTTTAGTTCTCCAGATACTTCTAATAGACGGTCAAAAAAAATCACCCTGTATATTAATGAAAAGCTATGATAATTAAGTTTATTAACGAAATTAGAAAATTATTTAAATCCAGACTCAAAAACGGCAAATATAGCAATACGGTACCAACTTTCCGCCAAATAAAAATAAATAAATCAAATAGTCCCGGACGACGAGCGCAATTCACTACACGATTGAAGCTTCAAACGCGCAAGCGCACCGACGGTTCATCACACGCACACTACTTACTCAAAAGACGCTACTGCGAATGTCTAGGGGCAGCGCGAATATCGATTGTTAAAAAATATTCGAAGAAATAAACAGAATTACGTTAAAAAGTTGAATTACAAGAAAACTTAGTGTAATTCAGCAATGTACTAGCCTAAAGGGAAATTTACCAAGCGGTATGTAATGATCAAGAGAAATAAACTAATACTATATAATAACTATCTAGTAGACAATCTTGTCAAATTGATTACATTAATATGGCCACGTTAAACCGTGGCCAGGCAGAACACGAAAGAAGTTCTGGTCGAATAGGCGATAAATAAAAATATATCTTACCTTAGCAACTAAGTTGTATGCGGGATGCGTGCTGCGGTTGACAGCTGTTCCAAGGAACGGGTCGAGAAATGGAAAAGGTTACGCGCACGCCACTGCAGAAAACGAACCAGCAAGCAAGCAATCATCTGAAATTAGCTAAATAATCTAAAAATTCTGACAACTAGCTATGAAATGTAAATAGAAATACTAAACAGAATTACCAGTGCAATTTATCAAAGTGTGGGAAGCAACTGTACAAAGTAGGGTACAAAAAAAATGCAAAGTGGTACAAGAAATTGTGACAGCCTGTTGGAGACATCCTATATCCGAAAGATAGGTCAGAAAATCTAAAATAGGCGCACCAAAATTGCAATAGACCCTTTCAGTAAAAATGTAAGAGCAATGAATAAAAAAGAGAGAATGGTGGATGCGGGCGCAGCGGGTTGCATTTGGTTGCACGGTTACGACGTTTCCGGGTCTTTTTGTGTTTGTATAAACAATAAATTGCGACCTGATAGATAAGAAACATAACCTCTTAATCGCGTGCTTTTTTTTGTAATTCATGATTTTTTAATCTCTTTTTAATTTGCTGTTTGTCGATAGTGCATAGTGCAGCCTGCCATATTAGAACTGCTAACAGTTAGGTACGCACCGATAATAGTGTTAAATTATTTTGCTGGAAAGTCTTAAAAACTGGAACGTCCATTCTTGTGGATCTAAAGCACTTTTGCAGAGAATTTGTCTGTGCGTATTAGCCTTAAAAAATCAAAGAATGTAGGTATTTTATATCACATCCAAACTTCAAAGTAGTTGACATTTGCCAAAAAATTTCCTAAAAAGGACACATCATCGCGGAAATCTCTTCGTGAAAGTAAGTTTTTCGACGAAGCGGCTCGGTATTGGCAGTATACAATATTTCACGGGCATTCAAAAATGTAAACTATATTTTAATAATATAAAGCCATAATAAAAGTTAAGCTCATTTAGAATTATCAACCTATATTTTTATAATAATAATCTGAAACTAGGAACACGTTGTTTAAAGTTAATAGGTAAATTTATAAGAAGAATATACCGCTAATTATGTAGGTGATATGTGAGTATTTCAGATACCCACACTAATTTGTGGCATGAAAGGGTGCGCGGCATTATAGTAACTTTATAAGTTTGCGAAGTCTGAATTTTGTGGTCGTTAAAATTGCATTAGAAGACGGGATTTATTTCAGTGATACGCTCACTACAACAGTGATACGCACGGTAAATGGAACCCCAGAGATACTCCTCTTCCGATTTATGGATACACAGTCCATTACCGCTTCTAACAATAATTCCTGTATCCAGCTCATTTCCTGTCAATAAAGGCAAAAAAGTTTAATTTGAAATAATAAAAACGTAATGCGTTAAATGTAAAACTGTAGTAAATATAACTGAATGTTTAGTACACATTTTACGTTTAGGGGTTGAAGGGATTATAAAGAATGATGCACGGCTTCAAACAAATTTTATGTATGAATGTCAATAAGCGTTTCAGTTTCACGTCAATTCAAACTTTAGTATGGAGTGGTGTCATGTTTCGATGTACGTTCGTAACATAATTTTTCAATTAGCTGCCCAAGCTGTCAATATTTCTAGCACGTGTTCCGGTGCTCTAATATTTTATTTGTTTAAAAACGTGACGCAAATTGTGTGATTATATAACTTGATATCGTTTATTCGCAATTGAATTATGTTTGTAACTGATTTGTTTTACTTTTATCTCCAGAGAGGTACCTACCAAGTGAGACATGAAAAACGGAGATAGTCAGAGTGATATTGTTAACGGACTTTGTTGCATTTTTTGACACAGATTTATAAAATATATTCACCTATACAGGATGTTAAAATTCGCAAAATTCTCAAGTGATTTTGTTACTTCATATAGGTTCCATTTATGGATTTCCCCACTCTTCGACTTTTTCCACTTCTCAGTTAATTTTATTTGTTAACTACTAATAATTTGCCTACTAATAATTTTTGAATTAATTTCAGTTTTTAACTACGACTGCGGTAGCCTAATTTTAACATTTAATATCTTTGCATCCTCGTTCTGTAGTCCGACGTGGTCATATAAACCTGCATTAATAAATTATTCATCATTTTTACCGATTTCTTGGCAATTTTATGGAAACTGTTCATAAATTCATTATTTCAAATGACACCACAATTTTGTAATATATTTTGTGGGTCTTCATCGATATTGAAGCAAATTTTCTAAATAACGTGACTAGAGATGTAAAATTTCAAATATATTTTCTGGAAATATTTCTGGAAATATTTCTGAAATATTTCGGAAATATTGGAAATATTATTTCTGTAGAAAGACTATGTAGTTTTTCAATGAAAATAATTGAAAGGCAAATAAAATTTATTCAAAAATAGAAATAAAAATAAACAAGATCAACTAAACAATATTCTGGAGTTGTCTGGGATAAGCGATAACAAAAAAGTATAAAGGTGCATATAAATTAATTATTATTAGCAAATAAATTCAATGGTATCTCATCATCAGAATCGGAGTTGTTATGTGCTGGTCCTCATTCAGCTTCTTCCTCCTCGGATTCCACCACATCTGCATCTAATTGAATGTCTGAAGATTGATTCATCACCCAGAGGTGGACTCAAAATTCTTTATAGAACGATCCCCTGATTCATTTTTTTCAACAAAGTGCTCTTGTGATATATAAAAAGTAATTTGGCGGCTCTGTCGTTGGCCAGCTTATTTCTTGTTTTGCTGTGAATCTAACTATAAGAACTGAAAGAGCGCTCTGTAGCCGAAGAAGATGCTGGTAAAGATAAAATTCGAATGGCTATTTTGCTAAGTACAGTAGCAGAAGTTCAGCGAAAACCGCTTGTGTAATTTTCAATGAGGCAGAACTAATTATAGGCTTTTTTGCCACAGAACAACTAGTACTAACAAATATAAAAAATTACAAATATTTCCAATTTTTCCACTATGCCCTGGGAAATTCCCAATATTTCCGAAATACATATTTCCATTTACATCTCTACTCGTGACAGTATTGAAAGTTTCTACGCAAATGCCACTCGCAAAGCTGCAAGGCAACATCTAGCGGTTGAAAAATTTTTACAGTCAAAATCTAAACTTATACGATAATGTGAATATATGTACTGCTAAATCAATATTAAGAATACAAATTACCCATCACAAAGTAGTTAAAACAAAGCGCGCGATCAAATTTATAGTCCATCTTATCATTGAATTATGCAACGTTACCCCAAAAATATATCTCTACCCTTTTATTAGCTTCATTAATTCCCAAGGGAGCATCTATATATACTTTTATGAATATGCAAGTAAAATAATTAATTCGGTTTTGCCAGATAACGTACATGACCATTTGCACATGCGACAATTCCCGGGGGAATATTTGAACAAGTCTTTAGGGTCCTAAGAATAAAAGTCTCTTGAGGACTATGATTCTTTAAGGCGGTCTCTAAAGTATTACTAGATATATCAGGTTTATTCATATACGCAGAGAACTTTCATATTTCTGAACTTACCTATATGCAGTTTCTTATACTTATACGCAGGCAGACAAGAGGTCATGTTACAGCAGCCGAATTTATAAAGAAATTAGTAGATAAGCTATGAGAGAACGGGACCACGATTAACATTGGTTGTGCCATAAGAGCCTGAATCACTGCTTTTTTGCCCCCCCCAATCGGTTCTTATAGCACAACCCATGTTAGACGTAAAGCTGTATGCCTTACTTTATCGGAGCGTGTATAATCGGACGGGCTTTTCGTCCACCAAGCAGCGTAGTACATGGGCCTTTATGGCCGCGATTACTATTGGTTGTGCCATAAGAGCCGTAATTGAGCGTCAGCTGTCAGCTGATGCCCCCGTTGGCCCTAATGTTCGTGCCAAATAGGCATTAACTGACGTAAGTGTGGGATTTTCGACCACCAAGCAGCGTGGGCCTTTATGGCCGCGATTACTATTGGTTGTGCCGTAAGAGCTGTAATCACCGGCCGATCCTGACGTTAGCGTTAACGCTGGCGCTGGCGCTGGCGCTAACGTTCGTGTCAAATGGGCATTAGTTGGTGGGCCGCGATTACTATTGGTTGTGCCATAAGAGCTGCTCTTATAGCACAACCGACGTTAATCACGGACCTCTACTTGCGCGCAATCCTGACGTTAGCGTTCGCGCCGGCGCACGACAATACAGTGTACTGGAATTCAATTAAGTTCTTCCATTGTGCGCGAATATATTTCTCTTTTCTCTGTTCATGTAAGGACGCGGCCAAGTACGGAGATACTAATAGATACTTCTATAAATAAAGTGTGTCCTTGTTGGAAGTCGGTACGTAAAACATGTGGCTAGCTTATAGACAACAAAACTGGCCCCAATCTGTGGACCTGAGTGACGGGCCGCAAATGATGCATCGCAAACTGTTTGGAAAAAGGGGACCATGTTTAAGTCTCGCGCTGTGTGCTGATTCGACGCCTGCGCCGCATACATTCACAACCGGTAAGCTTTCTGGTTGTTTCACGAACCGCATGTCGCCCTTCACTGAAACGATATAAATAGGGGGCTCGGCCTTTTATACTCGATCAGTATGGCACCGACGTCGAAAACAATCAAACGTCAACGGCAGTCGTCGCATCACCTTGGGAAGAGGTGCAGCAAGGGAAGTGGTCTGCTAAACAAACTGATTAACAAGTTGCCGGTTGAACTCCATTTGCCCGGCTACAACTACTGCGGTCCCGGAACTAAGCTTCAGGAACGACTAGCTCGCGGCGATCGAGGCATAAACCCTACGGACGAGGCCTGCAGAATTCACGATATCGACTATTCCCAAACACAGGAGTTGGCGAAACGTCACGAGGCCGATCAAAGGCTAGTCGACAGGGTGTGGCCCAGAGTTTTGGCGAGGGACACAAAGTTGGGTGAACGTGCAGCTGCTTGGGCAATAACTAACGCCATGAAAGCGAAGATTAAAATGGGCATGGGAACTGGGCAGCGGAAGAAGGCGAAACGAAGCACGAAGAGAGAACGCATCACGCTCGGCAGAGTGACGCGAGAGGCGCGAGCTGCAGTGAAAAACACAAAGGACACGGTTATGGCGGTGAACAGAGCACTGGCTGCGGCTAAGCAAGCGACAACTCGAAAACAGTCGAAACCGTTGCCGCGAGTAATTCCCATCCCGAAAACTGGCGGAATATTGCCGCTGATACCGATCTTCGCCGGACTGTCGGCCCTGGGCGCATTAACGGGGGGAGCTGCGGGAGTAGCGAAGGCCGTCAACGATGCCGCACAAGCTCGAAAAGAACTGGCGGAGAATCAACGTCACAATCAGACGATGGAGGCCATCGCCATGGGAAAACCAGGAAGCGGACTCTACCTGAAACCATATCGCAAAGGTCTGGGCCTGTACCTGACGCCGGCAAAAAACCGCTACTGAGGCTACCGAGGCGACCCCTCACCGACATCGATCTGAACAAGTACGCATCACGTGATCTAAAAATTCCCTATTTTCGGGGTGTGTTTATGCGCAACGACTTGCCCGCGGGGAAACCCAAACGCAACGAGTCCGCAATTGTTAACTTGGATGATGCAACAGGCCCCGGAACACACTGGGTTGCGTACATAAAAAGGGGACCGCGGGCCCTCTACTTTGACAGTTTCGGGAACTTGAAACCGCCTCTGGAGCTGATTAGATACCTCGGTAGCCGAACGTCTATACAATATAATCACGACTGCGAACAGAGCTTCAACTCGCCAATCTGTGGACACCTCTGTCTGAAATTTCTGTACAACAACAGTAACTAAATAGTAAATAAATAGTGCAGTTTTATTTGGATGATATTCATTTGTGGAGGAAAGGCGGTGAGAGAAACATCATCATGTCTCTGACTGTGTCCCTGTCCGGCAACAGTTCTCTTTTGACCAGCAACTTTTTCCCGCCCATTGAACTCGGTGATGAAGAAAATAACTATGTTCTGGGATTAGTGCTATTTCAGACTTTTAACTCTGTGCCGAACGTGGACGAATCAAACAACCGGTTCTATTATGGGAACGATGCTTCGGAAGTGCTGCTCATACCCACCGGTTCGTACGAGATCGAAGACCTAAACGAGTTCCTGCAAAGGATAAGCTATGGAGGTACGGTGACACATTTAACATTGATTCTCCCATAAGAGCTAAAAAACTACTTTTGTTGTAGATCCCAACCAAGTTTTGCCAATGACTTGTAGATCCCAACTAGGTTTTGCCAATTCACTTTACTTGCGAATCCCAACTAGGTTTTGCCAATGACTTGCAGATCCCAACTGTGTTTCGCCAGTTACTTGTGGTTCCCATCTAGGTTTTGCCAAACTACTTTGTTTGTGGTTCCCAACTAGGTTTTGCCAATGCCTGCTATTATTCCCTTGTTTTCATTAGTAATCGCGGATTAGTTCGAATCCTAGCGGACCCTTTTGCTACCCGGAGCCAGTATTACCGCTGGTAGGTCACACTGCCTCATGCCGGTAAGGCAGATTCCTGCAACGTCGTGGTAGAATGGCCCCAGACCTTAAGCCTTCGCCCCGCTGGAGGGCGACCCTAAGTGGGTTTCCGTATATAAATTCAGCGCAGCCGCTCACAGTCTCAATGTGTTATCTTATCTGTGTGCGCGTGTTGACTACAGGAAAGCGGCCAATTCCTGGAACTGTCAGGTCTGTACCAACGCCACAGAGAGTCGGCGTCCGCGTCGGCCCTTACGTCAAAGCTCTAGCTCCCTCCCCGGGAAATTCGGAAGAGGTAAATGAAACACTCGCAATTATGCATTTTAATTAAAGCCTAATATATAATAACAGACAACTAACTTATATTAAGAAGTGCATACAAAGTTATTCAAAATAATGTCCTTAATTACATATCATATATAATAAACACACATATTCGTATATAGAGAAATACATACAAAGGTATTCAAAATAATGTCCTTAATTACATATTATATACAATAAAACACACATTATTATCTGTCCTAGATGCTAACTTTCGGAACGTTCCTGGTATAGTTGACTAGGGAAAAACTGGTTATACATCTCAGTTGGCTGGTGATACGCAGAAAAATATATATTTGTAATCGTTGTTTACAAGATTCCTAACAAATCTATATACATACAGCTACTGATCCATTATTGCATAATGGCCCCAAGGCAGTGTGTCAAAGCTGTTTTTCACTAAATACCTTTTATCATCGTGTGGGCTCAGTCCAATTTTAGTTTGCGAAATTGTGGCTACGTTGTGCCTTTCAGATCGGATTAAATTTTGATTAAAATATTTTTCGCTTGAAGAATTGAGACACTCTAAGTAGTCGTCAAAGGTTATTTCATTTTTAATAACGCAGCGCTTTAAACCTTTGGATTTCTTTACTGCATCTGCACCCTCTACCCGTATGGCATACATTTTAGATCGAAGACCAACAAATTCAGTCATTATCCTACCATTGTTTTCGTCTTTCATGAGGCCCAACACTTTTTTATTTACACGCGGTATATGATAAATATTATTTTCAGGATAGTCACTGGTATCAAAAAATTCATGGCAGTCTTGTCGAATGACCTCGTACAAATCATCGGTTGTAATTTCATAAATGAGCGAATCCGTGTCTGTGTACAAAAGTGTGCAATTATTGTTCAATTTCGCCTTCATGTAGTCGTAGTGGAATTCGTAAATTTTCGTTTTACTAATATCCAAAATGCACATGCCTAAATAAATCGGTTTATTAAAGTATATTTCGGATTTATTTAACTCAATCGCGGCCAAATTTTCCGAGAAAATTACGGAGGACTTAAATTCTGGTTTGGCAATCAATGCGCCCGCCCCGTACCGGCCCTCCCATTTGGAAACTAATTTAACAATACTATGCTTGCGTATGTTTTCCATAGTCTTGCCAAACACGGCGTTATTCATTAGTTTGAACAAATTTTTTTCAAAATCATTTTTTGAGTTCTTTCTCAGGGCGGTATTTAAGTCGATGTAGGATTTCAGCCAAGGCGATTGATTGAATTGTAGGGCGCGATGAATTTTCGTTACTCTTAGCCCATGTTTCAGAGCTTGCTGCAAATTTCGATAGTGAATTACGTAACGTTGTTTATTATACAGGGTGGCCAAAAGTTTTAGCTGTTTAGAATTTGGTGGATTTAGATGTTCGGGACAAAAGGGAATTTCTGAATCTATATCGTGCAGATGTTCTGGGTATTCTATGTCTACTTCAAAAATGTACCCTACGTCAGCGTTTTCGGCTATGCTATGTACAGTCTCTAAATCGAAATCGTAGATCCATTCGAAACATCCGTAGGGAAGGTGTTGGCTCATGGCCCAGCCATACTGGTTATTTATGTCGTTGTACATTAAAAATTTTGACGGTTGTGCAGGGTCGAAATTGGGCATGTACTGGTTATTTGCTTTAGAGAAACGTTTCGAACATTGAGACAAGCCGCCGCGTATACCGCGCTCCACAAACAATATCATGTCAATATCAGTCAGCAGTTCCAAGGTGATGTCAGTATGCTTAAGCATACAGTCCCAGGTGTAACCAGGCAGAGTATAATAATGGGCGGGGTCTAGACCATAAGTTCCTAAACAGCTAATTCTGAATTCCTCGAAAACATCGGCTAAGAGCAGAACGTCGGTTTTTAAATAAAGATCCGAATATTCCCCTAAATTTTTAATTTTGAATCTGTCCCAAACTTGCTGCGCATGCGCATATTCAACATCAGAAATTTTAGAGTTGTTTAATTTATTATCAAAGTTGGACTTTGGGGGTAATAGAGTTTCGTTAAATTTGGAAAAGTTGTCGAAATAGTCGTACGGGTAGACGCCTTTGCGCTGCAGCAATTTAAGCTGATCCTCGCTCAAACTCGTAAATTCGGATGTTAATATTGGATAATTAGTTAAATATGATGACAGCTGATCCAAGCCTGAAGCCAAGAACCTGTAGGAATCTATAAATCTAAATTTAACAACATTTTCTTCCAGATGTTTAGTAAAGGCGATGTACTTTTCTTTTGTTAGTGGCAACAAATCAACACGGCCCTGTAAATCTGTAGCTAAATTTTGAATAATAAAATGTGAATCGTAACCGGACAAATTGTGGAATATAACTGGTACCACGTGACTGTCTTGAAAATTAACGTTGCAAGTGTCATGCGCTGGACCCCTGTATGCGCCAGTCAGATGGCAATGGTCCCGTACTTTGTTCTCCCCCTGGTTAAAAGACTTTTCGCAAATGTGACAAACGAGTGCGTTACTGAACTGCATTTGTTGCTCGACGGTCAGCTGATCCATGGGAAGAGGGCAAAGAAACACAGTTTCCAAATCCTCGGCAAAACTTTCCAGCTCTTTCACAAACCATCTGATCGAATCCTCACCACGATAAGACCTAAAGAAAGAGAGTGAGTCATCGTAAGAACATTTTACATAATAAGCAATACTGCAGGGCACATGTTTTTGAAATTCGTTTTTCTTACTGCTCGGCTCTAAAATGCACTCCAAATCTGCATAAACGGTGAATGGGGCTTTGACTTTGTTTTTGTGATTTTGGAAAGATAAATATTTTTGTTTATCGGTTGGCAGTCGAATTTTGCATTCATTCATATTTTTACAGTCGTCATAGTGCCTGTCTAACTTATTTTGACAGTAGAAATAATGTAAACAACGGTCGCAAAAATATTTTTTACTGCCCGTGTGCTTGCTTAATTGTTTTGATAGAAGCCTGGACAGATTTTTTACCCATACAAAATGAAATTTTATATCACCGTTATCAAAATTATCTGATTCATCATCATCATCATCGAAATACTTATCTTGGATCATCAAAAGATTTACGTGCTTGTCCTGTTTGTCCTTAGTCAAGTATACGGGGAAAGTTCCAAAATCGTTCTTTTTCTTCTTCAGAATATAAACGTTCACGGAAATTCCGTTCTGCCGTTCGAAACGTGGTATTTGATTTAATGTCATGGGGAACTCCATTCCTGTTAAATTCAAAACGGTAGATGGTTCCGGATATGATGAAGTTCTTTTGGGGTTTTTCGAACCGTCCGTAGGATACAGGCAAGAAACAACGCTATAGGCAAAGCAAAAGTTTCCAAAGGCCTTCACGTTGACGCAAGCTTGTTTCCTTTTTATTTGCGGTGGCAGATCGATGTACGATGAACCAACTTGCGGGGTGAACCGGTTGACGTTAATTTGCAGATTAACGATGGCGGACAGAGTCCAGCCTGCAAGACACAAATATAAATTAAATTAAAAAATATAAAAATTAATAAAAATAAAAAAAGTTTCCGAAACACGAAGCAATATTTCGCAACATGCTAAAGTTGGAGATTGGAATAAAAAGGTAGGCCCGGATTAGACTACTGTTCGCAAATAGTTGGGGATGTAGAATGTCCTACTTGCAAATTAACGATAGAGTGACAAAATAAATGTACATACCAGAATCTCGTTCCTGAAACTCTTCCAAATCTGTCATGATTTTTTGTTTCACATTTTCCAGGAACCAGGCTTTCAAATCATCGTTGCGGTAAAGGGCAGCATTCTTCGTGTTGAAATATTTAAACTCGTATGTCTCTTTGTCCGCTTTTTGTATTTTAAATTCAGCACAAAATACGGCATGTATTTTCAATGCCACTTCGGAGCGTAGTAAAGTTCGTATTTTTCTCAGAAATACCTCGGCAGAATCTTGAAAAAAGTCCTGCACTTCTTTGTGGGTCAAATTTAGAATAACTGCACTTCTAATTCGGTTCTTGAATGCCGATTCCACATTTTCCCATCTCACTCTGCTGCTGGTATAATTCGCCCTATTTGGATGAGGATTTTTGTATGTCCCACCCCTCACTTGTAATCCTTTCAACATTAATCGATTCTGTCTCAGCAATCCAATGGCCGACGTTAGTTTATTTTTCTCAGCGGTGGTCGTTGAACGTTTTAATAAAACTGTCAAAGTTCTAATGTCTTTGGTACAATTTTTAATTAAACCAGCGATATTTTCCCGTACACAGCCGTCACTATTCGCCCTCAAAAGGGCCGACTTGTTCTTTTGCACAAGCGAATCAACGAAAGACGACATGTTGTCTTAACAGCGGCGCGAACTGAACTGAAATCGGAGCAAAGATGAGAAATCCTTTTATAATAAATTCTGTTCTTGTCCTGGTATTGCATCAGCAAAGCCAGTCCGGGTTGACCTCTGAATTGCTATTCTTGGAAGTATGTAATCATAAATAATTGTCAATTTTTATTGCCCATAAATAATGCCTAATTTGATATATTTATGTCCTCATCTTGCATCAACAAGGCCACTAATAATCTAGAGTGGCATTTGAATTATTATTATTCTTTGGTACAGATAATGCCGACTTCATAAATCGTCAATTTTTATTGCCGGGTGTGTGACAATCTAATTAATCATTTTTGTTTTATGGATTTCAATAATTAGGACATCAGATTTTGTCAAAATTAATGGGACTTTGTTATTTTAACGAAAAATATAAACATATTCAGTTTTGGAGGCCAGATAATAAATTAAATAATTTAGGTCAAACGCGTAGTTTGCTTTTATCATATACCGATAATTAGATTAGTATTTATAATATATTTAAAATCGAAAAAAGTTGAACATCCTACATCGCTAATTATTTGAGAGCAGTAGTCTAATCTAGGCCTACCGATACGTAAAACTATGTCATGTGGGGTGTCAAATTAAAGGACTCGACGAGGGGCATCGGAATATAGGGGTGATTTCTGGGGGGTGGTTTTTAGGGGTAATTAAATAATTTATGAGGTCAGACACGTGGGTACGCAGTTTGCTTTCAGCATATGCCGATAATTAGATATATTCATATATTTCAAATCGAAAAAAGTAGAACATCCTACGTCGCTAATTATTTGAGAGCAGTAGTCTAATAATCTAGGCTTACCCCTACATGAAAGTATGTCATGTGGGGTATCAAATTAAAGGACTCGACGAGGGGAATTGGAATTTGGGGGTGGTTTTTAGGGGTGGTTTTTACTGGTAGTTTTTAGGGGTGGTTTTTGGGGGTGGTTTTTAGGGGTGTTTTTAGGGGGTGGTTTTTAGGGGTGGTTTTAGGGGTAGTTTTTAGGGGTGGTTTCAGGGGTGGTTTTTGGGGGTGGTTTTTAGGGGTGTTTTTAGGGGGTGGTTTTTAGGGGTGGTTTTAGGGGTAGTTTTTAGGGGTGGTTTCAGGGGTGGTTTTTAGGGGTGGTTTTGGGGGTAGTTTTTAGGGGTGGTTTCAGGGGTGGTTTTATGGGGGATTGTTTTTAGGGGTTGTTTTTGAGGGTGGCTTCAGGGGTGGCTTCAGGGGTGGTTTTTTGGGGGGTTGTTTTTAGGGGTTGTTTTTAGGGGTGGTTTTTGAGGGGGCTTCAGGGTGGTTTTTAGGGGTGATTTTTGGTAGTTTTGGGGGTTGTTTTTGGAGGTGGTTTTTAGGAGTGGTTTTAGGGGTGGTTATTTAGTAGTTATTTAGCCGCAAATTGACCGCCCTCCCGTAAGCCCTGTTTCGGACAAACGTAGGTCATCATCACACCACACCGCCACCCTTATGGTCGAGTGACGCCATAGGTGGAGACATCACTTCCGGCCAAACCGGAACTTCCTGTAACAACTAAATTCGTGTTAGAAGGTGGTACAAAGGTCGTGCTCCCTGGCAAGTTCAGACAAGGTTCCGCAGAATTCATTGGGATCATCCTGCGTGACAAGCGGTGTCATGGAATCGAAGAATCCCTTGTCAATAAGATGACAGTTCTCCAGAGCGCACGCGCGATCCTCTTGCTCAGAGGGCGCTTGCCCTGAGTACTGGAATCTGCACTTACCGAGTGGTCTTCTGTATCACGCTGTATGTGTATACAGTGTGAGAACGAACACCCTGTATATACTAACAGGTGTAACACAAGGGCCTTGTATATACGAGCAGATATAGCACAAGTGCCGTTTATGTACTATGCTCTGTGCCTGTCCGGAATCGCATTACATGATTGACACAACTTTTGTTCCCAAGCGCGTGACCAATCAGAAGACAGGGACAAGATGGTCGCCATTGCAACGTGTAGTCAGCGCCCGACGCCAACGTCCACGAGGGCGATCAGTGCAGCGATAAGTTTAGACAAGTCTTAAAGCCCCCGTGGACGTTGGCGTCGGGCGCTGACTACACGTTGCAATGGCGACCATCTTGTCCCTGTCTTCTGATTGGTCACGCGCTTGGGAACAAAAGTTGTGTCAATCATGTAATGCGATTCCGGACAGGCACAGAGCATAGTACATAAACGGCACTTGTGCTATATCTGCTCGTATATACAAGGCCCTTGTGTTACACCTGTTAGTATATACAGGGTGTTCGTTCTCACACTGTATACACATACAGCGTGATACAGAAGACCACTCGGTAAGTGCAGATTCCAGTACTCAGGGCAAGCGCCCTCTGAGCAAGAGGATCGCGCGTGCGCTCTGGAGAACTGTCATCTTATTGACAAGGGATTCTTCGATTCCATGACACCGCTTGTCACGCAGGATGATCCCAATGAATTCTGCGGAACCTTGTCTGAACTTGCCAGGGAGCACGACCTTTGTACCACCTTCTAACACGAATTTAGTTGTTACAGGAAGTTCCGGTTTGGCCGGAAGTGATGTCTCCACCTATGGCGTCACTCGACCATAAGGGTGGCGGTGTGGTGTGATGATGACCTACGTTTGTCCGAAACAGGGCTTACGGGAGGGCGGTCAATTTGCGGCTAAATAACTACTAAATAACCACCCCTAAAACCACTCCTAAAAACCACCTCCAAAAACAACCCCCAAAACTACCAAAAATCACCCCTAAAAACCACCCTGAAGCCCCCTCAAAAACCACCCCTAAAAACAACCCCTAAAAACAACCCCCCAAAAAACCACCCCTGAAACCACCCCTGAAGCCACCCTCAAAAACAACCCCTAAAAACAATCCCCCATAAAACCACCCCTGAAACCACCCCTAAAAACTACCCCCAAAACCACCCCTAAAAACCACCCCAAAAACCACCCCTGAAACCACCCCTAAAAACTACCCCTAAAACCACCCCTAAAAACCACCCCCTAAAAACACCCCTAAAAACCACCCCCAAAAACCACCCCTGAAACCACCCCTAAAAACTACCCCTAAAACCACCCCTAAAAACCACCCCCTAAAAACACCCCTAAAAACCACCCCCAAAAACCACCCCTAAAAACTACCAGTAAAAACCACCCCTAAAAACCACCCCCAAATTCCAATTCCCCTCGTCGAGTCCTTTAATTTGATACCCCACATGACATACTTTCATGTAGGGGTAAGCCTAGATTATTAGACTACTGCTCTCAAATAATTAGCGACGTAGGATGTTCTACTTTTTTCGATTTGAAATATATGAATATATCTAATTATCGGCATATGCTGAAAGCAAACTGCGTACCCACGTGTCTGACCTCATAAATTATTTAATTACCCCTAAAAACCACCCCCCAGAAATCACCCCTATATTCCGATGCCCCTCGTCGAGTCCTTTAATTTGACACCCCACATGACATAGTTTTACGTATCGGTAGGCCTAGATTAGACTACTGCTCTCAAATAATTAGCGATGTAGGATGTTCAACTTTTTTCGATTTTAAATATATTATAAATACTAATCTAATTATCGGTATATGATAAAAGCAAACTACGCGTTTGACCTAAATTATTTAATTTATTATCTGGCCTCCAAAACTGAATATGTTTATATTTTTCGTTAAAATAACAAAGTCCCATTAATTTTGACAAAATCTGATGTCCTAATTATTGAAATCCATAAAACAAAAATGATTAATTAGATTGTCACACACCCGGCAATAAAAATTGACGATTTATGAAGTCGGCATTATCTGTACCAAAGAATAATAATAATTCAAATGCCACTCTAGATTATTAGTGGCCTTGTTGATGCAAGATGAGGACATAAATATATCAAATTAGGCATTATTTATGGGCAATAAAAATTGACAATTATTTATGATTACATACTTCCAAGAATAGCAATTCAGAGGTCAACCCGGACTGGCTTTGCTGATGCAATACCAGGACAAGAACAGAATTTATTATAAAAGGATTTCTCATCTTTGCTCCGATTTCAGTTCAGTTCGCGCCGCTGTTAAGACAACATGTCGTCTTTCGTTGATTCGCTTGTGCAAAAGAACAAGTCGGCCCTTTTGAGGGCGAATAGTGACGGCTGTGTACGGGAAAATATCGCTGGTTTAATTAAAAATTGTACCAAAGACATTAGAACTTTGACAGTTTTATTAAAACGTTCAACGACCACCGCTGAGAAAAATAAACTAACGTCGGCCATTGGATTGCTGAGACAGAATCGATTAATGTTGAAAGGATTACAAGTGAGGGGTGGGACATACAAAAATCCTCATCCAAATAGGGCGAATTATACCAGCAGCAGAGTGAGATGGGAAAATGTGGAATCGGCATTCAAGAACCGAATTAGAAGTGCAGTTATTCTAAATTTGACCCACAAAGAAGTGCAGGACTTTTTTCAAGATTCTGCCGAGGTATTTCTGAGAAAAATACGAACTTTACTACGCTCCGAAGTGGCATTGAAAATACATGCCGTATTTTGTGCTGAATTTAAAATACAAAAAGCGGACAAAGAGACATACGAGTTTAAATATTTCAACACGAAGAATGCTGCCCTTTACCGCAACGATGATTTGAAAGCCTGGTTCCTGGAAAATGTGAAACAAAAAATCATGACAGATTTGGAAGAGTTTCAGGAACGAGATTCTGGTATGTACATTTATTTTGTCACTCTATCGTTAATTTGCAAGTAGGACATTCTACATCCCCAACTATTTGCGAACAGTAGTCTAATCCGGGCCTACCTTTTTATTCCAATCTCCAACTTTAGCATGTTGCGAAATATTGCTTCGTGTTTCGGAAACTTTTTTTATTTTTATTAATTTTTATATTTTTTAATTTAATTTATATTTGTGTCTTGCAGGCTGGACTCTGTCCGCCATCGTTAATCTGCAAATTAACGTCAACCGGTTCACCCCGCAAGTTGGTTCATCGTACATCGATCTGCCACCGCAAATAAAAAGGAAACAAGCTTGCGTCAACGTGAAGGCCTTTGGAAACTTTTGCTTTGCCTATAGCGTTGTTTCTTGCCTGTATCCTACGGACGGTTCGAAAAACCCCAAAAGAACTTCATCATATCCGGAACCATCTACCGTTTTGAATTTAACAGGAATGGAGTTCCCCATGACATTAAATCAAATACCACGTTTCGAACGGCAGAACGGAATTTCCGTGAACGTTTATATTCTGAAGAAGAAAAAGAACGATTTTGGAACTTTCCCCGTATACTTGACTAAGGACAAACAGGACAAGCACGTAAATCTTTTGATGATCCAAGATAAGTATTTCGATGATGATGATGATGAATCAGATAATTTTGATAACGGTGATATAAAATTTCATTTTGTATGGGTAAAAAATCTGTCCAGGCTTCTATCAAAACAATTAAGCAAGCACACGGGCAGTAAAAAATATTTTTGCGACCGTTGTTTACATTATTTCTACTGTCAAAATAAGTTAGACAGGCACTATGACGACTGTAAAAATATGAATGAATGCAAAATTCGACTGCCAACCGATAAACAAAAATATTTATCTTTCCAAAATCACAAAAACAAAGTCAAAGCCCCATTCACCGTTTATGCAGATTTGGAGTGCATTTTAGAGCCGAGCAGTAAGAAAAACGAATTTCAAAAACATGTGCCCTGCAGTATTGCTTATTATGTAAAATGTTCTTACGATGACTCACTCTCTTTCTTTAGGTCTTATCGTGGTGAGGATTCGATCAGATGGTTTGTGAAAGAGCTGGAAAGTTTTGCCGAGGATTTGGAAACTGTGTTTCTTTGCCCTCTTCCCATGGATCAGCTGACCGTCGAGCAACAAATGCAGTTCAGTAACGCACTCGTTTGTCACATTTGCGAAAAGTCTTTTAACCAGGGGGAGAACAAAGTACGGGACCATTGCCATCTGACTGGCGCATACAGGGGTCCAGCGCATGACACTTGCAACGTTAATTTTCAAGACAGTCACGTGGTACCAGTTATATTCCACAATTTGTCCGGTTACGATTCACATTTTATTATTCAAAATTTAGCTACAGATTTACAGGGCCGTGTTGATTTGTTGCCACTAACAAAAGAAAAGTACATCGCCTTTACTAAACATCTGGAAGAAAATGTTGTTAAATTTAGATTTATAGATTCCTACAGGTTCTTGGCTTCAGGCTTGGATCAGCTGTCATCATATTTAACTAATTATCCAATATTAACATCCGAATTTACGAGTTTGAGCGAGGATCAGCTTAAATTGCTGCAGCGCAAAGGCGTCTACCCGTACGACTATTTCGACAACTTTTCCAAATTTAACGAAACTCTATTACCCCCAAAGTCCAACTTTGATAATAAATTAAACAACTCTAAAATTTCTGATGTTGAATATGCGCATGCGCAGCAAGTTTGGGACAGATTCAAAATTAAAAATTTAGGGGAATATTCGGATCTTTATTTAAAAACCGACGTTCTGCTCTTAGCCGATGTTTTCGAGGAATTCAGAATTAGCTGTTTAGGAACTTATGGTCTAGACCCCGCCCATTATTATACTCTGCCTGGTTACACCTGGGACTGTATGCTTAAGCATACTGACATCACCTTGGAACTGCTGACTGATATTGACATGATATTGTTTGTGGAGCGCGGTATACGCGGCGGCTTGTCTCAATGTTCGAAACGTTTCTCTAAAGCAAATAACCAGTACATGCCCAATTTCGACCCTGCACAACCGTCAAAATTTTTAATGTACAACGACATAAATAACCAGTATGGCTGGGCCATGAGCCAACACCTTCCCTACGGATGTTTCGAATGGATCTACGATTTCGATTTAGAGACTGTACATAGCATAGCCGAAAACGCTGACGTAGGGTACATTTTTGAAGTAGACATAGAATACCCAGAACATCTGCACGATATAGATTCAGAAATTCCCTTTTGTCCCGAACATCTAAATCCACCAAATTCTAAACAGCTAAAACTTTTGGCCACCCTGTATAATAAACAACGTTACGTAATTCACTATCGAAATTTGCAGCAAGCTCTGAAACATGGGCTAAGAGTAACGAAAATTCATCGCGCCCTACAATTCAATCAATCGCCTTGGCTGAAATCCTACATCGACTTAAATACCGCCCTGAGAAAGAACTCAAAAAATGATTTTGAAAAAAATTTGTTCAAACTAATGAATAACGCCGTGTTTGGCAAGACTATGGAAAACATACGCAAGCATAGTATTGTTAAATTAGTTTCCAAATGGGAGGGCCGGTACGGGGCGGGCGCATTGATTGCCAAACCAGAATTTAAGTCCTCCGTAATTTTCTCGGAAAATTTGGCCGCGATTGAGTTAAATAAATCCGAAATATACTTTAATAAACCGATTTATTTAGGCATGTGCATTTTGGATATTAGTAAAACGAAAATTTACGAATTCCACTACGACTACATGAAGGCGAAATTGAACAATAATTGCACACTTTTGTACACAGACACGGATTCGCTCATTTATGAAATTACAACCGATGATTTGTACGAGGTCATTCGACAAGACTGCCATGAATTTTTTGATACCAGTGACTATCCTGAAAATAATATTTATCATATACCGCGTGTAAATAAAAAAGTGTTGGGCCTCATGAAAGACGAAAACAATGGTAGGATAATGACTGAATTTGTTGGTCTTCGATCTAAAATGTATGCCATACGGGTAGAGGGTGCAGATGCAGTAAAGAAATCCAAAGGTTTAAAGCGCTGCGTTATTAAAAATGAAATAACCTTTGACGACTACTTAGAGTGTCTCAATTCTTCAAGCGAAAAATATTTTAATCAAAATTTAATCCGATCTGAAAGGCACAACGTAGCCACAATTTCGCAAACTAAAATTGGACTGAGCCCACACGATGATAAAAGGTATTTAGTGAAAAACAGCTTTGACACACTGCCTTGGGGCCATTATGCAATAATGGATCAGTAGCTGTATGTATATAGATTTGTTAGGAATCTTGTAAACAACGATTACAAATATATATTTTTCTGCGTATCACCAGCCAACTGAGATGTATAACCAGTTTTTCCCTAGTCAACTATACCAGGAACGTTCCGAAAGTTAGCATCTAGGACAGATAATAATGTGTGTTTTATTGTATATAATATGTAATTAAGGACATTATTTTGAATACCTTTGTATGTATTTCTCTATATACGAATATGTGTGTTTATTATATATGATATGTAATTAAGGACATTATTTTGAATAACTTTGTATGCACTTCTTAATATAAGTTAGTTGTCTGTTATTATATATTAGGCTTTAATTAAAATGCATAATTGCGAGTGTTTCATTTACCTCTTCCGAATTTCCCGGGGAGGGAGCTAGAGCTTTGACGTAAGGGCCGACGCGGACGCCGACTCTCTGTGGCGTTGGTACAGACCTGACAGTTCCAGGAATTGGCCGCTTTCCTGTAGTCAACACGCGCACACAGATAAGATAACACATTGAGACTGTGAGCGGCTGCGCTGAATTTATATACGGAAACCCACTTAGGGTCGCCCTCCAGCGGGGCGAAGGCTTAAGGTCTGGGGCCATTCTACCACGACGTTGCAGGAATCTGCCTTACCGGCATGAGGCAGTGTGACCTACCAGCGGTAATACTGGCTCCGGGTAGCAAAAGGGTCCGCTAGGATTCGAACTAATCCGCGATTACTAATGAAAACAAGGGAATAATAGCAGGCATTGGCAAAACCTAGTTGGGAACCACAAACAAAGTAGTTTGGCAAAACCTAGATGGGAACCACAAGTAACTGGCGAAACACAGTTGGGATCTGCAAGTCATTGGCAAAACCTAGTTGGGATTCGCAAGTAAAGTGAATTGGCAAAACCTAGTTGGGATCTACAAGTCATTGGCAAAACTTGGTTGGGATCTACAACAAAAGTAGTTTTTTAGCTCTTATGGGAGAATCAATGTTAAATGTGTCACCGTACCTCCATAGCTTATCTACTGAAATTGTAACAAATTTGTATTCTTTGCAATTCCTAAGAGGGTGCTAATTTCCTGTCTCCATATGTAGGCAACTTCCTTAGTAAAGAAGAGAGAATAAAAGTTAATTCCCGTCTGTCTTCACTATGGGTCATCTTCAAATATACTTTACTGGGACTTGTGTTACTATTGTTCTTACAACTAGGCACTAAGCACTTTTTCATACTCACTGTTTCAAAAGAGGTTAACTTCCTTAAGGAACGTGGAAGTAAAATAGCTTTCTAGTGAGTTCATAATGAACTGTGATTGACATTTTAAAAAATGTAATTGTGTGTTATGTCACGAATACCAAGGCAGTCATGAAATTTGTATTGATATGTTTGAATTCTGTGCAAAAATATCTAGGTACAAGAAGCCACTTCAATCTCCATGTGTTACAATGTCAAAGATAGATATAGGTACCTTACACTGAGAAAAAAGTGTTGTCCGTAATATCATAAAAGTTGCATGCAATACAACATGTTGTTGCTATATATGCGCCAGCTACAACGGATTGTATATTTTACAACAACAATTCTGTAATAACTTTATGACAAAGAATACGACACAAAATATATAAACATGTCCCCTTGTGAAGTTCGCGCATACAAGGCAGTTGTTGTAATAATTAATAGTTGAAATAGTATACGATATTGTGGCTGCTCCGAAATTGTTACGGGATGTGTTTTCTATCATACAGTTAAATTCAATCTATACTTACCGTTTTTACAGTTCTGTATAACATATTAGTTCCATTCTTAATATCTTTGTAGATCGGCTTCTTATACTTTACTCTTTCTTATTTCTTAACTCCGATATCAGTGTATCGACAAGTTAACAAAAAGTAAGAGATAATTGAAAATATTTATGTGCAATTATTCTGGAAGGTATGAAAAAAAATCATGATGAAAATATAACTGCTTTATTTGTTTTAAAAATACAACCTACGTAATCATTTACAAATAAATAAAAAAATAAAATACAAATTTGTATAGTGTACAAACATTAACGGCTATTAATAAAAATTATATTCTATCTTGGACTACCTCAATATTTTAAAACATTCTTAATAGTGAGGTGGTGGTTCATTTTAGTAGGCCCGTAATACAGGGCCTTTCAATTTAAACATACATTAGAGATTAGACATTTTATCTGAAAATTTGCTTACGTCTTAGAAGAAGAATTCTAGGTTGATGCCATGGATCCTCTATCCTCTATCCATGGTTGATGTTGATGCAGATCTCACAGCTAGGTATTTCTGTAAAGAAAATAAGATACTGTAAAATGATACCCCTTAAGAAAACCCCGTTTTAACCTTTTAATCAACCCTATCTAAATTTTCAAGGAGAATTCACAAATGTTATAAAAATATAGCAATCTATTTAAAATTACTAGGTAATATAAGAATTAATTTTCTGGAATTTAATAAAGAATTGCACACACTTGTAGATGTTTTGGCAGAATGTATAGTTTTTTCATAAGGATGTGGAATACAACAGCGTTTACCTTTATGATGAACACCCTGAATAGCAAAAAAAACATGCATTTATGGTGTTAGGCAATGTTAACTTTGTGCTAATTATTAATTGTTCGTAAAACACATTTAAGCTTCAGAAATGTCCTCTTTTACAATCTTCCATGCACAACCTACAGTAATCTACTTTAAGACTTCCAGAAATAATCATGATTTGTGTTAAGTTCAATGTAATAAAGAGAAAAGTAATAGTGCAATATGATAAACGTGAAAAATATTATGTAGGTAGGTACCTAACTGATGTTGCGGGTATACATCATCTAAAACACAGCAAATTTTACTTACCGATAAAGACGAAGACATGTACATAGGTACCAAATCTTGAAATCCACAAAGGTTTAACATGTCTTCCATTTTCAATAACAATAAACTGCAATTGATTTCAGTACTTAACACACACACTAACAGCTCTGCTGCACTTTTGATGAGACGAAAAGGTTGCAAGTTAAAACTAGAGAACAACCGTTTGGTAGTTATGATGTGTTGCGCAGGTGCGTGGCACCAGCTTCGACCAATCATAAACGAAAACTAGTTAAATTACAACGTCGTTGTTGTAATGCTTACAATTTGAGCAGTATATTATTTACAAAGTCATGAATGATATTACTTAATGTTTGTCGTATGTCTTGCCTGCAATTTGAAGGTATGTATATCGCAAGTAAATGTAATCCATACGAATGAGTCTTAATGATAATAACACTTTAAGGAAATTTGTTTTTCCATAGTATCTTATGCAAGAAACTTGGCGTATGCAAGAATATTCTATTTTAGATTTCTGATACACCCTCCGTTTTCGCAATGAGTAAATGTATTCGAAAATGAAAATGTATTGCTGGATACGGTATCTCAAATACAGTTTAAGTGTAATATGAAAAACATTCCATATTGTAAGCAGTGTATAAATATTGAATATGATAGAACATAAAAATGTTATACTATACAAAAAGTTCCCAGCAACTGCATTTTGTATAAATATTTTGTAAAATTTCTCTCAGTGTACATTTAAAATTTAGGCAATTTTCACGTTTCTTACAATATCTAAAGTTGTTGCAGCTAAAATTAGAAATTGTCAAAATACTCTTACAATAAATTCTACCCAATTTTACTCATTTAACCATTCTTGTATCTTGAATACTAAGAAAGTAACCGATATATTGAGATGGAAGTTACTTATGTACTATTTTACAATTAAAAAGCATACTTATACAGGATATCCCAAAAATTAATCAGAGTCCGAAGTGGTTATCTTTCGACAGTTTGTTAATAACAGGTGCATGGCGTGTATAGATGCAGGTGATGCGTCACATCCGTTTGACTGAATGGCCGATTTCATTTTCTGTAAGTAAATTTGTATTTACATTTACATTTTACTTTATTCCTAAACGGGGTTCCTGCTTCTTATTTATCCATAAATTCTGCATCGGACCCCCTCCAACCCTTGAGCGGTGATTTCATTCCAGAGCACTGCCAAGTTCTAAAGTCAGGAGCCGCCACTGTTAACCCTATACGCCAAAAACAGTGACACAGTAATTAAACTAGACTAGTGTTTTGCTGACAACGTCAGCATCCTTAGGAGTAGAAAATCCCGGTCATAAATTTACAGACAATCGTTTTACAATATATTGCTGATGGAAATTTCAGGAAAAAACTACAGTTCTAAACACAATTTTTAATTTTTGATAACTAATTATGTTTTCGGATGATTGTACAGAAATTTATAGATAATCGATTTTAAATAGTTTGGTGTTAACAAGTTGGTGACAGATCTACCATTCTGAGAAAATATATAATTATATGGTAACTAAAAACGGAATAAATTGGTGACCGACAAAATCACACCCTTTTTGTTTTGCCGGATAAATTTCTGTTTCGAACGAAATTTTGTTGCCTAGCAATTTGACGAAAAAAATGTCAACCAACAAAAGCACGACACCGCAGGTGAAGTGTTTTTGGATGACAATTTTTTAAGTCAAATTGCAGACAGGCAACAAAACTGAGTTTGCAAAACAGGAATTTATTCAGTTACATTAAAAATCTCGAGTCTAATTCGGCAAAATAATTGAATTAATATGAGAATACGCAGATGAGAGCCTTGATTTTTAAACATATTATTACAAGCAAAAATACGTCATCATGGCAGTAAAAGGTAAATAACATAATTGTCGCTGTAATACTTGAGGCTAACTTTTTCCGCTGTGATACTGATTATTAATGCACGCCAAAAGTATAAGCCAATCAAAATGAATCATTTTCTAAATTTCCGCCAACGAAATGATTATTTCAGAGGTAAAACCTAGGCAGGTTTTTCTCCGGGATAAAAATACCTGGGGCTCCATAGAAGGCATGCCTTGAAAATTTATGAATATACAGTGTGTTTGATTTTATGTGTCACAGCAGATATCTCGGCTGTTGAAAGAATTTCAAATAAATATTATATAATATGAAACTTGTGAGATACTTTGTTTTCAATAACTTATGAAAATCAGGAAAACAATTCAGCATCAAATAATTCAAATATAGCAAATACATTCAAAATTTTAAATGGAACATGCCCAGTGTTATTACGTATTCTAAAACTGTATGAAATTCCCTTTACAACGATATGTCACATGTCATAGTTACCTAATCAATTAAAGGCACGTCTACATGACGTTTTGATCAAAAGAGTAGGCTTTGACAAAAATTGCTATCGCGTGAACTGTCAAATTAATTGAGTAAATTCCTGCTTATTCTTAATTTTCATAACAACGGAGGTCACTTTGAACAAAAACTTTAAATTTTATTCACTTAAATTTTAAACTTAACTTGCCTACTAATTTATTGTTAGGTACTTTCTTGTTGTTGTCGCTATGTCGTGTATGTATTGAATAGTCTTATGTTGTCAAGCTAGTCTTAAGTAACTTTGTATCATGTAGAAACAGACATACGCAATTCATTAATTTCACCGCCCACACTTTCTAATGAAGCTCTAAGTCTCGTAAGCGTGCAGTTGGTATAGATACTTAATTATCTATTTATGTCATTAATTGATTAGATAAATATCGCATCTGATATATCGCTGAAAAGGGAATTTCATACAGATTTAGAACATGAGTAATATTACTGGGTGCGTTACATTTAAAATTTTGAATGTATTTGCTATATCATACACACTGTATATGTACTTCTTTTATTACGTGAATCTAATATTTTAAGAGGAAGCAGTCGTGGCAAATAAAAACTTTGTCTTTTTCAGGCTGGCTTAACAGAATAATTTCATTATATCCTTAAAAATAATGATTTTCACTAATATTTCGTTTCATTTTAATGTTGATATTGTTGTGGGTGACTTACAATTTTGCGAAAAATTATTCGGACGAACTACGACACTGAAGGGTTTTGTCTTTCACATTTCAATACTGATTTTTTACATTAAGCTTTAAAACTTTGTTGATATTAAGTAATGTTGTAGGGAATTCCCAACGCCATACCTAGCTCTTCATTAAAGCTTGTTGATTTAATAAATTATGCATTCCTAGTTTCTCAGACATGTTTGCAAACCAATCTGATGAACTTTCAATCAGTACCTACATTTCATTTTCAATGAATCCCTGTACCCCCGTTTCGCTACTGATTAACACTATTATTCCAAAACTGAAAAATTGGAAAAGCATTTAGTTGCAACTTATATCACAAACCAGTGAGAATTAAGTCCAACTCCTGGAAAAGAAACAGCCTGTATTTACTTTACCACAAAATTTTTAAATAACGTGTGAACAAACAGAGCTATGCCTGCGTTAAGTGGAAAACCGGCAAGAGAAACCTTTAAGAGGGGGAGCGCTTACCTAATTTTAGTTTATTAACTCACCAATTAATTGACGACTCAGTCAAATTTCGAGTGCGGCGAAACGAATAGGATAACTGTCAAACACCGAAATTTAATTAAACTGGTAACAGGAAGTGTTTTATTGTGCCACTCTCTCGTGTACAGTTCCTCTTAGTTATTTTACCGTATACAGAGTGAATAGAGACTAAGACTTGATAAAATATCGTACACATACAGCATGCCATAACAATAAATATTATCAATTTTCATATTCCAAAATTAATTCTTAATTAGAAAATAAGGAAGGTCTGTATAAACCCCTCGATCAATATTTTGATATTTGATTAATTTGGGAACAATCAATAGTTTGTTGTAATTTATAAGCAAATATGTTAAGTATTTTCTTGGTAATACTGCTATGTCACATAGTTTTCCAAATGAAAACGCTATTTTGCATTAAGTAACATTAAGTTATGAGTTTATTATTTCTAGTTCACGTCCTTTGCAGACAAGTCTGATTAAACGGATTTTCATATATTTTAATCTTTTTCTTATTGCAGCTAGTGTAATGTTCAACAAAATTCGGTGGCTCAATTCGCTATCGGAAGTCTGTAAATTATAGAAAACTTATGTCGCGCTAGGCGATGTAAGTTACCGGTCAGGCACACGCTTCGTCGATGAACTAACAAAACCTCCACTAAAATGTCAGCCACAATATCTGATATAGTTGTTATTCATCGGTGCATATTTCGGCAAGGAACTCGCGCAGGTGTGCTATTTGCGAACTTTCCCTGATGAGTGCTCCGAGAGAAAAACACGCAGTCTTGCGGTTTACGCAGTTCTCTTCTGTGTTGGTGATGTTGTTCTTTCGTGGGCAGGCTGTTAAATCATATGCGAAAGAACTCTACACCTGATTTAACTCTAAGCGGGTTAGGTATTCGCTGCCGTCGGCTTCTGACAATTTTACGTGGTTCTTCACTAACGTTCACTTTACGTACTTCTCACAGTTCGCTCCTTGCTTTAACTGGCCATGTGGTTTTTTGGTAGAATAGAAACCACGACGAATCCATCATCACGAGTTGTGCTTTCATTTCTTCCTGAACCGGGACTTTCGTGTTAATGGTAACCGCGAACTTCTCTATAAAAGAGCAGTATCGGCAAACACTGAAACGAGAAAATCAAAGGTTCCAGCAACTTCACGGATGCTAAAGCAACAACCGTAGCGGGATCTTCTGAAGACACATCCATTGTAAGAAATTAGGAACAGATAAAATAAATTCTAGAAACCACCCAAAATAGTGATCACTGTAAAACCTACATTAGGAATGATTTCACGGACCAAGGATCAATGAAAAATAAAGTGTTAAAAAAAGTGCTGATTTTTACATTGATTAAAATTGGACACAAGAAATTTTGTTGATAAATGTACGAAAAAGATCTAAAGAAACAGACAAAATATCTGACTTGTTTTGTGGACTCACCTGTTCGTTAGACCTTTTCTATGTTGCAATGCGCATAAAAGTCTGAAACTTCGGAATTAGTAAAGAGTACCGATTATTATAGTTAATATTTTTGTAATTTAAAGGTATTGGACTTCCGGTTATACAGGAAGTCCCTTTTACGTGGAACACCTTACACATTGACGGGCAGAAAAAGTGGGACAGTCAGAAGTATTGCACCTAGCTTGTATTTAAATATTACCCCAGGATAACATTAAATTTTTATTATATTATCTACCAATACATAATATCAAACTTTACGACATTCTTTTGAATGTTATAATGACATACTTTATCGTACTTATGTACAAAGTTGCCCATATTGACATCTTTACCGCACGCGTTTTGTTCAGTGAATTGCACGGCAAACCGACATTAAAATAAAACCAAACGAAACTCACTTGTTAATAAGTTACCAAAGTTGTACACTTTTACATATTAACTCAACTCCGGGAGATACTGAGGGAAGACATTTAATAGCCACATTGCTGCTGCCTCATGTCCGAGGAAGAACTTTCTTCTTACGCAAAATTTTCGTAGGATGTCAAGGATGCGTGGCAGAAGTAAAAAGATATTCAGTCTGCTGCTGTCTTGTATGTTAATAGAAAGAAAAGGAGAGTTCCGGTTCGTTCACACACAGCAACCGCATATCATGATTTCACTCTGTATTGGAGCTCATCAGTACGGTGCAGCTGTGCGCGAACAAACCAAAACCAGCATCTAGTCATAAAGGCGAGCGGGCACACATCAGTAAGCGAGCGCCAACTCCGAAAAGCCGGCTCTCGCTCACTGATCGTCCCGCTCTAGACATTCCTATTCAATGCCGAAGAACACATGAAATAAAATAAAATTCAACCCGAACTTGCTCCAACAACTACTCCTCGGGCAAGTTAAGTTAAGTTAAGACGTTAACTTTTATCGTAACTTCAAGTTACAATACACGGTGGGTTATGAAACTTGCCATTCGGCCTCGTTTGAAAATATTTCCACATCACATCGTACAATAGGAGCTGTTACGATACTTTTATAATAAGTATATATTATTATATTGAATGTTTTATGCACTTGATTTTTCTATGATTATAAATAGCATCTAAATGTAAATGTACATAGGTACAACATATACTTCGATGCTCAATCGGTGGTTACTTCAGTGTCAATGTTACAAAACCCAAAGTAGGTATTAAAAGTTCCTTGCCCAACACATGTTGCTTCAATGTTCTGTAATCTTACTTGAGCCTTTCACAAAGCAAAGCCAGGATATAGCGCGTTACATATTCAATTAAACAAAAATCTATCAACTGTTCTAACCTAAAGCACCTTAATCCTATGGCCGGGGAAAATAAAGCTTGTACACAGATAGATACGTGTACTATCGCCTCGCTCAAGTAGAGGGCACAAAATAGCGGGATTACTTGGGTCTGGCCGAGGGTAAGTCTGGTAATTATACTAGCTTCGAGGGTTATTCCATGCTCATTGATGAGTAGCTACATACGTCGCTGGCGCACTTCTGCTAGTGGGGTGCCTTTCTAATCCGATCTTATCATTTTTCTGTTATAAAATATAAATCCTTCACAATAGAAGCCAAGCTAGTACAGTTGGGTGGCATATTCGGTTCCTATTACATTTCGGTAATGAAACAACTTTATCAAAAGTTTATATTTAGTACCTGGACACTATTCACTTTCACAAAACCGTGTTATTTTAGTAATAATTGAAGTTTATAATTTTTGAAAAATGAACGTAAACACCGAGAAAAGAACCGTCCAGAAAGTTTATAATTTGCCTATATATGTTCCTAAAAAAGGAAAATGCTGAACTTCCGTTTATGTCAACACACTATGTATCTTGTTTATTCAGTTTAGGAAAAGTGCCGGTTATTTTTAATTTATAGTCAACTCTGAAAAGTTCGTATTTGTACGTTACAGTTTTCTCGCCCTATTATTCAGAACTACGTATAAATCGGGACTTTCATAATAGAGGGGAATAACACGTTCATTAAAAATATTTTCGCAAATTGTTCGGCCCAGTCTTGCACGAAACGATTTTGGTCATTTTCTATTTTTGTCTTAAAATGTCTTAAAATTATAAGTCTACAGAAATATCGAAGATACATCTCAAGTGGCCTACGTTATTTAATTAGGTTATATCTAGGTTAGAAATCCAGAATATTTTTCACGTTTTATAAGAATCATGGTGTTACAGTGGTGCATTTGCATATAATCAAACAGTCAGTGTTGGCACACCTTACTGCAATATGATGTCGCACGTTGTTACAATCACAAATGTTTTCCTCTTCAATTTGTTCATATTTTAAAACTATTTTCGAGTTTTCACGCAACAAAAAATTTCATAACTTATGTATATTTATATGGGTCTCAAATCAGTGAAATTGCTCTAGATGATATAAAATTAAGGATGCTGTGATAATAGTTATTTACAACAAAAGTATCCTAGCAATTCGTATTACGATAAAAGATGCGAAACTAACTCGTCGTGTATAGCAAAATGAAGTTGCGATAAAGGTACCGTACAACGTTTTACCAGTAAACCAGAAATAATCCTGATACACAAAAAAGATGAAGGCCGTATATGTGTAGCTTATTACTTCTGTCATTAATTTTCTTTTATTTTAACATTCAAATGATTGTCGTAAAAATTGATATTATGCATTGATAGTAGATAAATTATAATATGCAAATTGTTACTGGATTTACTTCATTAAATAGCATTTTTAATAGTATTTTTGTTGTTTGCGAAAGGTACATGCAGTAGGTAGATCTTAAATTGCCCTTTTAATTATGACGTCAGTATGCGAATTGCAGTCTTCTGTTACGTGAAATTTCGGCCAGCGCAATTCTCCGGAAGGACCCTGCTTAACTGAATGCCCTACATGTGATACATGATGAATTTTAGTTATAAATAGAATATATTATTATAATCAAGTACATGTATTATTATGTGGAGCTTATTGTTACTTTTTATTTGCAAGAATGTGCCCACAAAATGTTTGCCTAAGCGTTAATATTTTCTTCATTTTTCAGGCAATCATGTATGAAGGTCAGGATAAAAATCCGGAAATGTGCAGGGTGTTACTGACCCATGAAATTATGTGCAGGTAAGTACTTTATTTCTTATAGATTAGAAATTTATGTAAAATATTAGTGTAGATACAAGAGGATCTAAAATTTCTAACACATTTCTTTCCTATTTGCCCATATTTATTAAAATTTGTTAAACTAACATTGTTAGAATATAATGCCTCTACACAATTGAGAACATCTAAAAATGGCAGGTTAGTTTAGTGATGTAGTCGCAAGAAACCCCTAAATATCTTTCCCTCAGTCTTGCATAATGTCGGTAGGGAGCGAGTCATCCCCAAGGGAGTCTGTATTTTCCCTATTCCCAGGTCTTAGCATAACAAACATCGCTCTCATTCGCCAATCTCTACATGCATCATTGTACTTTTCATCTTCTTTAAACACTGTTATTTGAGCAAGTAAATAAGCGCACTAGTTAAATAAAGTAGAACAATGTTGTCATTCTGGTAGGTTCAGAAATGCGTAATTATTGAAAAGCAGAATAAGTTTTAAGAACTGGTATAAATTTGCCACATTTCTTTTGTACATGCGATTCAAAAATTAACTACTGAAATTTAATTTTATCGAAGGCACGTTAAGAAATTAAGCTTCATTGCCATATTTTTTCTTTCAGTCGTTGCTGCGATAAGAAAAGTTGCGGAAACAGGAATGAAACCCCATCAGATCCAGTTATAATAGACAGGTAAGAAAATTATATTAATTAAAACTGATTGCAACAAGTTAGTATTTAGGTATTGTGGATAGGCATAAAAAGAGGCTGGTGAAAGGAACTGAAATTTTCTTCCTTGTACACGCATACCTACTTCTGATAACAGGGGATAGATACGAAACGTTGTCCCTGGAGACAGTAGATAGACAAGGGGTAGACGACATCTTGAGGCAGACTACTGCAGGGGTACTGCAAATGGAAGATCAGAGAATACCTATTCTGTTTCATGCATTACTTTTTGACATGGCTATTTGTGACTAGAGAGTTTTCGTAGAGGAAGGTATTTTATATACCATTTAATTATGGAATGATTTCGATAAGTAAACAAATAAATTGTCGCCATAAATAGAAATATCAGTAGTTGATCTTGGCAGCGCGGTTTTAATGAGTGCTTCGCAATCCTCTGATGTTATATAATGAAACAATTTTTAAAATTCTTTTTCCTCTTTGGGTTTTGAATGTCAAGTAATTTTAAATACTTTTATTAGTTCAGTCGTAGACTGAATAACTAAAACGCCCCACCAATGGCTTAGTTTTTAAACGTTAATTTTGACAAATTTCCGAGATGTCACTAGAGGCAAATATAGGTGTAGTTTTGAAGCTTTTGCAAGACGCATATTCTTCTTTTGCACTCTATCGTATTAAACATCGTAAGCTAAACAGAAATAAAGCCACTGGTATCTAAACCTCAAAGTTGGGTCCACACTCGCACTAAAATGGTAATATCTTAAAATCGCTCACTCTAAAGTTTAGAGTCTAAACCCCATCATGTAGTACCTACACCATCTCTCATAAAATTTTATTGGGATTTCAAATATGTAAACAAATGTGAGGCGTTCCATTTAAAGAAACATAACTTTGGTTCAGTTCTCAGGGTGTGAACACCCTGTATACACCAAAATAATTTTATGTAGTTAATATTTTCTTTCTTCACTATTTGGTAGAAATCCATGATGAAATAGAAAATGACTTTGCGTACTACCAATATGTATAACAAATTATTTTATTGACCGGTTTCAAGATTACAACGATCTCATCATCAGAAATGTTTAAGTAAAATTGTAAACAAATCATTATGACAGTTGACAAGGAAACTGAAAATGACAAAACAATACAAATAATAATGATATCCATGAAAAAAGTTAACTAGATAACTGAATTTCAGTATTTACCTATATACGGGGCATGAGAAAAACACAAAACCTTGAAGTGAAATATCAGAACAGATTTAGGATTGAAATCATTAACAAAAAAAAATGTAAATTGCTTGTAACAACATATATATGCTAAATTATCTAATGATAAAGTTACCAAATTTTGCAGGATTACTTATTTTGGAAATATTTCTGAAAATATTGCCAGTATTTTAAGAAAAAACAACATTTTATTTAACAGTAAAGACAGAGCACATAAACTTGACCACATAGGTCATTGCTTAGACTGTAACAGCATATATATCGGACAAACTGGTAGATCTATACGTATTAGGTTTAAAAAATGATCATTCAAGTTTTGCTTATTTGATAACAATCATCAATTCCCTCCTCCAGAAAATACTAAATTATTGTTTAATTTTGTAAAGAGTTATCAATTAGATATATTAGAGTCTATAGAAATTTTTAAACATAAAAATGATACAACTTATAACTTACTTAATGACCAAGTCGAGTAGATATACAATCTAGTTTATTTAAACTTTTGTAAATATCTTTTGATCAAAATAATTCTCACAGTGTCGGTATAACAGATTCTCTCACTGCCATTATGACTTTACGTAAACATTTCTGATTATGAGATCGTTGTAATCTTGAAACCGGTCAATAAAATAATTTGTTATGCATATTGGTAGTAAGCAAAGTAATTTTCTATTTCATCAAAATAATTTTATCAGATGCTTCGTGAGGGTCTCAACATACGTGTAAAGTTTTATTTAGATACCTTGAATAGAACCAGAGATATGGGCCGACTACACACTATTGGCCCACCCTGTATATTTGTGATAAAGCTAACAACAAAAATAATACTACAAAAGCTAAACAACCACACAAGCGTAAATAAAGGGCAGGTCGGATTTAGAATAAACAAGTCAACAAATGATATATAATATTTATAATTGAATAAATACTTGAAAAGTTCATCAAGTATTCCAAGCCAACTTTCATCTGTTTTGTTCTGCTCTACAGGGCTGTTAGACCATGTATTAGAAATATTAGAGGTAAAATCAGTTTCGGCGGTAATAATAAACGCCACCACAGATGATTAATTTTCAATTTTCTGTACACATGTCTTTCTAAATGTGATATTAAATAGGCTTGAATCTTTGAACATCAGCAGTTTCCTGGTACATTTCGTTTCGAATTATGAATTTATTTTCAAGAAGCTGCATTTGTAAAATTTTAAAAAGAAGCAAACATATCTTAAAGAAAACTTAGATATCTACTTATTTAGTGGGTAATACGAAATTGGTCCAAACTGTAATGAGAAATTAAAAATATAACAAAATACTGGGCGTGCCATTTCAAAATGGGAATAAATTTTTGTCCTCCGTGTTATAGAACACCTGTATAATTGAAGTTTTTTAAATGATCTGTATAGAACAAGGTGTTGAGAGTAGGCCATCCTGTAATTTTTTGTTGATGTGTGTCGCTGAATGCAACATTTATGCGATGAGTATTGCACCGCTGTACCTGAAAAGTGAAATTATAATAATGATTCATCTTTATTCTAACTTAATTCATTTAAACGCGCCTAATTTGTATAGAACCTTAACCCAAAATTATTCCAACTGAATGACTTCTGTCACTTCAGTTAGTAGATTGTCAGTCAGTACTAACTAGGATAATCGAAAAGCCAAAACAATCGAAGCTTTGTTTGCAGCCGCAGATTAGCTCCTATAATAGTATATACGAAAGAGTCATTCCAGCTGAGCACAACAAAACTGCCCTAACAGGATTGCGTTTAAAAACAACACCGCCGCTCTTACAGCACGCGCTACCAGTTTGGGTTTTATTTTATGTATTTGATTGAGTTAAACTCCTATAATAATTATATTTATTCCATCGGCTGCACTATACCTACAAACAGAGCAACTGCAAATTTAATTTGTGTTTCGTTGGCCTTATTTGGCGATTTGAAAAACTGGTCTCAACCATTAGTCCAATGAGTTTGAATTAGTTAGTATGCTTGATGCAAGAGGAGCATGCAAGTACGCCGCTGGCATAGCTTGCACACATGTAGCACAAACACATGCACGCGACGAATAATACTGCCACGCGTCCGTGAATACAACCCACTTTGCTGGGCGCAAATTAAAATTGGTTACCGGATACGTTGCCATCGGTTTGCAGATTGTTAGCATTATTTTTTAAATCATTTCATACTCTATGAGAAAAAGCATGTAAAGTTAAATGCAGAATTACCGAATTGTATTGCATATCGATTTTAATCACTTTTTGTCATACATAGATATTTAATTCTTTAAGTTAGGTACCTATTTTTGGCGAAAATTTCAACAATATTTTCACTTAATCCGCAGGAGATCTCTGAAGTGCAAACGCAACGCTTAATTGCATAATAGTTGTTTCTTTTTTATTAAATGCAACTCGGCCCTTCGCTATTCTTTGTTTTATGTCTAGAGCTCCTACCATCGCGAGTTATTTGACTTCCTAAATAGCAGAACTCTAAGACTTCCTCTATCTTCTCGTTTCCAATTTGTGTTTTAGTTTTAGTCCTATTTTCACGCCCCCTACACACCAAAATTTTGGTTTTCTTTTTATTGATCGTCATACCATAGCCCTCCGTCAAAACCAATTTAACTAAATAGTATTTATGCCCGTTAAAACAGATTCGCGGTCTGAATCACAGTATGTATTGTATTTTGAAATTACGCGTAACATGAAGTCATAGTATACTGCGAATGAGAGTACAGCTGCTCTGAATAATGGTATAATATGCCAATACGCGTCCCGGAACGCCCGCCTGGAAAGTGGAAAACCTGGGTTCGGTTCCCAGTTCCGTGGAGTCAAATTTTCAGTGCAGCTTCCAAATTAGATTAAATTAGTTCGAACATTTAGAAGGTTTCACTGTGAGAGCTATGTGTGATAATTCCAAATGATTTGTACTTTTCTGCCATAAGTTTTCTAGCATAATATGCCAGAAAACATGCAATATGAGGCGTTACAGTAGCAATTATTATAACCTTTATCTTCTCGAGACGTTTAAAACCAAGGTTGGGAACAAAGTGTGCGATGCATCTGATCTTAATAGGATAGTAGGTATAGTACATATCCCTATAGGACAGAGGTTCTCAAACTTATTTCGTCTACCGCCCACTTTGAAAATCAATTGTTTTTCATTGCCCCCCAATTTTTTTTACTTTACCACATCTTAAAAATCACAATGACATTTATTTTTCATTTAATTATAGTGTGCTATATTAGTGTGGAGTTTAAACTTACATTGTAAACGAGACTTTTTTACCAGTGGGAGCAATTAAAACGCAACTTTATAATATTAAGAGTATCTTTTATTGTTATTCAAATGAAAACAAACATAATCAATTTTAATTTAAAAACTAATCTAGGTAATGAAAATAAAAGAAATATTACGTGCTTTTATATAGGGTTGAAATACAGAACGCACCGACAGGAATAAGACAAACTGCGCAAACTCGTTTATCTCATTCGACGCTCCATCGTACTGAGCAAGTAAGAACAAGTATCGATGATGAACCAGCCGATCGATACAGGACTGCACAAATCGCGTTATTTAACAAAAACTTGTTAAAACTTGATTGCTCACGGGCTATCCCACGAAAGCTATGTTAAATATTTTTAATTTTTGTACAATCGAACAGGGCAGAAATATGAACTAAATACTAAATAATCTATGTTGTGTAGTAGGTAGGTTTTAATTTCAGTGGATTTTAAAATATTAAGTAGATGAAATTACAAATCAGCCATCGCCCCCCTAAACCACTTCAACACCCCCCAATTTTTTCTGGGCCCTTTACCGCCCCCCTCTAGGCCTCCAGCGCCCACAAGGGGGCGTTATCGCCCACTTTGAGAAAGACTGCTATAGGAGAAAATCTAGTGGTGTTAAATCTGTCGAGTGCCGTGCTCCTCACATGCAGTCCGTCGTCGTCTAAAATTCTCGATAAGAGATTCTCGCAATTAAAACTCAAAGAGGGAGAATAGCTGTTTATTGTGTTACGTTCGGTTGATCTACCATCATCTGGAGAATCACAAAAGTTCCAAGTAAATGTTCTCCCTGACAGTTTTTTCAGTTAACAAAAATCACCGGGTTCCTTGAAAGGGGGTACACCAAACATTAACTTTGGGAGAAACTCATGCACACTTATTCAATAAAAGCATGCACCTATGTTCTGCAAATCGTGATCGCAGTTTCCCTATATGTATTGGCTCTGTACATCGTTTGATGTCTTTACACTTTCTTCACCGGTATACATATATATTAGTGAAACCATAAAACACACACTACCTCCCATGTTAACAATAACTTGTTTTTGCAATAATTCTGACCAGGAATTTGATTTAGAACTGTCCAAGTTGCTCTTTGACATGAACATTGTTCATTTATCAACTTAAAGCCAAGCAACTTGAAACTTCCGTTTGCTGAACGAATCCGATTTATAAACGACTGAGTTGCATTTTTTTATAGAGATCCGATTACTAAACAGATCCGTCGCTTAAGTTGCACTTTTATACAATTTAGTATATTACAAACAATACGTTGGGAATAATTTATTAAACGTATTCGTTCAACAAACGGATGTCGAAAATTGCTGAAGGTCCGTTTAGACACTCAAACAATATGCGCAAACTGGGTTGTGCAAGTCAAGTTGTTCAAGTAAATCGTTGCATGTAAATGAAAGCTTGAAGCTTGCGCAAGCCAAAAAGTTTGGCTTGAGTTACTTAAATCAATTCTGTCAGATAATTTGCTAGAAGTAAATCGCCATCAATATTTTCCATTTCAAATAAACAATACACTGCTTAATCAAAAGGATAAACTCTATAATTTATTTGACAAGGCAGAAAATTTAATAAAAATGTGCATGCTATAGATTGAACGTCTAAACAGAATTCAACGACACAGTTAATTTGCGCAAATTCGAATGCACAAGTCAATGTGCGCAATTTATTTGAACATGTAAACGAACCTTATCTAAAGCAAAACGGACCCGTCGACTAGATTGCACTTAAATTACATTGCATTCCGAACCATTTATTAAACGGATACATTTAACAGACCTCTGAAATTGCTTAGATTTAGCTTTAGTTTGTTTGCAATAGCCAGTAGAGAAAAACTGAAAATTGACAAACTTTTAATTTGCCCGTAAGTAACTATCATTATAAAAATTATTAACTAAGTAGTGTGCGATTTCAAATTAGAGATAGTTTTTGGAAGATAATCCTGAATTGTTTGTCTAATAATGAGAGTGTATAATGATGCATTATGACACAGCAGGATATCATTAAACCTCTTAAGCCTTAAGTGTGAATATCTGTTGACTATAATTGCCACTAAATATTACCACATTTTAAACACAATAAAGCTTTTCTGTCAGCACTCTTATATATATATTACAAGTTTGCTGGTGTCCAGATGTGTAGAAGTGCGAAGTGCAGTCGGATGTCCTAGATCTGTAAACCTACAGAATTTGCATCCTCAAGTGGGCAGTCATAACATCAACCTGACATTTTGTTGTTTTTCGATAAGTTCTTCACATATCTTTTACATCCAGTTTTCTGCCTCTGAACACTGTTATGTATTCGAGAGGAGTATATGCAAATGAAATCTTTTTTACTGAAATATATTTTTTCTGATTTCCTCTACGTAAATAGCCTTGCATTAGCCGCAAAGGGGAAATTAAAAATAAAAACTATTTCAAACAATTAGGTCGCGTTGTTGAAATTGGAACAGTTAGTGAAGACGATTCGTAATAATATAAAGAGGTTAAAAATCTTTTGAACCCTAGGTATAAACATATAAAGGCTTCAAGATCTGAACAATTGTTTTAAATTCAGAAATGTAGAATAAAAAGTTTGGTGGTTTCCTTATGAGAATGATTCCCCTTTGAACAATTTCTATGTTAACAGGTACCGTGACATATCATCAATGACAATACAGACACATAATTCAGGGCGATTGCTGGGGGCGTGACATTTGTGTGCAATCAAGAGCTAAATAACTCATTCACATCAACGTTCTCTCGACAAAACACATTTGCGTTCATCACAGCTACATTGTCACTAACTCACAACAGTTTCGTTGAAAGCCGTGATTCAATACCCCTGTTTTAGCCCTTCGAATACTAAAATTTTAATATTTTATTTACCACTTCAATATGCACAAGCACTTCCAAATTTGAAAACTGTTAATACGCAAGTGGTAAATGCAAAATTGAAGTCATGATTTAAAGAAAAATCACGATTTCAAAGCAGTAGAATATGCACTGACGGCGAGCAAAAAGTAGACGGGCGAACCGAGGTGAGCTGACCAGTATATTATACTCATACATTATGCACTATAAATTATTATACATCTAGATACAGGTGGCTAGTAACCTTATTTCTTCGATTACAACTTTATTATGCACTTTAGAGAAAAAAAACATGTGTGAGTCATTCCTCTTTCCTCTGGTATTTCTTTGGATCAATCTCTTCCTATTTTAATGGAATACTGTATGATATTGTATTTTTAGATTTCTAAATAGATTTTGTTGCTGGGGTTTTACATACTTAATTATAAAGATTTTTTTATATGTCGAATTTAAGTTCGATTATGGATAAGCTTGTCTGACTTTAAAGTTAATATAGTATTTGAGATAATGGCCGTAAAAATATCTATTCGACATCCCCAAATATTTACGAACACTAATTTAATGTGGACCTCTGCTTCGAGTACGCCGCGAAGTAATCCCGTGTGTCCCTAAATGTGTCGTCTGTATTGTCTTCCAAATATTTGTGTTTTACCGAATTCTTTCTAATACTTTCTAATTATCTCTTCCCGGTATCTTCATCATGCTTTTAGCACCATATTTTAAACGCTTTTAATTTTCTAATGTTGATCCAATTTTGCGTTGATGCATTTTGACGCCCATCCAGAAGCGTTAATGCTTTTTTGGTGATTCGCCGAAGTATTGTCATAAGAAATTCGGGGAACTCCCAAACAGGCACCTGACTTAAGAACGATTTTTTTACTATTTACGATTTGCTTACAACTCAAGGGTTTTACTACTACTACTATAGTTTTCAAAGCTATCGGGGCACTATTGGTAACTCTGTTATTTTTGGAGCTGCGATTCCGCTCAAACCGAGGAACTAGCAGTATTTCTTACGTATATTACGTTCGTTAAAAAAAGCACTTGAACATCGGATTTTGAGTTATCTGCAAAAATAACATTTTTTCCAATGGAACACCTGTATATTTCAACATATTAATTTCGAATGAGAAGAATAAACCGTGACAAAAAAGTCTAACTTAATGATTATTCTAATATTTCAAATATTATGGAGTTTTGAGCCATTAAAATACTGCATAATTTATGCTACAACTATGAACCTATCCAACACCCGTTTCTGCACCCGAAAATAAAACTATTTTCCTTTTCTTCTTTGCAATAATTTTTTATGGTATCGGTAATCGATAGCTACTTATATCATCGTGTGTTCCTCAGCATAATTTGGTTTAGTGTAAGACATATAGGTGGTGTTTTAATGACTCAAGTACTCGTATTTAAAATTTTATCATAATGGTTAATCAAGACTTTTTTCATCATCATCATGTTCTCAGTCCGAAGACTGGTTGGACGCGTACCTCTATCTTTTCCTATCCTAAGCTAACCTATACATTTCCCTAAAAGTAGAACATTCCACACCCCTAACTATTTGAGAGCAGTAGTCTAATCTGGGCCTACCCCTACCTCTTTTTATTCCCATCTCTGATTCTAGTATGTCGCGAACTATTCCTTCATGTCTAAGAAGGTGTCCTACCATCCTATCCCTCCTATTGTTTATTGTCTTCCATACCTTGAATTAATGTTTTGTTTTCATGGCTTTAATCTACGCAAGAAATACTACTTAATTTGACCATTTGCCTGAAATCGTAGCTCCAAAGATAACAAAGTTACCAATTGTGCCAGTTTAATTTTGGACACCAATATATGCATACCTACGAACCCTTAAGGTGGCTTTAGACGATGCATCTTTTGGTGCGGCAATGCATGCGTAATTGCATGCATTTGCATGCATTTGCGCATGCCATAGAAGGCAGAAAACGCATGCCCTTTTCTTCATGCATCATAGTATTTAAACAGGAGTTCGTTTCATTGCGCTAGTTGCAAATATGGATTCCGATCTACTATTTGGAGTAGCACATACACCGCCGTCTAGTACACATCGTCGGTCAGGGCTTGCTCTATAATTCAATGCCTGTCGGGGTATTTGCCTGGGGAGTAGTTGTTTGAGCAAGTCTAGGTCGTTTTGTTATTGCCTTTATTATAATAGCAAAGAACAAAAAACGCGAACGAAAATGTTTGACTCGAGAATTTTTAAAAGAAAATGGCGACTATTGCTAGTTAGAAAAAATGGTGATGGATGGTGGCTGTTTTTTTTCAAAATTTCACCAGAATGTCTTCGACGGACTTTGAACAATTAGAATTGACAGACATCTTTGAAAACCTAAAAAAATGTTTTGGTTTATTATATCTCATTGTTTATTTGTGCGGTTTGGAAGGCAACGTTGAGAACTACAATAGCAAACTTAGTAACTGATGCCCAGCACTCGTTGCAAAAAGGGAAGGAATGCTATTCTTACATTTTGGAAAGGCTTCAAGTTAAGTCATCTTTTCTAACTTTTGGCTATCTATCTAGTGAAAAAATTAGGCAAACTCAAAATAAGTTCCTCGTTTGGCTATGCAACCAAACGCACACTAGTAGATTAGATGACGATTCTCTTCATTCCTTCGCAAGTTTTGATTAGGTGTTCCCAAATAGTTGATGTAAAATGAGCAGGAGCTCCATCGTGCATGAACCTAAACCAAAAGTTCACTTCAATGGCACTTCTTGAAGTGATGGAAGCAGCCTCTTCGTTGCAAAATTAAAATATTATTATTGAAGCGCACGAATGATGCAAGTAGATTCCCATCTGACTCGGGACATACTTGCGTCACCTTGCCTCTTGGTAAAATTTCTGGTGCACTATAAAGTAACGCATGCAGGCGGGCATGCACTTGTTTGCGCTACGACGCATGCATCAAGATGCACGAAAAAGCGCATCGTCTAAAGCTACCATTACAATATACACATAATGCCGCAGTACCCTCGCCAGTACCTTTTAAAAATTTTAATAACTTGTTTTCACTCCTCGAAATTTTTGTGTGTCAGAAACGGTATCTATTATATGTAGAAATAATAACATTATGGGGCATTAGTTCGTGTTATTCACTTCATAAAACTATCCTATTTGGAAGTAGATATGTTTGTATCAGTAACTGAAGTTGTTCAATTTGTTACCAGGAAACATGAAAAATATTGCGTATCTCAAGAAATTTTTTAATATATTAGTTAAAAGCACCCCAAAAGCTAAAATAAATGGAATAACATAATGAAAAGCGAAAACCAACCCCAGCAAGCATTGAAACCGGGTCTAATAAATCACTAAGCCGATATGCTATCCATCTCGCTACGACAGCTATTGCGAGCTGGTGCTTGAAATATTTATTTCTTCTCCTATTTCTACTGCACTTCACTTACTATACCATTCTCCATACATTCCGACCAGTGATCCTGATCGCTGCATTGATATGTTACACAACGACAATGAAACGTCGAATGAAGTAAGTACGGCAGGGCTAATGATTTACAAGTGTGTTATCTCTGCAGGTCAGCCGGACTCGCGCCCTGATCTCCAATCTTTTCTATATCTATAATAGTCCTCTCGCCGTGCTAGGACTGGGTTGGTCTGCAAGCAGTATTCTCGAACTACGACTGTACGCGTGCCAAATTATAAGCACAAGATAGATAAAAACAATAACAAATATTATACTTGATTAGGTAAAAATTAAAAATATGAAAATGCGGTGCGTGATGTTGTTTAGTTTTCTTTCAGAAATTTTTGGGAGCTCTTCATTACGAGCAGCCACTGCCTAGCATACGTGCAGTCCTTAGGTGGTTGCTTCCAGTATGAACTTCTAACATCATTAAAATTAGTTTGTTTGATATCTGCTTCTTAATTTGGGTTACCTAAAACAAATAATCCTAGTGAGTGTACACTTCCTCGTAAGGGTGCATTGCTGAGCGACGACGACAATGACCGTCTTTTCTAGATGGCCTTCTTAAACCACTTTAGTACTTCGACTATAGCATTTTCGTATAATTTCGAATACCTTTAGGTAAGGAGTGTTTATTTGCAGATGCAATACAATACAATATTATTGCTTTTAAGATTACTGTTGAATGGGGCAAATAGTTGATTGGCAAAACATAGGTATTATTTTTTTAATATCGGCAAATCTACTTATTTTAGAGCCAACCGTTGCGCATATTAAAACTCCAGCTATAAAATTATTCACATACCTAATTGTCTACTAATAAGAGGCTTTCTGGCATGCTGGTATTTGTTACAACTGCCAACGCAATTTATTACGCAATAGACAACCGCAGTATGATTATATTAAATGTAATAGTTTTGCTTGTTTCCAATATATTAATTTTATGGGTGGCAAAGAATGTCCAAGTGTTGATACTAATGGCTTTCGGAAATGGCTTTCATAAAATCTTTTCCTTGCTTGTATAGAGTTATATGCTTGAATTATGTGCAGACAGCTACAAGAAAAACATATCCTGATGAGAATGTGCCTGCAATTAAGAGTCACCAGTTGCCTTTAGTTGTTTGTTAACACTTGAAATGACCACATGTACAGACATTGAGAAGGGATAAAAAATATCCATTATTTAATTGCATTACTACATTAACTTCGTAATAAACATACTTGCTGAAGTATTTTTATGTATGTACATGCAACCCACTTCCGCTCATTTTAGTATACAGTACTAAATGGGGGATCGGTCTATTTTGAAGCAACGACCTGTAAATAATACGCAATAAACGTTGAACAAATACGATTAGAAGTAATTGAGCAGTGACATATCAATCTTATCTAAACGCAACAGTGGAATTGAACAGATGGAGGCGGTTGAGTTAACACCCTCTACACTTCAATCCCAAAATCTCTGGGCTAGTTGATTGAAACTTATCTGGCCAAAGAAGAATGGAGTGAAATGAGACGTAAATTAATGGAGACGATACGTACCAAAGTCATTTGCAAATTGAATCGATTGGATGCATTAATGCACTTAACTAAAGTGTACGACAAAATATGTTCGTGACTCGAATTTGTATCTTTTTAATCTACTCTGGGTTAATAACGAATGATGTTAAATTCTGAATCACCCTCAAGTACGAATGAACGGCATATGGTACACGTACAAAATAATTCCTGCTTGAAAAGTATCTCCTGCGTTTATTTACAATATGAAACTGTTCGCTATTCTTATGGCATGGGTTTCGCACTATTATCTTATTGCATTGTCATATAGGTACAGGACGATACACCTTAGCGTATTACTTCGATTACATCTTTAGACAAAAATTATATGAGAGACCGTCCCCCGATTTTTGATCCTCTGATCCTCTATTGTATAACATTATTTTCAGTTACACGGACTGCCCCGTTAAATGGAATATTGATGGATTTTGACAAATGCAGATGAAATTTGAAAATTTGAGAGACTTTTAATTGAACAAAGCTGTGACGGTAATATTTCCGTAAAATGAAAGCAATATGTACGAGTAACCATTGTATATACATGAATAAAAAACGGAAATATTATACGGAGTTTGAGCAATTACATGACCAATTAAAAAATACAAAGTATATTAGAATTTAGTTTTTAAACGAAATACGTATTTCTACGACCCAGCATAGTTGTTGTCGTCGAATTCCTTTCTGTCATGTATAATTTTGTAAAAGTCTGAAGTTAATGGTTCTTAAGACAATTACTCTAAAATATATAATAACATCTACTCAATTAGAAAACGAAGAAATCGTATTTTCACACCGTGTCTCGGAAGGTGTTCTGCCATCCTAACTCACTTATTCTTTATTGTCCTGCATGAATTTTTCTTCTCCTTAACCCTTTCACATCTTATTGCTATCCTTATCTATCCACGGTATTTTCAGTTTGCGTCTGCATCTGTATCACCATCTTATGAATGCTCTTAATGTTTTCAAATCCGCTTCTCCTAAGGTGCAAGATTCGCAGCCGTATAATGCCGTACTCCACAGTAAGATTTTAAGAGTCCGTTTAGAGTCTCTGCACTATACGTACATATCATTTGTTCCATTTTTTTAAATACATCTTGGCTGATCTTTATTATTGCATGTTCCAACCGCTCTTACTATCAAATAATAAGCCAAATAATGCAGTCAAATATAGGGTAGGTATTCCGTTTGAAAAACAAAGAAAATCAAAACTTAATAGAATAAGACATTTTTCTCTAACGATATAACTAACTCTATGCGATACTTTCCTACCCACGGAAACCGCTGACAGCGTTCACAAGTAACGCAGTACGTAAGGCTGTTTTCGCAGCGTTTCCCGCCTTTTTTAAATTATATGGGTTTGTTCAAATTTGGAACGCATTTTAAAAAAAATAGCTCCATCACTTTATGTGCATAATAGCCAGGTAGGACACCACAAAATCTTAGAACATTATTTTCGAGAGCAAAGTTAGAAAATTGTGTAATACCGAAAAACGACCGTTACAACAAATTTCCCATCTTTCTACTTTCTAATTTATTTTCGACAATAAAGCTCTACAATTTTGTGGTGGCCTACCTGGCACGTATGCACATAAAGTGATGAAGCTATTTTTTTTAAAATGCGTTCCAAATTTGAACAAACCCATATAATTTAAAAAAGGCGGGAAACGCTGCGAAAACAGGAATACGCGTCTAATATGATATCTCGCGCGTTTGATATCAGCCGATTTCGTGTTACTTCGGATTGCGATACGATACATGAGGCATGAATATGCGTCCGGGACGCATTTAAGCATCTACGTTCAACCAGCAACGAGACAGACAATGGAGACTTATAAATCAACAACAAAAATTAAACGACTGAAACTGTCTCTGGCGTGATGGTGATACCCTATCCCTAGCTCATCTCTTCCTCAAACGAAAAGGGCAAAATGGATTTAAACTAGAGATTTGAAGAGTTTTCCAGGTTGAAAATATATAAAGATAAATCCAGCTTTTCGGTAAACTACGAATTCCTGACACTGACCACATAATATAAAGTCGGCCATACACATGTGAAGTTTGCCGAATTCCAAATAGCATATGTTTACTATTTGGAAACTAGCGTAGATACACACCAGATATGAAAAGAACCAAATAGTCCAGACATCAAGTATTTCCCGTCAGTTTTCGGTAAAAAAGCACAAGTCAAAGGAGCCATAAATGTTTGAGTCACATTTCAAGTCCTATTTTTTGCTTGAAGTTTTCCAAATAGACACATGTATATAGGGATGTATTTTCGTGATTTTAACGAATAACTAGGCAAATCGCTAAACATTCGGCATTTTCCAAATTTCCCTTGTGCATAGCCAGCTTACACTTGTATTTAAAGAAAGCATGGTCTTAATTTATTAATTACATACCCAATTCTTGTTCTTCGCCATTTCATTTCAATATGGTTCTTCGTAAATGAATCGGTGGAGTAAGCGAACGAATTCCTCCTATAGGTTTTAATAATCGTCAAATTTTAATAGGCACCTACAAGCAGCCCAGACAAGCATATTGCTTCTATTAAGTCTCAACCATTAGTTAACGTAATAAACGCAACAAGATAACTGGCAGTACCTGGCCGACCGACCCAATGGAGATGGGAGAGGGTAAAACAAAAACAAACTGAAGAAAATTGGGCACCAAGAAGTTGCTCTGAACTTACCAACAAGGGGTATACCTATAGCTCAAGCATCCACAACCTCTGAGGGTGGCCGAGGTACAACGGGGTACACGTAACAATAAAGAAACAAAAGACAAGTCTTAAAGAATATGATAATTGAAATTCGAAATAAGTGACAATGGGGCAAACGTGCCAAAATAGCTTATGTATATATGTACTATCAGATAGGTAATAAGTACTACTCATGCATGAAACTACAATAATAATTGCTAGGAAATTACTAAAATAAGTGATCCAACTAAACCCGACAAACGTGACCAACGTCGCCTCGTCCGGACAAGATACACTGAAATATTCAAAAAATATGCATTAACCTTCCAGCAATCCGAAAACAAGACAGAGCCCCGACGCGCAGACGGTTCACCGAAACAGCCACATGAAAATCCCAAACTCGTTACAGCGAACAAAAAAATTTGACTAGCAGTGCATTAAAAGAAAAGTGCTATAAAGTGAAAAACGATGTGAAACTATACTAACCCAAGCTATATTAATGTACTAAAATTCAGACAACTAAACATTTAATTTAATTATACAGGAAGAATACTGTCCGAAGAAAAGCTAAACCACATACGCAGGCCACGGTGATCTCCAACTACGCGGAGGATGGCACATCCCTGGTTTCCAGGATGGCGAAGAAATCGAAAATTAAATAATCTGACCTTATTGCCATTAACAGTGTTATCATCGTCCTCGCTTTGGCAGAACGCCGCCGTCGTCGAAGGGGCGGCCTCAACGTCGGCACACCGAACACAATAAGAAAAAAGGCTTTTCCAAGAAGAAAATATCCCGATAGTTTTAGCGGAACCCAACCTCAAAAGGGGAGCTATGCCCTGGATTCTACAAAATACGCTGCTGGTCTGATCAGTACGGAAGTCACCAGAAAAGTTTTATAAATTCTCGGAAGGGAACTCCAAAAAAGAAAAAGACCAAATCCAGTAGATAAACTCGAAAGTCGAAAGCCACCAGAATCGCGGTCACGCCAGAGACGGGGAAAATAGAGTAGAAAAATCAAGAAGATTGCGAATGACAAGAGGAGGCAGCAAGGGGTAGTAAGAACAGGCCAGGAATAGCAGAACATACAAGAATAGAACGATAAAATTTGAAGGGTGATACTAAGAGAAAATCGCTTGCCCCACAGAAAAATGAACAAGCCACTGCTCCGAACGAAGACGAGCGCAAGGCCGGCGACACGACCGCTGCCAACCGACGGAAAACCCGCAAAAGTTATGACAGCTTGGCAACAAATGGAAAATGTACACTAATTAATGGAACAAATGGTGAAACAACTAAAAATGAGCACAGAAGATGATAGAAAATACGTAAGCTCAATCATATTTAACTACTGGCATACAAAAGCTTAGAGTGGGGCTAATTACTCTACCCAACCCAGAAGTTTAGGTTAGGGCACAATCAGAAATAGGAAGAGATGAATAGTAAGTCGTTAACAGAACTCGAGTTCATGAAAATGCTCCACAAGACTTCCAGATCACAACTAAAACCTATTATACTAAAATTCAAGAAGAAAAAAGAGGAAACGTGAGAGAACTAACTGGCTACGGAGGTTTCACCTACCATGGACAATAAACAGCAGAATATTGCGGGATATAAGAATGGGAAATACAAATACAAAGATGGTCGTTTCAATATTGTTCATCTCATCAATAGTTTATCATGTTACATTAGTACATCCAAAAAGTAATGTGAGAGGCTCCACTTTATTTTTAACCTGTATTATTCGCAATTACTTTTACTCTTTAAGGTTGCTCAATTCTTTTTATTACAATAATGACAACTGTGTTTTTAAATCGAATGCTCTAAACGTATTGGAGTCCTCAGGCGATTTTATTATGGGCTGGAATAAGATGTTTTTCAAACCAGATATTTTTTGAGATACTGCGATTGCTTTCAAAAATGCGACAGAAGCAGATGTATTTTGAAACTTAAATGCTTGTGAGTGGCACTGGATAATTCGAGCAACTACTCCTCGAGCAAATACCCCGTCAGCCAACGAATTATAGACAAAATTAAGATTTTTTGTACTACCAAGATATCACAGAATATTGCTTCAGTACCACTCATTCCACCTAAACAATTAAGAAAGTAATTGGCGCTTACTCATATCTGATCAACTCAGGACGGTATATAAGCAAGTTAGTTGCGTATAAAACGAATGCAGAAAGCATTGCACTGACGAGTCCCACGAGGACGAAACCAGAGTGGTTGAAAGTTTTTATAGCAATTTTGAACCCAACTATTTGGTATTAAATAGTTATCTTGGAACTAGATAAAGTAATATTTTGGCGAGAAGAAAACAATAATTTGAAGTAACGGCTGCAACATTAATAATAATAAATAATGCGCAGAGTATGTACTTCCTTTGTAGTTTTAATATGCAGTTTCTTTATTCTTTAATGTAAATATTTCGGCTGATAAAAATGGTATCGTCGTAGTTTCGTACATCCCATTTCCGTACAAGACGAAGTAAGTTTCAGTTCCGTACGCGATGCACGTGTCGCGATACTGGGATCATTTTTTGTAAGAAACTGTCATTAATAGGTGCGTAAAGGTACAATCCCTTAGTGACCGTATACTCTGAGAGCATTCAAAGAATCACCCGGGTTGTTTACGTAAGTACCTAAACATACAATTATGGATTTAATACCATTTCGTGCGTCCCCGTTTCGTGCGTCTTCGTATACTCGAAGAGCATTTTAAGAATCACCCGGCCAAAAAAGTGGTGTTGCCCGTCACTGCATACGGCCAAAAAAGTGATTCCACGGCCCACTATTTCCGGTCTGTGGGCAAGCGGAGCGAGCAAAGCGAGCGGATCGTTTAAGTCTCCCCCCAAAACAAAAACATTAACATTTGAAAACAATAGGAGTTAAATTTTCATCGACGCACGAAATGAGAACGCAGGAAATAGGACTAAATCCAAAATTGTATGTTCAGGTGAACAATCCGGGTGATTCTTAGAATGCTCTCCGAGTATACGATCACTAAGGGATTGTACCTGTTCGCAACTACCACTATTAATTGCTAATGACAATGACAGTTTCTTAGAAATGACCCCCAGTATCGCGACACGTGCATCGTGTACGGAACTGCCACTGATTTCGCTTTGTACGGAAATGGGGTGGGGGGCACCAATTCGATAAAAATTATAAAATAGAGTTCATTTTATATACACTATTTTAAAGTTTGGACATAAATGGACATTTCAAGCACATGCTTGAGAAAATATTATTTCATTTGGATTTTTATTTTCATGTGCACACTGCGCACATACAGTAAGCTCCAAAACTATCCTTCACTGTTTAAGTTAATTCTGTGTAAATTAACAACATGAATGTTTAGCACCCAACTTAGTAAGTTAGTAAGTGACCAAATATTCAAGATTTCTAAATTTAAAATCAACCTAATTTGTAAAATTGTCTAGCCATCTTGGAGCATTGAAACAATGTCTTTTCAGTTTTAGTGTTGTTTTGTACTTGGAATTATCACTTGAACTCTGGCATAAAATGAATCCTATAAATATCCAATTTGAATTAACGAAACCGGCTTGCAGCAAGTTGGACAAGATGTATCTGTTTCAGATAAAAATCGTTTTATTCCAGAGTTTTCCTGATTATTGAAATTTTCAACTACACCGTATAAAATAAACATGCATTTTATGATCTTTTTCTGATAACAGCTTTGCTTTCTAACATTTAAACAATTTTAACCTGCCTATTTCGAGTGTACCAAGACGGAGTAACATTACTCACTGTCAATAGTTTGATATAGAACGAGAAGGCGAAAAGGAAAATCGAACACATGAAGAAAGTTTACGAACCTGCTCGACTACGAAGACAGAAATAAAAGAATGAAACAGATTGCTCCGGATAAGAAACTTGTCAGTTCCTGTGAGCGCGTTCATCCCTGAAAATTAATGTTTCTGTAGTCACTGAGAACTCTTGGATAGTCTCCGACATCATTATAGCCGTTGCCCGTCTCGTGCTGATTACTTTAAAACGATTTGTAAGGGTTTAACAAAATTCTCCATGTCGATTATAGTAATAGTAACTGCCTCTACAATTGGATTCACTCTGTGATTCCTATTAATTGCATGCAGTCACACAATACCAATAAGAACTAACGGTAAAAAACTTTAGGTTTATCTCTTTTTTGTGTTAATAATCTTCAATCACGCGATTAGATGGATAATCCACAATTAGTTATCCTTCATTGCATAATATAAATTATATAATGTGTGTATACACAATACACATGGTGTACCTATATATGTATATGATATACACATAATGTAAAATATATGTATACACAAAATGCGCGGAAAGAGAGAATGATGCTTAGACTTTCTTTGTCTCTATTTAGATCTCCCTTGTATCCCTCGGGGAGCGGCTCCCACAGGTCGGTATTGACTCTTTTCTCTCCCCAGAGCTGGTCGTCAATACCGCAGGGAGCGAATCGTACCTTTCCGAGTCTAGCCGGGTCCCTCCGAACCCCTTACATACACCTACACGTAACCCGCAGTACACAGTTGTATATCTAGGTCTCTTGTATTACAAGGAATGCGATGTTGTGTGTAATTTTATTCTCATTTAATTTTATTCTCATTTAATTATATACTATTTATTCAAATTTTATTGTCAATACATGAGCACTCTTTCATAAGTATTCACGGACTGTAACAGAACTGCATTTGGATCGTATTGTTTTGTAAAGTTAATTTAATTTCAAAGCAATTTTGATATACACGGTGCGCTTCGGTTCAGATTAGTCTTTTTTGCTATTCAAGATATCGAAATGAAATTTTGTACATAGTTAGAAACCCTCTGAGGCTTCTAAAATTATTTCGGTTTATTTAGACTGTCCAAATGCTAAGTAAGTACCAAAACAAAATACCATTTTTTGGAATGGAATATTTACAATTATATTTTTATACTATTATATTCATTACAAAATTTTGTGAAAAGTAATACTTGTAACATCCCACTCATGGGGTTTCGAGTAGGAAACCGTTACTGTGAACTCAGATTTGTAAAGCTAGCCGAGTTCAAAGTTTACTTTATTTGTAAAATTACTTAATACTTTTGCCATAATGCCTACTTTATGTTATGCGCTATCGTCAACTTACGCAAAACATTTTTTTTCTTAGAAATTTTAGGTGGTACAACATACTTGTGAATGTGATATTCAAGTTTCGTTTGATAGTTTTCACTGAACTGAAGGTTGATCCTTAGAATAAACTACATTAGTTTTAGTTCATTTTGAAAAATCTGTCTCTTGCAAATTTCTTGTTCAATTTCGAATAAACTCATCTTAGCAACAAGTACAATAACTCTTATGCAGACAAAATAATCTGAGAAATTAATGATAGAAAGTCTCCCATTATACTTTTTGTATTTTCACAAATTAAGGTAGGTACTCTACTTTAATCTTGGCGTTTGTTGAAAAAACAGTAGTCTAATCTGGGCCTACCTCTTCTTATTCCTGACTAGTATGTCGCGAACTAAGCCTTCGTGCCTCAGAAGGTGTCCTACCATCCCATCTCTCCTATTCCTTACTGTCTTCCATAAATTTCGCTTTTCTCCAACTTTTTCTAATACCTCTCTGTTGCTAACCTTATCTATCCACGGTATCTTCATCATGCGTCTATAGCACGACATTTCAAATGCTTCTAATTTTTTCCTGTCCGCTTCTCCTATCGTCCAAGTTTCGCACCCGTACAATGCCGTACTTCATACATACGTACTTCACAATCGTACATACATTTATCATTCCCGAGCATAATAGTTCGGCCCTGCGCTATTCTTTGTTTTATATCTCTAGAGCTCCTACCATCGCGAGTTATTTGACTTCCTAAATAGCAGAAATCTGAGACTTCCTCTATCTTCTCGTTTTCAATTTGTATTTTCGTTTTAGTTCTATTTTCACGCCCCCTACACACCAAAATTTTGGTTTTCTTGTTATAGATCTTCATCTCATAGCCCTCCGTCAAAACCGCTTCCATTTCGTTCAGAGCCTTTCCTAATTCTTCTTTGCCGGATGCTAATATTGCTATATCATCCGCGAATCTGAAGCATATTAATACTTTGGCCCTGAATATTAATTCCAGCAAGTATTCTGTCTTTTATAATATTAATCGCATCTTCGATATATAAATTGAAAACTAGAGGCGATAACGCGCATCCCTGCCTCATTCCCTTTCGGATATCTATTTCTCTATGTTCCTGCTCAGATTCTATAAGTGCCATTTTCTCTATGTATAGATTATGAATTATTCTTCTGTACCTATACTTCATCCCCACATTTTTGAGCACTTCGAACATCTTCCACTTTACATTGTCGAAGAGTTTTTCCAAATCTACAAATCCTATAATGGCGATCTTTCCCTTTCCTATTGTTTTTTCTATTATTACTATTAAAGCTAGAATGACCTCGCGCGTCCCCCTATTTTTTCTAAATCCGAACTGATCTCCCAATATTTCTTCCGCCCTTTTCTCCATCCTTCTTTGCAAAATTCTAGTTAAAATTTTTGACGCATGGGAAGTTTAACTGATCCGCGCCTTTCCTTTTTGGCAAAGTTACTATGATGTTCCTTTTGTAATCTTCTGGAATCTTGCCTGTTAGGTATATGCGACTAACTAAATTAAATAAACGATCTACTGCCTTTTGGCCCGTGCACTTTAAGATTTCTGCCTGCAAGCCATCTATACCTGGTGCTTTATTGTTTCTTAAACTTTTTAGTGCTTGCCCAAACTCTTCTCTCATTATAGAACACCCTAAGTTGTACCCCTCTACACTGCTTTCCCTTTCTAATATATCTCGTACTTCCAATCCCGCATATAAGTTTCCCAAATATTCTGTCCACCTATCTGCCTTCTCCCCGCTTCCGATTAGGATATCTCCTGCCTCTTTTCTAATGTTTGATACTAGATCCAATTTCTCTAAAATTTCTCCTAATTATTTTAGGGAAGTAATTATTTGGGCGGTTGTTTTAACATCCAGGCAGTTTCATCGGGCAGTTAAAAATTCACGCGGGCGGTATTAAACTTTTTTGGAAGTAATTAACTTAATGTGGCAGAAGAACGTGGCCAGCAACATAAAAGAATTTGATCGGTCATTTAATCCTACAACGGCAGTTCAAAACTTACTCGTGTGGCAGATTAAATAAATGTCTAGTGCAATTATTATTTGAGCTGTAAAATGATTGAATGGGCAGTATAATGTATTAATGGGCAGTTAGATAAATAGTTCGCCAGTTCTGGACATTTGACAAAATTGAAAGTCATTTTTATTGAAGAGCGGCACACTTCCGTTAAAAGGGGCGCAGCTTATGCGACAGTGCATCGTGGGCGGCCAATCGGAAGAGATTTGTCTATAAATATTAGGTCGTTTCACTCAATACCTTATCACTGAGTTGCGAGTGCTTGGATCTATTACACTAGCATTGCACCATTAAATTTATTCAACGCACCCCTCCCCGTTTTCCCATAGAAATGTTTAAAATACTGAACTCAGCCCCTCACAGGTAAACAAAAAATTAATTTTGCTTCATCCCTTTGCGTCTTCTATTGCACCACAAAGCATTTTTGTAATGCTGCATCGAATAATGCATCATTTGGATGCTAACGACTGAGACTTGCAACGCTCCGCTCGCTTCGCTTGACCTTAGCCTGACAGACTTTTACATTAAAAAGTGTCAGTCGTTAGCGTTTATATTATTCTTTTCAATTATTATTCACATGAAAATGCGCACCTTTGAAGAGAATAACATTATAAACGCTTAAGCTCTAGTTTCCTCGAATGCGGCAACAGTAAATTGCGACTGTAATAATGCGGCGAATGACGTCAGATTGCGGTGGGAATGTCTGGTAGCTTATCTTTAAAAATAAGAAGTGTAAAGTCAGAAAGCGTCGTCAGTACCGCTTTTTGTTGAAAACAAGCAACATGGACGATCTTGACCTTGTTTTTTTAGTGGTGTTAGATGGTGAGGAATCGGAGAAGGAGAATAGGAAAAGTGAATCTGAACTTTTTAAAAAAAGGACTGCAGAGGGCGCATACCAACCTGCTCACTTATCCATTCAGTCGATTTTAGTCCGCAACTCATTGTACTTCGCTAAGGGAAAGAAAAACAACGAAAATAACATATTTTTAGGTTAGAATTCGTAAAATAAAATATATGTACCTGTTAATTTTTAAGCATAGACACACACGTGCGATAATTCACGCCGCTATAAACCGTTGAAAAACTGTTTTCTGCCGCACTAGCTACCGCATTCAATATAGCGGCACCGACACATTGCGTTGCGGCGTCCACCAATGCTACCTTAAAAACTGCCTACATCTGATCTGCGTAAAACAATTTTTTGTGATGTCATTCACCGCATTATTACGGTCGCAGTCTGCCGGTGCCGCATTCGAGAAAACCAGAGCTTTACAACTGACACTTTTTGTCCAAAAATCTGTCAGGTTAAGGCCAAGCGGAGCGAGCGAGTGTTGTAAGTCTCAGTCGTTAGCATTGAATAATTTTAATGGTGCAATAAATTTAATTTTTTTCTTAATATCTACGTTATTGTTAATTGTTATTTTTTATTTCGCTGCCCAACTTAAATAAACATTATATGTACGTATCATTTAACAAGCCGATCATAATTTGTACTGCGTAAGTATTTATAGAACTACTTGTCCCACGATTTCTAACAGACTCGTTCTGATTTCATGACTGCACACGCATTACTGCCGCTTTATTCATTTCACTGACCAATTAGATTTTCGCGCATTCAAATATTTATTGAGCTACTCATTTGAAGATATGTTACTCCTCGTTTCCACTTTTTTTACTGCTCAAATTTTACTACTCAATCTGTTATTGAACATACAATTTGTATTTTCACACTGACCAAAACTGTAATATAGTACCGCCCCTTTAAATAATAGCCATTATTTTATATGCTTCATCAATGTCTCCCCTACTTCGAACTTATCTTCCACTTCTTTGCATTTATTATGGATCCATTGCTCTTTCGTTTTCCTACATTTCCGAATAATTTCCCACTTGAACGCCTTATATCTTTGTTTCCCTCTTTCATCTAACCTATTAGAACTTTTGGAACTTTTATACGAAATTTTGAACGCTTAAGCTACTCATTATGCAGAATTACGCTACATACTAAGTTGTTTTGTAATTTCAGAAAAAAATTACACATTTGACATTTTAAACTGGAAGAAAATTTTCGGTTTTAAATTAATCAAAACTGCACGTTCCTTGAAATCACGAGCATAAAGAGCGTTCAAAATTTCGTGCAAAAATTCCAAAAGTTGTAAAAGGAATCTGAGAATTACGAACACCTACCTACTTCTGAGGGGATATTAATGTGCATGAGCGAGACAGTTGAAACTTTTAAATATCCCTTTAAATTTCTAAAATCTTGCTCATTTCAAGAAGGCGAAGTTGAATTTGATCCGGGAATCTTGTTTGTTTTCTTAAGAACTGCATGCGTTCTTATACCTCGCATTATACGCTCAAATGTGAATATGAAAGCCGTACGAAGGTATAGGTATGTTTTGAAATTTCCGAAATTAAAAATTTATCCTTAACATCAAAGTTATACTTTTACAAAAAATTTTCACAACTTTGTGAAATGCATTGGTCGCCATAATATTTTATTTAATATCATCTTATCTTTATTATGTCAATTCTATATTGTACAGGTCTTCAAGTCAAGAAAAACCACCGCAATTACTACATTTTAATCAATTATCCATCCACTAACTTATTATGCCCTGAAGGGCTGTGTCACAAGTGGTGGCTTTTCCAGAATTTTGACTCATGATTTGTTAATGTATCATTTCAACATACTCCAGTAACAGAATGCACTATTTCCTCTACTATTTTTGCAAAGGTTATTTATGAATGCTCTTATTTCTTGTATTTATTACCTTCCTAATTGGTACAACAGTAGACGAATTCAATATTTTCGGGAACCATGCCCGATGCCAAAGAAGAATTTATTTCAATTTTGAGCCAATTTGTATATTTCCGCATTTGCTAATAATGTAATATAACCCAACAATATCTTGCAGTCTTTCATACGTTATTAGTTGAAAATGTCTACAATCACTTTGTGTTGTCATTTGATTTGTATCTATATTATCCACTTTTATGTACCTACTTTTTAAATGCTATTCATAAATATCAGTTACATTGTTTTAACATTGAAAATGTTTAATGAATTGGAAGTGTGACGGTATACGAGGGTCTCAGCAGCGATTTCTTTGACGCCTGGAAATTTCACGGTTTTTGCAAATTTTTGCAAGTTCTACGTATGCCAGATCAATGTTTTTGGTGTCATTTTGAAGATCTCGTCAAGTGCGAATTTTGGGGGAGCGGTAAAAATGTAAGATTCGAGGGAACAAAAATACGGGGGTTAAAACGATTTTTTGGACAGGAAAGCGTTAGAACATAAAACATAAGTATGTATTTGATTTTGGCATTTTTAACCAGATCTGAAGTAATATACAGGGTGATTCCAAAATGGCGGATTTCCTTTACAGCATGTTGTAGGGGATCGCAAATGCAATTTGAGAAAAATGTAAAAAAAATTCTAGCTGCTTTTGTTTTATAGTTATGAGCAAAAAACTAAAAGGTAAATTTGGCAACATGTGTACAGTCTCTCTAACCTTTTGCTCTAACATTCGCATAAGGATGTTTTCTATTGGGGTACCTTTGCGCGTAAACTCTTACAGCTTCATTCCCGTTATTATGGCATTCGCTCAATATCAGCAACATGTCAGCATATTCACGATTGGTATACATTTTTAACAAAATTAAGTCAAAACTTCAAAATGACAGGTCAAAATAAATTAATACAAAACGTCAGATAACTATACAAAATCATATCATCGTTGCCAAATGCATTTTCAAAGCATATCGATAAAAATATTTAGATTTTCAAAATTAAAATTACAAGTAAATTAGACGCTGCAAGCATTCTTTTTTTGTACGCAGTCTTGTAGGACATAACTTTTTATGGAAAATGATATCCCTCAAAATTCTAAAAAAAAATAGAATATGGGTTTTTCATTTCCCACCCTCCTCACTCAGTAAATTAACAATTAAGATTCTTTTAAACATTTTTCCCAGGCTACATTTAAGGTCCCCTACAACGTAGTGTAGAGGAAATTCGCCATTTTGGAATCACCCTGTATAGGTAACTGGTAGGTTTAAGTGTTAAAATAATTAAATATTTCTCCCATATGAATACTCCCCTATGATTTGTGTTAAAATTGCTGCATGTGCCACCATCATAAAATCAAGATAAGAAGTACTACAAATAATGCAATATTAGATAGGACGCGTTCCAAAGAACAGAAAATTAACTGGATTTCTGAACCTCAATATATAACTGGCTTAATGGCAATCAAATTGTGGTGCAATATTTACATAGAAATATGTTTAATACCATGTGATTATCTAAATTAAATAAAAGCAGAAATGACGGCTTACAACTAGTACTTATTTCGTATACACTATGTTTCAGCTATTAGTATTCCGAATGTGCATTCTATAACACTTCATATAACTTGAATTCATGAATTAATAAGTGTTCTGGATGTCTAAAACTTCATACCGCTTCCGTATTCATGATGTCTCAAACTTTCACCCAATTTCATCTCGACACTTTTAGTATTATGAATTGCTGTTAAATTGAGTACAAAATAAAATGAGAAGTGTTTAAGCAAGTCGAAATATTTGCACAGTTTATCAGTGTAAGAAAGACATATTTCCACAATTTAAATCTTTGTATGAGGGTAAAAATATTATTTTTGTGTTTATCATAATTTCATAACAGGGCATCTGAAGTAAACAAAAAAGAAGGGTACGTAACTGATAAAACATAAGAGAGTCTCGAGGGAGAGGAGGCTTATATTCATGCTCTCTTAGATATAATGTTATTTTGCTTCCCGTAAATAACCTGAGGTTGTATTAAATAACATAATAATAGGAATAAGGCACTTCCCAACTAAGATTTATTAGACTTTCAAAAACAGCATAACGTTTTATCAAAATATGCTAACATCTTGCAGTTAGGAAAACTTTAAAATTTACTTTCATCAAATTCAGATCTATTTATTAAGTATTACATGTATTAGGTATTAGGCATTAGGTATTAGGTAGGTGAGCATTATTCGATTTTGGACGATTTCCTAGAAAAATTGGAAACTGAAAAATTCCGAGCTTCTCAAAGCTCAATTCAACTCGCCGAAGAGTAAGCCGCTCAAAACTAGGATCGTTAAAATTTGCAGTTTCCTGATTTAAAGAATTTGAGTGGTACTGGATTGTTCGAACAATTACTCCTCCATCAAATGCCCCGTCCAGACATTTAATTATAGAACAAATCTAGATTTATTGTAATACAAGTTATCACAAAAAATGCTACTCCAGCTAGCTGGCATTGAAACATTCAAAACGTTCTCTCTCCATATGTATATTACTTTAACGAACAAGATTCGTTTTTTAGGTTGTACCAAATATGTTGAGTTCAAAATTATTACACGAAACTGCACACCACTGGCTTCGTCATTGTGGTACTCGCTAATGCAGCGCTTTCTGCATTTAATTTATACGCAGCTAACTTGCTTGTTTACATACTAACCTGCGTCAATCAGATGTAAGCAAGTGCCAATTACTTTATTAATTATTGAGGAGCAACGGGTCGTTCGAACAACTACTCCTCGAGCAAATGCCATTCCAGGCATGGAATTATAGAAAAAATCAAGATATTTGTACTACGAGAATGCTACTTCAGCTAGTTGGCCTTGAAATATTCATAACGTACCTCTACGTACACTTTTCTGACAAACAAGATCCGTTTTATGCCAAGTAATACACGTAGAGACACGTTATGAATATTTCAATACCAGCTAGCTGAAATAGCATTCTATGATATCTTGGGGTATTTTAACAAACATAAAATACACCATAACTTGCAGTAACACTATTAACCAACTGGCAAGTCAAATGTCAAAATGAAAAATGAAAATCGAAAGCCGTGACAATTTGACAGTCGTAAAATGTAAACGACACAAATTAAACACTACAGATAGACAAGGCACATATGGATATTATTTTGGAACTGCTAACAGCGCCTCTGATGTTTGGAAGTAGAATTAGGGGCGGAAAGCGGGAATTTTGCATACTTACTTTTGTTCACATACTTAATTTTGACGTTTAAAATAGTTTTAAAAAATGCAACAAATGATGTGTGACATATTTTATTGTGTGAAGGAGGGCATGATTAAACAGAATCAGATACTTCAATAATGGGTACATACAAGAATTTTAAAACTTATATCATTATATTATTAAAATAAAAATTACTCACATAATATTGGTAAAATAGGGTAGTATTTACTATCCACAACACACTAACAAATTCAAAAACCCTTCCTTGATAAATTAATTCGCCACCGTGAAGAATCCAATGCACAATGCATGTTAAAAATAAGTCCGAAGGTAATTTTACGAAACAAACACAAAACGCAAAGGGTAGTATCCAAATTCCAAATCTGTTACCTTATCTGTTAAGCCCGTTATTGCCAGGCGCTTTTTAGGCGGCTGAATCGTTTTAGGCCGCTGAAATTTATGCCGCTGAATTTTGGATTTAGGCGGGGTGTTGTTGCCAGGAAAATTAATTAGGTCGCTGAAATTTATGTGTCAGTATTTTGACGTACGTCAGTATTTTAACTTGTATTTTTGTTTGAGCGTAAAAATATTGAAAATAATAATAATCATGATTCTATCAATGGTTCAGAAACAATTAGTAGTTAATAAGATGATTTTAATGGTGGAGGTGGACGATTAAACTAAATTTTAATACTTACTGATTGTGATTACTGTCATTTTGACAGCAAATGTCAGAATTATGATGTAACACTACTTTCAGCAGCCTATAAAATGGACACGCTCATTAAAAAATTAAGCAGCTGAAAAAATGGTTTAGGCGCAGCAACCGCCTAAATTTAGAAAATTTCAGCGGCCTAAAACGATTCAGCCGCCTAAAAAGCGCCTGGCAATAACGGGCTTTATGTCCATGTCAAACAACTTGTACAAGAAGAATGTAAGAAAATAACTTATAACGCCTAATCAAACTACAATTTAAATTCAAAGACGTTTGACAATTATTAAATTTTGTGTTTGTTGTTTGTTATGTTGCCATGCTACGGCACAAACACATACCCCGCATGCTTTTATTATTTTAGAACAGTGTGCTCAATTTTTAGATCGAGTGAGCAGCTAGTGGTCGATTTGACAATGATTTGACATTTTTGTGTTTTATGTGCCACCCAGCGGCGACTCGATTAAATGCAAAGAGTATACACTGGCATCTCTAGTTTGTCAGTTGAATTACTGTTCGTTTAAACGTCATTGCATTTGCGTTAAGCGTCTATACCGGGTGGGGATTTAGTGTGTAATTGGTTCATATCTCTGGAACTATTTAAGATATCAACATGAAATTTTACACGTATGTGGGAAACGACATGGAGCATTTCGTAAAATTATTTATATATATACAGGATGTTCACATTCTGAGTACCAGACCAAAGTTCTATTTCTTTAAATGGAAACCCCACAAGTATTTGCGTGATTTCGATTCCCCATAAAATTTCATGAAAATTGATATGCTACATGATGTGTTTTTGACTAAGGACTGTTAAGATATTGACATTTTTGTGTCATTATGGTCCCAAATTTATGACGCTACTGACGTCTACTGACCAAAGTCACCCAATTATTTTTTATTGAAAGAGGTTTACACACTGCTGTATTTGTGAAATCTATAAATACTTTCACCATAATACTTAGGATTATACAAGGTGATTAAGTTATGCTAAAGGGAATTTTTCTCAAAAATTTCAAATAGAATACCATGTATATTATTTGCACAACTGACAGTCAGTTAACTAAGCTTTTAATTGATGTAGATATTGCCAGGTCTATTACTGATAGTTTCACCAGATATTACGATTAACATCAAAATTTTTGAATTTCATCATTAGTTTATACTCTTTTTGGCGAATTCCCCCTATTCTGTTCCTCAAAACTCACAATAATGTTCATATTTTGTATTTGCAAATTGGTATCAATATAAAGACAATAAATCTTATTGTAAACTTGTTTCTTGATGGTTATATTCTTAAATGTATAATGTTTTTTTAAAGTCGGGTATAATGTTCAAACAAGGAGTGCCATGGAAGAAAATATTATCTTTAAGAAATAATCTTGCAATGGGATTTCTTGTGTTAATGTAAACTTCATTTGCTAAATATTCTATAGAAACAAAATGCATACCTTTTTTGGAGTTTTGGGTGACAAAATAGGGGAGATCGTCAAAAATAATGTAAAATACTAACGAAACTCTACATTTTTAAAATTCAGTTGTACATTTTGTCGAAACTTTACTGGTAGACATGACAATATCCACATCAATAAAAAGCTTAGTAAAATGACCCTCAATTGTACAAATAATATACATGGTGTTCCATTTGAAATTTTTGAGAAAAATTCTGTTCCGCATAACTTAACCACCCTGTGTTATCTCAAGAATTATGATAAAATTATTTATAGATTTCAAAAATACAGCAGTGTGTGAACCTATTTCAATAAAGAAATTGTAGGTAGCTTTGGTTGTATGCGTCAGTAGCGTCATAAATTTGGGTCCATAATGGCACAAAAATGTCAATATCTCGACATTCCTTAGTCAAAACCACATCATGCAGTATATCAATTTTCATGGAATTTTATGGGGAATCCATATTATGCAAGGACATGTAGGGTTTCCATTCAAAGAAATAGAACTTTGGTCTGGTACTTAGAATGTGAACATCCTGTATATACCTAAATAATTTTGGGAAATGTTCTATGTGGTTCCCCACATTCGTGCTAAATTTCATTTTGATATTTTAAATAGTTCCAGAGATATGAGCCGATTACACACTAAATCCCCACCCGGTATAGTGTCCAGTTTATGGCAAACGGAATTAGAACGACGTGAAAATTCGACTGTTGCCAAAAACAAAGCAAATACGGATAAGTAACATTAGAGAAATTAGATGGAAAGAGTTACACTAGGTGACGTAGAGCTTTGGCAATGCAAAAAATGTCTAACGAGTGTACCAACTTTCATTTACTTAAACAATAGAACAATAAAAAGATTATGGATTTTCATACATAGTATTCGATTATTTTCCTAGGAATCTGCGTGTAGAATGTATGGAAACTATGGCGATGGCTAAATTTTTCAAATAAAAATTCCATTAAAAATTATTGGAAATATAATGGCATGACTTCACCACATCGCATAAAATTTACTGTAATTTAAATATTTTAGAAATATATATTCTATAGTGCTCGAATATAACTTTTCAGTATTATATAAATATGGTGGAAGTTATAGATTTATCCGATATTGAATCAAAATCTAATATACCTATATTATTTATTGGCATCACAATATTTCTGAAATAATGTGAATACTTAGCCAGTATAGGATCGGTATTGCAATTCAAATATTTTAAAAGTATTGCATATTGCTTAAATAATATTATATTGTATATTATATTACATTACATTACATTACAATACATTCCATTACATTACATTATATTACTTTACATTACATTACATTACATTACATTACATTACATTACATTACATTACATTACATTACAATAATATTATATTCATAATATATTGGAAGTCTACCTTTTCCGATATTGAATCTACATCTCGTATAAATATTCACTGATTTGAGATTTTTGAACCAGTGTCACTAGTTGCAACTTAATTATAAAAGAAATATAGCGAAATATACGAAATATAGAAAATAATAGGCAAGGTATTTTAAAGGATAAATATTGCAATACACTATCGCCAATGAATGATTGTATGTTACACCCAAGCCCATGAACTTCAGTTTCCACAATTTACCATCTTAAAAATTTGAAAAATGGCGTTACTCCCTTTGCTATACATTCAAAGGTTTTTACAAAATATAAAACTATGTTCTAGACATTTTAAACAATTACACTGCTTTTCTCTCTTCTAGTTTACACATTTATTTTTACTGTGTGCGTATGCTGCAGGCACTCACTCCCACAAAAAGAACTTATCTCAGCTGTCTATTAGTCCACAACTAAATATGCTTATCATTTTAATACAATACTGTTTATGTAAATTTGCAAATTCCAAAATAAAACATCATATCATTCATTTATGATATCATTAATTTATATCAGAACAATATTAAGCTTCTTAATGAGCGAATGGCCAAGTATGATTATTATTTAAAAAGTGTATGTTCGTGTTATATCTCGAAAACCGAGCCTGCTATGGAATTAATGTTAGTCTACGAGTCAAATTTTTTGCCATATCGTAAAACGTTTCTACGTTAGCTCAAATTTGAAATTATCTTACAGCTTAGATCAATTGTGCCTATTTAACATTTTTATCTTAAATACTAAGGAATTAGTTAATCTTGTATGAAGATTTAAAATGGGTACCTGTATATGCCTTACCTATGCATAACAGGAAATACTTTGTTACAAAATCTGTTGTACTTACAGGTATACAGTTTCAAACTCCAAACTTAAGATAAATACAATTTGGTGTTGCCCAAGGAAGGGACGATTTGAAGTGGATTAGCTGACCAATTCCTGGGCTAGCAAGATTATACAACCAGATGTTACATCACTGAATTTATTATTTCCGTTCGTTTGCGTCCGTGCTCACCAGTTTGAAATTACATATTTGCAAAATTAAACTTCCAACGGTACTGCATGTTCTTAGTGTTCGAGCTTAAAAGAACTTCCGTTGTATCTTACTAGTCGGGAACTTTAACTTATTCGGTGAGATAATGGAAATCTTATGAAATATTAAATTCTCTTGATACGGGTTTTATTAATTGATGGCAGTCTAAGAGAAGGCGATCTGCATAATATATGGCGGTAGTAAGAAAACGTACATACCTGTCGTGTCAGGCGGACAACTAGGCCACTGGGAACGTACCAATAAACCACCGCCCGCAGCGGATATACGTGTAAGCGGCGCATTAGAGGAGCTAATCTTTTTTCTTGCAGTAATGTGCTGATTCGGCTGGATTTCTCGGATCCGCCTTCTTCTAATTCGATACTGGCTCTTGAAGATAAATTACTCGTTTAAGTCGGTGATAACGATCACCAGAATACAAAAGAAGTGGCAAACACGTTTGTTACAAATTAACGTTATAAGATAAAGTCAGGAATATTTATTAACTGTTTTTAAAGAAGTCTCAGAGTTTATTGAGACTCTTACTATCAAATATAAAAATCTTCCTAAACGTACTTGGGTACTTACTTAGATATTAATAAGTGTGCTTGTTTAACAGTAAATAACCTTCCTTATAGGCTTAAGCCATATGCAGATGACTCATCGGTTATCGGGTTAACACGCGAAGGACCTGAACCGCACGCGATTTTGATCCCGACCGCTATGGTACGATGGGGCACATGGAGCAAGGCTCTTGTGCGTTGTGTGCACGTCAATGTACATTCCGTCAACATAAACTTATTCTGCAGTTCAATTCCTGGCAGGGTACTTTCCTAAGGTGTAGTTGTTTTAGCAGGTCTATTAGTTAAACGCCGTAAAAATGCCGCCGAGCGGGCACCGAACCCGGTTCCCCGCAATCCTAACCCGCGTTCCAACCCACTGAGCTAATCAGCGACCTACTCACTTTCTTCCTACTCGTCTATATAATACCTATGATTGTAACACGTCTAGGTGACTTAGTTTTGACTGCCCCTTACACTTTACTCAGCCAGTCATTTACAAGTTGAGTTGGTCTTGTGCATAGCACGTCACAGATAAATCGCAGTGTAAACTGAAAATGAATTTGTCTTTTACTGGTCCTTACATTCGTCGATGATGGTTGAAAATGTGTAAGAGTGTGAATGGGTTTGGTTCAACAATAATATAAAATTTATACTTTTATCCGATGCACGGATGGCCAAAGGAAAGAGAGCGAGTTTATTTGAAATGAAAACTTATTTGTGACGTTACACTTTACCACATGTTTGTATAGAATATTCCCGGGAGTATTCTCTGCAGTAACTTATGTGTGTAAAAACTTCTATAATAAGTTGTTAACACAATCACTACTTATTACTTGGTAGTTTATGTACATATTGAGTTTGTAACATTACTATGCGCACTACCAATAATTATTATATAACATAGTCAATTTCTTATTAAAGCATTTTCGGAAATTTTCTTTCCATTGTCGGAGAATGTTTTCATAATTGAAGTTGTCCGGGTTCTACTAGGATTATGTATTATTTTCATTCATGAAAACATTCTCTGACGATGGAAAGAAAGTTTCCGAAAATGCATTAAGAAATAAATTGACTATTATGTTATATAATAATTATTGGATGTGCCCATAGTAGTGTTATAAACTCAATTTCTATAATGTTATTGGAGTAATGCCTAAATCTTTTAGTCCATGCGCCCTGTATAAGAGCAGAACTTCATTGTGTTATGTGCAGTAGATTATCCCCTAGCCCTTGTAATGCTGAAGTTGAAGAGCAAATCTGTAAATAATGTATCTCTTTATTCTAATTGTCAAGGCGGGAATTGGTTTTTCTGAAGAGTGGCCGTCTTGATCAATAATGGGCTATACAGAATGTCCAAAATTAAGAGTTCTTTTATTTATGGACGTACGAGGTCGGTTAAATCGGCAATGAATTAATATGTTTGAAAACGAATATGGTGTTGAAAATAAAAAATAAAAGATTTTATTATTAAAAGGATGTTTGCAGTTTCTCGCGTTGAAATCAAAATAAAAAATACAGAAATTTTGATTATTATTATTATATCCGTTTGTGACGTATTATAGGGATAAAGATATCTATTCGTACTTTTTTAAGGAAATCTAACAACTCGGGAATCATTGAATGTACGTCTGACCTATTTCCAATAAAATCGACTTTGCGGCATTGGCGTTTCCTGCGACGTAAAAACCGGATTTTGAAGAAAGCGTAACATAAAATTACTCAAGCAGGAAATGGCCATAGGTACTTTCGGAAGAATGGAAATTGATAAACATTTTGCTAGAATACCTATATCAATATTGCTTTTTTAAACGGTCTTATTTAGCTTGCCTGGTGTGGGTCAAATCTAGTAATTGAAATCTTACCCCCTTCCTGTTGACCGATTGATCTGAAATTTGATACACGCCTTTAGTTGTGATGACAATACAATTATGTTTATTCAGTATCATTGTAAATCCAAGATGGCCGCCGCCACAAAATGGCGGATTAGATATTTTTTTCAACCCCCTCAATATGGGTATCAAATGAAAGGGCCTAGCTAGTAGAATACAGCACACCATGAAAAATTCAAAATCCAAGATGGCCACCACCACAAAATGGCGGATTACTTTTTTCAATCCCCTCAATATGGGTATCAAATGAAAGGGCTTAACTAGTAGAAAACAGTACATCATGAAAAATTCAAAATCCAAGATAGCCGCCACCACAAAATGGCGGATTACTTTTTCCAGTCCCCTCAATATGGGTATCAAATGGAAGGGCTTGACAAGTAGAACACAGTACACATTAGAGAAATAATAACAAAACAAAAACAAAGAAAAACTAAAAACTTTAAAATAAAATAAGTAAAAAAATATTAAGTTAAACAGTTTTATTGTAAAGAAACATAATAATGATGCAGATAATGTACTAAAAGCTAAAAAATAATTAGGTAGATACCAGGTACCAGTCATCAAACCATTCTCCTCATCAATCTAGAGCATTGATCAGACTAAAATAAAATCGTGGGGCGTAGCGTAACCTGAGTAAATATGTAAGTGATCGTTCTGCAAAAATGTTGTCTATTGAGAAGATGCATCCAAAGCATACCTATAATGATATGAGCGGTTGACTGTAGATAATAGAAATTCGACTCGCCCCATTGTTTTATTTTAGTCTGATCAATGCTCTAGATTGCTGAGGAGAGTGGTGTGATGACTGGTACCTACCTAATTATTTTTTAGCTTTTAGTACATTGTCTGCATCATTATTATGTTTCTTAACAATAAAAACGTTTAACTTAATTTTCTTTTTACTTATTTTATTATTACTTATTGCGAAATACTGATGGCTATACAAAATATTGTTTATCCTGCAGACTAAGGATAACCGTGAATGCCTTCAACACCGCCATTGAGTGAGTGTCAAAATATAAATATATTAACCTTATTTGCGTTTGTGGATTTTTATGGACAAACAAAAACAAGGAAATCTTAGAAAATTATAAGCTCAAAATTTGAAAACTAATTTCGGTGCGAATCAAACAACGCAAATACTAACTAAAATATACAGGTCGCGCGCATTTTACTCAATCGGTTGGTACGGAGAACACGTAAGGGAATTATTTTACTGGCAAATCCCACTAACACGTCACCGACGGGCTATATTTGAGATGAAAGTACTTTTAAATTCATATTGCCGCCTAAATATATATCTTTTGATTTTGTTATGTATATATATACCTTAAATGCGATAAACTATAAGTGAAACTATGAAATTCTGTAGCACTGACCGTCCCCTTTGAACACCGCATATTCGAGATGTTCACTCAAAGAACAAATTTTTAAACGGAATACCCTGAATATTTTTACAGATTTAGAGAGAGTATAAAATTCTAAATCAAGAAGCCTTAATAGAATCTGTTTAAAAATTATACCTACCGCATTAGATGGAGCCACAAGAGTAAATGAATCTAATATTTAAAAGTAGCAAAATAGCAATAAAACAAACAATAACTCTTTTATAGCGTGCTTGGTCAAAAATGCGTTTCATGGCATATCGAAAGCGACAGTTTTGATTCTCCATGTTATTTTTAATTTTAAAATAGATTTAGACCTTCAGACCTTTTATTCAAAATCTTGTGCTCTTTACATTGAACAAAAATTCTTAGCGTGAATATCTCGAAAATGTGACGTTCAATTATTTTTTTGTTATAAGAAATTCTAATTTCTTGTTCATTAAACCGACCTTGTGATTTCAATATATTGAATAATGAACTTAACAATGATGCTCACTCATTTTTTTGATATCCTCTATAACCTTGCATTCATCCAATAAATTCGTTTTTAGTAAATGTGTTCCAAACATATTGTGTTCTTAGAATTATGTATAAATACTGTTGTCACCTGTTAAACTCAGAAATTTTATTTCAGATTCTTTTTGAAATTCTTTCTGAAATGCAACCAGAACTGTCTGAAGAATGCTGGAAACCCTAGGGACATGAGACGTTTTCAGGTGAGTGCTTTCAATAAATTTATGAACTAGTTAGGTAATCAAGACAAGTAATTACACAAGCATCCGCTAAATATCATATTTAATTTTTGAAATTGGGTCGGAATATCCTTCTTACCCCGATTTTTCTTGTTGTAGTGCCATGTTCTTTTCGTCATTTCGTTCCTTTTCTATAGTAATAGGTACGTGCAATGGTGTAGCACTAACTCGATTTTTTGTTATTTTTCTTTCGGGTAATATTAATTATTGTCACGTCCGCTTCCAATTATTGTACTATGTGCAATAACCAGGTGCCAGTAATTTAAATTTTAAGCTATCCCGATTGGTATAGTTTTCATTTGAAATATTGTATTGGGTAGGTACCTACCTAATTCACTTTTAATTTTTGCTTATTTATGTAACAGTGAACTTTCTTATTTTCACATTCTCTGGGTTTCTTCATTCTTGACGTCTCTCGTGCGCCCTGTTTTTATTAAAACTGCTCCAATTTCACACATTCTTTTTTAATCATAGGAAAGTATGTTATCCCTTAACAATTTCACATATTTACTCTTGTTTTCTTTACCCACCCCTCTGCAAATCAATAAGAAGTGTTCTGTTTACCTGTTACATTGTTTTTCATTCCACCCGAGATCTTTACTTTTTGTGTGAACTATAATTATATCTATATAAAATGAGTGCATTTCATCATCCGTGCTGAAATTCTAAGAGTAATTTTAACCAAGAAAAAATTGAATAGCGATAAAAAACAAAATTTGGTTATTTGTTCGCGGCATATCTTACAGAACCTATATATATCTTATGGTGGTCGATGGCCGTATTTCAAGCGGCCGTATCGAACGCCGCCTACTAGCCACTTCGCCGTCATCATCCCGCGGTTCCCATGGGAACGCGTGTGTATCGAGGGGTGCGGGAGCTCTGGGGAATACGTGAGCGTCCCTGAGGGAGGAGTTTGTCTTCAAATGTTCTATTGCCGCCACCTTGCACATCAAAATGGCTGCGTACACAACGTCTCCTAAGCAAATTTAAATTGTGAGATTAAATGTGCTAATTGTGAATTATGTTTCGGGTAAATCAGGTGCTAATTTTCTCAAGAGCGTTTTATTTACAGGTAGTGATTGCCACCCAAGTCTCCGTCGACGGACCTTTATTAGCCATATCCGATAATATGTTCGTGCACAACAATTCAAAACACGGAAGACGAGCTAAGAGGCTAGATCCTACAGAAGGTATATACATAAACTGTACGTTGTAAAAAATTAACTTTGCATGATTAAAATTTCACACGCCGTAATTTTTGTGCCAACATAAATTAGCAAAATGCAGTAGCAGCCGACGATCAAGGCATGACTAATAGCTAAAATATAAGTCACAAATCATCACACTCATTGGTATGCGTTGTAGAAACATGTAGCCCAATCCCACGGTACGCCAGTGTTCGCTAGCGCGCTTCGCGGAAACATCTCGTTTGTATGCGAACCCATAGCGGATCCAAAACTTTGTGAAATTGGCTCCCGATTCAGTTCACTGAAGGAAGGAAGCGGAAACACTGCATAACGCCTGTAGTTTCTTACGAATCCTTAATCTTCTTTCTCATTTACTTTCTCCCTCTATCTTTATTACCCGTTCGTTCTCGAGATTTTGTAGCAGGCTGATATCTCACCCTAGTGTGGTTTTATATTATCCGCTTGTCGCGGAACAAGCCACGCTTCACTTTGTTAATATCTCACTTTGTTTTACTTTATGTTATATTTCAATCTTTTTATAAGCACGAATTGAACAGCTTTTATGAGGTTGTGCGTGTGTTGTTAACTTTCACGTTCAGAAATATTTATACATGTTGACTATTGGTGTCTTGCACACAGTGGGAGAGAGGTTTGTTATAAGAGACAAAAATTGTATAGTTAGGTGCACAAACAGTTGGTCAAAACGAATTGGTGACATTTTTGTTGGTTCCTGAAATATCTCTAACAAACTGAAAATTCGATTTCTTTAAAATTTCAATAATTCCGTTATTATTGCACCTGATTCGTTAAAAATTGATATTCTAACATTATTTTCGATACCGATTTCTAATATGACATCAGAATTTATATCGCTAACTACCCTGCTGGGCTGCAATAGTCCTTTCTTATGGTCACCATATTGAATTTCTGTATAATTGCGCCGCTTCCATACCTACTTCTAATTTTGCAAAATCAATTCTGGAAATCGCAAAAAATTTGTTTTCACTTCAGCCATGGTTGTGGGTGACTTGGTCAGTTGGTGATTGACAACCAATATGGAATCAGATTTCAAGTATGTCATATAAAGAATGCAGCTTGCTAAAAAATTAATATACAGGGTGATTCAGAACGGGCGTGCCAAATTAAAATGGGTGCTAGAGGAACACCAAATAAGACGAAAAGTTTATATGAACACAATATGTTCTAAAGTGACCACTAACAAAGATACAGGGTGTAAAAGTTGTAATATTTTTTAATATTTTTTTATTATCTTAGCAACTAGGACAGTTATTGAGTTGAAATTTAAGGTGTCGTTTTCATTTGCCAAGTTCTAATTTTCCAAAAATCAGTAGCGTTGCTACGAGGTAGGCCGTTTATTTATTTTCCCAATCCAATGTTACGCCACTGGCGAATGCAGGTGATATTAATGTATTTGAAATCTACGTTCAATTTGGGAAGAAATTGGTATCTTCAAAATTTTTCATAAAATGCTTAGTTTTTGAATGAAATAGCTTTTTGTGAAATCGTGCACATGCACTGAAATTTTCCATAATGCAATAGGTAATGGCTTCACTGATATGCAAGGAAAGTGAAAATGAAAAAAAATGGTTTATTAAGAATAACACTAACAAAAAGAACGAGGAAACACATTACGATATTAAAGAAATATTAAAACTTTTACACCCTGTATCTTTGTTAGTAAGTAGTCACTTTAGAACATATTAATTAGTGGTACTGGACCGTTCGAACAACTACTCCTTGGGCAAATACCCCGCCAGGCATTGAATTATAGAACTAAATCCAGATTTTTTGTACTACGAGTTACTCTAACACCCATTTTAATTTGGCACGCCCGTTCTGAATCACCCTGTATACTAATTTTTTACCAAGCTGCGTTCTTTATATTATGGCATACTTGAAATCTGATTCCATATTAGTGTCAATCACCAACTGACCAAGTCACCCACAACAATGGCTGAAGTGAAAACAGACTGCATGTTTACTAGATATCGCAAGCAAGGTCTTTCGTTGAGCGGCTAGTAGTTTCAAGTTAGCTGTGGCCATGGCAATGCAGAAAACATTGACAAAAACGTCACAGTAAATTGTGAATGTCTGTGTGGTTATGTCTCATTCTGTGAATCAGCGATTATTTTTAAGTTAATGTAATGACTTTCTTCTAATGTCAAATGTGAAAAGGACATTTTCCTAGGGCCCCCTGAGAAAGCGACATGTTGTATACAACTAAATATGCCCGAAAGTTGACAATTGTCGATGGAAGACCTAAATACTTTAGGTACGAACTGGGCATTTATGAATTGGCGAACAAGAGGGCAAATCAAAGTGTCGCTCATGAGCCGCGGCCGGAATTGTTCGAATATACTCATAGTTAGTCGGCTACTTTTGACATTTACTAGCATCGTTCAATTTAAATGTGAAAGTAGGAGTCTGCACCACAGGAAAGTAAACACCTTTCTAGTTGGCTCGAATTATTATTGTTTATCATATCTAGTCATGCATGGATCGTGCATCAGATTATAACCGATTCACTAATAACAACCTAAAAGTGCTACTATTTTGGGGTGATACTAATACATTATGCACACATTTTGTCAGTGCAAATTTGAAGAGCGGTTTGGTATTTTATATGGAAAAATGATTGGCTCATATTTCTCTAAAAAATAGTGACTGGTTAAAGATGTTTTGAATTCCTTCTAATCACGCTTCAGGAATTTGTAGAAATGTTATTTGAAATGTTTTAGAGAACTTCCATTATAACCAACATGATGATCGACAACGGGGCTGCGGTCGGTTTTTGAATGACTTTGAAGGGATTTCCGAGGGGTGAACCGCAGAGCAAAATCTTGTACACCAATTCCTCTATTTATGTGTAATTCCTTTTAATTCCCCGCAATTCCTATCTAATTCCTGCAATTCCTCAAGTAATTCCCGCTATTCCCCATGTAATTCCTGCAATTCCCCATGTAAATCCTGTAATTTATATTTGTAAAGATGATGCAATAATTTACAGCGCATGCGCAATCGTTAGTAAACATTTCTGCAATTCCCTTGTAATTCCTGAATAATTCCTGCAATTCCCCAACAATTCCCCAAACAATTCCTGCAATTCCCTACAAATTTATGTAATTCCGTACTAATTCCTCTGCAATTCCTCAAGCTTATACACCAAAATTCCTTTGCGGTTCACCCCTCAGGGATTTCTGTTGGTTCTTGAATGACTGGAAAGAGATTTCTGGATTGAAAGCAATGACACTCTCGGAATTTTAATTTTTAACTAATTAGGTAGAATAATAACGAATTTATATTAAGGACACCACGGATTTTCAGTTTTCTCTATGCAGTGCTTTCATTTCAAAACTGGCCACCCTCAATAACACTTGATATAAAGGGAATTCGACTAAGGGCCGTCTGACACGAGACTCATTTTAGTACTAAATTCAGTACAATTTCAGCGTGCACAGAGTTTAGTTTGAAATTTAGAGTGACAACAGAATTCTGCATGACAGATAACCACTAAAATAAGTATGTGGGCATGCGCATTGATTGATTGATTAAGTTAAATATCAAATATATTCCTGCATGTTTGTCTTTATAATTCTTGATTTTGATCCCACAGAACTTATTTTAGTACTTACCTACCATTCACAATTCCTGTTGTCACGCTAAATTTCAAGCTAAACTCTGTGCACACTGGAATTGTACTGAATTTAGTACTAAAATCAGTCTCGTGTCAGACGGCCCTTAAACAAAAATCACGTCAATTTAGATATCGAGGGGGAAGTTTAAAACCAATACAGATTGAGTTTTAGGTTTCACCCCCTTACCCCCAGCTACCACGTCTTTCAAATTTCAAATAGCACCCCCTACCTTGTGATACATCATTTTAAAGGCCGTAAAAATCTTGAAGTAAAAAATTGGATTCGGTTGATCTGTAAATAAGTTATGGTCAAAAATTATAAGATGTATTTTCGGAATTATTATGACAATTTTATAAAATTTACTTTATTTTGTGTTCAAAATGTGCTTCATTATTTGCTAGACAATAATACAGTCCGTTTTCGAACTCGTTGCAGACTTTCTGAAAAGTTTCTGGAGTAATCCCATTTCGTAAAACATGACAAAAAATATTGAAAAGTGTGCTTTGGTAAAAGAGTGTAAACGGATTACTCCAGAAACTTTTCAGAAAGTCTGCAACGAGTTCGAAAACGGCACTATATCGTATATGCTTTGAAAAATATCTGTGATAAAATATCAGCCAGTTTGGACGCCCAGTTATTGTTTGACAGTAGTTTGTGTCAGTCGCTGACAGTGTCTTTGTAAAATTGAAAAAAATGGATATCGTGCACTGATTAAATTCTTGCTGGATGCTGTGTATGGTGACTCTGCCCCACCATTTGCCACTGTGAAAAGATGGGCAGCTAGATTTAAACGTGTTCGTACCAGCCTGTCTGATGATAAGCGTTCGAAACGGCCTATAACTGCGACAACCACCGATAACATCGAGGAAGTTTACCAAATGGTACTGGATGATCGCCGAATTCGTCGTTGCGTTGGGTGCCGCGTTTGCTTACTTTGGACCAAAAAGACATTCGAATTTCCGAGGCCTTGTCGATGCGGTTCAAGAGAAACAAATCGAAGTTTTTGCATCGATTAATAACTTGCATTCACCACTACACTCATAAGATCAAGGAACAGCCAAAAGAGTGGATCGCGAATGGTGAACTTGCTCCAAAGAAGGCGGACTATTTCGTCTTCCGGGAAGATGACGGCGACTGTTTTGGGATAGTCATGAAATTGTGTTCATCCACTATCTTGAAAAAAGTAAAACAATAACAGGGCACGGGGCTGCACCCCGGCATCATTACTTGACAAGATGAAAGCAGAAATTGCGCCAAAAAGGCCGCATTTTAAGAAGAAGAAAGTTTTGTTCTATTAAGGTAACACTCCCTGCTTACACTTCGGTGGTCGCCATGACTAAAATTAGTGAATTACTGATCCAATTGGTTGGCCACCATATTCACTAGATCTGGTGAGTTTGGCTCTGAGGACAGAGATTCTCGTCAAGACGCCTGTTTTGTAAAGCAGGAGCCAACTATTATTTGAAAGGGTTAAAGAGGTTAGATCATCCCTGGGAAAGTGTCACAAAAAATACTTTTCTACGTTAGGCTCAAATCCTTTCAGACTACCTTCGTATAAACTCCTCTTATGGGAAAACTGCTTCAATGTATTTTAAAAAAGGGGGGCGTTTAAAAAGCTATAAACAAATTTTAATTGTAAAAGTTTAAATGAACGCTATACTGAATCTTTCCTAAAATGAGATACAACTTGTATATTCGTTAGAAACCAAAATTAAAAATGTATTATGTTTGCTAAAAAAATATCCAGTGAAAACCTTCCTTATTTGGATAATGGCCGATTTTCATTCGGTAGGAATGAAATTCATGAAGCTTCCGCTAATTTATGATTAGAGTTATAATTAAAATAGATAAATCGTTGTAAGCTAGGTACTCAATTTTGACTAAAATAAGAAATTTTACTCTGCGTGACCGTCGGCGTCGCATAACAAATACATATTATTAGTGAGAAACTCGTAGTAGGTAGGCTGCGGTAAAAAATGTTTGGAAATGTTTACTGCTTATTCCTTCTCTAATAACATTCGCTCTATACTGGTTTCTTACGAATGATATGAAGTGGAAACCTGATCTCATTTTAGTTACGATTCAATAGCTGAATTTTTTTTCAGATTTACTATGTTTTAAGCACCGTCTTTTCTAAAATAAACTGATACCCTACAATTTATGGAAATATTACAATAAGAAATAATCCGATTTCAAAAATGAAGACACAGGTTGGTAATGTAGAGACCTCTGTACTGATGTGCCATTTAAACTTTCTGATAAAGTGATTCTGGAGGGTAGGGGATATAGCGTGTTACATAATATAAATATAAAACTACGTCCATTTCATTAATATTGTTGATATGTGTCGACGATTTCTTGAGAATTCCTTCTACACGGAGATATTCGTGTTGGAAACTTTTCATATGAACCTTAAGTAAACCATGAAAATTAGGTAGGCACAATATGCTTCGTGTGTTGTAGTTAAAATGGGGAATAAATAATTATGGTGGAGGTGCCGGGCCCACAGTTATTTATAATATCAATTTTATTCTCTCTTCCAGCTTCTGTTAGCTAAATTTTGAGTTACTTATTTCACTTCGATGTACTATCAACATTGCAGTGATTTGTCTGATTTAATTATTTCATAGAATGTGTTAATCGTATTGATTTGCTTGTATGTATTTAAATTATGTTGAATACGGTGTTATGAACATTTTAATTGTGTGATAGTTATACCACTTTCAAGTTAAAAATGACCATATTTTAAGGCCTTTATCCACCGTTACCTGTAGCGACTCCCTGCATAAAAGCAATAAGTCCAAGCGAGGGCTGGACATCAGGTGGTTCTACTGTAATAATCGTTGGAGATAACTTTTTTGACGGCCTGCAAGTCGTTTTTGGGACCATGTTAGTTTGGAGCGAAGTAAGTAATTTTAAAAAATTTGCCTTACAGTAGTACTTTAATTGTGATATTCTTGCAGTTAATAACGCCGCACGCCATAAGAGTTCAGACACCTCCAAGACACATACCTGGTGTTGTAGAAGTTACGTTATCCTACAAATCCAAACAATTTTGCAAGGGCGCGCCTGGTAGATTTGTATACGTTTGTGAGTAGTGTTCTTTATTAACTACACATTCCTGTTATTCTATTAATAACACTCCTGTTATTCTATTAATAACACTATTTCGTATTATTTGCCTAGCAGCGTTGAACGAACCAACGATAGATTACGGTTTTCAGAGGCTACAAAAACTAATACCTAGACATCCTGGTGACCCGGAAAAATTGCCAAAAGTACGCTGATAATATATATTAGGAAACAAAAATATCTATATAAATAAAAAAATGTTTCAGGAAATAATTTTGAAGAGAGCTGCAGATTTAGCTGAAGCACTTTATACGATGCCGAGGAACAATCAGTTATCTCTATCAGCACCAAGATCGCCGACAATGGGGAATAATGGGATGACTACGTTTAACACATATACGGGGCAACTGGCCGTCAGTGTACAGGACAGCGGAAACGGTCAGTGGACAGAAGGTGCTTGTCCTTCCTAGATTAGCAAATTATTTCAGTGTTTTCAAGTAGCGTAGAAATCGGGTTAAGATAGCGCAGATTAAAGAAAAATTGTTTACTTATTTAATACCAATTCCGTAACAGTGGCATTTATAAAGAAACTGACAGAGATGGTTTTCTGCGTTATTGACCAACAGCCTTACCTGCATGTTTTCCGGTATTAGTGTTTTTAATGATTTAGTAAGAATTGTAACTATTTTTAATTTTTTTGATAAAAAATGCAAAACAAATTTCATTTCATTCAGCAATACTACACTGCATACCTAGTTGTTATTCATTAAGTTCTTGTTAATTGTACTTAAAGTTGGAATCATTATTTCATTAAGCACTGCTACTTTACAAAACCTAGTCACATTCTGTTTATAAATATTATATTATTTTTTTACGAAATGTGGTGGTTTATTTTATTTGCATCAATTTTAAATGTACGAATAAGAATGAAACTTTGTCTTACATTTTGACATAACGGTCTATAGGGTTAGTCCGAGAGGCTCCATTTGGTTCACTTTCAGGCTAAAGAAAGGTTGGTGTTTTTTATTTGCGTAGCTGCCAGTGATAACTTCGGTAAGCCAGCGCTCAAAAAAGACACTATGGAGGCGCCAATTTCTCAAATTGCTTTTCTCTCTGAACACCTTTCCACAATAACAGGAGCTAAATTTAACATCATGTGAATCAAATGCTACATTTTCTACGTTAAACGCTATTTTTTTCTCTATCAGAAAAAATTACTTGGTACTTTGCGGTGTGTTTCACGACATTTTCCATTCGATATAATTCGATAATTTATTTTATGCTATTGTCATACTATGACGGGAGAATAGAAAATACGTGAACACAGTATTGTATAATATGAAATTGTTGGTTGTAGCTAGTGCGTTGAATTGAAGGTTTTCTGTAGTTCAGTTCGTTAATATGTTACATTTATTTCCCGTTTACTCTACTCTCTATTATATCTGTTCATCATTATAAAGTTTCCAGTCCGAAGACTGATTGGACGTGTACCTCCATCCTTTTCTATCCCGAGCTAAACTACGCATTTCTCCAAAAGTTGAACATCCCACATCACCAACTATTTGAGAGCAGTAGTCTAATCTGGGCCTACCTCTACCTCTTTTTATTCCTTTCTCTGACTAGTATATCGCGAACTAATCTTTCGTGCTTCAGAAGCTGTCCTACCATCTTATATCTCCTATCCTTTACTGTCTTCCATAAATTTCGTTTTTCTCTAACTCTTTCTAGTACTTCTCTTTTGCTAACCTTATCTATCCACGGTATCTTCATTATGCATCTGTAGCACCACACATCAAATGCTTCTAATTTTTTTACGATCCGCTTCTCCTTTCGTCCATGTTTCGCACCCGTACAATGCAATACTCCATACATACGTTTTTCAGCGCCTCTTCATTCCCGAGCATAATAGTTGTTTCTTTTTGTTAAATGCAACCCCTGCGCTATGCTCTGTTTTATATATCTAGAGCTCCTACCATCGCGAGTTATTTGACTTCCTAAATAGCAGAAATCTTCCTCTATCTTCTCGTTTTCGATTTGTATTTTAGTTTTAGTTCTATTTTTACCAGAGGCGTTCCTACCATAAGGACATTGCGTGCAAAACACGCAGGCGGCCGAATTTGGGGGCGGCCGGGCCGGTAGCCACCCAAAATTAAAATTAATAAAGAAACAGAAATAATAACAGGAACTAACGCCGTCAATAGTTTTGCCATATACAATATACTCGTAGGTACTGGCATTGCTTTGCACATCAAAACGAAGCCACCGTGCGCACCTTTGCGGATTGCGACAATGGCTTTATCAGGCGCACCGTCGCCGGTTTCAAAGATACGCCGCGAGGCGAACTACCCCAAACCCCAGTAAAATAAAATTTAAGTCAGTTTAGTTTATACACTTCCAAGAGACAGTTCGTGAATTCAGGCTCAGCCGTTCAGCTTCGCATTTTGTAGTTTGTAAAAGGTATGTTTCTGTTTGTGTGCATCGTAACATTTTTTGAAGTGAAACTTCTTTTGTCTCGGTAGAGTAAGTTCCTGTGTTGGCAAATGCGAGCGTCACGAAAAGTGAAACGGATGGAGGGGAGCAGTCTGAGAAAACGGGCAGAGGAGAAAGGGAATATCGAACGCCCCACTCTTTAGCCACGCTTTCTCTCATGCTTCGTGCTCTTTCGACAAGATCTGGAAAAACGATTGACGCAGTATTTTGTAGATATTTAGATAGACTTCAATCTCGAACTTTTGTATCCTATTTTGGCTATCATAGACCTATCATTTCAGTTTTAAATTTGAGTGAAGACATGGAAGTTGATGAATAAAAATATATTTGAAACTCATAAATGCATACACTCCAGTCATCTGTTAACCCTACAAATTTTTCATTCCTCTATAATAACGTTGAAGTTTCACTTCTATCGCGTGTGGCGACCACGCACCCTGTTTTTTGTACGGGGCAATACACCACTAAAGTAGCGCGTCACAAACGTCAGATTTTCATTCCAAACAAAACAAAGCCACGTGCTACCTGACGTTTTGATGCAATAAAATTATAGTACTTTTCAAGTCCAACACACAAATTTAAAATAAGTTGTTTTCACTGCAAAACTTCTATAATTATAATGCAAAAATTAGCTCAAGACGTTGTAATTAAAACTGATAAACGACTAAACGTCAAATGACACGTGCTTTTGTTTAGAATGAAAATTTGACATATGACGGAGTTACTCTGATAACTGGAGATGACCGATAGAAAAACAAAAACATAATGAATTATGTAGAAACTCATTTTTTTAATTTTCTATTATATTTGGGCCGCCCAACAGACGGAGTGATCGCCCTGCAAGAACGTGTTCTAGCGGGGCCAATAGTAATTTATGACGACCGAATTGGAGTGATGCGACTTCGTTGGGTCTAAAGAAAGCGCATCACTGCGGTTCAGTTGTCCTAAATTGATAGTGGTCCCGCCTAGAGCACGTTCTTGGAGGGTGATCACTCCGTCTGTTCGGCGGCCCAAGTATAGGGGCGGATTTCTTAAATGTTCACACAGGCGGCCAGAGGGCTAGGAACGCCCCTGATTTTTACGTCCCCTACATACCAAAATTTTGGTTTTCTTTTTATTGATCTTCATACCACCCTCCATCAAAACTGCTTCCAGTTCGTTCAGAGCCATTCCTAATTCTTCCTTGCTAGATGCTAATACTGCTATATAATAACAATAATAATAATAATAATAATAATAATAATAATAATAATAATAATAATAATAGATCTTTATTAGCATACATATACGAGTAACACTCAGGTATTGCACAAACATCATTACTACAATGATCTATGCTAAAAGGCGAAGTTCATCTTACACATGCAAGCACGTGAAGATGTTCTACCACTTAACCCAAAAATGAAAAACTTATGTTATTACTAAAATGAGCCTCCCCAAGAAGAACGAGACGGGTGATGCACACAAGAAAATAATATTTTTAAATGCAAGAGAAATATAATAAAGTAAGAGAAAAATTTGTACGATAAATTCACTGGAGGGATAATAATTGACTAAAGAGTCTGAATTTAAACCCGCTATGGTTTAACATCTTTAGTTCTTTAGGAATATTATTATAAATTTTGCTAATGTTATAGGTAAATGATCTTTCAAAGAGTGCGGTCCTGTGCATTCGCGAATCTGAGCACATTAATAGTTTGGCCCTGTGTATTAATTCCAGCAGCTATTCTGTCTTTAACAATCGCATCTTCGATATATAAATTGAAAACTAGAGGTGAAAACGCACATTCCTGCCTCACTCCCTTTCGGATATCGACTTCTCTACGTTCCTGCCGTTTGCTCTTTGTATAGACTATGTTCAATCAAAAATATTTTTTTCGAAGTTTTACTTAAAAATTCATAGAGTAAAGAAAATAAAATTCAATTTACTGAACTACTTAACCACTTCAAAGTTCTACTATTCTCGGCATGAAAATAAACCCAACTGACATTACTGCGTTGAAAATTAAATTCCGTTTTAACTGAAAATTCTTAGCGATACCTTTTTCGCTGTTAGGTATTGATACTGTTACCTACTTCGGAATTTCTCAGGACATCGTTTATTTACCGTTTGTTTTTTAATTTAATTGTTTAAATAGCTAACAATTTATTTGTGAAATACATTTCTGTTGCCGTGCTTTGCACTGCTCTTTAAGCTTTAAGTTATGTAAAGGAATAATATAAAATCTTATATTCTTCCTTTACATAACTTAAAGCTTAAAGAGCAGTGCAATCACAAGAAACCAAGTTTCATAAAATTTTGTCAGTTTGTACTTAACGCAGTCACTGCAAGTGATACTTTCAAAATCAATGTTACCCTGGCATCCATCACGATCAAATTATTATGGATCCAAATCTTCATCAAATTTGTTGAAGGCTTTTGCTCGGCACCGCCTTCGGTAACCATTATTTCAAAAAAATATTGCCGTTGAATTCAGCATGTTCAAAATGAGGAGCGTTTTTTTCAAAACTCAATAATGCAAAATGACGAAATATGAGTTACACATGTAGATATATTTTCTGGGGTTCGCTATCCATTAGCGCACTCAGAATACAGAAAAACTCAACAAGAATCACATTATAAACGTTTGAAATATTAATGGCTCTGCAAAACTCAACACAATCATAATATTAAGAGCGAACTGGCATGCACAACACTTGAAATACGGTTGGGGATATCGGCCGCTTTGTCTCTTTCAACTGGCGGAGATCGTATGGGTGAGGTCGTGCATTCGATCAGGTGAAAATTGCATCGGCATCATTTCGATGGACGCTTGGATCTGCTCAGCGCTCTTCGCAGTCGTAGTTCAAGCTGGGGTTCAACGTCGCATCCGTAGGTACTAGGTAGAATGGTTTTTTGCCGCATTAAGTTAAACGCAATTAATTATTTACTAATATTCTATGGGAATATTTTGTGGTGCACCTGGGAAGCACCTACGCTTTAAGTATAATTACTACACCGATTCACCACTACGTAAAAGTCGTGGAGCGTAGCCCACGGGTTCATCTAGTCATATAGGTTTTACAAAACTCAACAAGATCAGACCTGCATTTCTGCAGCAGCATAAGTAGATATTTTTAAAGCCTATTTTGTTACTTGTTTGAGATTCGTTAGGGAAATCACACGTAATGAAAACGAAAATGGGGAGTACGACAAATATGTAGCAAGTACTTTCAGTGGGTGAAAGCATCGCAATAGTGATAGAGAAAAGAAAGAAAGAATATATTTTGTTGGATGAAATCACCCACCTGTAATGAAATGTCAACATACCCAAAGTGTTACATAATAAACGGAAAAAGGTATGTTTGGGTAAATCTTTAAGTGTTGGGAATGCAGAAGGTATATATTTTGCATACTTTTTCAGTAATTTATCAATATATTTTGGCCTATTTTTCTAGTTTTCCGTTTTCATTATGTATTTTAAAAACTGATCAACTTTTTCGTTATGGCCAAGATAGGATTGTGAAAGACTTAAAGCTGAAACAAGGAAAATGTTTAAAAGCAAGCTACCATTTAAAATCTCGGAAACAAAAGTTATACAATACCTACAAACGCAAAAATGAAAAAGTAGAAATTTTTGCCTCAACCACGTATTCTGGAAGATTGAGATAATGTGCTGTCCCGAAAAATAATATGAAGAATGCACATTTAGTCGAGAAAGCAAGTGTTGCCACAGTGTAATATGATAAATATTAAAAAAAGACAATTTTAAATCACTATTGGAATGTGTGGATACACCCAAGCAATTTTACGAAGATGTGATGGCAGCAGTAAAAGCCAATACAGGAAAAGATAAAGTCAACATAAATAAAGAGTACGAGGAGAATGAAAATATTTTTTAGTAACAAAAGTCTCATGTTAATACGTAAGTTGTTGAGTTTTGTAAAAACTCGAGAGTTTTGTTAATTTTTTATAAGAATTTAAGTTTTGTTTTTCTCCATAGTTATGATTTATGGTACGCACGTAATAAAACAAGTTTAATTTCTTAACAGTGTTTCTTTAAATTCAGCAGTTAATTTATATATCATACAAATGCGATTCCTGAAAAATAACTTTTTATAGTTTGTCAAGTTTTGAAAAAACGCTCCTATTACCCTTGGTGTCAATATTTATCAAATTTGGCCAGTTCCTATTCGAATGCTTACCTCTTAGTAAGTAGCTATTATATGAAAGTAAATACTAATTCAAGATATAACGCAATGCTAGAGATAGTCTCACGCTTTCATTTTTGTATTACACTTAGAATTATTATAGGAAGTAAACGGACAAGCGGTCAAGCAGTCAAGCAGTAAAGGAACGCAGCAAGAGGAGGCCCCCTCTCGCAAGAAATGAGAACTAGCACAGAGAGGGCCTCCTGTTGATGCGTTCCTTGACTGCTTCTCCATTTACTTCCTATTATTATAATTATAATTATCTCAGTTGTATTGGATAATATTATTAATGTTTAAGGTTCTTGCACGGTGAGAAAACTATACGATTCTTCATTTACACTTGGTGTATAGTGGACGCGTAATAAATATTAGGTGATTGCTTCATGATTACAAAAGTTCGAACGCTTGCGCGGGAGGGGTGTTTGGATTAACGACAGCTACTAGGAGAGATTCCAACATGGCGCACTCTAGAAAGATATCGGCGCCTGGCGTAATTGCCAACAAAGGGGACTGCAGACGTCTTAAGAGATGCAGAAATGCACCTTGCGCTTACTTACCAAGGACGGTGCATGGAATAGTTGTCAATAGAGGGCGCCAAGTTTGGCACGCGCTCTATCTTGACTCGTCGAGAAACTACATTGACATTCAATTTGCAAATATACACTAATAACAATACAATGATTAAAACTACTGGGACCAAAGATATTCTATTTCTATAGATATCAAGATGCAATTCAATATAGCTGAAAACATGTGTGCGACAAGAAAATATTCTCTGTTTTCGTTTGGAGCACGCAAAAATGGATTTTGCATCTTTCTTAAGGCAAAAAGTCAAATCTGACATTCACTGGGTAACCTTCATTTCACAAGTTTCCTAGTTGTCAGTGCTAGTTGTCAAATTGGATACGAGAAAATTAAATCCACAAATTAAACAGTATAGTGTCTAGTTTATGATTAAATCTTTTAGGAGAGTAAGCATCGAGTAAAATGAAATGTATTTTGGGTGCTTGTCAGAATCCTTGTTACTTAAGTGTGACAATCGCCGTATTTTAGTACGTTTTGGTATGTGTTGAAGAAACTTACTTGTGAAATGAGAGGGTACCATCTTTTGAGTTGGCTCCACAAACACAACAATATGAAACCATTTCTTAAACTAGATACCAGTTAAAAAAACACAAAATAAATACTTAACAACAAACAGAACAATAAACCGTAGATAGTAATAAAAATTTCTTCCCGCGTACGCAAAATAAAAATTCGAATGAGAAGATGATTTGACGTTTAAATTTCATGCAATTTAATTAGCGTGCTACGCCAAAAAAATAATTTTGACTTTTTGCCGAAAGAGAGATGACGTTAACACGACAAAATTAGGTAGAAAAAGTGGGAGAGAAAAAGGCACGTCTTTTATGTTGGAAATAAGGTACGTATGCTGAATACATGGGCTCTTGGTGTCTATTAGTATAGAATGTCTTTGACTGGGACGCTAAAATTCACACCAATGAAACAGTCAAATTTAATAGGCCCAACATTACGTTCTGAAACAAGAAAATACTAACTACTTTCTTCCATGGGGTATCGGTATCTGCAGACCACAACTTTAAAGAAAAGTACACGAAGAAAATTCACACAGTGGTTAAATCGGGAACTTCGGTTTTTATAAGAATGCCCCACACTCCAAAACAATGATATAGTATTTCAATTGAACACGTATTTCGCTGACAACGGACGGTTCCTCCGACAAATATAATTTTCTGAACTGTCGGTACAGAGCAAGCTTGCCGCCATAAATATCTTTCTTTCGCAGTGTCGAAGTGGTGAAATGGACATTCGAAGAGTTGCGTCAGTTGAACTAAGAGACCAGCAAATAAACGCGGTTCAATCGCAGCCACCATCCAGCAGGGTCCATTTCGGCACCCGTGATTCTATTATTGGTCAATTTCAATTTTGTCGGCCAATACGAAGCGGAGTGCCGAAGTCGCTACTAGAATGTTGAACGGCGCTGAAGCACAGGCCTGAATGTTGCATGGCGAACTTGTGAATAATTCAGAATCACAAGAAAAATGAAATGATTGAAAGTTTGAAAGTTTGGGGATACCCAGTCTCAGGATAGATAACCTGACAGACTTTTATTCAAAAGAACAAAACTGAATCACCACAACGGAAATTAATCGCGGTAAGCTGCGCATACCTGACCTTGCATTTTTATTGAACGACGCATTCAATGAGTTGACTATCTAATATAACTAATCAATATTTTTTAGTTCACGCTTTCCGACCTGTGGTTCAGCACCGTCCAACATTCTGGTAGCGATTTCAGCACTCCGCTTAATATTGGCAAGCAAAATTTATATTGGGTGCCAAAATGTATACCGTAATGTTTAAATGCTCTCCGGATATATCTCCTAGATCGATTAGGAGGACAGAGAATTTTGATAATGGCGTGTCTTCGTGGATATGACTTGTTCTGGCATGAACGGCTCGGACCCATTGATTAAGTTCGTAAGAACGAGTGGATGTGGGAGCGTTTCGTTTTAAAGCAGCAAGCTGGACTTCTAATAAGCTTGGTCACAAGACCCTGGCCTCATCAATGCGTACTGGCGGACGGTGCACCGGACGTACGAACGCACGCTAAAATGAAACAGACCCATTTATTGATCGAAACCTGACAGAACGCAATTTTGAAACATACCACTTACCTGACGGAAACCTGACACAGGCATTTTTTGCAAAGGCCCTCCCCGCCCAACGATAACAAACTACTAATTCTATGCGACACCTTCCTACCCGCCTAATCCACTGGCCGTGTTCTCAACTGAGTACTTAAAGGACAGAATAACGTAAAACAATGTTCGTGCATTCGGTGCACCGTCCCGCCACCCCGCCGTCCGCCAGTATGCGTTGCTGCTGCTAGTTTTCTAGCTTGACCTCCTATTTCAGCGCGGGCAGGTGTGAAGAACGGTTGACGGATCATCTATCGCAGACTTGGAGGCGAAACATCTTAAAACCCAAATATTTCGCATCAAACAAGATCTGCTTCTTCGGTGGTATGTTGATAAACTCTAAGACATTAGACAGATAGACTCAGGGTTCTCATACAACAACCGATTTTGTTGTGAAGCCTACATGGTCTTAGGCCAGCGTGTCGCGGATAGTTTTGTTTGTTATTTTCCTCAAACATATTGGCGTGCTGTTTTAGGCATCAATTAGTAAAGAAAAATAATTAAAAATAGGAATGGTCTGTATTGTACTAAAAAGACAAATATGATACGAGCAATAATGGCATTTCACATTCCCTTATATGCCTACAAGGTTTAATTACATTATTTTTCGAGATAGATAATGAAATGAGAATTTGGAAGATCGCTTATACAAATTCTACTGACTTAACACTGTTTTACCATATAGTCTTTCCTAAAACACTTACCTACACGTCCTTGTGTAATGTAAAATGTTAAAAAAACTATTAAAACAAGGAATTTTACACTTTCCAGCATAAAAACAAAGAACACAATATAACGGCCAGCAAAACAACCTACCAGACGAATGTTCTGCGATGTTCTGTTTCCGCAACGGTACATGTTTACTACACAACTGGTCGGCTGCTTTGTTTTCTCTTTTCCACAAACAAATGCTTCGACTGTGAATGCCCCCTGATGCTTCAGTCATAAAGTAAATAGCTAAGCAAGTCCCTTCTCTATTGTATTGGGTAAACCCATACACCGAATCTTTTACGTACGGTTCAGGAGAGAGATTCCTCAACAAAACTGACATTTGCATTGGAGCTCACGTCGGAGTATGAAGGATTCAACATTGCATGCGAGAATGGAGTATTCAACGCCCTCCTCTACTCGTCTATCGCAGTCCTATCATGGGTGAAAAATCTTCAGACACCAACGGCAGAACCTGTTATGAGGCGCACGAAATACGTCTACGTTTGTTAAATGCATGTCCCTAGATGCAAAGACACGATGCTGCGTTACGGGTTCTCTATTACCAAAATAGGCAGTCACATTCTGACCGTTTGTTGAAAACGAGGGATGTGGAACTCTCGTTACCAGTAAATTACAAGCCAATAAGAAATCTCAATCGATATAATTATATCATCGAGTTTTCGTGATGATGACGGTGTTCACCCGGAAGAGGAAGAAAAGTAAACAAAATATCGGCCCCTACAATTCGAACTGCAATGTCTGTATCCGGAACATTCTGTCCATATGATTAATATTCAGAAGATATTAGCCACGGGAGGGATGCAACAAACATTTCTGTAAGAACTCAAAAGTTTCTCATACTGCAAGACATCTGTGCAGTTACTAGCAGAACGAATGCAGAAGGCGGTCATGCTGACATCATTCCGTATGCTCAGATTCCACACAGCCACCTACAGTCTCTAACCATCGGTTTATCAGATGGGGTTCCTGAAAACAAAGAGCATGCCTCGGAAAAGCGCCATTACGATCAAAGACGGTGCAGGAATTACCAACTTGATCAACATGCCGACGATCCCGCTACGAATAGTGAACCTTTTTCCAAAACCAAGACCTTTACTAAATCTGATATAACTACTGGTGATTGAAGCTGCCTTTCTAGATCAGTAAGTTACGGCCATTTAAGGTATTCCACGGCTTTATGTAGTGAATCATCGATTCTTTCGGTTTAAAGAGGAAATTGTCGAAGTAAAAGTTCCTTGTAGGTCCTTGCATTTATATGGTCCCCAGAATTATCACGAGCAGCTAAGAGAAGACTCACTGAAATATATACGGGAAATATGGCATACTCCAAAACCATGCCCTTACTGAAGACGATAGATTGAGAGAGATCGAAAATTACTACAATAGCATGAAGAAAATGGCACATACGGAACAAGCCTTAAAATATGTGCAGTCTCTGAAACTCAAAACATGAATTTCTGTGTTTACTTCAAGCAAAGGAAATCAAAAACAAAGATAATAGCGATTAAAGACAATCCAACAATAACCATTAAAAGTAAACAAGCTATATATTATATACAGTGTGTCCACGGATGGAGTTAACTATGCTTGTAAAACAGTTATTTTCAGTTTTTCGGAAAAAGTCATGCGTTGTTACTATAGAACCACGAAACTGGAAACAATATCAACAGGACAGAGACATGAATTACACCAACAGTTTCTTGGAGTATATCCAGAACTAAGTGGAAAATTTACTAAGCCATGATAAATAGGTCAAAAGAGAATGATAATAAAGAATAAAAGACTAACACCACCAAAAATATAAGAAATCAAGAAAGAGATAACAGGAAACACAAATGGTCAGAGTGGTACCCACAGAAAATTAAGAACAACCAACACCTGAAGAAGCGGCCATAGAAATAACTAACGAATCAACTAAGTAGGATAAGTGTAAAATCCCTGAAAAAAAGAAAAAGGATAAACAAGAATAAACAAACAGCAAGGTATAGAAAAGGAAATAGAAAGCAACAAAATTAAAAGTTAAGTAAGCAATGCAATGACAAGGTCGGTCCTACCTAGACTGACTATAAGTAAGAACACAAACAATACAATAAAAATAATAGATGACATTATTCAGACCCACATAACCGAAAACACAGAGTTAGAAGAAATACATCTCGTCTTATACGTTTGGTGCAAATTCAACTATCGCACTGAACAAGCAAAGAATGACAAAACGAGGACAAACAGAAGAGACACAACAAATGGAAGAATGCGAATTATATAAATATACAGGATTTCACAAAACTAGATCACACAAGACCTTAAACAACATTACAAGAATCGACTAACGACTAAGTCTGCTAGGTACTTAAATCAAAACTTGTCTCTAAAAATCTATTTAAGAGTCATTAACACATTCGCTGTTCCCATCCTTACCTTTGGCATAAAAAGGTGGTCTATAACATACCTAGAAAATATACGCATACTGACTAGAACACAGCTGACATATAATAGAAAACTACACCCAAACTCATGTAAGGAACGACTAACACTAAGTAGAAGAGAAGTGGGAAGAGGAATGGCCTACACGAGTTGCACACCAACCAGATAAAATTGAGACACAGTAGCGTCTAATGCCAGCTGTCACGAGGTCAGCTATTTCCTGACATTGAGAGGTTCATGATTGCGATACAAGGCTAGGTAATAAACACAAGAAATTACCAAGAATATTATCCGGCGTCCGGGTGTGGATGACACTTGCAAAAGATGTGGGTCAGCTACAGAAAATATCCAGCACATTATATCAGCATGTCAGACCATAACAAATAGTTATTACAAAGCCCGGCATGACCAAGTATGTAAAATTATTCACCAGAAGATTTTCTTACGAAGTGGTTTGTTAACAACTAATGTGCCATATTACAAGTACAACCCGGAAGTTGTTCTGGAGAACGATTAAGCTCGAGTGTATTAGAATCGAACAATAATTGCAGGCAAAAATATCGCCCATAACAGACCTGATATCACTTTTGTAGTTAAGTAAATTAAAGTGGCGTATTTGATAGATGTAGCTGTGCTGAATACTGTCAACGTTCAGACCACCTACAATGAGAAAACATGTCCATTGAAATACATCAACAATGGCAACTACAAGAGGTGAAGATAGTTCCTATTATTACATCAGCCACTGAAATAGTCGCTAACACGCTGCTTGCTGGTTTGAGATGAATGGGGCTACAGGGACGGCTCTATGTACCCATTCAGAAGGCTGTTATTTTGTCTACCTGCAGCACAGTGCGCAAGTTCTTGAATACCGGGTAGGGTCTTGTTCTTTTACCTGACGTCACTATAACCGTGTCAGTGCCAAAAATTATTAATAGTCATACTTACCTATGCCCATGCCTATGCCTTAGTGGGAAAACTCGCTAGGAAAGTTGAGCCGCGGTAATGTGAGAAAAGCAAAATAAAAAACAATAATAATAATAATAATCATTAATGATGCAGGTATGTTGTTCGAAGTTAAACACATGTGGCTACTAGACAACGTACAGTTCTTACCTATAGTGATATGTGCAACTGGAGTGTTCCCGCATAAACTGCGTCCTGTTGGAGGTGAACTCAGAGATGTTTATAAAGAACTGCAGCGGTCTGTCATCTTGAGTACCTGCAACATAACTTGAAAATTCCTTAATTTCACCGATTAAATTCAATAATTTACTCACCCTTACCTTGGCAACGCTTCCGTTAAGGCAGAGTATAAAATACCGTACCTATATAGTACAAGACTCCAAAGAAAATAATAATAATAATAACTACAGTTAAACCAAGTATGTTGCGCTAAATACCTATATACACATAAAACTGTAGGACAGTGGTTTCGTGCAGTACTTACTGCATTCATTTTTACACAACATAACTTACACACTCGCCTGCTTCCATCAGATATGAGCAAGCGCCAGTTACTTTCTTAATTGTTGTTCGTGCTGTCCGGTATCAATAATAATAATCTCGATGTTATACTGTATGACGATCGCGTACTGAAAAGCACGTTAGAGTTGCTTTTTTAGCCTAAATATATTGAAATAGGCGCAATAGTCTAGTGGTTAGAGCATCAGATTACAAACAGAGCGGGCGCGGGTTCAACCCCCACCGTCCGCAGTCACAATATCTGACCGTCGTTTTTCTGACCTTGCGTCGACTCGGCCCAAGGTAATGAGTAGGATAATAGTAAGCGGTTTGAGGCGTAGTGCTTGCCCCACTACGTATGAAGTGCACGTAAGTGTGCTTCAATATGTCCAGGCTAATTTTAGCACATGCGCGTACTCGTGCACTGTCGTCAGGCGGTATAAAAGCGAGACTATTATATTGAATTTTTCTTTTGATATTTGTTTACTATGTAATCTATTTATACAAACAATAAGCATATTTGAGGTTTGTGTAAAATGACATGTTGGGTTTTATATTGAAATACATATATATTTCAGAGTGCAATGTGACAAACACTCCGCCTCAATGTGTCTGTTATTACTTCAGGTTTTACCTTAACTACCCAATTCCTTGTGCTGAATCGACCCGGGACAGAAAAATCGTCAGAAGAAGTAGCTGCTGCTGTTAGGGTTACAACCCGCAGTATTTATAGTGTAGTGTTCTAACCACGCCTTTTTTTCTGATAGGTATATTATACCGTGTGACAAACTTCCATGTGTACATGGGGAAATAACATGGGCAATTACATTTTTGGGGATTCCTGCTCCCCATGTGTAGTTACAGTGGTGGTAAAGGTAGCAATCGAAAGATTATTTTTTTCTGCGTATGAGTATATCAAAAACTCTGCAATTTTCCAATTTATTAAAGCATTAAAAGCAAAAATTACACTAATAATTTTCAAATTAAAACACGGATATTCATCAGATTACCTATGACAATTTAATTTATTCTAATCAAAGACTCCCTTGATTCTAATTTCTAATTCGTCTGAACTGTCAACATTATTTATCGACAATTTAAAATTTGGGTTTCAAAATGAACAAAAATATTTATTCAGTTGAAGAAAAGGTTTTCATTGTGAAAACATTTTACGGCGGTAATAGTCTGCGGGTAGTCCGTGACTTATTTTCTGTAAAATTCAATAACAGTCCTATTCCTTCGGTAACAACAATAAAAAATTTAGTTAAGAAATTTGAAGATACTGGGCATCTTTCATTGAAAGAAGGTAATTTTTACTAATAAATTTACTTGGTTTTTATTTAGATAATTCTGGTTCGCTTATTATTATTACCTAGTTGCTAATTCCTTATTGTTCGCTAACTTAAATTTTACTGGGATTATGAGAAATTTAACAAGTGATAACGTGGAGTGAAACAAAACTAAAATTAATCTTATCATTTATTTTCTTAATCGTTCCAAGAAATCTAAATGTTGAGGTAGAGGAAATGGTAATAGGCCTGATAACTGCTAGTCCAACATCTAGTTTAAGGTCTATTGCCCTAGAATGTAATGTTTCAAGAGAAACTGTCCGTAACATATTAAAAAAAATATCATCCCTTTAAATTCCAATGTCACCAAGAGTTACTTCCTTTTGACGAAGAATCAAGGCAAACTTTCTGTGAAGAAATGCAAGAACGGGCTAATCGGGATCGCAGCTTCCTCTCATCAATTTGTTTTATCGATGAGTGTACCTTCACTTTATATCAAGAGCCAAATTCACAAAACATTAGGCATTGGGCCCAGGAAATTCCCAGAATAAATCTAGCCACTACAACGCAATACCCTCAAAAAATCAATATTTGGGCAGGCATTTTTAATAATCGCATTATAGGACCATTTGAAATACAGAGAAATTTAAATTCAGAAGCTTATTTAGATCTTTTAATTAACCATATTGGCCCTGCATTAGAAGAAGTTTCACATGCGAATCGGGAGGTCTGGTTTCAGCATGACGGATGCCCAGCACATTTTGGAGCACAAGTGAGAGAATTATTAAATAAAATATTTCCAGAGAGCTGGATTGGTCGAGGTGGTGCTATAAACTGGCCAGCTAGATCTCCCGATTTGGCACCGTGCGACTTTTTCTTGTGGGGTCATTTAAAAAATAAGATTTATAAAACTCGTCACCCAAATATTGATTCTTTAAGGAATGATATTTTTGCGGAATGCAACTTAATAAACGATCGGCAACTTGCGAATGTGAGAAATTTTTTATATAATAGGCTGGGATACTGTCTGATACAGAATGGGGGTTTATTTGAATATTTGTTATAGTTATTTTCCTTTTTTTATGTTACTTTAATTTCATTGTATATTAATAAGTTTTTGTCCTTACCTAGATATGAAATAAATAAGTATTAAATTGCCAGATTACAAAATTCATTAGAGCAAAATAAACAAATGTCGCCGCTTGTTAAATTTTTCATAATTGCAGCAAAATTAAAGTAATTTAATTTTTATTATTTCATTTTACTGCTTTAACATTTTCCCAAAAACTTTTTAATAGATTAGACGACACCTACAATTTACCCTAAACTATGGACCAGCATTCACCAACGAAACATCCACACCAGTAATCAATTAATTGTCAACTATAGGTAATGACAATAATAATGTGAATGAGAATTATCTAAATAAAAAAACGAGTTTATGTATTAGTAAAAATTAACTTCTTTCGATGAAAGATTCCCAGCCTTCAAATTTCTTACTAAATTATTTGTTGTTATACCGAAGGAATAGGAACGTTATTGAATTTTACAGAAAATAAGGCACGGACTACGCGCAAACTATTGCCGCCGTAAAATATTTTCACAATGAAAACCTTTTCTTGAACTGAATAAATATTTTTGTTCATTTTTAAATGTTGACAGTTCAGAAAATCCATAAAAATCAAAGACGTCCGTGATTAGAATAAATTAAGTTGCCATGGATAATCTGATAAATTTCTGTGTTTTAGTTAGAAAATTATTAATGTCATTTTTGCTTTTATTGCTTTAATAAATTGGAAAGTTGTAGAGTTTTTGATATCCTCAAACGTAGAAAAAAATAATCTTTCGATTGCTACCTTTACCACCACTGTAACTACACATGGGGAGCAGGAATCCCCGAAAATGTAATTGCCCATGTTATTTCCCCATGTACACATGGAAGTTTGTCACACGGTATAATATGTATATTCATTACAAGAAAATGTAGCAATTTCACACACACCTATATCTCTAATTTAGTTTCAAATAACACAACAGTGCTTACTCTTTAGTCACTAAGTATTTCTCGAGTTCGTTTATTTGTACTGACGCCACATTTTATCGGTAGGGTTTTTCTTTTAGAGGATTATGGAAGGACTCAGAGTAGTAGCGTTTCTCCACGAGGAGGTTACTGTTCAAACGCGTCCACGCCGCACTCTTCCAACGGTGGCTCCTACACTAGCAATATGAATGGTTATGGTGGAGGTACACCTACTAGCACACCACAAATTTCTAATATGCTTCCAAGTTCGCCACCGGCCAGTATTTTCAATACAACTCCGAGTAAGTATTTCGTATGATTTTGTTTTCTTTTTTGTTTGTAAACTATTTGTTAGTAAATTATATGAATTCTAATAAACTAACAGATTGCTGTCAGTTGTTATATTCTAATAAACACTTTTAGTCCGAGCTTTATGCCATATTTAAAAATATTTTCGTTTTTGTCGTTTTATAATTTACTCCTAATGCCGGGCATATTTTACGCAAACACCGAATGCAAACTAATGCCGAACACCAAAAGCATATCGGGTCTACGTTTTGGCGGATAAAAAGAGAACGTCAGGTTTTTCTTCACTTTCGTTGTCACGTCAAAACGGAGTTACCTAAATCCATTGCGGAAACGAATATTTATTGTTCGACGTTTACTGTTTGTTCACTTCCCGGTTCACTTAGTGAATAGGTGCGAGGCTTTAGTCTCAAGGTTGTGTTTCCATCCGATCATTATGACTAGAATTTCAGTAGTTTTCCCAAATACTGATGTTATCTTTTTCTACGATTATAATAAAATGTGTCACTTATGAACGTTTAATTGTTCAGCAAATCTATCACATTGTCTATATTTTTACATTTTCAAATGGTTGTTGCAACAATGCGAGTGCACCATAGGTTTATTGTGTAATTGCTTAATGATATGAAAATACACTTGAAGTCATAACGAGAACTGCAAGTATTTAGAGAAAATATCGAATATCGATAATAAGAATATATCGATATCAAAATATCGTCATTATGAGAAACCGATACCGAAATATTGATATTATCAATCAACAATATACATACCTACATATTTTTAATATTCCGATAACATTGGCAGCCGGGCAGCCCTAGTTAGTCATCATCATAAAGTTTTCAGTCCGAAGACTGGTTGGATGCGTACCTCCATCCTTTCCTATCCTGAGCTAATCTATGCATTTCCCCAAAACTTGAACATCCTACATTCCTAGCTATTTGGGAGCAGTAGTCTAATCTGGGCCTACCTCTACCTCTTTTTATTCCTTTCTCTGACTCTAGTATGTCGCGAACTAAGCCTTCATGGTTCTGAAGGTGTTCTACCATCCTATCTCTCCTAATCCTTACTGTCTTCCATAAATTTCGCTTTTCTCCAACTCTTTCTAATATAGCAAATATGTTACCCATGTCACTTTTGTTGACATTATAACATTATTATCTTTGTAAACGTCGATATCACAGAGATAATCAATTTTATTACATATCAAAAATATTGAAAAATCGAAAACAGGTATCTGTTATCGAAAATGCCGATATTACACATATCAATAATTAACGGTTTGTCACTATATACGCTTATCGATATAAAACGAAATATCGATAACATCTTCTGGCAGCCCTAGTCGTAACTATTGCAATACATCAAAATATGAACAATGAACACTAGTACATATTTATAAAGATACTTCACTAGTGAAGCAAAAGTAAAAGTCGAATTCCTGACAGAGACCACGGATATTTCTTAGAAACAAAAGAAAATTATTTTTTGTAAAGAACGAATGGCCGTTGGAAAAAATGTACTGCACATTTGCACAACTCTCCCGGAATGTTCATTTCGCACTCCTATTAATTGTTAGCACTCGCTGAGCCTCGAACTGTAACTGCCATACTCGTGGGAAACGAGTACCATCCCGAAATCGTTGGGCAATTACTATTTCCAACGATTACTAAAATTGGTGAAATAGAAATATTGTCTTTCACGTTTAAATAAATAAATAATGTGAATATTTATAATGATAAAAAATCGATAAAAATATGTAGCCATTTATAGATATCGAAACCATATTTTTGTAATTTGCTAATTGCATTCTAAGTTCTTGGCGAATTTTAAATACAGGTTATTTTTTAAGAATTCTAAGAATTCTAGATCACCACAATCTAATCTTGATCCTTGCAATAAATTCACAGTAGTATGTTATACCTAATACCATCGCGAAATGGTACTTACGTCCCAAGAGCATGAAAGTTGCAGTACGAGCCTTTGAGGAGTGCTGAAATTCACCCGAGTAGGAAATGGACATCCCGCAGGAGTTCTAGATTATACTTTTTCTATCGACTATTACAGCTTTTTACAAGAAAAGGATTTTTAACTCGCTTTGAAAAATATGTACTATGTATATGTAATATGTAATTTGACTTTTACCTTGAAATCAACAGCCAACTAACTACCTTTTATGCAATGAATTTGTATTTTGAGGTATTGGTATAGTTACGACTTCGCTCCTATTTTGATATTTATTGAGCAGTTGCACAATAAACCTATTATGCACTCGTTTTTCTGCGACAACTATTTGGAAATAAAAATTCACAGATTTCGCAATCCTTGCAACCATCGGGACATTGGAAATGATGTCACCATACATAAAACATACCTAACTAACTTTTTATCGTGTGGAAAATAGTGTACATAACTCGATGGAAAGTGTATTTCCTTTAAACTCGCGTGATTTCCTTTCACGCTCATATGAAATTTGTCACTTTCTATGCTCGTTACGGAATATACTATTTTACATCATGTTCTCCGGGCATACTCATACTGTGCACGGCGCTGCGTTACCTCATCGTAATCACCGTAATCATAATAAAATCAATGTGCACGAGAGAGACAGACGAGACTTCGACAATAAGAAATTCTCATAACAAACAAAAGTATTAAACATGAGTAACGGCGCATATTACTAAATAAGCTGATTAACCATTCAGATTCTTATAAACTGTGGGAGTTCCCGTCACTTAACTTAGTGCTTGAATATTTTTATACGGGATGAAGAACTTTTCTTTTACTGTTATAGTATAGAGGGTGGTTCAAAAATGGCGCATAAATGCAACAGTGCGTAATTCCGGAGTGCCTTGTGAGCATCAGGAAAACGTACCTAAATTAACCATGCAACCATATTTTTTTAAATTCAAGTGGTGGAAATGGAATGAATCAATACTTTATTTAAAGTTTTCAATGAAAATACCAAAAAAACAAGATCCGCAGTTTCAATAATAGATATTTTTCTAGTATAATTCAGTTTATCTATGTTATTATCCCTATACTTATCCTTATTGTTTATTTATTTATTTATTTATTTTTATTTGTTTCTTTGTTTCAAGAATTGATTCAAGGACCAAATTTACAATGATAATCCACTATACCGCAGGAGTACAAGACTGTATGCGGCTTACAACGAGCACAACACAAAAAAACAAGAAATATAACGTGATATACTTATATTATGCAGTATAAGAACAATGCAGTTAAAGATAAAGAAAATTGACCCAATAACCAGAAATATTAAAATATTTATTCAAGTGATCTTATGATTTTTGTTTACTTCGGACGCAACATTTGTTTTTTTAAATTGCAAATATCAAATACCGAAAGGAAATCCTTAAGGCTATTAAAAATATTTTGTGAGGCTCATAACTGACGTAAATGCATAACGTAGACACCGTTGTGTTTGTGCACCATTTTTAATTACCCTGGATACCCTGTTTATCAATGAATTAATTTGTAGGGATATTTTAATTTCATTTTAGTTTCATCTGAAGCCGGTGATAATATTGTCGAACAATACATAAAACAGGATAACGAGAAAAGCGCGTTTGCTCCTGTGTTGCGGGGGACCATATCTCCCCCTGTTCACACTCCGGCTCCCGCGCTTTTCCACCATCAACCCGTGACGGGCTGGCACCACTTGGCTGTGCAGTGTTAGTATATTATTTTATTATCGTTTCATTTTGCTTATTCTGCTCTAATTGCGTTACATTTGTTTTCATAAACGTTATGCTTTTAAAACTAAGTAGATTTTGTTCGTTTAAGTGGAGACCTAACAAGCCCCATGTTTCGCTTGTTCAAGCTTCCGAATCTGCATTAAAGAAAACAAATCATTTTGTAAAATCCTTTATTTTAAAGCAATAAAATATATGTATTATTTTAGACGTAATCCTTTGCAGATTTACTGATGGAAGTTTTTGCTAATTTTGCTCGTATAAATATGATGTAGGTACTTGTTAATCAGTAATCAGTGGACGTGTACTAACGATTGTATCCGTTGTTGAATGACGGTTATTACTTCAAGATAGAGCCTATTTATAACCTTAACCTTTTATAACCTTCACTATAATTTTGTATAGGTACCTCTTAAGGACAATAGTACAGCCAAATTGGAACATATCTATACGCATTAATTAGCATCAATTAATTAGCATCAAAATCTGTAAATTTGCAAACTGTAATATACTAAAAGTTCTGACTCAAAATGGTTCACTCCAGCCGCCATTTGGAAAATTAGGCCCATCTTCTCAGTTTTTATTTATATTTCAGTAACCGTTAATGGTATCAAAAGTATCTTCAGTAAAAGAATAAATCTTAAAACTGCTATCGATAAGAAGTAGAATTTGTCTATCTTAAACGGAACTGGTATTCGACGTCGAAACATAAACAGTTAATTAATCAGATTTTCTAAAACATAAATACCTAACTAAAGTAAGCGTTACTTCATAGGTAAAGAATTTAAAAGTATTGTTATGTGTGACCCCCGCTTTAGCGCCAAAAGATATCCGTAAGCAACAACCGTATAGTCATCATATGGAAACGACTGGATCCTTCGCGTAAAGATAAGTCTCTTATACATTGTAGTGACAAGGTGCAATGCAACATTAATGCAACGTGGACGGTACGAGTATTAGTAAAAGTAGTGCAGAACTTTATAGAATAAGACTAGTTTTTGTAAATTTAATCAATTCCCGAATTTTATACGGGAACACCACAAGATCTCAGACAACAAAGTCTGGTGACCAAATAAAACAGCCCTTGCGAATGATGCAAGAAATGAAAGCGGATAAACAGGAAATTCGGAAAGAGATATATGTTAGCAGACTCCCCTCTGGGGTCTGATAATAGACTGACCAGGAAAGTCACATGATGTCAGCAGGACGCAGGACGATCGAGCCGGTAAAAGGAGGGGCAGTCGTACCGGTAGATCGGAGAGCACATGTAGCGTACTTATTATTACATAGTAGAAATAAAGTTTCCTTGGGGCTAAATCTGCATTTTATTGGGGTAAATCCCTTACCACGTTAACATCAGAAGTGGGATTGTGCCTGTGCAAAAATAAGATAAACTTTGACAATAATTCAAACAAAAGTGTAGTGAAAATGGCGGATACAGACAGTTCGCGTTGCAACGAGCCCATCAACGAAAATAATATCGCTGAGGATTCGGAAGAAGAAATGTCTTCACCAAGTCCGAAGCGTGCAAAAGTGACGTGGCAAGAGACACTAATTAATTTGGTAGCGACGCAACAGCGACAACTTGCCGAGTTAACCCGCCAGTCCAAGATGGCGAACGCATCATCGCCAACGCCTAGTACGTCCGAAGCAGAAAGTTTAAATGCGCATGCGACCACGTCGAGGCACGTGAACGCGTCTTTTAAGCTGACTAGCTATGACCCAGATAAGAGCGCTTACTCAATAGAGGAGTGGTTGAACGACGCAACAAAACTAAAAGAAGAGCTTGCTGTAAGTGATATCCTAATGATCGCGAAAGCTGGCGAGGCATTAACGAATCGTGGTTACCGTTACTATTGTGACTGGAGGCCTCTTTGTAGAAGTTGGGACAATTTTTGTGCCGACTTAGTTATCGCTTTTCCGGATCGAGAGACACCCGGTTCTCGTGCGTATCGCGCCGCGACGCTACGAAGTCGTGAATGTGGTTCCTTGTGCGAATATGGCAATCAAAAGTTACGTAGTATCGTCAGATTCTATGACAACTTGCCATGGAATACGACCTTGAGCATGGTTGAATATGGTTTAGATCGTGAGGACGTACGTTCCGCCCTGCACATACGAAAACCCGATTCGGAACGTGAGGTAATGAAAATACTAAGTGACTTCGATGCTCGACTTGATCGATCATCGCGAATGTTTAGACACTCAGAAGCAACGGAAGGGTCCAGATGGAAATCTGAACTTCGACCAAGAGAGCGCCAGGACAGTGGACATGCAAGACCAAAGCTGAAGTTGCAAGGACCTTGTTTTAAATGTGGCCGTCACGGTCATAGACAGGCTACATGCCGTAGTAAGGAGGAGCCCAAAGAAGAGTTACCTAAAGCTATTTCTAATGTCAAATTTGACTCTACGAAAATCCCATCCTGCAATCACTGCAAGAAGATGGGACATATCGAAGCTAATTGCTATTATAAACATGGAAAGAAAGCATTTCTGGTTAAAAAATGACGCCATTTGAGTACCACACCAATAGCCACATTATTGTGTAATGAACACGCTCCTTCGTTTTCGTATCTTATTGACAGTGGAGCTGACGTTTCAATAGTTAAACACTCTGTTATAAAAGCCTTAAACGGCATAATACGACCAGACGAAACCGTACGTGCTTTGGAAGGACTTGGGACTAAATTTGTTTGTGTTATTGGTGTGTGTGACCTAATAATTGTTTTACCGACACTGACCCTAGAAGTGTGTTTTACGGTTGTTCCAGATACTGTTGTTCCAGGCGATATCGATGTTATTATAGGTTGGGACGTTATAAGTCGACCTTGCCTGCGAGTTGACAAAAATGCTGACGGACTCGAATTACATCATAATGTAACAAACACAAATTCTCGCAAAGTGTTTACTATAAAGGACGCGAATGGTGTAAAAATAACCCAACTCGGATTAGAGAACAGTTTGAAATTAAAATTGGAAAACTTGTTGGTGACTTATAAAAAGCAAACACCGGATCATATTACTACCGGGAAAATGACAGTAAAGTTGAAAGATAATACTCCGGTAGCGTATAGGCCGCGACGATTAGCTTACGGAGAAAGAAGGGAAGTTAAAAGGATTGTAGAAGAACTTTTACATGATGGTATTATCCGCGAAAGTCGGTCGGAGTATGCTAGTCCCATTGTGCTCGTTCGGAAAAAGAACGGTGACGTTAGGATGTGCATAGACTATCGCGACGTTAACAAGAAAGTGGTAAAAGAAAGGTATCCACTGCCTCTCATTCAGGACCAAATTAATGCTTTGTGTGATGCAAAATATTTTACGACGTTGGATATGAAATCTGGCTTTTATCAAATGGAAATCGAAGAAAGCTCGAAACATATCACAGCTTTTATAACACCGGATGGGCAATATGAATTTAATCGCATGCCATTTGGCTACCTGAACGCACCATCCATTTATCAGCGAGCTATTGACAAAGCACTGGGTAAACTAAAAGGCAAAAAAGCGTTCGTATACCTTGATGACGTTCTTGTGCCTAGTACGACAATTTCAGAAGGGCTACAGAACTTAGAGGAAGTGCTTAGTGCTTTATCCACATCAGGGTTTTCACTGAATTATGAAAAGTGCGTTTTCTTTGCTACAGAAATTGAATATCTCGGTGTACTCTTAAGTGATGGGTCAGTACGTCCTAGTCCGCGAAAGGTTAGTGCTCTGACCCGAACGCTTCCTCCTTCGGATGTAAAAGGTGTGCGCCAGTTTATGGGACTCGCCGGATATTTCCGTCGGTTCATTAAGAACTTTTCCCGAATAACCGCACCGATATCCGCATTGTCACGGAAAAATCGCGTATTTGAGTGGACCCCAGAATGCGAACACGCAAGACAATTAATCATAAATAAATTAACTGATTCTCCTATTTTACGTATCTACAACCCTAACTTAAGTTGCGAGTTACACACAGACGCAAGTTCGATAGGTCTTGGAGCTGCTCTTCTTCAGAAGGAAGATGTTGTTGCGCGACCCGTTGCGTACTTCAGCCGTCGGACTACCGATTACGAGTCCAGGTATCATTCCTATGACTTGGAAACACTCGCCATAGTTGAAGCAGTAGAACATTTTCGAGTGTATTTGTACGATGTACATTTTACGGTATATACTGATTGTAATTCAGTGCGAGCGACCGCCTTGAAGAAAAACTTGCATCCACGCGTGGCCCGCTGGTGGATCAAATTACAAGATTATGACTTTACGATCGAGTATCGGCCGGGAAGCAAAATGTCCCATGTTGACTATTTAAGTCGCAATCCTTTGGATAATGATTGCGCTTTAAAAATAAGTGTTTTGAGAACCATAAACATAAACAAAATAGCAGACATAAAAACATTACGCGAATTTCAAAACAATGACGTGTTTTGTCGCGAGATATTTAATAACCCTGACAGTAGCCCAGATTTTACCGTAATAAACAATGTGATTGTTACCAAAACAAACTCTCCAAAGTGTTTTGTGCCAATCGCTGCCCGTTTATTGACTATGAGACTGTACCACGATGAATCATCGCATATCGGTTGGGATAAATGCATCGCGAAAATGAAAGAAGATTTATTTTGGCCGAAAATGGGGCAATGTTTGAAAAAATACATTAGGAACTGTAGGGCATGTGTCATTGGGAAATCACATACTGGTCGTCGACAAGGATTATGGCAACATGGTAAGAAACCAGATGATATACTAGACACATGGCATGTTGATCATGCAGGGCCTTTGGTGAAATCTAATGGTTGCACGCAAATTCTAGTAATAATTGATGCATTTTCAAAATTTTGTCGATTGCAACCAATCCCAAAGAAAACTTCTGAAGATTCAATTCGTGCATTGTTACCAGTTTTTGAAGAATTGGGGAAACCCAGACGTATTATAGCCGACAGAGCAGCTGCTTTCACTTCAATAATGTTCAAAAGCTTTCTTAGTGAACAAGATGTGCAACTGCATCATATTGCAACCGGTGTACCTCGAGGAAATGGGCAAGTTGAACGTGTAATGCGAACCATCTTCAATTTGCTCCGAGCGACACTTACCGCCGAAAAGGAAAATACATGGACAACTGCAATAGCTGCAATCGAAGACAATTTGAATTCAACAATTCATTCGATAACTGGTTATGCACCGGCTGTGTTGCAACTTGGAACGAACCCGAGATTGGCCGCTACACTGCAGTTTCTGGGTGACGCACCGATAAGCGATAGCTTTGTTGATCCAGACAAGGCCATTGCAGAAGCCCGAGTTCGGATAACAAACAGTGCAAATAAGCGAGCTCAGCAATTCAACGTCACTCGGTATCGTGCCAATTTGTTCGATGTGGGAGACATCGTGGCTATTGAAGATTCGCAGCTGGCCGGCGGAGGAAAATTAAAGCCGAAATATAAAGGACCATACACCGTTCGCAATGTACTTTCCAATGAAAGGTATGTGCTGCAGAAGAAAGGACAACGAATTACAGTGGCCGCTCATGAGCAACTGAGGCGCTGGCCTTCTACAGAGTAAAAAGAAAAGGTGAGCCTCAAGTTTATTTTTATGTAAATACTCATTACAGATAGGCAGTTTTGTTTCTGATGAGAAAAAAAAATAATAGCACTAGGTATGCCTGCAAATAATAACAACACTGCCTCCGATTATTTGAGTTTTGAGAGTTAAAAAAAAGAAACAAAAAAAAATTGAAAAAAATGAAAAAAATAAAAGAAGTAGTACCTCCTCGCATGCAACATGCGATGGAGAGGATACGGATAGTGAGGGTATCGCTATCTAAGAGGGAGACCATATCTCCTTGTAACATTACGTCTTATGAGTGGATACCTCCTCGCATGCAACATGTGAGAGAGAGGATACGGATAGTGTGGGTATCGCTATCTAAGAAGGAGACAGTAACTCCTTGCATATCTTGATACGAAAATAAATTTGGCACATGATATAAGTCTTCGTATTTAAAAGTTAAATGTTTGTTCGTTGATTTGGTAACAAGTGTAGGTGTGTTAGAATAAATTCTGTTGCTGTGTTTCCCTACTTTTAGAAGAATGCCTAACACCTACGGTGCGAGGACGCCCCGATTGCAGGATGGCCGTGTTAAGGTACCCCTTCACGTTCAGTTTTTCGTCAGTTTTGGACTGACAGTCCTTCAGGTCAGTCCAAAACTGAACGTGAAGGGATGCAACATTCCCGGCGCGTCTCAGTCCCGACGCGGACTGAAGAAATCCAATCGGACAAAAGATTTGGCGCGGCCTGAGACGCGCCACAGGCAAGATCTGAGCGTGTAGCTGCGCTTCAGTTCTCGGTTGGCGATTAGCAAGAGAGCGGCGACAGTGATTTACGTGGATGAAAGAGAGACATGTGCTACGTTCTCAGTTTCGTACACATTCAGCCATGCATTTTGCTTGCTTAATTAGGTAGTGGTCATTATTAATTATTAATTATGTTGATATATTATATTGTAGAATAATTATTGCAGAGATAACATGGCACTTCCTATTTTTACACGTCTAAAATCCGTCACTTTTCGAAATGCAATGAAAAGTGCCAAACAGACTACAGTTTCGGACTGAACGTGTAGGTTGAACACTAAGCGTCAGTCCGGGAGCACGCGTCGGGCCTTCAGTCCAGGCGCGCAGGCAAATAACTGTGCGTGAAGGGGTACCTTTAGCAGACTCCCCTCTGGGGTCTGATAATGGACTGACCAGGAAAGTCACATGATGTCAGCAGGACGCAGGACGGTCGAGCCGGTAAAAGGAGGGGCAGTCGTACCGGTAGATCGGAGAGCACATGTAGCGTACTTATTATTACATAGTAGAAATAAAGTTTCCTTGGGGCTAAATCTACATTTTATTGGGGTAAATCCCTTACCACGTTAACATATATGCATACGAAGGTGTAGTATTTAGCTTCAGGTTTGATAGAAGGAATCATGGACGTTAGAACTGAAGTGGCTGAGTCGAAAATCTAACATAACTCAAGTTCTAGAAGAGAAAAGCGACATTGAAAGCACAATTTAGGAGATGGGTGAAGAAATTGTACAAATTAGACAGTAACTTCTTACGCGTCTAAAATTCTGACTAGAATTGTACAAATAAGGATGGAGAAAAGGGCGGAATAAATACTAGGAAAAGATTAGTTCGGATTTTGACGAAGTGGAGGAACGCGCAAGGCCATTCTAGTTTTATGAGTAATTATAGAAAAAACGATAGAAACGGGAAAGAGTGCCTATTTGTAGATTTACAAAAGGCATTCGACAACGTAAAAGGGGGGAAAGATTTTCAAAGTGCTCCGAAAGGCAGGGATGAAATATAGGGACAGAAGTATAATACACTATTTCTACAAAGAGCAAATGCCAGTTATGGAGTTTGAGCAGGAAGGAAGAGAAGTAGATCCGGAAGGGAGTGAGACAGGGATGATATAGCAGAGTGTTGGCATACAGCAAAGCTCAACTAGAAATAGCTCTGAACGTAATGGAAGTAGTCTTGATAGAGGGATATGACATAAAGATTAATAAAAAGAAAACTAAAATTTTTGTATGTAGTGGGCGTGAAAATAGAACTAAAACTAAAATACAAATATGAAATGAGAAGATAGAGCAAGTCGTGAATTTATGCTATTTAGGAAGTCAAATAACTCGCGATTGTAGGAGCACTAGTGATATAAAACAAAGAATAGCGGAGGACCTGGTTGCGTTTAACAAAAAGAAAGAACTGTTATGCTCGGGAACGGTTAATGTAGAAACTCGGAAGAGACTCTTAAAGACGTATGTATGGAGTATGGCACTGTACGGCTGCTAAATTGTACAATAGGAGAAACGGATCGAAAAAGAATAGAAGCGTTTGAATTGTGGTGATGCTACAGACGCATGATGAAGATACCGTGGATTGACAATATTAGCAATAGGGAGGTATTAGAGAGAGTTGGGGAAACGCGAAAGGTATGGAAGACAATAAAGAATAGGTGGGATTGGCAGGTAGGACACTTTCTGAGACACGAAGGAATAGTTCGCGACATACTAGAGTCGGAGATTGGAATAAAAAGAGGTATGGGTAGACCCAGATTAGACTACTGCTCTCATATAGTTCGGGATGTAGGATGTTCTACTTTTAGGGAAATGCGTAGGTCAGTTCAGGATAGGAAGCGAGCCTCCATTGGTTGCGCGATCTTGACATGACTATATTTCATATTAGAGTTGCGCAGTGGTTTGAAAAACGACAATGGTATAAACGTAAGTTGCAGATGTTGGTGCTGACGTATTTCCACAATGATGCTGCACCATATTCGTTATAAATATAAATATTATGTTAGCTTTCAACAAACTCCGATAGTTTAAAGGATGGCGAAATCTGTGGATTTTTATTATTATATAATTCGTTGATGCTAGACACTGTAAACGGATTACCATTTATCACTTTTTCGGTTTTATACCATTCTATTAACTTGTCTTCAAACTACAGCTATAGTACTAGGTACAGCTACAATTATAGGCAAAAGGTTTTTTCTAACGTTTTTGAATATTTCTAACACTAAAACAGTCGTGTCGCTTCTTTGAGTGAACGAGACAATCTGCACGTATTTCCATGTTTATAACAATAATTAATTTTCAACTAATAATATTAAGAATAGCCTAAGAAATTGGTAAATAATTTCGACTGTCACCAGTTCTTGAAACCAGTTCTTGCCGTATGTTATCTCTCAGGGAAATAAAGCTATAAATATGTGAAATAAAGTTGTGTAACGTACCTATTTGAAACTTTAGTAGGTACCTATACAGAAATGTAACTTTTAATAAATTTAATCTGTTAAATTACGTTCAACAAAGAGAACAGTATTTGATATTTAACGACATTGCCTAAAACTGTAAATCTTCACTTTTCAGGAATGGGACTCGTCTCTTCGCCGTTTGCATCAGTCAACCCCTTTGCCTTGCCCACGTGTAGTTCCCAAAGTTATGGATCTAGTCCTTTAACAGGTGCTAGTAAGTAGCCCTTACGAAGAATTATAGGCGGAACTAGTCGACGTAGTACCTAGTTATCTGGTTGGCATCACCTTACAATGTTATGCATTGAATATAATATAGTGCAACTTGTACCAAAGACTTAACAACTTACTTTAAGTTCTAATATAAGAAACTTACTAGGTAAATAGACATATTTTACAATATAATCGTCACGATCTACATGTTTGAATCCCTTTCGGTGTGAAATAAATATCTTATTTAAAATAATCGAAAGAGATTCAGACTGATTTAGTCATGTTTCTACTATTTAACTGTGATCTAAACATGCCGCAGAACTTCTATTAAAATACAGTACAATCAAAATTATAGAAAAATGAAAATGCAATGCTGTGCGCTCATTGCATTTCGATGCGGATGACTTAAAACATCATATCTTTACTAAATATATACATATCGCTTTACGCTGGGATACTATAAACGAAAGTACTTACTATAGATTTTTATAATTTTGTAAATAGCAGTTACATAAATTATGTTTTAATGTACAGTTGTAGTATATACAAACTATTGGTTAAAAAAGACAACGAGTAAATTATATATTTTGTAAATTATTCTTAAGTGCAAAATTTGTATTTGTATATAGACGTTTAGTGTTGTAGTAGTACCTTTAAATCAACCAAATCATAATTCTTAGATAAAAATACGTGTCTTCTACGTTCTCCACATGAAAGTGGAGAACTCCAAGTATACGATTTGACGAAATGCTTCCGAGGACTATGTTTAATTAAAACTTTACAATGCTTTAATTTACAAAGATGATAATGGTAAGTGGCAAGGTTTATAAAATAATATGTATAGTTAAACAGAAAGTTTCACTAAGAAATTTTTATTTACGTAGGTTCTTCGATTATCAGATAGTGCATACAATTTTGCATGTACCACGGTTATAAAGAGCTTCTACGCACCCCAGCTTGTTATATACCTCGGCGCTCTGCGCCTCTGTCCATAAAAGGTTGTTTATGATCTTGTTACATAATAGTTGTCTACGATACAAATACCGTAACAGCTCAAAGGCATACGAGACGGGAAAATTTTCAAAACAAGCCGTATTGTAATATGACTTACTATAAGAATATCATACAACTTTTTATCTATTATCAGCATGACTACGACTATCATATTTACTAAAGGAATAATATGGAAAACGAGAAATAATGATGCACAAATAAGTAGTAGGCCGGATATATCCTTGTACTTCTGTCGTGCGTTCTTTTGATATCACTACAAGAATTTTGCAAAATAAAAATTCACAGATATCGCAATCCTTGCAACCAATGGGACATTGGAAATGATAACGCAATACATAAAACATAATTAACTTTTCATCGTTGGAAAAATAGTGTACATAACTCGATGAAAAGTGCATTTCTTTTAAACTCCCGTGATTTCTTTTCTGCACTCGGCTACGCCTCGTGCATAAAATTTCACGCTCGTATGAAATTTGTCACTTTCTATGCTCGTTACAGAATACATATACTATTTTACGTCATGTTCTCCGGACATACTCATACTGTGCACACTTCACACTATAGTAGGCTCCCGGTTCTCACCACTCGAGCGCTGCGTTATCTCAGTATATGCCATATGACCTCGACATTTTCGTATCTGTGGCCTTGGGCAAAAATCGTAACTCTGACCCCATATACGAACATTAACATTTCCAATGTTAAAATTTTTTTCTCTAACATCGATACAGCGCAAAGAGACTATTAATTTTTTTCCTTCAATATGATGGAACACTTGCATACTATAAATACCGCAAAGCGATGACAACGGAATATTCGTTTGGTCGATTGTAATATACACGAGGAAAATATAAACAAAATGCGTCCCGCAACCCCCTGGCCAAAGCTTTATCGGCTTCACAAACAACCAGATGTTCTTATACGAACGCTGGGTCCATCCTCTATGTCTTTGGGTGATATCGTGTGTGATGGCACTCACTGTTAATAATCAGACTTTTAGATCTTCTGTCTGATGTGTTGCAATACTCGTATGTTACGCTGTTGCTATCTTCAACATATCTTGCAAGATTAGTCTCTCCATCGAGTCGCTCTTCGTTGCTAAATGTTATGATACCGCAGGATCAAGTACCCTTACGTTTGTTCTATGGGCAGTTCAAGGTATCTACTGCTTAGCCATATGTTAAATTTTATAATTTTTCTAGTCGTCTCAACAGCGTATGAGGCAATAAGAAAGATCCGAGTTCGACATTTCTTGATACAACAGAATCTTTCCATTTTTCTGTGTCTTTTATTGTGGTGGTCCTTGCTTTGGAAAAGCGACGTTTGTTTCATTTTCCTCGACAGTCCATCTTCTGCTCGCCCAAAATCATTTCGATCTTTGCTTAGACTCCATCATGTACGCGTGAAAACATGGACTGTTCCCATTTTATTATGTGAAAATGGCGCTCGAAACTATATGCGATATGCGTGTTGATCAATAATCTTTTCAATTTGTCCTATAAATAAGTAAAATAATATAATTCCATTATTCTATTATTGATTTACTTAAGATTTTGTTTATAATTAAGTTTATTGCCGAAATATATTTTACAATTTATTGCATAACAATGTTTTTGAATATGATGCGAAGCAGAAGGATTGATCCGGTCGGATTTCAGACTAACCGGTGTCACATTTTAAGACAAAAAGTCAATATTAACTGGATAACCTTGACTTCACAAGTTTCCGAGTTGTCAAATTTGATGCAAAAAATTTAATCTTTTAGAAGAGTCAGCATCGAATAGGCAAGTGAAAATAATCTTGGGAATATTTTGAAATATATACGTCTAATTTGTTTAGCCAAGTACCTGTTAAAGTAAATTATTATTAAGTAACAGAACTTGAGTAACGATAATTGATAAGTTTGCTCGCATACGCAAAATAAAATTTCAAATGACAAGGTGATTTCACGTGTAAATATCGTGAAATTTAATTAGCTATAGCTACCCAAAAAATAATTTTGGGCTTTTGTCAAAGGAGAGATGACGTTATCACCACAAAATTAGGTAGAAAAAGTGAGAGAGAAAATGGCACGTCTTTTATTTTAGAAATAAAGTATGTAATGTCGAATACAAGGGATCTTGGTGTCTATGTATAGAATGTCTTTGGCTATAAATAGAAATGGCCCAGGTATATTCAAATGTTGTAGACAGCTTTGAAAATTAGCCGTTTACTGAATAAATACCGCGTCGTGTCTTTTAAAATCCAGCAATGTTTTACCAGAAAAATCTGATAAAATGTACGACAGATAACCATTTTAATGGCTTCTCGATGGGAGACCTAGATATTTTAGGTGCGAACTGGGCATTTATGAATTGGCGGGCAAGAGAACAAATCAAAGTGCCATAATATAAGCCGGTTGGAATTATTATAAGACTATGTCCATAGGCTACTTAGAAATTTTGACATGTACTAACATAGAGAACCAATCATTAAAAATAAAGTTACTGTTTTGTGAATAAATTAGACTTTCTTAGAGTCGTGGCAAAAATAGTGCAAATCGATGGAAAGTGTATTATGCCTTCAATATTATGTGATCTTGACCAAAAATTCATTTCGAAAGTCAAAATTCTGTTTTTATCGCTCGTGCTATTTTGTTGCAAGTGTCAGCTATGTATGTTATTTTTACCAAGGGATGTAATCCTAAGTATTTGAAACGTTTGGAACTTTTAATTCTTGTCATTTCCATGTGAAGATCTCACTTGTCCACGCACATATGTGTAGCAACCAAGTCTTCAGTGTTTAATATATGGTGAGGCGCCATTTTCTTTAGCAAGAAATTAAAGAAATTAAAGTTCACATACTACCTTATTTCCTTTTTCAAACACTTCACGCTTTCTGCAAATACGCAGATTGCTCTCTTATTTTTGGGCCTAATATAGTAAAACACGGTATTTAATTCTAAAAATTTTATTACAATATTTTAAAAATATTTCCCATTACCGCCAATACATTTTTGCAAGCGAAGGAACCAATTCTCAAAACATGCTTTTCTTGTTTCTGGAAGTACTTATGCCATTTATCTCTCTTTTGAAGGTATCGACAGCTTCACTGGCCGAAGTAAAACGCATTCCTTCTTGGGTGCCAAGTTGGGACTATAATATGGTGGATGACCCATCAATTCAATGTTTTGCTCGTTTAAATACACTACTGTTCGAGCGGCTATATGTGAACGAGCGTTACCGTGATGCAGTATGACTCTTCCGATTGGTCGATTATGACGGATTTTTAGAAGGACTGCAGGCAAGCACACCATAGTATACCATTCAGGATTGACATAATCATTTAGGGCTATAGTTGCAACATGCCCAGTAATATCGAAAAAGCGTAGTAGCCATTTTCTTGATACGTACTTTTCACGAACAACTTTTGTTGAGGCAGACTCATTTTGGAAGACCGGAACAACCGACTGCTGCTTTTTTCAGGATCACACGAATAGATCCAACTAACACGATCTGCCTTTTCGCTGTGTCTAGGTGCATGTTAATGTGCACGCAAAACAAAAAATTGCGGGCACGCGAAACATACACATATTATTTATGAGGAGAACCCCATGAAGCATCGGAGAAAATTTCATGTTGATATCTTGAATAGAATCAGAGATATGGACCGACTACGCACTATTGGCCCACCCTGTATATACGTTATACTTTCGTGTAAGTAATTCGTTAATTGTGAACACTGTCAGTGTTTTCGGTGCGCTGGTAGGTATCGCATAAAGTTAGTAGTTTGATGTCCTTAGGCTAGGTGGGGTCGACTCCCGTAGAGAGGTTAGTTTTTACTTAAGTTTTTATATTATCTGTTTTCTTTCTTTTACAAAAAATGCGTGTGTCAGGTTTCCGTCAGTAAAGAGGTATGTTTCGTTTCTTTGTTGCAAGTTTAAATTCAATATTTAGTTCGTGTTCGCAATTTGCGTTCCCGCAATTTTCAATTTTGCGTGCACTTTAGCGTGCACCTAAACTCAGCATAAATCACAAACAACACAATATTTATCTGTGCTTAAATTATGGGGAAGTCAGCGAGCACATAGCTTCCGTCACCAAATGATTATGCAAGATGGTGATGGCTTCACGCCAATGCCAAATAAGGTTACTTGAATCGAACGAAAAGTAACATGACCTTCCTACGAAGGCGTAGAAGGGACATCGCCTTGCATTTTTACCTCATCATAAGGTTCTCAGTCCGAAGACTGGTTGGACGCGTACCTCCATTCTTTTCTATCCTGAGCTAACCTACGCATTTCCCTAAAAGTAGAACATCCTACATCCCTAACTATTTGAGAGCAGTAGTCTAATCTAGGCCTACCCCTACCTCTTTTTATTCCTATCTCTGACTCTAGTATGTCACGAACTATTCCTTCGTGTCTTAGAAGGTGTCCTACCATCCTATCTCTCCTACTCTTTATTGTTTTCCATACCTTTCGCTTTTCCCCAACTCTTTCTAATACTTCCCTATTGCTAACCTTATCTATCCACGGTATCTTCATCATGCGTCTGTAGCACCACATTTCAAACGCTTCTACTCTTTTTCTATCCGCTTCTCCTATTGTCCAAGTTTCGCACCCGTATAATGCCGTACATTTTTACCTAGTGGGAGATTAAAAGACGCACTGCGAGATTAAAACTCGCACTGCGAGAAAAAAAGGCGCACTGCGAGATTTAAAGTCGCAATACTAGATTAAAATTCGCAATGCGAGAAAAAAGGCGCACTGCGAGATTAAAACTCGCACTGCGAGATTAAAAATAAGTTTAAGAACACAGTACTTACTCAAATACTGAAAAATCTCAAATGAAATATAGAGAATGACGGGGTAACTGTTTTGTTGCTAGGCAACGCTAGTCGCTCTTCCTGTTACTACATTAAATAATGTAGTAACAGTCGCGCTTCTTGTTACTACATTAAATGTAGTAACAGGAAGCGCGACCAATGCTGCATTCAAGGAAACCAACACCGGTTTAAGTCGCTCGCCACATAGGCACAGAGCTGTCCACATAGGACATGCTATGTAAATTTAGGTAACCATAGTTATTTATTTGAAAACTTATTTTTGTAAATTGGCAGCTGTTAATATTCATAAATTTAAATAATGGATGATGTTCGTGACGTTTTTTTGGGGTTCATTTTACTCCATTTGAATGAAAATAATTACATACGACGAAAAAAACGGAAACAAAAATGATGACAAAGCAAATGAATAAAAACCTCTCTTCTAATTCGCAGTGCGCCTTTTTTTCTCGCATTGCGAGTTTTAATCTCGCATTGTTACTTTAAATCTCGCAGTGCGACTTTAAATCTCGCAGTGCGAGTTTTAATCTCGCAGTGCGCCTTTTTTTCTGGCAGTGCGAGTTTTAATCTCGCACTAGGTAAAAATGCAAGGCGATGTCCCTTCTACGCCTTCGTACCTTCCTCTATCATGCCGGGTACAGTTGCAATATTTTCGTCAGTAACAGCTGTTTTTGGACGTCTTGTGCGAAGACCGAAGATTTTCCTTTCACGATTCACGGCCAAAATTAAATTTATATGTACCAACGTTTTACGGTAGCCAATGAACTCATCCCCAAACACCTTCAGTTCATCAAAACATTCTTGACGACTTAACCTCATTAACGTGAAATTGTAGAAAATTACAACTTGAAAATGATCGCTGTTAAATTTCATAACTTTTCACAGACATGTTCACTTCAAATAACGCCACAATATTTTTTCGATCTGCTTTTAACATTGGAAATGTTAATGTTCGTTCATGCGGCTATACCGTTCCACAAACCCTAGCCATTGTGCCAACTCCTCTATAAGTTTTATGTTCCTGTCTATTTCCTTTTTTACATCTGGAAGGTATCGTCTATTTCTTATATTTCTCTGAAGTATTGTCACCTCTGATGATTTTACTGAATCAACATTTCTCTCAGGACATCGTTTGTTACTATGTAGTTATGAAAATATGAATATATTAGTATTTCAGGAGCTTCTTTTAGTTTGTCTATGTTTAAATTATTCTTACATAGTAACATAGGATGCAATTCTATTCTACAAATATAGATAAATGTAAACCCTTAGTGAACACTTTTTTAACTGATATTGTAAGTACCTACGTTAAGCCTTTTTTGCCACTACCATCTTTGTGTTTTCATTAATTACATTTAATACTTTTCTGAGTAAAAGAACTTAAGGGGATATTCGCAATATGTTGAAATTTGAGAACCAAAAACACAAAGTGTAAACACAAACAAATCGACCGACGACGGTGCTAGATTTTTGCTTTTTGTGTTAAATTTTCAGTAATAATGAAATGTGAAAATTGAAACTGGAAAATTCAAATTGGGTTTATGTCAGTCTGTTAAGTTGATTTTTCTATAAACTATTTAAAATATTTTTTTCCAGTATTTAAAAATACGCCCAGCAGAGGGTACCATAATTATTTATAAATTTCAACGAGAACCGCGGTAGCGCTGTACCCGACATAGCTCTGTCAATTTCTTTCACACATAACTAAATAAAAGTATAAAATATTTTCTTTCAACATGAAGTCATCGAGGCTGCGAAAATCCCTTTAATCCCCTTAATAAGAAATTATTTGGTGTTATCACTGACGATAATTTTTCCTTTGTTCTATAGGTACACAAAACATCGTAAAATAATAATGCAAAACATGACTTGCAGAACAACGAATAATTCCACATTCCTACGATTCAATTTTTTGTCATTTTCCAAAAACGTCTGGTCACCTTGCAATTGTGTCCATATTTTCAGGAAATTCGTCGCACTGCGCGTGGTTGCATACTTGCATAGCTATTCTTGTTGACTTTAGTGGTGAACCGTTAGTTAACGCCTCCGCGTCCAGCTACCAGACATACACTTCTGTGATCACCCACTCTAGAATAATAACAAAAGTTACAAAAAATATTGCTGAAATTACTGAAAAAAAATGTCGTGGGCTCTCCGCCTACAAAGGTGGTCCTCGCATTTTTATCGACCTTTATGTCAAAGATATACTGATTTTGTACGGGACTTTTACAACGATGAAAGAAATTCAAAGGTTGCTGGTAACACATCATTCATTTATGGACTACCAACATGCGTTTGACATAAAATATTGGTCAATACGACAAATAACAATGTTGTTGATTGATTATAGATATTTATATAAACAATGTATCTTTCAATTATAATTATCTATAACCACTATTTTAATAATGTTGGAAAATATTATTGGTCCAACATAAATCTGCCATTTGTTATATTGGCCAATATTGTGGAGCTAATATTGATAATGTACATAAAGCGTGCTATCAGGGCTGCTAAGTGATGTGATTTTAGAAAGTGTACTTCATTTTCTGGTAGTTAGCGGCACACGTTTATTTTTCGGAAAGGAATTCATTTTAGACCACTTTTTTAATAGCATAAATATTACTGCTGGGTTCTGCGGGTCGCATAATGTTTTGGGTAAATACATCAAGAACAGTACATAGGTAATTAATTGAAAAATAAATAATATGTAATAAAATTAATAAAAGTGAAAGTATTATTCTGCATATTTTTCTTCACGACACAATTTTCTAACAGTTTATTTCCTGAGTACTTACTTATCTTCAAATTTAACTCTAAAAATGTAAGTATTCAATATACACAATTTATTTGTTTATTAAACATTGTTTTGTTGCATACAGTGTAAACAGTAACACAATCTGTACATAGTGTACTTTAAACTTGTTATGTTTTTACAATTTTTGTTTTATTGACCTTTAATTGTACACAAAAAAAATTATGTACGTAGCATCTTAATTCACTAAATTTATGAAGTTATAGAAATTTTGATCGTAGAAATACATTTTGTAAGCTGCCTACAGTATAAATTTTTTCTTATTTGTGTCGTATTTTCAATTTTTCCATGATTCCTGCATTGATCCTTTCTCCTTGCTCTCTATCGCAGTAAAAATGTTCAGGAAACAATACAATAAACTGGCTAATATTTTAATATTAATTTTCGAAGCACCTCTGGTTTTTGATGAAAAATTATTTTATGCAACCATACTTAATTATTAAAAAAAATAACACAACTCGATACATAATATTATATATTCAGTTCAGTTTATAACATACATATAAGTTCGCAACTAAAACAAAAACATATGAGATTACAAGTAAAGTAAATAAAGTAAATACATAAATATTTATATACACTCATGGACAAAAATATGGAATATTTTTTTATTTTATTTATTTCTCGGGAAACTTTGTTACGAACAGCTGAGCAAGCATTTTATATTAGATACTGAGGCACCTAGTAAGCCTGGCAATAACAAGCAAGTATCAGAAACTGTCATTGTGTTCTAAAAATCGAATTGAGTAAACTTCGTGTTCACACCTAACTTTTAACTTTTCTAAGTAGGTAAGTTTACTCGTCAACCTAGGTGTACAGAGGTAAAATTTAACATTTGTTGATTATTCTGTAGCATTACTGTCTTCGATAATGCCAGCAGTTCGATGTTGCACTGAAGTTGAGGTAGCAAAGGCTGTAACTTTGTCAAATGTTGTTGGAGACAAAGCCATATTGCAAGATTTGTTGGAATAACTCAGTCTGCGGTTTCAAAAATTTTAAACAGGCACAGACAAACTGGAAATTTCAAGAAGAGGTCTGGCCAAGGACGGAGACGGTGTACAACTCGCCGGGATGACAGATTTTTAATGTTGCAGTCACTACGAGATCGTACCTTAACATCCAACTCATTTAAAAAAAACAACTTTTAAATGCGAAGCAAGTTAACGTTAGCTCCAAAACAGTTCGGCGAAGGTTGAAGGAAGCAAATTTGAAAGCGAGACGGCCTGCTAAAGTCCCTCAGCTCACTCAAAATGCTAGGGTTCGCAAATTACAATTTGCTAGAGCGTATGGTGACTGGACGGTTGACCAATGGAAGAATGTTATGTTTATCGACGAAACAAGAATCGTACTGTGGAAGCCAGATGGACGTAACCATGTGTACAGAATAATTGGAGAAAGATATTCCAACTGTGCACTAACTCCAAACGTCAGTTTTGGAAAAGGTGGGATAATGTTTTGGGCAGGCATTAGTTGGGAGGGTCGTACAGAACTTGTAGAAGTGCGTGGAAGGATGACAGCTGACAATTACGTTGAAAACATCTTGTCAGAACATGTTGTGCCATACGTTGACTTCATTGGTTACAACAGATTCATCCTAATGCATGACAATGCACGACCACATGCTGCTGCAATTGTAAACCGGTATCTTAACGAAGTGGGAATCCAAAGTTTGGACTGGCCACCATACAGTCCAGACTTAAACCCAATAGAGCACTTGTGGGATCAACTAAAAATTCGTATTCGAGCCAGGAATCCCGTGCCAATGACGCTAAATCAATTAAGATTTGCCGCACATCAGGAGTGGGATGCAATTCCGCAAGAATATATACAAAATTTAATCTCCAGCATGCATAAAAGAATGGAAGCCATAGTCCGCGCTTGGGGAGGCAATACTCGATATTCAGCAGCCCATGTTTTGTAACTGGTTTCGTTCTTTTGGAGTTAATGTTTGTCAGACCGTAATTTATCCATTCTATACATATTCAACAAATTAAGTTTTTGTTAGTTGGTGTTTATTGAGGAGTTAATTGATGAGCCATTGTTATTAGAATACTCTTAAAATAGACAAAGATAACTTGGTTTGTGACGTAACCGCTGACGTCACGTCACGGTAGGAGGATCCGGCCGCGACTAAACCCAAGCCGGAGGTGGGGGTGGGCAAAAAAGTAATAGGGCGCCAAGGAGTTGTTGGCTGATCCTCCAAGAAAAGAATACTCACCACGACACAGCGGCTACAGCTCCTAAAAGCCGCCGGCAAACAGTAGGGCAAGGTGCAAACAAAACACGTAGTCAAATAATATATGAACATATAATGATAGTGGAGAAAATTGAAACAGAATGAAAATTTATATCAACAAAAACAGTGGTACCTATATAAAAAAAAATACACAGCTAATAATATTTCATTAGAACAATGTAGGTATATAACAAAACTGACCTAGGTGAAATTTAGACACCCGGTACTAACGTTGCGCCAATAAAAAAAGGAAAACAAATAGGCGCGGATGACGCGGTAAATCCGCAACACGGTTGGAGCTCCAAACGCGCAACGCACCGACGAGCCAATCGCACGCACTCTACCTACAAAACAAACGGGCGCAAACGGCAGTATCGACCGTTACTAAATCCCCACAAATTAATACTATTTGAATCAAAGTTAAACTAGAAAAACATGCAAAATTTATCGACTGATAAAAACTATTATACTAAACTGAAACTACTCGTATTAATGCAAACAAAATGAATAAACTATAAGTACGAAAATGTGAAGCAAAACTACTAATATTATTATAACTACGTGCAAAATGACAAATTCAAATTAACGACTAATAAAAATAAAGATGAATAATAATAGGTTTACAAATGAACAAAACAAAATAACCACAACAAGCCGTGGTCAGGCAACTACTTCCAAACCAGCCGAACGGGACGATCTCGAACGGGCAGGCGACACGAAAAATGCGGAGAAAACTCCAAGGGGTTTTCGGACACGTATATGCCGTGCCAGGCGCTACTTAAAAACCAGCCGATGGACGCGGCGTTCCAATCGGACAGGCGACAAAATCGAAATATACAATATACTTCTGACCTTTCAGGAGATTAAAGGTGTAAAAGCTGTTACCAAACTGTAGGTAGGTCCTAGGTACTCCTGAAACTCAGCACCAGGTGGAATACGGCGCTTCTAAACGGGAAGACGGGAGGCACCAGGAAACTGGCACCAAGAAACAAAATCGCTCCCGGGAAAAAACCCTAAAATGCCGAAAGGGCAAATTAGAAGAGAAAATAAGAAAAAGGAAAGGAAACAATAACGATGACTAAAGATTTAAATAAAGGACGAAAAATGACACTCACCTCGTGGGGTTTTTTTCCAACAAAATCTACTGAACCTCTAATGTGAGTCAAATCCCAAAAAGGCACAGACCACGATTACCAAATTCGCACACTGCAACAAAATCGTCGTCTTCAAGAGGAAGGAAACCCAAGAAAATCCCAGAAACTGGCTAGAAATTAAATTTCACAAAACTCGGCGTAACCAACCACTCACACGAAGAACAGAAGCAAAAGAGACGTTTCCGAACGCAAATCGGAATTTCCAAAAAAAACCGCCGACTAGGTAAAATACAAGGTGGCCCCATCCGGAACTACAAATGTACCCAGAAGTACCCTAGATTTCCAAAACTTCCAGAGGCGTCACCGAAAATGGAGAAGTTAACAGAAGAAAGAAAGCTTAAAAGGACTAGCAAACCCAAAAGAAAAGAAGACAGCAATAAGAAAAGTCGTAAAGAGGTCTCAAGGGACAGAAGAATAGATATTAAAATGCATAAAGAATTGAAAGATGAGACACGGAAAAGCAAATTAGACAGTCGCGCCACTGAACTAGTGAACAAGCAAGCCAAGTGGGTCAATAACCTTCCCAGATGTCAACCACGAAAATAACTATCAGTCGGAATTAACCTCAAAAAAAAAGTGACAACAAAAGAACAACAAATTGGAAGCGATTAAATGAATAAATATACGACAAAATCGTGAAAATTAAACGACAATCCTCCCAAGGTAAGCTCAGCAAATGGTAAATACGAAAGATAACCAATTTCAAGACTGAAAATGAGCAGAAACAACAACAGACAAGTTACAAGATATAAACAATAAGGGGACTCAAAACTAGCAGGTAAGTGAGATAAACCCTATTAGAATAGAAAAGCTAACTAGAATTAATCATTTTAAGACAGTTCTACCCTCAAACACATTGATGGAAACCGAAAAAGACAATGAACGGAGGCATGATCGGAGAGCAGGGACAAGAACTGGAAACAGAGACAATTAAAGCAATAAGAGGCTAAATTTAAGTGTGAGACTTAGAATAGGAATAGAAATATGTTAATATGAGCACGATGTAAGTACTAGTTTATTAATAAATGCGTAAACAAATAGTTTGAATTGATTTTTAACGCTACAAATCCCCCTCTTACTTCAGGAAAATTACCTGCTAATTTTTCCTAAAACACTCATCTCCCGACTTCAGATCTTTTGCATGCCAAACTCCCTTCGATCGATCATCGCGATCTTTCAATTCATATGTCCATGGCGAAATACGCTTTGAAATGAAAAATGGTCCAATGTATTTTGGGGCAAGTTTCCGGGAAAAGTACTTGCTTGCATCTGACAGGACGTAGTTCCGTTTAAAGACTGGCTGACCCACAATAAATTCCTCATGACGGCAGCGCAAATTGTGGGTGTTTGCTGCTCTCTCATTAGCCTTCTTCAAACGTTTTCGCACATCCTTGAAAATTTCCCTCATAGTGTCGCTTCGATTCACTATTTCCTCCTGAGTTTCTTCGTCCAGTATGTCGTTACTTCGCTTGTGATCTTCACCCGACAAATACATATTTCTTCCAAAATTCACGAAGTACGGAGACTTTCGAATCACCTCATGGCAAGCAGTTCTTATTGCACATGCGAGCTGGGGTAAAGCAGCATCCCATTTCCGATGATTGTCCTTAACATACATCGCCAACATCGTCTTTAATGTTTTGTTTACCCGCTCGGTAGGATTAGCCCTCGGATGGTAATTGGGAGTATATTTGAGGCGTACTGCATACTTTTTGGCAAAATCTTGGAACAGTCGACTTTTGAATTGCGATCCATTATCACAAATAACCGTAGCAGGGACACCGAATAACAAGAAGCAGTCCTCTTCCATTCTCCGAAGTACAGTTGACGTTGCTGCAGCCTTCATAGCAAACACCAAGGAAAATTTGCTGAGGTAGTCACTGATGACCAAGAGATATGAGTTTCCCTTTGTGGATCTCGGCAAAGGACCCATCAAGTCCGCCGTCACTACTTCCCACGGTCGGTTCGGCTTCGGATGAGAAACCATGGTATCGTTAGGCTTAACATTATCTGCTTTATACTGGGCACATATGGGACACCTCCTAACATGTCTAGTAACATCACTGCGGAGCTGCGGCCAGTAAAACTTCTCTGATATTCGGGAATACGTCTTGTAAACACCCATATGTCCTGCTGTAGGCATGTCATGGTACTCATGTAGCAAAGCCTGACGCTGTTCTTTAGGAATAACCAACCTCCACTCTGCAGCAACACCCTCTAACCCTGGCCTATCATTCTTCACATACTTATAAAGACGCGTCCCGACAACTCTCCATTGGCTGTAACGCAAAGGGTTCTCCTTCACCTTCTGCATCATCCCCTGCACCCACTTATCAGACGTCGATCTACCACCATTCCCTTGGATGTTCCCGGAATGTTCTGCAGCTCCCATGGCATCCAAAACCGGCACAGACCTGGACAGCATGTCAGGGACCACATTTTCCCTCCCTTTCCGGTGAATGATCTTGAAATCGTGTTGCTGTAGCCTCACCGCCCATCTCGCCAATCGTCCAGAAGGATCCTTAAGATTTTGAAGCCACAATAAGGAGTGGTGGTCTGTCACCACCGTAAATGGGATGCCTTCTAAATATGGCCGAAGCTTTTCTATGGCATACAGTACCGCTAAACACTCCCTTTCAGTGGTCGAAAAATTCCTTTCATTCTTTGATAGTGAGCGGCTAAGGTAGCAAACGACTTTCTCACCATCTGGATGCGGCTGGGACAACACAGCACCAATCCCATATCCTGACGCATCGGTCTGCACTATAAAGGGGAGGCTATAGTCCGGACAGTTAAGTACAGGGGCTGACACAAGACAGGCCTTGACCTTTCGGAATGATTCTTCGCATTCTGGTGTCCAGCGAAACCGAGTTGTTTTCTTAAGCAGTGCCGTGATAGGAGCCATCATGGTGGAAAATTCAGGGACAAACCTCCGATACCAGGAGAATGTGCCAGCAATTCTTCTAACCTCCGGGACTGTTTTAGGAGATGGGATATCCAACATTGCCTTAATTTTGTCAGGATCCACATGCAGACCAAACTTGTCCACGACGTATCCTAAATACTTCATCTGCTCCCGACAAAACTGGCACTTCTCTACGCTAACTGTTAAGTTAGCCTCCCTTAATCTCCTAAACACCTCCTCCAGAACTTCAATATGTTTTTCGAAGCTTTGCGTCACGATGACCACGTCGTCCAAGTAAACGAAAACGTACGGCTCAAGATCTGCTCCAAGAACGCGATCCACCAGTCTCTGCCAAGTACTAGGCGCATTATGGAGTCCAAATGGCATCCTATTGAAATGGAAAAGTCCTCGATTGGGAACAGTAAATGCTGTGTACTGCTTAGAGTTTTCAGCCATCGGGACCTGCCAGTAAGCGGATTTGATGTCAAGGCTCGACAGATATTGAGCATCCTTCAACTTATCAAGAGTGTCCGCCACCATTGGCAAGGGGTAGCTGTCTCGCACCGTCACCGAGTTGAGTTTCCGGAAATCCACACAAGGTCTATAGCTCCCATCCTTCTTCTTAACCATCAAAAGTGGCGAGGCCCAGGGACTATTGGACTTCTCTATTATGCCCTGCTCCAGCATCTTACCAACCTCCTTGTCAATGACAGCCTGCATCACTGGGGACACTCGATAATACCGTTGTTTGATTGGTGGGGAAGCAGTTTCGATGACATGCTCTGCCAAGGTGGTGCACCCTAGAGATTTGCCCATCAGGTTGACGTTTCTATCGATAACTTCTTGTAGCTCCTGCCTCTGTTCGGAAGATAAAGCAGTCTGCAGCAGTGTGGGGTCAATCGCACTAATCATGGGCGGCTCTTCTTTGAAGTGCCACTCGTCTACCATCGGAATGATTCCCACACTTCTCCAGAAATCCCATCCCAACACGAGTAAATGCGGAACCTCCGGGACGACCAACACCTCCATCACACACATACGTCCTTTCAAAGTTATCGGCAGCTCACACACACCAAGCACAGAGCACGACTGTCCATTCGCCACCGTCAGTCTGTTTGGTTCTTGATGAGTCAGCTCAATACCCATCGAACTAATCGCCAACCAACCTTCCTTCCCTAAGATTGTCCTCGTAGAACCCGAATCCAGCAAACCAAGAAACTCCCTTCCCAAAATATTCACCGTTAGATATGGTCGTTCATCATTTCGAGCATGTTCAAAAATGTAATCTAAAACCACCTTTATGTTTTCGGTCGAACTCCCTTCAGGAACACTATTAGGCCGACCAGCTAATAGTTCCCTTGACCGTTTCCCGAATGTCGTTTCTGGCAGTCAGGACAATTACGAAGAGTAACCCCAGGTTTCCTGCAACCATAGCACTTCTTGATTTTAGGGGCCAGACACCCTATGGCCCTGTGACCCGGTTGATCACAATTGAAACACTTCGCCTTAGAGCCACTTCCGCCACCGCCACCACCACTACCACTAACAGTGACTGCACTAATAGATGGCGCAGCTTCCACATATGCCAAATCAGGCTCCAGTGCGGGTCTACGAGGGGGAGCAGCAAAATTTTCCACCGCTTCACGGCGTGCCTCCAATCTACGGCACAGAAACTTCAGTTGTTCAATAGAAGTAATATCCACCAATGCCAGTTGGGTCTGATAGAATGGTGCGATGTTCTTCAAAATAATCTTGAGACGCACCTCCTCGGAGACGGAACATCCCAACCTTCCAAACATGGCGGAAACAACAGCCAAATAGGCCCCAATACTTTCGTCCTGGCCTTGGGTTCTCCTCTTGATTTCCTCCAAAAGCTTTTCATTGTAATCAATGGGCTGGAATTCTTCTTTAAGTTTGCGCACTAATTCGCTCCAAGTTGAAGTGCTTTTCCGTGCGTCTCTGTACCACAGAAGGGCTCTACCTGTGAAGAGATCTACGCCGGAGTCGAATAAGTGTTCGCTCGTGCAATGGCGGGCTATCCTCAACTCTTCTGCTCTTTCCAGAAAAGCGTTAACTGACATCCCTTTCTTCTCGCCGCTAAACTGTAGACCCCACTTGCTTACGGGGACGCTCTTCACTTGGAATGATGGGATTAGACTCGAATGCCTGATCATAGATGGTCCTGCCACCGGTTCAGGGGGATCACGCAGACTCGCTTCCAAAATGCTCAATTCGGGAGGAACATCTCCCTCCTCCTTACGTCCAGCAAACAGTACCACCTTATCCTCCACATCAGCCATCAACGAAAGCACTTTTGCCATAAATCTACTTTTGGCTTCCCTTTCATCAGCCTGTGCCGCTACCATTCGGTCTATGCGCCCCAACACATGGGTTAACTTTGTCTCCATTTTGGACACTGGACCACTATCCTTCGGACCCTCCAGAACTTCTAAGTCTTGGGTTATTTCGTTCAGCTTTTCTGTCACCGCTTCGGAGTCCTGCTTGAAGGTGTAGGGGTGCTCAGGGTAAGATATGCTATCACCACTTTTCTCCATTCTACGAGCTCTGGACAACAACTTGCGCATCTCCTCCACGGTTCCAGTGGCAATCCCACGAATGGTCAACTCATACGTCAATTCGTCTTGCACTAGGCGATTAATATTCATATTTCGCAACATTATACCCACAAAGCAAAAAAAAATAGGGATCTTTATTTCAAAATACAAAAAAAAATACAAAATGTCACTGTAATTTGCACAACAATTCCCACCAAAAAGATACCACAAAGCGCTTCACAAAAATACACTAATCCACGCACTAAGCCGCACCTATATTGCGTAGAAATCCCGTGCAAAAAGGTAACAATTTCTTTGTAAGTCAAACAAATGAGCAAAAAAAAAAAATCCGAAAAAAAAATAAACAGGCCCCACGTTGGGCGCCAAATTTGTGACGTAACCGCTGACGTCACGTCACGGTAGGAGGATCCGGCCGCGACTAAACCCAAGCCGGAGGTGGGGGTGGGCAAAAAAGTAATAGGGCGCCAAGGAGTTGTTGGCTGATCCTCCAAGAAAAGAATACTCACCACGACACAGCGGCTACAGCTCCTAAAAGCCGCCGGCAAACAGTAGGGCAAGGTGCAAACAAAACACGTAGTCAAATAATATATGCACATATAATGATAGTGGAGAAAATTGAAACAGAATGAAAATTTATATCAACAAAAACAGTGGTACCTATATAAAAAAAAATACACAGCTAATAATATTTCATTAGAACAATGTAGGTATATAACAAAACTGACCTAGGTGAAATTTAGACACCCGGTACTAACGTTGCGCCAATAAAAAAAAGGAAAACAAATAGGCGCGGATGACGCGGTAAATCCGCAACACGGTTGGAGCTCCAAACGCGCAACGCACCGACGAGCCAATCGCACGCACTCTACCTACAAAACAAACGGGCGCAAACGGCAGTATCGACCGTTACTAAATCCCCACAAATTAATACTATTTGAATCAAAGTTAAACTAGAAAAACATGCAAAATTTATCGACTGATAAAAACTATTATACTAAACTGAAACTACTCGTATTAATGCAAACAAAATGAATAAACTATAAGTACGAAAATGTGAAGCAAAACTACTAATATTATTATAACTACGTGCAAAATGACAAATTCAAATTAACGACTAATAAAAATAAAGATGAATAATAATAAGTTTACAAATGAACAAAACAAAATAACCACAACAAGCCGTGGTCAGGCAACTACTTCCAAACCAGCCGAACGGGACGATCTCGAACGGGCAGGCGACACGAAAAATGCGGAGAAAACTCCAAGGGGTTTTCGGACACGTATATGCCGTGCCAGGCGCTACTTAAAAACCAGCCGATGGACGCGGCGTTCCAATCGGACAGGCGACAAAATCGAAATATACAATATACTTCTGACCTTTCAGGAGATTAAAGGTGTAAAAGCTGTTACCAAACTGTAGGTAGGTCCTAGGTACTCCTGAAACTCAGCACCAGGTGGAATACGGCGCTTCTAAACGGGAAGACGGGAGGCACCAGGAAACTGGCACCAAGAAACAAAATCGCTCCCGGGAAAAAACCCTAAAATGCCGAAAGGGCAAATTAGAAGAGAAAATAAGAAAAAGGAAAGGAAACAATAACGATGACTAAAGATTTAAATAAAGGACGAAAAATGACACTCACCTCGTGGGGTTTTTTTCCAACAAAATCTACTGAACCTCTAATGTGAGTCAAATCCCAAAAAGGCACAGACCACGATTACCAAATTCGCACACTGCAACAAAATCGTCGTCTTCAAGAGGAAGGAAACCCAAGAAAATCCCAGAAACTGGCTAGAAATTAAATTTCACAAAACTCGGCGTAACCAACCACTCACACGAAGAACAGAAGCAAAAGAGACGTTTCCGAACGCAAATCGGAATTTCCAAAAAAAACCGCCGACTAGGTAAAATACAAGGTGGCCCCATCCGGAACTACAAATGTACCCAGAAGTACCCTAGATTTCCAAAACTTCCAGAGGCGTCACCGAAAATGGAGAAGTTAACAGAAGAAAGAAAGCTTAAAAGGACTAGCAAACCCAAAAGAAAAGAAGACAGCAATAAGAAAAGTCGTAAAGAGGTCTCAAGGGACAGAAGAATAGATATTAAAATGCATAAAGAATTGAAAGATGAGACACGGAAAAGCAAATTAGACAGGCGCGCCACTGAACTAGTGAACAAGCAAGCCAAGTGGGTCAATAACCTTCCCAGATGTCAACCACGAAAATAACTATCAGTCGGAATTAACCTCAAAAAAAAAGTGACAACAAAAGAACAACAAATTGGAAGCGATTAAATGAATAAATATACGACAAAATCGTGAAAATTAAACGACAATCCTCCCAAGGTAAGCTCAGCAAATGGTAAATACGAAAGATAACCAATTTCAAGACTGAAAATGAGCAGAAACAACAACAGACAAGTTACAAGATATAAACAATAAGGGGACTCAAAACTAGCAGGTAAGTGAGATAAACCCTATTAGAATAGAAAAGCTAACTAGAATTAATCATTTTAAGACAGTTCTACCCTCAAACACATTGATGGAAACCGAAAAAGACAATGAACGGAGGCATGATCGGAGAGCAGGGACAAGAACTGGAAACAGAGACAATTAAAGCAATAAGAGGCTAAATTTAAGTGTGAGACTTAGAATAGGAATAGAAATATGTTAATATGAGCACGATGTAAGTACTAGTTTATTAATAAATGCGTAAACAAATAGTTTGAATTGATTTTTAACGCTACAGGTTCTTTAGTTTTCTGTCTTCGTAATCTGTTATTATGAAAATTTAAAATTATTCCATATTTTTGTCCATGAGTGTATATTAAATTCAACTTTGTGCTTTGATTTCATCGAGACTGACTGCTAATGATTGATGACTGGACTAAATTCTAAAACAAATTTTTTAAAAATTGCCTACCTTCCTTGTTTCTTCAAATAACGCACAATAACAATACGCTAGAGCAAAATCAAGTTAAGGTACCTACGTTTTACCTAAATGAAGAAAAAAACGAAACGGAATCTGACCAGCACCTCCACGTCGGCCTTCGGCCCTCACACTTTGGCAATCAGCAGCCGACTGACAGTTGACTCGTTGACTGTCAGTGTTGCCAACCCCAGTCGTAAATATTTCGGAAGCTTGGTTGCCAAATTTCGATTAATTTCGGTAGATTCGGATTTAAAGATGAAAACAATGAGTAGGAATTTTAAATAAAGCCATTCCTGCAAAGGTGCTCCCGAATCGCGGCGCACGGCGGCTTCGTTCTGTTTTGGTTCCAGGTTTTTTTGCATAACTATAATGTACCGCTGTACTAAAATGATACCATATGAGTTGCCAAAGAAGAAAGGAAGACCGCAAAGGCGTTACGAATTATGATTTGTGCGCAATTTCCGATTATTTCTTAATAATTGTATAATTAAAAAATTAAATTTCGGTAGTTATAATATGTATCATTTCGGTAGATCGGTAGACAACATATAAAATCGGTAGATCTACCGAAATTTCGGTAGGGTTGGCAACACTGCTGACTGTTGAAGTTGAATGTTGATGAACCGACCCGACAGGCGGAATTCCCCCTTCGCGTCAGCCGAACACCACCGTCCACCGACGACCAGTTAACAACAAGAATTGAGTAATCGTGTTTTCACAAATTTTGGAAGTAGCCGACGCGTAGGTCACGTGTGTTGGAAGAAGTGAATTCCCATACAAATAAAAAATACAAAACCGGGACAAATTAACGTCCCGATGTTTTTCTCGGGACGGGGGGACAATTTGCTAAAAACCGGGACAATTCCGGAAATCCGGGACGTCTGGTCACCCTATGTTTACCTTGATCCATTTCTAGATGATTCTAATAACATTTTGCCCGGGATGCGTAGGTATTTGCTAAAATATACACAACGCTAGCACAAGCCAAGCCTTCACTGCGAAGCGGGAAAACCATATTCGGCACCAGCACGTCGTACAAACTATATAGCATACCAGCGCAATCCATGCGTTGGTTGGTGGCTTGTGAAGTCACCCAAATGACGAACGCCACAAAAGAAGATCCTGCTGCAGCTAAGCTCGAAGTCGAAGATGGGGGTGGACAAGAACTGAAAAAGGGCGCCAAGGAGTTGTTGGCTGATCCTCCAATGTACAAGCAAACAGCGGCCACAGCTCCTAAAAAATTAAAACAATTATAGTCCGACAATAAACCCAGCATATAATAATTTGGAAATGAAAATGAGCATACAATTAAAAAAAACAGTGGTCAATCAAAATAGCTATTAAAGAATAATTATGAAAATAATGTAGGTATAATAACAAAACTGCGGGAAATTTAGACGCCAGCGGTACTAGCGTTGCCCCAAAAAAAGGGAAACCAAAATAGGCGCCGATAACGCGGTAAATACCCTACATGGTTGGAGCTCCGCACGCGCAGCACACCGACGAGTCAATCGCACGCACTCTACTTACAAACGCAATAAATTAGACGCAACCGGAAGTTTCGATTGTTGCAAAATCCCGTTACAAAAATATATCTAAGTAGGTACTATAAGTTAAAATTGAATATACGACAAAAAAACTAAGCAAAATTTCTCAAATTTTTCAAACCAAGCAACTTTTGTCTAAATATCTTGAAACTAAGTGATGAGAAAAATTCACAAACTATTACACGGGCAAAATGATTAAAATATGCATGAAAGAAAAACTACCGAAATTATTTATGACAAAATGACAAATTAAACTTAACAAAGTAACGTGACAAATTATGTCAAAAAAACAAACAGTTGACCACAACAAGCCGTGGCCAGGCAACTGCATTAAAACTAGTCGAACGGAGACGATTCTCGAACGGACTACCTAGCGACGCGCAAACACGAAAATTACAAATAAGTACAAGATGGTCACAAAAAGCTGTGCCAGGCGCTACATAAAAAACCAGCCGTTGGACGTGATGTTCCAGACGAACAGGCGACGCAAGAATCAAAATTTATATCTGAGCTTCCAGAAGATATATGGAGGTCAGCCGCTACAGCAAATCGCTCGCTTGTAACTCAGTAGCAGGTGATCGGCGTTTCTTGTAACTTGGGGAAAGTGTAAAAAAATCGGTATTTGCACCACCAAAAAAAACCCTAAAATGCCGAAAAGACTAATTAGAAGAGAAAATAAGAAAAAGGAAAGGAAACAACACCGATGACTGAAGATTTCAATAAAAGATGAAAAATGAAAAATGAGACACTTACCACGTGGGGTTTTTTATAACAAATACAACTGAACTTCAAATGCGAGTAAAATCCCAAAAAGGCTTAGATGACGATCCCTAAATTTGCACACTGCAACCAAATTGTCCTCTTCAAACCCAAGAAAATCCCAGAAACTGTCTAGAAAATCTATTTCATAAAACTTGGCGTCACAAACCACTCACAAAAAGTGCAACAAAGAAAAATGCCGTTTTCGAACGCAAATCGGAATTTCCAAAAAAACCGCTGACTAGGTAAAATTCAAGGTGGCCTCATTCGAATCTAAAAATGTACCCAGAAGTACTCTAGATTTCCAAATATTCCAGAGGCGTCACCGGTAATGGAGAAGTTAACTGAAGAAAAGAAAGCTTAAAAGGACTTGCAAACCCAAAGGAAAAAAAGATAGCAATAAGAAAAGTCATAAAAAGGTCTCAAGAGAAAGAAGAATAGATGAGATAATGCATAAAGAATCGAAATATGAGACAGGGAAAAAGAAATTAGATAGGCGCGCCACTGAGCAGCTAAATGGGAAAATGTCCTTCACAAGTTGGCAGAACCGACAGTAACTATCTAGTCGAAATTAACCTCAAAAATTTGACAACAAAAGAACAATAAATTGAATGCGATTAACTAAATAACTATACCACAAGATCGTGAAAATCGAACGACAATCTTCCCCAAGGTAGGCTTAGCAAATGATAAATGCGAAAGATAACCAATTACAAGACTGAAAATGTGCAGAAACACAAACAGATAAGGTACAGAGGCAATAAGGGACCCAAAAATTGCAGGTAAGTGAGACAAACTCCATAAGACTAGCGAACCTAACAAGAAATAACAATTTCCAGACAGAATTACCAGCAATCAAATAGAAACATAGAAACAATGAACGGAGGCATGATCGGAGAACAGATGCAAGAACCAAGAACAGGGGTAATTAAAGCAATAATAGACTAAATTTAAGTGAGAGGTCTAAAATAGGAATACAAGTATGTTATACAGAGCACGATGTAAGTACAAGCCTATAATAAAATGTTGACAAATACAATTGTTGTTTTAATGCCAAATTAAAACGTATTTTTTACCAAATTTAAACGTATATTCTCCAAGAAAATAATGTTATTATAAATAAATGCCTACGACTAATAACGCTCCGCTCGCTTCGCTTGTCAATAGACCTGACAGATTTTTCTATAAAAAACGTAAAACGCAATTAGCAAAAAAAATGTGCTATGGGCGTGATTTGATCCAGTAACCATCCGATAGTCCGGCCAACACAACAGTCTTGCTGTTGTACGAACTGCTGCTCAGTAGCTTGGAAACTTAGTATAAGAAGTGTAGATATTGTGCTAGTATGCTGTATATTTATCCGAACGCGCTGGTATCGCGTATGGTTCCCTCGCTTCGCAGTGACGTGTGAACGGAAACGTGTCTTGTGCTAGCGTTGTGTATATTTAGTAAATAGGCGTCCGTGATGCATACCTATCAATATGTTTTGGAAGTCCAGAAAACTACTCTTTTACAATATGTTGGTCTTGCTGGAAAATTTAACAAAAAGTAATATTTAAGTTTTAAAATTGAAATTAAAAACGATTAGCAAAGGTCAAGAATTTGACATACCACTAGCTATGGCACGTGCGATATTTGTTTTCTGTTAAAATGCTTAGGTAATTGTCGCTACTTTTACTTTCTTTCTGAAGTAGTACACCACAGAACACCCAAATAAGAACAAGCAGCTTAATGTTAAAAGTAGGAACCGCGTTTAGCGCCATCTCTAGCTGTTTACAAGAACCAATTGTGTACAAGCGCGCGTAGATAGAATTGAAATTTAAACTTTATTTTTATTAATATTAAAAATCCAACTAAATTAAAGAAAACACAGACTATGCATGCTTATATGTAGGCATTCTTTAGCGCACGCAAACTAATACTAAAATCAAATGAAACTTACTTGTAAACGTTAATTACAAAATTTGCGCAATTTAGTATATTAATTCCACACCGGGAGACGTTCAAGGAAGACATTTCACAGCCGCATTGCTGCTATTTCGATGTGCTAGGAAAAACTCCGCATTCGCAGAGATGTCAAAGAAGTACCTACTGACGGAAGTCAAAATATAAATGTGGCCTGCTGCTTTTTGTGTATAATTATAATTTCTTTGTTATGCACCTATTTCTGATTCAATATTATTGCGTATCAAGAAAACGTAACCATATTTGAAGGGGTCAGTGCAAAAAGTGGATAAGTCACATTTCCATGTTTTCGAGTTATTGCATAATGAAAGTTTCAATATACTCCCACTTCTATTATGTAATGTTTAGGAGGTTTAGTATTTTTTTAATGTAAAATAGTACCTGCAATGAATATAATAACCTAAATTATGTACTGAAAAACTTATTTAGTTTCACAGAAATTTGATTTTTGAATTTGGACTTAGCCACTTTTTGGGTGAAAAATGGTCAATAATTGAGAAAGTTTTAGAAAATTACGTTAAGAACGACGGAAATTCTACATTTTTGTTTAATTTTCTGAAGCAACTGCAGATTGAAAGATAAAATATCAGTTTTAACACTAAATAATGAAAAATAAAAAAAAAACTGAAGCTGTAAAGAGAACTATATTTTTTTAAAGAAATAAAACATTTTACGGCTCGCTTTACTGAATAAAAAAACGCAGTGCAATAAAAAAAATATAGCAAAAAAATATAAAGGTCCGGTTTTTCAAAGAATCTAACACCGGATTAAGTCTGACACCGGCTTTGTTGCTATGCTACAACCAATCAGAAAGCCGGTATCATAGCAACGAAGCCGGTGTCAGACTTAATCCGGTGTTGGATTCTTTGAAAAACCGGGCCAAAAAGAGATGACGAGCAAATCTACTCGCATACAAGCTGTCCCAAAATTCCGTGGACCTCAGGGTATTGGGGCCAAAATAAGTCGATTAGACCGCACGTATCTATATACCAAAGCGCTTCGTTTGAGGGTGATGAAACTTCAAAGTTTATTAAAAAATTTGTTTTCTTCAATTAACTCGGAAAAACTTAGTTCGATTTTAATACAATTTGGTATTTAGAAATTTCCTTGGAAGTATTATTTTCTGATGTGCAAAGCAAGTTAACTAAGGTTCTAGAAAGATGAAAACTACCCATACCCCTAATCAAACTTTAACGTAAGTAATTATTGAGCAAAAGGGCCAAGAAACAAAAAAAAATGCGTTGCCGCTTTAATAACTACTTCGTATGTCTAGGTCAAAAAGTGGCTAAGTCCATTGAATTAGCCACTTTTTGATACTTAGCAACTTCTTGCACTGAAATGACGATCAGCTCTGCATCACACTATGGGTTTTCATGCAGTTATCTACTTCTTACCTCAAATTTGACCTCACCAGTCGATAGTACGGACAAATTTGGGTAGATGGCTATACTTAACTCAGTTTCACAAAAATATGGACTTAGCCACTTTTTGCACTGACCCCTTCATTTAGACGTTCTGTGAACGTAACCAGGAAATATCTAAAATAACTCACAATTTTTAAATTTTTCATTTTATCTGACGATGCCGGTTGCGACAGAAATAACAACAAAGCATGTCTCGGATTAAAATTTCACGAAATCGGTAATACAGAGTTTCGACGGCAAATGTCAGAGTCGTAGTGCCATCTAAAGCGGTTTACAGAAACTGAATCTAACATAGTTCAAGGTCGTGCATAACAGTGAAACCCCCCTGTAGTACACTGACACAATTCTCCTTAAGATCTGTCACAAAGAGTATTAGTTACGGTACGGGAAAGCTAGCGGTGCACGCCACAAAATTTTATCATCAGATGATGACGTGAGCGTATAGTATGGAACTCTCTAAAGGATGTAGTGCATTCATTTGGGATTTTATTCGACGTAAATATTTATTTTAGGCTATGTTACATTGGACTTTTGAAGTTCATATTTATTTTAGGTTATGTCGTACTGCCGTGTTATGTGACAGTTCGGTACCTTTGAAGTTATAATTACAAAAATGGCACTTGATAGTTACATCCTTTTCGCTTAACAATATCTAAATATCTACTTTGAACAAAAGGGCGTCTGTGTACATGAAAGCAATTTATTTATGCACTTATGACAAAACTTAAACCACAGAACATGAAACCTTTCTCAGATGTTATCAAAGGGCCTCCTACCTCTTTCTCTAACTGAAAATATAAAAAAGGAAATTAAATTCACCTGGTTTTGTCTTGTGGCAGCTCTACGCCACTGGAGCATTGCCGACTCAGTTTAGCTGCCTGGAACCGTTTGGTCAAGAAGCCACCTCAGCGAAATTCCTTTCATGTGTATATTTGCAAATACTATATGTGTAATCTTCGACGTAAAATAACTAGCTTGCATAAATAGAACATTCAGAATTCAGATTTAGGCCAGTAGGTATGTAATTCAAGACAATAAAATTATTATCCGATGCTACGCATGATTTTCCTTTCGGCCAATTGCAACGAACAAATTATTATATGGTGACCCACGCATACAACCGGGAACAATGACCATAATTATTGGTGACGCTCGACGTGATTAACCGGCACGAAAATGGTAACGAACGAAGAAAGCCGCCGTCCCGACATCTACAGTTTGTTGACCGCCACCTGCCACATATACTGAAGTATACCGGGTGGACCGCTCCTATGGAACCCACGATTCAAATAAGCAACTAATTTTGTTTTCACTAATGGGCAATCCACAATCAAAAGAGGAGGTCATCATTTTTTAATTTTATATTCATAGTTACCTGTTATTTACAAATCTTACCTATTTAGAAAAATTATGTCACATTTTTATAACTTTTTACCATTTTTAATAAAATCTTGACAAAGCCCCCGAACGGGGGCGAAACGTCGATAATTTTACAAGAAATAGTTTACTTAATGCCAATAATTCACGAAATTGATAAATTTCTTAAATTTTATATTTTTCCGTTTGTGTGTGTAATAATTATTGTCTGCAGAAAGTTTAATAGAAAGACTAAGTAAATTTTCTATTAGTTCAGGTAACGTAAATTATAGTAAGTAAGTTAATTTAAAAGATAGTGATAGTTTAAAAATAGATGCAATGGCAAATTCGTCGCAAAACGTAAATGCTGTTGCAATTCCGAGACCGAACCTATATCAGTCTTGTATTATATGATACGATTCCTAGATATAATGGTTTATCTCATGAACTCGCGGATTTCATAGAAAACGTAGAGATAATACTTGAAAAATTTGAGGATCGTGTAAACCACGACGGTTACATTTATTTTGTGCAACATGAAATTAAAATTAATAGAATATGCTAAATTAGTGACGTCTGCTCGAAATATTCAAAGCTGGACAACAAAATTTCGCTGATCAGAGACGCGAAAAGTCGTTGTTGCAGGATTTGATGGTAATAAATAATAAAACAATTAAACGAAACTCCTCAACAATTTGGTCACAAGTGCCAAGAATTAAAAAGTCTTCTACTCTCTCATCTCGCTTGCACAGAACAAAATCCTACTGTCAGGCAAGTTAAACGTAATCTTTACGGCGAGTTATCATTGAAAGCATTTTGAACGCACAAATAATTACCTTCTCACTCCCAAATGTCTCAAAAACTAAGGTTTGTGTTCAAGTCACCCTCAAATTTCCGATCTTATTTCCAAATTCAAAACCCCTTTCAGCAAAACCAACACGCATTTCGACAAAACGTAAACAACCCTTTCCAACAAAATCCAAACCCTGGATTTGTTCGCCAAAATTTCGGCGTACCAGCCTTTAATAATTTTCAACATCCTAATTTTAACCCTAATTTGTAAAACCTAATAATTTCAACAATTTTGGTTATCAAAATCAATTCCAAAAACCGAGGTCAAATGTTTTTCGACCAGACCCGTCCGAAGAATTCCACAAACCTGAGTATGGATACTTCATAAGGTAACACACTTGCCAGGCCAAATCAGAATCAACCGCGTAGACCAAATCTCCTTTCTGAAGAATTATTTTACCAAAGTGACCCCCGTTGACGAAACGATGGAACTATATTATTTTGACAACAATCAAGTTTCTTAATAACGAATTACCCGAATATCAGTACCCTACTGAATGTCTTCTATACGATTATTCCTATTATAAACCTTATGTTCAGGAAGAGTTTGCCCAAAATGAAGAATATGATTTCGAACAGCAACCAAAAGTCCAAAATTTTCAAGAACTCACAAATTGCAAACCCTCCACGATCAATCTTTCAGGAAATTCAAACCTGCCATATATAATTATACCCAAAATTAACGCTAAATTCATGATAGACACAGGATCTACCAAAACGTTTTTCAGTCCTAAAGTAGCTCAAAAAATGTATTCCAAATTTCTTCAAAGAGATCCATTTAGTATTCAGTCTGCCCACAATGTATCTTGTCACAATTTTAGCTTAACAATTCCATTGCCTGAAATATTTAAATTAAACGAACTTCAGAAATTTTACCTTTTTGACTTTAACAAAAAATACGATGGTTTAATTGGCATTGACACATTAAAAACATTGATTACTGCAAATACAAAAATTCCTCTTAAATTTGAACATGACCAGATGCTTTATTTTTTATAAATTCAGAACCTGGCACGGAACAAATTATTAAAATCCCGATAAATAAATCTACAGGTACAGGCATCATAGCGCATCATAAATTTGGAAAACTGGTAACTCCTTTCGCACTTGTAAATTCAGAAAATGGCTTCGCGTATACTTCAGTTATAAATCCAACCGAAGAAACACTGCCGTTGACACTTTCGAAACCAATACCTTTTGAGCCTTTCGATTTAGAGTGTTTTCAAATTAATAATTTAGAAGAGGCCGAAGGTAATGAACGATATCAACATTTGCGAAATCACAATTTACAAAATTTGCGTTTAGATGACATGAACGCAGAGGAAAGGAGATCGATTAAAAATTTGTGTTACAAATTAATTTAAAGACATTTTTCATTCTGAGAATATTCCTCTATCATTTAGCAATAAAATCAAATAATATTAGAACGACCGACAACATTCCAATATTCACGAAATAATTCAGGTATCCAGAAGTGCACAAAAAAGAAGTTAAAATGCAAATTAAGAGAATGCTAGACCGGGGAATAAGTCAGCCATCAACACCACCACACCATGGAGCAGTCCCGTATTGGTAGTACACAAGAAAATTGATGCCTCCGGCAAATAAAAGTGGCGGATGGTTATCGATTACAGGAAGCTAAACAAGAAGACGGTGGAAGATAAGTACCCTTTGCCGAATATCAGCGATATTCTTGACAAATTGGGGAATTGTCAATACTTCTCGACTATAGACTTGGCATCCAGCTTTCACCAAGTGGAAATGGCCCCAGAAGACATAGAAAAAACAGCATTCAGCACAGAAAATGGACACTTCGAATTTCGAAGAATTCCTTTCGGGCTTAAGAACGCCCCTGCAACGTTCCAGAGAGTAATGGACAGTATACTCAGGGGTATACAGAATGAGAAATGCCTTGTTTACCTGGATGATATAATCATCTACTCAATATCCCTCCAAGAACACAGACAGGTTAACAGCTGTGTTCCAACGACTTCGAGACTCGAACTTCAAGATCCAATTGGACACGAGCGAATTCTTAAGGAGAGAAGTAGCATACTTAGGACATGTCATCACCCCGGATGGTGTAAAACCAAACCCCTAAAAAATCAAAGCAGTAGTCAACTATCCAATTCCCAAAACACGATAATAAATTCAATCATTTTATGCATTTTAGGTTATTATATGCGATTTATAAAAAATTACGCAAAGATCACCAAACCGTTTGCAAAATGTCTCAAGAAAAATGCGAAAATAGTACTCGTACATAATCAAGAATATTAATTTGGAATGTGTAAATTTATGCAAAAAGCTATTAGTTAATCATCCAATTTTAAGGTACCCCGATTATTCGCGTCCCTTTGTGCTACCGACAGACGCCTCAAATGTGTCCCTTTGAGCCGTGTTGTCCCAAGGAAAAATAGGCGAGGACCATCCAATCGCTTACGCATCGAGAACCTTGAACGACACCGAAGCAAAGTATTCTACAATAGAGAAGGAATGTTTCGCCATCATTTGGACGGTCAAGTATTTCAGACCCTACTTGTTTGGGGAATAATTCACTATCTATACAGATCATCACCCGTTGAAATGGTTATTTTCACTGGAACTGAAAGACTCATCTTCCAAATTGATTAGATGGAGGTTAAAGTTAGAAGGATACAATAAATTATAAGATCGAATATAAACAAGGAAACAAAACACCAACGCAGATGCGCTATCAAGAATAATAATCAACCCCTTGAGTACGCCAAATCGACACAGAATCGATGATAGTTGAAATGGACCCAGAAACCGATAGACTTTTAGACGAAGGTATAGAAGAATGCAGTAAACTCTCAAGATCCTGAAAACACGGATACTATACTATACTATACTATACCGATTACGGAAGTTGCTATAGATTCAAAAAATATTCAGTTCATATTCAAAACAGTTTTCGTAAACCCATCAGAAGCCCAAGTAATTAATGATAAGCCAAAAATAATTCAAGCTAAATTCAGAAACTCTTTTGATATAGATTACCAGCAAAGAATTTTAGGACAATACCATAAAAATCACGTAGAAATAACGAAAGAAATGTGCACCCAAATTAAAAAAAAAATTGCCCAAGATAAAGAATCTTCGAGAACTATAACAAAAAGAATAAACAGGAAATTTTTAAACGATAGAACGATAGAAGTTTAAAACATAAATCTAAGGATAGGATAACAGACCTTATAAAATAAAAACGATATTTACCGATAACACTTTTATAATAATTGATGTAAATACTAATAAAGAAAGAAAAATGGATAATTTACGAAGGCCAGTTGTTGTTCCAGAACCATTTGGCTCGTCCTCTGGACATCCGGCAGAACAAGCCACATCAAAGAAATAAAAAATTACCCAGGAATCTTGTCAGTAAATATGGGAAAAGCAATAAACTCGATCGACCATTGGACTATGATAAATGTGTTCGATCTAAAACCACTGATACATGAAACTAAATTATTATTAAAGAATGCGGAAGATATTTGTACCCATTCAGATAAATTTGTAGATAATCATTGGATAGTCGAAAATCAAAACTATATTAACATTTTGAAACATAATGCCGAAAAGGTAAAACAAAAATTCACCGCTTTAATCCCTTCAATACCCTTACAAGAAAAGCTAGGTGTATTCAGAGCAAAACGTGGACTAATTAATGGATTAGGTAGTGTCTTTAAAGCAATTACAGGAAATTTATCTGCAAATGATAGTGAGAGATTTACTGAGGCTATTGAACTCCTACAAAAGCATCATGAAAACTCGAAAATTATTACTTGAAAATTTATATCACTTACGAGCAACGCCATCAAAAAGTTAAATGAGTCGATTAGAAAGTTAAGTTCTAATCAGCTAATATTAGAAAGTAGAATCATGCAAATTAATAGTATGATTAAAAATGACCATTATTTCAAAACACGTGATGCTTTAATGTTTAGCGAGATAGCTACTCAACTAATAATTCTCCTCAATACAATAAATTCAATATTATCCGAGATAGAAACTGCAATCAGCTTTGCGAAAATTTCAACCTTTCACTATTCAATAATCGATTATCACGACCTTATCAATGAACTAACCAAAATTCAATCACAGACTCAGAAATTAAGGCCACATTTTGATATAAAAGACATTTTTTCTTACAAAAAAATTAATCCGAGTCGAAGCTTTTCAAAACGATGCAAAGATTATTCTAGAAATTCCACTTGTAGAAATAGAATTTTATACTGTTTATCGATTGTTGCCTATCCCATCCAGAATAAAAAATAACCTTTTTTAACTGATCGTGCCAAAATCCAACTACCTTTACCTGAACGAGAAAAATTACATATTCGCCGACAAGGAATGTCAGAAGATTAGTCAGAACGAACTGTTTTGCGAATTTTCCGAAATTCTATCAATAATAACCTACCATGTGAGATACAGCTCCTCCAATTCACCAAACACTACAACAACTGCCAAACTTATTCGCTTCGAGTAATAGAAAAGAAAATTCACCTAGTCGACACAAATCAATGGATAGCCATCATTCCGGAAGAAACGACAGCCGTAATTTCATGTGGTCAAGACAAAGAAATTTTATTCCTTCAAGGAAACTACGAAATTCAGCTCGAACCCAACTGTTCCATGAAAATTCAAGATATAATCATAGAAAATTTCGAAAATGTACAAACAAGCAACCGAATTACAGAACTTCCAAATTTCGTTTATCAGCCTCTAACAAAACATGAAGAAAAAATTCAAGAATTACCCCCGACACGACTGTTTAGATGATTTACAGCCAATAAGAAACAAGATGTTCGAAAAGCAACAAAAGTAAAGGAACCAGAAGAAAAAGTTATCAGCTCCAGCCATTGCGTTAGTATGGTAATAAGTTTTATCTACGCCCGTCAGTTAAGAACTTCTCAACGCACTCATTATGGGTGCGTTAAGGAGTTTATTACCGCACTCGTTTTTCTTACCGCATTGCTTTTCAACCAATCAAATGAAGTCAATGCGACAGTAGGATTAAATATGCTAACTTCGCATGCGTACGTTACTAAAGCCCATATCCCACTTATGTCGTAAATGGCTATTATCTTATTAACTATAATCATCGTCCTTATTACAAGAAAATGCTTGGCAAAGAAGAATCAAGAAAAACAGAAGAGAAATTCAAAACTGGAAACTCAAGCTGTTCCTCTGAGTGAGGTTCCACTTAAGGATGGAGGTGTTAAGATGCAGATTACTACTACATGTGTACTTTTGATGAACATTATGTTAACAAAATGCTTAGCTTGCAGTGTAGACTAGATTCGCAATTTGTAATCTGCTGTGTAAAAACATCTTACAATTTTGTCTGTACCTCCGGTGTTTTGAAATAAAGCTTTTAAAAACTATTTTCGGGATATCGAAATCTTAACTCACGCCCTTTGGAAAGCAGTGGGTCCACTCCACTACATATGGTACACAAACACGGTGACGAGTGGAGACCCTGAGTTCTAAATTCCCGAACCATCCCCGACCGTTACCGAATACCGCATATCGAAGATTTCGCTCAATCTCTTCAAGGAAAGACTCACTTTTCCTCTATCGATTTGGTCCGAGCTTACAACCAGATCCTCATAGTTGAAAGAGATATACCCAAAACAGTAATAACCACCCCTTTCGGTTTCTTGGCCTTCACAACGCCGGCAGCCAAACTTTTCAACGCTTCATCGACGAAGTTCTCAGAGGATTACTTTTCTGCTACTCGTACGTATTCACGATGATTGGCAACCCCTCGTCTTTTTCTCCCAAAAGTTATCACCCGCCTGGAAGAAGTATGCCGCATACCTACGCCGGGGAATTACTCGCAATCTATCGAGCGGTCCAGCATTTCCAGCACATGATCGAAGGTCGCGATTTCGTCATTTTCACAGATCATAAACCGATCACCTTCGCTTTCCGTCAGAAATCCGAAAAATGCTCACCCAGACAATTTAGATACCTCGATTTCATCTCACAATTCTCTACTGACATTCATCACATCTCCAGCAAAGCCAGTCTCGTAGCCGATGAACTCTCTCGCCCAGAAGATATAGCTGCACCCATCAATTTCGAATCATTAGCTAACTCACATGCTAATGACCCAGAGATTCAAAAATTTCATCGACCCGACTCTATGCTCCCACTCAAATAAGTACACATCCACGTCCAGCATCCGCCCGTTTGTCAGAAGACAAATTTTCGATTCGCACCCCGGCATTAAAGTGAAGACCAAATGCATAGTACAACGCTATGTCTGGCCCTCCATCCGAGCCGACTGCAGAAAATGGACCCAAGCGTGTATACAATGTCAGATATCGAAGATACACCGACACATCTCCAGCCCACTCGCAGCAGCATTTCCCGTCACATCCGCCAGATTCGAACACGTCAACATTGACAGAAGTTAAACGTTACGGCCTAACCTGTACTGACAGATGGTCAGAAGCTATTCCGACCGTTGTTGGACGCGTACCCCTATACTTTCCTATCTTGAGCTAACATACGCATTTCCCTAAAAGTAGAACATCCTACATCCCTAACTATTTGAGAGCAGTAGTCTAATCTAGGCCTACCCCTACCTCTTTTTATTCCTATCTCTGACTCTAGTATGTCGCGAATTATTCCTTCGCGTCTTAGGTGTCCTACCATCCTACCATCCTATCTCTCCTAATTTTTATTGTCTTCCATACCTTTTGCTTTTCGTCAACTCTTTCTAATACCTCCGTATTGCTAACCTTATCTGTACACGGCATCTTCATCATGCGTCTGTACCACCACATTTCAAACGCTTCTACTCTTTTTCGATCTGCTTTTCTTATTGTCCAAGTTTCGCACCCGTAAAATGTCGTACTCCATACATACGTCTTTAAGAGTCTCTTTCGAGTTTCTACATTAACCGTTCTCGAGCATAACAGTTTTCTTTTTGTTAAACGCAACTCGACCCTGCGCTATTCTACGTTTTTTGTCTTTAGTGCTCCTACCATCTCGATTTATTTTATAATGATAATAGGTTTGTCTCTTTTGCGGAACGTTAATAAACTTGTGAACTAAGTAGTCGTTCCTACCGCCCTAAGCCACGTTTACGGTAACTATGATATGACGACATGCTGTTACTTTATGCCATAGCGCCACATATATTTTAGTTTTAAATGCTTAATAAGGATACGCCAGTACAAATACTCCATTTGATTAGGAAGATTTCAGGACATTTTATAGTAACATCTGGGTATTTTTGGTTACATTGTAAGCTATTAAACTTAATAAATATAGTTGGAAATAATTTCAAGGTCACAGCAGTTGATTGATCTGAATTTGATTTCTTAAGGGTTTTGACATAATGTAACAATCGTACTTACATATGTTTGATCTTGAGCTGAATTTCGAATTAAATTAGTTACTCCAAATTAACTCAAACAGCTCTAAACATGGAATTCACGGAAACCAAAACAAACAAATGTTAGCCATTTTTAATGGAGACAGCGAGAAGCTTGACAACCTTGCATTTGTCTACCAACATTAAAATTTCAATGAAACTTCGGCTAACGCAAATTGCTCATTAATGACTAGGGCAATTGATTTTTAAGATTTGGCAGAATTTTATCACTGACTATAACGTCATCTCATTCTTATCAAGAACAGGGAATACTAGTGAGATGCGAGGATAATCGAAAAACGCGTCACACTTCACTTCCCTCCATTTTACTATCGATCATAGAGTCTCTGCTAATTCCATTACTCTCGTACAAAAGTAGTAGTAGTAGTTAATCGGAGCGCGTTGTATTTTTCGCCCGAGGCCAAACTACTACTAATTTAGTAATTGCTAATCTCCAAAAACATTATGGATTTTACCGAGATATTTTAATAATCCACTAATTCGATTATTACAGCGGCCGCAAATGATCTAGAGTATATACTAATGCATCAAGAAAGTTGTCCAGTATACTGAACGCGGTTCATAGCGAATGCGCTTCAGTGTCCAGTATACTGGACGGCGGGAGTCAACGTGCTAATTTTAGGACACCTGTATAATAGGTATACGAATACTATATTCATGTCTCGAGGAACAGGAAATTACTACGACTCTTAACTTTAGGGTTTCTGTACAAAAGGGCCTGTAGTTTGCGTCGTAATATGCAGAATCTGTTATAATTTTTAATTAAATGAAAGGACAAATAATTATAATTTTGTCTATTCTATATATATATTACGTATACAATAAGTACGTATATTCGAAAGACGAACATTTTAATAGTTTTAATGAACGCATATAACTAACAATCTGTCTTGCTCCTAAGTAAAAAAACTTGTGTGTGTCAGCTCCGACGCACGACTGGAGTTTACTCCTTACGAACGATTATTTTAACTTCAATCACTTGATAATAGGGTACACACGAATGTAGTTTTATACCCAAATGTGTATTTATCAGATGGTTTATGTTCGAAAATGTCCAACTACATAAAAATACAAATTGTTGATAAATTCAGTAATTAAGTGACAATCTGCTAAACGTCGATCCCACTGGCAATGAAATATAGTATATTTTACAAGAGATGAAAATACTGTCTTTTTCGTGAGGTGAGAGCTTAGCGAAGCGAGTGGGGCGATCTCACGAACGAAAAAAAAACATTTCATCTCGAGTAGGAAATGCTATTTTTTCCACACATATAGGTATATTTGGGGGTCTGCATGATTCATATTCACTTTCTGAGTCCATTTAAAATGCTATTAAATTATAAGCGAACCCTCACAATGTAAATTATTAATTGTTTATTTAGTCGTTGCTAGGTAACATAGATACGCAGGCTACTAAATGAAAGTGTTTTTTTATCCATTACTAGCGGGCCCGGCAGACATTGTCCTGCCCGACATTAAAAAAATGTTCGTAAAAAAATCCTAGAACCTGATTGCAGCGCCACCTACCGGGTCTAATTGTGAATGTAAACCATCCAGTGACCTACTCAAACACACACAAAAAATTTCATCAAAATCGGTCCAGGCGTTTTTAAAAAAAATCCTAGAACCCGATTGCAGCGCAACCTACCGGGTCCAACTGCGAATGTAAACCATCCAGGGACCCACTCCGACACACACAAAAAATTTAATCAAAATCGGTCCAGCCGTTTAGGAGGAGTTCAGTAACACCCTATTGCAGCGCCACCTACCGGGTCCAATTGTGAATGTAAACCATCCAGGTACCCACTCCAACAAACACAAAAAATTTAATAAAAATCGGTCCAGTCGTTCAAAAAAACTCCTAGAACCCGATTGCAGCGCAACCTACCCGGTCCAATTGTGAATGTAAACCATCCAGGGACCCACTCCAACACACACAATTTTTTTTATCAAAATCGGTCCAGTCGTTCAAAAAAATTCCTAGAACCCGATATTTTTATATATACAGATTGTTCATACAAAAATATTAAAATCGCGAATAAAAAATGGTGGGTGGGGGTAGGAGGGTGAAAAATACTTTACGACCTATTCTCATACCTACCAAATGTACAAAAAAAATTTCATGAAAATCGGTAGAGCCGTTTCGGAGGAGTGCGACCACAAACACCGTGACACGAGATTTTTATATATTAGAAGAAGATATAGCTGCCCGGTCGCATATTTACATAAACTATGCCGTTGTGGCACCACGGTGCTAAAATCGTATATTGAATGGAATCGTTCCTCCGACTACAAACGCTGCGCTATTTGTGCACGCCCAAAACCACACAGGTTTTGTACTTCAGTTGCTAACATCTTTTACTATGTGGTTTGAACTTTTTCAACGTTGGAAATATCAAATATGTAGGTATTATTGAATTGAAAATGATAAATTGTTTATTATGCATCATATTACTTCGATAAAATAGAACCAAATGAAAAATCACTAAACAAATAAATTTAATGTTCATTTGTCATATATATGTGTCATATCAAGCCCCGGCTTCTCACAAAACCAAGAAAAAAAATTCTGTTGATCCGATCGCTACCTTCATCAACATCGGTCCAGCCGTTTCGGAGTCTATAACGGACATAGGTAGGTAGGTAGAAACATTTTTTGTGTTTTATAGATATAGATTAAAACTATAAATTTGACATTTTCATTTAATTTCATTTCATTTTCCTCTCTAGAGTAAAAAAAATGTCACTTTCATACAGAGTAGACAGTGGAAAAATTGCTATTTTCATATATATGTGTAGAAAAAATACTTTTCCTGGTGTTCGAATTGGCGTTGATTCACATTTCGGCACTAAGCAATATTTGGAGTATTTAATATTAGGTTTTCCATATTAAATCAAAAGATTTAATATGGAATTTAGAAACGAACAAACACTGCAAATGCTGACTTTACAACGCCAACTGTCATATCTACTCTATGTCACTCTATTTTCACTATTTCCACTGCACAGAGCAGTTAGACATAAACAGACGTATCCATATACATATACGTACATAATTTCAATGTTACAGGTAACGTAACGCCTTACTTTTAGATAACGCGAAATGTAACGCTTGATTTTACTACTCATAAAATTTCCGTATCGCGGGCGCGGGCTAGAACTGAAAATCAATTCTTAAGGAGTAAACTCCAATAAAGTATTTTCTAACCATAAATCAGTGTTCCGTATTAATACCAAAGAGAACCTGCTGCCCTGCTGGTTATTATTACACAAAGGGATGCGTTGTATATGAATTAAAGAACGAAACATACCCTTCATGCCGATCAAACACTTCAAAGTTTACCCTACTGTTGAACTCTAGTATTGTACCAAATGAAAACACTAGTGATCGTGATAGACAAACAAAATAATAAATCACAATATGGGCTATAATAAAAACACTAATATCGAACGGTCTGCCATACGGTCATTTGCATTTGCATCACAACAGCAAATATTTTCTTAATTTATTAAGCACAGTTAGTATGTAGTGCTGGTGATCCTGGATTATAGCAAAGCATTTGACGCACTGGATCATAAGAGACTTCTTTCTATCTTACATTATATTGGTGTGGACTGTGGCGCGTTCAGTTCTTCAATAGTTATCTTAAAAACATATCTCAGAGAGCAACTTTGAACAACCAGTCTTCACAACACCTTAAATTGAGGTCAGGTGTTCCTCAAGGATCTTTACTGAGACCCATACTCTTTGCGATATACGCGCCGAACTTCGCGAATTCTCTCAGATTCTGTAATTATCAACTTTATGCTGATAGGGCACAGATTTATTATAATTTTCATAACAGTGACACTTTTGCGGCTTTTGATAGAATCAATGATGACCTGAATACCTTCGCTTCTTTATCTTCTATATGTATAAATTGGTTTTACATGAAAGCAAATCAAGTGTAATAACTTTTGGTGGTAGAAGCTAACCTCTCAACTGATGAGAGCTAACCTACATTTATATAAATGGAGTAACCATCGATCATAGACAATGTGTTAGGAGCTTGGGGTGTCAAAAAGGATTTCCTCGAGGATTTCGAACTCAGGTTTAGTTTTCATATTAGGCATCTGTCATCTAAGTCTTATTATGCCTTAAGGATAATCTATCGTAGCCGAGAGTCTCTTAGGCAAAAATTGAAGCGACTGTAGCATTTTCTAGAAAAAAAAACAGTCATTTCAAGAAGTTACCTTGCAGTGCAATTTCTTGTGCCGATGTAAACTCTGTCCGCTATATTTTCTGTAAAAACAAGTGTAAGCATTTTTCTGACTTTGTGTGGCAAGATTTTGGAAATTTTACAAAAATGGTATGAAATTTCCCAAAAAAGTCTCAATTTTTGAAGCTCAGGCTTTATTTCTGTCTAAATTATCACCGACAGATCTGCCAATCAATCAAAAGCTTAATAAACTGACTGCCAAATCTAGAAACGGGGTGTTCCATTCAAAGTTTTTTAGAAAAATTCAATTTTGCGCAAGTTCTCACTGTACAAAATGAAGTGTTTTTAAAAAAGTATTGAAGGATTTTGCAAATAAAGTAGTCTGTGAACCGAGTAGTTGGTTTCACACTGGCACTAAAATGGCAATACGTTAACACCGCTTACTAAACCCCGCTTTCATAAAATTTTATTTGGAATCCAAATATTTAAACAAATGTGAGGTATTCCATTTAAAATAAAAACAACTTTGGTTTGGTACTTAGCAAGTGAACATCCTGTATGCATCAAAATAATTTTATCAGAAACTTCGTGGGGTTATCCACATACACGTAAAATTTCATGTTGATATCTTGAATAGAACCAGAGATATGGACCGAATACGCACTGTTGGCCCAACTGTTTAATGTAATCTACACAGTTTTCTGGACGCAGAAAAACATGTAAATTACTTCACGTATTCTACTTATCCTTCTCCTAGCTGTGCTACTACATACTATTCAGATGGTGACTAGAAAATGCCGATTTGAAGTGAGTTTTTCGTAGGTTTTTCTGTACAAATTCTGAAACGTTCAGAATGAATGGGCAATGGGCAGACATTAATTTATGGGAAAAATGTTAAAAAATATATTGTTAGGGATGTAGTGAAAAAAATTTCGAAATTGTAATTCATTGAATTTGAGTTTTATTTGAAAAAATATTTAAAAAATGAATTAGTGTTTCACGAAATAATGTTTAAAAGAATCAGAAAGTTTTTGTGTGCAAAAAATTGTTTAAAGTATACACAGGCATACTAATTCTAAGTCCCGTTATAAATATCTCTGAAGAGACAGCGAATTAAATCTTCATTCGTTGTTTCTCTTAACATATTTCGTGTAGGACTTCTTCGGCACATTTTTAGATCCTTATTTCGACATCCTTGGACCTCTTCTGAAAATTGATCAATAGGAAGTAGAACTGGCTCTATGGCGGATATACATGAATTATGTTGCTAAATTTTAAATAAACACAGTATTAATGTTAATATCTCGGTTAATATTAATGTTATTTATTATTGTTATTATTATTAATTTATTGTTAACAAAAGACTAACATTAATTTCTGGTCGAAAATTATATAGGTGCGTTTCTCTAACGATGGGTGCGCGAAGAAATAAAATATTGAAAAAAATTAAGCGGGGCAGCTTGAAGCAGCTAATTGTTTTTCAAATAGTTCACAAACTAAGTTATATTTTGATACCAAATTTGAGCCGGAATACCGCATGACATTTTTTGTAGCTCAACTTTAAATATTGCATATTTTATATGATTACCCAAATGGAATCCAAAGGTTCAAAAAGATTTCCCGTTAATTAAAATAGCAAATCTGTAAGATAAATACACTAAAACAGTTGTTTTACTTCGAATTACATTCCCCATCTTTCATTTTAGAAAATTCTCTCCGCCAAAAACAAAAGAATTGAAAAATTACTACGCGTACTACCAATATTGGTAGTACGCGTAGTAATTTTTCAATTCATCATGAATTTCTACCAAATAGTAAAATCAGAAAATATTAACTACATAAAAGAATCTAAATTATAGATAATAGGGCACTATTTAAACTACGTTTTTAATATACACCTTATCTTCAAAATGGCACCTGGCATACGTAGAACTTTCAGAAATTCGCAAACACTGAGAAATTTCCAAGCGTCAGAGAAATCGCTGCTGGGACCCCCATATGCCTTCACGTTTCCAATTCGTTAAACATTTTCATTGTTAAAACAAGAAAACTTGGTTAATTACTTAATATGCGTATCTAAATTCTGGACACCTGTAATAATTATTGATGGTTAGAACTGTAGTGTTAATGGCCTTGGACATTTTTGTCGCCGTATGGAATCACGAATGTGCCGTAAATGAACACATTGTAAAAATAAAATTGAAAGTGACACCAATAGAGATGAGGACATAACAAGTACTACTGGCATTAGCTGGAGGCGTAAGTAAACCAGGGGAAATACCTACCCTTCAGTAACTAGCCTGACAGATGGTCCTAGAATATAGAAGGTCATATTGGTGACGTCACTCGACGTTCTCAATTACATGTCACACTAAATTCAGCCACGTCGATTTTAATGGGTTCGTGCTGTATAAATATACTCATACACTATTTAATTATTTATACATAGCAAAAATGTGTCGTAGCCTCGTAACTGTGAACTAGTCATGTCCCAGCACTGTTGCCTGGTCATAAAAATAATCAGGAAACAAAATCTTAAAAGTTTACTAAGAAAATAACATATCAATTTAGTGATTCTAATTTTCTCTAATTTTCTAATGCCACAATAACTCCTAAAATTACACCGAATTTTCCTTAACGTTTGATTTTCTGCAGGGTCCTGCTGTTTTAACAAGTGAGCTAGGAGATTGCGAGTCTGGCTACCCATCTTAAAGTTCCGAATTCTCTGGCAACCCCCGTCTTCCACTTCCTGTCGAAGTTCGTCAATACCATGAACTCAAGTAGAATACACCATAGTTTTAGGCGGCCCCATATGTAGAATTCCAGAAATGCAGGCCATAGTTTCTCATTTGGTAAACGTCGTGGGAAACGATCTGCGTAATGTTGTCTTGCTAGCTTAAGTCCAGCCCTATTACAATGTGCCAAACCATACATCATGTGCATGGCTGGACATCCCTACCAAACAAAGATCTTCAATTTTTCACAATTAACTACAAAACCGTCAAAACCGAACGAATCACTTCAACTTAACGATGTTTTCCAATGTCACTCAATGAAAACGACCGATAGCAAGCTCTGGTTGATAATGGTTAACAAATAATTTAAGGATATACTTCGCTCTTTGTATGCTTTAAAATTGAAACCAGTAATAACCAGAAAAGGACAAAGATTAGACCACATGTCGACTAGGAATTTCCTGTTTATTTTGGCGGGTACATACGGCCAGTCCACCATATTTTTGTTACACCTTGTATATGAAATATCGGTGACATTTTTCGGAATGAAAGCAATATCTGGTAATAAACGTTCCAGTAATAACAAACCTAAAATTATTATGCAATGTATGAGCACGTAGGTATGTACAGGGGGCCCCACTTAAGGTAACTTTGTTGTTAGAAAGAGATTTGGTTGAATGGGAAAAGCACTTTGTCGGAATACTTCTTTCTGCTCTTCTATCCGGTGTCAAATTTTGCGTAATTTTAGTTCATTTTGTCTTATAGCGGCCACATCAGATTTTTGCATTTATGTAGAAATAAGATACCACATGATAGGGTAAAATACCCAATGAATGGCACTTTAAGGTACATATTTGGTTTCTTCTACTGTAAAAATTCAACAAATGGGGTTATTGAAAGAAATAACTTAACACAGGTCAGTTTAATCTCTGAAGTTCAAACCCCAATACATATTACTTATACATTTATTCTGTTTAGATGAATGATTTGTAATAAAAAAATGTGAAAAAAATGTCAAATAGCCAAGTGATTGGAACTTTTGTCTAAACATTGGCATACCAAATATTCTAATTATTGGCATATCAATTGCCAGTAGCTGGCATACTTTTTTCCAATTATTGGCACTGGGGGGCGTTAGTGACTTATTAAGGAAATCAATAAATGTGGAAATTAAATTTAATGAATTCTTTATTACATATGTACCTAACCTACATATTGAAGTCAACAAAAACAATATACATTCTGCAAATCTAGAATTTCCACACGTATAGGAAAATCAAAACTCAAAATTAACAAAAATTAGATTACCTAAGAAAATATGAATGAATTAATGAATGAATTAATGAATGAATGAATTAATTAATGAATTAATGAAATTGTTTATTTTACCTAAGACTACATATTTATCTACATCTAGAATTTAAAAAATAATAACATTTTTCATAAGCATAACTTAATTACCAATAGTAAAATAACCATGAAAAAATATGGCTCACTGAAGCAGAGCTTGTGTGTGAGCTCTTGTTTAAATAGGTATTTGTTGGAACATTTTGTAGGTATTTCGATTATATTATTTCAAAATGGGTAGGTACAACATTAATTTCTTAATTTAATTAATTTAATTTATGAAATTCCGTATAATATAGCTATTTCTTCTGGACATTTCTTTTATCTCACAAAAATATCCCGGATACAGCTTTATTCAATCCCGAGATACTTATTTAATTTTCAAAACACCTCCTCTTCATCTGTCAAAATCTTCAAAAAACTGCTCTTAATTAGAAAAATATTCACTGCGTAACACCCTACTTTATTTTCTTAAATGAAACTACGTCTGTTCGGTGTATTTTTGAATTCCCTGGATGATTTCCGTATCGTATCAGGATATTGTTAAAACATCCTGATGCTGAACCCGTCCGGGAAACTAAAAAATGCATGAAACGAAAGTAGTTCCATTTAAGAAAATAAAGTGCAGTGCTACACAGAAGAACTGGGACAGCCTGTATCAGTGAATATAATTTTATATTATAGACCATTAAAAATACTTTATAAAAATTTCTTAGTATGAAACTTAATAAAGATACGAAGACCCCTAACATGTTGACACTCTGTATAATGCATGCATTTCATTTTCCTCCCATTTTTCTAATAATGATGCCAAAATTTTGAATTACAAAGACTGTTCAATAAAGCTATTTACTTAATGCCAATTTTTAGCGCATTTGAATTCTACCAGTTTGACCCAGTCATTGGCACCCCTGTCTATCACTGGAAGCATGATTGGCGCCTAAGCCAATTACTGGAAATTGTTAATTGAATGTGCTAATCGATGGCATACCAAAAAAGCATTTAAAAATCGTTATTGAGGCAAGTTTTATGTTGAAATTATCATTATTAGAATGTATATTAACTATATATACAGGGTCCTGCATCTCACCTCCCGTCTTCTATTACACCTAAACGATTTATTTTAAAAAAATGATTGAAACGGGACAATAGACTGTTTGTTGGAAAGCACATTTTAAAAATACTTTTGAATATACAGGTTGTCCCGAAAATTGGTGGTGCATCAAAGTTGTACTTTTTAAATGGAATTCCCTATAGTCTTATTGATTTTTGAGACCCTTTCGAGCTACTGTACATACCCCTAGAATATTATCAAATTTGATTTGATAGTTCCAGAGGAATAAATTAAAATCGAAAAAAAAATTTTTTTTCCTCATATTTTAAAAAAATTATAAAAAATAGAAGAAACATCTTCAAACCAAAACTAAGCAGCAGGTTGCTTATAATAAAAGGTCAGTTTATCCTACTATGAATATCGTAAAAATAACTTCTACAGGTTGTTCAAAATTCAATGCCAAACTTTTCAAAATGTAATGCTATTTTTCTCCATTTTTTCAAATGGGACACCCTGTATATTTTTATCCCGTCGAATTAAAAAATGAACATGTTTTCTAATTACAATTACCTCGACATTCTCAAAGGTTTCACAGATATTCGTAAAAATCGTAAAATTACTATCTAATAAATAATAATTTTACTTAGAATTTTCAATTCAAAGACTAGAACATATGTTCAATAAGTCTTCCGTTCTCTTGGAGGCACAAACGGAGGCGGGTATGAAATCACCTTTGTACTCTTCCTAATAGCTCGGGTGTAATGTTTTGAAATGCGTTTCTGATTCTTTGCTGCATGTTTTCTGGTGTGGTTGGAGGTTCCTTATAAACGATTTCCTTAACGTAGCCCCACAAAAAGAAATCCAATTTAGTTAAGTTTAGGTGATCGGGGCGGCCAATTACATGGCCCTCCTCTTACAATCCACCGGTTTGAAAAGGTTGTATTGAGATTGTCCCTGACTCGTAATGAATAATGTACTGGCGCTCCGTCGTGCTGCAGCCACATTGCATCTCTCAAATCAAAGCTATTGGTAAATTTTGGCATAAATTTGGCAATTGACTTTGCAAGAAATCAAAATACATAGCACCGTTCAAATGTCCGTTAAAAAATTGAGTACCAATAATATGTTCACCAATAGTCCCCCCCCCACCTTCCTAAAAATCTTTGGATTGTGGCCGCAATAATAATGAACATATGTTCTAGTCATTGATTTGAAAACTGCTAAGTTAAATTATTATTTATTAGATAATAATTTTACGATTTTACGTATATTTGTGAAACCTTTGAGAATGTCGAGGTAATTGTAATTAGAAAACATGTTCATTTTTTTATTCTGCATCCGACGGGATAAAAATATACAGGGTGTCCCATTTGAAAAAATGGAGAAAAATAGCATTACATTTTGAAAAGTTTGGCATTGAATTTTGAACAACCTGTATAAGTTATTTTTACGATATTCATAGTAGGATAAACTGACCTTTTATTATAAGCAACCTGCTGCTTAGTTTTGGTTTGAAGATGTTTCTTCTATTTTTTATAATTTTTTTAAAATATTAGGAAAAAAATTTTTTTTTCGATTTTAATTTATTCCTCTGGAACTATCAAATCAAATTTGATAATATTCTAGGGGTATGTACAGTAGCTCGAAAGGGTCTCAAAAATCAATAAGAGTATAGGGCATTCCATTTAAAAAAGTACAACTTTGATGCACCACCAATTTTCGGGACAACCTGTATATTCAAAAATATTTTTAAAATGTGCTCTCTAACAAACAGTCTATTGTCCCATTTCAATCATTTTTCTAAAACAAATCGTTTAGGTGTAGTAGAAGACGGTAGGTGAGATGCAGGACCCTGTATATTACGTTTATTTACTACTAAGTAGAGAAATTAAACGTAAATACAAGCATTAGAAATTGTTGCCCTACTATTAAAATCATAAGAAGTTGCCTCGAGTATGAACGTGAATTTTAACACAGCAATTTCATAACCTAATCAAACAAGTAACTACTTGGCGGAAAAGAAACTTGCTGGAAAAGTGTTGCCATCTTTTTTCAAAAGAACTTCGCGTTCGATAAATTGTACAGAGTTGTAGTAAAATACTAATATATTTTGTCCACGACTATCTTACAACATACTCTTTATACTTGTGTTTCTTCAATCATAATTAGATACATTATTCACTGCAGTAATTAATGAATATTATTCACTAAACCAATAGGAACATAATAATAATAGTCTTTATTATATATATATACATTCATACATATATAAAGGGCGAAGTTTGGCAGAAAAGCCATTCTTACACTTAACCTTACATCGCTTTGACCCTTTTTTACATTTATTTGGTAGGCCGCGATCGCGATGTGCGAGTTCAAATTGAAACGCCAAATCAGCATGGTTTGCTTTTAATTTGAAATGCATATTCTAAAAAAGAAGATATAATGAGTAGTGAGAGTGAAAACGAGATTTCTTTAACAGCACCAGCAATAAAAGAAGCTGCAGAACTTGCCTCATTAGATTCATTGCCCAAAAAACCCAGGAAATTATACCTGAGAGCATATGTATGAATCTTTCTTACACTGGAGAAGGGAAATGAAGGTTAATTCTTTCTGGGAATCTGTTTTGATAGTCGTGGACAAAGTATAGTATACAACTCGTTATAATGATGCTATTATTACCTCGGATGATTACAAAACTCGCTTGCTTCGCTCGCTCGAGTTGTAAACTTCATCCTCGGTAATAATAGCATTCGTTATAAACTCGTGTATAATATACTATTAAGGTGCCAATCAGTGGTAGAGTGTCAGCAATAGGGTGTCTTACCTTACTAAGTAGAGAAAATAAACGTAAATACAAGTATTAGAAATTGTTTCCCTGCTATAAAAATCATAAGAAGTTAAATCGAGTATGCACGTGAATTTTAACACAGCAATTTCATAACCTAATCAACCAAGTAACTACTTGACGGAAAAGGAACTTGCTGCAAAAGTGTTGCCATCTTTTTTCAAAAGAACTTCGCGTTCGATAAATTGTACACAGTTGTAGTGAAATACTAATATATTTTAAGGTGTCAATCATTGGTAGAGTGCCAGCAATAGGGTGTCTTACCCTATGTTCTAATTCAAAGACAAGGCCTATAAATTGAGTGTTTAATATTCTTTTGTGAAACTGGAGAAATAAGTTACCTAGTCTACTGCCCATTTTATAGTTTGAACAAAGCTATTATTAGCTATTATCAAACTCAATGGCCTATTATATGTTTATGAAAACTAATCATGTCAGAATTCTGAAAATTTGCAGTGCATTTTTCATGAGGATCTTTTCATTAGAAATATTTTCACTTACACTACTGCACTTCCGGTTATATCGAAAGTCGGAATAAATTTTGTTATTTTAAATGAAATGACCAGGCCCAATTTTTCTCGCATTTTTAGAATCTCAATTTTAACATAAGTTTCAGAAGTCCCTATAACTAACTCTTACAGTTTTTGAAGAATTTTTAATTTTTTGAAAAAAAATAGAGTATAATTTAAAAATCCGTGTCGTCGTTGTTTCTGGAGATTAAGGAAATAATATCTACTGCGATGAAAACAACGCCCGTACTCAAAAACCATCGCGAAATTACTCTAATATTGTACAGACTAGACAGTTCTATATTCAATGCTACTTTGTGCAATCTGTAAACATCCAAAAGTCGATTACCTTAAAACAAACACCCTGTTTTTTATGGTACCGTTGGGTAGTTCGCAAAATTTCTAATCTATTTATGTATTAAATTCCTAAACCTACACACATCTAATGGTTAATGAATTATCAACTGTCTTTAAAATACTTTCTTGTATTGTGCAAGTAGGTATTGGAAAATCATATGAATATCAAATAAAACCAAGCAAGGATAACAATAATTTTATTTGAAATTATTGTATTCAGTTAAATTTTTCCTCAAACAGTTCTGAATTCTATGCATCACTGAATCTGCGGTAGCACGTCTGATTTTATCTCCACTTAAGGTTTATACTCAGGTCTCTTTGGAATATTAGTTTTCGTTCAAATTTGATGAAATTTGGTATGCACATTCATGAGGAGGTCCTTATGAATATCTGTAAATTTGAAAATTTTTGAACGTGTAGTTTTTGAGTTTTTCTTGAAAAATATGGATTTTGGAAGGTTTTATTTTTTTTCTTAAAATCTACTCGTTCATTCGTATGCAAAAAAATAAAGTAATTAGTATATGGCCATGTGAAACACGGAGTAAAATCTGATTAAAATTAAAAGGCAAGTTTTGGAGATATTCAAAATTATGTTATTAAAATTGGCACAAAAACGTCTTTAAAATGTAAAATTGACATAAATCTTAATTGGGTACATGGCATAAAGAGGCAACGACATAATACATTATGTTTCCTGTCAATTTCACCAAAAGTTTAAAAAATATCTGAAAAATTATAAAACAAATGCAGCAGTCCAGGAGGTGGCGCCGCGGCCATGCAGTGGTGTCTAGCGAAAACGAAACGCACTTGCTATCTATCTTTAAATCTTGGCTACCGAACACCTGCTCAGTGCTCACTCGGAATGTCGGAATTCAGATTTACCCAACGCATAAGAATTGTATCTTAGGTACTTTTCGTAAAATGTTTATGAACCTCACTCCGATAGAATTGGCAATCTCAGATTGGCATTTTGTCAGTTGATTATTCATTATAACATGTATTATTCCCGATTTGTGCATGAATATCTAAAGCGGAGAATTTTACCACTCGGAAGCAGATTTGTATTTTGAATTTGAATTTCAAAAAGGAATTGGGTATAAAGTAGGTAGGTACATAAACAAGTATAATAAGAACCGTAGTTTGAAAAAACATTATACATATATTAAAAATAACATTGGTATAACAAATAAAAAAACATTATTTTTTCAACAAAAACAAAACTTTACAGGGTGGTTTACTGGCTCACCATTACTATATCGGTTACCTACCTATTGTTATTGTTGAAAATAGAGAGAAGGATAAATGGGGAAAACTGGCATTTTTGAGGTTCATCACTATTATTTTTCGACATCTTATCCAGTCTGAATAGTTTCTGAAATAATATCGTAAAAGAACTGAAACTGCGTTTTCTTTCTTTAATAGCAGACGTATTCTTATATGAATTTCAATGAAATTTTGGCTGTATGTATAAAATAGACATTCTCCGTCTATTGGCGACATCAGAATTGTTCTCCGGTGGAAAACAAATGAATAACTATAGCCAAGTGTTTAGTATTGAAAATACTTCTGGGCGCGTGTCTATATATGGGACCCATCTTACGAAAAATGTATCGGCAGGCGACAGATTCTGTCGGCGACGCGCGCAGTCGAGGCCCACTAATAATAATAATATCAGAGCGCTAGCCAGATGTAAACTAAGGTACGGATAGCGCGAGCGGGATATCGCGTTGGAATAAAAGTCCTATATACCTTAAAAGTCCAAACCGTACAAAACGGATGCGTTAATATTTTGTTACGTATTGCGTCAGTTTGACTATGTGCCTTGTGCTTGTCACAAATCATTTCTTTTATTTTATTGTATCAATAATATACCAACTTGAAACGGCACAGATCACTTTTGTTGGACATCAGAAACCGAGCAGTGGTGTCGGTATTTTCAATACGCCTATGATACTTGCGTAAGATGCGAGGTCTGTGAATTTTTACTTATGGGCACTGTATTGAATTTTCCAACCTTCCGATTTTAATTCTTTTTGGGAAGTTGGCCATGGATACACTTTAGCATCGTTCAAACAATTTGTAAATCCATTTATGCATACTATACTTGGGCCGCCCAACAGAAGGAGTGATCACCCTGCAATCATGAGCTCTAGGCAGGACCACTATCAATTTAGGACGACGGAACTGCAGTGATGCGCTTTCTTTAGACCCAACAAAGTCGCATGACTCCAATTAGGTCGTCATAAATTAATTTGGCCCCGCTAGAGCACGTTCTTGCAGGGTGATCAGTCAGTCTGTTTGGCGGCCCAAGTATACCAAAATTTCGTCCAAATCGATCTAAAAATAAAGCCGATAGAAAAAAAAGAAAAGTATTTATTATTCAGAGTGGATAAGGTCTCGAGAAATCATGTTGATGGGTAAGTATAAATAAAATAAGTAAAAAAACATTAAGTTAAACGGTTTTATTGTAAGGAAACATAATAATGATGCAGATAATGTACCAAAAGCTAAAAAATAATTAGGTAGGTACCAGTCATCACACCACTCTCCTCATCAATCTAGAGCATTGATCAGACTAAAATAAAATCGTGGGGCGTAGCGTAACCTGAGTAAATATGCAAAGCATACCTATAATGATATGAGCGGTTGGTTGTAGATAATATAAATTCGACTCCTCCCACGATTTTATTTTAGTCTGATCAATACTCTAGATTGATGAGGAGAGTGGTGTGATGACTAGTACCTACCTAATTATTTTTTAGCTTTTAGTACATTATCTGCATCATTATGTTTCTTTACAATAAAACCGTTTAACTTAAAAATGTTTTCTTACTTATTTTATTTTCAAGTTTTTAGTTTTTTTGTTTGTTTTTGTTGTTATTATTTTTCTAAAGTGTACTGTGTTCTACTTGTCAACCCCTTTCATTTGATACCCATATTGAGGGGAATGAAAAAAAAGTAATCTGCCATTTTGTGGTGGCGGCCATCTTGGATTTTGCATTTTTCATGATGTACTGTATTGTAGTAGTTAAGCCCTTTCATTTGATACCCATATTGAGGGGATTTAAAAAAAAGTAATCCGCCATTTTGTGGTGGCGGCCATCTTGGATTTTGCATTTTTCATGGTGTACTGTATTGTAGTAGTTAAGCCCTTTCATTTGATACCCATATTGAGGATGTTGAAAAAAATATACAATCCGCCATTTTGTGGTGGCGGCCATCTTGGATTTTTAATTTTTCATGGTGTACTCTGTACTGCATTCTACTAGTTAAGCCCTTTCATTCGATACCCATATTGAGGGAGCTGAAAAAAATATCTAATCCGCCATTTTGTGGCGGGCGCCATCTTGGATTTACAATGATACTGAATATACATAATTGTATTGTCATCACAACTAAAGGTGTGTACCAAATTTCAGATCAATCGGTCAACAGAAAGGGGGTAAAATTTCAATTAATAGATTTGACCCACACAAACAAACAAGGCAAGCTAAATAAAACCGTTTAAAAATGCCACATTTTCTTCTATACTCTCTTTCTAACTTCAATAAAAAGAAAACTATAAATTCATGAGTGGCGGCCTCTCTGTGCAAATAGCGGAAGTGCCGGACGGCAATATCATTGTGGTTTGGACACCGCGATATGGTTCATAGCCAAAGCTGAGCGACATTGCCATCTACCGTCCGTAAAACACATTAGAAGGGTCTGAGTATAAACCTTAAACTTTGAAATGCTGTACATACGCTGTTCAGCAGTTCCTGTCGAGTGTTGACCGGTGTTTCATAACTTGACTTTTATTTTACCCCAAAGGTAAAAATCCAATGGGGTAAGATCAGGCAATCTCGGAGGCTAATGCGAAGGACCCTGAAGACATATCCATCTATCTTTCATCTATATTTCATTGAGCTCTTGGGTGATTTTATGGGAACTGTGAGCTGGTGCACCATCCATTTCGTACCAAGAACTTAAAAATTGGTCTAGTGGCATATTATCCATGAAATCAGCAACAGTTCGTAATATTTCTGAATATCGTGAAGAATTTAAGTTAAATAACAATTATGACGGTTAAATATTTCTTCTTCTGAGAATTTAGACTCGTCTGTCCAAATGATTTTTTCTAAGAATTAGCATCTTCTTGGACACGATTTAATGACCGTACAATAGTTAACTCTGTGTATAAAGTCTTCACTCATCAGGTTGTGCAGCATGCGCCTTAACGAATTTAAAATCATGCATTTTGTGTGCTTTTAAAATTCTCTGGAGAGATGTGTACGAAACTCCAAACTCACTTTGTGAATTACGAATAGAAGCATAAGGATGAGCATCAAAATAAGCCAAAACATCAATTTCAATATTTTCTTCTCCGATTACACGTCTACCAGTCTTATGCGGATTTCTTTCATTAAAAATACGACATGTTCTGCTAACAGGGGCGTGCGGTCCATGGAAGCAATGGAAGCACTGCTTCCACTTAGAAGTTGTTAATAAATTGTAGTTTTTCTTCTGCGTTGTAAATTTCTGTTTGTTTTTATTCGCGAGCTAATATTCATGGAGAGGAGCGCGCCCAAAACGCCTGCTCTACTACCGCGAAAAGCAAGAAAGCAAGATCGTGACGCCTGAAATGCGGCAACCAAATAAGCCGTCAGGAATCCATGGGAGGGGATCGCTTACTTCCGACGGGCTCTAAGTCGCCTTGCAAGACCGAAGGTCATTGTTCTATACATTCATCCCTATAGCTGCCGTGTAAGCGATTTAAATTTCGCTTATTGCTCCAGTTCAGTTTTGCAAGGGACCGAGTGCGTAGCGTTCATGGAAACGGCCGCGACGGGTGCGGACGTGTCGTCCAGCTACGAGGCCATAGAGGGCCGTCGTACTGGTGATATCGCATGTGACTGCCTTATATGTTCCTTGAAAAATAAACCTTTTTCCATGCGTTCATTTCCCGAAAAACAATATATGTTAAAAGACGGTCGACCCACTCCAGCTCTGGACATAACTAATGACATGAAGACCTACAAAAGACATTTTAATATCGGTGTGTATAACACGCATGAGTGGTTGTCAGGGTGTGGAAAACTTGGAAAATTGTTCTGCTGGCCATGTCTGCTTTTTGCGACCGCGGAAAAAAACGTGTGGAATACTTCAGGATTTTCCGACTTAAACAATTTGCACAAAATTATGAAAAGACATTGTAACGGTAAGAGTCATTTAGAAGCGGTTTTTAAACAAAAACGTTTTGGAACCTCGCGGATAGAGCATGCCTTGGACCGTCAATTAAGGGAAGATCACAGAAGACATAATGAATTGGTTCGAAAAAATCGGGAGATTGTTAAACGGTTAATTGATGTCACGTGCTTCTTGGGGGAGCATGAACTTAGTTTTAGAGGTCACAATGAAGAAGAAGCTAGTGTTAACCGTGGAAACTACGTCGATCTTCTGAATTTACTTGCCAGATACGATTCAATTCTCAGTAACCATCTAGAACAAAGTACAGTTTTTCGCGGGACTGCAAACCGAATTCAAAATGACATAATTAAAAGCATCGCCAAAGTCGTTTTAAACAGAGTCAAAGCTGAGATAACAGACGCAAAATTTGTGTCCGTTGTCATGGACGAAACAACTGACATAACAAATCAAAGCCAATTGTCCACTGTGTTGCGATATGTCACCAAAGATGGAAATGTGGAAGAAAGATTTGTGGGATTCTTAAGTATAACGAGTGATCGTTCCGCTGACGCTTTGTACAACATTTTGCATAAAACTATGAATGAATACAAATGTGGCCACAAATTAATCGGTCAAAGCTATGATGGCGCAGCAGTCATGTCTGGACATTTGGGGGGCCTGCAAGCAAAAGTAAAGGAAACCTACAAGAATGCGCTATTCGTACACTGTTTCGCCCACAGATTAAATTTGGTTCTTTCCCAGTCTGTTAGTCAAATTAAAGACTGCAAGGTGTTCTTCTCGACTTTAAGTGGAATGGCCGCATTTTTTAGTAAATCGACGAAAAGAACTTCGGCTCTAGACAAAGTTATAAAAAAACGACTCCCGAGAGTAGCCCCAACGAGATGGAATTATAACGGACGTTTAGTTGAGACAGTATCTCAGTACCGCCAACCATTGATTGAATATTTCCAAGTTATTGTAAATGAAAAAAACTGGGATGCTGAAACTATAAACTCTTCTAGAGGATATTTAGATCTCTTATTGAATGATTTCAATTTTAATTTTCTCTTGGTTGTATTTGCATCGATTTTCCCGTTTACGGATGTGTTGTTTGGCATACTTCAGACTAAAACAAATGATATTGGCTACTGTGTCGATAAAATCAACGAATTTCAAAGCAAAATCCAGGAGAAAAGGAACGAATTTGGAGAGTTCTGGCAAAGAGTGGATGACCTGGGAATAAACGTGCACAGGAAGAGACCAAGGGCAAGGACCACTAATCCAGAACCAGAAGACATCCAAACTTCTTATAGGCGCTTGTTCATTGAAATAATGGACAACATAAGTGGGCAACTGACCAACCGTTTTAAAGAATTTGGCGACCTAAAATTTTTGGAATTGACACATTTCTGTAACAGGAAGAATGTACCCGACCAAGCATTCAACTGCCTAAAGAAAACTTACGGAAACTTTTTTGACATGGCGGCTCTTCATGCTCAGTTAAAGGGGGTCTATCACAAGTTGTATTTTTGTGACAGACCCCCTTTAAGTGTTTTATATGAATTGCCCGAAATTAATGACATCAGAAACTGCGCAAATGTTTTCACGTTTCTCAAGCAAAACGAACTAGACACAACGTATAGTGAAGTGAGCAAACTCTGTGAACTCGTATTAACCATACCGACTACCAGTGCTTCAGTCGAACGCAGTTTTTCTGTATTGAAACGTATCAAGACTTTTGTTCGAAACTCAACGGGGGAGGAGCGACTTTCAAGTCTTGGTGTTTTATCAATAGAAAAGGACTTCATCAAAACATTAACTCAAAATCCGAACTTCTATGATGACGTCATCGAAGAGTTGCTGAAGCAAGAAAGACGCATTGATTTAATTTACAAATAAGAGGGGGATCCATATTCCACAATAATAACCGGTTAGGTTAGGTTAGTTGAGTTAGCTATTGCTTCCACTGAACGCCCCTGTCTGCTAATAATTTTACCACATTCACCATGCACAGTAAATTCAGAATATCTCCGTTGAATAATTATAATTTGCCATGTTAAAATAAAATACAGACATACGTGTACTCTGATGATTTTAAACAACTGTTCCTGACGAAGGCAATAAAAAATTGCCAGAGGCTTGAAAAAATACAAAGTCCACAACTTCCACAACTTCTTCCACACTTATGGCATGTCCAGTATTATATTATTTCTTTTATTTTAATTTTATATAATTCAATTTAATTATATTTAATTTATTTCATTTTATTAAGTATACTTAATAGCTCATCTTAGAGTAATAATAATAATAATAATAAAGGGCTTTATTTTCATTGCAAAGCTTTATAAACAAAATTTCTAAAGTTATGAAAAAAATGAAAAATATAAAAGCAGGTCTATGAAAAAGAAATATATATAATATTTATGACTATAATAGTTATAACAGTAACTGTATCGAAATTATCCTATATTCACAACATAAACATAATATTCTCGGTAAGGATGGGCGAAGTTTAGCCAATGGCTATTCTTATACTTAACCCACCGTACCGAAAAGATAAAATGGAAGAAGAAAAATTATAAGAAGTTAGAATAAGAAAGCAACAGCGGAATGAAGAGAAAAGCGAGGAGAAAGAGGAGGGGACGACGACAACTCGTAGCAAACAAGCACATCGGTGATAACGGTTAATGCTGACCGATGAATAGGTGCACTCTAACACGTGCTAAATTTTCTGTCGGACTACATGAACGCTCGCAACGCCAAGTTTTACAATTGCAAGCTCAGAACTTCCGTTATCCAAGAAGCGTGTAAGCAATACACCACCATCTTCAATACCAACATCACCACGCACGTATTCAAGCGTATTAAAAAATTTGTCTACTTACTGAAGATCGAGAAGGATCCGGCCAGAATTCACGATATTTGCTACAAATACTACTACGAAAATGACAAGACAATGAGCAACGAGATAACAAAAACTTTGGACTTGTACAAATTGCGCGCGGACTTGGTGACGAAAAATCCGGTGAAATATTTGCCATTCATGTTTGACCTGCAGGCTCTCCAATGCACGAAATGCGTTCATGCATGCAAAGTGTTTCCCATCTTCAAGCAAACCGTCAAACACATCACGTACTCAACTATGGGTTTACGGGAGCTACTGTCAGGTATCGGTGAAGTTGTTCCTAGCGCTGTCGAATTTAGGGACAATGCTAGAAGGTACTGGAATCGTTTCTTCAACGTGTCCGCCACACCGATGTTTGGATGCAGTTTCAGTACCGATGGCATAGCGGTTTCGAAATCTATGAATCGTCTTGTTGCCACCGCTACTAATCTCCAGTCGAAGAAGAGCAAAAGCAGCATGGAGAAGAACCAAACGACTTACAATCGAGCGATCGCCGTGGACCCCGGGGCAAAAACGCCGATAGTTACTTGCGATTCATCCTTTCAGTACAAGATGTTATCTAAAGGCAGAGTGAATTTTGAAAATGGCGAGCACACACGGCAAAACAAACTGCTCCGGTGGACTGGAAAGATGGAGGAAGAAATCCAAAATGAAGCGGATCCAACGTGGTCTTTCAAAAATGAAAAATATATGGACATGGTTAAATTCAAACTGAAGCATTTCGACAGAAAACAAAAAATTCACGAACGACAAAATGTCGTGAGACTGAAATTTGACGCATACATTCAGAAGCAAAAAGCCATCCATAAAATAATCCAACAATTCCTTGATCCGTACTCCGAAGAAAACACGTTAATTTTGTATGGCAACGGCTGCAAATTCATGAACGTGACAAGTTTCAAAGGGCATCGGAAATTCTTCCACGACGCAATAATTGGGGCGATCCGACAATATTACAGAAATCAACTGACTGTCGAATTGGTCGATGAATCCTATAGGTACCACAAAAACATGTTCCATTTGTCAACGTCAAGAAGGGCTCACAGTCTCGACCGGCGGACACCGTTACGTATATTGTAGTATATGCCGTAAGGGTGTCCACAGAGACAAGAATGCGGCAAGAAACATTTTATTGAAACATTACAACGTTTTTGTTCGATCTTCTCTCGTCGATCGAACATAGGGTTTCGCACAAGACCAAGAAAAGTCTTGGTCTTGTCTTGGTCTTGAATTCTAGACCAAGACCAACATAAATGGTCCAAGACCAATACCAAGACTTAACCTCCAAGACCAAGGGTCTTGGAGCAAGAGCCTTGGGAAAGTCTTGGTCTAGATATTTTAAAAAATGTTTGAGTTATTTTTTAGTTTATTGAAAAATTAATTAAAACAACTGCAATTTTTCATAACAAAAATTAGAAATAATGCTATAAATTCGTATACCTACTCGTAATACAAAATACTAACACAATTCCGGGCACCATCCCATCATTGATCATTGCGTTCGCACAGCACGGAAAAGTGTTTCCCGCGAATCTCTGTTTCGCACCTACGCCATGCGCGAGTGGTGACAAAATTGGGCTGCCTACCGAGCATACTATACAGTGTGATCATTTAAAAACAAGCCACCTCAAATATCTTAGAAACGAATAGAAATACGTTAAATCGCCGAGACACGTAAATTTAGGAATCGAGGGGGACACATTTTGACTTACCTATAGTTGACGTTGGTGAAACCAACCCCCAACTTCCGGCCACCCTCACTTTAAAATCTTAAATGGCACTATATTACTTGTGACACCTCATTCTAAAGGAAATCGAATGAGGAATACAGCAGTAATGTTTATTTTTTAATTACTCCTTATCTCAGCCTGCTAGATTTTCTCTTTTGGGGCTATTTTAAATCAGGAGTGTGTCAAAGCCACACAGAAAATTCAATTAATTTGAGGCGCACAATATCAGAAACATGCCGAAATTTTCCCTCCCAAACATTCCTGAATGTAAGAAGGCAATTCGAGAATATAGGCTTTATTATTGTTTTGCAAATAACTGGGTCCATTTTGAGCATCTAAGATAGATTTTCCTTAAATTATTCTAAAAGTTATATTTTCCTATTTTAAATTCCAAAGCTTATTTTTTGTATGAAATGTTTATTATCTGATATCTACAAGGTTTAACTCTTTATTTCGAATCAAATTTAACCTATTATTTTTCTTATTTACTGAAAGGTTGAAATGACCTTATTTTAGTTTTTAAAGCTCAAAATAAGGAATAATTAAAAAATAAATATAGCTGCTGTATTCCTCATTCGATTTCCCTTAAAATGAGATATCACAAGCGATAATATGCAATTTGAGATTTTAAAGTGAGGGTGACTGGGCGCTAGGGTGTAGATTTTACAGACATCAACTATACATCAAAATCTCTCCTCCTTGCGTCATAAATTTATGTGTCTCGGCGTTTTTTCATAATTCTATTCGTTTCTTAGATATTTGAGGTGGCTGGTTTTTAAATGATCACACTGTATATCCTTATACTATAATCTGTATTAGAATAAATAAAATAAATTTTATGGGTAAGTACATTTCAGATGTCGGATAACTTTTTACAGCTTTCATTTTGGTTTTTAAATTAAGTTTATTATATTACATCTTAACACAAAATATGTACCTACCAATTTTAGTAGAGCCATGAACTAAATACAAAAGTTGTATTCAGTCAACTGTACAACTTATTGAATCATTATTTTCCGAACAAAATATTATGAAATTATGCAAATATGAAATAGGACTTCTTATTTTTGAACTATCTCCCATTCAGTGGGTGTGGAAACATTGAAATTCATAAATGTCTCGTACTCTCATAAAAAAAAACACGACCAAGAAAAAACAATGCCAAGACCAAGACTTTTGTGGTTCTCGTCTTGGTCTTGGGTTTCAAGACCAAGACCGAGACCAAGCCCAACACGAGGATGCAAGACCAATACCAAGACTGGTGTAAGTCTCGTCTTGTCTTGGTCTTGCGAAACCCTAATCGAACATTGATTGCGACTCAAGGGTCACAATCGTAACTCTTGATCCTCGAATTCGAGCACAAACATTTTTTTCAATTTGAATTGACACAACGCGATCGCGCCCTAGTGGGACATTGTGCAACAAACTAGGTATTATGATCAGGAACCCCATGTCAATAAAGTCATCTTGCCACAGCAGAAAAGAAAATACGAGTGAATTTAGAGGTAGCGATTATCTCAAAACGGGTTTGTATACATAATTTGGCAAAGAAAATAACTGACAAAAATTATAGGTACCTATGGTTCCATTTAGCAAATTATAGGTATAATATTTTCTAATTTCAAATAGATGCAAAAACACGAAAACTATGCACTTTAACAAAAACTTTATACCAGTAGGAATTGCAATTCCTGCTCCCCATTTTAATATAACATCAAACCAATGGTAGCGTTGGACAGATAATTTTTTTCTGCACGATATGGTAGTTAAAAATGTAGTTTTGTTAGATTTTAGTTTCTAATTTTTAACAAAATGTTCAATATTATTTTACGAAAAAAGCATGACTTTGAAACTAAATCATTTTCATTATGTCCAGACATGACAATAATTACCATAAATCATTCAGTAATAACCTAATAACTATTCAATTGAGGAGAAAGTTTTTATTTCAAAAATTTATTCAAGTTTTTACATCGTATACGAAAATTGTTTTCTGGAACTTTTGAATCCCATCTGAGGCAGAAATTAGAGCTCCAACTCACTGTGTAGACTAGCCCCACTCGTTTTCGTTAGAATCGGGGCCCAGCGGGCGCCCCACCACTCACTCTATCCCTACGGTTTTGGTGTCGCATTTTCGTTTCATTGATGAACGATTTTACGCCTACCGCGCGATATGAAGTTTCACTTCAAAGATATGAAAAATAAATTAATATTTTTGCAGAGTTCTTCCGGTATACGGAGTACCCCCGTTTAGCGGCATGCTTTCAGCAGCTGTAGTTATATTGTGTTATAATTTGTTATTAACATTTACGATGTGACACTCCTTTGTTGCCTAATTGTAAGAAAATACCCGAAAGCGTTTTTATTTTTCAATCAGATATTGTTTAGAAATCTGTTGCTAAAGTAACCGCTCGAGAAACTTGGTACCTAAATACCCACTAATACAATAACTACCTACTGTATAATTCCTATTTTTGTAACACTTTTTGGTCGGTATTGCTTTTGTTTTTAACTTTTTTGCAGTATCTTAAGTTGCTGCCCTAATCAGACAAGAAATTGTCATGAAAGTGCTCTTACAATTCTCCCACTTTTGCCAATTTAACCTTTCTTCTAACTTCACCATACTGAGGAAATTTGGTACCTATTATACGGAGATAGAAAATGATTATTATCCTATAAGAATAAACTAGATAAGTACAAAAAAAATCTGTCTTCTTTTCATATATCAATGACGGCTATACTTCGTCTTGTTTGATTTCTCTTCCCCTTTTTTCAAATTTGCACCTAAGCAGGGCGCTCCTAAGGATGAAATATCGCCGTACCTATGTTTGTTTTTATTGTATCGTACTTGTTGTTTATATATTCCTCAGAATACAATCTGTTAATGTTTAATATTATTTCGTAATGCCTATTAAGAGTGGAATTATAGAGCATAAACTAATTGCTCCTGTTTACAAAACAAATTTGTCTACTAATAACGCATTTTAAAATTCATGGATAGCTGCAGCAATCAATTCCTTGCATGCGTGATGATCCTGAGTGCATAATCTAATAGTAAAATTACATCGAAATGGATGACAATAGGTACTCGTACATACGCGTGTCATTGTCAGTGGGCACGTGTATAGTGGATTACGGGTGAAATTAGAGTCGGTGCCGATTTAGTGTGATAGGAATTAAGTGATTACTTTTTAGTTTAAAAATAAACCTGAATAAATTATTTGAAATGTTATTAATATCATGAATGAATTACTTTCATGAAGAAATGTTCAATAGTGATAAATACAAAAAACATTGAAGGCAAGTTGGAAGAAGGAAAACTGACGAAAAATATAAAATAACTAGCGGCCCGGCAGACGTTGTCCTGCCTAAAATTACTTTTCGTATTGAACTTTTGATTCATTAACCAAATCGTTTATTCAATGTGAAACATTTTTCTGATTACGTTTATGTTCAACCAAATATGTCGTTTCTATCGTCAGTTATGATCGCGAGCGCATACAAAAAATTATGATTTTAACAGTTTGTCCGAATTTCCCGATTTACGCCTATCCATATCATACAAAAATCCAATAGAAAAAAGCACTTTCAGTTTTTCCGAATTTTCCAATTTTCCGGGCAACTTTTCCAATTTTTCGTTGCTTAAAAACCTTATTTTTGAAAAGAATTAGCCAAATCGGTTCAACAGTTAAGCACTTTCAGTTTTTCCCGAATTTTCACATTTTCCGGTGGATTCTCCAAAAATTTTCTTTCATACAAACCTTATCCTGACAATTACGATCACAACAAAAAAAAATCAGCCAAATCGGTCCAGCCGTTAAGCACTTTTAGTTTTTCCCGAATTTTCAAATTTTCCGATGGATTTTCCAAAATTATGATTTTTACAGTTTGTCCGAATTTCCCGATTTACGCCTATACATATACAAAAGTCCAGTAGAAAAAAGCATTTTCAGTTGTTTCCGAATTTTCCAATTTTTGGGGCAACTTTTCCAATTTTTCGTTCCCTAAAAACCTTATTTTTGAAAAGAATTAACCAAATCGGTTCAACCGTTAAGCACTTTCAGTTTTTCCCGAATTTTCACATTTTCCGGTGGATTCTCCAAAAATTTTCTTTCATACAAACCTTGTCCTGACAATTACGATCACAACAAAAAAAATCAGTCAAATCGGTTCAGCCGTTAAGCACTTTTAGTTTTTCCCGAATTTTCAAATTTTCCGTTCGATTTTCCAAAATTATGATTTTTACAGTTTGTTCGAATTTCCCGACTTACGCATATCCATATCATACAAAAATCCCATAGAAAAAAGCACTTTCAGTTTTTCCCGAATTTTCCAATTTTCCGGGCAACTTTTCCAATTTCTCGTTCCCTAATGCCACGTTCGGCCTTTGTTTTGTCGACGTTCCAAATTATTTTGTGCGTAAGCTCCAACTGAGCGCGTCGAACTCGACTGTATCCGTTGTTCCGGAGTTATAATGGATCGCGCTTGAGGCTTGAGAAATTCTTATTCGACTTGGCTCCAAACGCTGTCTACGCTCTTCGCGTACGCCGACCGATATTTCGACGCCTCACTGGTGGCATTTTTTCCAAAGAACCACCAAATACATGATCACCACCGATAACACACTGACAATTCAATTTTTAGAACTGTCAAACTGAACGTCACATTTTTGTTTGTCAAACAGATTTTCATACAAACTTTTACCTTCCAAATTTTCTACTTTCCCGGTGGATTTTCCAAAATTTTCTTTCATACAAACCTTGTCCTGAAAATTACGAACACAACAAAAAAGAAATCAGCCAAATCGGTCGAGCCGTTCTCAAGTGATGAGCTTACATACATGTGGCAATTGATTTTTATTTATATAGATAGATTAGGGGAAATTTTAGAGAAACTGGATCTAGCAGAAAAACCATCAGAAACGAAGCAGGAGATAATCGTATAAAAGGAAAATTCAGACAGATTAAAGGAATATTTGAGAATCTTATAGCCGGACAAGAACTAGGAGGTATAATTAGAAAAGGCAATCAGTGTAGAGGGAGGAGTTTGAAATAGCATTAGAAAGTTTAAAAACGATCAAGCCCAATAAAGCAGGCAGAAATATTGAAGTGTGCAGGTCAAGAGTAAAAAGATCGTTTATTTAAATTAGTTAGCTAGTTAGATTCCGGAAGATTACAAAAGGAATACTATAGTCGTCTTGCTAAAAAGGAAAGGTGCGAATAGATGAGAAAATTTTAGAACGATCAGTTTAACTTCCCACGCGTCAAAAACTTTAACTAGAACTGTGTAGAGAAGGATGTAGGAAAAGGCGGAAGAAATATTAGATTCGTTCGGATTTAGACGAAATAGAGTAACGAGTGATGCCATTCTAGCTTTACAAGTAATTATAGAAGAAACAATGTCTAGAAAGGATTTGTTGATTTAGAAGAGGCCTTCGATAATGTAAAATGGAGGAAGCTGTTCCAAGTGCTCAGACGCGTAGTGATGAAATTGCTATAGAGACAGAAGAATAATCTCTACAAAGAGAAGTATAATATAATTATCCCGAAGGGAGTGAGGCCAGGGATGTATGTTGTCACCTCTAGCTTTCAACTTATATGTCGAAGATGCGATTAGTATTCTTAAGGGCAGCTTCAGGGATCAATATACAGGACCAAACTGTAGTTGGTGATGCAGGGCCAAACTATTAATATGCTCAGATCCTCATATAATATAGCAGTTTTGACAGTGGGAGATCAATAAAAAGAAAACCAAAATTTGGTATGTAGGGGGCGTGAAAATAAGGCTAAAACTAAAATGCAAATCGGAAACGAGAAGATAGGGAAAGTCGCAGATTTCTGCTACTTAGGAAGTCAAATAACAGGGCTATGGTAGGAGCAATAGAGACATAAAACAAAGAATAAGGTAGGACCGAGTTGCAATTAACAAAAAGGAACAACTGCTATGCTCGTGAACGGTAAATATAGAAATTTGGAAGATATCCTTAAAAACGTATGTATGGAGTACGGCATTGGACGATTGCAGCGGCGGATAGTAAAAAATAGAGGCGTTTGAAATGTGGTGCTACTGGATCATGATGGAGATATCGTGGATAGATAAGGTTAGCAATTATTAGGGAGTTATTAGAAAGAGTTGGGGAAAAGCGAAATACAATTAGGAAAGGTAGGACTTCTAAAACACGAGGGATTAATTCGTTTCATACTAGAGTCGGAGATAGGAATAAAAGGAGGTACGAGTGGGCCCAGAGTAAACTACTGCTCTCATACAGTTGGGGATGCAGGATGTTCTGCTTTTGGGAAACAGGTAGGTAAGCTCAGGATAGGAATGGATGGAGGTACGTGTTCAACCAGTCTTCCGAGTGAAAACTTTATGGGCATGATGGTGATATTTGTTTATACTGGGTGTCTCACACTCACATGTTTCTTTATCTACTTTATGCAGCTTAAGAAACATCAAAACTTTACCTCTATGAAACATTTTTTTAACAAACAATTAGCATGTTGCGTTCTAAAAATCAAGAGAAATTGACACAATCCTTATATCTTGCTTGAAAGTTGGGATTCAGAGTTCAATGTGACAATTATTCTTTTGTTTCTAAATTACCATTAAGGCTGACTTTTTGAAGTGAAACTTCTTTTGTCTCGGTAGAGTAAGTTCCTGTGTTGGCAAATGGGAGCGTCAGGAAAAGTGAAACGAATGTAGGGGAGCAATCTGATAAGACGGGCAGAGGAGAAAAGGAATATCGAACGCCCCACTCTTTAGCCACGCTCTGTCTCATGCTTCGCGCTGTTTCTCTAAGGCAAGCGTTATAAGGCGAGGACACAGCGTTTCAATTCTCGTGACACCACAAAGCGCTTGGTTAGAATTTGATTTATTCTTTCATAATTATGATTTTGACTCGGACAATACTTATTATCGATTTTTTGTTTATTCAAAGTGCGATTGGTAGTCTATAAATTAATGAGTATATTACAGTGTTAGGAAAATTAGAATAAACGTTTAAAATAGTCTTGCTTAATTTGTGCCAGTTCAAATTTAAATTTTTTAAATTTTGTGAATTTCTGGCATCTAGTAAATAAATAACTGTATAACTATACATATAATAATATCGATGTTTTTTTTGTTTTTTTGTTTTTCTTTTTCAAAGTGCGATTGGTAGTCTATAAATTAATGAGTATATTACAGTGTTAGGAAAATTAGAATAAACGTTTAAAATAGTCTTGCTTAATTTGTGCCAGTTCAAATTTAAATTTTTTAAATTTTGTGAATTTCTGGCATCTAGTAAATAAATAACTGTATAACTATACATATAATAATATCGATGTTTTTTTTGTTTTTTTGTTTTTCTTTGGTTTTCTTTGGTTTCTTTTTAGTTTTTTCTTTTTCTTGTTTTCAGAGAAAATCAAACTGCACATAGACCTCTCATTTCAGTTTTTGATTTGAGTGTGAAGACATGGAAGTTGAAGAATAAAGATATATTTGAAACTCCATTAATGCATACACTCCAATCATCTGTTTCACTTCTATCGCGCGTGACGACCACGCACCCAGTTTTTCATTATTTAAAGCGTCCTTTTGCCCGAAATGTATACATAAAATTGAAGTAAAAATATTTCAAATTAGTATTTTTACAATATACAGGGTGATTCACGGAGACGGTCGGTTAGACGTTTCTCAGAAACGGCAGCGAACTAAAATCTGAAAATTTGCACACAACAGTTCTCGGCTTACCTAGACCAATCTAATTAAAATATTTTCAACGTCCGACAACTTCCGATTATTTCCGATTATTTTAAATGGAATGCCCACATTTTTAATACGGATTTAGATTTTTGGTCGAATTTTAAGGTCACTTTATACAAAACATCACATGTGTAAAGTGCACCCTCTTGGAGATATTAGACGTTAAAAATCGTATTTTTTCAAATTTCATCAATTATAACTTGGAAACTGTACGAGATAAAGAAAAATGGTTTACATGTCCCTATCCTAGTTTTTAATTCTCTATGTAATGGATCTGGAAAATACTGCTTCCTGATTGGCAGCTTTTTGTCATTTTTTTTGACCAATCAGGAAGCACTATTTTCCAGGCCCATTAGATAGAGAATTAAAAACTAGAATAGGGACATGTAAGTCATTTTTCTTTATCTCGTATTGTTTCCAAGTTATAATTGATGAAATTTGAAAAATGACGATTTTGAACGTCTAATATCTCGAAGAGGGTGCACTTTACACATGTTATGTTTTGCATAAAGTGCCCTTAAAATACGACCAAAAATCTAAATCCGTAATAAAAATGTGGGCATTCCATTTAAAATAAGAGAGTAGGTACTCGTTTCCGGTATAACCGGAAGTTGTCGGGTGTTGAAAATATTTTAATTAGAATGTTCTAAGCCGACAACTTTTGTGTGCAAATCTTAGTTCGCTGCCGTTTCTGAGAAACGTCTAACCGACCGTCTTCGTGAATCACCCTGTATACCTAAATTTTGCGGAACTATGTGGTTCAATGATTAGATAATATAATAAATGAAATGTTGACTGTTGAATTTGCTGATGTTAACTTTTAATGAACTTACGATTGTATAAGACAGCCCAGTTGTCGAATAAATTCCTTATTTTTGTGTTCAATTTTCTTGTTCAGTTATAATTTCTGTTGACTGAACTTTATTGGAATAAAATGACGCTAGCATCTAAATTGTAAATTTGTGGCTAATCTGATAATCAATGTGAATGTGCATAATATATTCAAGAATAGTAAGGGGACTTTCGATTAAGTGCAGTGATAACAAATAAATGGCAATAATCCGATTCCAACATGAATAGATGCTGCCGAAATCTGATCTTGCACATTTGCTCATTTTGCTTCTCTGATGCGTACAAAATAATGAATTGACGAACAGTATGCTCTAAGTATGTTTGTCTTCTTTCATAATCTACAAATCTGTTATTCAGACTTTCACAAAACAAGAAAAATGAGTTCCTGCAATACCAAAACCAAATAATTTTACTCAAACACAGTTTTAGCCGCTTTTCTTTCACATAAATATAGCAAAAAAATTCTCTTATACAGGGTGTCAGGCAAGAGCCAAAGTAATTTTTTTTTGAGATTCAAAAAATAAAAAATACGTAGGGCTAGGTACAACTGTCGATCGTACCACTGCAGGAGGAGAAATGAATTCAACAGATGCATCTGTTTTGCGCAATGAACTGGTTTATTAAAAACAATTTAACAAGATACATCAATAAATAAAGAGATATAATAGTTGCGTTGATCTGTTGATATTTTTCCAGTACAATTTTATGTAAGTTTCTGATGCATGATAATAATTGCTAATGACATTCAAAATAACAGAGCGCATTTGCTTTTAGCCTCAGGGTACCTGGCGGAAAATAATGGTACTTATCCTTATGCCATTTTTCATATAGGCTTCTTTCTTTGAAGATACCGGGTGTTAGAGTTAAAATTTAAGAACAATTTTTCTAACAACTGCCGAATTGTGGGGCAGGGACAAGTGGTACTGGACCGTTCGAACAGCTACTCCTCGGACAGGTACACCGCTAGCCATTGAATTATAGAACGAAATCCATATTTTGTGTACTACGAGATCGCATACGAGATGCTATCCCAAACATGCCGTTGGGCTTGGAGTACGCTTGTATCTCTACGAAGATACTTTCAAGCTCATACTAGCAGGAGTATATAGGGTGTTAAAAATACTGTCGAACATGTCTGCAGCTTGTAGTATTTATCAAAATAAGTTGAAAAGTTTGTATAAACATTTGGCGTAAAATATAATCCTTCAAAGGGGCTCAGATAAAATTGAATTATTTTCTGTTGGTTGAACAGCGGTAAAAGATAAACAGAGAAAATTTTGGGCACTTACTTAATTTTTCAGACTAAATAAGATGCGCTGATTAATTCATGGTTAGTAAAATCATTGGCGTCTTTTTTATTTTAGGTCAAATGTTTATATAAACTTTTTAACTTCTTTTGATGAGTATTACACGCTGCTGAAATTTTCGATAATATTTCTTTAACACCTTGTATATTGCAGGTTTCGAATATGCATGAAAAAACCATAGACCACTGGTTTCGTCACTGTGGGACTCATCAGTATATCTGGGCCAGCACTGTTCATTGGCAATAATATAAATACGATGTACGATATAAAGCCAATAAATTTGGAAAACTAAAGGTTAAATTATTTGTAATTATGAATGGAAGAACCTCGTTGATCTGATTGGTTGATTTCTTTATTATACATAGAGATTAGTGACGTTATTTTCTTATATGTACATATTTATATAAATTTACAAAGTATGTATATCCATCTAACACTGCTTCTTCATCCAAATTGCTGTTATGAAAGTTGCCCTTAAATTATCCGCTTAACGATACATCATTTTCCCCTTACGACGTAATAATTTGGTTACCCCATTCCCCATTTTGAAGTGATGGAATTTCACAATATCATTTTAAATTTCCGCTTTAATCTATTATAATCTCTGGATCGAATTCGTTACATTTCACTATATCTTTGATTGTGTTCGCTCCTTTACGCTATCTTTCAGCGGATAATAGTAAACACAAGAGTATTAAATAAAAATCTAAAACTGGCCCATTTCCGCTGATCGCATTGGTTAGAATCTGCAGTTATAAGTAAGCTGTACAGATTTCTTTCCTAATCAGATGTAAAGTTCTAACTTGCTACCTTTCCTAATAAATTACGAGAATATCAAAAAATGGAAGCTGTCCTCTTTCTATTTCGTTGGTAGATTACCACATTTAATCAAGGTGGCCAGTGAAACAAGAGGGCTGTGAAGAGAAGGAATCGTCATAAATAAAAACTTACTTTAAATGGAAGCCATGTGTTGGCAACTTTCCTATTTGAAGAGACACAGAGTTGGTTAAATTAGAGAAAAGTTTCACAATGATTAGCAATAAATTGTGATTTCGAAAGTCTAGAAACCACCGTGATGTGCCAACAAGTAGTTCTCAGTCGCATCATCGAGTTCGCATGGTTTTTTGACATTTGGAAAATGTTCACATTTGGGAACTTGCTGCGCAACTTTTTGAAATTTCGAAATATGAGGTTGCTTTCTCTCGAGATATTCTTGAATTACGAGGCGTTAATGTCAGTGCATTTTCACATCGAGCACGGTTCGAGCATCAGTTTTACAGTATATTGAAGCAGGTAGAAACACAATAATGTTTATAGAGGGCGCGTCGATCGGTGCCGGACTGACCGGACTTTAATTTCACTCGGAATCGCGCTGCTAAAATTCGCATCAAACTCTTATGTGATATGTGTAAACCTAAATAAAAACTAGTATGTGCTTTCTTATAAATATGTTACTTAACTTCCGCTTTCACTGCACCCCCGAACTACCTTATACTGTCTCGCACGTCACCGAGTTCTCCCGATATATGTTACGGCATAGTGAGTAATCGGGCAATGTTAACAATGCCCGGGCAACGTGGACCAGACCTTCCCGGACCTGACCGGACCGGACAGCGGGCATTGTGTACATTGCCCGGGCATTGTTAGCATTGCGCTACTTTCTCACTTTGCTCGTAACATATATACTATTTTGGTTTCTTAGAATGTAGCAACAATGTAACTATACATTATATTTCATGTATGTAAAAGGATATAATCTCAACACCCTTCATTTCATTATCTTTAAAACCGTTCTTGATAGCCAAATAATATAGACATCGTAAATTTTTGATGGTCAATAATATGTAATTCCGTATTGTCTTCCATCTACTGGTAATGGCACTGAATGATTAAAGGTTTGCAGATGCATAATAATTACCCGGAATACCTGCCACAAGTGAGTATCACTTTATAAGCTGCAAGGCATAAACTGAGCAAGACCAGCCATAGTGGAATGTCGACTATTTTTCGGGTTGTAACCCTCTTATCTAATTTTTTTGGGTGAAAAGAAAAGTGTGTTGGTTCAATTTATTGGTTTCAAGCACACTATAAAAACTCTGCAACATAATTCGAAACCATCCTGTTTTATGATATTTTCAAATCCTTCTATCGTGCGTTGAATTAAAAAAAATTAAAGGGGAATCTACTTGTAAAAATCGAAGAATAGTAAGCAACTGACTCCTACTAACTGAAACCTTTGGAAAGAATATTTAAGGTAAAAACGGAATAGGAAGAAATATTATTTATTGCATTACTGGAGTAAAATAAACATCGGCTTAGGTAATAAAAATTTTGTTTGAGGTTTCTTCAAAAATACAAAATTACTTTGTCTCTAATAGGTTTAACGGAAGCCAAGGATTTTTCGCTGCAGGGGTCCTGATAATACTGGAATTGTAAATCAAATTGTAATTTCATTTTCATCCAAAGTTGTTAGAACATGCAGCAGTCACGCGTATATCGCATGCAATGTATATTCATCAATAGTAGATGTACCTATATTAGCAATGTGTTTCACCCTCGCTGCATAAAAAATATAGAACGCTATTATACAAAACGATAATTGTATCAGAAATGTCCAACTCACTTAGTGTATCGTTTGATTCTATTTGGAATGGAAAAGGTTTGTTGCAGAAATTTGGTAAAATGTGATATTGTAAAGTGCCCCAGAAATCGACCAGGGAAATTTAAGGGCAGATTCTAACCAAAAAATTTTACGGAAACGCTCCATAACCGTATATCCGATTCCCCAACAGAAGAGCTACGTTTATAATAATAATAATAATAATAATACAAATAACAACAATAATAACGTTAATAACATTAATATAATTAATAATAATAATAACATTAATACTAATATCATTGCTGAGGAACAGAAATGCTGCAAGGAGCAACTGACTATTTTGCATACGTGTTATATGCAAACTGAGAGACCAACATTTATTTTTAACAAAAATTACTCTAGAATTATTTTACTGACCGTCCCATTTCTTCTGCGCAGCACCTTACTTTGTTTTTAAATGGAACACCTGTATGTTATTGCACTTTCTAATGCCTTTTTAATGCTCTTTTAATGCCTTTTAACATACAATATGTCCGATACTCAGAACAAAATTTATATATTTTTATTTATTTTTGAATTTAAAAGTTTTCACGTTGACAATCGTAGGTAATTTTTCATATTTTATCAATTAAAACTTTAAAACCTTAAAACGGTATGTACGAGGTATTGAAAAATGACTTGCATGTCCCTATCCTAGTTTTTAATTGTCTGTCAAATGCGACTGGAAAATAATGGTTTCTGATTGGCAAAAATTAAAAAATAATAATAATCAGGTCAGGTCAAGTCAGCAGTATTTTCTAATCCAGCGAGATAAAGGATTAAAAACTGGGATAGGGACATGTAAGTTATTTTTCAATATCTCGTGCTGCTTCTAAGCTATAATTGTTAAAATCTGAAGAACTAATGACTACATTTAACGTCAAATAACACCGTTTCGGTGGGAATTAGACCCAATGTACGGTTAATAAAGTGGGCCTTAAATTCAACAAAGCAATCAAATGTGTTCCAATTAAAAAACAAAGTAAGGTGTTATGCAAAAGAAATGGGACAGCCTGCATAAGTGAAAATTAATTTTGAAATATTATTGGCTGTTTGATATTTTGATGTTAATAATTATTATTACAATGTTTTTGGGATAACTTAAAGTTTTTGGTATTATGTCTTGGTGCGTACGTATGTACATGTAAAATTTCAAAAAAAGTGAGTCGCAGGTAAAATATCACGGAAACGTGTTTGCAAAATACGTGTGTAGGTTTATTTCAATTTGTACAACAATTAAATAATTAAAATTAGCCAACAAGCTTTTATTACATTCGCCAAAAATTACTCTGCTGAATAAAGTTGTTGCTTGTATTTTGGTTTCCGCGAACGCACTGCGCTATTTATTTATGGATGACGTCACACGCAATACGTGTTGCCCGGAAGCGTTTTTCCCGACACAAAGTGGCGCCAAATAAATAAATGTAATATGTTATTACAAATATGAGCAGCACAAAAAACGTTATGATATAACCTGACCCATTTGAGCCTGGTGCATTAATTTACGGCATATAATTTTTTTCGCAAGTACCTTATTGTCAAAAATTAATGTTGTCAATTTTGTTGAATAGTTTATTTAATTTTTCCCTGAAATGCATAAAAAGCTCGATAAAAAGGGAGATATGGAAGAATCAATCTTAGGTGGAATACTGCATGTAGTATTCATATAATTTTTACGTAAATATTTACATAAAAATGATCCTTGGTCCTCACAGACGAAAATGTCGCTGGTTTTGGAAAGCGTATAGTCTCGCCTCGCCGCGTAAAACTATGGTTTCCGACGTTTCGGGTCGCTTGGAACTCGAATAAAATTTTATTTTGTTCTTCTTGTGCTTGTGTTTTCGTACTTAGGCACAATACGCCATCCGTAATAAGAATTTGTAGATATGTCGTTACACTATCGGACTATCGCCAATATAATGCTGGCAGACACAAGGAACTCGAACTCTGCTGAATACAGCAGTTGTTGCTTGCAGTCTGGTTTCCGGGAGCGCACTGCACTATTTACTTATGGATGACGTCACACGCAACACGTGCGGGCCGGAAGCGTTTTGCCCGACACAAAGTGGCGTTAAATAAATAAATGTAATATAATTATAAATATTGGTAGTAAAAAAATATTGATGTAACCTGACTCATTTGAGCCTGGCGCATTAACTTACGGCATATATTTTTTTCGCAAGTACATACCCTATTGTCCAAAAATTATTTTGTCAATTTTGTTGATTAGTTTGTACCCATCTGGGAAGCCGCTGTCTCGGCAAAACAATTATTGTCATACATACGCATACATACGAGTAATAAAGTGTAAGTTTAACACATATGGTGTTATTTTGAATATAAACAATACCAACTTTCATCAAGTACCTACCTAAGTGCTGAATCCATTTAATGTCAATAGTCGAATTCACTATTTAGATTTAAGTTTTGATGCATGTTAGAGTAAAATACCCAATGATTGGCACTTTAAGGTACTGTAAAAATTCAACAAATAATGTTATTGAAAGAAATACCTTAACACAAGTTAGTTTAATTTCTGAAGTTCACACCCCATTACATATTACTCTAAATTTGTTCAGTTTAGATGAATAATTTGTAATAAAAACGGAAAATGCCAAATAGCCTAGTGATTGGAATTTTTGTCTAAACATTGGCACACCAAATATTCTAATTATTGGCATATTAATTGCCAGTAGCTGGCATACTTTTTCCCAATCATTGGCACTGGGGGGCGTTAGTGAACTTGAACTCAATAAACGTGGAAATTAAATTTAGTGAATTCTTTATTATATGTACCTACCCTACATACTGAAGTCAACAAAAGCAATACACATTCTGCAAATCTAGAATTAACACACGTATAGGAAAAACAAAACTCAAAATTAACAAAAATTAAATTACTTAAGAAAATATTGATCATTTAATTTCTGAAATCCGGTATAATGTAGCTATTTATCCTGGACATTTCTTTTATCTCACAAAAATAACACTGATACAGCTTTACTCAATCCCGAGATACTTATTTACTTTTCAAAACACCTCTTCATCTGTCAAAATCTTCAAAAAAGTGCTCTTAATTTGAAAAATATTCGCTGATACATTTCTGCGTAACACCCCACTTTATTTTCTTAAATGAAACTACCTCTGTTGGGTGCATTTTTGAATTCCCTGGATGACTTCCGTCCGAGGAATTAAAAAATGTATCCAACAGAGGTAGTTCCATTTAAGAAAGTAAAGAGAAGAACTGGGAAAGCCTGTATTAGTGCATATAATTTTATATTATAGACCATTAAAAAACATTATAGAGATTTTTTGGTATGAAGCGTAATAAATATATGAGGAAGAAGACCACTAATATGTTGACACTCTGTATAATGTATGAATTTCATTTTTCTCGCATTTTTCTAATAATGATGCCGAAATTTTGAATTGCATATACTGTTCATTAAAACTATTTACTTAGTGCCAATCTTTAGCGCATTTGAAATCCACTAGTTTCACCCAGTCATTGGCACCCCTGCCTATCACTGGAAGCATGATTGGCACCTATGCCAATGACTGGAAATTGTTAATTGAATGTGGTAATCGTTGGTATACCAAAAAAGCATTTAAAAATCGTTATTGAGGTTAGTTTTATGTTGAAGTTATCATTATTAGAATGTATATTAACTACTATTATATTTATTTACTACTAAGTAGAGAAATTAAACGTAAATACAAGCATTAGAAATTGTTACCCTGCTATAAAAATCATAAGAAGTTACCTGGAGTATGCACGTGAATTTTGACACAGCAATTTCATAACCTAATCAAACAAGTAACTACTTGGCGGAAAAGAAACTTGCTGCAACAGTGTTGCCATCTTTTTTCAAAAGAACTTCGCGTTCCGTAAATTGTACACAGTTGTAGTAAAATACTAATATATTTTAAGGTGCCAATCATTAGTAGAGTGCCAGTAATAGGGTGTTTTACCCTATGTTGCTACATTAATTTGTTAGAATTTCGTTAGGTAGGTACCTACCACAACTTACAATGTTTTTCTTTGCGAAGGTACCTATCATAATAAACATGGTGAATGGCTATGGCTACCCATGTAAAAAAGTAGTGAGTTTTTTACATAACTATTCATTTTATTCACGACTGCAATCTCGTTTCTTGTTTTGTCTTGCAAAACGAGACAATAATTTTTATAACTTCTGCCTTGTATTCAAGACAAGACAAGAACAAGAAAAATGCAAGACTATCGTGAAACACTAATTTACGTTAAAGGAGCTGGTAAGTCACCATTACAATAGCACTTTTATTGGTTTTTGAAGCTACGTCCTCAAAATAGCAATACCTACCCCAGTAAAATTGTACAACCAGCCAAAGAGTTCCTCTTGTTACGTTGGTGTAAGACATGTGGTTTAAGACAAAAAATATAGATACTGTAATTTGGTGCGTGGTGGTACTTACAGCAGGGTGCATATAAAGAAAAAGTACGTATCTAATGCAAAATTTCATGCTCTATAATGGGTTCTATTTAATGAACTATTTCAAAACCTACCTGCAAAACTATTACTTATGGAACAAAATTACTTTTGTACAAAAGAATATTAATAATATTGAGTTGCTTCTCGAATACATATTGTATATCAATTTCTTTATTAGATCGAAAGGGATAAAAATTGGAAGACATTAAAGAATATTTATTTGATTGCAGTTTTGAAATATTTGCATAACTGCATTTTTTCTTACGTTAGCTTCGTGGGTAAATTCGTCCCTGCTGTACACTTACAAAAAACTTTCATATCTGTTTACGTTGTTAACATTTTTATATTCTGACTGGCGACAAGTATTCATATTTTCTTCAAGACGCTCCCCAACAAGATAAGAATGTATATAATAAACAGGTACGCAATGGATACTTGATACCTCTTATCTCTAAAAAGTTTTGTTAAATATTTGAAAATATTCATACACATGTATAACGGGACTCCCACACGATGAGTGTCCTATTAGATGCAGGTCATTACTTTTATGCAAACTGTGCTGCCCTACAGTGCACTTGTTTATATTTTATTAAACACAAGCTACTTAGTTTTCACGCACCAGCACGAGGCCTTCGATATCGAAGGCCTCGACCGGCACCGAAATTGCACAGTGGAAGATTTTCTAACAAACCAAACTAGTCGATCTGAAGTTCTGTGGAGTGGTATACTTAAAGTAATTATCCGTAGTACCGTGGCCTACGAGAGCATGTTCTCGTAGGCTCTCGTAGGCCACGGTAGTACGCGTCTTCAAGTTTGCTTGGATTCAAGTGACATTTAACGAGATTTTTCTAATTAATTATTGATCTAAAGTGTTTGGTGTTATCATATTACAGGACATTTAGCAGTATCAGAATACTTCACGGTGAGGTGTTGAATAAGAAATCAACAATGGAAATAGCTGTTTTTTTCACGGATCTTTTGCTGTTGAACACCGCCGCTTTAATTATATTACTTGAAGCTTAAATTAGTTTGTTAAATCCTAAGAATGTACAAAAGCGTCAAATATATTAGATACTATCCCAGCCAACACAATAATGTATCAAAGATGTAAAAGTTAAATAACTGTGATTACTTAATCTAACAGGTATGTAGGTATCATGTAACATAAAAGTACGGCACATGTGCAGTGAAATGCCTTCTCATTCATGTATGTTTGGGTTACATATGTAATATGTAAATGAAGTACATACATATTATGTACTTCGTATTTAGTATCTTAATGTAATTACAAGTAACTTTTCCTTATCGCATTTTTCCATATTTTGATAAATAAGGGCATTTCCGGCCATTTTAACATTTCAAATGACATTTTGGCGGCGTCATAGTTGTGACATGTTAAATATTTTTGTCAATTTTCTAGTTATTAATCATGCTGAAACTAATGCCGAAAACCGTTTTCCAATAATCCTATAAATAAAAAAGTTTTCCATATGGTGCAGACTTTATGGCTGTCACTGTATATGCTGCCGCGCTCTGGACAGAAATCAGCAAGTGACAACTACTTTGAGTAATTATCTAGCATTAATTAGTGGTACTGGACCGTTCGAACAACTACTCCTCGGGCAAATACCCCGCCATGCATTGACTTATAGAACTAAATTAAGATTTTTTGTACAAAAAATCTGGATTTAGTTCTATAGTTTTCGCAAACATGAGCAATTTTCTTGAGTATAATATAATGCCGAAACCAGAATTTGGATATCGTTTTTAATTTTCGAGAAAAAAAATAATATTGATTTTTATCGATTTTCAAAAATTATCTCCACTTCTTTTTGTGCTAAGCAGACTAAAACTGTTAAGATTGATTCCTATCGAACTTTTTCCAAGGAATTCAGTGGCGTACGTAGTTTTTTTAGGGAGCGTTTTTTTTGAGTTCAATTTTTTAAATGGAAATCACAGCATTCTTTGGTCAAGTTCAAAAGGTCCTTTTTTAAGATAACAAAATGTACCTACCTATCTTATATTTTCTAAAGTTACAACTTAAAAAGTACCAAAATTGTTGCCGTTTTTTGAAATAACAATATAAAAGTATATATATTTTGATAGCTTAAAAAAAGACCTTTCGAACTAGACCAAAGCGTACCTACTATGATTTCCATTTTAAAAATTCAACTCTATGTCATAACTCAAAAAATACGCTCCCTAGAATACAACTACGTACGCTACTGAATTCCTTGGAAAAAGTTCTATAGTAGTCTGCTTAGTACAAAAAGAATTGGAGAGATAAAAATCAACATTATTTTCGAGAAAAACGGTATCCAAATTCTGGTTTCAGCTTTGTGTTTGTGTAATTTTGATTAAAAAATTGATGCGCGAACGTAGGAAAGGGGAGGGGTTGTAATACCCACTGACCCCCCAACTTTTCTCTGCGCACGTGTATTGTTCAAAGGTATTAATTTGATACCAAGCGTTCATTTCTTTTATTTTTTCCCTCTTGTAAAATTTTGATTTAGGGCTTGGTTTACGAGATGTTGCAGCTCATTTGACTATGTGTGTTATTAATCCACTCGCTGTTTAAGTCTCCTAATTTTTCTAAGGTGACGAACTAAGCTCGAGAAAAATGTCCTTGGATGCATATGTTCCTGCATAACGTCTAAGCTTCAGAAAAATTAATGCCCTTGGATGGTACCGATTCGGTCATATTTCTGCATAACGTCTAACGGCCAAATTAGCATTGGAAAGAAAGACGGGTAGGTGCTAAGTTGCCAAAATAATTATTAATAAAAGAGGTACCATCCAAGGGCATTTTTTTGAAGCTTAGATGTTATGCAGGAACCATAGACGTGCGCAGGGAAAAGTTTGGGGGTCAATGGGTATTACAACCCCCCCTTTCCTCCGTTCGCGCGTCGATTTTTTGATCAAAGTTACACAAACATTTTATCGGTATATGAGAAAATGTTGTACAAAATTTCAAAATATCTTAAAAAGCAAAGGAGTTATTCATAAAAATAATTTTTTAAATTTTAATTTTAACACCCTGTATCTTGAAAGAAAGAAGCCTAAATGAAAAATGGCATAAGGAAAGTCCCATTATTTTCGGTCAGATAAAACTGTGGTTAACGGCTTGACCTACTTTTTTGTAACACCCTGTATATGCTACGGGCATAGTGGGAAAGTAGGGCAATGCTGACGGTGCCCGGGCAATGCAAACAATGACCGTTCATACTGTCCGGTCAGGTCTTGGAAGGTCAGGTCACGTTGCCCAGGCATTGCTAACATCGCCCGATTCGTCACTATGCCCGTAACATATACAGGGTGATTTATACCGGGGGGCGAAAAATTAAAATTAGGGTTCAGAGCCACAAAAAATGTCATATGAAGGTGTGTCCGGAAATGATTCGTTTAAAATTTATGCTCGTCCAAACATGATAGACTCCATGTTTGAACGAGCATAAATTAGGTTGAAACGATAAGGGATGATTAAAAAATATCTCTTCGAAGCTTCCCTATTAGTATTAGGTGTACCAAAATTCATTTTTATGTCTTTCTCAAAAGTTGAGAAAAAATTAGAAACCTAATTTAATAGCCTCCATCTTTGGACGAGCATAACTTTTATATACGAAGTATTTCCGGACATACCTTCATATGACATTGTTTTACTTCATTTGTCGCTCTGAACCATAATTTCAATTTTTCGCCCCCCGGTATAAATCACCCTGTATATGTATAATAAAGCGAAAGAATATTTCAAGAACTGAGCATTTGTGAGAAACTCCGGACGGTCTTATAAGAGATCAAGGTGTTGTTGAAGTTTATGCCCAAAGTTCTTGTAATCTAACCCCGGAAGAAGGTATCGAGAAAAGGAAAATCATATTTTGGAATCGAAACGGGAAGATAAACAAGAATCACAATTAGTTTTACCAAATTCAGGGGCAAATGCAAATTACAAAAAGAGGGTATTGTATCTTTACAGTCTGAACACCCAAAGGCATAAAATATGAAAGGGCTATGAGAGACAATGAATTTTGGAAAATGAAAATGGAAAATCAACTTGTAAACTTTTACACGAATGTGTTACCAGAATTAAATGATAGTAGAAAAAGTAGGAATATGCCTCTACGATGAATGTTGAAAGCCACGCTATTAGAACTCTGGGCGAAATTAGCATTTTTAGTTTGTTCAGAGTTACATTACCTAAATACTTGTTATTTATGAGGATCATTCCATTATAACCCGGAATTACTATATGGCAGATAAATTACTTGCAATCTTGAAAATATTTGCTCAGGTCTACTTTTGGATCAATTTACAAATAAATTATAATAAAATCCCCGCTCATGTCAGAACAACCCTCGTATCGGAAAAAATTTACTGGGTTTTCATTCAGAGATTTTAAGTTGTTGTTATTTGGTTATAAAGAGAACATTATTTAAGGTGAAATTTAAATTATTTTATATCTTGCTATATGTTCGTTACTTTCAATAACAAACGTGTTCAAATTGTGTAAATTTACTTTCAGATAAAATCGACTCTAAATTGAACAAAATTATAATAAAAATGTGGGATATGGCAGAGTACTGCAATTAATCACAAATACATTAATTCGCAAGACCAAAATTCTATGTTCGCGTATATACGATTAAAATATGTAATGTATGGCGATACAATTATTGATGTGGGCCCCATACAAAAATCACTGAGTTCGTACTAGCAGTTTACCAAGTGTTGCGCGATGAACAAGCAGAGGGCGTTACAACGCAGGGCATTAAATCGCGTTTGCAAGGGCAGCTCTCTTTACAAATTACTTCCTTATTTATGAACCGATTTTGAAATTGTTCGTTTTATTTGAAAGAAGAAACTTGTGGAAATCGGCCTCTCATCTCGGATTTTTAAAAGAGTAATTTTTTAGTAAGTTATAAGTACACAAAATTAGGGTTATTTGGAGCCGAAAAAGACAAACTTCTATTATTTTTTTTAGAAATCGCCGATGAGACGACTCTTAAGAAATGTTTTCTGTATATGCCTGCAAAATTAGAAAGCAAAATATTAATAAATAACCGTACAGTTTGTAAAGGCGGGAACGTCTGAATCGCTCGAAAATGCAGGAGGGAGACTTGGCTCTTAATTTTTATTAAGTCTTCCGGCATATGTCGCTTTCAAGATATCCTTACCGAAAATGAGTATTATTGTGATAAAATATAGCAAAAAGAATAAAAATAGCTGGAAATCGCAATGTCTACCAGAACCAAGAAAACTTAAATTTGAGCCACTCACTCTCTGAATTTAGTTACCCTACGTACTTTTGTTGTGTATTTTCAATTTCTTCTTCTCAAATTTGGAGTTGTTGCGGAAGTCAGAACAGATAAATATTTTAAAGTCAGTAGAAATTATTAATGAGTTCAATTTGGCTTTTATCGTTAGTGGGAAATGTTGTAATTTAAACAAAAAACTACAGCGAGTACAAGTTTATTAAAATTAAAGAAATTGAAATTAAATAAAAAATAAATAATAAAATGCAGAAAATCTCATTAATGATTTCTACTGACTTTGAAATATTTATCTGTTCTGACTTCCGCAACAACACCAAATTTGAGAGGAAGAAATTGAAAATACACAACAAAAGTAGGTAGGTACTAAATTGATTTAGAGAGTGAGTGGCTCAAATTTAAGTTTTCTTGGTTCTGGTAGACATTGCTGTTTCGAGCTATTTCTATTCTCTTTGCTATATTTTATCACAATAATACTAATTTTCGGTAAGCAAATCTTATTGAAAGCGACCCGGTTTAGCATGCGCGGGAAGACTTAATAAAAATTAAATGGATTTTACCTTCAAGAAGTAATTTTGCAATGAGATTATTGTGTTTGTGTAAATTATATTGACTTACTTTTGCGTACAAACAAAATTTACCATTTTTTTGTTTTGGGTGAAAAAGTAGGGGAAATCCGAATGAAATTGTAAAAAATAACAGTGAAATTGGAAATTATTAAGTTTCAATCTTAATTTCTGCAGAAACTGTGAGCCGCAGACCTGGCAATTCCTGCATCAATTAAGAGCTTAGTAAACTGGTTGTTAAATGTGCAATATTAATATACAAGGTGTTCCATTTGAAATTCTTGAGAAAAATTCAATTATACGTATGTTTACCACCCTCTATAATGTAAAGCACTATGACAAATGTATTAACAGCATTTGCAAATAGAATAGTCTGTGAATGTAGTTCGATAAAGAAATCTTAGACAGCTTCGGTAAGTAAGCGTCAGTAGTGTAACAAAGATGGGTCCAGATTGACACTAAAATGGCAATATCTTAACATTCCCCGCTGAAAACCCCATAATGTGGCATATCTTTTTCCATGAATTTTTATGGGGAACGTGAATATGTAAACAAAATAGGGGGTTTCCATTTAATAAAATACAACTTTGGTTTGTTATGCAAAATGTGAAGACCCTGTATACACCAAAATAATTTTACAAGATGCTGCATGGAGTTTTCTAAGCACTCCCAAACTTTCATTTTGATGCCTTGAATGGTTCAAGAGATATAGACCGTCCCCGCACTAATGGGCCACCCTGTATAGCAAATTAAATTGCATGGTTTGAGTGTGTAGGGGGGAGCACCGTACTGATGAGTCCCAGAAGGACGAAATCTGTTGGGCTGCGGTTTTCCATACACATTCAAAACATGCAATATTTGAACAAAGACCTGCTTAAAAGCACGTATGCACATGGAGACAAATTAGGATTGTTTCAAAGCCACCTTAGGTGGGGTAGCAGTCTGAAACGTCTCGTAGTACAAAAGAAATCTGTATTTAGTTCTATAATTCAATGCTTGGCGGGGTATTTGCCCGACGAGTAGTTGTTCGAACGGTCCAGTACCACTAATTAATACCAGATAATTACTCAAAGTAGTTGTCACTTGCTGATATCTGTCCAGAGCGCGGCAGCATATACAGGGTTACAACTAATTCAAGGGCCACTATGGGAATATTTGAAACCGTAATACATACAAGGTTGGTCAAATGGGATAAAAGTTGCGTAATTATGGGGACATCCCACACACATTTACAGATCTCGAAAATATTTCATGGATCACTAGATATAACAAGAAATGTGAAATTTTCCGATTTCTTTAATCTTAAATATCTTTTTTGCTATTAGAGAAAGTGATCTGAAATTTGGTATCGTTGCATAAGCAAATATTCTGCATCTAATAGTGGTCACATAATCTTCTCAAGCCTACTAGTTTCTGCAAGGTGATAATAAACTTTTGTTTTCCTTATGGCCGCCATATTGGTTTTTAATCGCATTAAATAGACAGAAAAACTCTGAATACAATGGTACCAAACACATTATAAAAACTTTGAAGAAAAAATGCATATTAATAGATAAAATGATATTTTTCATTTTTTCAACTTGGCTTTGGAATTTTGAAAATTACACTGCTTTTTGTTATCAGTTGACATCTCTTACGATGAAAATATTTTTTTGCAAACGAAATTTTTATTAGCATCACATCTATTAATATGCATCTATTAATATGCATTTTTTCTTCAAAATTTTTATAATGTGTTTGGTATCATTGTATTCAGATTTTTTCTGTCTATTTAATATGAATATAAACCAATATGGCGCCCATAAGGAAAACAAAAGTTGACTATCACCCTGAAGAAACTAGGAGGCTTAGGAAGATTATATGACTACTATTAGATGCAGAATATTTGCTTATGCAACGGTACCAAATTTCAGATCAGTATCTCTAATAGCAAAAAAGATATTTAAGATTAAAGAAATCGACAAATTTCACATTTCTTGTTATATCTAGTGATCCATGAAATATTTTCGAGATCTGTAAATGTGTCTGAGATGTCCCCATAATTACGCAACTTTTATCCCATTTGACCAACCTTGTATGTATTACGGTTTCAAATATTCCCATAGTGGCCCTTGAATTAGTTGTAACCCTGTATAGCAAGTTAAATTGCATGGTTTGAGTGTGTAGGGGAGAGCACGGTACTGATGAGTCCCAGAAGGACGAAACCCGTTGCCCTGCGGTTTTCCTTACACATTCAAAATATGCAATATTTGAACAAAGACCTGCATAAGAGTCTGGCAAACCCCTTTAAAATGAACCTCAAAGTGTCAGTTCACTCATGAAATTGACCAACTTCACGCGTGCATAGCGCCAAGAGATTTACAGTTTTCTAAAAATTGTTTCAATAGAGACATAAAATATACCTTCTTCTACCATAATCAGGCTTTCGTGTTGCTAAATTTATTAGGATGAAGGTTTAATCATGGTACAGCGAGAGCACTGCAAACGCAAAATATGCCTTAGTGTGTGCTGCCGCCGCGTAGCGAGTGAGCGTAAAATCAGAACGGCGTTGTCACATTCACTTGGTACCGAAAGCGCGGGCTTTGAATGTGCATTGTTCTTGTGTCCATAAATGTGTTTAGCGCGACGGTGTTGCAACACAGCTGATAGTTTGCTCCGATTTCTAACGGATACCTCACCGACCCGATGCCCCGCAGGTGTAACTTTTGACCTGCTTTGTCGGACTCTTAAAAGCACGTACGTACATGGAGACAAATTAGGATTGTTTCAAAGCCACCTTAGGTGGGGCAGCAGTCTGAAACGTCTCGTAGTACAAACAAAATCTGGATTTAGTTTTATAATTCAATACCTGGCGAGGTATTTGGCCGAGGAGTAGTTGTTCGAACGGTCCAGTACCACTAATTATTGTCAAATTTTGAAATTTCTTAATTTGGTCATCTGCTCGACCTGTATACTACTAATTTGTACTGTTTAATTATTGCGACGATTGCTGTTAGATATTGTTTTCATCTTACCAAAACACCACTGCTTCAGCTTTATGGAAAGATATGTAATTTTCAAAATTTCGCTACTACTGCCAATATATTCAAATAAGAAATGCCACTAGCGTCAAAAATATGCATTTTAAGCCAAAATGTGTTATGCAACCTTATAGTAAAATCAATTAAGGAGTCCAAAGATGGAATCAAATGCTGGGCATTTCATTTAAAAGAACAATATTAGGGTTCTATGCAGGGGAAATGGGACAATCTACACAGGGTGATTTTTTTATGTGGTGCTAACATGGCTATCTTTTTAATCTTAATAGATACAGGTTCGGTTAAGTGGGAGAAAAGTTGCTCTATTCAAGCATAAAGAAGTGCCGTTTGCAGAAGTTGATTATCTCTTTTCGTTTTTGAGATAATTGAAAAAAAATGAAATTTTGGCTTTTATATTTATTATGTGTTCATATTCTCCTTATTTGGCATCCAATCTTAATCTGCAAAAACTTTCTTGGGACGACTTTTCATCCTCTTTCCATTTGTGGTAGCAGAAAGTACCTACTACGTTTCGTTTCTTCAGAATCATCATCAGGTTCATTTTTTCTTATGGCACCATCTTAGATTTTTTCACCATGAAATAGCCCATTTTTTCTGAATAAAATGATATAACATATTTGTGTGTTTAAATCGCATTTAGGCCCAGAATTTTAATAAAACATGATAAAAATGGTTTTTCCATGTAATCACAATTGCCGTGAAAACAAAAGATTATCTACTTTGTCAACTCAAACGTCAAGAAACTTTTTTAATACGATTGTGTTTTATCGGGTTACAATGGATTACTCTAATGACGAAAAGGTTGACATGTTATTTGTTTATGCTACTGCCAGAAGAAATGCTGAAAACGCGGCTGCAATGCATCGCGAATCGTATCTGGAACGAAGACAACCCCATCAGCGTTACTTATGCTGCTCAATTTCACGGAGGGATACATCTTTACCTTCTAAATTTTTTAATTCGGTAAATGCTAATACATTTTGCTCAATATTTTCGCATATTTGCGTAACTAGATTTTTCTTTTTTCTTTTAGGTTTCATAAATTGTCCATTGTCGCGTAAGTTGCGTTCCAATTTGCGAAAGTAACACTGATGGGGTTGTGTTTGTTCCGGATACGATTCGCGATGCATTGCAGTCGCGTTTTCAGCATTTCTTCTGGTAGTAGCATAAACAACAAATAACATACCAACCTTTTCGTCATTAGAGTAATCCATTGTAACCCAATGAAGCACAAAAAAGTTTCTTGACGTTTGAGTTGACAAAGTAGACAAACTTTTGTTTTCACGGCAATTGCGATTACATGGAAAAACCATTTTTATCATGTTTTATTAAAATTCTGGGCTTAAATGCGATTTAAGCACACAAATATGTTATATCATTTTATTCAAGAAAAAATGGGCTATTTCATGAGGCCACATAATGAAAAAATGAACCTGATGAAGAAACGAAACGTAGTAGGTACTTTCTGCTACCACAAATGGAAAGAGGATGAAAAGTCGTCCCAAGAAAGTTTTTGCAGATTAAGATTGAATGCCAAATAAGGAAAATATGAACACAAATGTAAAAGCCAAAATTTTAATTTTTTCCGATTATCTCAAAAACGAAAAGAGATAATCAACTTCTGCAACTTTTCTCCCATTTAACCGAACCTGTATCTATTAAGATTAAAAAGATAGCCATGTTAGCACCACATAAAAAATCACCCTGTATAAATGAAAGTAATTTTAAAGTATGAACAACTAAAAATAAAAAGGGGGTATCACATAAATTTTTCCTACAAAATATCTAATATAGGTGTAAAACTTTGTCGCGGCACTATTTTGGAACACTTAAATAATAACACGAACAACATACAAAGAAATCTGTTTCCACCGTGATACCAAAATAACATCTTTTCCTATTGGTTTACATGTGCCCGTCCATATAGATAACATATCCCACCTATGACATTATTAAGTAGGTACTATTGCACTCGCAAGAGCCTGGACATTCCTTTTCGTTGAAATTGACCCTGTACGGTAAAAATACTCAAGTTATGTAATAGTAATGTAGTCCCATCTCTGGGTTTAAAATTGAAATAGTTTCATCTGCAGTTCTACTTAGGACTACTACATTTATAGAAATTTTACATGCCGGTACAGTTGTTGAGGGGGCCGCTAGATGTCAAAGCGTCAAGTTAGGTTTTCTACACTCTACATTATATAGTGTGATCTTCTCACACAAGATGGCAGGATGGCGTTACGCAGCGTCTAAATAGCAGATTATTAGAATCTTCACTTCTCGTGAAACTTACTTTCATATCGGGTACAGTTAGTTAGGCAATATATTTGAATATGATACCTGCATAATACGTATTGTATTCATTCCCACTCACTTTTACTACAACGTTATAAATAAGGAATAATACTGCGCATTAAAGAAGACGCTATAAAGAAATAAAAATTGTAATTAATTACAAACTGTTATTCAAGGTGCCAAAGTAGGTAGTAGGCGTCCGGAATTTATAAATTAATATAAGTATCTAACCATAGATTATACTGCTTTAATGATATGTGCCATTAATTATAATGTAAAATATTTTATTTCCCTTTTACATTTTACACCCAACTTATACTTAATTAACATTCCTTGATACTACCTAAGTTCTGATTATCTTACGGAGTAATTGGTTAAATTTCTTATTTATAGGGCGTTCAATTTCATCGCGCCCTGCAATTAGCCCATTTGCCGTCTTGAATGAACGAACAAAATTCATTTGAAATTTTAATACCTGCCTGCTGCATATTATTGTGTAAAATACTCAATTACAGACATTCCCAACTTTTCTGCATAGCCCATAGACATTAATCTTGAAGAATCTTGTGAAAGTGACAGTTAATTAGATTCGTTTCTGTAGTTAATATTCTAACTAAAAGTCTGTTCGGGAGTCTGTTGTTCTTTCGGTGAATAACTTCGTACATACCTATAGAAATGATTCTGTTGTATCAAATCAGTGTTTCTTTATGAAGATGTTGAAATATACATAAATGTGAATATTCTGAAACGAAGGTGTTTCTTATATTGATCAGGGAATTCTGCTAATATGAAACATAACAAGAGTTTACTAAAATTTTAAGCCAGTTGTCCGATGATTCTTCTTGGAATTTGGGGTTTGTTTACAGAAGACTACGGCCGCAGTCAAATAAACAGGCCATAAAAATAAAATAACTTGTTGGACACCTGTACGTTTGGTAAAGTAAAAATGCCTAAAATGATTAGACGCCCGTACGGTTTTATAATTATTATGAATGTGTATTATTCCAAGTTATCGTTCTCTGGTATGAATTTACAAAAACAGAATACAGCCCCAGTTGTAACCCAGATCAACACTAAGTATAGGTAATTAAGACTTTTACAAGTACCTCGTTTAAAAATTTTCTATTCAAAATTTTAATAAAAATGAATACTTAATGAATATTTTTATCCAAGGGAGGAAATTGATAAATCCACAAAAACGAATACAAAACTACAGCAATTCTCCCAGGAAGCACTACTGCGTACATACATAATGATAATTGACCTAGAGAATTATAGTAAATTTCAATAATATTTATTTACCTATATGTATATCAAGTTCGCATAGAAAAGTATCTATAACCCGAGATGTATTTGAAGCCCGAAGTGTATACTTTTATTAGAAAATTCCGACTGACTTATGAAAGGTATTTTTCAGGTAACAAATTAATTTAATATGGGGAAGTTTTAACTTCAACAACTTATGGTGGCGTGCACTTTTTAGAAGTATCGCTGCTGTTCTGTTTGCATTTTGCATGCTAGTACCAAGTGTTTTTCTCAAACATAAGTGAAATTGAAAAGTGACGCGATAACTATTGCAGTAAATTTCAAAATTTCAATGCTACCTGAAACGTTTGGAAATACCTACGTACCTACGTGATAGTCTGCCGGTGTGCTGCCCGTGTATTATTTTTCCCAGGGCCCACTAAGAAAGCCACGTTGCATACAGCATGGTAGGCCGGAAACTTCACAATTGCGTTGCCCGTGCGCTAAACTCGCAACTGTGATGGAATATTTGAAAATCGCACAGGTTCATTCAAATTTTGTAAGCAGCTTTGAGATCTTGACGTTTACTGAATAAAAATCCTGTCGCGTCTCTTTTTAAATCTAATAATTTTTGAACAGACAAATCTATTAAAAGGTACGGCAGTTGAACATTTTAATGGCTACTCCGTGGAAGACCTAAATATTTTAGGTACGAACTGGTCATTTATATGAATTTGCCTGCAAGAGAACAAACCAACGTGTCATTCATGAGCCCGTCGGAATTGATAGAATATTATGCTCATAGTAAGTTAGTAGAGGCTACTTGGCTACTTTGACATCTGTTAACAAAGCCTTAAAAATAAAGTTACTGTTTTATGAATAAATTAATCTTCTTAAGGGGTCGTGGGAAAAATAGTGTACATAACTCGATGGAAAGTGTATTTCCTATAAACTCGCGTGATTTCTGCACAAGGCGTAATGAATATGTTCCCAAAAATGGCTACAAAAATAGATACAGGGTGTTGGAATTTCTTACAAAAATTTAATATTTTCTTGTATCGTTACCTACTATTTTCAGCTGTTTTGTGCTATTCTCGAGTATTTACACGCTAATTCGATATTAACAACGCTTTACTGTTACAGAGAATGGTTAACAATTTCGTTTTTAAAATCTCTGACTAATGCACCATGTTACACATAATTATTATGTTAACAATGGTTAACAATTTCGTTTTTAAAATCTCTGACTAATGCACCATGTTACACATAATAATTACATATCATCACTACATCGTATAAAACAAAGTCGCTTTCTCTGTCCCTATATCCCTATGTATGCTTAAATCTTTAAAACTACGCAACGGATTTTGATGCGGTTTTTTTTAATAGATAGAGTGATTGAAGACGAAGGTTTATACAGGGTGGTCCAGTTTATATCATCAGGATTTCACCAGCTGAAAGTTTATCAAAAAATAAAGGTAGTTTGTCTAATAAAACATGGTCTAATTTTGCTTCTTTTTTGATGTACAGAGTGTTAAAGAAAATAAATTATTTTATATAATTTGCTATAAATCATTAATGAAAAAGGGTAGCCTCCTGAAATTTTGCATAGATCATTTCTTTCGTATTCTCTGTTAAATAGTGGTTGTAATTATTTTATTTAGAACACAGAGGCGTGCGTACGGGTTTCCTCAAAAATACTTTATTTAATACAAGGTACGCCACTGGTTTTTTTAGAACCCCAAATACAGAGACGATTTCTCATTCAATTTAGAAACCTTTTTGTATCTTACAATTTTTTGATATCTCAACTCAAAACAAAAAAAAGCATTAAAAAGCATCATGTGACCAATTACTGAATTTATTTACTTAAAGGAAAAACAACATTAAGCTGATTTCATGAGGGTTGGAAGTTAACCATTCCTCTTCGAGTAAAACATGATTCGTCTGTCCATAAAATATTGTTTATGAAATTCTCATCATTTTGAACAGAGTCCAAAAGCCATTGATCACATGGAGGCTGTGATTAGGCTTTGACGTTTTGCACTTTGGCTGAACTTGTCCTGTGCTATAAGTAAATAAATTACGTTTAAGTTATAAAATTAGTGTACGGATGGTTAAAGTATTAAAATATGAAATGCCCTTTCGTTTTTCAAATCAAGAATATGCTGACATGCATTACGTATACGGATTTTGCGATGGAAACTCAGCTGCTGCAGCTCAAGAATATCACTTGCGATTTCCAAATAGACGACAGCCACAACATGATGTATTTGCAAATGTGCACCATCAATTTGTTACTCAAGGATTGAGATTTACACCTAGAAATCCCAATCATCGTATCGCTAACGAGGTAATCAGAAACAATCACATCTTGCTTGAATTTTCCAGAGATCCTAGAACAAGTCAGAGAAGAGTTTCTAGAACAAGAACTCTTAGGGCCGGTTGTAAGAACGTGGATCAAAATGTAACGCGAGGCTACATTTAATTCGACTTTCGTTGCTAAGGTACTGACTTTGTGATTGGTTGTATCATAGCAACGAAAGTAGCCTCGCATTACATTTTGATCCGCGTTCTAACAACCGGCCCTTAGAATTCCAAAAACTACTATTTTACGTGTATTAAGATGGGATCATATACGACCTTCTCATCTACAACCAGTTCAGGGCTTGCAGCCAGGGGATGAAGATCGCAGAATGAGATTTTGTCAATGCCAATTGTGCAATTGTGCATCCAGCAAAATGGTTCCTACACTAATTCAATTGCGATTCTTGTCTAGTTGATATTTCAGCTAAGCTTAATGTTGTTTTTCTTTTAAGTAAATAAATTCAGTATGTAATTGGTCACATGATGTTTTGTTTTGAGTTGAGTTATCAAAAAATTGTAAGATACAACAAGGTTTCTAAATTAAATGAGAAATCGTCTGTGTATTTGGTGTTCTAAGAAAACCAGTGGCGCACGTTGTATTAAATAAAGTATTTTTGATGAAACCCGTACGCACGCCTCTGTGTTCTAAAGAAAATAATTACAATCACTATTTAACAGAGAATACAAAAGAAATGATCTATGCAAAATTTCAGAAGGCTACCCTTTTTCATTAATGATTTATAGCAAATTATATAAAATAATTTATTTTCTTTAACACCCTGTACATCAAAACGGAAGCAAAATTAGACCATGTTTTATTAGACAAACTACCTTTATTTTTTGATAAACTTTCGGCTGGTGAAATCCTGATGATATAAACTGGACCACCCTGTATGTATAATAACATCCATTAAATAGTGGAGAAATACTTTTATTTTTGAGGTTTCTAATGTGATGTCCTAAATAATTACATTTTTTCCGCTTACATTGCAAACGCAGGCTGAACCCTACGAGATTTATCAAAATAATGTACTAAGTATTGTACACATTGAAAAGGTCTACAGAAAACTCCGCGATGGTATATGTCTATCTCTTATGGATATCCCACAATAACATTTTTTTGTCATTTACTTTTTACGACAAATAATGGCTAATTTTCGAAGCGATTTTAACCAATACAGCATTAATCCTTATCCAAATCAAAACTACTGGATCGATTTTAATCATTTTTTCAGTGAGTGACATAGGCTATATATTTTATACCCGTGCGAAGCCGGAGCGGGCCGCTAGTGTGTAATATGGTGCATTAGTCAGAGATTTTAAAAACGAAATTGTTAACCATTCTCTGTAACAGTAAAGCGTTGTTAATATCGAATTAGCTTGTAAATACTCGAGAATAGCACAAAACAGCTGAAAATAGTAGGTAACGATACAAGAAAATATTAAATTTTTGTAAGAAATTTCAACACTCTGTATCTATTTTTGTAGCCATTTTTGGGCACATATTCGTTAGGGATTTTCACAATATTTTCACAGTATTTACAACCCACTTCAATATTAACAACGCTTTACTGTTACAAAGAGGACTGATGATTTCGTTTTTAAAATCGCGGACTATGCCCCATGTTACACAAAATTATTTCTCTCTGAAACTATGCTTCATACGCAAAAAACAAAAGAGAGATTTTTTCTTTCAAATAAAATAAAGATTCAAATATTTTGCAACATATCTGTGTAAGTCAGTAGCGTAACATAGTTTCGGTAATAAATGTGGTCTCCCCACCTCGTAGTGCCGCCACTGGTGAGAGTACAAAACCCAAAATTTATAAATTAGTAGGTAACTTCAATAAATTATTATGTCCAAAATTTCAAATGAATAGCTCCATTAGTTTTCCAGTTATTAAAAAAATAATATTTTTTAAAGAAATTTCAACACCTTGTATCTCGCTTAGCCGGCATTTTTGGACATACGTTGATTAAGGTTTCTCGCATTATTTTTAAGTATTCTATCTACCATAGAAGTTTGTTAAACTCATTATAGATCACCCTGTATAAAGCCGATTTAGGCAAATAGTCATTCGCTTAGACATTTGCTATTTTCCAAAGCAAATTCAATAAAACTGGTGGAGATGGAGATCAGGCTGAAGAAGAACGACATTGGAACGCAACGATAGATTTGTGACCTCTGCAATATTGCGCGATAGGCTTCTAACTGGTTGAGGTAGCAAATTGGCTAGAAGAAGTGAGGAATGTGCGTATAAGCGACGACGGCTAATGGAGGTTGATTTGACATCACGAAGACATGCACTATGTCCACAGCTGTTGGTAGAGAACCGTAGAGATCGACTAGATTTCGCTCGAACACTGAAATCTCGCAAACTGGAGCAAAGTCTTGTATGAAAATCATTTTTTTCACTTTTTCCCAATTTCTGTTACGCCACTGGCATCTATAAAATGGAATTCTAATGACTAGTGTATCAAGAATTTCAGAGCAGATTATTGTTACAGTAACAGCGACGTAAATGCTTCAGGAAATAAATTTCAACATTTTAAAACTATTTAAACATAAAACGCAGGTAAAAGATAACGTATCTAAGGAATTTCATTGCTTCTACGAACTTGTCAGCCAATTTAAAAATTAGTACACTAAATTCAATAGAAATAATTTTATCACATTGGAGATGAACGCCAACAAAATCTTAAACATGAAAGCGGTACTTGCCTCTTTATCCAGAAACTGGTAGATGTTTACGACAAGAGGAAATTTTAAGTATAAGTACCTGCTTCGAGGTTTTTCATTTTAGGTATTTTAAAGATATCAGATTGAGTTACATACCAGACGTTTATTGAAAAAAAAAAAAAAAACGTTCGATGTCTACTTACTTTACTTCAACTAGAAATCAAATTTGCGCTTTCGGGACTTCTGAATTTTGCATTAGATATACATTTCATTTTTGAGCATACATAAAATAAGCATTAATTTTAGAAGAAGAAATTCATAATGACGGTATAATCCATATATTAGGTACTTTTTCTGGGTAGATATGCATGATGAGTCACATTCGAGAGCCACCATTGGGATGTTGTTTAATTGAAAATATAGAAGGTTGATTTAAATTCAGCACTTTATCTGAATTTAGTGATCATTAATATGCCGTCCAGAAATCTGATCTACTCAAGCGATGTACGAGATGGTGAAAAAATCGTTTTTATTCAGACTTGCCTTAAATGGATATTTCCAATGCAAACAATAAACTCACTGTCATAACCCAATGTTACTTACTTAATGCAACATAGCATTATCATTTGAAAAAGTATATAACTTAGGAACCTAATATTCTTCATAAAAATGCGTCTAAGCATCGGCACCAAGATTTCGTGTGTTTATCTATAACAAATTTATTGATGAGTATTTCCATTTGTCTCGTTGCAAGGACGACTTGAGTTTTGTTCAAATATTCTGCTGTTGTTAGACTGCAGTGGTCACTATATTCGATATAATATGGACAATATGTATATCAATGAAATCTTAAAAATATGCTTCTTCAACGTGTAAGTCAAAAATGGCATAAGTTAAAAAACCAAACTGATGGTGACCTGACCTAAACGAAACATTTTTCTGTAAATCCTTGTTGACGTGATGATAGAGCACGATAAATTGCTCTAATAGTATGTGCATGTGTTTCCGATTCGAGGTCAAATAATCAAAATTCTGCAAAAGTAGCGAATTTCAATAATTCTATAACATGTTTAAGGCATTTTAACACTGTCTTTATAGGTACTTATATACGCATTTCAACCTCATGATTTGTTTTATCTTTTGAAGTTAGGTAAGTTATTTTAGTTTTCCATTCTTGTCGATGTTTACAGAAATATCAAAACAAGTCATAGTATCTGCCTAAAAGTTTTTTTTATACTTTTACGTTTCTGTGGAGATGCTGAATTTTGGTTTCTGTAGACCGATAACTTGAACGCCCACTATAGGGTAATAAATTATTATTCTCAAAAACACAAATGATGTGAATATTCTCATACCCTCTGACAACTTCACAGATTAATACAACATAAAATAAGAAACATTCAGAAATCGTGGTAGGTATACTGATACTGATCGAATATTTTTGAATTTATCATTAAAGAATATTTGATTTTTGTTCATAGATTTAATAGTTAGGTAACTGCAATGGTCGAATATTGCTGTATTTTTCACCATGCCTGCCATTATTCATCCTAATGAATGAAACACGAGGAACAAAAATATGGCTATAAGAAAGTTGCATCTGGCAGATGGCACTCTTTTAAAGTTAACGATGAAATCCCGGATTAAATTAAAAGTTGCTACTGACATATTTTCTACCAACAGATTTTTATCTTACTAACCCTTTGAATCATGAGGTAGGTATGCCAAAATATCACTGCCAGATTCATTACAAAGTCGCAAGCTAGTGCTAGAAAACCTCAAACTTGTCTTAAGCTGGAGCATCACTTGTCATATTTTCTATCAACAGATTTTTTACTGGCTTTTTGCATCATAAGCAAGCCGGAATATCATTGCAGTCGCGAGTGGGTGCCAGACGTCTCCAAACTTGTCCAAAAAGATTCATCTGCAACGCTATTCAATTGATGTAACTTTCTTAAAACCATATTCTTGTTAAGAAAAGTCGACTAGAACTTGCTCGAACAACTAGTGCTCGAGCAAATACCCTGATAGGCATTGAACTACAAAGCAAATGCTTGGCGAGAGGGTGTACTGAACGGTGGCAAAACGCCAGGAAACCAACCTAAGGTTGGTTTCGTGACGTTCCTGGCGAAGAATAAAACCAGTTTGGTTTGTTTGCCCACAGCAACCGGATATTATGATTTCACTCTTGTTGGAGCACATTAGTACGGCGCCAGCTGTGTGGAAACAACCCAAACCAGCATCTAGTCTTAAAAAGATGAGAGGGCAGCATCGATAAGCGAGTGTCAACTATTAGACATTACTTACCATGTCGAAGAATAAAATGAGACAAATCGACTCGAACTTGTTCAGACAACTACTCCTCGGGCAAATATCGCGACAGGCATTGCACTACAGAACACCTCCTTGACGAGAACGTGTACTGAACGGCGTCAAAACGCCAGGTCAGGTCACGAAACTAAATTTAGGTTCGTTTCCTGGCATTTTGCCACCGTTCAATTATTGCTTGAGCAAGTTCTGGTCCGTTTTTCTCATTTTGTTCTTCGACATGGTAAGTAATGTCTGAGAGTTAGCGCTCGCTTATCGATGCTGCCCGTTCGCCTTTTTAATTAAAACTAGACGCCGGTTTGGTTTGTTTCCACACAACTCCGCCGTAATGATGAGCTCCAACAAGAACGAAATCATGATATGCGGTTGCTGTTGGCAAACAAACCGAACTGTTTCTATTCTTCTTTTGTTTTTATTTTTGCTTATGTGTACGCTAGAGGCACGATGGGGACACATTACCTTGTACGTTGGTTTTCTGACTTTTATGTTACCTTAAAGGCAGGTATACAGGGTAATTCAATCTTTTGGAAAGTCAAATGGTGTCTTTATTTTAGAAATCAGATAAAAAATCTTCATACAAAAGTTGTTGTATTGGTTATTGGTAGTTCTCTCTTTACTAAAATTGTTTTTGTCATACAGCGTGTCCCATATTTGTTGTAAGAAAATCAACTTCTTTATTTTAAATGATCTTATTTTCAGATTACATGCCCTATTTTACTACGAGGTTGTATAGAGTGATTTTTGTCTAAACTTCATATTTTTTGAGTTAGGTATTTACATTTTTTTAATTTTCAAAATTGCAGAGCATGAAATAAAGCTGTAGAAATTATTCTTTGGAGGAGTGAAAGTAATATGTAGGAGTAGGAATAACGAATGCCACCATAAAAACCAGAAAATATTATATGTAGGGGAACCTGGGGTAGGACGGGGTACCAGGGTAGAACGGGGTACCTCATTTAAAATATTTCTGGGTTATCAGAACAGCGCAGAATCGATGTACGTGTGTTTGTTTTGTCTTTCTAACCGAACGATACCAATTGGTGGTATTTATTCTGTTGCATAGCAAGTGTAACAGCTCGTAAGTGCTATTTCGGCTCTGTATTGTAATATTTATGGTGTTCTGTGACAACGTAAGTATTTTATTTGTAACATTTGATGCGTCTTTCAGTAAAATACAATAATATAATATATAGACCTCTGTGAATATTTCCCACACATTTTTAGCCTTGTAGGTTAGAAACTATTTTGCGTAGATCAGTTAAATAATAATTGTAAGTGCATGTGGGGCAGAACAGGGCGAGGCAGAACGGGGTGGGCCCCGTTCCGCCCCACGAATTTGCTATCAAAATAAAATTTATTTCGGATGGTGCGATCAATGGATTTTGAGTCGCCATCCTCAAGCGATGATGACGACGTCGCGTATCTTTATTACAGTTACTTTTATTCCTAATCTACCCAGTGATGGGTTGCCTGTGGAACATGTTACAAATGAGCACATAATTCCTGCTCAGGGATCGACAGCGACGATGATGAAACCGTTTTTAAGTGCGAACACTGCCGGTAGCTCGGTAGATTGTCTCAGTTCCTTTTTATCAGATCGAATTAATTATCGTGTAATGTTAGTGTATTTTTAGTTTTGCTTGTTTTGTACCAATAAAGACTTATTTCGGTTTTTATTACAATTTCTTTTGAATATAACCCCTATACCAACTGTACCCCATCCTGCCCCACATGTGGAGCATAATGGGGCAATTGCACTTTTTCACAAAAAAAAATATCTACAAATTTGTGCGTTAATATGAAGGCATAATAAGTACAGGAATGTAAAATAAGGTTCAAATTACGAGTAATATCTAACGCCGAAATTAACCATATCTGTTAACAATGTTGTTGATATAAATAAGTTATGTCCGTTAAGTACCCAATTCTGCCACATGTTCCACTACATGGTTTAAGCAATTCAATGGCCAAATTATAAAATTTCAAAACCTTGTAACTTGCTAATTTCAAATAGAAGCCTACATTTTTAAACCATTCTTGGATTCCCCATAAAACTTACTTCCATGTTACATTACACTTCCCTATACCTAAACTTGACAATTTTTGGAGTACCTATTTGCATTTTCTCGCTAATCGTTTCGGATCAGGTAACGTTCTTCTTTATTTTCAGAAAATTAAATAACATGTAAGTATATTAATATATCTATTCATTTGAATTTTGTGTAAAAGTTTGCGGTTTCATATTCCCATTCAAATTGTTGAATTTACTAGAGACAAAGATAAAACATTTTGCAGTATTTCTTCAATCATACTTCTAAAAATTGTTTTAATAATCATTACAATTTTCGAGGGGGGATTAATTTTGACTAAAATAAAATAGTATATTATACACGAGTTTATAATGAATGCTATTATTACCGAGGATGAAGTTTACAACACGAGCGAGTGAAACAAGCGAGTTTTGTAATCATCCGAGATAATAATAGCATCATTATAACGAGTTGTATACTATACTTTGTCCACGACTATCAAAACAGATTCCCAGAAAGAATTTACCTTCATTTCCCTTCTCCAGTGTAAGAAAGATTCATACATACGCTCTCAGGTATAATTTTCTTGTTTTTTTGGGTAATGAATCTAATGAGGCAAGTTCTGCAGCTTCTTTTATTGCTGGTGCTGTTAAAGAAACCTCGTTTTCACTCTCACTACTCATTATATCTTCTTTTTTAGAATATGCATTTCAAATTAAAAGCAAACCATGCTGATTTTACGTTTCAATTTGAACTGACACATCGCGATCGCGGCCTACTAAATAAATGTAAAAAAGGGTCAAAGCGATGTTCCTATTGGTGTAGTGAATAATATTCATTAATCACTGCAGTGATTAATGTATCTAATTATGATTGAAGAAACACAAGTATAAAGAGTATATTATAAGATAGTCGTGGACAAAATTATTTTCTTCATAAACCGTTAGCCCGTACTTTTGTCATTATCATAAAGTTTCGCACCAGCAGAATTCCGTAGTCCATTCATACATTTTTAAAAGTCTCTTCCGAGTTTCCACATTAACCTTTCCTTGCGTAACAGTTTTGCTTCTTTTTTTTAAAAGCAACTCGGCCCTGCGCTATTCTCTGTTTTATATCTCTAATATATGCTCCTACCAGCGCGAGTTATTTGTGTCTCCTGTATACAATGTGTCCACGGTTTGACTTCGGAAGAGGGAATTTTTTCTTTTAAATATGGCATGATTTTTCAATTTTCTTCTACATGGTAGACAATAATCTAAGAAATGCAGAAATTACCAAGTATGAAGTATCGTTATACTCGTTCGAATCGAAAAGTCCCAAAGAAAAAAGTTGTTTACAATGACGGGGTGAATTCAAATATGAAGTTTGAGATTTCTTTGAAGACATTCATATTTTTGAACGATTTTGAGAATATTTTCCGTTTTTAATTTGAATCTTTAATTATTTATTATGGTCAAGTAGGCTTATGTCAAAGGTCTGGTGATTTATTTTATCAAACTCAGTAACTAGTAATTCCAGTTTTCTTAGAAAATGTTAACGTTAGAGCTAAAAGTTTTTATTGTTCAATGTTATGGTTTGGGAGAAGAAATATCGTACGTTGCTGTTGTTAGACTATTTCGACAGAAATGGCCAGGAGTTTCAGTCTGATAATACGGTTAAAAATTTATTATCTGTAAATTTATGAGAACGGGGAGTGTTTTGAGAACAAAAAGGGAAAGGAAATCTTACAATGCGATTGACGATGCAGCAACTGCATTAGCTGTGGATTCAGTAAGAGAATTTCCTACAATGTCTTTAAGAAAAAGGTCTTCTCAATTATTATTGCAAAAAATTTGCAAGTGCAACAATAATTTTAGTGAAAAAAAGAACGTCCGGCACAAAAGTTTAGCACGAAACCTTTTGTCTCATTTCGAAAATAAAGGCATCATTTAACTTTTCCAGAATGTTGGATTACCTGTATGTTGAATTTGTTTATTCGAATAAAGATTGCATTAGGTACTTATTTTCATTATTATTTTGATAAATTTGTTTTAAATTTTTTGAATTTACGATCTCTGCCTTATCTGCTTAAGGATCTTATGTTTCTTTTCCATTTTTTTCTGTGAAAACTTTTTTAGGTTCCACTTGTTTGTATTGTTAACTAGCAAATAAATTACTTAAAAATACCCTTAACGTAACCAGTAGATAAACAAGCATAAGATTATATACAACTGAGTGTATTTTATTCTACTTGGGTGTTGTTCAAATAGATTAGTTGTAACTGAAATTGGAACAAGTAGGTAAATAGTTTTCTTATCCCATTATGTCAAAGCACTGATAAAGTGTTCAAACAGCATACGGTTTTGATTCCGTAATCTACGTTAATAGTGTTGTTTCATCCGTCTTTCAATAATATAACTTAAAAAATAAATTTCGATATGCATTTTAATATAATGGGCGTTATTTTTTCTTTGTGTATATCAGCTAGAGAAAACGCTCCATTTATAAACTTGTACATCCGCAGATTTCTATTCGGAATGATCCAATAGAGTCGGTTCGTTAAAAGGGTGTGATCTGTATGGAAAACATAGCCCTATTGCTTTTGTCTGCAATCAGTACATGATACCAAACATTACGACATTCATTTGATTGTTATAATTATGCGATCAAGATACAAATATTGGCATCTTTACCGTGAAATGTACTGCAATCTAACTAAAATAAAAGAAAATTAAACCTACCTATTGTAAATGTTAATCACAGAATTTGTGCAATTGTACATTAAGTCGACTCCGGGAGATGTTGAAGAAAAACATTTAATAACCACATAGTTGCTATCCTGATGTCGAGGAAAACTTTTCTTCTTGTGTAAAATGATCGCCATGATGTCAAAAAAGTGCTTAAAAGAAGTAAAAGGATAAGTATAATATCCGACCCTTTTTGTGTAACGATGCGAAACCTTTTTTTATGTACGTACTCCAAACTTCAAGTCAGTTCAACAAACCATAACTGAGTTATTTACAAAAGACAAAAAATACTGGTTTAGTTTTTGGAGTTTACTTCTTAAGAATCCATTTTCAGTTATAGCCCGCGGTACGGAAATTTTATGAGGAGTAAAATCAAGCGTTACATTTCGCGTTAACTAAAAGTAACGCGTTACATACTTACATTGAAATTATGTATGTATATATGGATTGGATACGGCTGTTTATGACTGACTGCATAGAGCATGGACATAGTGAAAATAGAGTGGCATAGAGTAGATATGACAGTTGGCGTTGTAAAGTCAGCATTTGCAGTGTTTGTTCGCTCCTAAGTTTGTTGATTCTTTTGATTTAATATGGAAAAACCTAATATTAAATACTCCAAATATTGCTTAGTGCCGAAATGTGAATCAACGCCTATTCGAACACCAGGAAAAGTATTTATTTCATTGCCAGTGGGATCGACGTTTAGCAGATTGTCACTTAATTACTGAATTTATAAACAATTTATATTTTGACGTAGTTGGACATTTTCAAACATAAACCATCTGATAAATACACATTTGGGTATAAAACTGACATTCGCGTGTACCCTATTATCAAGTGATTGAAGTTAAAATAATCTTTCGTAAGAAGTAAACTCCAGTCGTGCGTCGGAGCTGATACACCCAAGTTTTTATTTTATTATATCTAGAAAGTCGGCCTTTTCTAAGTTTAAAATCAGGTGTGAGAGGGTCATAGCACAACTTTTGTTCCATTTTACCAGCTCTGTATCTCTAACGGTTGCCACAATTCCCATGGTGAGCTTAGTTAAGTAGAATACCCTGAATACATTCAGCGGTGGAAAAATTCGCATTAGGCAGGAGATAAGGAGAAGAGGCAGACAACCTAGAGAATTATTTCATAGACATCATAATACAATTCATACACCAATGATATGATGCATATGATCTTTAAGAAGTAAAGTAACTCGCGATGGTAGGAGCACTAGACATATAAAACAAATAATAGCGCAGGGTCGAGTTGCGTTTAATAATAAGATACAATTGTTATGCTCGGGAGCTCTTAATGTAGAAACTCGGAAGAGACTCTTAAAGACGTATTTATGGAGTACGAAAGGTATGGAAGACAATAAAGAATAGGAAGAATAGACACGAAGGAACAGTTCGCGATATACTAGTCCGAGATAGGAATAAAAATAAGTAGTGGTAGGCCCAGATTAGACTATTGCTCTCAAATATTTGGAGATGTAGGATGTTCCTCTTTTGGAGAAATGCGTAGGTTATCTCAGGATAGGAAAGGATGGGGGTACGCGTCCAACCAGTCTTCAAACTGAGAACTTTATTATGATGATTTGATCAGACATGAGGAACACAATGAATGGTACTATATACCGTTTGAACAACTGCTCCTCGGGCAAATACCACGTCAGACATTGAATTACAGAACTAAATCGAGATTGTTTGTGCACTACGAGACAACACAGAATTGCTACACCAAATATATCGTTGGGCTTGAAGCACCCGTGTATTTTTATAAACGGCATGCCAACCTAGCAGCATAGGTAGTATGTTGAAAGTTTCAATACTGCATGTTTCGAATGTGCATGAATAACGATTGGCCACTACTTTCGTCCTTGTGGGACTTGTCAGTACGGTGCTTTCCCTACTTCCACGAACTATGCAATATTTCCTGCCGTATATGTGCTGCCGGTAGTGATGCAGCGAGACGAGAGATTCTCGTCTCTCGTCTCGTCTCGTCTCGTCTCGTCTCGTCTCGTCTTGACAAGACGAGAGGGCGATTTTCTCTCGAAAGAAGGCTCTAGACGAGACGAGAGAATGACCTCTCTCGCCCAGAATTTCTCGTTTCTCTCGAGCTCTTTCGTCCTCTCGAGTTTTTGATTTATTTCGTTTTTCAGGGGTTTAAAAATAATAAGTAAAGGAATATAAATATTGAGAAAGTAACCTATGAAATAATGTATGGTTTCGATTATATTTTTAATGATGAAACAAATAATTACTCTGCGAACTACCAATATATAACGTTTTATTTATGTATTTGGCAATATGGAATTCATTTTCTTCTTTTTGTTTTATTATTGACATTACATATTATCATCGTTTTCATCATCATTATCATAATCAATATTACTATTGTTATTATTAGGATTGATTCTTGAATTAATTATTCAACCACAGTCTCTAACATCTTAATCCTTGACTTATTTCTTTTTTGCCATTATACCATTTTTGACTTATTTCCCTCTTTTTTAGTTTATTACAATACTAGCAGTTGGCAGTTGTCAAGATTCCATGGATATTTTGTTTATTTAGTTTTTCTGTTCTGATATTTCAGTTGAAGGTTTTTTCAATTGAATTTATTGTTTTTTCTAATATGGTTTCCTTTAAATTCATTGTTTTTTCCATTCAAGCTACGAGGTATTCGATTTTCCTTTGTGTTTTTCTGATACCCCGTAGGTAAATACTGAAATTCAGTTATCTAGTTATCTTTTTTAATGGATATCATTATTATTTATATTGTTTTGTCAATTAGTTTCCTTGTCAACTGTCATAATAATTTGTTTACAATTTTACATACATTTATGATGATAGGATCGTTGTGAATCCTGAAACCGGTTAAATATTTAAATAAAACGTTATATAATGGTAGTTCGCAGAGTAATTATTTGTTTCATCATGAACTTCTACCAAAAAGTAAAAGAAGAAAATATTAACTACGATTATATTTTTCTTTCTATTCAATGGCAAGCAATTCATTAGTATTCAATGGTTGAATTTTTTAGTAGTTATTTGTCGTAGAAAAAATTCTTTTCGTTTTATTTATTTAAAAGGTATATTAGAAAGAGTTAGAGAAAAGCGAAATTTATGGAAGACAGTAAGGAATAGTAGAGATAGGATGGTAGGACACCTTCTGAGGCACGAAGGCTTAGCTGGCGACATACTAGAGTCAGAGATAGGAATAAAAACAGGTAGGGGTAGGCCCAGATCAGACTACTGCTCTCAAATAGTTAAGGATGAAGGATGTTCTACTTTTGAGGAAATGCGAAGGTTAGCTCAGAATAGGAAAGGATGGAGGTACGCGTCCAACCAGTCTTCGAACTGAAAACTTTATGATGATGGACTTGATTTTGGGCTAGTTAGAAAGAGGACGAATCAGCGTACATCGTATGATTTTGTTTTTGGTGTTTGGGACGTACTTAAACGAAGTTAGCAAGGGTGTAAAGTTAAAGTACTTTCTTAGTAATGAATTTTCGAACATTGCTGTTATATTGAATATTTTTGAAACAAACATACTTCATTTTGGACTGGTTATAAAAAGGACGAATCGGGCACATCGTATGATTTTGTTTATGGTGTGTGCGTTGTACAGAAATGAAATTACAAGGGTGTAAAGTTAAGGTATGTTCTTAGTATGAATTTTCGGGCACTGAAGCGTTTGGTGCTGTTACATCGCACACTTTCTTAAATAATAATAATAATAATAAATAAAGGGAAGTAATTATTTGGGCGGTTGTTCTAACATCCAGGCAGTTTCATCGGGCAGTTAAAAATTCACGAGGGCGGTAATAAACTTTTATGCACAACCGGGCGCAGCAGGCCACTTTAAATGCTTTGTTTTAGGGCTTAAAGTGTCATTTTATTATTGACAGCTACTATATTGCGGGCTTTTTTGTACTTTACGGCCCGCCGCGAGGGGCCGTAAAGTACTGATCTAGTTTTTACTCTATTGTGAAAAGATGACAAACTTTGTATTAATTCTTAAATAATAGGGTGGCAGTGCAAGAACTGAAATCTTCATCACTTTCCATTGTGAAATAATTAAAACGCTTCAAAAGTTATTTTGTATGTAACAGTACTTAGGGTAGCGTAGGTAAACGAATGCATACATTTACAATATGGCTGTCGTTGTTTACGGCGTCTCTATGGTTATTTGAATGAATTCTAGTTGGGAATAAAGTCAAGTAGCTATCTGTCAGTTTGACTTTATTTTTATGCAACGCAAAAATTTATCAAAAATAATTCTTATGTAGTATTTGCAAGAAGTAAGATGACCGGTTGTGCATAAAATTTTGTATGCACCTCGGGCACAACTATCGTGTTAGAGCCTTCGGCTACGCCTCAGGCTCTAACACGAGTCGGGCCATAAACGCCTGTTTGTGCCCTCGGTGCATAAATAACTATTTTGGCGGTAATTAACTTAATGTGGCAGTAGAACGTGGCCAGCAATATAAAAGAATCTGGTCGGTTATTTAATTCTACAACGGCAGTTCAAAACTTACTCGAGAGGCAGATTAAATAAATGTCCAGTGCAATTATTATTTGAGCTGTAAAATGATTGAATGGGCAGTTTAATGTATTAATGGGCAGTTAGATAATAAGTTCGCCAGTTCTCGACTTTTGGCAAAATCGAAAGTCATTTTCATTGAAAAGAGCGGGACACTTCCGTTAAAAGGTGCGCAACTTACGCGACAGTGCACCGTGGGCGGCCAATTGGAAGAGATTTGCCTACATATAAATAATTAGGTCGTTTCCCTCATTACCTTATCACTGAGTTGCGAGTGCTTGGATCTATTACACTAGCATTGTACCATTAAATTTATTCAACGCACCCCTCCCCGTTTTCTCATAGAAATGTTTAAAACACTGAACTCAAGCCCCTCACAGGTAAAGAAAATATTAATTTTGCTTCATCCCTTTGCGTCTTCTTTTGCACCGCATTGCACCACAAAGCATTTTTGTAATGGTGCATCGAATAATGCATCATTTGGATGCTAACGACTGAGACTTCCAACGCTCCGCTCGCTTCGCTCCGCTTGACCTTAACCTGACAGACTTTTATATTAATTATTTATTTTTTTCTTAATATCCACATTATTGTTAATTGTTATTTTTTATTTCGCTGCCTAACTTAAATAAACCTTTTATGTATGTATCTATCATTTAACAGGCCGATCATAATATTTTGTACTGCGTAAGTATTTATAGAACTACTTGTCCCACGATTTCCAACAGACCCATTCTGATTTCATGACTGCACACGCGTTACTGCTCCTTTATTCATTTTACTGCCCAATTGAATTTTCACGCATTCAAATATTTATTGAGCTACTCATTTGAAGATATGTTACTCCTCGTTTCCACTTTTTTTACTGCTCATATTTTACAACTCAATCAGTTACTGAACATACAATTTGTATTTTCACACTAACCAAAACTGTAATATACTACCGCCCCTTTAAATAATAGCCATAAATAAAGTGCAGAAAGTACACGCTCAATACAGTTAAATGTGCGCTATTTTTCACATGGCTCCTTAAGAAAGTAAAATATAATAGTATATTATACACGAGTTTATAATGAATGCTATTATTACCGAGGATGAAGTTTACAACACGAGCGAGCGAAGCGAGCGAGTTTTGTAATCATCCGAGGTAATAATAGCATCATTATAACGAGTTGTATACTATACTTTGTCCACGACTATCAAAACAGATTCCCAGAATGAATTTACCTTCATTTCCCTTCTCCAGTGTAAGAAAGATTCATATGCTCTCAGGTATAATTTTCTTGGTTTTTTGGGCAATGAATCTAATGGGGCAAGTTCTGCAGCTTCTTTTATTGCTGGTGCTGTTAAAGAAATCTCGTTTTCACTCTCACTACTCATTATATCTTCTTTTTTAGAATATGCATTTCAAATTAAAAGCAAACCATGCTGATTTGACGTTTGACACATCGCGATCGCGGCCTACTAAATAAATGTAAAAAAGGGTCAAAGCGAAGTTCCTATTGGTTTAGTGAATAATATTCATTAATCACTGCAGTGAATAATGTATCCAATTATGATTGAAGAAACACAAGTATAAAGAGTATCTTGTAAGATAGTCGTGGACAAAATAACTTTATTTAACGATTTGTTATTTATGTTAGTAAATGTCAAAATTTCAGGTACATACCAAGTATACAGGGTGATTCACAACGGGTGTGCCAAATTAAAATGGGTGCTAGAGGAACTCCAAATAAGACGAAAAGTTTACATGAACATATGTTCTAAATCTAAAGTGACTACTAAGAAAGATACAGGGTGTAAAAGTTTAAATATTTTTTTAATATTTTTGTATTCTCTTAGTAACTAGAAAAGTTATTGAGTTGAAATTTAAGGTGTCGTTTTCATTTGCCAAGGTATAATTTTCCAAAAAGAATTTACTCTCCTAGCCCCATCAGAGGCGTTGCTAGGGGGTAGGCCGTTTATTTATTTCCCCAATCCAATGTTATGCCACTGGCGAATGCGGGTGATATTAATGTATTTGAAATCTACGTTCAATTTGGGGAGAAATTGGTATCTTCAAAACTTTTCGTAAAATGCTTAGTTTTGAATAAAATAGCTTTTTGTGAAATCGTGCACATGCACTAAAATTTTCCATAATGCAATAATGGCTTCACCGATATGCAAGGAAAGTGAAAATTGAAAAAAAATAGTTTATTAAGAATAGCACTAACAAAACTAACGAGAAGAACGAGAAAACATCAATTATTACATTACGATATTAAAAAAAATATTAAAACTTTTACACCCTGTATCTTTGTTAGTAGTCACTTTAGAACATATGTTCATATAAACTTTTCGTCTTATTTCGAGTTCCTCTAGCATCCATTTTAATTTGGCACGCCCGTTATGAATCACCCTGTATATGAGTATATTCGAATAATTCCAACCGGCTCATGAATGACACCTTGATTTGTTCTCTTGCCCACTAATTCATAAGTGTCTAGATAGTTCGTCACTCCGGATGAGGAAAATGACATAATAATAATAATAATAATAATAATAATAATGAATAATGAATAATGAATTTTTTGTTAACACCAGTACAAATTAATAGTTATTGACGAAACGAGTGCGAGAAGACATTTTTCGCGCATGAGCGCAATGTTTGAAGCACGGGCGACGAAGGAGCAAGTGCTTCATTTGTGCGAATGCGCTGAAGACGTCTTCGCGCATTGAGGTTCGTACAATATTTTTTGAAACGAACATTATAATTGTTTAATCATTATCTATATTTATGTTAGATTCCATTATCTATATTATTGATTTTCATGCCGTACCCCTGTGTCAAAACTGCTTCCATTTCATTCAAAGCCGCTCCTAATTCTTCTTTGCTAGATGCTAACACTGCTATATCATCCGCAAATCTGAGCGTGTTAATAGTTTGACCCTGTACATTAATCCCCGAGACTGTTCTATCCATAACAATATTAATCGCATCTTCGATATATAAGTTGAAAACTAGAAGTGACAATGCACATCCCTATCTCACTCCCTTCCGGATGTCTACTTCTCTTCGTTCCTGCTCAAATTCTATAACTGCCTTCTGCTCTTTGCAGAGATTATGTATTATTCTTCCGTCCCTATATTTCATGCCTATCTTTCTGAGCACTTCGAACATCTTCCCCCATTTTACGTTGACAAAGGCTTTTTCTAAATCTACAAATCCTATATAGACGCTCTTTCCCTTTTCTATTATTTTTTCTATAATTACTCGTAAAGCTAAAATGGCCTCGCGCGTTCCTCTAATTCGTCTAAATCCGAACTGATCTTCTCCTAATATTTCTTCTGCCCTTTTCTCCATCCTTCTTTGCAAAATTCTAGTTAAAATTTTTGACGCGTGGGAAGTTAAACTGGCAGTTCTAAAATTCTCGCACTTATCCCGCGCCTTTCCTTTTTGGTAAAGCTACTATGATGTTCCGTTTGCAATCTTCTGGAATCTCGCCTGTCAGGTATATGCGACTAACTAATTTAAATAAATGATTTATTACACTTTGACCTGCGCACTGTAAGATTTCTGCCTGCAAGCCATCTATACCTGGTGCTTTATTGTTTGTTAAACTTTTTAGTGCTAGCTCAAACTCTCCTCTCATTATAGGACACCCTAGGTTGCTCCCTCTACACTGCTTTCGCTTTCTAATATATCTCCTACTTCCTGCCCCGCATCTAAGTTTCCCAAATATTCTTTTCACCTATCTGCCTTCTCCCCGTTTCGAATTAGGATATCTCCTGCCTCATTTCTATCTTTTTTTCCCTCTTTCATCTAACCTATTTTTATATTTTCGCCTTTCCTCTATTAGGCTCACAATAAGTTTTGTTATCCAGGGTTTCCGACTTTTATTCTGTTTATGACCCAAAATATCTCTAGCTGCGGAATCAAAACTATTTTTAATGCAATTCCATTCTACCTCTATGTCCCTAACAATATTTTCACCCTCGCCCTTTAGTACTTCGTTTGTCTTTTTCTCGAACTTGTCGCTCGTATCATCATCTTTTATTTTGTCTAGGTCAAGATACCTTCTTCCGCTTCGATTTTTTTCAAAATCTTAAATTTAAGATTGACCTTCATAACGACTATGTTGTGATCACTATCTATATCTGCTCCTGAATAACTTCTACAGTCCCTAACTTGATTTCTAAATCTTTTCCTAACGAGAATGTAATCTATTTGATATCTCCCTAGGTCTCCCGGCATTTTCCAACCGAACCTGTGTGTATTACTCTAAAATCTCCGCTCCAGAAGTCTCCAGCTTCTGGCCATCGCGCTTCACTAATACCTACCACGTCTAAATGCTAACCTATCCATCTCAATTTTCAAATTTTCCAACTTCCTACTTGTTTCATGCTTCTAACATTCCACGCTCCGACTCGTGAGATGTAGATGCAGTCCCCGCCCGGAGATCCGAATGTGGGACTATTTTACCTCCGGAATATTTTACTCCAGAAGGTGCCATCGTCATAAACTAAAAGTACGCTATACTAGGGTAGAATAAAGTGGTGGTTTCCCGGTGACTTCCACATCGCAGTAGTGTGTATCACAGTGCCATACCAACCCTCACGATCTCTGCCACTTTGATTACTGAAAGAGCTGCTGCCCCCTTTCAGGGACTTGATTTAGTCTGTCTTCTCAAATAAAAACCCCTCCAATATGGTTAGATCATTGAAACACGCAAGCCATCCCACCCGTCCCAGTATTACTAGAACTGCGTCAAAGTACAGGTCCGTTGGGATTATGTAAGTATATTATGTAAGTATATTTAAAATATTAAAATTTTAATGATAATGACGTTTGTATGCTTATATTGCGTCAAAAAAACAACTTGACGTTCCCGTCAAATGCTCTCTCTCTCTATATCTCTCACTGTAAATCTCTCTCAGAAGTTTCACTTCTATCACGTATACGGTGCTATACCCACAATTTTTTTTCTGCGTATGAGGATATCAAAAACTCCACAACTTTCCAATTTATTAAAGCATTAAAAGCAAGAATAACATTAATCATTTTCAAACTAAAGCACAGAAATTTATCAGATTAGTCAAGTCTTAATATCTTGATAGAAATGGAAGTAATAGGTAACAAACTATAAAATTCTTTTTCAATGGCCTACTTAGAAATATGAAAATATATAGGGAGTTTCATTTCACGGGAACGTTCAGTTGTTTTTTTGACGCAAAATAAGCATACAAACGTCATTATCATTAAAATTTTAATATTTTAAATATACTTACATAATAACTTTTCACGGATATAATCGAATATTCACATGACACAAACGTAAAAAACGTAAATAATCACGAAACACGATGGTAAGTATTAATTATACAACGCGTGGTATCTCAGCTACTCATGCATGTATAACTCTCTTTCTCCTTCTCTCAACGTTATATCTTTCGTCTCTCTCGTGTATCCAAATGCTCCAAAACGTGACGCTACCTTGAAATTTTACTCTCAATTCTCGGGCAATTTTCGAGGTGCCGCTAAAGAATTTTCACTTAAAATTTGTATGAAAGAAATGAAAAATCCTGTCAAGTGAGGGGTTATTATTTGACTCGCCGTTCTATTTAAAATTTTTGAGGGGTTGCTACCCCTCGCACAGAACTAGAGCTGCAAGAATGATTTATGCATAAAAATTTGGTCTCGTTTGATAGAAAAATTGAAGCGTTTTTGGGACACATTTTTCTATCAGTTGTATAAGTCCTGCTTTTAACGTAAAAACTTCGGGTAGATACCTAACATGCCAATCTCAATTCTTATTATTAATATGCTTATAATAATTATAATGCACGAATATAAATTTATTACGTATGTGATAACACCATAACGCACTAAGATACAATACGTGGTAATTTGAAAATACTAGCACGGGCTGAATGGAACAAAATATTTTTTATTATCAAAGTAGTATTTAGGTCATGTGAAAAATAACATATAGTTAGATTTCTGGCAATGGCGGGGGTCCACGACATTAGAACATGAGAATTGGATACGACTTAACCTTGAAAATAGTAATTAGGTATTTAAACGGATAAAACATGTTAAATTGATAAGAACAAAAATAAGATAAAGTTCCTAGATTACAAAGATATGTACTTATTAGCAAACGTTGTCTAAATAAAATATAAAATTCCAAAAATAAAATGTATGATGCTCATTTCTTTCTTCTTCTTCTTGATATAGGAGAAAAATGGTAGCAAAATTATTCATTACGCATATTTGATTGTAAATTTGCAGAATTAGCGCCAAACTTGCATATTTCAAATGGGACACAATATTCTTTAATTAAATACTAAATTACATTTTAAATTAATAAAGGTGTAATTGAAAGTCCGGTTATCCTCGACACTTTGTATTTGAAATGGTGACCGGTTTCGGGGTCTTTATCCAACACCCCATCTTCAGGCTGACCAAGAGCTACACAAAATATGCTAAATAGAAATACGAACTCATCTCATCTCATATCCTAAGACTATACATACAGTGATAAAATGAACCAAATAAGGATGTGCCTTATGAGCTTCTCAACAAAGAGTGAAATGAAACACTATATACTATAAGGACTTATGCGAAGTCACTGAACAAAATAGTGGATAAAAAACTGAGGTCCCTCTTCAGGGATGACTAAGGGTAGTTTTCAGCCTCTAACAAAGTACCGACTGACTAATTAAGTCACATAAATTTGGAACCTTATTACCTTTAACTATATGAATAAAACTACAGATTAGTTTAATGACGCTATAATATTGAATAATAATGAATAACAATAAAAAGCAAAAGTTAAGTAAATTTTGACAATAAAAAAAGATAAATCAAGTGTTTCTAAGAAAGTTTACAATGAAAAGTTAAATGAATAATAATAACACAAATACGGTGAAGCCAAAAATCAAATTATTACAATGTTGCAAAGAATATGTTACTACTGCAGAACTCCAACCAGTCACGGCTCAAAATAAATTTGTATCGCTTACATAATATTATTAATAAAGAAATAAACGCGACGTAAGATGTGGGTTTGCGCTGGCCAGGGCGTATCACAATTAGGTATCACGCAAATACGCAAGTGAAAATGGTGCGCAGACGCGAACAATGAGTTACCAAAACCGTACGGTGACGTGTCGGAGCGCTTCGCAAAATATCCTAATAAGTAATAACGTAACCCCTAAGTTTGACAGCACAAAAGAAATTATGTCTGTCTCCAAACAAAGCACCAAAATAATCAATTTACGAATTATTACAATCAAAAACCAATCGTTAAATGGATATAAGAAATACTAGAAGTGACTAAAAGTGACAAAAAAATTTACATACCTAGGACTTTCAGCCCAAGAGACTCATCATCATAAGGTTCTCAGTCCGAAGACTGGTTGGACGCGTACCTCCATTCTTTTCTATCCTGAGCTAACCTACGCATTTCCCTAAAAGTAGAACATCCTACATCCCTAACTATTTGAGAGCAGTAGTCTAATCTAGGCCTACCCCTACCTCTTTTTATTCCTATCTCTGACTCTAGTATGTCACGAACTATTCCTTCGTGTCTTAGAAGGTGTCCTACCATCCTATCTCTCCTACTCTTTATTGTTTTCCATACCTTTCGCTTTTCCCCAACTCTTTCTAATACTTCCCTATTGCTAACCTTATCTATCCACGGTATCTTCATCATGCGTCTGTAGCACCACATTTCAAACGCTTCTACTCTTTTTCTATCCGCTTCTCCTATTGTCCAAGTTTCGCACCCGTATAATGCCGTACTCCATACATACGACGTTAAGAGTCTCTTCCTAGTCTCTATATTAACCGTTCTCGAGCATAACAGTTGTTTCTTTTTGTTAAACGCAACTCGGCCCTGCGCCATTCTTTGTTTTATATCTTTAGTGCTCCTACCGTCTTGAGTTATTTTACTTCCTAAGTAGCAGAAATCCGCGACCTCCTCTATCTTCTCATTTCCAATTTGTATTTCCATTTTAGTTCTATTTTCGCATCCCCTACATACCAAAATTTTAGTTTTCTTTTTATTGATTTTCATGCCGAAGCCCTGTGTCAAAACTGCTTCCATTTCATTCAAAGCCGCTCCTAATTCTTCTTTGCTAGATGCTAACACTGCTATATCATCCGCAAATCTGAGCATGTTAATAGTTTGGCCCTGTACATTGATCCCTGAGGCTGTTCTTTCCTTAACAATATTAATCGCATCTTCGATATATAAGTTGAAAACTAGAGGTGACAATGCACATCCCTGTCTCACTCCCTTCCGGATATCTACTTCCCTTTGTTCCTGCTCACATTCTATAACTGCCTTTTGCTCTTTGTAGAGATTATGTATTATTCTTCTGTCCCTGTATTTCATCCCTACCTTTCTCAGCACTTCGAACATCTTCCCCCATTTTACGTTGTCGAAGGCTTTTTCTAAATCTACAAATCCTATATAGACGCTCTTTCTCTTTTCTATCGTTTTTTCTATAATTACTCGTAAAGCTAGAATGGCCTCGCGCGTTCCTCTATTTCGTCTAAATCCGAACTGATCTTCTCCTAATATTTCTTCCGCCTTTTTCTCCATCCTTCTTTGCACAATTCTAGTTAAAATTTTTGACGCATGGGAAGTTAAACTGATAGTTCTAAAATTTTCGCATCTATCCGCGCCTTTTCTTTTTGGCAAAGCTACTATGATGTTCCGTTTGTAATCTTCTGGAATCTCGCCTGTCAGGTATATGCGACTAACTAGTTTAAATAAACGATCTATTACCTCTTGACCTGCGCACTTTAAGATTTCTGCCTGCAAGCCATCTATACCTGGTGCTTTATTATTCCTTAAACTTTTTAGTGCTATCTCAAACTCTTCTCTCATTATAGGACTCCCTAGGTTATCCCCCTCTACACTGCTTTCGCTTTCTAATATATCTTGCACTTCCTGTCCCGCATATAAGTTTCCTAAATATTCTTTCCACCTATCTGCCTTCTCCCCACTTCCGATTAGGATATCTCCTGCCTCATTTCTAATGTTTTTGGTACTAGATCCAATTTCTCTAAAATTTCTCCTAATTATTTTATATGCTTCATCAGTCTTTCCTACTTCGAATTTATCTTCCACTTCTTTGCATTTATTATCGATCCATTGCTCTTTCGCTTTCCTACATTCCCGAATAATTTCCCACTTGATCGCCTTATATCTTTGTTTCCCTGTTTCATCTAACCTATTTTTATATTTTCGCCTTTCCTCTATTAGACTCACAATATGTTTTGTTATCCAGGGTTTCCTACTTTCATTCTGTTTATGACCCAAAATATCCCTAGCTGAGGAAACTAAACTATTTTTAATGCAATTCCATTCTGCCTCTATGTCCCTAACAATATTTCCACCCGTGCCCTTTAGTGCTTCGTTTGTCTTTTTCTCGAACTTATTGCGCATATCATCATCTTTTAGTTTCTCTGGGTCAAGATACCTTCTTCCGCTTCTTTTTTTCAAAATCTTAAATTTAAGATTGGCTTTCATAACGACTATGTTGTGATCACTATCTATATCTGCTCCTGGATAACTTCTACAATCCCTAACTTGATTTCTAAATCTTTGCCTAACGAGAATGTAATCTGTTTGATATCTCCCTAAGTCTCCTGGCATCTTCCACGTATAGCGTCTCCTAACATGATGGTGAAATAGAGTGTTCGCGACCGTTAAGTTATGTTTATCGCAGAACTCTATCAGTCTAACTCCCCTATCGTTCCTATTGCCTAATCCAAAGGGGCCAACTATTCCGCCCTCTCGCCCTGTGCCTACGACTGCATTGAAATCTCCTGTAATTATTAAATTTTCGTGCCCTCTCACAAAATCTAGCACATATTCAATATCACTATAAACTGCCTCTACGGCCTCATCACTGTAGTTAGAAGTGGGCATATATACCTGTATTATTACTGTTTTTACAGGTTTCGAATCTAACCTAACCATAACTACCCTGTCACTTTGCTGTAAGAAATTTTCTACACTCTGTCCTACTTTTTTCCGCATAACAATTCCTACTCCCGAATTTCCTCCTACAGAGCCTGTGTGTATTACTCTAAAATCTCCGCTCCAGAAGTCTCCAGCTTCTGGCCATCGCACTTCACTGATACCTACTACATCTAATGCTAACCTATCCATCTCAATTTTCAAATTCTCTAACTTCCCTACTTGTTTCATGCTTCTAACATTCCACGCTCCGACTCGTGAGATGTTACACTTATCATTTCTGATGACTCCCCCCGAAGCAGTCCCCGCCCGGAGATCCGAATGTGGGACTATTTTACCTCCGGAATATTTTACTCCAGAAGGTGCCATCATCATAAATTAAAGTACGCTGTACTAGGGATAAAATAATGTGGTGGTTTCCCGTTGCCTTCCACATCGCAGTAGTGTGTATCACAGTGCCATACCAACCCTCACGATCTCTGCCACTATGATTACTGAAAGAGCTGCTGCCCCCTTCCAGGGACTTGATTTAGTCTGGCTTCTCAAATAAAAACCCCTCCAATATGGTTAAACCTATGGTTCGGCTCTTTAGATCATTGAAGCGCGCAAGCCATCCCACCCGTCCCAGTATTACTAGAACTGCGTCAAGGTACAAGTCCTTTGGGATAGCCCCAAGAGACTGGGGCATTGAAAATGTATCAGGATAGGATAGCATGTTTTGTGGCTATTTACGATTTGCGATTTACGAGTTGTCTTGAAACTCGAAATACACTTAATTTGTTTTTACGTTGTCGTGTATGAGATAATTCTGGCATTTGTCAGATAAAAACACAAAATTCAAGCTTATAATGCAAACTGTTTATTTTGTGTCGCCTTGCACAAAATCAAGTTCAGGAATTAATAGAATGCTTTCGTTTCCCACGTCCCAAACACAGGAACTATGTATTCTTAACTAGGCACTTATAAAATATAGTAAACAAATCTGGGGTACTTTATTGGGGTTCGGAGTCGGGGCGTGACATTTAATACCTAAAAACAACCAGTATAAAGCACCCCCAAAATCACCCTTAAAAACCACCCCCAAACCCACCCCTAAAACCCATCCATGAAACCCACCCCTAAAGCTACCCCAGAAAACAACCCCTAAACACTATCCCCAGAGTCAACCCCTATAGCCACCCCTAAAAATCACCCATACAAACACCTCTAAAACCATCCCTAAAAACTACCCTAAAACCGCCTACTAGAAACCACCCCTAAAAACCACTCCTCAAACCACCCCTAAACCCACCCCTAAAACCCACCCCTAAACACCACATCCCACAATCAACCCCTACAAGCCACCCCGAAAACCACCCCAAAAACTACCAATAATAGCCACCTCTACACCCATCCCTAAAACCATTCCCACAACCACCCCTAAACTCGATGGAAAGGGTATTTCCTATAAACTTATTTTTTCGAAAACTGTCATTAGAAGTTGACTTTTACATGATATTTATCAAGTGTCAAAACTACAGTTGTTTGTCTACAGAACGTAAAAGTAAAAGAATGTAAAAGACTTTCTTGAACTCACTGCTTTCAAAATGACATTTTTTGAACTGTGGGATACAGTTTGCGAAATTCTTTTGGATCCTAGAATGTTTTTTTTGTCACTTTCCGTTACGATTGTATTCTTCTACTGAATGTTGTCGGTGCAAATTCATGGTATTATCATTGAATATTCAATGGTATTATTTATTACTGAAATAGTGCGCATCCCCGTACCAGCACTTCGCAAGATTAGAATATCGGCGCTACTGGTAGGTACCGCTTAACTATCTCCGTCCCACTCCATACGTCCGCTCCAGACTCGCTTAGATCCCCACCTGTGAACGCCACTGTCGGTACATATGTACTCAACTCGGTGCAAAACTGTCTTAAACTGCGAGCGTTTATCCTGAAAACGGAGCCTATACCGCGCTATGACATACGATAACAGAAGCATTTTCAATGCTAAAAGGTAAGTATAATACAAATATTAAATTATACCTATGGAATCTGAATGACTACTAATATTTTCTTTACAGTATATGAAAATGAAACTATGTATTAGAGAAAAAAATTGAACTATTGAATATTAAAGGCTAAACACAATACTCTAAACGGCTACCTCAATTCCGCAATAATTCCCGGTTGATTCGACGATAAATACGTTTTGTCTGACTTTCGAAAATATTCCCACCGATGGATGTTTCTATCGTTCCAAATGGTATGAAGTGGATAAATGGTGAAGCGTCAAGACGGAACGGCTTCGAGTATGGTATCTGCAACTACTACGCAACCGGAGGTGTTTTCTCGGAGATACGATGCTTTCTCCGATGTTTCCGCTCAATGAGTACGTTCGTATAGGGGTCGCCGAAATTTCCCTAAATATTCAAATCTGTTTTAGATACAAACCTAATAATTGATCTAAGCCCCAAGGAAAGGCAGTCGTCCCAAGATAAGTCACAGGATACAGGATCGGGAAGGAGAAAAAAGGATTTAAAGAAATATGTATTTAAATTTAAGAAATATGATTGTAACTTTAAATTAAATAAAAGAATTTGCTATATAGAATTGAATTTAATTACTCACCTTTGATTAAAAAGGGTAATCAGATGGAAATTAGCGTGAGTTTTTTTTTGCTAGCAGCACATGGCCTCGTGCAGAACAGGTCAAAAATCAACAAAATAGGCAGCAAATATTGCACCAATTACCAATCCAAAGCTAATTGCAATATTGCCTACAACGTGAAGTCACAAAAATCCCAAAATCTGGAAAGGCTGTAATAGCACACCAAAATTCGTGAAACCACTTGACCTGCTGCAGAAAGATTGAAAATGGCTACTTGCAAAAAGAATGAGTAAAATTTTCTTTCCATAAAAAACCAAGATATAAAATTTTGAATATGAAAAAGTGTATTTAAGAAGCAATAGATTTCTAGGAAAAAGAATAGGAAGCACTAGTGATTTTTCTAGGGTAGGTACAGCAGATGGCGCATCAACAAGAATATTTCCAAAATTATCTGTAGCCGGATAACGATTTCTGTAAAATATTAGATATAAATACCTAAAACAAAAGAATTTAAATCTTGTCTAATATAAGTAATGAATGAAAATGAATTTTGAACGTTACAATGGGATAACAATGGAAAATGGAAGTAGGACACTTGAAGAGCGCCAGCGCCAGGAGACGTCTGAAGCTGGAGCGAACCACTGGTGGCCGGGTACTCACTGGGCGGGTACCAATCTCACAAGGAGCTACCGACCAGACCTAAAATAAGGCAAATCCGAAACCGCACCTGCTGAGGATGTATCGCCGGCACCACGAAATCGTGCCTGCCTAGACAACGCATGTAGTGAACATGAGACGTAAACACAGAACTCTTATTGCTATTTCAAAATTACAAAGGCTGAAGCATATCTTACCAACTATCGAGCAGGGACCCACAGGGAATTTGGGAATATATGGCCTAATTTACGTCATCTTTCAGAACAGAGTCTAGCAGATCGGATAAGGGCCGTAATTAGAAACTCAAGACGACCTTCTGATTCGTTAAATCAGTTAAAACTTGCCTTGATCGACGGTAATAACCAAATAATCGAGGATGTTCCTGAAAATACGGCTAACGAAAAGAGTGGGGTGAACGAGGGACGACAACACTAAAAATGTTTTGGAGGTTGGAGAATTCACAAAATATAGTTGCCGGCGCGCTTCTATTTGGGAACGAAAAAGATTGATACAACGCATACGCATTTTAAACAGACCCCTTAGCTGCCCTCTCGCACCAGACACACGTATTTTTTGCAAAAAAGATAATGTAAAAATCTAACCTCGAAAAACTAACCTCTACGGGAGCCGATCTTACCCGGGCTAAGCATACCAAATTACCAGTTCTATGCGATACCTCCCTACCTACCGTCGCTGCTGCATCCGTTACAAGTATCAAGGTACTTAAACTGCCCTATTATTAATTCGTTATGGAAACCGGCTCCGACAACAATACACCTATAAAACTGCAGCCGGTGCCGGTTACGGAGGCACTTCCAAGTTTTTATTGGATGTTAGAGATGGAGTTTTGAACGATATGAATAGCAATTTAGAATTGCCTCAGAGATGTATTGATAATAATTCAGATATCGTTGAATGTATATATGGAGGAATAATTGGAGAAAAGCGATTCATAGATAGGACCAAATCAGCTATTCTTTCTACTAGAAATGCTGATGTTGAAGACATTAACAAAAAAGTGGTAGAACTGTTAGATATAAAAACATAAAAAATATATAGCTTGGATAGTGTTGAAAATTGTGATAATGGAGATTTAAACGATGCTATTTTTCCTGAATATTTAAATACTTCAAACCGGCCAAATTTTCCTCCGCATGAATTAAAGTTGAGAGTAAATTGTATTGTGATGTTGGTTAGAAATCTCAGCATTAACCTTTCCCGGCCGACGTGGGATACAAATGTATCCCACCGAGTGTCTTTTTCTTATATTTTGTTCGAAAAATTTTTTTCGCCGCCATCATTTTTTTTAATCGTTACTTGTGTCATTTACCATCGGCAAACTAATTTAGATTAGATTTTATTTATTACTGTGACCAAAAAAAAATAAGTAAATGTTTGGGATAAACTTGTAACCCACAAGAGAATAAGAAACAGTTGTCAAAAATGCACCAAATATGTCTGTTCCCGTCATAGCGTTATATCAAAAATAATAATTTGTACAAATTGTCAGGATACAGAACACAAGGGTTAATAGTATATTACAGTACAAGTGGAGAAACTGAAAATTTCGCTCACGCAATTTGCCAGATTTACACAGGAGCCGCCAGGCGAGTGTGCAAAGGCAAATAAGTGAGCGAAACGGTTTCTCCACGAGTGCTGTATAACGTTTTGTTCAATCCTGCCCCTGAACTAAATATTATTTCAAAAATATTCAACATTAATAATTCAAATTGGTCCGACAATTGTTCAGCATTGTTATGGCTACCGTTACTATAAATAATAAACAAGCTAGAAGAAGTCAATTTTTGTACGTTTCAGCTAAATTTGTACCTAAAATAAGATTTTACTGAGAAAATATTAGTGGTACTGGACCGTTCGAACAACTACTCCTCGGGCAAGTACCCCGCCAGGCATTGAATTATAGAACTAAATCCAGATTTTTTGTACTACGAGACGTTTCAGACTGCTACCCCATCTAAGATGGCTTTGAAACAATCCTAATTTGTCTCCATGTACGTACGTGCTTTTAAGCAGGTCTTTGTTCAAATATTGCATGTTTTGAATGTGTATGGAAAACCGCAGACCAACTGGTTTCGTCCTTCTGGGACTCATCAGTACGGTGCTCTCCCCTACACACTCAAACCATGCAATTTAGCTTGCTATATATGCTGCCGCGCTCTGGACAGATATCAGCAAGTGACAACTACTTTGAGTAATTATCTAGTATTAATTAGTGGTACTGGACCGTTCGAACAACTACTCCTCGGGCAAGTACCCCGCCAGGCATTGAATTATAGAACTAAATCCAGATTTTTTGTACTACGAGACGTTTCAGACTGCTACCCCATCTAAGATGGCTTTGAAACAATCCTAATTTGTCTCCATGTACGTACGTGCTTTTAAGCAGGTCTTTGTTCAAATATTGCATGTTTTGAATGTGTATGGAAAACCGCAGACCAACTGGTTTCGTCCTTCTGGGACTCATCAGTACGGTGCTCTCCCCTACACACTCAAACCATGCAATTTAGCTTGCTATATATGCTGCCGCGCTCTGGACAGATATCAGCAAGTGACAACTACTTTGAGTAATTATCTAGTATTAATTAGTGGTACTGGACCGTTCGAACAACTACTCCTCGGGCAAGTACCCCGCCAGGCATTGAATTATAGAACTAAATCCAGATTTTTTGTACTACGAGACGTTTCAGACTGCTACCCCATCTAAGATGGCTTTGAAACAATCCTAATTTGTCTCCATGTACGTACGTGCTTTTAAGCAGGTCTTTGTTCAAATATTGCATGTTTTGAATGTGTATGGAAAACCGCAGACCAACTGGTTTCGTCCTTCTGGGACTCATCAGTACGGTGCTCTCCCCTACACACTCAAACCATGCAATTTAGCTTGCTATATATGCTGCCGCGCTCTGGACAGATATCAGCAAGTGACAACTACTTTGAGTAATTATCTAGTATTAATTAGTGGTACTGGACCGTTCGAACAACTACTCCTCGGGCAAGTACCCCGCCAGGCATTGAATTATAGAACTAAATCCAGATTTTTTGTACTACGAGACGTTTCAGACTGCTACCCCATCTAAGATGGCTTTGAAACAATCCTAATTTGTCTCCATGTACGTACGTGCTTTTAAGCAGGTCTTTGTTCAAATATTGCATGTTTTGAATGTGTATGGAAAACCGCAGACCAACTGGTTTCGTCCTTCTGGGACTCATCAGTACGGTGCTCTCCCCTACACACTCAAACCATGCAATTTAGCTTGCTATATATGCTGCCGCGCTCTGGACAGATATCAGCAAGTGACAACTACTTTGAGTAATTATCTAGTATTAATTAGTGGTACTGGACCGTTCGAACAACTACTCCTCGGGCAAGTACCCCGCCAGGCATTGAATTATAGAACTAAATCCAGATTTTTTGTACTACGAGACGTTTCAGACTGCTACCCCATCTAAGATGGCTTTGAAACAATCCTAATTTGTCTCCATGTACGTACGTGCTTTTAAGCAGGTCTTTGTTCAAATATTGCATGTTTTGAATGTGTATGGAAAACCGCAGACCAACTGGTTTCGTCCTTCTGGGACTCATCAGTACGGTGCTCTCCCCTACACACTCAAACCATGCAATTTAGCTTGCTATATATGCTGCCGCGCTCTGGACAGATATCAGCAAGTGACAACTACTTTGAGTAATTATCTAGTATTAATTAGTGGTACTGGACCGTTCGAACAACTACTCCTCGGGCAAGTACCCCGCCAGGCATTGAATTATAGAACTAAATCCAGATTTTTTGTACTACGAGACGTTTCAGACTGCTACCCCATCTAAGATGGCTTTGAAACAATCCTAATTTGTCTCCATGTACGTACGTGCTTTTAAGCAGGTCTTTGTTCAAATATTGCATGTTTTGAATGTGTATGGAAAACCGCAGACCAACTGGTTTCGTCCTTCTGGGACTCATCAGTACGGTGCTCTCCCCTACACACTCAAACCATGCAATTTAGCTTGCTATATATGCTGCCGCGCTCTGGACAGATATCAGCAAGTGACAACTACTTTGAGTAATTATCTAGTATTAATTAGTGGTACTGGACCGTTCGAACAACTACTCCTCGGGCAAGTACCCCGCCAGGCATTGAATTATAGAACTAAATCCAGATTTTTTGTACTACGAGACGTTTCAGACTGCTACCCCATCTAAGATAGCTTTGAAACAATCCTAATTTGTCTCCATGTACGTACGTGCTTTTAAGCAGGTCTTTGTTCAAATATTGCATGTTTTGAATGTGTATGGAAAACCGCAGACCAACTGGTTTCGTCCTTCTGGGACTCATCAGTACGGTGCTCTCCCCTACACACTCAAACCATGCAATTTAGCTTGCTATATATGCTGCCGCGCTCTGGACAGATATCAGCAAGTGACAACTACTTTGAGTAATTATCTAGTATTAATTAGTGGTACTGGACCGTTCGAACAACTACTCCTCGGGCAAGTACCCCGCCAGGCATTGAATTATAGAACTAAATCCAGATTTTTTGTACTACGAGACGTTTCAGACTGCTACCCCATCTAAGATGGCTTTGAAACAATCCTAATTTGTCTCCATGTACGTACGTGCTTTTAAGCAGGTCTTTGTTCAAATATTGCATGTTTTGAATGTGTATGGAAAACCGCAGACCAACTGGTTTCGTCCTTCTGGGACTCATCAGTACGGTGCTCTCCCCTACACACTCAAACCATGCAATTTAGCTTGCTATATATGCTGCCGCGCTCTGGACAGATATCAGCAAGTGACAACTACTTTGAGTAATTATCTAGTATTAATTAGTGGTACTGGACCGTTCGAACAACTACTCCTCGGGCAAGTACCCCGCCAGGCATTGAATTATAGAACTAAATCCAGATTTTTTGTACTACGAGACGTTTCAGACTGCTACCCCATCTAAGATGGCTTTGAAACAATCCTAATTTGTCTCCATGTACGTACGTGCTTTTAAGCAGGTCTTTGTTCAAATATTGCATGTTTTGAATGTGTATGGAAAACCGCAGACCAACTGGTTTCGTCCTTCTGGGACTCATCAGTACGGTGCTCTCCCCTACACACTCAAACCATGCAATTTAGCTTGCTATATATGCTGCCGCGCTCTGGACAGATATCAGCAAGTGACAACTACTTTGAGTAATTATCTAGTATTAATTAGTGGTACTGGACCGTTCGAACAACTACTCCTCGGGCAAGTACCCCGCCAGGCATTGAATTATAGAACTAAATCCAGATTTTTTGTACTACGAGACGTTTCAGACTGCTACCCCATCTAAGATGGCTTTGAAACAATCCTAATTTGTCTCCATGTACGTACGTGCTTTTAAGCAGGTCTTTGTTCAAATATTGCATGTTTTGAATGTGTATGGAAAACCGCAGACCAACTGGTTTCGTCCTTCCGGGACTCATCAGTACGGTGCTCTCCCCTACACACTCAAACCATGCAATTTAGCTTGCTATATATGCTGCCGCGCTCTGGACAGATATCAGCAAGTGACAACTACTTTGAGTAATTATCTAGTATTAATTAGTGGTACTGGACCGTTCGAACAACTACTCCTCGGGCAAGTACCCCGCCAGGCATTGAATTATAGAACTAAATCCAGATTTTTTGTACTACGAGACGTTTCAGACTGCTACCCCATCTAAGATGGCTTTGAAACAATCCTAATTTGTCTCCATGTACGTACGTGCTTTTAAGCAGGTCTTTGTTCAAATATTTAGTTCTATAATTCAATGCCTGGCGGGGTACTTGCCCGAGGAGTAGTTGTTCGAACGGTCCAGTACCACTAATTAATACTAGATAATTACTCAAAGTAGTTGTCACTTGCTGATATCTGTCCAGAGCGCGGCAGCATATATAGCAAGCTAAATTGCATGGTTTGAGTGTGTAGGGGAGAGCACCGTACTGATGAGTCCCAGAAGGACGAAACCAGTTGGTCTGCGGTTTTCCATACACATTCAAAACATGCAATATTTGAACAAAGACCTGCTTAAAAGCACGTACGTACATGGAGACAAATTAGGATTGTTTCAAAGCCATCTTAGATGGGGTAGCAGTCTGAAACGTCTCGTAGTACAAAAAATCTGGATTTAGTTCTATAATTCAATGCCTGGCGGGGTACTTGCCCGAGGAGTAGTTGTTCGAACGGTCCAGTACCACTAATTAATACTAGATAATTACTCAAAGTAGTTGTCACTTGCTGATATCTGTCCAGAGCGCGGCAGCATATATAGCAAGCTAAATTGCATGGTTTGAGTGTGTAGGGGAGAGCACCGTACTGATGAGTCCCAGAAGGACGAAACCAGTTGGTCTGCGGTTTTCCATACACATTCAAAACATGCAATATTTGAGAAAATATGGAAAAAATTTCGATTTAATGTTACCAGAGGATATTAGAAGAAGCTGATGCCGCTGCATACAATTGCCTCAGAAATCTAAAGGAAGGTATATGAACGAGCTGACAAAATTCCGTGATTTGATGCATACAAAGAAAGTTCATCTTATAACGGAGGAAGTGATCTTAGCCTATTTTAATGGATTGGTAGAAAATTACGAGCGATCTTCTTTGTGGTCCACATATTCTATGTTGAAGACAATTTTATTTGTTTTTGAAAAAGTAAATATTACTTACATAGCAAATAAGTTTCATTGCTATATTTTTTAAAAGTATTGGCTTTAACTCTGTAAAAATTTTCATATTACCTAATAGAAATGTTGACAGTACCTACTTAATATCAAATAAATATCTAATTAATTTTGAATGTATGCCCAAATTTATTAAAACGCATACAAATAAAATTTTTTGACAATTGAGCTAGTTTGTTATGGACAGAAACCATCATAAGTAGTTAGAAAATGACAATACTGGGCCAGGCCATCGAGTTCTCCAGGTGCCATCCACTTCTTCGGCAGTGACCTTGAAAGACACCAGAGGTTGCTGAAGGAGTCCTTGAAGAAGAAGTGGAAGTCATGTCTTCAGCAACGACATCTTCAGCAGCCTCTGGTGTCTTTCAAGGTCATTGCCGAAGAAATGGGCATGTCTTCAGCAGCGTCTGGTGTCTTTCAAGGTCATTGCCGAAGAAGTTGTCTTCAGCAGCAGCAGCAGCAGCAGCAGCCTCTGGTGTCTCTCAGAAGAAGAGCCTCTGGTGTCTTGCCATTGCGCACCCAAGCCGCCATTTTGTGGTCTTTGGCTGTGGGTCAGGCGCCTGCGCCGGGGCTGTCGCGTACAAAGCACGTGTTGCTCATTGTTCAGGCCAGTCCATCCAGGTGCCATTCACTTCTTCGGCAATGACCAGAGGCTGCTGAAGGAGTCATGTCTTCAGCAACGGTGTCTTTGGGGCTTTTGGTTGTGGCTCAGGCGCCTGCGCCGGGGCTCTGAAAGTACACGCGTTGCTCATTGTTCAGGTCAGTCCATCCAGGTGCCATCAATGACCAGAGGCTGCTGAAGGAGTCATGTCTTCAGCAACGGTGTCTTTGGGGCCTTTGACCGTGGCTCAGGCGCATGCGCCGGGGTTTTCGCAAACGTTCTGGATATGACGCCGACCGGGATTCGAACCCGGGTCCCCACGCACCGGAGCCCTCGCTCCAACTAACTGAGCTAATCGGCGGCCCACAAGCCCGTCTTTCAAATCATCCGTATATACTTATGATTGTAAACAGAAGTTACAGAATTAATATTTATTTTCTCGGAAATTTACAATTGTTTATACTAAATAAATATTGATATTAAAGTTTAAGAAAAAAGCACGTTCGCCGCCGATAAGAGATGTTATAATTGTTTTTATTATGGGAAATAACCTTTCATCTTGCCGATAGGATATGTTTGTTTAGGTTTGATCCCACGCTCTGCATGTGCATTTAATACGTTGTAGACACTACAAGGTGACCCGTTTGTTTGTTTGTATTATTACAATAAAATAACATTCTAGAATATTCTTCTGATTGTTTATTTGAAATTACTTCTGATTGTTTATTTGAAATTACTTGTTATCTTAATGCGTTTCGGGCACGTGTGGGAAAAAAAACATTCTAGAACATTCTCCAGTTTGTTTATTTGAAATTACTTGTTATCTTTATGCGTTTCGGACACGTGTGGGAACCATCTGATTGATATATGCAAACATCTTAGTTCTCGGTAGTAGAACATTCTACATCGCTAATTATTTGAGAACAGTAGTCTAAATTTAGGCTAACCCCTACGTAAAAACTATGTCATGTGGGGTGTAAATTAAAGGACTCGACTAGAGGTATCGGAATATTGGGGTGGATTTTAGGGGTGGTTTTTGGGGGTGGTTTTTGGGGGTGTTTTTAGGGGTGTTTTTTAGGGGGTGGTTTTAGGGGTGGTTTTAGGGGTAGCTTTTAGGGGTGGTTTTTAGGGGCGGTTCTTGGGGTGGCTTTGGAGGGTGATTTTTGGGGGTGGTTTTTAGGGGTGGTTTTTAGGGGTGGCTACTCACTGACCGCGCCCCCGGCCACGCTCCTTGCCCCGCCCACCTAGATCATGTAGGGTATCAAATTAATCAGCTCGATGAGACAAAAAGGAATCTATAGTTATTCTCCTACTTCCGAATTCTTATCAGTAGTTGTCTGTCTGTATGTCTGTCCGTCCGTCCGTCCGTCTGTCTGTCTGTCTGTCTGTCTGTCTGTCTGTCTGTCTGTCTCTCCGTCTGTCTGTCTGTCTGTCTGTCTGTTTGCGAATACAGCTGTCTGTTGACACAGACAGCTGTATTCGCAAACACCATGGCTGATGACACGAGCAAGAATAAGACTGTGCATGCGCACGGTTGTATGGAGAGTATTTAAGCAAGAAAATTAACGGTGCTGTCAGTTAGTACTTGTGCTTCAACAAGGAAACCGCATTTGAATAATGACACACATAAACGTAGACACGTTTCGTGTTCTGGACGGTGCTGTTTTGGATGAGTCAGCACGCCGTGTCGAGGTGCACGTACATCAGCCGTTCGTGACAACAACAACATTCAACGCCAATGACGAAATTCGCATACCAATCCACCAACAAGACGTTTACGTACTGCCGCATCTAAGCAGCATCTACATAGAGGGCAGGTTCATCAAGGGTGCAGGAGGCGGAAATGCGGCTTTAACAAATAACGCCCTCAGTTTCCTCTTTGACGACGTCCGCTATGAAATAAACGGGGTGGAGGTGGATCGAACAAAAAACGTGGGCATCACGAGCACACTGAAGGGTGTAGTTTCTCTGAATGAGGGTGAGGTAGGTGCCCTGGAGAATGCCGGCTGGACGAATACGGGAGACTCACCGAGCCACCTTATCGACGCGAACGGGAACTTTAACGTGTGCATCCCGGGAAGAATCCTGCTGGGATTCTTGGAAGATTGCCCCAAAATTCTGTTAAATGTGTGTCACGAGCTCATTTTGACTCGATCGAAAAACGATAGGAACGCTTTCGTGGGTAACGAGGACACCAGAATTGAGTTGAGCAACGTTCATTGGAGGGTGCCGTACGTCTATCCATCGGATGCTGAATACCTAAAACTTCTCAATATTGTCGAGGAAGAGAGAACGTTGCAGATATGTTTTCGCAGCTGGGAGCTGTACGAGTATCCGGTGTTGCCGCAAGCTACGAAACAAACGTGGGCCGTCAAGACTGCAACACGGTTGGAGAAACCCCGCTACGTTATTGTCGCCTTCCAGACGAATCGCAAAGCGAATTTGGACACGGATTCAAGCAAATTTGACCACTGCAATCTGACAAACGTCAAACTGTACCTGAATTCTGAGTGCTTCCCCTACGAGAATTTAAACTTGGATTTCTCCACGGGGAAATACGCCCTGCTATACGAAATGTACCAGAACTTCCAGAGTTCATACTATGGAAAAGTTGGCGAGCCGTTATACGGCAAGGAACAGTTCAAGGATCTAGCGCCCATAGTGGTGATTGACGCATCAAAGCAGTCGGAAAGCATCAAGCCTGGACCCATAGATATGCGTCTAGAATTTGAGTCGAGCGAGAATTTTCCGCCCAACACAACCGCATACTGTCTCATCCTGCATGACCGCATCGTTGAGTATACACCGGGTAATGAATCGGTCAGAAGAGTGGTATGAGAAGCTGCAGGGCTTCGATTTGCCCAGAAAATACACGCATGCCTACTCTGTATACAGATTATAGTTTTAATTATATTGATGTAAAAATATATTCAACGTTTTTATTTTTGCGAAAACCCCGGCGCAGGCGCCTGGGCCACATCCAAAGGCCCAACAGCACCTAACAACAATTCTGATTGGATGCTGCCCACAACCACTCTCATTGGCTGTTGCCCCGCCCACTCTCATAGCCAGAGCCCGGCGCATGCGCCTGAGCCACGGCCAAAGGCCCCAAAGACACCGTTGCTGAAGACATGACTCCTTCAGCAGCCTCTGGTCATTGATGGCACCTGGATGGACTGGCCTGAACAATGAGCAACACGTGTACTTTCAGAGCCCCAGCGCAGGCGCCTGAGCTACAACCAAAAGCCCCAAAGACACCGTTGCTGAAGACATGACTCCTTCAGCAGCCTCTGGTCATTGCCGAAGAAGTGAATGGCACCTGGATGGACTGGCCTGAACAATGAGCAACACGTGCTTTGTACGCGACAGCCCCGGCGCAGGCGCCTGACCCACAGCCAAAGACCACAAAATGGCGGCTTGGGTGCGCAATGGCAAGACACCAGAGGCTCTTCTTCTGAGAGACACCAGAGGCTGCTGCTGCTGCTGCTGCTGCTGAAGACAACTTCTTCGGCAATGACCTTGAAAGACACCAGGCGCTGCTGAAGACATGCCCATTTCTTCGGCAATGACCTTGAAAGACACCAGAGGCTGCTGAAGATGTCGTTGCTGAAGACATGACTTCCACTTCTTCTTCAAGGACTCCTTCAGCAACCTCTGGTGTCTTTCAAGGTCACTGCCGAAGAAGTGGATGGCACCTGGAGAACTCGATGGCCTGGCCCAGTATTGTCATTTTCTAACTACTATCATAAATTGCCATGTCAATTTGAATGATTAATTTTGAATATTTTTGTAATTTTATTGAGAAATAGAGTAGGTGAAAGTAATAAGAGTGAACGAAAGTACTTTCGCTAACTGCTTTCGCCCACCCGTTGCCAAAGAAACGATGTGAGTGAACAAAAGTAATGCTTTCCCGCATAGTATCTAAGGGTGAAACAACATGTTTCTATGGCAGGATTGAACAAAATATTTTTATACTCGTAGGTACCTAACGTATTTTGCATGTTGTTCAGAAATCGCAAATTTTTTCAGTTTATACTAAATAGTTATTTTTTCGCTTGCTAAACGACTTTTTTTATTTATTCTAGTAATTATATACCACATAAAATGTCACATTCAATAGGAAAAAAATAAACTCAACGGGGATACATTTGTATCCCATACCGGCCTTAGTGCAATTTTCGTTCTCCGGGCTGGAAAAGTTAATGAAGACGTATGTAATGATACGAGATTGTTAATTTTACTATTATTGGGAGACAATATCTTACAGTGCAAAATTTTAACAGGCGATAAACATGGAGATATAGTTTTGATTAACCGTATAACGTTGTAATGTGAAAATGTTTATCCTTTTACTTTTAAAACATGACAATTTCCATGGCCCCCTATAACAAGGCCGCAGCCATGCGACTTTGCAGCGTCGCATTCTCCCCACAAGGCCGGTAGCGCCGTGCAATGTCCGCTTGACGCAACGCGACATTCGTAAATTAAAATAAAAATCTGTAGAACTTTTAACAATATGTATTTGATTTCTAACATTAATAGGTGAACCTATTTTTAATTGCAGCACTTGATGAAATCTTATTGGCACGTATTTTACTATAATTATTAAACAAAATGTTTGCTACAACATAAACTATCATCGATTAAGATGTAAGAGACTGTGGTTAAATAATCAATTCAAGAATCAATTGTACCCCTAACCACATAAATTTTGAAATACTATATACGCATTTCGGCAGCTAAGCTGCCATCTTCAGTAGCAGGGAAAAACCTATAGTAATAAAAATAGCAATAACAACATTAATGGAAAAAAAAACAATCATATATATGACAACAACAATAACAACAACAATGATGACGCGAAACAACGACAGTGACAACAACAACAATACAGGCCAGGCACCCTCCGCCCACCACCCCGAAAGAATCGAAGCGCACCCGATCAGCTCCCAAGCTAGAATCTAGATTCTAGATTTTTTTTTCATTTCATTTCAATCTAGATTCTAGCTTTGGAGCTGATCGGGTGCGCTTCGATTCTTTCGGGGTGGTGGGCGGAGGGTGCCTGGCCTGTATTGTTGTTGTTGTCACTGTCGTTGTTTCGCGTCATCATTGTTGTTGTTATTGTTGTTGTCATATATATGATTTTTTTTTTTTCATTAATGTTGTTATTGCTATTTTTATTACTATAGGTTTTTCCCTGCTACTGAAGATGGCAGCTTAGCTGCCGAAATGCGTATATAGTATTTCAAAATTTATGTGGTTAGGGGTACAATTGATTCTTGAATAAACTATCATAGTTACAATATCTAAAATCTGCATACCGCACATACAAATATCATGACAAGAAAAAATGATACCGTCTGTTATATTTACAAATGACAGTATGCTTCTTTCACTTCAGCTACTTAATATACTCTTCTGTTTGCTAGTCGTATTTAAGAAATCTTTTTCGAATTTTTCTGATAATAGCATTTGCATAATGCCGGTCACATGTTTTACGCATTCTAGAGTAAAATTGGATGGCACAGATAAACCACCTCTGTCAAGTGAATTAAAATACTGATCTTCTGATCCATTTTCTTTACTTCTGATCAAATTTTCACATTCCAGGCAATTAATTTTCTTTGCAACTTTAAAAGCTACGTATCCATATACAGAAAAATCCAGATTTATCAATTTTAATGCAGTCCAATTTATCTTCAGTCCTAACGATTTGAGAAAACCTCTGTTTGCTTGCGTTAGGTGAGACGAAGGATTAGAAAAACTGACTGTGTGTTTTCTGGAGAGTGTATTTATATTACTCCCATTTCGACGTCTCTTCCAGTTATCGTAACGGATCCCCATTATCGATTCTTTTCAAATGTAGTCTTACCGTTATCGCTTCACCTCTGAAATTGATCAAGTTTCCGTTTTGATCCAGTATTTTAACTGTAATTTCGCTTATTTGGTTGGTGTTTATTGGTAAATAAATTACGTTTTTGGGGGTTTCGGTTATTTTGAATCCTGCCGGTACTGATGGGAAGAATTCATGAATGACATGTGCTTGTCGTCCGTTAACATATTATGATCCCCCTACCAAATTACATCCTACACATATTGCGCTAACTTTTACTATGTTTACTGGAGAGTCCGATACGTGTCGTTTATCTGGTTGAAGTTTACACGAATAAAATCCCAACAACCATCCAATCGAATCTTTCTTTGTAAAATCAATTTCATAGTTGCACTTAATTTCACTTCTCAGAGTATTATTATTTGCACGTATATCCAAAAATACTGGAGGCTTTCTATTCTCACTGTTGTAAGCAGTGTAAAAGTTTTTAGTCGGATTCGATACATCGTTTTGCTCTCCGAAAGTAGGAGTATCAGTTTCTATAGATTTGCGAAGCTTTTTAAAAGATGTTTACAGAAACTCATTAATATCGTTAACTTCGTAAGATCCTTCTGGTATTTCAATATAATCCCCGCGTTGACCATAATAAAACTTGTTGCATCCAGTTTCTATATTCGGGAACGAATTGTATGCTTCAAAGATTATTAACCCCAACACCTACTGTGCATTATCTTCGTTTAAATTAATTGGTGGGTATAAGTTTGCAGTTAAAATAGATGTGTTACCAGTCAGAGTAAATGTAAAAGACATGTTTCTTACCACTCGTTTATTACGTAATGAGAATGACACAGTTTTCTTTTCTTAACCTAATTATACAAAAATTTTAAGCAAAAGTGTCCACAATTTACTGTATCTAACAAAACAAATAGCGTTCTTTTTAAAGAAAATAGTCCTAAGTGAATAAACCTGGTAAGTATGAAAATTTCAATGTAAAAAGGTCCTAAGTGCAAAGATTATAATGCATATAAAGACATATCTTCATTTAAAACCCATTATTATTGGTCTTATCTAACTAAAAGGGTAAAGTTTAACAACTTAAATGGGCATAAGTGATTAATAGGCATAAAAAATTTGGTATATGTGCTCTTAGGCCTTTTTTAACATTCTGTTTAATTTTTCTTTAAAAGGCCTAACTGCAACTTAGGTTACATTATTTGTAAAATATTGGGCCTATATTTACTTAGGCCCTTTTACTTCCATGTTCCGTATAAGGAAATGGAAGTATTGTATTACCAACAAAAGTTCGTGTTAGAGATAAGGTCAGATTCGCATTGTACTAACTTCAAAACTTCGAGAAAAAGTGATTTTAGCTTCGTGCCTGTGCGTGCGTCTGGGTGCGTGTGTGTGTGTTCGGATTTCTCTGGCGTTCGATAACTGCCGTAAAAACTAACCGATTTTAATAATTTTTTTTGAAAAGTGCGTCTCTACGAGGACTCCAAACCTATTGATTTTGGTAATAATTAAATTAGGCGTTCATTTGTTATTAACATTTTAATTCTTCAAAAAAATATTGTGGATAAACATTCTGAAATGACAAACGGAGTAGTGAAATTAAACAAAATTCTCAACCAAATTACTACTCCGATGCAGATGTTAAATTACATTCACAGCGTGAAAAAGGCCCAAGGAAAACGTAAGATTGGAGTTCAGGCAACTGCAATCAGCCGAAAGAAAGTGCGCCCTGGCTTGACTTCAGGAGCAAAACGCATTCAAGCTGGACACCCTTCAGCCTTTGAAACTGCTCAAACAAAAAAAAGAAACCATTATCTTGGAATCAACATCGAGTCCAACAGACCGAATGCAAAATCGCATTAAAATTCCAATTTTTTTTTATTTAGTTATAAATTAATCACCTATGTTATGGTAAAATACAGAACTTAAAGAATTTTTATGATTTTTCTCACCACTCGTACTTGAGAATAAAACAAGGAAGTACTTTGTTTACAGCGTATAGTAATATGTCATACGAAATAATAAATATCGACTTATTTGCTGTCAATGCTTACTAAAACTACACTACAGCTTAGGGTGGTGTTGTACCGCAGTAAAGATTGCCAAAGCAAAACTGGCGTTAATTTCGCCATTCCTTACTGCGGTGCAACTGGGTGCTGCGTTCTACCGCAGTTCCGCAGTAAAGATTGCCAAAGCAAAAGCGCTGTTAATTTCCCCATTCCTTACTATGATACAATTTGGTGTTGCGTTGCACCGTAGTAAACAATGTCTTTACGCGACTGGGAATATACTGAGAAATTCCAAAGTTGTACCTAATGTAATAATTCGCATTCCATCCTACGAAAAAGTGAAACTATTTGAGCAATATAATCAGTCAGTTTGTTGCGGCGATTTTTCTACATATTTTAATTGATAGACAAACAATAGTGCAATTATTAATAAGCCACTTTTTAAAAACTCATATTGAATGGTAGATAATTATGAAAATACATTTATTAAAATTTCCGGAGAAAAGATTTTGTGAATCCGTTAAGTTTGTTTAGTAACGACAAGAGGTAGTTGAAATGGAAGGTATTTTTAAGAATTGTTCTGAATATTTTACCTGGTATTTTTCTTAAATGTTTTTCTGGAGGTTTACGAAAGCTTATTTTCATCATTAATTTGACGAGTAGGCACTGTTTATTTTTCCGGATAAATTTCTGTTTTGAACGAAGTTTTGTTGCCAGGCAATTTGACGAATAAAACTGACAGCCAGTAATGGTAGCTTTAGACGATGCGCTTTTTCGTGCATCTTGATGCATGCGTCGTAGCGCAAACAAGCGCATGCCCGCCTGCATGCGTTACTTTATAGCGCACCAGACATTTTACCGAGAGGCAAGGTGACGCAAGTATGTCCCGAGTCAGATGGGAATCTACTTGCATCATTCGTGCGCTACAATAATAATATTTTAATTTTGCGCTTCAAGAAGTGCCATTGAAGTGAACTTTTGGTTTAGGTTCATACACGATGGAGCTCCTGCTTATTTTACATCAACTGTTTGGGAACACCTAATCAAAACTTGCGAAGAAATGAAGAGAATCGTCATCTAATCTACTAGTGTACATTTGGTAGCCAAACGAGGAACATATTTTGAGTTTGCCTAATTTTTTCACTAGATAGAATAGTCAAAAGTTAGAAAAGATGACTTAACTTGAAGCCTTTCCAAAATGTAAGACAAATTGCTATTGTAGTTCTCAACGTTGCCATCCAAACCGTAAAAATAAACAATGAGATATAATAAACCAAAACATTTTTTTAGGTTTTCGAAGATGTCTGTCAATTCTAATTGTTCAAAGTCCGTCGAAGACATTCTGGTGAAATTTTGAAAAACCAGCCACCATCCATCACCATTTTTTCTAACGAGCAATAGTCGCCCTTTTCTTTTAAAAATTCTCGAGTCCAACATTTTCGTTCGCGTTTTTTGTTCTTTGCTATTATAATAAAGGCAATAACAAAACGGTCTAGACTTGCTCAAACAACTACTCCCCAGGCAAATACCCCGATAGGCATTGAATTATAGAGCAAGCCCTGGCCGACGATGTGTACTAGACGGCGGTGTATGTGCTACTCCAAATAGTAGATCGGAATCAATATTTGCAACTATCGAAGTGAAACGAACTCCTGTTTAAATGCAAATGCATGCAATTACGCATGCATTGCCGCACCAAAAGATGCATCGTCTAAAGCCACCTTAAACCTTAAGAGCGCGAAGGCAAAATAAAAAGTTCGAGTCAAATTCGGCAACATAATTTCATGAATATTAAAGATACACGTACACTGTAGATTTCCCAGTTAGAGTTACTCTAACTAGAGCTCTCTAAAAGAAGTCTACATGTGTACACATCGGTGAGAGAAGTCTAGCTAGAGTAAGTTTAAGCTCTCGCTAGGGTAGTCACGATCTAGCTAGAGTGATAATGTAAACACCCCATAGAGGGCATCAGTAGACCTGCCTCAGTCTATTTGATCGGCTGAATAGATCACTTGCTCTAGGAAGATTTTGCGTTCCATATTTGTTTAAAATGTCGTCAAAAGTAAAGTGGGATAATGAGAAAACCTTTTAAGTTAATAGAAAATTTCAAAATGTTTCGCGAATTGTGGAGTTGTGCTTTTAGAATATCGAGATAGGGATTAAAAACACAATAGCTCTAAAAAATGGCAGATAGTTTAGAGCAAGCACGAGTCTTTCTGACGGTGATATTGCTCTCCTAAGATGAGTATCTTGTTTCTTTAGTTTTGGACAAACCTTTCCAAGCAAATATTCGTAGTCTAAATAAGACATACGCAAGAAATTTTTGTAGGAATCCCTAACTTCGTCAAATCATTCCCTTAATAATTTGTTGCGCGCCCCTTCCTCTTCTGGTTTTGATATTTACTTCCTTATCCATACCCTTCATCTCTTAACTCTTTGTTTTTTTCTTAAGAAAACTATATCAGCCGCCGCAACGCGTCTTGTATTTGACACAATAGCTAGATATAGACTGATTGTGATTTCCTGTTTCAGTGTAAACAAGTTCTGGAAGTTCTCTAGCGAGAGACAAATTTTGCAGCAGTGTACAGAGTCTCCTAGAATGGTCTCGCTAGAGGAGGTAAAGTCTAGCTAGATTTTTCTCTACAGTGTACATGTACCTTTGAATACGCATATGGGAGACTCGATATTTAAACATTTTACAATCAAAACCACCGAGTTTTTAACGTCGTCATGGTAGCAAAAGGTAAATAAAAAAATTATCAGTAGTAATATCACAAGAAAGTGAGAATAACTTGAAAATAATTCGACAGATTTTCGAAAACTTGTCGCCAGGCAATAGACAGGAGAGCCCGTAGGCCTCGAGTGGCTATTGCCGAATGGCGACAAGTTTGAGCAGAATGTGGAGAATTATTTTCCAAGTTATTCTTATTCTCGTGTGGTATTCGAAAGATTATTTTTTGACGTTCAAATAAGAAACAACTTTTCAATATTATTCTCTCAGTGTCACAATTTGCGACTAATACATATATATGACATATGTCAAAACCAGAAATCAGGTCGTTTATCAACAAAAACAAAATTCTCGCTGTTAGAAGTTAAATAAAGTATCCTCACTATAGTAATGGTTTAATTGGACAGAATTAAACACGTGATCAAAAATACTGTTAATTTATCGGAAAATAGAAACGCAAAAAAAAAACGCTGTAATAGTTAGGGCTAACTTTTCTCGCTGCCATTCTGACAAAAACATCACGGCTTGCGAGATTTTGTACATATGAATTAAATTATCAGTATTACATATCACAAGAGAGCAGAAAAAATAAATTGGAAACAACTCGTCAATTTTTCGAAAACTCGTTGCCAGGCAATAATCACGACAGCTTGCAGGGCTCGAGGGAGTATTGCCGAATGGTAACCAATTTGGAAAGCAAAACTGGAGAAGTATTTTCTATTTATCGATCTCTTGATTGATATTTGAGGGGATTATTTTTTGACCCAAACTTTTAATGGAATCACAAAAGCTACATATCTGAGAGGTAAATCTTTGATTTTCGTACATTCTTTTATCAGTTGACAACTATAATTTTTTGTATTCGACACAATATTTTATTGACATTTGTCAATCAAGAACAAACAGATTTTTTTCTCGGGAATCTTGATATGATTGGCTGAAACGAAATAGCTATTTGTGCAACAAGTTAGGAAAAGTGTTTATTCCGTATTAGACGTAGGATTTTTGATCTAGGCGATAGCCGAGAAGAAAAATACGCCGTATACGGAAAAGCTACATTTTCCTAAGTGTTGCTTACGCCTGTTGCCGCACTTAAACGACGGGTACTTATGCCTGGATTTTCGTGCAACCTAACCAAAACCTCATCTTCCTGTTCAGCCGAAATAATCTTCGGAACGCTATTTTCACCTTTTGGATGGACAGATCATCTTTCGCCAAAACGATTGTACAGATTTCTAAATAATTTATGATTTGGTTGCCTTTGGAATTTAAACACTATCTGGTATTAAGTCGTTTTTTCTTGAAAATGGACTGGAATATCAAAATGAGACAAGAATACATTTATTATTTAAAAAAAGGTTGGTCTTTTAGGTTTTGGAGCCGATTTGACGTTAGATGTACATGGTAAAAAGTTATGGGTCAATTTATCAAAGCATAGGTTATAAGTAGCGTCCTCTATGGGCAACGTCAAGAATTTTATTGGAATCTTTTTTCCCGTAAGAAAAACCATAGGATTGCAAATTTTCAAGTCGGCAACCTAAGAAATTTCGTAGTTATGGCAAAAAATGGAAATAAAATTGTAACTTTCAACACCCTGTATTTCCTAAACCATCAACATTCGGATAAGGCATGTTCGGGTCAATGGTCATTATTTGACCTGTAGAATCTCCAGTTAACGGATTTCCTATTGTTAATGAAACACCCTGTATAAATAAATAAAATTAAAGATTACGCAAATTTTCGAGCAAATTTTTTTCGCTCAAAAATTCGTGATGTTCTATTCAAGCGAATTATCTGATATTGAGGAATATCAATCGCTATTGTCAGTGAAGTAGAAAAATCAATACGAAATATTGGTGTGGGAAAAAGGAAAGCGACTGTTATAACTGTGGCAGTGTTACTGGCTTACATTGAAAAAAAATCCAGTCTACCAGAGTTCTACATTAGGAAGCCTTTACTCGATGCTCAGAACCACACTGTCTATTTAAAAAAAATATATTCATAAAATATTTTTCCAAGTTTAACGAAAATGGAAGCTGAAAAATTTCTTAAAGCAGATGATAAAACCTACTTCTTGATGAAAGTATGTTAAATTATTTTGGAAATATTAGAATTTTTGTTCATGATCGCAGGTAGTGTTTAATATTAGTATCAGTGGAGCATGTCCTCGAGAAGGATTAACTTTCCATCAGCTCCAAAATACTAAAGAGATGGGATAATTTACATTGATAGAGATTTCTAACGCAAAGAGGAAGAAGAAAATTTACTATTTCCGTTGGGAATATCGAAGGTGTCGATCTTGTCAAAATTTTTCTAAAATATTCTTCTCTTCGACCGTCACCAATTGAACATTTAAGGTTCTTCCTAGGATATAGAAACGGAATCTGTACGAGACAATGTGTTGGTATAAATACCATTGTTGGCATGCCTAAAAAACCGCAGAATTTTCGAAATTGCCTAATACTGGCAACTATACCGGCCATTGTTTTCGAAGAACGTCTGCTACATTATTAGCTGATTCAGGAGCAGACATGGTAGATATAAAGCAATGAATGTGGCAGAGGGATATAATGTATAGAATTCTGTTCAACAAAAACTTCAAGTATAGCTTTGAAAATATTGGGCCAAATACCAGCTCTGCTCGTACTTCCTCTAATACCTATGCATGGCTTTAGATTACTAATTATTGTAAGAAAGTAATCGTTAACGTTTATAATAATGACAAAAAATACCTTTTATAATACAATGTGTCTCATTATTTTTTGACGCATTTTAACACTTTATATCTACCGAACCGCTTGAGATATTAGTGTGCGGTTTGCACCAGTTATGAGTTATGTATGACTTAAGTTTTTTTGACTACTTTGAAAATATTCTACTACGCCAGTTTATAAGGACCAGAAAAGGTCACTTTTCATATTACTGCAATTGCAATTTTTTAAATAGGACACCGTGTATTTAATTAGATGTTCAAAAAGTCGCACCTTTTAGCTATATTCAAGGGTATGCTAGATTTGATAATCAGTAAGGGGATAGCCGAAATTTTGGATTTAAAAAAACTGCAGAATCTAACAAAATCTTTGTAGAAGCAGAAAATTTCAAGTGTGCTGTAATTTAGCAATAAACGATTCAGCAATCTGTGAAACGTCTGCTTACATAATGTATTATTTGAAATAAATTAAAAGGTTTTATAAAGTTATACGCAATTTAAAAATTTTAAAAACTGAAAACAATAAAATTAACAACTACCTATCTACAACAAATTTTGTGCTTCTACAAAGATTTGTTTGATTCTGCAGTTTCTTTTTTGAAATCCAAAATCTCAGCTATCCCCTTACCGATGATCATAAATAGATTTAGCTATTATTTTATATTTTTTGGTGCGGAAATGTTTTTTTTCTCCCATATGTAAATTTGCTATTTTCTTTACAATTTATAGAACGGAAAACGGGGAATTCCATTTAACTGAACGGATATAAATTTCATATCCACTCTTGTTAGGATATGAAATCCTCCAGTAACATTTCGTGTTCAGTACAAGGCCAACTATTATCTTTAAAAATTTCAAATCAATGCATAAGCTGTCAAATTAATTTCCAGTATACATCAAAAAATAATTAAAAATGAAAGATTCCAGTGAAGAATCAATAAATGGTACTCCACCAGATATTCGCTTTCTAGCTGCAAATGAAAATACGAGACATTATTACCTACCTCAGAAATAAAAAAAATATGAATTTTGCTAGAAAAAGTTTATGGAATTGACCCTAGTAAACGGAATAAAAAATATGTCTGAAAATGCAACTGCCTATCGATGGTTAAACTGCGAAACATCGTATGTCCGTCTATTCTAGTTTTTCCCTAGACCTCAAAAACTCCCTATATGGTATACAATTATTATTTCCGAAAACTTTCACTAAATATGAAAATGACATAAAACTAGTAACAATAAAAATTTTAAGGCCAACCGTAAGTTTTCGGAAACAATAATTGTACTTATACCTTATAGGGAGTTTTTGAGCTCATGCGCAAAACTAGGTTATACTGATATACGAGGTTTTGCAGTTTAACTATCGTGATATGAAAATGTTATCCAGTGAAGTCAAACCATCAACCCTCTGGACAACACATTCAATGTTGAATACAGTGACTATTAAAAATAACATTTATATTTTCACATATCCTAAACTGCGCTCTTTCCTGAAATATGAAATTACAATCGGCCGGTTACGAAACGAAAAAATCTAAAATTTTAACATCTGAACAAATTTAAAAGTTTCACCGGACCGAGAATAATTTTATTCACAAAAGTATGTAGCAAGTAATCGTAATCAAATTTTAATATACGAAACAGTAGTTGTCCATCCAACCTCACGTTTTAGTTTTTTACAGAATTTGTGCCATTTTAAATAATTATGTTAGTCTTTTGGGAAGTTTATGAGAGTTTCAATAAATTAATACATTTTAATCAAAGTTTCGACCTTTTTCAAAATTTCGTTATTAAATAAAATAAGAAAATCTTTGAAAAGACCCTAAATGGGGTCGAAACATTGATAAAAATATATTAATTTATTGGAACTGCCATCCAGTTATATCTATCAATTTTGACGGTATACATCTAATAATTTTGGCAAAATTTTAGGTGATATTAATTTTTGGAATTTCTGCAGGATGCCGTCGCCAAGAACTAAAAAATTTGAAGATAAAACCATGTAAGTGATTTTGGAAATGAGTTCCAAATAAAATTAGTGGATACAAAAACAGACCGATCGTTCGTAATTCCTGGTACATTTTACGAGCTGCCCAAAAATATTTCTTGCTTAGACCACCAGATATGGAACAACTTTTAGTGAACTACCAGAACAACAAATGCAAAAAATAAGTGGTCGGAATCAACAAAATTGGTAATCAGCCAAAAGTTATTCCTGAATATTTAAAATTACCTAATTCGGATTTATATACGGGAAATTATTTCCGCCGTTCGGGCGCCACTATCCTTGTAGATGCAGTAGGCGATACCTTAACAATTAAAAGTTTCGGTGGCTGGAAATCCACCGCAGCAATGGAAACCTACATTGGGCATTCATTAAGTAAATACAAAGAAATGAGAAATGGCCAATACCATTGTACGGACAGTTTGTAACACAGAACCAGAAATAATTCCATCAATATCGAAAGTAAATATCCATCCGAACATTATTTTATTTGTAACAAAAAATAGTAATAGCGAATAAGGAAAATTTAGACCAACAAATTCAGATTGAGTTAATTATTCTTCAAATAAATTTGTAATGTACCTAATTAAGAATTTTTTTTAATTTTCAATTTTTTTTTAGTCGATCGTAGAATAATGTACCGGACAAGTCGAGTGGATTGTCCATATCGCACTCACACGTTTGAGCACGACGCCGTAGGACATCATTATACACTCTTGTGGCACAAACTACTATTCCCGCACTTGTTGGGAAAAGTCGAACTTTTTTCTGATCTAAACTAAATATACAAAAGTATCAATTTAAATATACAATATTTCCAAATACTAGTAAAAAATATTAAACATTTCATTCATTTTAGAAAACGTTACAAAATAATCAGAAAAGTACCTTCTGTCAGTTTGCTAATTCTTGGAAAAGGTGTTTACTATTATAGTATATTTTACAACAAGAGATGAAAATACTGTGTTTTTCGTGAGATGAGAATCTACCCACGAGCGAAGAGAGTGGGGCAATCTCACGAACGAAAAAAACGTATTTCATATTGAGCAGGAAATGCTATTTTTCTACACATACATATTATATATGATTCTCTGTATTCACTTTCCGAGTCCATAATAATAATTTAAAATGCCATTAAATCTATATATATATATATATATAAAAGAAAGTCGTGTTAGTTACACTATTTATAACTCAAAAACGGCTGAACCGATTTGGCTGAAAATTGGTGGGGAGGTAGCTTAGAACCAGGAGACGGACATAGGATACTTTTTATCCCGTTTCCGTGGGACGTTTTCAGTAATGTTCTTAACAAACTTTGTGTCACACCAGTCTATAAACCGTCTATAACAAATTTCATACACTTTTTTAAATTTATCGGGCAATAAATCTGTTGTGGCTTCATTTGCTGTTTCAATTATATCTGCAGGAGTACAAATAGTTTCTTCCTCACCATCCGAAATCGACATTTTCGACAGTTTCACAACAAAATATTACAATTTTAAACTGACAACTTGAAATTAATTACTAACTTGATAATTTTGGTCATTGTACATAAATACACGTATCCATAGTTACGCAGAGGAACGTAACGTTTTTTTAGGTAACGCTCGATTTTACTAATGTTTCTATGTCCGTTATAGACTCCGAAACGGCTGGACCGATGTTGATGAAATTTTCAGGGAATCTTCAGATTAGCCCAGCGGGTGATCCTGTGAAGTTTGGTAGCGATCGGATCAACAGATTTTTTTTTTCTTGGTTTTGTGAGAAATCGGGGCTTGATATGACACATATCAACTGTCAGATTTGACAAATAAAATTCAGACCGTCAGAAAGTATTAAATAAATTTTATTTGTCAAATCTGACAGTTGATAAGTGTCATATCAAGCCCCCGCCTCGCACAAAACAAAAAAATTATGTTGATCCGATCGCTACCAAACTTCACAGGAACACTCGCTGGGCTAATCTGAAGATTAACTTACAGTAGGTGCCGCGCATGTCGTACCGGGACCGGGCAGCAAATAATTTATAAAGTGAAAATGCAAACGTCAAACGGCATATGCCATTCCCAGTTTATCAAGTTCCAAACGATTTTACCACAATTATTTCTTCAGAGGCAGCAACGCGCCGGGTACCAGCTAGTTTATTATAAAGGAACAATGTAAATTATTAATTGTTTGTTTAATAGTTGCTATGGTAGGTAACATAGATACGCAGGCTACTAAATGAAAGTGTTTCTTTTATCCATTATTAAAACTATAAATTTGACATTTTCATTTTCACTTCTAGAGATGAAAATATTTTCATAGAGTAAAAAAATGTCACTTTCATATATGTATAGTAGAGGGTTGAAAAATTGTTATATTCAAATACACATATGTGTAGAAAAATGCTGTTTTTATGATTCCGTCATATTTTTAGATAATTTGAAGACAAGGTATGTTATTATGAAAAGGTGTCCCAAACTGGACGCGTTCTTATGGGAACACCCCTTATTTGAAGAGATAGAAAAAAATTAACCAAGGTGTCCGGAGCTCAAATTTAATGAGAAAACCACTGGCGCAAACAAAACTTTGCTATCTCTTATCGTTTGGCCGCTAGAGGGCGATTCTCAAATTTCGTCGATTTCTTTTATGTCCTATAACTTGTTTATTAATAAAGATAATTAATTTTGGTAAAAACGTTCTTAAGGCACTTTTTCCGTAAAATCCATTGCAATAGACAGTTTTTTTACAGGGCGTTTAGATTTTCGTGCACCACCCCAAACTCATTTTTTTTATATAGACCACCCTATATATTATGAGATTTTTGAAAAGCTCGTAAAATTTCCTAAATTTTGATGTATCACTATCTAAAGTTTCATGATAAGATTACTCATAGTTATTATATTAAATTAATAAAATGTTGCTAATGGTTTTTAAGATAAACATGACAAGTGATACATCAAAATTTAGGAAATTTTACGAGCTTTTCAAAAATCTCATAATATATAGGGTGGTCTATATAAAAAAAATGAGTTTGGGGTGGTGCACGAAAATCTTAACGCCCTGTAAAAAAACTGCCTATTGCAATGGATTTTACGGAAAAAAGTGCCTTAAGAACGTTTTTACCAAAATTAATTATCTTTATTAATAAACAAGTTATAGGACATAAAAGAAATCGACGAAATTTGAGAATCGCCCTCTAGCGGCCAAACGATAAGAGATAGCAAAGTTTTGTTTGCGCCAGTGGTTTTCTCATTAAATTTGAGCTCCGGACACCTTGGTTAATTTTTTTCTATCTCTTCAAATAAGTGGTGTTCCCATAAGAACGCGTCCAGTTTGGGACACCTTGTACACAGAACCTTAACTATCTCCAGGTTTGAGCTACTCAGTTACTCATTTTTTGTATTTTAGTGAGAGAAGAGTTATTTTTCGGAGACACCAATCAGTTATTTTCATGGAACGGCACGGCCAACTTACTTTGTGAAAAAGTGTGTAATTTCGACACCATGCTTAATCCAAACACTAATTTATGCATTTCTAGAAAATGTATTCTTAGTAGAATTAAATGGGGCTAAGATATAATGCGTTCTATTTAAAATAAGAATGTGGATACAGCTTCTGGATAAACTGCAGCTAGTGAATTTGGGGCCAAAAGTTACGTATTTACTAATCATGTAACTGAATCAAATTTCAAAACTATTATTATGTTTTCATGGACAGCCGGTATTGATACGTACCTGTACTCATTGAATTTGAAAAACGAATGTTCCCTAGACGAATGACAATATGAGTAAAGTGATTAGTATTAAACGGGCATTGCAGTCAAGAAAACTACACAGGGGCCTTCTGTGCAGTTCTCTTGACTGCAACGCCCGTTTAATACTACCTAATTATTTTATATTCATATCTGCAGGCTTATGATAATCTGAGTAAAGACATTAAACAAACAAACTTTTGTAATTAAAATTACGGAGGTACTTATCTATACTTACTTGGGCTGTGCCGGAAGGAACAATGTGTCTAGTATTTTATTTGCTGTATTAGCTATTTACTATATAGACGTATCATTTTCAAAGCTTCTTGACGGGGTTCATCTACGTCATTCATGTATCCCATTGACGTAAAATGTTAAAACCATATTTTAGAAAATAGTTTCGGTGCCTGCACAATAAAACACAATATATAGGAAATCAGCTAGAAAAGTGAATGGTCCAAGTGTCTTCAAAATACATATTATCTAATTCGTTAAAGTCAACCTCTTACCGATTTCAGTGTTCCTAAATTAAGCGTTAAAAATAAGAATAATTCTGCTAATGCTGCTTCTAGAATTTCACTTTAACATACGCTTTCAAAATCATAATACCTATAACATTACTTAAATAAATAGTGATTTTTCTAGTTTTCAAGTATTTACTGGTTAAAATATTATATTAGAAAACGTAGAGTCTATGGCACCATTTCGAAATTGTTCGAACTGTAACCATGTATAAAAAAATAACACAATATGAAAATTAATTTATTTCCACCTCGAGCAGTTAATGCTACAATAATTATTCCAAATGATATAAAATGTGTCTCGCCAATTAAAAAAAAATGTTTTAAAAACGTATTTATATTTATTTGTATCGTAAAATTATACAGAGCGTTCTATGATTTCTTTGTCGCACCCAGCTATGTTTGTCTTTATACAGGGGTTTCATTAACAATGGGAAATCCGTTAGCTGGAGATTCTACAGGTCAAATAATGACCATTGACCCGAACATGCCTTATCCGAATGTTGATGGTTTAGGAAACACAGGGTGTTGAAAGTTACAATTTTATTTGCATTTTTTGCCGTAACTACGAAATTTCTTAAGTTATCGACTTGCAAATTTGCAATCCTATGGTTTTTCTTACGGGAAAAAAGATTCCAATAACATTTTTGACGTTTCCCATAGAGGGCGCTACTTATAACCTATTGTTTTGATAAATTGACCCATAACTTTTTACCATGTTCATTTAACGTCAAATCGGCTCCAAAATCTGAAATATAATAATAAATGATGGGTAATCAACTTTAGAACGTGGACTGTATCATTATGGAATATCTGGGATTGGGATAGCCGCTTACCTCTGACATTGACACCTGTGCACCGACGACACGAGCCATATATATCCAAAAAAAAGGAACTCCAAAAACAACATTCGACCGTACTTATTCAGGGCTATGGATATTCTCTCTTCTCCGGATCTCGACGCGGGCCACGACCACAACCGAATGAATTGTTTATAAAAACATGTCGCGGCGGATTGGGAGAAGGCATGCAAAGGAGGTGTAAAATGAAGGGTTTGTCCATATAACTCGGAGACAATTGACAAGAATGTTTGTGCTTACAAATAAATACATGTAGACGAAACATGTATTCTTGTCTCATTTTGATATTCCAGCCCATTTTCAAGAAAAAACGACTTAATGCAGATAGTGTTTAAATTCCAAACTTGTTCTAATAGACCGTTTCGCATTAAACAAAATATTATCTAGATAGCTACGTTTTACAAACAGACAGTCGATAGTAATATAACATTAGTTTTAAAGTGTTCAGTGTTAACCCAACAGCTTTTTCATTAACTTTCTCCATAAATTTATCAAAAGTATTAAAAAATGCCGCGTCATAATGACTTTTCGAATAGTGATATGAGAGATGTGATTTGTGTTTTTGCTCAAACCAATTTAATGGGCTCGCTGCAGTCCGAAGGTATTCAGAGTTATAGCCCCACCGAAGGCAACCAAATCATAAATTATTTAGAAATCTGTACAATCGCTTAGGTGAAAGAGGATCTTTCCGACCAAACGGTGAAAATAGCGCTCCGAAGATTATTTCGGCTGAGCAGGAAGATGAGGTTTTGGTTAGATTGCACGAAAATCCAGGCGTAAGTACCAGTCGTTTAAATGCGGCAACAGGCGTAAGTAGCTCTTCGATTTGGAGAATTTTTCACAAAGAGAAGCTTCACCCATACCACATTACTCCAGTACAAAATTTGTTACCGGAAGATCCTCCTGCTCGTCTACGTTTCGCTAATTTCTTAGAAGAGCAGCAAGGCGCGGATCCTAATTTTTTGAATAAACTCCTTTTCATAGATGAGTCAGTTTACTCGACGTGGAGTTTTCAACTGGCGAAACAATCATTTGTGGGATTCTGAAAATCCATATGCCGTTAAACATGAATTTAAGATCAATGTTTGGTGCGGTGTAATTTCAAATTTCTTTATTGGGCCTTTTCAACTTCCACCCAATCTGAACGGTCCATTTTATTTTTTATTTAAATTTTCTTCGGCAAAATTTGTACGAACTGTATCACTTAATTTAAGTGAAAATATGTGGTTCATGCAGGACGGGGCGCCCGCACTTCTAGGCCTGTGCTGGAGTACTTAGACAACGTCTTTCCACATCTGTGGACTGGCAGTGGAAATAAATTTGCTTGGCCGCCTCGAAGCCCTGACTTAAATCCTCTGGATTTTTCGATGTGGTCTAGATTGAAAGATATGGTTTATAAAGAAGCTGTTGATTCACCCGATGAGCTGTGGCGAAGAATACAAGCGGCTGCCAACGAAATCGAAGGTAATCCAGGGGCATTGTTTAGAACTCGGGGGTCTCTCAGGAAACGCATTGAAAAATGTATCCAAGTGAATGGTGGACACTTCGAACAACTACTTTAAAATTTAATGTTTTCTAATTTTATTTTTCTTGTACCTAAGCGTTTGTAGTGAATTAAAATTTATTTTGTTAGCAGCACTTAATAAGCGTTTCATTTTTAAGATTTAAACACTATCTGCATTAAGCCGCTTTTTCTTGAAAATGGGTTGGATTATCAAAATGAGACAAGAATACATTTATTATTTAAAAAAAGGTTGGTCTTTTAGGTTTTGGAGCCGATTTGACGTTCGATGTACATGGTAAAAAGTTATGGGTCAATTTATCAAAGCAATAGGGAATAGGTTATAACTAGCGCCCTCTATGGGCAACGTCAAAAATGTTATTGGAATCTTTTTTTCCGTAAGAAAAACCATGGGATTGGAAATTTTCAAGTCGACAACCTAGGAAATTTCGTAGTTATGGCAAAAAATGGAAATAAAATTGTAACTTTCAACACCCTGTATTTCCTAAACCGTCAACATTCGGATAAGGCATGTTCTGGTCAATGGTCATTATTTGACCTGTAGAATCTCCAGTTAACGGATTTCCCATTGTTAATGAAACACCCTGTATAATATAATTCTTCTGTACGTGTGAACGTGTGAAAGTGTGAACTCCTCCTAAACGGCTGGACCGATTTTGATGAAATTTTTTGTGTGCGTTTGAGTGGGTCTCTGGATGGTTTACATTCACAATTTATTGGACCCTGTAGGTGGCGCTGCAATCGGGTTCTAGGAATTTCTTTTCTTATTTTCCAAGCCAACGTTCGGACAGGACAACGTCTGTCAGGTCCGCTAGTTTTAAATAAAAGACAACGTGCATGAGTGCATTTTTGGATATCTTAGTTGATTTTAGTATGGAGTACGACAGCTTCATTATTTAAATTGGGACTTAAATTGTATAATTTTTGAGATAGGTGTAGGCAGAGAACGTCAAATAAAGATTACAAAATGCTTGTTTGCATAGATTATATTTTTTATCATGCAGGGCTAAAGATTTTTCTTAATTTTGCAGTTCGATTCGAAAAAATATATTCAGTAACTTTAGAGATGCGTCCAAAGAAACGGGCATGTGGTAAACACATCGTAAATCCCGCAGCTTTAAAATTAATTTTAGAAATGTACTAACTTTTGCAGGACGAGTAGAGACGTACTGCCCATCAATTTTCACATGTAATCTAAAAACTTAATTTGTTCCGTGTTTGGCAACGTTTTTTCAATTGGTTAGAGCAATTATTGAAAGGGGGATTTTAGAAGAAAAATAGAGTAAGACGGTATGCAAGAAAAATATAACTGTCCTTATTGACTTCTTGCCATTCGCGGCATTTAATTCGTCTCTTCTGATATTGGTGTTTCGAGCTCGCACTCTGGCTGCTGAGCTAGTTCTTGTTGCAATGGGCTCTTGAAGTTTCTCCAAAGTTGACTGGACCCTCTGCTTTTTGGATTCTTGAGCTTAAGATTTTGACTCAATTCCGAAAAGCTCAATGGCTTTCGCTTCCTTCAAGCGGTCACTAAGATTAGGGCAAAATCAGTGATGTGAGCTGGTAAATTACCAGTAAATAACCGCGGTTATTTACCGTAATTTACCGTAAAATACCAAAAATTAGTTACCGTAATTTACGTGGAAAATTACCGTGAATTACACAATAAATTACGCAGTAAATTACCTTATTTTATAGTAATTTTGTTTATATTTTTTACAAATAAAATTTGTATTTTGGTGACATCATCTTTCATCTAACATCTAATGCTAAATTACTGTTATTGGTAAATTACGGTAATTTTCTGGTAAATAACGGTAATTTACTGGTAATTTACGGTAATTTACTGGTAAATTACGGTAATTTACTGGTAAAATACGGTAATTTATCGTAATTTACGCAATATTTATTACGGTAAATTATCACGGTAATTTACAAAACAAATTTATTACCACCGTAATTAATATAGGTAATTAAAAATCGTAAATTACCGCCGTAAATTACCAAAAATATAAATTACGGTAATTTAACATCACTGGGCAAAATAGAATATTAATTATTAAGCGTAACAATTCATTAATTTTTATTTAACAAAATTCAAACAGCTGTATCTCCGAAACTACTAAGAATAATAACCATATTCATATAAACTTTTTTATTCGAAATGGTCGATACTATCACCTGCCAAAATATTTCCCTCTCCTCCTGACTCACCCTGTATATAATGGATAACGTATCCTTGAATACTTGAGATTTTATAATTACGAGATACCAGCAAGGTTTTTATATTACTAGGATGATTCTGTTCACTAGATTCCTATCGGCATCACTGAGCTATTGCATCATTTTCAGGGACTTGCCACCCTCCTATTTCTTTTGTTAATATATAGGCATATGGCAGTCAATTACATATGTACGAACATGTGATTGTAAAACAGCGTTTCTGGCGTTACGTATAAGGGTTTCAATTATAAATGTAGCCGCTTCGGGATTTAGTTTGCCTGCCGATCAGAAGTTAGCCCAATTATCATCAAGAAGAAAGGCAGGACTTCATGTTGTAGGTTTGTTTCTTGCTTCCCCTGTAACGAAAAATTGTTTGGGAGGTTCAACAGACGGCATTATATGAAATATTACAGGTGGCGTAGTTAGAGCAGGCCTGGCGATAGCAAAGAACGACGTTCCTGAAAAATATGAAACTAACGATAACAAAAAACAAGAGAGCAGCTATCAAAATACAAAACTAAAAGTGAAAAACTTACTGGATAGTGAGGTTACAAATGCTCGATAGAAATATTTTTGGCGGATTGTTACGGTCGCATTTTTAACCTCACTATCCAGTAAGTTTTTCACTTTTAGTTTTGTATTTTAATAGCTGCTCCATTGTCTTTTGTCTCTGTAGACTCCTGGTGAAGCAATAAAGTTTTGCGAAAGCTAGAGTACCGATAAAAGAGTAATCTTTTTCTCCCTGGCGAGTGTTCCCATTCTGATTGAAGTGTGTAAAAAGCCTTTAGGCAGATACCTACTATTTGCCTGGTCTACGGGCCATCTGACACGAGATTGATTTCGGTACTAAATTTAGTGCAATCTCAACGAGTACAGAGTAAGTTTGAAATTTAGAGTGACAACAGAATTATGTATGGCAGGTAAGTACCAAAATAAGTTCTGTGCGATTAAAAACAAGAATTATAAAGACAAACATGCTGGAATATATTTGAAATTTAACGTAATTTGGATCAATGCGCATGCCAACATCCTTATTTTAGTATTTACCTGCCATACACAATAATTCTGTTGTCACTCTAAATTCCAAAATTAGTATTTGCCTGGTCATTCAGAAACAAAATTTGAAATAGAAACTAGAAATAGTCTGTGAAAGGACAGATTATTGTAGAATAGAAATAGAAAAGCTAACAGAATACAACATTCTTATAGGAGACTTCGACATAAATCTCTTCGACCAAAACCAAGAATGCATGAAGCATAAAAATCTTTTATCCTGCAAAAACCTGAAAATCAGCAACACACTAGCAACCAGAGATGATGCTGGGACGCTAATAGATCACCTAATCATCAAATTGGACAACATTAACCATTATAACATTTAACAGTCAACAGCATGCTCAGTGATCAGAATTTATCATTCTCACCGAATTTAAAATATGCTTACAGAAAGTAAGACAGAATTACAAATAGAGTGACTTATAAGATCATCATCATAAAGTTTTCCGTCCGAATACTGTCTGGACACGTACTTCCACACTTCCCTATCTTGAGCTAACCTACGCATTTCCCCAGAAGTTGAACATCCTACGTTCCTGACTATTTGAGAGCAGTAGCCTAATCTGGGCCTACGTCTACCTCTTTTTATTCCTATCTTTGACTCTAGTATGTCGCGAACTAAGTCTTCGTGCCTCAGAAGATATCCTACCATCCTATTTCTCCTATCTCTCCTATTCCATATTGTCTTTAATAAATTTCGCTTTTCTCCAACTCTTTCTAATATCTCTCTGTTGCTAACCTTATCGATCCACGGTATCTTCAGCATGCGTCTATAGCACCACATTTCAAATGCTTCCAATTTTTTCCTACTCGCTTCTCCTATCGTGGAAGTTTCGCACCCGTACAATGCCGTACTCCATACATACGTATCTACATTTATCATTCATAATAGTTGTTTCTTCTTATTAAATGCAATTCGGCCCTGCGCTATTCTTTATTTTATATCTCTAGAACTCCTACCATCTCGAGTTATTTGACTTCCTAAATAGCAGAAATCTGAGACGTCCTCTATCTTCTCATTTCCGATTTGTATTTTCGTTTTAGTCCTATTTTCACGCCCTCTACACACCAAAATTTTGGTTTTCTTTTTATTGTACTTCATACCATAGCCCTCCGTCAAAACCGCTTTCATTTCGATCAGAGCCCTCCCTAATTCTTCTTTGCTGGATGCCAATACTGCTATAATTATCATCCGCGAATCTGAGCATATTAATAGTTTGACCGTGTATATTAATCCAGCAGCTATTCTATCTTTAATAATATTAATCGCATCTTCGATATACAGGGTGAGTCATAATGAGGTGTAAAAAATTTAGCCAAAGCTTCTTTAGGTCAAAACAAAGCAGTTAACCAAATATACCTTAGTACCAAAATGCTTCCTTTTTGAGAAAAATTTCTTCAAAGATTCAAATGTGTATTAAAAGTGTAGCAGTAAAAATTTGAATTTTTATAATCAAATGGCCATGATTTGTCGGTGCACCTCCTCATGATGGCAGATTCGTTACAGAATAGTTAAATAACCATTTCAATGGTAGATGGATTGACCGGTTTGGTCCCGTGAGATGGTCTCCTAGGAGTCCCAACTTAAATCCGCTGGATTTCTTTTATAGGGTTCTTTAAAACAACTTGTTTACCGTGAGGTAATTGACACCAGGGAACAGTTGCAGCAAAGAATTCTAGAGATTGCAAATGGAATTAATCAACACTTTAATATTTAGCAAGTGCATCTATCGTTAATACGATGGTGTTTCCTTGCTGCGGAAGGTAGACATTTTGAGCGTTTGCTGTAGTTGTCCATTTCTAATTAGGATAATCACTTTTCAAAAAAAATATAAAATTTTTCTTCGACACCCTGAATCTTCTTGAGGAAGCATTTTGGTACCACGGTATATTAGGCTAATTGCTTTGTTTTGGCCCAAAGAAACTTCAGTCAAATTTTTGACACCTAATTATGACTCACCCTGTATAAATTGAAAACTAGAGACGATAACGCACATCCCTGAATCACTCCCTTTCGGTTATCTACTTTTCTCTGTTCCTGCTCAAATTTTATAACTGCCGTTTGCTCTTTGTATAGATTATGAATTATTCTTCTATCCCTGTACTTCATCCCTACATTTTTGAGCACTTCTCACATCTTCTTCCATTTTACATTGTCGAAGGCTTTTTCCAAATCTACAAATCCTATACATATAGGCGCTCTTTCCCTTTCCTTTTGTTTTCTCTATTATTACTCGTAAATCTAGAATGCCTCCGCGTTCCCCTATTTCCTCTAAATCCGAACTGATCTTCCCCTAATATTTCTTCCGCCCTTTTCTTCATCCTTCTTTGCACAATTCTAGTAAAAATTTGTAACGCGTGGAAAGTTAAACTTATCGTTCTAAAATTTTCACACCTATCCGTGCCTTTTCTTTTTGGCAAAGCTGCTATGATGTTCCGTTTGTAATCTTCTGGAATCTCGCCTGTCAGGTATATGCGACTAATTAGTTTAAATAAACGATCTATTACCTCTTGACCTGCGCACTTTAAAGGCGGGTACAGATCTGAGCACGTTCGCGTATGAGGCAAGCCGAGGCCGAACCGAATGCCTCGTGCGGCGTAATTTGAAGACCCGAATGGTGGACGCACGAGGCACTGTTCGCCACTGATCCAATGAATTCGCGAGCACGCAAGCGAATGTTAAAAGTAGTTCTGTGCGGCTACGTACAATATCCCGCGTCCAGACTGAGCACGCACGGCCTTTGATGTACCGCCAACAAATGGATCGGGGCGAGGCCGCACGACGCACAGAACGAGGCAGTTTGCCGCGCCTCGGGAGCACGTCCACATCTGAATCCTCATGCGTCCTCGGCTTGCCTCATACGCGTACGTGCTCAGATCTGTACCCGCCTTAAGATTTCTACCTGCAAGCCATCTATACCCGGTGCATTATTGTTTTTTAAACTGTTTAGTGCTAGCTCAAACTCTTCTCTCATCCTCGTAAATATACAGCGTGTCCCAATAAGTGATACCGAGAGATAAAGGTGTATATTTAGGGGCCGAACCGAGAACACCATTGTATAATTGGCGTCCGAATAAATCAGGAAGAGAAAAGTCGTTTTAATGTGGTTAATCAATACTTGATTGAATTGATTGAATTGAATTATTCAAGTATTAAGGAAACTTAACAAAAACGGGGAAAGATTTGAAGGGTACATATTACAATAATAAAATTACAGAGGCTACGTGGTAGCACCGAGGTGCGCTGACTCCTAGAAGAGTTTCGGTGAGAGATTCTCGTCGCAGCACCAGGGTGCAGTCTTTTTGGGGGAACACCGCTAGCTTATACGTTTCAAATAAGTTATCAGTTCTCCCTCGGGATTTCACCAGAGGACGCCGGTTACCCAAATGCGATCGATTTCCGCCGGTATGTCGCACAGTTACAGACAAAAGTCGCAGAGGGTTGCCAAAAATTTGTCAAATAATAAGTAAAGTAGGTACTATACAATAAACATCAAAACAATAGACAAAACAATATCATTATTGAAAAAGAAAGTATCCGATACTCACATCAGCAGGTTTCAGAAATTTTAAACGAACATTTTTATAGGAGTTACAAGGTGCCCACAAGATACTAGACAGTCGAACAGCATTAATAACAGAAGTAGGAGAATTGAAGACATAAATTTATATCCTACCGATAAGAATGAAGTATCTAAAATTATAAGGAAACTTCCAAATAAAAACAGCTCTGGACCAGATGCATCAGTTTAAAAATAATGAAAATTATTAACGAAGTCATTGCAAATATATGCAATCTCTCAATGTCAACAGGGATATTTCCTACCAACGGCAAAATAGCAAAAGTGTTCCCACTTTATAAAGGAGGTAGTGTGAAAAATGTTAACAACTATTATACATAATACAGACCCATAGCCAACACACCAATAGTCGCGAAAATATTTTTGGATAAACACAATTACTTCAGTTCCAAACAGCATGGTTTCAGACAAATAATGGAATAAATATCATAGCAACTGACACCATAATACGAATACAGAACAGAATTGATGGAAAAAGGAGAACAACAGTACTATTTTTGGACTTGCAAAAGGCTTTCGATACACGTGATTACAACCTGCTACTAATGCAGACAGATAAAGCAGGCCTAAGAGGAAAGTTAGGTGAGTGGTTAAAATCATACTTATTAGACAGAAGTCAATACACAGTTATAATTAATCATGAAAGTAAGCTCCATCAGGAGTACCTCAAGTCGCAAAACTATCACCAACATTATTAATTTATAATATGAACGACCTGGAATGCATAGGACTAGAAGGATAGCTCACGATGTATGCAGATGATGCCACCTTAATAAACGAGGCTACAAACGACCAGAAACTAAAACAGTTAATGAACTCTACAGAAATTATACACTTATTTTAATAATAGAGAACTAAAAAAACATATACCTATATGGGATTCAACAGCAACTTGGAAGAATGACAATCAAATGAAATATTATATGGTGGAAACCCGATCAGGCAAGCAGCAGCGACTAGCTTTCTGGGACAGGAACTGGACGAAAAAGTTAGCTGGCGGGCTCATATAGACAAAATAAAGAGAAAGGTATCGCCTATCATAGGATAGGCTGTTAACACAGTCAGTGCATGAAAAACAATATTTATAATAAATAGCACACCTGATGAATCTATCATATTTATGGGGAACAGCCAACAAAAAAAAATCCACAAGAAATCCAAATACTTTAAAATAGAGCCGTCAAAGCGATCCTTAACATGCCTCCGCACCTATATCGCGACACTGTATGATACCACCAGAATTTTAACAGTTGAAGAGACTATTACGTATTCAAGTCTTCAATATTTTCACGAACTTAATAGTCAGAATTCAACATCAAACATTTTTTATACAGCCAAAAATTGTGACAGACATCACCATAACACCCGCAACAAGAACAATCTGCAACTCCCACAAAACAACTTTACAAAATTCAACAGCAACAGCGTACTCCCGACTGGAATATATGAATACAATAAACTACCAAATGATATCAGAGATATCAGTAATAAAAATAAATTTCTACAAATTGTAAAAAAACTCATAGCTGTGTAAAGTGCAAAAATTAAGATATGTGATAAAGTATGTACTTGACAATTTCATCCTAAAGTGCAATAAGTAAAAATGAGAAATTTTATTTACCTAACTGAAATTTAAAAGACTACAATAGTAGTTTGTGCAACAAGAGTGGATATGATGTCCGTAGGCGGAGTGCTCAATCGTGTGAGTGCGATATGGACAATTCACTCGTGTTGTACAGTACATTTTTTCTACGACCCACTAAAGATAAAATGGGAAATTTAAAAAAATCTTGTAGTTTCAGGAAGGTGCGCAGTTTAGGATAGGTAGAAATATAAATGTTATTTTTAATATTAATCATTGTTTTCAACATTGAATGTGTTATCCAGAGGTTTGATGGATTTATTTCACTAGATAACTTTTTCATATAAGCAGTTACGACATTTTCAGACATATTCTTTATTCCCTTTACCAGTGTCCAGTCGATAAACTTTTTATTAGTATAGAGCTCAAGGATACAAATTTTCATTTTGGTAGGGGGATCGTTGTTACAACCTGCAACGTGTTGCAATCTGAAGTTCATGTCTTGATGTCTTGACTTATAATATATCCAAAAGCTGTCAAAAATCGTAATGTGCAAAAGGGCATTATATCCAAAAACTGAGTTATGCACACTGGCGTAAAGAGCGTAAAAATTGCTATCGTATGGCACCAAGGTCATTCAATTATTTGTGGCGCTTCCACCTCTAAAAAATTTAGTACAGGCCCTTACGGGAGAAATTTTTTTGAAAGCTGAATATCTCCGTTCGAATTCCGATAAAATTTGCAAGATTTCAACACATTTTACATTGACATCGCGATAACTTTTAAGTTAACGCCTAAATCGAAAAATCTTGTTCTTTACAAAATCTTGCACGCTTCTTTCGGAGTCTGATGGTTCTACATGCAGATTTTTATCTTTTACGTATATTGAGTTGTGTAATTAAATATAAGAAGATGTAAGAAGCGCGACCGGTCGGCTCCCGATACCAGTACCCGTTCCCATCCCGCTGCGCTGGTTTGCATCTCACTTTTCGCCGTAACTCCGTCTCCGTCTTGCTAAAAGATATGACAATAAAGTTACTTACAATAAAATTTACAAACTATTTTTTTTCCGAAGTATCGGACTGACTTTCGTCCTTCGGCGGCAAAACTGACAGTTTTGTGGTAGATATATGTACTTATTCTTGCACAAGTTTTGTGCCATACACTTGCAAGCAGTTACGCTGGTTTGCTTATTTTTCTTGTAAGAACACACTTTGCTTCCACAGTCTGCAATAAATTACGGGATTTACAATTAGGAAGTCAAACAAATTTGATGACTCATACTTTTCTTACATCCACATTTATTTAAAATAAAAGAATCGGTCGGGAAAGGGGGAAGTGTTATTAAAATTGGTTGGATACTGCCGTCATCTTCTAGTTTCCATCTGAACTCTTCCAAACTTGGTAGTTCTTGAATTGGTTGCAGGGCATTTGTCCAGATTTTAACTTGAAAGTATGCTCTCAAGCAGTGTTGTTTAAGAGCATGGTCCCACGCTAAAGTTCAAAACTACACCCCGATCATTATGTTGTGTAATTTGAAACAAGATAGAAAGAGGTTTTTTTTTACTGCGACTGAAAAGACCAGTTAGCTTCCTCAAGGCAACAGATTTGAGGACATCTTTGAATAAAACGGTTGAAACTCACATCCAAAATGCAGTAACAGATATTAAATCTGGAAACCATGAAAAATTAACCTGGCACAAATCATGTTATTTGACGTATACCAGCGGGACCGCGAATATGCAGAAATGGGCATTGAACCACCACCTCATGTTGGGCCGAGGCACTTTCGATATTCACAAATGCATAATTTGCCCCAAACGCTTAATAGGAAAACGGCTTTCACAAGTTATGTCTGTCAACATAGAAATTAAGAACTTAGCAACTGTGAATTCAGACGTATTAAAATGGATTGGCGCAAATGATTTGATAGTTATGGAAGTAAAATATCATGTAGGTTGCCTTGATCAGCAATTGGGAAATTATGACAAAAATACAAGAAATGAATTAGGCGCAGTAAAAGAAGCATTTGAAGATGACACAAACAAAGACTTAGCAATGGAGAAGACTATGCAAACGGTGCAAGCAGGAATAGAAAGAGGTAAAGGGTATGCGGCAACTGCTACATATGATAGGTATTGTGCATTAGGCGGAATCAAATCAAGGCGGATATTTGTAGAGCACATGAGAAAACACTTTGGCAGTAATGTCGAAGTAATCAAACTCTCTAAACCAAATACATCATCGTTATTCATTCCAACTATTCCCAAATCGGTAATTGTTCATTATTCATGCGTTAACCGGTTGTGATACAACAAGTCATTTCCCTGGCATTGAAAAGAAAACGTGCTTGAAAATCTATCAGCAGCATTACCATTTACTTGGATGGCATAGGGATAGATGAGTTTTCCAAGGAAATGTTCGCCAGAATGGAACGATTTGTCATGAAATTATATTCAAGGAACATAGACAGTATATCAATAAACACGTTGAGAGGAATTATGGCTGCATCTGTTCCCGTTTCTAAATTACCACCGACCGAACAACACTGTTTGAAAGCATACTTTCAAGTTAAAATCTGGACAAATGCCCTGCAACCAATTCAAGAACTCAAGTTTGGAAGAGTTCGGATGGAAATTAGAAGATGACGGCAGTATCCAACCAATTTTAATGACACTTCCCCCTTTCCCGACCGATTCTATTATTTTAAATAAATGTGGATGTAAGAAAGGTATGAATGATCAAAGTTGTTTGGCTTCCTAATCGTAAATCTCGTAATTTATTGCAGACTGTGGAAGCAAAGTGTGTTCTTGCAGGAAAAGTAAGCAAACCTGCGTAACTGCTTGCAAGTGTATGGCACAAAACTTGTGCAAGAATAAGTACATATACCACAAAATTGTAAGTGAGACGCAAACCAGCACAGCAGGGTGGGGACGGATACTGGTATCGGGAGCCGACCGGTCGCGCTTCTTACATCTTATATTTAATTACACAACTCAATATACGTAAAAGATAAAAATCTGCGTGTAGAACCATCAGACTCCGAAGGAAGCGTGCAAGATTTTGTAAAGAACAAAATTTTTCGATTTAGGCGTTAACTTAAAAGTTATCGCGATGTCAATGTAAAATTTGTTGAAATCTTGCAAATTTTCTCGCCATCCGAACGGAGATATTCAGTTTTCAAAAAAATTTCTCCCGTAAGGGCCTGTACTAAATTGTTTCTTCAGCAGTTTTTTAGAGGTAGAAGCGCCACAAATAATTAATTTAATGATCTTGGTGCCAAACGATAGCAATTGTTACGCTCTCTACGTCAGCGTGAATAACTTAGTTTTTGGATATAATGCACTTTTGCACATTACGATTTTTGACAGCTTTTGGCTATATTATAGTCAAGACATGTACTTCAGATTGCAAGAAGTAGTATGTTGTAACAACTATCCCAGTACCAAACGCATTTTACTGCGTTATTGCAAGCATTGAGCACTCTACTATACAGGGTGATTCAGAACGGGCGTGCCGAATTAAAATGTGTGCTAGAGGAACTCAAAATAAGACAAAAAGTTTATATGAACATATGTTCTAAAGTGACTACTAACAAAGATACAGGGTGTAAAGTTTTAATATTTTTTTAATATCGTAATGTAATAATTCATGTGTTTTCTCATTCTTCTTGTTAGACTTGTTAGTGTTATTCTTAATAAACCATTTTTTTCCATTTTCACTTTCCTTGCATATCGGTGAAGCCATTATTGCATTATGGAAAATTTCAGTGCATGTGCACGATTTCACAAAAAGTTATTTCATTCAAAAATTAAGCATTTTACGAAAAATTTTGAAGATACCAATTTCTTCCCAAATGGAACGTAGATTTCAAATGCATTAATATCACCTGCATTCGCCAGTGGCGTAACATTGGATTGGGGAAATAAATAAACGGCCTACCCCGTAGCAACGCTACTGATAGGGCTAGCACAGTAAATTTTATTGGAAAATTAGAACTTGGCAAATGAAAACGAATTTCAACTCAATAACTTTACTAGTTACTAAGATAATAAAAAAATATTGAAACAATATTGAAATTTTACACCCTGTATCTTTGTTAGTAGTCACTTTAGAACATATGTTCATATAAACTTTTCGCCTTATTTGGAGTTCCTCTAGCACCCATTTTAATTTGGCACGCCCGTTCTGATTCACCCGGTATAGCAAAATTCAATATTTACTTTTTGATTTCTGAGGTAATAATGTCGCGTACGTTTCATTTGCAGTTAGACGAATATCTGGTAGAGTACCATTTATTGATTCTTCACTGGAATCATTCATTTTTAATTATTTTTTAGCGTAGTAATTATAAACATATACCTATAATGACAAATTAATTTTACAGCTTACGCATTGATTTGAAACTTTAAAAAATAATACCTAGTTGGCCGTTTACTCAACATGCTTTTGTCCACGACTATCTTACAACATACTCTTTATACTTGTGTTTCTTCAATCATAATTAGATACATTAATCACTGCAGTGAATAATGAATATTATTCACTAAACCAATAGGAACATGGCTTTGACCCTTTTTTACATTTATTTAGTAGGCCGTGATCGCGATGTGGTCAGTTCAAATTGAAACGTCAAATCAGCATGGTTTGCTTTTAATTTGAAATGCATATTCTAAAAAAGAAGATATAATGAGTAGTGAGAGTGAAAACGAGATTTATTGGACGATCACAACATATCCTAAAAAGAGTGAATATGAAATATGTATATCGGTTCAGTTAAATGGAATTGCCTACTTTTCCGTTCTATAGATTATAAAGACAATAGCAAATTTACATAAGGGAATAGAAAAAATCACTATTGTGCAGTAGGTATCAAATCTAAGCGCATACCTCAATTCAAGTTTTCTTAGTTTTTAGTTTTTTAGGCCTTATTCAGTTCATAAGTTAAAATTAAGTGCAATCAAGAATTAAAATGCTATTCTAATCGTTTCGATAATAGTATATTATACATGAGTTTCTAATGAATGCTATTATTACCGAGGATGAAGTTTACAACAGGAGCGAGCGAAGCGAGCGAGTTTTGTAATCATCCGAGGTAATAATAACATCATTATAACGAGTTGTATACTATACTTTGTCCACGACTATCAAAACGGATTCCCAGAAAGAATTTACCTCCATTTCCCTTGTCCAGAAAGATTCATACATATGCTCTCAGGTATAATTTTCTTGGTTTTTTGGGCAATGAATCTAATGAGGCAAGTTCTCTGCAGCTTCTTTTATTGCTGGTGCTGTTAAAGAAATCTCGTTTTCACTCTCACTACTCATTATATCTTCTTTTTTAGAATATGCATTTCAAATTAAAAGCAAACCATGCTGATTTGACGTTTCAATTTGAACTGACACATCGCGATCGCGGACGCGGCCTACTAAATAAATGTAAAAAAGGGTCAAAGCGATGTTCCTATTGGTTTAGTGAATAACATTCATTAATCACTGCAGTGATTAATGTATCTAATTATGATTGAAGAAACACAAGTATAAAGAGTATGTTGTAAGATAGTCGTGGACAAAGTAGTTTACTTACTCAGGAAAGAGCTAGTTACCTGCGACATACACAATAGCATTTTTGCCAACCTATTCTGTACAGTATGCTACTTACTGAACAGGACAAGAAAGCAAGTATCGACTTTTTCCATGTTTATTGTGTTGCGATCTCTTACAATTTTCGTTGCATGCGTTCTTGCACAGCATGCGCAAAATAATATGTGCCTGTCTGTGTTCAATGCCTTTCTGCCTAAACTTTTTATGACATTTAATATAAGTGACCATAAAATCAGGCTCATCCGGCTAACATTTCTCTCTTATGATACAAATATTTGAAATCTGGGATGCTTAATATTATGCAAATCTGTATTATTCGGAGTGATTTAAATTTTTCTGACACTACCGGTTTTACCACAAATAAGCCAAAATTTATGATTTTAAATAGGACAACCTGTATATTTTTGTTTCTCTGATCTCTCTTTTAAACTGTAAAGTAATTATTATACATATCCAATTTTCATAACACTTATACCTATAGACTACATAAACTGCCAGTGAGTACATAATATGAAAACACATAGGTACTTATTATGTATATTTAAGAAGGAATTTGAATTAAAATTTGTTGTACAGTGATAAATAACAGGGAGATTCCCTATTATACGAGTCTTATAGTCTTATCGAATTATGCTGCTGTGTATTGTTGATAAAGAATTTTAGTGACCGAAAGGCTCATAGTTGTCACCGTAGATAGGAGGTTGACTAATTGGATCTAGTGTAGGCTAATGTTGGTATTGATGGATCGACAGGCCCATACTATGCAATGCATGTAGAGCAATGATGGATGAGCCGGTATTTATGTATGATGTCTTCAACACATCCAACCTCTTAGTGCGTTGCCACTTAGTCGTGATTTCAGCGGTGTTCTATATCAGAAAAGTCTATAAATGGACAATGGAATGTATGTCCGTTTAAAATTATTTAATTAAGGTGTGATAAATTAAATATTTTCGAACAAGTGAAATTGAATTTCCTTTTTTCAATAAGTCTAGTTTTGTTATTCTTGATTTAAATTAAACAAGTCGCGGAAAATAAACAATATTATTAATATTTACAAGATATTTTAAAAAACTTTTCAAATGAATTTGAAACGCCTCTTTATTTAAATTTGTGAGTATAGTAGCTTCAATAGGTGAAAAAGACTGCTAAGCAAGAAATAAAGGTTAATTGTGTTTTGGAAGCAAAAGTTACTGAATCAAAATAGCTTGATATACACTACAGGAGCGGAATTTTTGGCGGATTTAGCAAGCGAAGGATCGAGTCCTTGAAAAAGTTCATTAGTGTGTGGGAAACGGTGATCCAGGTCTTTCATATTTATACACTCCTCAGATCTTTCAAGATCATGGATCTGATCCGCAAAGACCAAGTTCCTTGAAAATCATAGAATCGTATTCCACAGACGAAGGGATTTGGTCTGCCAGCGAAGCTGGTCCGCCAGCATTTATGCCGATCCTACGCTGTATAACATATAGCAACTGTACACTCATCGCTGATTTTATACATATGGTAACGGGCGTATTTTCTATTTATATACTATTTTCGTAACTTAGGTATCTTGGCACCACATCTTCATGGCTCAGTGGTCGATGTGTCATTCTCCTAAGTCGCAACGTTGAGGGTTCGCACCTCGCAGTAGTTATTTTTTGTTATGATGATTTCTCTTTTTTCTTTTAACCAAAAAATCGGTTCTGGTCCAAAAGGACAGCTAGGGGATCACCATCAGGCGAGACAGACATCCACTAATTTGTTGACTTTTACTGTTGATTTTTTACTGTTGTTGCGCGGCAGAAATACACCAATCAGGGAACGTTGCATTAGCTCTAATGTTATACCGCGTAGGATCGGCATAAATGCGGTCCGCCACGCGCAACAGATTTTCATTTTTACGTTAGTGGACATAAATTAATAAAGAATCAAGTTCGGGGGATCAGCACATTTACGGATCAAAGGATCTAATTATTTGTTGTAGTACCCCATCCACTGAAAAGTAAGACGAAGGGATTTGGTCTGCCAGAGAAGCTGGTCCACCACGCGCAACAGATTTTCATTTTTACGTTAGTGGACATAAATTAATAAAGAATCAAGTTCGGGGGATCAGCACATTTACGGATCAAAGGATCTAATTATTTGTCGTAGTACCCCATCCACTGAAAAGTAAGTTCTAGGGAAGAACTATAGGTTAGGTTAGAGTATCAAATTTAAGTGTGATTTCTCATCACTGAAATACTTCTTCAACAAAGCAAGATCCATATCGAGCTTTCCTAGCCTCTTGTTTCCCAAGTACGGTCCGTAAGTTCAGAGTGTAACTCCTTACGATATTTTAAGTGAAAAAGATCTATAAACATGTGTCTGGAAACTCAAACATTCCGAGATACAGGATGTTGAAAATTTCAAAAAAAATATGATTTTCTCAAATAGATTTTGCTCGGTTCTTAAAATTTTACAGTTACTTTACGTCAGTGAAGGGCTGCATTTTTAGCGTAAAGTTGATTTTTATTTGCCGTCAGTGGCGTAATTAAGCGTGAGTCAGTCGACATTTTCTCCGTAAACAGTGGAAGGATAAGTTTTTTTATATTTTTTTATTATTTTCAAACTCTCCTAACAATGTACAACAAAAGAGGTTCCTGCATTTTTTGACTAAACCCAAGCGGTTTCTTAAAAAACTGTTTGATCTACTTTTAATTCAACGGTATCAAAAAAAGAGATTAAAGGAAGCCATGCCTTTTTTGGTGTCATTGTTACGTGTTTATTACTAGTAATACATGCAGTGTCAGTTTAAAGTCCGTTCCCCCCTATTAATTTTTGAACCATTTGAGGAACATCCATGAAATTCGGTGCAAGGTGGTCACAGGTCACAAGATATTTTTTGACGTAATAATGACAGCTGTCGGTTTCAAGATGACACCTCATTTTAAAGGTTTTATCGAGTGCAACATCACATTAAAATATGGCGTCGATATCTGAAAATGGTGGCTAATCAAATCTCTACATAATGATGAATGTTGTTTTCAATCACATTATTGCATTGGAAAAAAAATTCTTTGTCGCGGTAACATTTTGTTTTATACTTACTTGTCAAATAATATACTTAGTCTGTTGAGTTTCTTCATTTAGGGAAAGTGTGACCATGGCTCGTAGCTTAGACGATAAATTTGAACCGGTTTTGATATTTGGAGAAGCTGGAAGAAATTACCATCTTGGGTATTCTTTTCTGTAATGCTGTAACAGTTCCTTTTTTAAAATAAATAAATAATTTTTTGCAACCAGCTATTTTCTTCTGATTGTGAATTTACATTTGCAAAACACATTCGTAAGCTTCGGAATTTTCCGGTAAGCGTAAGGTAATAAACTCTTTTCACCTCTTATTGGTCGACTTAATTAAGAGATTCACTACAAATTAGAACAAAATTTAGAAAGAAAAATATAAAATTTAAAGATATCGACGCCAAATTTTAGTATGATATTGCCCTCGATAAGACCATTAAAATGAGGTGTCACATGACCCACCTTCCCATTTAAAAATGTTTTTCAAAATGGCGCCTGACCGCCATCTTGCGATTGACAGCTGTCATTGTTACGTCAAAAATGTCTTGTGACCTGTGACTACCTTGTACAGAATTTCATGGATGTACCTCAAATGGTTCAAAAATTAGTAGGGGGGGAACGTAATTTAGACGGGGACTGTATGTATATGTACCTACCTCCATTGTTTACATGGCAACCAAAACTCTCCACAGACAATAATTTCAAAATGAATAATCACTTTACTAACGCTGAAATGGCTCAGACCGTAGACTGAATAAATCACGGGGCAGCAGAGCTTGTACCCGTTGTATGCGGTATGGGTATAGCAGATCCATTTTGAAAGCTTTCCAAACAGATTTTGGACTTACTTGAAGCTGCAGTGTGATCCTCCTGATACTGGTCGAAGGATCTTCTTGTATCTGTTATTCAGTCTACGCTCAGATGCATTACATCTATGGCCTAGCAAATGGAAATGTGGAAGAAACTCGGAGAATTTACCAGGAACGTTATCCTAACAGAGTAACGCCATGTGCTAAATCATTTAGAAGGATACATGTCAGATTGAGCGAAACTGGGAGTTTTAAGCGTATAGTATAGAAGTTCCTGGCAGACTCGCAACAGTAACAACGACTGAGTTGGAAGAAGCTATACTTGAAAAGATGCAAGAAGATGATTTTTACCAGTATCAGGAGGATCGCACTGCAGCTTCAAGTAAGTCCAAAAACTGTTTGGAAAGTTTTCAAAATGGATCTGCTATACCCATACCGCATGCAACGGGTACAAGCTCTGCTGCCCCGTGATTTTCAGTCAAGGTTAGATTTTAGTAGGCGACTGTTCCATACTGTGGCACATACCTATACTTGGGCCGCCCAACAGACGGAGTGATCACCCTGCAAGAACGTGCTCTAGGCGGGTCCACTATCAATTTAGGACAACCGAACCGCAGTGATGCGCTTTCTTTAAGGTACCCCTTCACGTACAGTTATTTGCCTGCGCGCCTGGACTGAAGGCCCGACGCGTGCTCCCGGACGCTAATTTCCGTTTCCTATACATACTGGTGACCGGAGACATGAACTCGTATAGGGAACGTAGCGCGTTATGATGCACTACAAACCCTACCCGATTTGGTGATTCTCGCACAGTTTGGCGCCAGAACCATGGCCGGTTTCTGGTCACTTTCTTTTACTTGCATTGTATTACAGTGTTGCGTATTCGATTGTCAGTCGAGTTTGAAAGTTGTAAGTGACGTTTGTTTGTTTACCTGCATTGGCGAATGCAAATGCAACCAAAGAAGGTAGTGTTTTTACATCGTTTGATAAAGCCTGTCGTGTTATCGGAGAATCCGTTGAACGAGGACAAAAGCGCCTTGAGTTAAGAACCAAATTCAACACGCAAATAATGCGGCAAAATGGATGTTAAAATTTTATGGAAATGCGTAGGTTGGCTCAGGATAGAAAAGGATGGAGGTACGAGTCCAACCAGTCTTCGAACTGACAACTTTATGATGTGTCGGGTTGCATAGTACTGAAGTTACGTTTATTAGAATGTTTAATATTTTGTTAAGTTTTCTTATATTTTTTATTGAAGCTAGGTTTGGAACTTTATTTATAATCATAACAACCCATTTCTAGAAAAAATGTAACAATACGTCTTTCATTATGTTCCGAATATTCATTATATTAAAACTTTTATATGCAGATAGCATGTTACGTATGACTGTTAGTTTGTTTATATTATAAATAAATCTTTTCAATTTAAAGCTAGTTTAATTTTTCGTCGAATAATAATATGTATGTACAAAAATTTTAGACCTTAGAAATGCAAACTAGCCTATGTCCTAAAACAAATAGCAAACTTGTGTCCATATTTGGACTTGAAATACTATATATGCTAAAAAGTATTCTATGTCCCAAGTTTTATGCTACCACAAACATTTTTTAATATTTATTGCATGATTCATTAAACAATACCTTTTCAAATAAGTTGGCCTATTTTGGTTTAGGTATTTGCATAAATAATCTTATGAGAAGAAAAAATCGTCTCCTCCAAAATTTAGTTTTTGGACTTAATTTACTTCTTCATTAAAGGGACGATTTATGAAGCGGGAATTACTAGCCAAATCTGTTTATATTTAATTTCACTTTGCATCTGGAAACTCCAGTGGAAACAGACAAAAAGCCCACAGAGGAATGTGGTAAGCAGATTGCTAAATTGGCTTCCAATTTCAACTCATTATAATTAACATGACAAAATTGAATTATAATAACCACCTAGGAAAAATTGTAAAAAATTCAACGACAGTGTAGCGCAAATCCAAAACCCATCTCAGCTATTAGAATTTTTCGAAATACATCAACGCAAAAGCCTTCGCAAAGGAAAGAAAATTAACGTCCAGCCAACTGCGATTGCTAGAAGGAAAAGCAAATATAAAGGATCAACTTCTCTACGTTCTGGGAGGCCAGTTACGAAAAGAAAAGGATGCCAGAAAAGACGTATAAACTATTATTGATAACATATTTAAAAATCAACCAAATGTAAAATCACATTAAAAATTCGAATACAAATTCTATTATTTAGTTGTGATGTTCATTTTAATAAATCAAATCTATTTCTCATCTACTTGTAATGTAGGTACGTATATGAATGCTCGCATGAATTTCCCGAGACAATGCTGTGTATCATATCATATAGGCATCATATACCCTTTTTTAAACACATTGGCGCTTAGCTTTCACAAGAGATCAGGAATTCGGATAGGGTTTGTAGTGTATATAACGTACTACGTTCCCTATACGAGTTCATGTCTCCGGTCACCAGTATGTATAGGAAACGGAAATTAGCCTCCCGGACTGACGCTAAGGCCCGGTTTTTCAAAGAATCCAACACCGGATTAAGTCTGACACCAGCTTCGTTGCTATGATACCGGCTTTCTGATTGATTGTAGCATAGCAACAAAGCCGGTGTCAGACTTAATCCGGTGTTAGATTCTTTGAAAAACCGGGCCTTAGTGTTCAACCTACACGTTCAGTCCGAAACTGTAGTCTGGTTGGCACATTTCATTTCATTTCGAAAAGTGACAGATTTTAGACGTGTAAAAATAGCAGATTCTTTTTCATTTTATTACGAAAAGTGACTGACTGTGTTGTGAAAACAATGAGTTTAAGTAAAAGAAAGGCAATTGCTTTGCTATTATTAACAGGAACCGACGAAGGAGCAGAACGTAAAAAACGAAGGGAAAAAATGTACAACCTCTGTATATTTCAATAAATTCTGTTAAAACCTCCATAGACAGAGAAAGTGCCATGTTATCTCTGCAATAATTATTCTACAATATAATATATCAACATAATTAATAATTAATAATGACCACTACCAAATTAAGCAAGCAAAATGCACGGCTGAATGTGTACGAAACTGAGAACGTAGCACATGTCTCTCTTTCATCCACGTAAATCACTGTCGTCGCTCTCTTGCTAATCGCCAACCGAGAACTGAAGCGCAGCTACACGATCAGATCTTGCTTGTGGCGCGTCTCAGGCCGCGCCAAATCTTTTGTCCGATTGGATTTCTTCAGTCCGCGTCGGGACTGAGACGCGCCGGGAATGTTGCATCCCTTCACGTTCAGTTTTGGACTGACCTGAAGGACTGTCAGTCCAAAACTGACGAAAAACTGAACCCAACGAAGTCGCATCACTCCAATTCGGTCGTCATAATTTACTATTGGCCCCGCTAGAGCACGTTCTTGCAGGGTGATAACTCCGTCTGTTCGGCGGCCCAAGTATAATAACAATTTTTTACTGACTTCCACTCATCGAATTTTAAACCAATCCAAAGTCGCCACTTCTGAATATATTGATGTATTACAGCGGAAAAGGACCTGCTAAAAGTTTTTTCGGGGGCAATAAGCCAATGAACTGTAAAGCACTGGTTTTTAGCAACTTTCCGTCGACGGAATTCCATCGACGGAATTCCGTTTGCCGTATTTTAAGTCTGTCGCTGTTTGAATGGCAGAACATTTTCAGTTTTTTATTGGTGTAACTTAGCAACAAACATATAATTCAGTAAAATTGTGACAGCGCAGTGCGTCGACGGATTCCGTCGGGGTCTTAAAAACCAGGGCTTTAGCATTCACCAACCTACATGGTTTTACAGCGACAAAATTTTAACATTTCCTGGACTACCAAGTCGTCGTCTAGCAACTCAATTTATTCACACACTTTACAAAATATTGTTAGAATCATACCATTAATGAAATGCATTCAGGTATCTCAACTAATAAAGCATAGGTTTGTTTATACACAGCAGCTGGATCAAGAACTTTGACGTAAATTCACTATGAATTCTTAATAATAAGTTAACCCCACACGCCAAAAGACAGTGACACAGTAATTACTCTCGAAACGTGTTTCGCTAACAACGTCAGTATCTTCAGGAGTTGAAGATTAATCTAACTCTAAACTTAAATTACATTGCTATAAATACGCAACCCCCACTCTTAAAGTGACGAGAATCGATAATCCTATAGGGTTTCTTCACCAACCCCTCCCACTCAAGAAACCAACTCCATCTTTCCCCCATACTCAAAATAGTTCCATGAAATTCTAGAACCATTTCGAACAAGAGAGAACAAAATTGATGTCCCAAGCGAAAGGGATCGGCATACCTACAGGGTTTCTTAGAACTATTTTGAACATAAGAGCAATAAAATTGGTGTCCTAGAACTGGAAGGTACGTATTTTAGGGATGGTCTTAATTCTATCTACCTGATAAATCTATACAGGGTCGAGTTCGGAATCGGATCATAATTATTGTTAAGACTACTCTTTGGTAATACCTAGTCACATTTATAAATGTGACTATTGCGAAAGAGTAAATAATTTAATAGAAAACGGTCCATACGTGAAAATTAACAAAGATCCGTTGCCTAAAATGATTTCAGATACTCAGAAACTATTTAAACTATGTAATAACCTCATTTCCGCGGATATCAAACGTAGGCTACATGTGTCTAACCCAAAAGTACCACGCATGTATTGTTTACCGAAGATCCATAAAGTAGGGAAAGCCGTAAGGCCCATAGTTTCAGCTATAGATTCTCCTACTTACAAACTGTTCAAATGGTTAGTCAATGAATTTAATAACCTCGAGATAAAGCAGTCTATTTTTTCAGTAAAGAGCTCTTTAGAGTTTATAAACAAAATGCAACACATCACATTGCATGATAACGAGTTATTAATTTCATTCGACGTCAGCTCACTTGTTTCCAGTGTACCTGTACCAAAGGCTTTGGAGTATTTGTATGAACTCCTTAATAAAAATAACATTGATGAACAAACTGTCAAAGAATACATTAATTTAAGCAATCTGTGTATGCAGCAGAATTATTTCGAAGTCAGTGGATCATTTTTTCAACAAAGTGAAGGTAAAGCCATGGGAAATTGCCTCTCTCCTTTCATTGCAGAAATTTTAATGGAAAAATTTGAAACCCAACTGAAAGATGAGCTCCCATATTTTCCAAAGGTGTGGGTGAGATATGTAGACGCTATATTTGCCATTTTTGACACTAGTAAATGTAACGTTGAATATTTTTTGAGCGACTTAAATAGTAGATTCAATTCAATCAAATTTACCCACGAAATAGAAAGAGAAGGACAGGTTCTATTTTTGGGCATTTTGGTATTTAGGAATAACAGTAAGTTAGAATTTGATATCTATAGAAAAGAAACCAGTACAGCTCGGTTCATAACTGCAGATTAGAACCACTGCAGTCAGCACAAAGAGGCTAGTTTTGGTTTTTTAGTTAATAGACTGTTGAGTCTACCATTATCCGTTGAAAGATACCGCAAGGAAGTAAACACAATATGGTTCTTTCGATATTTTTTTTTATACTTTCAATCGATTCTCGGGGTGTCCTTCAGTCACAATTGTATTTGTTTAAATATTATTCACGCAGTACTCGAAAGATATTAATTAATTAAATTTGAGATTGACAATTCCCTGCGAAATAACCCGAGAAAACCCGAGAGTAGTATATACCATCTGTGACGTCATCAGACTATAGACGGAAAGCAGCCGTTTCCAGATTACGATTGTCCCAGTAGCTAGCGTGGATTATAGAAGATTTTGTTTGTGATTTGACCAATAAAACATTAACAATGAGTACTTATTATTTTTGTTTCGTGCCTTTGTGTAAAAATATCAACATCAAGACACCAGAAAATACTTTTATTCGCGTTCCTACTGACGATAAACGTAGGAAACGTTGGTTCGATGCTGCAAGACGTGACTACAAATCCGTTAAAACTCATACGCCTTTAATGTAAAAAATTAACGTAACCTAGTTAAAATTCTTAAAATACAAAAAAATACGGTCTTACTTAACAGCCCGACACACAAGAATTTTGGGAGCCCGGTAGAAGTTTACCTATTTGTAAATATTTCAAAAACTAAAAGTGATATTAAATTGTTTTTGTTTGCAAACAGTTCTTAAAATATTGCTGTTTTGAAATTTGTTAAAAAATATCAAAACAAATAACGATGTCGCAAGTTACAAGTAGCGAAAACTGCTTTTTATAGAAGCAAGTTATCAAGTTATCCTGAAAAGGAAATCTCAAAATCTGGTTACCGGCAGTTGTTATTGAGAAAAAACAAAACGAAATTTAAAAAGATAACATGCACTTACTGACACTTAAATAACCTAAAATAATTACATATAGTGAAACCCAATAAATCTGATATAAGGATCAAATCTAATACACAGTATACCAAAAGAAGGTAGCAGTAAATAACATTTTTTTTTGTAAAATTACCTACCTCTCACCTTTTATTACACGAATTTCTGCAGATGTATACAAAGGACTGTTTGCAAAAAATTCCGCAATCATTAAGGAGTCCATTTTTGATAAATTGTCGAACTGAGCCTTATTGAAACCTTCGTCAGTCATGATCAAAGATTAAATAAATGTTTTACACAATAATATTGTTCAAAACACACTGGCCACGGTACACGAATAATTCACAACACGATACCACAACGCACAATCGTATATGCAAATGCCGGCTGCCGAATGTAAACACGTGTTTTATGTATTGTCGGATGACGTCAACTAACGCGAACCAATAGGAGGGCGTCAGTGCACCATGTGCGTACAGACGAAATAAGGCAAATTTAATTTATTTAATTGGTTGTTTAAACGCACAAATATTTTTTTTCTTTTAAATTGGTTAAATAATTAACTCTCCATAGTATTAAGGCATTTTTATATAAATTAGTAACTCCTGCAAGAACCCTATTAAAGATATAGCGAGATGTAACGGTTTCGATCCAGAAATTGTCAATAGCTTAATTAGGAAACGTAAATTTAAAATGCTATTTGCGAAATTCCACCACTTTAAATGGGGATAATAAAATTACTAAATTTATAAAAATACCATATGTACCGCAGATAACTAGAGGCATGAATACTATTTTCGGAAAAGCAGGCTTCAAAGTGGTTCACACTTCGAGCAACAATTTACAAAATCTATTTGGAAATTCGAAAGATAAAACGGAACCCATTCATAAAGTGGGAATTTACGAAATAGCGTGCGGAAATTGCGAGGAAAAATATACCGGGCAGTCAACTCGGTCTATTTTAATCCGCTTCAAGGAGCATCAAGCCCATTATAAATAGAGCCATCCTGATAAGTCTAGCAAGGCATCACACGCGTTGGAAACGGGCCATGAATTTGAATTTAAAATAGTTCCATGAAATTCTAGAACCATTTCGAACACGAGAGCAACAAAATTGGTCTCCCAAGCGAAAGGGATCGGCATACCTACAGGGTTTCTTAGAACTATTTTGAACATAAGAGCAATAAATTTGGTGTCCTAGAACTGGAAGGTATGTATTTTATGATTGGTCTTAATTCTATCTACCTGATAAATCTATACAGGGGCGAGTTCGGAATCCGACCATAATTATTGTTAAGACAGCTACGTTTATTTTTATTATCGCTATACTTTCCAAGGCGTTTAAATCAAATTTATTATTTCCTGGTTTTCAGAGTTTGAGATTATTGACATCCGAAGGACCAAAATGTTAAATTCGTCTCTCGAAGGACCAAATTGTTTAACTCAAAATTGTAATAGATATCACATCCGGTTCGTAGGACCAAAATGAAGAAATCTTCATTGATGAGTGGACTGTATTTTTTTTAAATTGTTTTAATAGTTAGATATAATTTACTACAAAAATTATACTGTTTCAGATGTCAATAATCTCAAACTCTGAAAACCAGGAAATAATAAATTTGATTTAAACGCCTTGGAAAGTATAGCGATAATAAAAATAAACGTAGCTGTCTTAACAATAATTATGGTCCGATTCCGAACTCGACCCTGTATAGATTTATAAGGTAGATAGAATTAAGACCAATCATAAAATACATACCTTCCAGTTCTAGGACACCAAATTTATTGCTCTTACGTTCAAAATAGTTCTAAGAAACCCTGTAGGTATGCCGATCCCTTTCGCTTTTGAGACCAATTTTGTTGCTCTCGTGTTCGAAATGGTTCTAGAATTTCATGGAACTATTTTGAGCATGGGGGAGAAATGGAGTTGGTTTCTTGAGTGGGAGGGGTTGATGAAGAAACCCTATAGGTTTATCAATTCTCTTCACTTCAGGAGTGGGGGATGCGTATTTATAGCAATATAATTTAAGTTTAGAGTTAGATTAATCTTCAACTCCTGAAGATGCTGACGTTGTCAGCGAAACACGTGTCGAGTTTAATTACTGTGTCACTGTCTTTTGGCGTGTGGGGTTAACTTATTAAGAATTCATAGTATGTATAGGTTTGTTTCGTGAAATAATCATGGTGAATATCATTCGAGCTTGGATTTTACCTGGCAAAATTTGTCAATTGTACACTCGAGGTGCCCAATTTCTTTCGTGACATTTTACATAAAAAACACGAGACGTCAGTCGAGACAACCTCTCGTGACAACTGAAAAATTTTGCTGGTAAAATCTAAGCTCTTATGATATTACTTATGATTATTTTTTGACGTTTCTAATTTCCAATCATTAAAAGTATTTTTCATCACGTGTTTAATTCTGTTCAATTAAATCATTATTATAGTGAGGATAATTTACCTAACTTGTCCCAGCGAATTTTTTTTAGTGCCTATGTTTGTTAATTAATACACGCCTATTCTAAGAGCCAATGAGATTTCTTCAATTTCTTAGAATCGACCAATCAACTGTCATTTTAAACGATAAAAACCTACCCAGCTTTCCCAATAACTGATAAATATGCGCCTTGCTTTTAATCAACTATGCTGTGAATGGTAGTTTTGAAATTTCTACCTTGACAACTGTCACTGTCATATTATTTTCGAGTTTTCTTGCAACGTCGTTTTAAATTGTCCGTATAATGTAGTTGTGTATTAATCTCCTTAAAATACATTCGAGGTCATTTTTTATAAGATAAATACATTTCAAATTGTATTCACATTTTATTGCCATTCGGCAAAAAATCTCGAATCAAGTGAAGTAGAAAAAATCGCTCGAGCAAGCTCTCGCGATTTTTTCACTACCTTGATTCTCGATTATTTGCCATTACAATAAAACTTTCTTACAATTATTAAACATGTATTTATCGATAAAAAAATGATCTCTTATGTATTTACCCCCGATAAACGACTTGTTTTCTGGTTTTGACATATGTCATATGTTTTAATCGCAAATTGTTACAATAAAAGAATAATATTGAATAGTTGTGATTCTTATATGAAATATGAACGTCAAAAAATAATCTGTTGTAGGTAATACAATTCGTGGTCTGGAATTGTCGGAAATTTTATGAAAGCTGTTGCTTTGCTACAGTTAATAATTCAAGCACGTGAGGGATTCGGTAAGGAAGTTTCACACCTAAATAAAATTAAAAACTATCTTAATGGCATTAGACTGACATTTTTGTCATCGAAAACACAATATAGAACTAAAATTGTAAAGAAGCCTGCGTATGTCAATGGAACGTGCTATCAGTTGACGTGCAATCGTCTATTATAGAGCGTTTTTAGCAGTAAAGAATACCATAAATAATTTAGGGGTTAGTTTGTGGTTTTTACCATGTCTCGTTTTGGAAAAGACAACCAAGAAAGTATCAGAGAAGAAGTTCAGCATTAAAAATGAAACTTCAGTTTTTAAATCCCGCGTCTTTATTTGACAGAAAATTTTCCGCTATAATCACTTCCTCCTGCCTGAAGGAGGAGAGATAATTTTCGGAAATCGTCTGTGTTGCTAGACCCAAATGAAATGTTCCTATTGGTCAATTTGACGATGAACAAAATAATCAACAGTAATTTGACGAGTACTTTCTATTTTGCCGGATAAATTTCTGTTTTGAACGAAATTTTGTTGCTAGAGCACTCAGGCTTCGCCTTCGCGCTCTTACTGGCTGTCAGTTTTATTCGTCAAATTGCCGCCTAGCAACAAAATTCAGTTTGCAAAACAGAAATTTATCTAGGCAGAATAAAAAGTTCGAGTCAAATAATTCTCCACATTCTACTCAAACTTGTCGCCATTCGGCAATAGCCACACGATCTCTACGGGCTCTCGCTCGGGCTCTCGTGTCTATTGCCTGTCGACAAATTTTCGAAAATCTGTCGAATTATTTTCAAGTTATTCTCACTCTCTTGTGATATTTCTACTGATAATTTAATTCATTATGTACAAAATCAAATTAAAAACTAATGGCATTAGTCTGACATTTTTGTCAAAAAAACCTAAAATTTTGGTATGTAGAGGGAGTGAAAATAGAACTAAAATTGAAATACAAAGAGGAAATGAGGAAATGAGAGGTCGCGGATTTCTGCTACTTAGGAAGTAAAATAACTCGAGATGGTAGAAGCACTAAAGAGGGGGTTGGAAAAAAATATCTAATCCGCCATTTTGTGGCGGCGGCCATCTTGGATTTACAATGATTCTGAATATACGTAATTGTATTGTCATCACAACTAAAGGTGTTTACCGAATTTCAGATCAATCGGTCAACCGGAAGGGGGTAAAATTTCAATTACTAGATTTGACACAAACAAACAAACACACAAGGCAAGCTAAATAAAACCGTTTAACAAGTAACAAAATTTTAAATTTTAAATAACCCCCGACAACGCCTGTACAGATCTTCATAAAATATAGTTAAGAACCATCTCGATCACGTCAGCTTTCCATCCAAAAAAACCGCACCAAATCGGTCCATTCGTTTAGGAGCTACGATGCCACAGACAGACACACAGACACACAAACACACAAACCGACACGTCGGGGGTTAACAACGCCTGAACATATCTTCATAAATTATAGCTTATAACCATCTCGATCACGTCAGCTTTCAAACAAAAAAAAACTCATCAAAACCGGTCCATTCGTTTAGGAGCTACGATGCCACAGACAGACACACAGACACACAAACACACAAACCGACACGTCAAACTTATAACACCCCTCTTTTTACGTCGGGGGTTAAAAAGTACCTGATCGTCAAATTATTGTTGAAAATTTTATTTACTGATGATACAACTTTTTCGCTAGAAACAACTATAAATTTTCATAATTACCATTTTCGGGAGGATGATAATCCCCGTGCGATAAGAGAAGCTCGTCTTCAGCAACAATTTTCACTGAACGTATGCGCAGGGATCATTGGCGACTATCTTATTGGACCATATTTTTTACCAGCCCAATTAAATGGTGATTCGTACTGGCAGTTTCTAGGCGAAGTACTAGCAGATATACCTCTGCATGACGGGGGCCCAGCTCATTTTAGCCTTGTTGCTCGTCATTATCTCGACAACACCTGCCCTAATTGTTGAATTGTACGTGCAGGACCACAAGCTTGGCCACCTCGCAGTCCAAATATGAATCCACTAGATTTGTATTTATGGGGGTACCTAAAGTCCCTTGTCTATGAAACACCTGTACTAGATGAAAACGACTTAAAAATCGAATAATTCTAAGTTGCGGTGTCATACGAAATACTCCAGAAATTTTAGAACGTAGGTATGAGACAATCAATTATGGGACGATTGGAATCGTGATTTTATGAGAAAGTGGCCATTTTTAACATCCACTTTATTTATTTAATTTAGCATCGAAATTGATTTTTTTATGATTGTTGTTTGCAGTAACCGGCCATTCTTCTAAGAACCGGTTAGGTTTAGTCAGGAGACCTTTGTTGTACGTTATTTTTGGGAGAGTTTTAAAATCATATAAAACTTAAAAAAAACTTCTACTTTCTACTGACGTCAGATAAAAATTACCTTTACACTAAAAATGCAGTTTTTCACTAACGTTAAAGCGACTGTAAAATTTTACGCGATTGAAGTTAGATTTACATTTGGATTTTCGATTTGTGTATTTATAGTGGACCAATTAAATCACGCGCGTAAGAGGGATACGTACGTTGAAAACAGCGCCTATATCAAGCTCTATGTTATGAAACGTAGCGTTCTTACTAAATATATTTTGTAGAAATTTCTTCTTTGTCAGAAAGAAGAAGGGTTTTTGTTCTACAATTCCGTCAAACCAAATTAAGAAAAAATATGTAAATAGTCGTAGAAACGAGACGTGAAATTTGCCTTTTGGTGTATTTTTAGCAGCTAGAAACTTGGTTCAAAAAGCAACTACTGGAAAACTAATTTGAGCACACTATAATATGAACATTAAATTGCTTGCGTTTCAAATTTGAATGCATTTAAGGTAAGTACAGACCGGCCAACAAATTGTTGGCAACATGTTGCCAACATGTTGATATTGGTGTTGTCTACATGTATCCTGTCAACTAGCAACAAGTTGATGGATACTCGTCAAGAGCGTTCGGCATGACATCAAAGAAAGTTGTTGCCTGTTGCTTGTATACGTGTTTTCCATTTCAAGTGGATAACATCGCTCTGTCTGGACGGTGTTGTCAACAAGTGGCTAGTAGGTACCTTAATTATATTAATATATTTGTGCGTAGTTGTATTATTTGTGACTATAGGAGAGTGTAGTTCGTTGTTATCCCTTGCAGCCAACATGGTAACATAGACCAAAGAGCAAGTGATAGAACTCATTAAAATGCTACATACGGCTCCTGCACTATGGGATATTTCATGCCGAGAATACCGAGATAGAAATATGAAATATGATGAAATGTCGAAAATGGCTTCGCACTTTCAAACAAATGTGGATGAAATATCAAGGAAAATTAAGTCCCTAAAAACTCAATTTAGCAGGGAACCGAAGAAAATTGCGGAGAAAAGTAAAAGTGGAGCAGGTACGATTTCGGAAGACAGTATATGGTTTGGATATAACACAGCGTTTAGTTTGGACGCGCAACTGGTTTTAGTTTGGATGTGCAACACTGTTGACCACATGTTTCCAGATACAAGTTGCCGCGTCCAACAAATATGTTGCCAACAGTTGCCAACAATTTGTTGGCCGGTCTGTACATACCTAAAAGACTGAAAATAAATAAGCTACATTAAATTTACTTCAACAATAAACCCATTTCTAAAAACGGGAGTCACCTCCTTCCACTATTAGATTCTAACCTCCTCTCGGCAGTCGGTGACAGCCGAGTACGTTCGGGCCGTACCTGGCCGGCAGATATGTTTCTCCTCGTTTTTCTCCTGCACTGGCTGGTGTAGTGGGGGAGAGTATCACGCGACCGAGTGCTTATTTTTCTTGAGCAACGTACGTATCCCTCTTAAGATAAATAAATGTGGGTTCTTATGAAAGCCAATAGCATGAATTGCTGAAGTGCGGTTTAATGAAAAAGTAGATTTAAGTTCTGTGTAAAACCAGTGATTTTTAAGGGTGAGTATATACAGGGTGAGTCGTAAATCACGACCCACCCGTAAAATATGAGTTTATGACGATAAAATAAGTCGAAATTAAAGAATAAAAAGATTTCGATTTCGCCTTCGTTAACAAGTTATTGACAAATACGCTGAAACTACTAATCGGTTTTTCTGGGTCAAATTAAAGTTAGATAATAATACTTGGAAAATTCGTTTATTTAATTAATTAATACTGTAGTACAATTGTACTACAGTATTAATTAGAGATGTTCAAACAATCCACCATTGACTTCAATGCACAAGGCAGCACACCGTAAAAGAGAATCTCTAACTCTCTGCAGCATTTGCCCATCTATTAAAGCTATTGCTTGTAGTATTCTGGGAAGTATGTCTGCCTGATTTTCAACAGGTACATGGTAATTTTTTTCCTTGAGGTAACGCCAATAAAAGAAGTCAACCGGAGTCAGGTCAGGTGACCGAGGGGGTCAACTAATTGGTCCGCCCCTTCCAATCCACCGTCGTGGAAGACGTTGATTTAAAAAATTTCTCACTTCAATTCCAAAATGTGCAGGTGCCCCATCATGCTGGTACCACATATTTTCCCTAACGTTTAAAGGAACCTCTTCAAGTAACGGGGGTAAATCGTCAGATAAAAAATCCCGATATCTTGCAGCACAAAGTCTTTCCGGAAAAATGTGTGGTCCGATAACTAAGTTGCCAAGTAACCCGCAAAAGTTTACTGACCATCGTCTTTGGAATCCCTTTTCACGATATTGATGCGGATTCTCATCACACCAATAATGTAAGTTATGAAAATTAATAATGCTCTCATGGGTAAAAGTTATTTCGTCGCTCCAGAGGATATTATTAGTAAAGTCTGGATTGTAATTTACGTTTTCCAACAACCACCTACAAAAATCTAACCGAAGCTCAGTAGGTATCGCCTTCATGTAAGACGTGGACTTTCTGCAGACTAAAGGGATGTAGTCCATTTCTCCTTAAAATCCGATTCACCGTTGTTTGAGACATACTTGATTGTGCTGCAATTTGTCTAGTGCTCATCGCAGGATCATCTTCAATGGCTTCAAGAACTGCTCCTTTATTGTGAACATTATAAACATTCGGGCGTTCCAGTTCCCATTTTTCGAGGATTTAAATTATCAGTCTCTACAAGTCTCTGTTCAACTCTTAAAATAACTTTATGATCTGGGTGATGACGCGACGGTGAGGAAATTGTTCAGCATAATAAACTACAGCCGTTCTAGCACTATTATTAGAAACCCCAAGTGATTTTAACATATCGACATATCCACGATTCGAATAATATCTATCCATTTTATTAATCTGAATTGAAATTGAATACTAAATTGAATAAGTACTAATGACTAATGTCAAAAATTATTGTTTTAGGATGAAAGCCTACTGGATAACGAAGGCAAAATCGAAAATTAAAAATTCTTTCTTAATAGGTACTAGCTTGTGCACTTAAGTTGTTGGTGGATTATTTGAACATCTTTCAAAATTGTTTAACTTACGTTTCCACGCTTTCACGTAAATCAGTCTTTCTCAAAGTGGGCGATAACGCCCCCTTGTGGGCGCTGGAGGCCTAGAGGGGGGCGGTAAAGGGCCCAGAAAAAAATTGCGGGGTGTTGAAGTGGTTTAGGGGGGCGATGGCTGATTTGTAATTTCATTTACTTAATATTTTAAAATTCACTGAAATTAAAACCTACCTACTACACATAGCCCGTCAGCAATCAAGTTTTAACAAGTTTTTGTTAAATAACGCGATTTGTGCAATCCTGTATCGATCGGCTGGTTCATCGATACTTGTTCTTACTTGCTCAGTACGATTGAGCTTTGAGCGTCGAATGAGATAAACGAGTTTGCGCAGTTTGTCTTGTTCCTGTCGGTGCGTTCTGTATTTCAATCCTACTCTTAATATTATAAAGTTGCGTTTTAATTGCTCTCACTGGTAAAAAAGTCTCGTTTACAATGTAAGTTTAAACTCCACACTAATATAGCACACTATAATATTAAATTAAAAATGGATGTCATTGTGATTTTTAAGATGTGGTAAAGTAAAAAAATTTGGGGGGCACTGAAAAGTAATTGATTTTCAAAGTGGGCGGAAGACGAAATAAGTTTGAGAACCTCTGATGTAAATGAATAAAATTTCAAAAGTTATAACTCATTAACGAAGGCGAAATCTTTTTTATTCCTTCATTTCAACTTACTTTACCATTATAAACTCATATTTTGCAGATGGGGCGTGACTTACGACTCACCCTGTATCAGCCCCACGCAAAAATTAAACGTTGCATTTCAAAATGCACCAAAATATTGTAAATGTTCATATATACAATATGGAATAGAGTATAACTAAAAATCTCCCGTTGTGCATAAGGGTGCAGAAAGGGGGTTGTCTTACAAATAATTTTCAAAATCATATTTTACCATGTGTCAACATGATGCGACCGAGAATAACCAGTCGAATGTATTCTAGAACGCCCAAACCCCTTGTGCGAGGGGGTGGAAAAACCCCTTGTGCGAAGGGGTGGGAAACCCCTACACCCTAAACGAAAACAAACAGTTTTAAAAATTGTATTTTAAGATGTACCAACGAAGAGTTCGATTTTCTGGACTGAGAAAGACTCCCCGAATAAGTATATTCTGAAACCCTCAAATGTAACCACCTAGAAGGACACTTAAAAATAGCAATTTCTGTTGTACCAACGTAGAGTTTGTATGGATCAATTGAAAGTGACCATCCTAAGTTACCTTGCAACGCGCGAATTCCGGTTAGGCATAGGGGTGGAGATAGTTACCCCCGTATGAAAAGAAATATTTTTCAAAATCTATTTTACGATTTACCATTCGAAGGCACCTTGCAACGGGCAAATCTCCATCCGAGAACAGATATTTTTCAAAATCGTATTTTGCGATTTACCAATGTAGAGTGTATGCCGTTCGACTGCAAATGCTCATCTGAAGGCCCAAATCCCGATTAAATAAATATTTTTCTGAATCGAAATTTATGTTGTACCAAGGTGGACTTTATGTGATCTGACGGTAAATGAACAATCGAAGGCACCCTGCAACGCGCGAATACCGATTAGGCGTAGGGGTGGAGACAACCACCCCATCCGAAAAATTTATTTTTAAATCGCTTTTTACGATGTACGAATCTGGAGTTTGGCCAGTGTCCAAAACATGACTGGTAAGTGTGCAAATGGAGTTAATGATTCTGCAGTTGCTTTTGTGACTACTGTATAGATCTATTTTTTCGGGAATGCAGTCTGGTAGATAAATACAAACTCTTTATCTTTTCGAACTTTCGGCAATTTTTATTGCCTTCTTCAGGAACTACAAAATCACTGTTACATTAAACATCACTTAATGCTGAAGATTTACTTACAAACTACGGAAAGTTGATAAAATTTTTGTTAATATAAAAATACATACATGAATGTGAATGACATTATGACAAAATGCGAAATTTGATGTGATGATTTTAGCCAACTAGTAATATAGTGTATCAATTTTCAGAATTTTTATATCTGAAGCTAGTTTAAGAAAATAAATGTAAATTACGTTTAAATTATTTGTGTCTGATTTTATGCTCATTGTACTATTGTTGGTATTAATATACACTATTTTTAAAAAAAAATTTTTGTGATAATTTGGTTCTGTGTCTAAAATGAGGACATTATCAAATTCCATCGCCATGACTGGCAAGTGCGCAAATGGAGTTACTGGTTCTGCAGTTGCGTCTGTGACTGGCAATACGACTACAAAATGAAACAAAATTTTCAAACCCGGTAATATTACCTTTCCTTTTAAAACTGTTCTTTTAGGAAACCCTCTATTTTCGGCAATCAAATACAAACACTCAATACTTTCCCGCAGTAATGTAATTTATAAAATTCAATGTGGAGAATGCGATTTGTGTTATACAGGTCAGATAACTCAAAAACTTATACATATCATAAATTCTGAAAATAAAAGGAGATACCGCATTCCATTTAAATACATAATTTTTAGAAATGCCGTTAGTATCTACATATTATAAGATAAGCAATATAATTTTAAATCCCTTCAGTCAGTTGAGATGCAGGCATTCTTAGTCTGTACTTTGTAAATTATTCTTCCAGGACTTTCAGGTACCTACTGCACTAAATTGAAAATAGGTACTATTATCTACCTAAGCATTCTAATAAGAAGCAGCCTGCTCGCTTTATTGCAACTCCTGAAAAATTATGCACACATATATTATTTCGTTTAATACAGGATATCCCACGACGACCTTACACGATCTCTTTATGGAAAAGTATATACCGGGTAGGTATCTCAGAACGTTTTACACAGGTTATTATAGCTCCAAAACTATAACAGATAAGGATAACGAAATGGGCCAAAAACCACTTTGTAGTGTTGATGAAGGGGTACACAACTCCACCCCCGGGTCGGTCATCTCCGACAAACCACCCCCACTTATTCTTTTCAAATAGCACCCTGTATATTCCGTGAAGGAATATGACAAAAAATGAAATTCTCTATCCAAGATTTTTTTGAAATTCAAAATTGGCCCATCAATGGTGGAGAAAACAGACTGTTTATTTATTTTTAAGATGGCCATGGAATTATTAATACTTTTAAATAAAAGTTTAAACATAAGTTAAACTAATAATACTAATAATGTGATAACGTAATCAGTTGATCAAATGTTCAAATTGGTGTCCTTCTGCAGCAACACACATTTCTATCCTAAGCAATAAATTTCTTCTACATGCCGTTTGTCCACATACTCATATGGCATAAAATAAAGCAGGCATTTCAGAACACAACACAAACTACATTTCTTTTAACTCGCACTAACTTTGACATTTACGCCGGTAGCCGGTAGCCATTTGTTTATCAGTTCCAATAAATGTTAATAATTCCATGGCGGACTTAAATAAGAAATCTGTTTTCTCCACCATTGGGCCAATTTTAAATTTCAAAAAATGTTAGGTAGAGAATTTGGTTGTCCGTCACGCTCCTTCACAGAATACACAGGGTGCTATTTAAAAAAATAACTAGGGCCGGTATGTCGGAGGCGGCTGCCCCGGGGGTGGTCACGTTCTTCGGGTTGTGAACTCCTTCATCAGCACTACAAAGTGTTTTTTGTTCCATTTCATTATCTGTTATAGTTTTGGAGCTATGACCTGTGTAAAACGTTCTGGGACACCCTGTATAGTAGAATTGCGCAAATTTGCACAAATAGGTAATCGAGGATGCTCAGGTCGACTAAAATATTTTTGGCTTTCTGCGACTTCCGATTATACCGGAAATAGACACCAACTTCCTTACTTTAAATGGAATGCCCACATTTTTATTACGGATTTAGATTTTTGGTCAAATTTTAAGGTCGCCTTACGCAAAACATCATATGTGTAAAGTGCACCCTCTTTGAGATATTCATTTTTTTAATATTTTGACAGTTGCAGTAGGTAGTTTACAAAAATATTATTATTCCAAAAACGAAGTCGAAAGGGCGAATTATTTTTATGAATTCTCAATCCAAGTACAACGTAAAGGGTATCCAAAACATTGAAATAATTTGTCAGATGTCATACAGGGTGTTGCAGAAAAATAGTTGAATTTCACTTTCAGAAACATCCAAAAACCCTTTTTTTTAATGGAAACCCCTATTTTTTCGCAACGTTCAATTTTTCTTCAAAAAATAAGGGTATTTCATGTTGAACCACTTCATTTTTGGCTTATTCGCAAAAAACGCATATAATTTTAATTATTAATAGAATCGAAAAATATCAAGCCGGCTTTACCTGTGTCGAACATTAAAAACAATAAATTGATTAATTTCATCAAAACTGTCAATAGCAACACCATGGCTCGTTCAGGGTTTAATAATGAAGATTCTTTCAATTTATTGAATTTATTGGTGAGTGTGATAAACAGTTTGAAACGAAACAAAATAAGCAAACGGATTTAATAACTAAGTATAATAACAAAAAACTACAACAAATATTCGTTTAAACACTTCGTTATCCTACTTGTTCCTGCGTTTTGAGTATCATGTCGGATTTGCGCAGCAGTAACTGATTGAAAAGCATCGCATACCCTTTCCTGGCAATCCTCCTGCGTGGTAATAGGTGTGGAATACACCAAATTTTTGATACAACCCCAAATGAAAAAGTCCATTGGGGTCATGTCTGGTGAACGGGGAGGCCATAGATGTAGTCCGTTATTTGCTATCCAACGATCTTCAAATAGTTGATATAAAGAATTAGATACAAGTCGCCCATTGTGTGGTGGTGCCCCGTTCTGTTGGTACCACTGTTGTCGATATTGATGTCATGGTATCATGTCCAAGTAATTATGAATATGGTTTTCAAAATATCAAGATATCCTTCACCTACAGCGGATAAAAGAATAATTCTTATTTTTACCGAATTTTTGTTTAAATTTTCATGATAAACATGAACAGCTATAATTTAACACCATCATTTTGAATGACGCAAAAGACATTGAAACTCCACCAATCTTGAAACTGTCTCTCTCGAATTACATGGGCGTTACTGTCGTTCCAATAGTGTGAATTGCGACGGTTAAATAATCGGTTTTTATTAAATTTTGCCTCATCGCTCCATATTATTCTTTCTAAAAAAGAATCATCTTCTTAACACTTGACCAACATGAATTCGCAGCACTACACTCTTTTCAAAAAGTCTCCTGGCTGAAGACCTTGGACAAGTTAGTGTGAAAATGGGTGGTATCTGTGCTTTCTTAAAATTCGATGAATGCTCATTATTGTTAATTCCAAACTACGCTCAGCATCTTTGATTGATAATATACGCTAGGCCATTAATTTCATTTGCCTCATCATCCACAACAATTAAAATTATATGCGTTTCTTGCGAACATGAATATGAATATGAAATACCCTTATTTTTAAAGAAGAATTGAACGTTGCGAAAAAAACTTGTGTGTGTCAGCTCCGACGCACGACTGGAGTTTACTCCTTACGAACGATTATTTTAACTTCAATCACTTGACAATAGGGCACACGAGAATGTCAGTTTTATACCCAAATGTGTATTTATCAGATGGTTTATGTTCGAAAATGTCCAACTACATCAAAGTATAAATTGCTTATAAATTCAGTAATTAAGTGACAATCTGCTAAACGTCGATCCCACTGGCAATGAAATAAATACTTTTCCTGGTGTTCGAATAGGCTTTGATTCACATTTCGGCACTAAGCAATATTTGGAGTATTTAATATTAGGTTTTTTCATATTAAATCAAAATATTCAAAAAATTTAGGAACGAACAAACACTGCAAATGCTGACTTTACAACACCAACTGTCATATCTACTCTATGCCTCTCTATTTTCACTATTTCCCAGCTCTATGCAGTCAGATATAAACATCTGTATCTATTCATAGATACGTACATAATTTCAATTTGACAGGTAACTTAACGCTCATTAGTTAACGCTTGATTTTACTCCTCATAAAATTTCCTTACCGCGGGCTATAACTGAAAGTCGATTCTTAAGAAGTAAACTCCAAAAAATAGAGGTTTCCATTTAAAGAAAATGAGTTTTTAAATGTTTCAGAAAATGAAATTCAACAATTTTTCTGCAACACCCTGTATGACATCTGACAATATTATTTCAACGTTTTGGATATACCCTTTACGTTGTAGATTGAGAATTCATAAAAATAATTTGCCCTTTCGACTTCGTTTTTGAAATAATATTTTTGTAAACTACTGCAACTGTCAAAATATTTAAAAAATGAATATCTGGAAGAGGATGCACTTTACGCATATTGGGTGGTATGCATAAAAAGTAGTACATGCTAATGCTTCATAAAAAAGTATTTACTACGTAGCATTTACTTTTCTATATGTTGTATCTACTTCAGTTCCAAAGCATATGCTACACAAACGAAGTTTATACTACAATGCAAAGCATATACTTCATGCTACTAAATTTTATTAAACTGATGTAGGCTACTACCAGGAGTCGGAGCCAAGAAATCTGACTTGTCAAATTAAGCTTTTCATTTTTCAAAATACCTAACTCAAATTAAACCTATTTTATCTGCCGATTTCAAAAGTTTTTTCTTATTTGCATAAAAATGAATTCCGAGTCTGAAAGAGAACAAGAATTCGAAGAAGAAATAAATGAATGCGTTTTGCTTTGTTCTTCTTGTAAAATATTATAAAATTGTTTGATAAGAGATTCCAAAAGTTAAAAACGAAAATGAGGAGGCACTAAAAGAGCTAACTGCTGAATTTAATTATAACACGAAAAAGGAACTTGACCCAAAAAAATTGTTGACATGAAACAAAAAACTATTTTGTCTGAGTGGCAGCAAGAATTCTATAATCAATGGAACGTATAAAATAATCCAGTGCAGTATAGCGTACCGGGAGGCATCTTCATATCTCACGAATCGTGTCGCAATCCGAAGTCGGTTCATTATTCTTTTCGTTTAAGTAATTCGTTACTTGTGAATGCCGTCAGCGGTTTCCGTGGGTAAGAAAGTATTGCATACGGTTAGTAATTTGATGTCCATGGCCTGGGTGAGTTCGGCTCCTGTAGGGGTTAGTTTCTTTTTCTTATGTTTTTACACTCGTTTTTACATTATCTTTTTTACAAAATATGCGTGTGTCTGGTCTCCGTCAGTTGCGGTCTGTTGCAAAAATGCGTTCTGTTCTCTAAAACAGAAACTAGTGCAATTTGTCGATTTATAAACCACATACCATATCGCAACGTCGAGAGCGATCTCGCACGTTGGATATGATCCGACTCCATGTTACTTCGTATTTCGATACGGTACGTGAGATATGAATATGCTACCGGGAGCATCTTAGGCTGGTGTTAGGTTGGCCGCACATTGAACATAGCGCAGAAACAACATAGGAACAGCAGAGACAGCCTGAAATCTGTGAAACACAGGTTTAAACTGATTAACGCATATTGAACACAGCGGAGGCGCAGAAGAGGAAAAGTTTCTTATGGACTCTGTCGAATTGTGGTTTCTTCAAAGTTTTCCCATGTCCTCTGTTGTAAATCTTTGGAATATACACAGTTGTTTACTTGTTTACTTTTGTCTCAATTATGTTTTGCATAAGGTGACTTTAAAATTCGACCAAAAATATAAGTCGGCAATAAAAATGTGGGCATTCCATTTAAAATAAGGAAGTTCGTGTCTATTTCCGATATAACCGGAAGTCGAAGAAATTCAAAAATATTTTAGTCGAATTGAGCATCCTCGATTACCTGTTTGTGCAAATTTGTTTAATTCTACTATACAGGGTAGTCCACTACGTGCGCGTCGGTCAATAGTCGCTAAACCGTTGGACTTATGGGAATTTTTTTTAAATAAAACTTGTAAGGTACCATCTTTGCTGCAACTGAAAATTATTTTCAATTATACAGGTTGTCCCATTTCTTCTGCGCAGTGCCTAACTCAGTTTTTTTAAATGGAACACCCTGAATTTGATCGCATTTTGGAGTTCTTTGTTGAATTTAAGTACCACTTTGTTAACCGTACATTGGGTCTAAGTCCCACAGTTTCAAAGTTATTTGATGTTAGAAATCGTCATTTTTCAAGTTTCGCCATTTATAACTTTTAAAAGGTTCGAGATAAAGAAAAATGACTTACGTGTCCCTATCTTAGTTTTTAATCCTCTATCTCATGGGGCTGGAAAATGGTGCTTCCTGATTGGTCAAAAAATGGCAAAAAGTGACCTATCAGGAAGCAGTATTTTCGAACCCCATTAGATAGAGGATTAAAAACTAAGATAGGGACATGTAAGTCATTTTTCTTTATCTCGAACCTTTTAAAAGTTATAAATGGCGAAACTTGAAAAATGACGATTTCTAACATCAAATAACTTTGAAACTGTGGGACTTAGACCCAATGTACGGTTAACAAAGTGGCACTTAAATTCAACAAAGAACTCCAAAATGTGATCAAATACAGGGTGTTCCATTTAAAAAAACAGAGTTAGGCACTGCGCAGAAGAAATGGGACAACTTGTATAATTGAAAATAATTTTCAGTTGCAGCAAAGATGGAACCTTACAAGTTCTATTTAAAAAAAATTCCCATAAGTTCAACGGTTTAGCGACTATTGACCGACGCGCGCGTAGTGGACTACCCTGTATAATATACTTTTCCATATACAGATCGTATATAGAAAAGTATATAGAAAAGTATATATAGCAGAATTACGCAAATTTGCACAAACAGGTAATCGACGATGCTCAATTCGACTAAAATATTTTTGACTTTCTGCGACTTCCGGTTATACCGGAAATAGATACCAACTTCCTTATTTTAAATGGAATGCCCACATTTTTATTACGGATTTAGATTTTTTGTTGAATTTAAGGTCACCTTATGCAAAACATCATATGTGTAAAGTGCACCCTCTTGGAGATATTAGACGTTAAAAATCGTCATTTTTCAAATTGCATCAATTATAACTTGGAACCGTGTAACAATGCACCGTAAAAATGCCTAAAAGCTCTAATGAACTTAGAGTGGCATTTCATAATTGTTCTACGAGACCGCGGCCGGCAAATCAAAAGCGAAAGTATTGCTGAATAAATCCGTCCGTCCGTCCGTCCGTCTACGCATACACCGATGAGAGGGATGAGCAAGTCCCAGATGCGACCGACGTCACGCAAGAAGAAGGGAATTCCGAATCGATTCTGCACGCTGCACTAACATGACGTAGTGAATACCGAAGCCCACCTTTCCGAGATAACCAGAATGCTAGATGAATCTCTGCACACGACCCCCAGCGCTGACGTAGGAAATCTCGGAATAAACCGCGGCCAAGCTCCCCTCCAAGCTTATAAAAGTAGATGCAGCAGCAGGCAGAAGCCAGTACTTGGTCGTCCGGTCATCAGCTGGGACCAGTGCTCCCAGCATCCGAGATGATGCTGGCCGCCGCATCCGAAATACTAGTACCTGATAAACCGTTCTGACGACGCCGTGTGATCCACTGAAAGTAACCGACCCGTAAATATCTGAGTAAGACAATTTTGAATAGTTGCCTGGTGCTTAATGGTTGTTATCAATAAGATATCAACAATTAAACATCATCCAGTCATGGCCTGGCTTATCCGAGACCAGTGAGTAGTTGTGTGTCCAAACTCGGGAATTAGGGGTGTCTGCTGGTGAAGGTAGGATCGTTTTGGCAACCTCGTGTGGCACTTGTGCCTGTAACTTGAGGCGACATACCGGCGGAAAACGATCGTGCCCGGGTAATCGGCGGCCGCTGGTGACATGCCGAGGGCGGACTCATAATTATTTGCTGGCAGCGTATAGACTAGGGGTATTTCCCCAGAGATATAGTAGCCTGGTGCTGCGACGAGAATCTCGCACCAAAGCCCGCCAAGTCTGTACCTTCTGGTGCTCCCACGTAGACTCCGAGGCCGTAGAAATAATTCAGTATTGGATCGTACGTTGGGCGGACCGCATTATCAGAGTACACCGCGAAAACCGGCTTTTTATTTCTGTTTCTTTCACTGTAAATATATCTCGTATTTTGTACATATTCCGTAGTATAATTGCACCGCAATTTTATTCAATGTAAATAGTTAAAAAGAATAGAGTCAAGTTATATTTTGTTTATGTCTTTTATTCCATCGTCGTTTAGCAATAAGTACTTAATAGAACTCGCCCTTCTGCGACTAAGAGCGTAAGGGTGTACAAGACTGTACAGGCAACGCAGAGCACGTTCATAAGCGAACGTGCAGATCCTCCTGAATATACAGTGTGTCCCAATAAGTGAGACCGAGGGACACAGGTGTATATTTAGGGGCCCGAACCGAGACCGTTGCATAAGTGACGTTCCAGACGAGGAGACGAAGTAATCGTTGCAAAATTGGCGCCCGAGCAGGGACGATTATTCGTAATTATTGCACCGCACCGTAATTGGGTTTAAGTAAGTATGTATTGAATTTAAATTGCTTTGTTCACAGTATCCGAAATTAATGAGGTAATAGGGCAGTGACGCGTAGTCGTCATTGCAAAAGTGACATAAGGACCTGCACCGCGAAAAGTTATTTCCAGAACCCGAACCTGCACCGGCAAGAAATCAGCACCGAAAACCAGAACCAGCACCGTGGAAGAGTTATTTCCAACATCTGACTAGAACCGTGGAAAAATTATTTCCGAACCCGATCCAGGACCGAAAAGGATTCAATTCCAGTATTCCAGAGCAAGCACCGTGAAAGTTTTCTTTCAAAAACCCGAACGAGGACCGAACCATACTTATTTGTGTTTTATTTTATGCTCACAGGTAGAGAAGAAAATCTACGTGTGACACCGTCAGAGAGTGGAACGTGAAGTTCGACAAAAACTCTGAACCGATAGTACTCGCTGGAGAAGCTTCAAGAGCTACGGCGATGCTATAATACCGACCGAAAGGATTTATTGAAATCCGCACTGGAGCTCCGACCAGATCAAATGTTTGTTAAGGTACCGTGATAAAAAGAAATTCTTTGGGAAAATATAAAATAATTTTCTCGCAAATATTGAATATTTTATTCCTGCCCGATGCGATGTATGTATTTTGAAACGAGAAATAAACTCGTTTTATTTAGCGAACATATGAATTATTTTCGCAAAAAGTCAGCAAAACCGAGCGCATTTGAATTTAAAAACCGAGGTACAGAATTGAGTGTACCTAAAAGAAATAAGTTCAATAGCCTCCCGTGCTTGTTTAGATTTTAGGAGAATACCAGGGCGTTTTCGTAGGAATGTCGCCGACGTCTCCATATCTGAAGCAAGCTAAAAAGCTGACATCGCAAGCAAACAAAATGGTAACAATGGAGCTACCCGGCCGAAGGATGATACGAGGGAATTTTGGAATTAAATTCGCCGTCATATCCTGATCCGAAACCGGCTTACGTAGCGCATGCCGTGCGTAAAGCAACCGAACCGTAGGATGATACGTAGAAATTTTGGAATTAAATTCGCCGTCATCTCCTAACCCGAAACCGGCTTATAAAGCGCACGCCGCGCTTAAAGCAACCGAACCGAAGGATGATCCGATGGAAATTTCCGAATGAAATTCACCGTCATCACCTATTCCGAAACCGGCTTATGTAGCGCATGCCGCGCTCATACCAACCGAACCGAAAGAAGATACCAGCGCGTTTCTGTATGAATTTCGCCACCAACCCCGAATCCGTTACCGAACAGAAAGACGATACCAGGACGTTTCTGTATGAATTTCGCCACCGGCCCCGAATCCGTTACCGGCTTAATCAGCTGGCACCGTCTGCATACCAGTTCTAAGCGAAATGTCCGTTCTAGAGGAACCGTCTCAGGCCTTAGAAACCCGATTCAGGCTACCGCAAGATGGAGGGAATTCGACCCGCCGCGCCGTAAGTAAGTTACTTGTAACCGACAAGTGTTTTATGCTTTCAGCCAAGTAAAGACCGTGGAGTACCGAGTTTCCTTTTTAACCGAAGGAAGGGGGATATGTAACAATGCACCGTAAAAATGCCTAAAAGCTCTAATGAACTTAGAGTGGCATTTCATAATTGTTCTACGGGACCGCGGCCGGCAAATCAAAAGCGAAAGTATTGCTGAATAAATCCGTCCGTCCGTCCGTCCGTCCGTCTACGCATACACCGATGAGAGGGATGAGCAAGTCCCAGATGCGACCGACGTCACGCAAGAAGAAGGGAATTCCGAATCGATTCTGCACGCTGCACTAACATGACGTAGTGAATACCGACGCCCACCTTTCCGAGATAACCAGAATGCTAGATGAATCTCTGCACACGACCCCCAGCGCTGACGTAGGAAATCTCGGAATAAACCGCCGGCCAAGCTCCCCTCCAAGCTTATAAAAGTAGATGCAGCAGCAGGCAGAAGCCAGTACTTGGTAGTCCGGCCATCAGCTGGGACCAGTGCTCCCAGCATCCGAGATGATGCTGGCCGCCGCATCCGAAATAAACCTGATAAACCGTTCTGACGACGCCGTGTGATCCACTGAAAGTAACCGACCCGTAAATATCTGAGTAAGACAATTTTGAATAGTTGCCTGGTGCTTAATGGTTGTTATCAATAAGATATCAACAATTAAACATCATCCAGTCATGGCCTGGCTTATCCGAGACCAGTGAGTAGTTGTGTGTCCAAACTCGGGAATTAGGGGTGTATGCTGGTGAAGGTAGGATCGTTTTGGCAACCTCGTGTGGCACTTGTGCCTGTAACTTGAGGCGACATACCGGCGGAAAACGATCGTGCCCGGGTAATCGGCGGCCGCTGGTGACATGCCGAGGGCGGACTCATAATTATTTGCTGGCAGCGTATAGACTAGGGGTATTTCCCCAGAGATATAGTAGCCTGGTGCTGCGACGAGAATCTCGCACCAAAGCCCGCCGAGTCTGTACCTTCTGGTGCTCCCACGTAGACTCCGAGGCCGTAGAAATAATTCAGTATTGGATCGCACGTTGGGCGGACCGCATTATCAGAGTACACCGCGAAAACCGGCTTTTTATTTCTGTTTCTTTCACCGTAAATATATCTCGTATTTTGTACATATTCCGTAGTATAATTGCACCGCAATTTTATTCAATGTAAATAGTTAAAAAGAATAGAGTCAAGTTATATTTTGTTTATGTCTTTTATTCCATCGTCGTTTAGCAATAAGTACTTAATAGAACTCGCCCTTCTGCGACTAAGAGCGTAAGGGTGAACAACGAATAGATCGTCCCCCGACAAGACTGTACAGGCAACGCAGAGCACGTTCATAAGCGAACGTGCAGATCCTCCTGAATATACAGTGTGTCCCAATAAGTGAGACCGAGGGACACAGGTGTATATTTAAGGGCCCGAACCGAGACCGTTGCATAAGTGACGTTCCAGACGAGGAGACGAAGTAATCGTTGCAACCGGTACGAGATAAAGAAAAATGATTTACATGTCCCTATCCTAGTTTTTAATTCTCTATCTAGTGGGTCTGGAAAATACTGCTTCCTGATTGGTAACTTTTTGTCATTTTTTGACCAATCAGGAGGCAGTATTTTCCAGACCCTTTAGATAGAGAATTAAAAACTGGGATAGGGACATGTAAGTCATTTTTCTTTATCTCTTACCGTTTCAAGGTTATAATTGATGAAATTTGAAAAATGACGATTTTTAAGAGCCAAGTCTCCCTGCTGCATTTTCGAGCGATGCAGACGTTCCCGACTTTACAAACTGTACGGTTATTTATTAATATTTTGCTTTCTAATTTTGCAAGCATATGCAGAAAACATTTCTTAAGAGTCGTCTCATCGGCGATTTCTAAAAAAAATAATAGAAGTTTGGCTCCAAATATACCCTAATTTTGTGTACTTATAACTTACTAAAAAATTACTCTTTTAAAAATCCGAGATGAGAGGCCGATTTCCACAAGTTTCTTCTTTCAAATAAAACAAACAATTTCAAATCGGTTCATAAATAAGGAAGTAATTTGTAAAGGGAGCTGCCCTTGCAAACGCGATTTAATGCCCTGCGTTGTAACGCCCCCTGCTTGTTCATCGGGCAACACTTGGTAAACTGCTAGTACGAACTCAGTGATTTTTGTATGGGGCCCACTTCAATAATTGTATAGCCATACATTACATATGTATTTTAATCGTATATACGCGAACATAGAATTTTGGTCTTGCGAATTAATGTATTTGTGCTTAATTGCAGCGCTCTGCCATATCCCACATTTTTATTATAATTTTGTTCAATTTAGAGTCGATTTTATCTGAAAGTAAATTTACACAATTTGAACACATTTGTTATTGAAAGTAATGAACATATAGCAAGATATAAAATAATTCAAATTTCATCTTAAATAATGTTCTCTTTATAACCAAATAACAACAACTTAAAATCTCTGAATGAAAACCCAGTAAATTTTTTCCGATACGAGGGTTGTTCTGACATGAGCAGGGATTTTATTATAATTTATTTCTAAATTGATCCAAAAGTAGACCTGAGCAAATATTTTCAAGATTGCAAGTAATTTATCTGCAATATAGTAATTCCGGGTTATAATGGAATGATCCTCATAAATAACAAGTATTTAGGTAATGTAACTCTGAACAAACTAAAAATGCTAATTTCGCCCAGAGTTCTAATAGCGCGGCTTTCAACATTCATCGTAGAGGCAAATTCCTACTTTTTCTACTATCATTAATTTAATTCTGGTAACACATTCGTATAAAAGTTTACAAGTTGATTTTCCATTTTCATTTTCCAAAATTCATTGTCTCTCATAGCCGTTTCATATTTTATGCCTTTGGGCGTTCAGACTGTAAAGATACAATACCCTCTTTTTGTAATTTGCATTTGTCCCTGAATTTGGTAAAAGTAATTATGATTCTTATTTATCTTCCCGTTTCGATTCCAAAATATGATTTTCCTTTTCTCGATACCTTCTTCCGCGGTTAGATTACAAGAACTTTGGGCATAAACTTCCACAACACCTTGATCTCTTATAAGACCGTCCGGAGTTTCTGACAAATACGGAATGCTCAGTTCTTGAAATATTCTTTCGCTTTATTATACATATACAGGGTGATTTATACCGGGGGGGGCGAAAAATTAAAATTATGGGTCAGAGCCACAAATGAAGTAAAAAAATGTAATATGAAGGTATGTCCGGAAATACTTCGTATAAAAGTTATGCTCGTCCAAAGATGGAGGCTATTAAATTAGGTTTCTAATTTTTTCTCAATTTTTGAGAAAGACATAAAAATGAATTTTGGTACACCTATTATACCTACTAATAGGGAAGCTTCGAAGAGATATTTTTTAATCATCCCTTATCGTTTCAACCTAATTTATGCTCGTCCAAACATGGAGTCTATCATGTTTGGACGAGCATAAATTTTAAACGAATCATTTCCGGACACACCTTCATATGACATTTTTTACTTAATTTGTGGCTCTGAACCCTAATTTTAATTTTTCGCCCCCTGGTATAAATCACCCTGTATATGTTACAGGCATAGTGACGAATCGGGTGATGTTAGCAATGCCTGGGCAACGTGACCTGACCTTACAAGACCTGACCGGACAGCATGAACGGTCATTATTTGCATTGCCCGGGCACCGTCAGCATTGCCCTACTTTCCCACTATGCCCGTAGCATATACAGGGTGTTACAAAAAAGTAGGTTAAGCCGTTAACCACAAGTTATCTGACCGAAAATAATGGGACTTTCCTTATGACATTTTTAATTTAGGCTTCTTTCTTTCAAGATACAGGGTGTTAAAGTTAAAATTTAAAAAACTATTTTTATGAATAACACCTTTACTTTTTAAGATATTCCGTTGAAACTTTGTATGTACAACATTTTCTCATATACCGATAAAATGTTTGTGTAACTTCAATCAAAAAAATCGATGCGCACGTCTATGGTTCCTATGGTTCCTGCAAAACATCTAAGCTTCAAAAAAATGCCCTTAGATGGTACCTCTTTTATTAATAATTATTTTGGCAACTTAACACCTACCCGTCTTTCTTTCCAATGCTAATTTGGCTGTTAGACGTTATGCAGGAATATGACCGAATCGGTACCATACAAGAGCATTTTTCTGAAGCTTAGACGTTATGCAGGAACATTTATGCATCCAAGGACATTTTTCTAGAGCTTAGTTCGTCACCTTAGAAAAATTGGGAGACTTAAACAGCGAGTGGATTAACAACACACATAGTCAAATGAGTTGCAACATCTCGTAAACCAAGCCCTAAATCAAAATTTTACAAGAGGGAAAAAATAAAAGAAATGAACGCTTGGTATCAAATCAATACCTTTGAACCATACACGTGCGCAGAGAAAAGTTGGGGGGTCAGTGGGTATTACAACCCCCCCTTTCCTACGTTCGCGCATCAATTTTTTAATCAAAATTACACAAACACAAAGCTGAAACCAGAATTTGGATACCGTTTTTCTCGAAAATAATGTTGATTTTTATCTCTCCAATTATTTTTGTACTAAGCAGACTACTATAGAACTTTTTCCAAGGAATTCAGTAGCGTACGTAGTTGTTTTCTAGGGAGCGTATTTTTTGAGTTATGACATAAAGTTGAATTTTAAAAATGGAAATCATAGTAGGTACGCTTTAGTCTAGTTCGAAAGGTCTTTTTTTAAGCTATCAAAATATATATACCTTTATATTGTTATTTCAAAAAACGGCAACGATTTTGGTACTTTTTAAGTTGTAACTTTAGAAAATATAAGATAGGTAGGTACATTTTGATAGCTTAAAAAAAGACCTTTTGAACTTGACCAAAGAATGCTGTGATTTCCATTAAAAAAATTGAACTTTATGTCATAACTCAAAAAATACGCTCCCTAGAAAAAAACTACGTACGCCACTGAATTCCTTGGAAAAAGTTCTATAGGAATCAATCTTGACAGTTTTAGTCTGCTTAGCACAAAAAGAATTGGAGATAATTTTTGAAAATCGATAAATATCAATATTATTTTTTTTTCTCGAAAACAAAAAACGATATCCAAATTCTGGTTTCGGCATTATATTATACTCAAGAAAATAGCTCATGTTTGCGAAAATCCCAAGGCTCTATCTCTGCTGCTTCTATGAGAAACCCCCAAATCACAACGAAAATAAGACACCCTGTACAGACAAAAATCCAATTGCATAGTCCCTTCAAACGTCAAACCAAACCAGGTTCAGACGTCTACAAGCTGCAATACAAATTGAAATTAAAGCTTTGCTAAGCGAAGCTGGAAGAGCTTCCGTGCCACGTGTTTTTGCCCGTGGCTCCGCCTTCGGAGCATACCTCGTCTTACGTCCCTAAAAAATCTTGATGTTGGCGATCGGATACTTGGCTCTTAAGGTCTAATATCTCGAAGAGGGTGCACTTTACACATATGATGTTTTGCATAATGTGACCTTAAAATTTGACCAAAAATCTAAATTCGTAATTAAAATGTGGGCATTCCACTTAAAATAAGGAAGTTGGTGTCTGTTTCCGGTATAACGGGAAGTCGCAGAATGTCAAAAATATTTTAGTCGAATTGAGCATCCTCGATTACCTAAATGTGCAAATTTGTGTAACTACTAAACACACTTTTCCATATAGAGATCGTGTAAGGTCGTCGTGGGATACCCTGTATAGGTATAAGTATAAATTTATATTTGATTGTTCTTTTGGTGAGTTGCACCTACCTATATCTTGTAAATGAAACGTTGTCACAAGTACCCTATTCCTGTTGTATTAACATTTGACTTGAACATGCGTTCGCTGCTGCAAAACTGTATTGTTGTCCTTTAGTTATGCGGGAATTTAATTTTAAGTAATCTTGGCTTAATTTAAGAATTCATGTTTCATAACTGCCATATGAACGCTCAAACCTGCTCTTTGTTGGTACCAGTAGGTATTACAATTTGAAGGTTTTTGTTTTTAAATTGGGCATCGCTGTTGGGTACGTCGATGTTTATGCCGTATTTTAAAATTTTGTTTTTCTACACCTATTTAATTATATGACAATTATTAGCATTTCCTTTGTGAAATATCGTACCTATAATTCAATGTAGTGAATTACGGTATTCGACCAATCACAAATATAGATTGAATAATCACTGTTTCACTGATCCAATGATATTTTATATCGACCGCGATCAACTCTTGCTGCAGCTGACAATCGACGCGGGTGACAGCCAAGTGTATCGCCATATTATTGTTTACGTTTTCCAACGTATGCACTTCGTTCGAGTAGGTACCAATTAATCCGTGCAAACTAACAATTCCACCACTAAAACTGCCAGAATTTAACAATGGAAGGGACAACTCCAAATTTATATATTACTAACTGCACAAATTTCAATATACATTCCTAGTATGTAGTTCATTTATTGAAAAATAAAAATTACTGTATTATGATAGTGTTCCATTAAAGTTATCAAATTTGAGTCTAATTTATTTCTTTAATAGGTGTAGAAAAAGTATAGTATTATATTCGCGATTATGACCATTATTCACTCAGATGATTTGAGCCACTCGCCTTCAGCTCGTGGGCTCAAACATCATCTTCGTGAATAATGGCTGTCATAATCACTCATATAATAATATACTATTATACGTTTATTATGTTCCAAACAATCACAATAGTACAGCGCGTTAACGCCTGAATCTCACTCCAAAAGAAATTGGGAACATATCCAAGTTTCTGTATTTTCCGTTTCCGAACTTCACTTGTTAAATGCTACTCGTACAATGCCTCTATGCAATCGTGAGTTATGACTTCCCTCCAAAATAGCAGAAATTTGCCACCTCCTCTTATTTGTCGCTTTCTATTTATAAATAGTGTTAAAGAAATACCATAGAAAATTTCTGCTGCGTGTATTAGGTACTCATCAAAATAAGTTAAAAAGTTTGTATAAACATTATGGCCTAAAATGAAAAAAAGTTATGTGGTGACACCATTGCTTTCGCGTACAAGAAACGCAATGAACTAGCTCAGCTTATTTAGCTTGAAGACTAAGCGAATATATAAAATTTTTACCGTCCATCTTTTACCGTTGTTCAACCAATAAGTAGAAAAATTTTATTAATCTGAAGATTCTGGACCCCATTTAACGGCTACGGTTTAGGCCAAATGTCTATAAGTACTTTGTAACTTATTTTGATGAGCACTACTTACACGCTATAGAAATTTTCGACAGCACTTTTTATCATGCACCCTGTATAATTTTGTAAAATGTGAGCACACACAATGAGTACAATAAAGATTTTGTAAAATAGATGTTTCGGTTCCGTTTACGGCCTTTGTCAAGATTTATTAGGTACAAATAAAAATAAATAAGATTTGATTGGTGGACACTTACCGGCGGTTGTTTCTGTCGTGGACATTCAACTGAGCTACCATGTTCTAATGATGTTTCAATGCCTAATTAAGAATGTTTGATAAGCCTTCCCAAATTTCGTTGCCAGCACCCGTCGACTAAATATTTTACGGTATCATCTTCCAATTCATCGCATAAGAAATTATTGCTGAAGTTGCCATCAAAACCTACAAAGCATTAAGCGAAAGAGGAAATCTAATTCTAAATTTGCTTTGATTTAGGAATAGTTATTTTTAGTTAGATACAATCGTATTGTAACAGAGGAGCAACACATTGTCGAATTAATTATGAAGGACGTAACATTGTGGATGATTTATTAGCTGAAGAGAACAGTAAATTAAAATTTATTTCTTCGTCTTTGGCAGTCAATTTAAGATGTTCAGTTTAGTTTATGGCTAAGTGATGAGGATCCCATGAATATGACAACTCGTAAAGCTGCAAATACTTATTCTTAGAAACACTGCGTTATACTATTATTAGTTATATATTATAGCAACATTTAAATTGCTCATTCTATGAGTAAAAGTAGGTAACTGAATAATAAATTATTACTCGGACCTAATGTCATATACATAGTTTAACTTGATTGAAGATGGGCAAATTAATATTAGGTAATGTAACATCAAATGCTTATAATATCTTTGTAGACGATTTATTCAGATAACTTATTCTACACAGGTAATATAACGAATGAATAATAATACATAATCTCTACAAGAGCAAACGCAGGAATGAAGAGGATATCCAGAAGGCAGTGAGACATGGATGTTCCTTGTCACCTCTAGTTTTCAACTTATATCTCGAAGATGTGATTAATATTAATGAGAATAGCGTCAGGGATTAACTAATATGCAGGACCAAACTCTTAATATGCTCAGATTCGAGGATGATAGAGTAGCATAAAGATCGATAAAAGAACCCCAAAATTTTGTTTTGTAGGGGGCGTGAAATTAGGGCTAAATCTAAAAGATAAATCGGAAACAAGATAGACGAAGTCGTAGACTTCTTTTATTTAGGAAGTCAAATAACTCGCGATGATAAGGAGCACTACAGACATAAAACAAAGAATAGCGCAGGACCGAGTTGCATTTCATAAAAATAAATAACTAAGAGCACACGGGCATGCAGCCAAAGGATTGAGGAAATGAAACTCCCTTTATCACTTATTCAAGCTTTCGAAGTGTACTCCGTATGTCTAGAAAATCCTTGGAGTATACGGCGTATATGGAGTTTACCCTATGGGAACATCACTGCCAACAAAAGCTCCCAATAAACGAAAGGTTTCGATGGAAATGAAATATGTAATATAATAATAATATGAAACAACTACCTATCTGGAATTCAGGATAGGACAGTTGTATATACAGTGTGAGTAAAAAGTCTGGAACTAATTCTATAAAAAATTCCGGAATCATTTCTAGAAAGAACGCTCGGACACGTCAACCTAATTTTTTTAAAGCGCATCTTTTTTGAAAATTGTCGTTTTTCGATAGTCTTTTGATTTCGTACTGTGACGTCATCGTTAACTTTTTTAAATGGGTCCCCATACTTTTGAAGTCGCTGTTGGATAGAGACTGAAATTACGAATTCGATGATATACCTCAGTATATGACACTGACGTTGATATTTTTCGAAATAATCAAGTTTAAAGAAAAAACAAAAACTCCCAAAAATGAGTTAGCCATGGAATATTAACAGTTTAATTGATTAGAAACGAAAACAATTAAGTATTCAATTAAATTCTAAGAGTTCAGCATTGTTTTGTGGGTTTCCGTTAGTTATTTCATAATTTTGTTAATTATTTTGTAATAGGTATTATAATAGTTGATAATAGATTAAACACCAAATTTAACTATTATTTTTAGTTAATTAATGTTATTTTATCAAATTTACATCGTTTTCAATCAACTAAACTACTAAACTGTCAATATTCCATGGCTAACTCATTTTTGTGAGTTTTTGTTTTTACTTTAAACTTGATTATTTCGAAAAATATCAATGTCAATATCATACTGTGGCATATCATTGAATTCGTAATTTCAGTCACTATCCAACTAGGACTTCAAAAGTACGGGAAGTCATTTCAGAAAATGGACGATGACTTCAAAGAACGAAATTAAAAGACTATCGAAAAACCATAATTATCAAAACAAATGCACTTAAAAAAATTAGTTTGACGTGTCCGAGCGTTTTTTTCAGAAATAATTCCTGAATTTTTTTCGAATTAGTTCCAGACTTTTTACTCACACTGTATAGGAATTATTTAAGAGGTCAGTGACCTCTAAATAAATAAATATGTATCATAAAGAGAGAACCAATAAAGAAACCTGAATCAGGACAGGACGGAGACGAGGGGATCAACCAGGAGAGGCGACCCGAGCACCCGAGCAGCTAGGAAGCCTATGGTATGAGAGGGTATTGGTATTATAGAGACCAAACAGAAGAAAGACACCCCTAATCTAAGATGGATGGAATAGTATTATCTGCGATGACTTGCAGAGAATTCCTGAGAAGATAAAGTAAATATATGTAAATATTGCTCAAATGATTTGTGTCAGTACGCCTATTCATGCTGTTGTGGGTATCTATGAACAACATTTCTAGGAAAAGACGTTTTCGCAGTTTCTCCTCTTTGATTAAGATAACGGTATTCTTCCACGTTACTACGGTTTGCCGAAGATCCACAAACCTCTACTTTTCTTGAGGCCTATCGTCTCGTCCATTTCTTCTCTTACTTCGGGGATTCAAAAAATATTGACTGAAATACTTACAATCAGTTAGAGAAGTGACAACACCTTCCTTCCAGTTTGCTTCTCTAGTCAATGACATAGTCCTTCCCCATGGGTATGTTATCTTGAGCTTTGACGTTTTGTCCTTGTTTACAAATATTCCTCTCGACCTAGCTCTGGACTCCATCACCAGAAGTTGGACCTCCTTGAGACGTCATACCAACCTCCATCTGGTTGATGATCTTGACGGCATATAGTTACTTTTCAATAATACTTTCTTTACATATAATAATAATACTACAAACAACTTACTGGTTCCCACATGGGTGCTCAAATATCTCCTATCATCGCACAATATGTAATGGATGACGTATTGGACTCTGCCCTTTCATCTTTGGATTTGGATATTCCTATTCTGAAGAAATATGTTGATGACATTTTTGTGTCTCTTCCTCCGGACAAGGTGGAGTTCGCATTGAACCGTTTAAATTCCGTTCATAATAAAATACAGTTTACTGTCGAACAATAAACAGATTCCACTGTTCCGTTTTTGGACACTCTTGTGCACAAAGGTCAAGACAACATTCTTAGATCCGAGTGGTACAGAAATTTGAGCTATATTTGCATATTTTTACTTTATCTTCTCAGGAATTCTCTGCATGTCATCGCTCATCCCAGATGATAATACTAATCCATCCATCCTCGATTAGGGGTGTCTTTCTTCTGTTTGGTCTCTATAATATCAATACCCCCCATGCCATAGGCTTCCTAGCTGCTCGGGTCGCCTCTCCTGGTTGATCCCGCCGTCTCCGTCCTGTCCTGGTTCAGGTTTCAATATTGGTTCTCTATTTATGATATACTATATTTATTTATTTAGAGGTCATTGACCTCTTAAATAATTCCTATATATACAACTTTCCTATCCTGAATTCCAGATAGGTAGTTGTTGTTTCATATTATTATTGTATTACATATTTCATTTCCATCGAAAACCTTTGGTTTATTGAGAGCTTTTGTTGGTCCTGTTCTACGGACAGTGTGTTAATTGTATTGTTCTTATTTCCATATTTCCTTCTTTTTATCAATCAAGTTGGTAGCCACTCACCACCATAGTTGTTTTTCATTTTCATTTATTTATGCAATTTTTTTACATTGTGTCAGTTTCATTGTTTAATATAATATATTGTTAATTGCATAGTGTACTAGTTTACAGCGAAATAATTACAAAGCTGTATTAGTTTACGACCTATTCGATGTTAGTGGATTAAGTATAAGTTCTGTGTCCATGTTTTCATCAAGACGTTTTTCCTGTCTTTACTTGAGGAGTTCATCTTTTCTTGCGTTGTGCTTAAGATCTTCCACATCACTGTAGGTTTTGATGCTGGTTTTTCCATCCTGACTTTTGCATTGTTTATATTTGTTAGATTTCCTGAGGAAGGATTTAAATAAATCCGAAAGCTTGAATAAGTGATCAAGGGAGTTTCATTTCCTCAATCCTTTGGCTGCAACTATACAGCCGTGTCTATCTTCAACTTTATTTCATAAAAAAGGACAACTGTTATGCTCGGAAATGGTAAATATACGAGTAGAAATCCGAAGGAGTTTTAAAAACATATTTACGGAGTACGGCATTGTACGGGTACAAAATTTGGACGATAGGAGAAGCAGATCGGAAAAAGAGTTTGAAATATGGTGCTTCAGACGCATGTACCGTGGACAGGTAAGATTAGCAATAGTGAGGTATTAGAAAGAGCTGGGAAAAACGGAAAGTTCTGGAACACACAAGCGTTTTCCTCGGTGTCATTGTTGTAACTTTTATGTTTCAGAATTAGTATATTAGGTTATGCTTGTGCATTCTACATTTTTATGAGGGTAAAAAAATAAAAATAAAACAGCACCTAGTCACTACCTATTTTGCTAATCTATGAAAACATTTTGGCAAATAAGAGAGCACGTGGCTAACCTAAAACTACATCTAGCGGGCATTTTCTACAAAGAGTTTTGCAATCGTCAAACGTGATGGCGACAGCCCGCGCAGGCAAGGCCACGCCCTAGTTTCAGGCAGTGGCGTGAGGTTCCCTGGACTATAGATGAATTTATTATGAAGTTAATCGTGCGCCACTGACAGTTGCGTGCGTCCACCGAAAACCAATCCCGGTCGAGAGGGTAGTGGATGAATAGTGGGGATTACTCAACTGCGCATTTCTGTTGCTCGCCATCACGTAATGATAATACTACTTACTGATGTATTGTAATGCAATACACGGACCTTCATGTTGCTTTTTATTACACAAAAAACTACTATCACGTGGAGACATTTTAATCTTCAATAGTTTAATTTTGGTTTGCAAAACCTGATCATGAACAGATCAACACACCAATACAATAAACTTAAACATAAACAACCAGCTAAAGGTATTTACGGTTTGTACATTGCTTTGGAGGCAGAGATTTACGGAATTTATGGTCTTAGACTCAATATAGGAAATATATGATATTTGAATAGGAAGAAGAGAAATCCCCAAAAAGTTAAAATCGACTATTTGTTGATTAATCGGTTATTTCACACAGGCCTATTTCAGACATAACGGATTAATTCGCGATATAGGTATTAGATTCGGAGATAGGAATAAGAAGAGGTAGGAGTAGGTCCAGATCAGACTACTGTTCTTAAATAGTTGGGAATGTGGGATGTTTTACGTTTGGGAAAATGCATAGGTTAGCTCAGAATAGGAAAGGATGAAGGTAAGCGTGCAACCAGTCTTCTGACTGAAATCTAGATGAAATGTGTAATTTCATATGTACTCTTCGGAAAAGCTTCTATTTCTTCTCTTATTTTCCTTTGTCCTTCTACTATATTTCTTCTCTTAAGATCCAGAAAAAGAGGCTTTTCGATCAGTGTAAAATGTCTTATTCTGCATACACTTAGTGCATCTTTGAATTCTCTTTATTTTGGCAGCAATTATTTGCCGGAATTTTTCTATTGTGCTCATTTCATCTCGACTTGTCCCTATAGTAAAAGTTCTTTTTACTTCCATATTCCATACCTATAAGGGAATGGAAGTATTAAAAGGGTGAATCGTTTCATAATCGAAGTTATTTATACAATAAGGATGTAAATGAAAGTCCGTTGATCCTCGACACTCTATATTTGAATTTGGTTACCGGTTTCGAGGTCCTCATCTAACACATCTACATAAAAAAGATACAAGAGATACCAAACATTTAGAATCCTATAAATCTACACTTACAGTGATAAAATTTGAAAAAATACCCAGCGAGCAGAGACGACATGAGCTTCCCAACAAAGAGGGCAAAGATAAGCACTATGGGGACTTATCCGAAGCCCTGAACAAAGATGGAATACAAACTGAAACACCACTGAAGGAGGTGATACAGCAACTTAAACATTTTTGAAGGGAGTGGGAAAAAATGTGAAATGCGGATTACGGGAGCTTCTAAGAAGCCCATAATCAAAAGGAGAAGAACTGAGACACTCCCGATGGAGATGACACAGCGGCGAAAGTACTTCTAAAGGAAGCATAAAAATGTGGAAAAAGAGCAATTAATAATATCTCATTGAAAAGGAAATCCTATATATGAATCGAATCCCAACATGAACATGTTTAAACTCTAGGAAAAGCAGGGCGCACATGCAATAAAGATGTTATTTGCCCAAAGCTAATAAAATGTACGTAAAGTTATTAATCGTTAAACATTTCAATTAAAACATGTCAATATAAATAGTAAAGGTTATTCCTTGGATAGAGTGGTTTGGAAAATAACACCATGCTAGTGCAGGGCTACTTTATTATCATACCCTACCTTTCCGTCTGACGTACTGGGAGATTTTTTCTAATAATAATGTAAATCCTATTCACTTGTGTTTACAAAGCCGGTTCATTTTGAGCAGTCTCATCTTCCTCGCCATATCTCAAGAATACTAGCATATGAAAGCTGAAATTCTCAAAAAATATACTTGCGATGGTGCAGTTTATTTACTGGTTACTCATTTTTTTAAAGTTATACCGGGTCCGATCAATAAAAATTATTTGTATATAATAATAATAATATAATTATAATAACGTTTATTGCACCATTTGAAACACCCCATACATTACAACATTGAAAGATACTATGATACATGAAATACACATTGAAATATTCCCCGCAAAAATAAAAAAACTTGTGCGCGGGGAAACGTAAGTTAAACAGAATTTTAAAAAATAACACATGCGTCTCGAGTATGGGCCGGACAGGAAACTAAGACTACGCTGACCCACCGTCTTGCCCGAGACGGGCAATTTAAGTTTCTCCTGGGTCTGAAACCGGGTTCGACAAGTGAAGTATGATCGTTCACACATAAAGAAATTAATTTGTTCTTCTGCTGAAAAATGCAAACTGCCTGACATCCAGCAACCTGGACTCCCTGTATAGCAGGTCAGATGGGTAAGCACTATCTTTGTGACACACTATTTTCATTATTTTATTTTGCAGTATCTGCAGCTTCCTGACGTGACAGTCCAGGAGACCACTCCAACCCATAATTCCATAACTTATTCTAGACTGAAATAAAGCATAATATATTGTAATCAACTGAGTGGTACTCAGAATATTACTGAAAATTTTAAATTCATACAAAACACATCTTAACAATTGTGAAACGCTGTCTACCTGCATATTCCATCTCAGATAAGTGTCAATAATAATACCGAGGTATTTAATATTGTTTGTTCATGATATTTTTGAGGTAATGCCATTTCTCTTATCGATAAAATGTAGCTCCGTGTATAACGGCAGTGAGCTCTTGCATGATGTTAGAGGTAAGAATTTCGTTTTGCTATAATTTATTGTTAATAATTGTTTGTCGTTAAAAAAGTTAATAAAATTTAAGAAGTCTTTCTCTATTGTCTCCTTTAAATTTTCCCACCCTTGTCCTTTGTAATATACTACGGTATCATCTGCGTAACTAATGACATCACCGCAGGTGTCTATCTTAAAAATATCATTGATATACAACGTAAAGAGTATAGGTCCAAGAACAGTTCCCTGAGGAACGCCAAATTTAACTGTTATCTTGCGACTAAAAGTGGATCCTATTCGAACGTACTGCCTGCGATTCTCCAGAAAACTTTTTAGTAAACTATACGTTTACCTCTGAAGCCGAGCTTTTCTAAAACCTGCAACAGTTGCTGGTGGTTGACTATGTCAATGTCAAATGCCTTTTAAGGTCCAGAAACACACATGCAGCCGCCTCACTTTGATCCATAGACTTATAATGAGAGATGTTAAATATACAGTGGCGTCCTGAGTAGATCTGCCCTCCCTAAACCCAAAATGCTTGTTGGAAATGATGTCATTCTTTTCAATAAATTTTGTAAACCTTATTTTCAAAATCATTTCAAAAATTGTGTGGAACTTGTAATTAACGATATAGGTCTATAGTTGGAGACATCCTCCTTATGGCCACTCTTGTATAATGGAATTATAACAGCTGTCTTAAATTCAGGAGGACAGACTCCACTATCAAAAATTGCGTTAATTAAATGAGATAAAGGGGATGCAACCTCATGAGATATCCTTTTAAGGGTTTCTGCTGAGGCACTATCATAATCAGGTGATTTACCATTCTTTAGAGACGCAATAACACGACTAACTTCAAATTCATCAGTAGGGTATAAGAACACAGATGAGTACACATTTCCCTTCAGAAATGGGTGGACTTGTTGATTTTGAAATATTATTTGCTAAGTTTTTGCCTACATCTGTGAAAAAAATTATGAAAGCGTCTGCAATAACATCAAGATTAGTAAGTAGTTCGCCACTCTCTGTTTGAACCTTTTTTATACTGTTAACTGTCTTGCGTGTTCCACCAACCTCTCCGATAACAGACAAGAAAATTCCAAAAAATAATTTTTTAAGTAGAGTGGTGCATTTTTTCTTGCATCATTGGAAAAACTTGAAATTTTGCATAGGAATCACCACGCATTTGTAACTATTGCATACAGGAATTTCTTAAATATTGAAGGTTTTTAAATTTTCATCCAATTTTGAGAATAGTATTAGCCTTTAAAAGTCAAATAACGGAAAAAATAAAAATTGGTGAATGTCAAATAAGTGTCAAGTGTTTCAGCGTCTAACACAAAATATTTTCGGAAATTTTCTTTCCATCGTCAGAAGATTATTTCCGAAAATGCATTAAGAAATTGACTATATGTATGTTATATAGTAATTATTATGATTGTGCGCATAGTAGGTTCTGTTATAAACTCAATATACAGGGTGTCACAGAATAACTATTCCTAATTTTCAGAAATGATAGAGGGCACTTAAATAAACATTTTTTATTAATAAACTAGTGTCCGGAAATTCTTCAGTATCGAGATAAAATGAAAAAAATCGGTCACTCCTGGACTTTCCCGGCAGTATACAATACAACCCCTTATCGGGAAAGTAAAAGTTGAATCATAGCAACCTTTGGAAAACAACAACTATTTTCGTAGTTGTCATTTTACGTGCGTCACAAATTATTCCTTATTAGATAAATGTGTAATTGTCATTTTACGTGTCACAAATTAATCTTTATTAGATAAATTAGTGTTTCATTGAAAATGCATCATTTTACAAATTAAATTGCCGAAATTATCTAAATGCACAATTTCCAAATGGATGGATCAGAAGAGGGGGGCCGATTTCTTGGCCCGCACGTTCACCAGATATGACTCCAGTTGATTTTTGTGGGTCATATTAAATCACTGGTTTATGAGACACCTGTCAATACAGAGAAAGAGTTAACTTCTCCAATTATTCTAGCGTTAGATGATATTCGTAAACGTCCGCAGCTATTTCGAAGAATTCGGCAGTCGATTGCACATCGTTACAACTTGTGTATTGAAAATGGTAGTCATAACTTCGAACAATTTTTATAAAGTTTGATGCAGTATTATTTCTAATAAAATGTTCCTTAATTTAACTGCTTCAATTTAGTAAATAACTACTCTTTCTTGTAACTGAGATTGTTTTTAAAGATTTCTAGTTTATCTTGACACCGAGAAATTTCCGGACACTAGTTTATTATCAAAAAATGTTTATTTAAGTGCCCTCTATTATTTCTGAAAATTAGGAATAGTTATTCTGTGACACCCTCTATACATAAAACTTCCAAATAGTAATCAGCTAATCAGTGATTGTGTTAACAACTTACAACTACTTAACTAAATTTTTCAATTTTTTTGAAGTGTTTGTATACAAATTAAAGGGAAAGAATCCAATGGGGGCAGTGCTTTCCCTCAGTGAAAGTCTAAAATGATTTAAGTAGATAAGTGCTCAGTAAAATTTCCTTTAATTTAACAATTTTCTGTTTCAACTTTTTTATTTCTTATTATAGGCTATTTTTATTCAGAATTATGCAGTTTTTTATATTCCATTCCAACCGTAATTTTTACTAGAAATTCTAGTTGGCAGAACTGGGTATTTTTTATATTTCTAACTAAGTAAAAAATTTTACTTGATTCAACTAGAAATAATTTTTCCATAGCTTAACTCTTTTCTTCTGTTAATTAAACTAGAATTTAATCAAAACATTACTTACTTTCTACTAATAGTTGAAATCCAGGTTTTCTAGATTAATTCAAGTTATATTTATGTATTTAGTTGGTCCAACTGTATCACTAGATAGCTAGTTCACGATCATTCAACTGGATTTTTAACTGGACAATCTGGGAGATCCGCACTCTACTTAGTTTTTAAAAGGAATCTCGTTGGAAAAGTTTTAGTATGTAAATATAAATTTTTCTCGAGATGAACTTAAAGATTACACGTTTTACATTTCGGCCGAGAATAATCAAAATGCAGTTTTTGCATCCACGGTATATGGTGCACAATATCCGAATAGAAGATCACCAAGGCCAGATACTTTTAGAAGATTACAAGAATTTTTCGAACTAGACGATGCAGTAAAATGTGCGAAATGCGTCAGGCACCACTCAGAAACTAACGAAAACGTCAATTGGAAGTCGCATGACGCTGTTCAAAGAATGGCTATAAAATACAATATGGGTACTTCCCTGTTAGGAAAATACTGAAAATTCATAAGTATCATGATTACCACTCTATCAAGCAGCAACAGATACAACCGAGAGATTTGGACACTAGATTGAATTTCTGCGCCTGGGTACAAAATCAGATGAACAATAATTGTTTCCCGGATTTCTTAGGTTTCATCCTCTTCACCTTCACAGACTAAACAAGTTTCTCAAATTATGCAGCGCCAAATAGGAGATACCTTCATATGTACAACGATCAAAATCCAATATTTGTGAGGAGAGTGGACCATCAGCACAGCAAATGTTTAGGGTGGTGATAGGAAATTACGTTGTTGGGCCATACTTCATAGACTGGTCTTTAAACGGAGATGAATATCTAAGTTTTTAGAACAGGAGTTACCGTAGCTTCTAGAAGATACACCATTACATATTCGCGGAGATATATGGTTCCGCACCAAGATGGAGCTCCCCATCATAAATACACGAGCTGTTCGGCAATTCGTAAATAGTCAATTCGATGAAAGATGAATTTATTGGTTTGGGGGGACTTGTTACTTATCCTCCTCGATCTCCCAACTTGAGTATCTGTATACAGGGTATCCCACGACGACCTTACACGATCTGTATATAGAAAAGTATATATAGTAGAATTACGCAAATTTGCACAATTAGGTAATCGAGGATGCTCAATTCGACTAAAATATTTTTGTCTTTCTGCAACTTCCGGTTATACCGGAAATAGACACCAACTTCCTTATTTTAAATGGAATGCCCACATTTTTATTACGGATTTAAATTTTCGAGCCAATTTTAAGGTCACCTTATGCAAAACATCATATGAGTAAAGTGCACCCTCTTGGAGATATTAGACGTTAAAAATCGTCATTTTTCAAATTTCATCAATTATAACTTGGAAACGGTTCGAGATAAAGAAAAATGATTTACATGTCCCTATCCTAGTTTTTAATTCTCTATCTAATGGGTCAGGAAAATACTGCTTCCCGATTGGAACCTTTTTGTCATTTTTTGACCAATCAGGAGGCAGTATTTTCCACACTCAATAGATAGAGAATTAAAAACAAGGATAGGGACATGTAAGTCATTTTTCTTTATCTCGTACCGTTCCCAACCTATAATTGATGAAATTTGAAAAATTATGATTTTTAACGTCTAATATCTCGAAGAGGGTGCACTTTACACTATGATGTTTTGCATAAGGTGACCTTAAAATTTGACCAAAAATCTAAATCCGTAATAAAAATGTGGGCATTGCATTTGCATTTAAAATAAGGAAGTTGGTGTCTATTTCCGGTATAACCTGAAGTCGCAGAAAGTCAAAAATATTTTAGTCGAATTGAGCATCGTCGATTACCTGTTTGTGCAAATTTGCGTAACTCTACTAAACACACTTTTCCATATACAGATCGTGTAAGGTTGTCGTGGGATACCCTGTATAGGCAAACATCAACTGATCAAGACAACATGAAACTTCGCATTTCAAATGCATTTAGGAAAATAACGTCCAATAATTAACCTATGCTACAAAATGTGAAAATAGCTTATTATCACAGAATAAATGCATGCACTCGAAGAAGTTGTAATATCCAAATTAATATACTTTTTAATTAATCTTTAATTTTGTCGTTTCGTGGTAAAATAAAAACTATTGTCACAGATCAATTTGACTGGTTTCAAAAAACCTTCAAGAAATTTCTTTATGCAATAGTTGCAAATGCGTGGTGATTCTTACACAAAATTTTCGCTAAATATTTTTTTTCCACAAAACTAATAAAGATAGACATAAAGTATTATCAATAAAGTGTCATTAATAAATATTTTATGAGGAATCTGAAAGAAATATAAAATTGCACTGCTTCCATTAGAAAAATCAAAGTTGCATTCAGTTTACACTTTTTGGAAATACCTCGTATAATTGAAAATATTTTTGGAATAGGAGTAGTTGTTCGAACGGTCCAGTACCACTGATTACTCCCAGATAATTACTCAAAGTAATTTGTCACTTGCTGATATCTGTCCAGAAAGCGCCCGCATATACCTACAAGGTGATTCTTTTAAAGCGCACATTAAAAAATTTTCGACTTCTACTTATGCTAGAGCTATGAAACTTGGAACCTAGGCATAATCGACGATTCCGAGATGAAATTAAATACTTATTTACAGGATGACGTCACTCTTAAAAATGACAGAAGTAGACGCCATCTTTGTTTTTTAAATGACAATCGGCCATTTTGATTTCATATTTGAATTCGGCATTTAGTTCCGAGTACAACTAACCAAATTGTCACTAAATATCTGTCATAAATAATACCTACCAATTTACTCAACAACCGCAAATAGCTCCAAAACGATTGAAGTTACGTATAGCACATGCTAACATAACTCCCCTTAGAATTATATTTTACATCCAACGGTGACATACAGTTTGACATTTTGCAATACCCGTATTCAAAAAATTGTAGCAACCGTTGGCAAACTCGCTATGACTTCGGTTACCAATCAAAACATTCCTTGGAGCTTAGGGAATCGAAATAAGAAAAATCATCGACTTATCTTCGGCGGTTCAAGAGATATCAATTTTTTAATGAACCCCTGCATCTGCAAATTTGAAGAGAAAATGTGGCATATGTCAAAAAGTATGACAGATAAGTAGTGACAATTTGGTTTGTTGTACTGCCGAATTCAAATATGAAATCAAAATGGCCGATTGTCATTTAAAAAACAAAGATGGCGTCTACGTCCGCCATTTTTAAGAGTGACGTCATCCTGTAAATATTTTCGTCTCGGAATCGTCGATTATGGCTAGGTTTCAAGTTTCATAGCTCTAGCATAAGTATAGAAGTCGAAAATTTTCTAATGTGCGCTTTAAGAGAAACACCCTGTATAGCAAGTTAAATTGCATGGCTTGAGTGTGTAGAGGAAAGCACCGTAGTGATGAGTCCCAGAAGGACGAAACCAGTTGATCTGCGGTTTTTCCATATTATGTACAGGGTGTCCTATTTTCGCTATTTTCGTTGTGATTTGGGGGTTTCTCATAGAAGCAGCAGAGATAGAGCCTCGGGGTTTTCGCGAACCTGAGCTACTTTTTTGAGCATAATAGAAAGCAGAATTTGGATATCGTTTTTAGTTTTCGAGAAAAAAAATAATGTTGATTTTTATCGTTTTTCGAAAACTCTCTCCAATTCTATTTGTACTAAGCAGACTAAAACTGTTACGATTGACTCATATAGAACTTTTTCCAAGGAATTCAGTGGCGTACGTAGTTTTTTCTAGGGAGCGTATTTTTTGAGTTATGACGTAAAGTTAAATTTTTTTTAATGGAAATCATAGTAGGCTTTGGTCTAGTTCGAAAGGTCTTTTTTAAGCTATCAAAATATATATACTGTTATATTGTTATTTCAAAAAACGGCAACGATTTTGGTATTTTTTACCTTTAGAAAATATAAGATAGGTACATACATCCACGATACCTGTGATTTTATGTTAGTAACTTTTAATAACAACTGAAATATGTAAAAGTAACAAAAACAGAAAAACAGAAAAACAGCAAAACAGCAAAACAAACAAAAACAAGAAAAACATCAAACAACAAACAACAAACAACAAAATTATAGGAACTGCTCAAATTGATTACCACGTTTTTCAACACATAATCTACATCTTTTAGTTAATAGATTGATGGCATTAATAAAAAAAAAATAGAATGGGCTTACAAATATCGGAAAGCTGCATGTGTTGCCTCTGCTAGCTCGGCTTGATTGTTGTATCTTCGTATGTATATTTTTTCTTTTAAAAATGCCCAAACAAAAAAGTCTAATATACACAGATCCGGTGATCTTGCAGGCCACAATATAGGTCCATTTGTACCCAACCATCTACCCGGAAAATGATTTTCTAAATAATTTCTAACTATTGCAGAATTGTGTGCAGGGGCACCATCTTGTTGGAAATATGTATACCTACCCTGTTTATGTTTATTAACGGAACATTTTCCATTATCGCCTCTGCGTTAATATTCAATAAATTAATGTATCTCGATCCCGTTAAGTTTCCATCAAAAATTTGGTATGCTAGTTGACCACCCAAAATAAAACACGAAACGTTAAATCTAAAACGTCCTTGCACCTGACGTTCAAAAGTTTGGTGCTGATTTGTATCAGACCAGTGACGCACATTATGTCTGTTAAATAATCCTACGCTGCTTATGTGAGTTTCAACTGTCCAAATGACAGACCGCCCAAATTCTGAATTTTCTTGAATTTTATTTAAGTACCTACCACCTACAAAAATTAAGCCTTCCTTCTTGATCTCCCGGGAAGAGATAGTGAATAATTTGAATTTTATGTGGCCTATAATATTTGCCCTTTTTTAATACTTTTTGAACTTTTGAATTGGAAACACCAACTTGTGATTCGATTTCGCGACAAGAAGTTTTTGGTGTCGCCTCAACCAACGATAAAACATTTATTTCTTCCTCTTCCCTATTTTCTTTATTATAAATTTCGTTTCTAGGTTTATTGAATGACCCATAGTGAATTAAATTTGATTTTACTCTCATTTTGCTTGGTAGTCTTCTTTCTGGGTATCTAGATTTAATAAATCGATGGACGGTATTATACTGGAAATGGGTAACTAGGATTTTTTTTGTGTACTTGTTGAGATATAGATCCATTGATTCATTTACATTCTCACGACATTCACTGAAAACTGCAATTTATGTCGTATTTTTCGAAATTTTGATAATATTGAAGTGCCATTATGTATATAATATTAATAAAACTTCTAGCTGCATGCAACTTTTGCTAATGTATGTCAACAGATAATTATTCAGTTGTCAACATAAAATCACAGGTATCTTGGATGTACCTACTTATCTTATAGTTTCTAAAGTTAAAACTTAAAAAGTACCAAAATCGTTGCCGTTTTTTGAAATAACAATATATAAGTATATATATATTTTGATAGCTTAAAAAACGACCTTTCGAACTAGACCAAAGCCTGCTATGATTTCCATTAAAAAAATTTAACTTTATGTCATAACTCAAAAAATACGCTCCCTAGAAAAAATCTACGTACGCCACTGAATTCCTTGGAAAAGTTCTATATGAGTCAATCGTAACAGTTTTAGTCTGCTTAGTATAAAAAGAATTGGAGTTTTCGAAAAACGATAAAAATCAACATTATTTTTTTTCTCGAAAACTAAAAACGATATCCAAATTATGGTTTCAGCTTTCTATTATAAGTACTCAGAAAAGTAGCTCAGGTTCGCGAAAATCCCGAGGCTCTATCTCTGCTGCTTCTATGAGAAACCCCCAAATCACAACGAAAATAGGACAGTCTGTACATTCGAATCATGCAATATTTAAACAAGAACTTAATTAGATTTAGGAATGTACATTACAAGAGTACCTTTTTAAGCAACATTTGAAAGAATAGATTGATACTAAAACACATAAAGGTACAATGTGTTAAATAAAATCGGAAGTTATCTAATGCAACTCCCGATGATGCAGAGTACCTAATTCGGAATACTTTTTCATCCAAACTTTTTTGCTTGCTTAAAAGTGCAGGAAGTATTGAACTGTTCAATGATCACATAAGTACATTTTATAACATACTTACATACTTATCTAATGGAATTTGGACAGATCATTTTTTTCGTGAAAATCTATATGTACTTTGTTCTAAATCACTTCAAGTTTTTGCCATACGAACCGATTTTGCTTATGAAAACTATTACCCCCTTTCCTTAAAAAATCGTTCATTTTACCTTTATTTCTTCAGTTCGAAGGGCATTAAAAGTACCTGCAATTCGCACGATGATTTTCATTCAAATGACTATTTAAATTTCCCGCTTGGCCAGAAGTTATTTTCTTTTCGCCTGTAGACGTGACTGTGATAACTACTGAAACTATACCGTTATGTCCAAATATATTTTTCTTTCAATTGTAGTCGATATCACTATAGTGGTGTAATTACAGCCCCCTGTATTATACGATCCACTTTATTGAGGACACCGAAGACGACCATACTTCAGTTTCCAAAATTATTTATTTTGAATGTCATCAATATTATTATTTCAGGATAGGTATAGTAAAATGCATTTAAGACTTTTTAAGTTATATTATAATATTGGTAGAAAGCGTAAGCAGTGATAAACTCAATGAATTAATGTTCGTATCATTAGAGGGCGAATAAAAAAAACGGAACACGAGTCTCCTGATTTACCTATTCTTTAATAATACTCAATAGACTGGAAAGGGTGAACGACCCCATTATATTTGTGTTACAGAAGGTCACAAATAAACCAGGAGCGACTTCACATAGGTGCCTACGTAAGATTTCACTGAAAAATAACGTCTGAGATTTTTGTCATTTCAATTTCTTGTTCTTTTTTATTGCAAGAAAAGGAAAATCTGTAAACTTTTATTGAAGAAGGACACACGCATTATTCTTATTAAGCCTATGACTACAATAAATCGCCTTTGTAGTATTATAAATGTTTATTAGGCAGGTAGGTACCGCTAAAAAGAACGAACCACAACACATAACATTGCGTTCGGTGCAGATAAAATCATACTTTGAGTGGGTGTGCTTTTACTCGTGGGAAAATGTCTAGGGAATTCAGCCAATTAGAAAGCCCCTACTGAAATGTATGTCTTGCATAGCCCAATATTTTTATTATTTTTCATCTAGATAAAATATTCCGAGCTCCATCCTCAATGTACATAAAAGTAGTGCACACAAATTTCGGTACAAATTGCTTCTACTGAAAATGCAACGTATTTCTCGCAAATTGGGTATTCCATAACTTTCAACGTTCTTCAACACGCGAAGTAACTTTTTCTTTTATAGCGCTCATTAAGAAGGTCTACCTAGCATACCATTTTACAAGATTTTAGACCTTTCCGAAAAGCCAGATATTCCTGTCACCTTAACAGTTACAGACAAACGATTTTCGCTGACGTTTAGAAGAAAACCATATCTTCAACACCTGCGTTTTTAAAATTTTATAGTTTTCACATTCACAGTCAAAAATTTAATATTTTCATTCATTCAAGGCTAATACTAGAAGTCCAAGCAAAAATTAAAAGTGAAAAAAGCAAAACACACATAGTAAGTCGAAAACTTTTATCTATCTAATGCTCTCTGTTTGGAGGCGATTAGTTAAAAATAAGTCTTATACTTGCCTTTTAGAACAGAAGAACTACATAGTAAAATTGTCGAGAGTTTATGCAGTTTATGCCGCCTCTGTCGGGATTGTGCGGAACTTGTTAGTCACCCAGACAAAAAATGAACATACATCATAATAATAGTAGTAAGCGAATGTACCTACTAAAAGAGAGTTATATAATACCCAAAAGACAGAAACAGTAGAAATAAATTTCAGTAGGGCTGTGGGAACATCGGCGAAAGCTTAAAATTTTTAGCAATTTTTTAGTTTTTCTTACACATCCGAATATGTTTTAAGCATAGTTTACTGATTTGCAAGGCCACGTTTTTTACTTTCCTGTTTTAGGCGGTATCGTGGCACTTGCGGTTTGAAAGAATTTTGTGACATTTGCGTACACAAGAAATAAAGATGTGTCCAATAAGTAAAGCAAACAGCTCGTAACAAGTGGCACTTGCGTACGACATAAAAATTTCATTAGTAATATCAATCAAATTTAACAAATACAGATAGATATGTAGGGTACTTCTATTTTTAAATAAGTATGTAGAAAGAACTTCCGCTTATGCTTCATCTAGGCTTAGGAATGGCAGCATATTTTTCGCCCCAAAAAAGGTGTTTTATCAGGTTTTATCAGGGCGCAACCATTTGAAATATGGTAGCAAATTTTTAGCCACAAAATGTGTTCTATCGGGTGGTCACCGTCAGGCCCGGACTCAATAATTTGAAGTATTCTTTTGTCAGCTGTTTTAATACAATATTTAACACTTCATGTGTTCGAAATATACAGGGTGCTAACGAATACGTGTTACAAACTTATAGGTACTCATGTCCGTAAGTGCACAGTTTTCGAGCCACAATTTCTTAAACAATTTTTGTTATGAGTCAGCCCTGACTCAACTATTCCGTTTAGGTTGATGTTTAATTCTTGACAACTGCCAAGAATTCTTGGATATTGATTGATTTATTTTTTCTGTTCTGATATTTCACTTGAAGGTTTTTTCAATTGAATTTATTGTTTTTTCCCGAATTGGTTTTCTTTAAATTCATTGTTTTTTCCCTTCAAGGTACGAGGTATTCGAATTTCCTTTGCGTTTTCTTATGCCCCGTACGTAAATACTGAAATTCAGTTATCTAGTTAACATGTTTCATGGATATCATTATTTTTTGTATTGTTTTATCAATTTTAGTTTCCTTGTCAACTGTCATAATAATTTGTTTACAATTTTATTTACCATTTCTGATGATGAGATCGTTTGTGAATCTTGAAACCGGTCAATAAAATAATTTTTATACTTATTGGTAGTACGCATAGTAATTTTCTATTTCATCATGGATTTCTACCAAATAGTCAAGACAGAAAATATTAACTTCATAGATTTAATTAGTAAATTTCACCTGACTGTACCTAATTTACAAAATTGCTCAAAGTGATTACCTACTTACTGAGAATTAAATCTAGAAAACAATCGTTATTGTTCGTGCATACCTTCTCATAAAAAATAATAAGAACCAATAATAAATCCGTGTGCATGTATTTGTTAGGAGCACCTCTCTCAAAATGTCTCAGGATTGTATGTTCCACTGCAAAAAGCCCAGGACCCAGGAATATTTTTATTTTCGAAACCGAACACCGAAAACCTCGACGAAAACCAGTAGTTAGAAAATGACAATACTGGGCCAGGCCATCGAGTTCTCCAGGTGCCATCCACTTCTTCGGCAGTGACCTTGAAAGAGACCAGAGGCTGCTGAAGGAGTCCTTGAAGAAGAAGTGGAAGTCATGTCTTCAGCAATGACATCTTCAGCAGCCTCTGGTGTCTTTCAAGGTCATTGCCGAAGAAGTGGGCATGTCTTCAGCAGCGTCTGGTGTCTTTCAAGGTCATTGCCGAAGAAGTTGTCTTCAGCAGCAGCAGCAGCAGCAGCAGCCTCTGGTGTCTCTCAGAAGAAGAGCCTCTGGTGTCTTGCCATTGCGCACCCAAGCCGCCATTTTGTGGTCTTTGGCTGTGGGTCAGGCGCCTGCGCCGGGGCTGTCGCGTACAAAGCGCGTGTTGCTCATTGTTCAGGCCAGTCCATCCTGGCCCCATCCACTTCTTCGGCAATGACCAGAGGCTGCTAAAGGAGTCATGTCTTCAGCAACGGTGTCTTTGGGGCCTTTGGCCGTGGCTCAGGCGCATGCGCCGGGGTTTTCGCAAACGTTCTGGAAATGACGCCGACCGGGATTCGAACCCGGGTCCCCACGCACCGGAGCCCTCGCTCCAACCAACTGAGCTAATCGGCGGCCCACAAGCCCGTCTTTCAAATCATCCGTATATACTTATGATTGTAAACAGAAGTTACAGAATTAATATTTATTTTCTGGGAAATTTACAATTGTTTATACTAAATAAATATTGATATTAAAGTTTAAGAAAAAAGCACGTTCGCCGCCGATAAGAGATGTTATAATTGTTTTTATTATGGGAAATAACCTTTCATCTTGCCGATAGGATATGTTTGTTTAGGTTTGATCCCACGCTCTGCATGTGCATTTAATACGTTGTAGACACTACAAGGTGACCCGTTTGTTTGTTTGTATTATTACAATAAAATAACATTCTAGAATATTCTTCTGATTGTTTATTTGAAATTACTTGTTATCTTAATGCGTTTCGGACACGTGTGGGAAAAACATTCTAGAACATTCTCCAGTTTGTTTATTTGAAATTACTTGTTATCTTAATGCGTTTCGGACACGTGTGGGAACCATCTGATTGATATATGCAAACATCTTAGTTCTCGGTAGTAGAACATTCTACATCGTATTTGAGAACAGTAGTCTAAATTTAGGCTAACCCCTACGTAAAAACTATGTCATGTGGGGTGTCTAATTAAAGGACTCGACTAGAGGTATCCGAATATTGGGGTGGATTTTAGGGGTGGTTTTTGGGGGTGGTTTTTGGGGTGGTTTTTAGGGGTGGTTTTTAGGGGTGGTTTTAGGGGGTGGTTTTAGGGGTGGTTTTAGGGGTAGCTTTTAGGGGCGGTTCTTGGGGTGGTTTTGGAGGGTGATTTTGGGGGTGGTTTTTAGGGATGGTTTTTAGGGGTGGCCACTCACTGACCGCGCCTCCGGCCACGCTCCTTGCCCCGCCCACCTAGATCATGTAGGGTATCAAATTAATCAGCTCGATGAGAAAAAGGAATCTATAGTTATTCTCCTACTTCCGAATTCTTATCAGTAGTTGTCTGTCTGTATGTCTGTCGGTCCGTCTGTCTGTCTGTCTGTCTGTCTGTCTGTCTGTCTGTCTGTCTGTCTGTCTCTCCGTCTGTCTGTCTGTCTGTTTGCGAATACAGCTGTCTGTTGACACAGACAGCTGTATTCGCAAACACCATGGCTGATGACACGAGCAAGAATAAGACTGCGCATGCGCACGGTTCTATGGAGAGTATTTAAGCAAGAAAATTAACGGTGCTGTCAGTTAGTACTTGTGCTTCAACAAGGGAACCGCATTTGAATAATGACACACATAAACGTAGACACGTTTCGTGTTCTGGACGGTGCTGTTTTGGATGAGTCAGCACGCCGTGTCGAGGTGCACGTACATCAGCCGTTCGTGACAACAACAACATTCAACGCCAATGACGAAATTCGCATACCAATCCACCAACAAGACGTTTACGTACTGCCGCATCTAAGCAGCATCTACATAGAGGGCAGGTTCATCAAGGGTGCAGGAGGCGGAAATGCGGCTTTAACAAATAACGCCCTCAGTTTCCTCTTTGACGACGTCCGCTATGAAATAAACGGGGTGGAGGTGGATCGAACAAAAAACGTGGGCATCACGAGCACACTGAAGGGTGTAGTTTCTCTGAATGTGGGTGAGGTAGGTGCCCTGGAGAATGCCGGCTGGACGAATACGGGAGACTCACCGAGCCACCTTATCGACGCGAACGGAACTTTAACGTGTGCATCCCGGGAAGAATCCTGCTGGGATTCTTGGAAGATTACCCCAAAATTCTGTTAAATGTGTGTCACGAGCTCATTTTGACTCGATCGAAAAACGATAGGAACGCTTTCGTGGGTAACGAGGACACCAGAATTGAGTTGAGCAAGGTTCATTGGAGGGTGCCGTACGTCTATCCATCGGATGCTGAATACCTAAAACTTCTCAATATTGTCGAGGAAGAGAGAACGTTGCAGATATGTTTTCGCAGCTGGGAGCTGTACGAGTATCCGGTGTTGCCGCAAGCTACGAAACAAACGTGGGCCGTCAAGACTGCAACACGGTTGGAGAAACCCCGCTACGTTATTGTCGCCTTCCAGACGAATCGCAAAGCGAATTTGGACACGGATTCAAGCAAATTTGACCACTGCAATCTGACAAACGTCAAACTGTACCTGAATTCTGAGTGCTTCCCCTACGAGAATTTAAACTTGGATTTCTCCACGGGAAAATACGCCCTGCTATACGAAATGTACCAGAACTTCCAGAGTTCATACTATGGAAAAGTTGGCGAGCCGTTATACGGCAAGGAACAGTTCAAGGATCTAGCGCCCATCGTGGTGATTGACGCATCAAAGCAGTCGGAAAGCATCAAGCCTGGACCCATAGATATGCGTCTAGAATTTGAGTCGAGCGAGAATTTTCCGCCCAACACAACCGCATACTGTCTCATCCTGCATGACCGCATCGTTGAGTATACACCGGGTAATGAATCGGTCAGAAGAGTGGTATGAGAAGCTGCAGGGCTTCGATTTGCCCAGAAAATGCACGCATGCCTACTCTGTATACAGATTATAGTTTTAATTATATTGATGTAAAAATATATTCAACGTTTTTATTTTTGCGAAAACCCCGGCGCAGGCGCCTGGGCCACATCCAAAGGCCCAACAGCACCTAACAACAAGATCAGTTCTGATTGGATGCTGCCCACAACCACTCTCATTGGCTGTTGCCCCGCCCACTCTCATAGCCAGAGCCCGGCGCATGCGCCTGAGCCACGGTCAAAGGCCCCAAAGACACCGTTGCTGAAGACATGACTCCTTCAGCAGCCTCTGGTCATTGCCGAAGAAGTGGATGGGGCCAGGATGGACTGGCCTGAACAATGAGCAACACGCGCTTTGTACGCGACAGCCCCGGCGCAGGCGCCTGACCCACAGCCAAAGACCACAAAATGGCGGCTTGGGTGCGCAATGGCAAGACACCAGAGGCTCTTCTTCTGAGAGACACCAGAGGCTGCTGCTGCTGCTGCTGCTGCTGAAGACAACTTCTTCGGCAATGACCTTGAAAGACACCAGACGCTGCTGAAGACATGCCCACTTCTTCGGCAATGACCTTGAAAGACACCAGAGGCTGCTGAAGATGTCATTGCTGAAGACATGACTTCCACTTCTTCTTCAAGGACTCCTTCAGCAGCCTCTGGTCTCTTTCAAGGTCACTGCCGAAGAAGTGGATGGCACCTGGAGAACTCGATGGCCTGGCCCAGTATTGTCATTTTCTAACTACTAAAACCATCGTAGATAACGCTTTTAGTTTGTAGTACCTATTGAATTTTCATAATTGCAATTTATCAATAACCTATTAAGCGCAGGTTACGTTTGATTTGACAGGCAATGAGTAAAGAGGACATTAGAAAGGCAAAACAGTGTGAAGAGGGAGTTGGAAACCGTCCTGGATAATTTTTCGGGATCGGGAATGGGAAAGCAACAATAGACACTTCAACACTCGAGCAAGAGTGGAAGCGAACGTGATGTAATGTTCTTTCGTCGGCTTATTGCAATCGAATGGAAAAATATAAAATAATATAGATGACAGAATTCATTATGGGATGGGAGACGAACGTTCGGCGCATTCTCACCGAGCGACCGACGTTAGATGCGGATTGCAGGTTATTTACTTTTCTGATGCTTATAATAAAAATAGGACCTAGGTTAACAGTTCCGAATGAAAAGAGACGAACGCCACTGCTGTCTAACAAGGCGTTGATGATGAGCCATATAATTATTAGAGCACTCCCAAGGTGCCTTCGCTTACTAAAGCAGAAGGGTTGCCGCGATTATACTTATTGAACTGCTCTCTTGCTGTACGATGACACGATTATTACTGTAATCTTCTGTTATTAGTCATAAGCGGTTGTTAGTTGGGTATTCTGGGTGGTCTATCACAGCCTATTTAAAGGATTATTTCCATCCCAAGAAAACTAATTTCAATTTTTACAAGCCTTTTAATATAGATTGATTGGAGGTTGTGCCTAATATAACGCATTCGAAAAGAATACAAACAAAAATGCATAACTCCAGATTCAATATGGAAGAAACTGGACGTTTCGAAATTACACTTTATCAAACATAATTACGTGTAATCTTTTGATTAATTTAAAACTAAATCCAGAAGTTCCAAACTTTGGTTTATTTATACATGCTTTGGTAATATACTGCAATTCAAATAAAACAAAGTAGGTATTTACATCTTAAGATTTTTCATGGTTGAATTTGTAAGTTAATACCTGAAAATAATAATTATTTGTGGTATTTTTTATTAGCATGTTGGTGTTTGCCAACCCCCAGAAAGTGAATTTTCCACCCAACGTAAAGCATATCGTTTAGTTAATGAGGGTTGGATTTGTGATTTGAAAAACAGTTAGCCATTCAATTGTAATAATATTCCTTTATCCTTAACCTTAATTAGACAACTCATCACCGATTTTGTACTCTATGTAGGTACATTCGATCAAAGGCATAAACTAATTATCGAATATTCAACGAAATCCATTTTGAAACTTGTCTTAGGCTAACAGATTCTAAAGTTTTTGTTCTAATTTGAAATAAGATAGAACACTGAAATTTTAATGTAATTTTTTGAATAATCTACCCCAGGTATTCGTATCTCCTCCTTACGACCTTTGTCCATCGTTCGTACCCATTTGGCATCCAACTGGATCAACAAATCTTTTGGATGCCCCCTCCTGTCGGTTCAGTTTCTTTAATGAATTTAATAATAATTAATGGACCATTTCTAAGCTGTAGAAAAATTGTAGTAATAACAATAACAATAATAGGAGCATGGAATTGAATCGTTATTGTATTGAATCAACTCAGCTGGTATAATATAACACAAAGACCATAAATACTACAATGCAAGAACTATGTGAAATCTTTGAATACTGTAATATTCTATAGAATAATTATCAAAAACAATAACATAAAGAATGTCAAATACATAGTAATAAATTTTGGATTACATGCAGGTTGTTCAACAGTTAGGTCTATAGTCTATATTACTATATGCTTACTTTTACATCCCGTCCCTTTCAGACAATCTGAAATTGAAACGTCTACTGCTACCATTGTTTTCGTATTACATACCTGTATTAGCTGGCATTTATGACTTTAAGTACATATTTATTTTCTCCTGTTTTTGTACATCTCTGTCTTTCTGCAGCCTAACTGATACAATTTATACATCTATTCTTCCCTGTTCAATTACTTCTGAATCATATTTTGTTGTTTCGTAGTTTTTGCACCCTTTCTCTTCAAATAATTTTGTTTAATTGTTCTTAATTTCCTTCCACTAGGTATGACTCCAGTTATTAATTTCCAGTTTTGTTATACACCATTAAAAATTATATCCGACAAAAAAAGGTAAAGGTGTAAAAATGCGAAAGTTTGCACTTGGGCGTGTTTTCAAATTTGAATATTAATGTGGATTTTATAATTTGGGCGAATACCGTATATGTAATAGATACCTAGTCACTTGCAAATAAATTGTCAATTAAACCAAGTGTTAACAAATAGGTATCCATCACATGCAGCTGTGCCTAAATTATTGAGTAAACTGAGAAAAACGAAGTGAGCATTTCAAATGTCTGATATGTTAATAATAACTATAAAAGTTTAAGCCAGTACAATAAATTCACCCAGTACGTATCACAAGTTAGTTAGTAGCGGCAGCCAGGTTGTTTTGTCCCCGCGTACGCAGACGAAATTCTCAGCTAACAATCGTGGCCACGTTGGCAAGTGACAAATGTTCATATTATTCATTTTTTATGAAACCAAAGAATTATTTGTTATTTCTTTTCAATACAACAAAAACATTCTGCGGTGTGTTATCTTGCACAAAAGAATAATAAAGAATTCTAACATGTAAGAATCGTAAACATTATTCCTAACAAGGATTTGCTAATTAAATTACGAATAACACATAGATAAAAAATGATTAGAAATGGTGAAGGACTCACCTTATTCATATTATTTCTATAAGCGCAGATACTAGTATAGGTATTATTCTACGAGCGATGATGACTATAATTATTAATGGGGATGAAGTGTAAAAGCAAGTCGTAGACAAATGTTTTAATTCATTTAAGTTAATGTAAATAACATTGGCACAAATATATCCACAACTTCCTACAAAATAATTTCTTAAAAAAATCCCGACGATATAATATAACACTTAGTACAAATTTAGTATTTTCAAAACAAAATCAAAATCGGTTCATTAATAAAAGAGTAATTACAACCAAGAGCAATGCTCTTCCATCCGGATTCCGTAAGTGCCGCGGGGCTGTTGTTTCCCTGCCCCCTCTTGCGAAAGACGACGTTTGTGGTTTGACCGTTACTTTACGAGGGTTAAGGATACAGAATAAATTCCACTAAACCAATCTTACTAGAAATTTTCGCAGCACCATGCAGGAAAACTTGGCTTTTCTCTTAAAAATAATCATTCACCAATATTCCAAAAACATGTTAAATTTTGACTAAACTCATAGGCGCCTGAATTACACGACACTCTTTAAAACAAATCTTCATACCGGTGGGTACTTTACTTCGTACCTTTACCTGCATAGCACGCTCACCCACTAATAAAAAAATCATGCAAACGTATAAAAGAAATCAACAGATAAAACATTCATTCATGGTTAAAATTTGCTGCGTTTCATAACTCAGTCCCTATTATTAACTTAGAAATACCACTTACCTTGAAAAACAAAGTACTTTGAGTTGCGACTTGTAGCACACAACGAACAACAAAAATACAATTGTTGCAGGCCAATATGAACGTCTGATTGTGACAATCAGATTGTCTGATGAAGCCCGCTGGCTGCTGAAGATGAAGAGAAACACGACAATTGACGAGCGTTACCGTCAACCAGCGGAGTGAGCCATAGAGTAGGTATTAATTGAAGAGAGCTGAAGAGCAGGAGATGAAAACCATAGAGACGAGAATGCAAGATTCAGATCACAGTTGTATTTAAAGTGAGAATTTAACAAATATCATAATAACACACAGCGTCTTGACAAATTTACCTATTATGTGTGATGACTACGGGAAGGGCCTTTCTGTTGACTTGGCAATACCATAACAACGAAAATTATCACGTATTAATTTACCTACATTAGGGTTGCCAGACGCCACGCATTAGGCGTGACTGCCACGCTTTGGCACATAAAGTCACGATTCACGCCTACCGTGTAAGCGTGTCACGCATTTTGGTTGTTCACCTCTCAACCTCCTGATATGCCATTTGCTATGTCTTATGGTTGCCGTTTAGTTTGTCTACCTACCTACGCCAATTACAGAACAAGCGATTCGCAGACATGCCTAGCTGCTGAAGTGGGGAAACTCAGCAGGAGTTTATTTATATCCCAACTACGTTTTGCCAATTTTAGCGTGCTGTTATTCCCTTGTTTTCATTAGTAATCGCGGATTTTCCTTAAACAAATACTTTCGTGACAGGCCACCAGACACAACACATGGAATGCAAAATTCTGTAAATTACAACAAACTTTAGAAGAAAAAAGAAAAAGGATCTGCTTGGATTCGAACAAAAACTCCCCGCGCGTCTTCAAAGTGCCCGCGCCTTTCGATACTACGCCAAGCCTGCATGGCAAGCTTGCATGGCATGAAGTTTAACAGTCTATTAAAGTGCGTGAAAGTTGAAGTGAATACTTGGCAAAACCTAGTTCCTGTTCCTGTTCTTAATATACACTTCAAATCTTCACTCTTGTGTAACCCACTCTGTCGTGCATTGTTACGCAGATGACACTCAGGTCTACAAATCTTTTCGGATAGATGAGGTGGCGGAGGCGGGTTTGCTCATCAATTCAGATCTCAATAAACTAGTAAAAACGTCTTTAGATCATAATCTGATGATTAACCCAAGTAAATCTGTTCTTATGGTGTTTAGCGGAAGGGACAACCCAGACGAGGTCGCAAATTCTTTAAATATTGAAATAGGTGGAGTAAAACTGAAATGTGTGAATGAAGCGAAAAGTCTGGGGATGGTTATCGATGAAGAACTCAGATTTAAAACTCACATTTGTAATTGCATCAAAAGATCCTTCTCGAACCTGAGGCAGATTTATTCGAACAAGGAAATCTTAAATAAAAATACTCTTAGACTGTTGTGTGATGCTTTGGTGCTGTCTCATTTTTCGTATGGGGATGTTGTTTATGGTCATTGCATAGATGCGCAGACTGCACGCAGAATTCAGTTGGTTCAAAACTCATGTGCAAGACTAATTTGTGGCATTCGTAAATATGAACATGTTTCACATAAAATTAAAGAGCTGAATTGGTTGAATATGAGTGGTAGACGATATCTTCATGTATGCGTTTTTTATCATAGAATAATTTTATTTGCATGCCCACCATATTTATACAATAAAATACGATTCAGAACAGATGTCCATAACATAAATATCAGGAGAAAGTCTCTAATTACACCACCTGCACATAATACAGCAATCTTTGAACGTTCCTTTACCTATAATATAAGTAAAATTTATAATAGTTTACCCCGTTCTTTAAAAAAATGCAATGTTGATGGATTTCGGAAAATGTTAAAGCGTAAATTGCTCCTCCAATAGATGTAAGGTACTTAGTGTAATATCTGTGTTCCCGGCCTTCTCATCCTTCTCCCTTTTTTTATTTCTCATTTTTTCTATCCTATACTCTCTTTTCTTTCTTTAATCTTTAGCTGCCGCCGCTCATGCTATTTGTTCTGGTAGATTTTTTAGCTATTTAATTATTTAGTATCCGAACGGTTAAGTGATAGAACAGCCATTAAGGCTGAACTTCGCCGTTTCGGTAACACAATAATAATTATCTTGTTTTTTTTCTTTATATGCTGTTTTTATTGTGTGCTGAATAAAGCCGTTTATTATTATTATTATTATTATATAAATAAACGCGAAACTCAGCTACTGTCACCGTACTGCAGTATATTACCGTTGAATATGTAGATAACATATCTATTATCTACATTTTCAATGATATTACACAAAAAAGAAAACTTGCTTGGCGCGACACCAAGTTTTTGCAAATTCGAATTTCCAGCTTTTTATTTTAGGGCATTTGACCTTGAAAAGTACAAAATTTTCGCCTGCGGCGCCTCTTTTACGTCTAGTGTTATCTTACTATCTAAATTTATGTCACGCTTTTCCGAAAAAAATCTGGCAACCCTAACCTGCATGCATAAAAATTATCGTTGTAATCACATCGCGATTGGTTGAACTGTTATGAATCTCAAACGATCATTGGTTTAAAAATACACCTTGAATTCTCAAATGTATGTTTACTCTAAACTGGTAATTTTTATTTGATAATTTGGTAATTCACCAGAGTAGGTACTGCGCATACACCAAATTCCTTTTAGATTTATATATTACCAATATGACGAACTCCGTATGTTCTGCACGTGTAAAAAGCGTCCGAATCATGGATACAGGATCCTGTATCCATGGTCCGAATGAAAGAGTGGCAGAAAAAGCATTTTCTCTCCGTTGTGAGCATATAATAAGATGGGACCGAGAAGGCGTAAATAACCATCTAGAGGCAAAGATTGCAACTTATGCGAATTTTGTATACATCTGTCTCGACTATGTGTAAGATAATAATAATAATGTTTATTGGTATATCAATTACGTTTAACATTTACAAAATAGAAAAAGTTTAAATCTTCTTCTAATATATAAAAATCTCGTGTCACGGTGTTTGTGGTCGCACTCCTCCGAAACGACTCAACCGATTTTTATGATTTTTTTTTGTACATTTGGTAGGTATGAGAATAGGTCGTAAAGTACTTTTCACCCTCCTCCCCCAACCCCCATTTGTTAATCGCGATTTTAGTATTTTTGTATGAACAATATCCAAATAATTGAATTTTTTTTGTACATTTGGTAGGTATGAGAATAGGTCGTAAAGTATTTTTCACCCTCCTACCCCCAAACCCCATTTGTTAATCGCGATTTTAGTATTTTTGTATGAACAATATCCAAATAATTGATTTTTTTTGTACATTTGGTAGGTATGAGAATAGATCGTAAAGTATTTTTCACCCTCCTACCCCCACCCCCCCATTTTTTAATCGCGATTTTGGTATTTTTGTATGAACAATATTCAAATAATTTAAATTTCTTTGTACATTTGATAGGTATGAGAATAGGTCGTAAAGTATTTTTCACCCTCCTACCCCCAACCCCATTTTTTATCGCGATTTTAGTATTTTTGTATGAATTGGTCACGCCATAACTTGAGAACGACTTAACCGATTTCATTCATCTTTTTTTTGTGGTTTCTAATACTGTGTAGAAGGTTCTTACGGAACGGAAAATTAAGAAAATTGCGCAGAAAATAGGAAAACGTAACGACTATTTTAACTTCGCGCGTTTGACAGTCTGTACGTGTGTATGTCACCGAATTCCTCCTAAACGGCTAGACCGATTTTGATTTTTGTGTGTGTTGGAGTGGGTCCCTGGATGGTTTACATTCACAATTGTACCCGGTAGGTGGCTCTGCAATCGGGTTCTAGGAATTTTTTTGAACGGCTGGACCGATTTTGATGAAATTTCTTGTGTGTGTTGGAGTGGGTCCCTGAATGGTTTACATTCACAATTGGACCCGGTAGATGGCGCTGCAATCGGGTTCCAGGAGTTTTTTTGAACGGCTGGACCGATTTTGATGATTTTTATTGTGTTTGTTGGATTGGGTACCTGGATGGTTTACATTCACAATTGGACCCGGTAGGTGGCGCTGCAATCGGTTTGTAGGAATTTTTTTGAACGGCTGGACCGATTTTGATGAAATTTCTTGTGTGTGTTGGAGTGGGTCCCTGAATGGTTTACATTCACAATTGGACCCGGTAGATGGCGCTGCAATCGGGTTCCAGGAGTTTTTGTGAACGGCTGGACCGATTTTGATGATTTTTATTGTGTTTGTTGGATTGGGTACCTGGATGGTTTACATTCACAATTGGACCCGGTAGGTGGCGCTGCAATCGGGTTGTAGGAATTTTTTTGAACGGCTGGACAGATTGTGATGAAATTTTTTGTGTATGTTGGAGTGGGTCCCTGAATGGTTTACATTCACAATTGGACCCGGTAGATGGCTGCAATCGGGTTCCAGGAGTTTTTTTGAACGGCTGGACCGATTTTGATGAATTTTTGTGTGTGTGTTGGAGTGGGTCCCTGGATGGTTTACATTCACAGTTGGACCCGGTAGGTGGCGCTGCAATCGGGTTCTAGGATGTTTTTTAAAAACGGCTGGACCGATTTTGATGAAATTTTTTGCGTGTGTTTGAGTGGGTCCCTGGATGGTTTACATTCACAATTAGACCCGGTAGGTGGCGCTGCAATCGGGTTCTAGGATTTTTTTTACGCAAATTTTTTTAATGTCGGGCAGGACAACGTCTGCCGGGCCCGCTAGTATATTATATTTAAACGTTTTATATTTTGTAAATGTTAAACGTAATTGATATACCAATAAACATGATTGTGTATTATACTGAATAAGCCAAACGTCTATTAGAAATGCTATAAACTTATAGATAACATTAATTTTAAACGTTTACTGAACACTGATTTACAATGCTAGAATGGCTCATAATTTAAACGTTTTAAGATAAACGGATAATCAATCTTCTGCGATAGACGGCTATGTGTATGATACTTTATAGGCAATTTAAAGGTTTCAAATTATTAAATATTAAACGTATTGGATATACCAATAAACTTATCACTGTGTGTATACGGTATAAATAAGACGTTTATTAGACATGCTATAAACGTATTGATATATTAGTGGTTGACCATAAACGTTTAGTAATTATACCAAGATCATTTTTATACCATCATGACACATATTATACGTTTATTTAACTATGATGTGTTGCTTGGGAAGGTTAAAAAGATGATTATAAATTTTTCATAGGAGCTCTGTGGATGAATCCACTAATTCACTAAAGTACCTTCAGATTATTTATTCCTGCTATAATCAATTGTTTCTTCCACATTATTGACATTTTTTGTTAGAGCAAGATGTTCCGTGGGAAACTAAACAGAGGCAGAATGCAGGATTGTAGACAGGAAATCATATTCCAGGTTTATAGATCAAATTACATTCAAATAAATGTGTCACTTTTGCATTGCAATTATGTAAGCAAAAATAGAATATTCGTATGTAATAATGAGACGAGCTTTTTATTTTGCCGGATAAATTTATGTTTTTGGCGAAATTCTGTTGCCAACGAAAAAGAGCTCGAAGGCGCAGCCGGAGCGCTCTTAGATGACGGTTTTTTAAGTCAAATTGCTGACAGACAACAAAATTGAGTTTGTAAAACAGGAATTTATCCAGACAAACTAAAAATCTCGAGTCTAATAATTCCCCAAGATAATTGAATAAACATGAAAATTGAGAATACGCATAATGGGATACTCGATTATTAAACATTTTACAATCAATAACACGAAATTTGCAACTTCATGTTAACAAACGGTAAATAACATAATTATCGTAGGTAGATAATGTAACAAGTACTGTAATTATCATCGATGATAGCTACGAGCTGAAACCGAACTGCAGATTCAACGGATCCAAAGGCGCAAATCGTGTCAAGTGACTTATGAATTATATTCTCGTATGTAACATAACAAGCGCTATGATTATCATCGATGAAATCTACGAGCTGAAACCGAACTGCAGATTCTACGAGTCCGAAGGACGAGTTGAATGTGCAGTTCCGGTTTCACGAGTGATATCCTCGATTATTAATCATAGTACGAGTTATATTTGACGAGAGAATTTAATGAATAAGATACATTAATTTAAAGAATGAAAATTAATTGACATTTGATATTTGACACAAATCAACTTTCAGATTTGGCAAAGAAAATGTACAGTTTGTATAATGGATCTTTGCGCGTGCGACACAACTGCTTACATATGACAAATCATTTCAAGGTCGAGTGTATTGTCAACAGTGGCGTGTGTTTTTATTTTGTTCAGGTAGATAATATATATACAGGCTGTCTGAAATTCGGTGTGCAACATGGGGATCTCTGTTATCTTGACAGGTAGACCCTAGGTTTAAATTCGGCAAAGTTGCCAAATATTATGCTGACTAATGTCCTCAAAAGAAAATCGGGATATTCTGAATCGTTCTCATGAAAACTGAAAAAAACTGAAAAATTGCGTTTTCGTTTCTTGGCTATAACTTTTTTGTTTCACCTTGTATCTTCATTCTCTAAAAACTTTTACATTGGCACTGTTTATTTTCTATTTGATAGCATTGTCACTCATTGGCTACGTCGATTCATTTTTGTTTTTTAAAAGCCAACTTGAGTTTTTCTTATGGGCGCCATATCTGAGTGACAGGTGAGCTAATCCGCGTTATTTTCCTGAATACAACGATGTGCTTCATGTTGACTTTCTTCATATTTTTACATCAGTTTCTGTAAATTTTTACCGATATTTATTTCTGCGTTCTAATCCCGGTTAAAATTAACTAAGACAAAATCAGAAATAATGTGAGTTACCATGGAAACAAAGTAACCTTAATAGCAAATTATTGAAATATAATTGCTCATTCTGTCTCAACGAACAATAGAGTTCAATCATATCTCGTTTTTCTTTGTTAGGAAACATTTTCAGGTAATACAAAAAATTCAAAAACGGAAAAGAAGAAGCAATAACAGTATCAGGAACCTAGGAACACAAAAAATGAAAATGAACCAAACAAAAACAAATTCAAGGGGGGGAAAATGTAAACAAATACGACACAAATCGAAAAAACTTGCAAGCGGAAATTATTAGACTTGACGTTAGGTGACTTTGTTTCCATGGTAACACATTATTTCTGATTTTGTCTTAGATAACTAGAACGCAGAAATAAAAATCGGCAAAAATGTAAGTATAAAAACTATAAAAATATGAAAAAAGTTAACACGAAGCACATCGTTGTATTCAAGAAAATAACGTAGATTAGCTCACCTGCCACTCAGATATGACGCCCCTAAGAAAAAATGAAGTTGGCTTTTAAAAAACAAAAATGAATCGACGTAGCCAATGAGTGACAATGCTATCAAATAGAGAATAAAATAGTTTTTACAGAATGAAGATACAAGGTGAAACAAAAAAGTTATAGCCAAAAAACGAAAACGCAATTTTTCAGTTTTTTCAGTTTTCAAGAGAACGATAAGAACATCTCGATTTTCTTTTGAAGACATTAGTCAGCATAATATTTGGCAACTTTGCCGAATTTAAACCTAGGGTCTAGCTGTTAAGATAACAGAGATCCCCATGTTGCACACCGAATTTCATACAGCCTGTATATATATAAATATGGTACTTAATTTAACAGTTATATAATAATAATAATAATAATAATAATAATAATAATAATAATAATAATAATAATAATAATAATAAATTTATTAGCACCCAATAGGTACAAGGTACAAGGTACATAAGTGCACAATCAACAAAATGAAAATAACCACTGGTGCCAAAAGGCCAGCATTCAGGCATCTGAGAATAACGCAGTATTCTCAGAGCCTGATCTTCCATGCGGGCCTATTCACTATTCCTATTCCCATAAACTAAAAATGAAGGAAAAAAAATTAACTACATGAATCGAGAACGATAAAACGGGGGACGAAGAAGAAAAGAAGAGGAAAGGAAAGGAAAGGATAGAGAAAAAAAGAAGAAAGATTATGAAGATGTAGAAGAAGCACAGAGTCATGCGCAGCCCACGTAATGCTAAGTAGACAAAAGGAACTAGCTACTGCTGGTCAAAGAGAATTTTGAATAACTCACGCTTCACGGCACCACAAGGGAGAGTCCGAAACGAGTGAAACTGATTTAAACATGTATTAATTAATAGGTACGGCACCAGCAGAAGAAGAAATGAAAGAAACTTAGATTTTTAAGATATATTTTGTGATGCAATTCTAGATTTCAGCGATTTCATAGTACCTATTAAAAAAATAAATTTACCTTGTGCATTATGTTGTATATAACATTACGAATTTCCATTTTTTGGCATTCGTCTAAATCTTCGGTTTTTTACTCTTCCGTGGCCGGGATTTTCCTACACTAAGCAAAGGCTCATTTCTTTCTGAACGTACTTTGATGCTGGAAACTGTACGCAAGCTAATCTTTAAAGCATCAGAAACACGGTAAAACATTAAAAATTTATAAAATTAATTATGCGTTTTCCACATTATGACATTCGACATCACTACATGTAGTCTCATTTGTGTTCCGCTCAATATTGTAGGTATTATGAGACGTTTATCTTACAACCAAATGACATACGTCGCTGCATTTATATTAATGAATGGTTCAGGTTAGCAGTAAGCGCCTATGTCTTAACTAATTTTATTCACACGCAAAGATCCATTATACAAACTATATTTAATACTTTCTGATGGTCTGAACAATATCCTATTCCTAACAACGGACCACAATAAGGTGATAGATTTTTTGTTTGCTACTATCGCTGTGGTAGCTATGTAACCGAGCAAATTTTTAATTTCTACTGGTGCAAATCATGAATGAATGAATGAATTATATTCTCGTAGGTAATATAACAAGTGCTATGATTATCATCGATGATATCTACGATTTTCTTTCGTACAGGCGAACAAGAAGGACGGAAGCACTAAACCAATAAACCTAGGAGGTGAATCACGCGGAACAATAACAATTTATTCAGGAATCGAGAGAAATGCTGAACTTTTATTTCTAATTCTGACCATAAATCTCAAGTTTTTCCTTCAGATTCCTTCCAAACTATTCCAAAACATAATTCTCATTGTAAATAGATTATATTTACATTACTTCATTATTTGGATTAATTGTTTGAAAGTGCGCAGCAGATTTAGTCACGGTTTTCGTGGTGGAACTGTAGTTAAAGGTGCGACTTGGGATCTAACAATATAATTGAACCGATTTATTGAAACTGAATTAATTAAAACACTTGAATGAGTTTCACGAAATACTTTTAATAATTGTAGCTATACAATAGTATTTCGGTTTCTTAGGCGATCGTCAGAAGTACATGAATGATACGATACTAAATTCTTACATCTGAAGAGCCGTAATTTAAATGTTGTTTACAACACACGTAGCGGTGGGGGAGGTTTACAATTCTTGCATATATTGAAAGTAATAACAACGGTGATAACTGGAAATTACAAATTTTCACTCTTGAGAGCCTTTTTAATTTCTACGTTTTCTTTATTTATTAGAAAACTTAAAAATTAGAAAAGCTCTATAGAGGCAGTTTATAGTGATATTGAACATGTGCTAGATTTTGTGAGAGGACACGAAAATTTAATAATTATAGGAGATTTCAATGCAGTCGTAGGCACAGGGCGAGAGGGCGGAATAGTTGGTCCCTTTGGATTAGGCAATAGGAACGATAGGGGAGTGAGACTGATAGAGTTCTGCGATAAACATAACTTAACGGTCGCGAACACTCTATTTCACCATCATGTTAGGAGACGCTACACGTGGAAGATGCCAGGAGACCTAGGGAGATATCAAATAGATTACATTCTTGTTAGGCAAAGATTTAGAAATCAAGTTAGGGATTGTAGAAGTTATCCAGGAGCAGATATAGATAGTGATCACAATATAGTCGTTATGAAGGCCAATCTTAAATTTAAGATTTTGAAAAAACGAAGCGGAAGAAGGTATCTTGACCCAGAGAAACTAAAAGATGATGATACGCGCGATAAGTTCGAGAAAAAGACAAATGAAGTACTAAAGGGCGCGGGCGAAAATATTGTTAGGGACATAGAGGAAGAATGGAATTGCATTAAAAATAGTTTAGTTTCCTCAGCTAGGGATATTTTGGGTCATAAACAGAATGAAAGTAGGAAACCCTGGATAACAAAACATATTGTGAGTCTAATAGAGGAAAGGCGCAAATATAAAAATAGGTTAGATGAAATAGGGAAACAAAGATATAAGGCGATCAAGTGGGAAATTATTCGGAAATGTAGGAAAGCGAAAGAGCAATGGATCGATGATAAGTGCAAAGAAGTGGAAAATAAGTTCGAAATAGGAAAGACTGATGAAGCATATAAAATAATTAGGAGAAATTTTAGAGAAATTGGATCTAGTACCAAAAGCATTAGGAATGAGGCAGGAGATATCCTAATCGAAAGCGGGGAGAAGGCAGATAGGTGGAAAGAATATTTAGGAAACTTATATGCGGGACAGGAAGTGCAAGATATATTAGAAAGTGAAAGCAGTGTAGAAGGGGATAACCTAGGGAGTCCTATAATGAGAGAAGAGTTTGAGCTAGCACTAAAAAGTTTAAGGAATAATAAAGCACCAGGTATAGATGGCTTGCAGGCAGAAATCTTAAAGTGCGCAGGTCAAGAGGTAATAGATCGTTTATTTAAATTAGTTAGTCGCATATACCTGACAGGCGAGATTCCAGAGGATTACAAACTGAACATCATGGTAGCTTTGCCAAAAAGGAAAGGCGCGGATAGATGCGAAAATTTTAGAACTATCAGTTTAACTTCCCATGCGTCAAAAATTTTAACTAGAATTGTGCAAAGAAGGATGGAGAAAAAGGCGGAAGAAATATTAGGAGAAGATCAGTTCGGATTTAGACGAAATAGAGGAACGCGCGAGGCCATTCTAGCTTTACGAGTAATTATAGAAAAAACGATAGAAAAGAGAAAGAGCGTATATATAGGATTTGTAGATTTAGAAAAAGTCTTCGACAACGTAAAATGGGGGAAGATGTTCGAAGTGCTGAGAAAGGTAGGGATGAAATACAGGGACAGAAGAATAATACATAATCTCTACAAAGAGCAAAAGGCAGTTATAGAATGTGAGCAGGAACGAAGGGAAGTAGATATCCGGAAGGGAGTGAGACAGGGATGTGCATTGTCACCTCTATTTTTCAACTTATATATCGAAGATGCGATTAATATTGTTAAGGAAAGAACAGCCTCAGGGATCAATGTACAGGGCCAAACTATTAACATGCTCAGATTTGCAGATGATATAACAGTGTTAGCATCTAGCAAAGAAGAATTAGGAGCGGCTTTGAATGAAATGGAAGCAGTTTTGACACAGGGCTACGGCATGAAAATCAATAAAAAGAAAACTAAAATTTTGGTATGTAGATGGAGTGAAAATAGAACTAAAATTGAAATACGAATAGGAAATGAGAAGATAGAGGAGGTCGCGGATTTCTGCTACTTAGGAAGTAAAATAACCCAAGACGGTAGAAGCTCTAAAGATATAAAACAAAGAATGGCGCAGGGACGAGTTGCGTTTAACAAAAAGAAACAACTGTTATGTTCGAGAACGGTTAATATAGAGACTAGGAAGAGACTCTTAAAGTCGTATGTATGGAGTACGGCATTATACGGGTGCGAAACTTGGACAATAGGAGAAGCGGATAGAAAAAGAGTAGAAGCGTTTGAACTGTGGTGTTACAGACGCATGATGAAGATACCGTGGATAGATAAGGTTAGCAATAGGGAAGTATTAGAAAGAGTTGGGGAAAGGCGAAAGGTATGGAAAACAATAAAGAGTAGGAGAGATAGGATGGTAGGACACCTTCTAAGACACGAAGGAATAGTTCGCGACATACTAGAGTCAGAGATAGGAATAAAAAGAGGTAGGGGTAGGCCTAGATTAGACTACTGCTCTCAAATAGTTAGGGATGTAGGATGTTCTACTTTTAGGGAAATGCGTAGGTTAGCTCAGGATAGAAAAGAATGGAGGTACGCGTCCAACCAGTCTTCGGACTGAGAACCTTATGATGATGAGATTGAAAAAATTTTTAACCAATGACCGCACAGACTTGTTAGGTATCTTTCAAAATATCCAAGATTGTAAACCTCCCCTCTGCTTCCTGTGTTGTAAACAACATATAAATTAAGGCGTTTCAGATGTTAGAATCTAGTATCGTATCATCTGTGTTCGCCTAACGATGGCCTAAGAAACCGAAACAATATTGTAGAGTTACAATAAATTATTCGTTAAACTCATTTAAGCGTTTTAATTATTTCAGTTTTAAGTCATGTTTCATCAAGTGATTAACGAGGATTTTATTCAAACTACTGATTTATTAAGAAACACAAACTGAGCTCGCTTTCAGGTATAGCACAATTTCATCATCGTTCAATTTTTATTAAAATAACTGCAACAAAAATAACTATCTTAAAAATTTACACATTATGACCAATTTTAAATAAGAGCAGGTAAACTTTTTCAGAGATTACTTTAAATTATTATAGACTTCGGTGTTATCTCACTTAAATTAATAATTTTATTTAAGTTTGTAAGGGTATTGATAATTAATATGAATACAAATGTAAGGAAAACGGGTATTAAAAGTGGTTGTTACAGTTTTGTATCTCGCGTTCCTTCAAAAGTCATCGCCCTTTTCATTCCTAATCCAATTCCATCTTTTACTTTCTGCAGTTACTGCTACCTGACGTGAGACCTAACAACAATCTGAAATATTTTGTACGTACATTATTTTCTCTGTTTAATACAAAACATTGCTTCTAACCAATTAGTATTAGTCTTTATTTGTTAACCAGTTTATCAGAATTGTTCCGTCATGTTTATAACCGTTTAACAATGTTTTCTCGACTGTCTTGTGTCCATTTTCCGCATAAATTTTGTACTAAAATAGATTTAAAAAATTATGCAAATCACTAAACGGCAAGGAAAATTCAAGACAGCCATATGTGTTAAATGTTCAGGAACCTTCTAGGAGATTCTAACCACTAAAAATTAAAAGGTTAAAGTTTACTGCCATTTCTAAATTACATACTCACCGCATTCACCATATTCAATTTATTCAGGTTCCTATAATATATCACTGTTACTAGAATTTGTTATTGACAAGAATACTTATTATTGACTACTGAACTACTTAAATTTCAAGTCAGTGTATTATTTAAAAAGTGATTCAAGGATTGCTGAGCGTTTGAAACTACCTATTTCCAATCCATTATATCTGGTTGACAATTACAACTATATTTAGCCTGCTATTGTGTTGGAAGTTTTTATTGTAACAGATTAATGTTACTCCTATATACATTAAAATGATTGATGGTGCCACCGTGGAGACGAGATATTTATTAATTACAGAGAGAGAAAATTGATTTCAAATTTATGGCAGACCCCACTGTGTGATACCCTTTCTATTGTTGTTTTATCTAATAGTGAGACTTTCGAATGACATATATATATATTGTAAGTTACTTAATTTTAATTAAATTAAATCGGAACAGGATAAATGAAAATTGGGGATATCCTAGTCAATTCATGAGTGTCCTTGTTGCAATTTTTGCAAGTTCATCTTGAAGTGTGGCCAATTTGAAGAATATTTTCAAGTGTATTGTTTGCGTTATTTTAGAAAGCCAATGGACACAAATAATGACAAATGAGGCAGATCCTTTCAGCATTTGATAGGGCTTGACACTTCAAATTATTCGTTGCTAATATGCGATGTAGGTGTGATAACATGTTTACCTTCCAACTTAGAATAAATTGCCAGCGATGATAAGAACGTTCGACCATATTATGCGATCTTGCACCAGAAAAATGCTCGCTTAGGAAATTCTGATATCAGCATTTCATTGCTTAAAAATTGTCCGCGGGACTTAGTCTTCTACCCCAACGGACTTGTACCTTGACGTAGTTCCAGGTTCCAGTATCTAATACTGAAACGGGTGGGATGACTTGTGTCCTTCAATAATTTAAAGAGCCGAACCATAAATTTAAACATATTGGGAGGGGGGGGGGGGGTTATTTAAAAGACAGACTAAATCAAATCCCTGAAACAGAGTAAGTAATCAGAGTGGCAGAGAATGGCACATTATTTTGTGACTATATTCCGAAGGTAAAAAAATAATTCCACAATCGGATCTCCGGGCAGAGGAATGCTTCGGGGGGAGTCATCAGCAATAATAAGTGTAACATTTAGAGCGTGGAAAGTTAGAAAATTTGAAAATAGAGATGGATAGGTTAGCATTAGACATAGTAGGTATCAGCGAGGTGCGGCGGCCACAAGCTGGAGACTTTTGGAGCGGAGATTTTAGAATAATACACACAGGGCCGATAGATGGAAATCCGGGAGTAGGAATTGTTATGAAGAAGAAATGGGGCAGAGTGTAGAAAATTTCTTACAGTAAAGTGACAGGGTAGTTATGGTTAGGTTAGATCCGAAAATTGTAAAGATGGTAATAATTATAGTGCTGAGGCTGTAGAGATACCGAATGTGTGCTAGATCTTGTGGATGGACATGAAAATTTAATAATCGAATGAGATTTTATTTCAGTTGTAGGTACAGGAAGAGAAGATGGAATAATCGGTCCCTTTGGATTAGGTAATAGAACTTTGGATTAGGTAATAGAAACGACAGGGGAGTTAGACTGATAGATTTTTGCGATAGACACCTAACCGTCGCGAACACTATATTTCAACATCACGTTAGGAGACGCTATAGAATTGCATTAAAAATAGTTTAGATTCTGCTGCTAAAGGCATTTTGGGTCACAAGTAGAATGAAAGTAGAAAACCCTGGATAACAAAGTATATTGCGAATCTAATGAACGAAAGGCGAAAATATGAAAATAAGCTAGATGAAGAAGGGCACCAAAGGTGTAAGGCGGCCAAATGAGAAAATATTCGGAAATGCAGGATAGCGAAAGAACAGTATATTGATAATAAATGCAAAGAAGTGGAAGATTAGTTCGAAGTAGGAAAAACTGTCGAAGCGTATAAAACAAGGAGGAGACATTTCAGAGAAATTGGATCTAGCAGCAAGAACATTAGAAACGAGGCAGGTGACATCCTAATCGGAAGAGAGGAAAAGGCAGATAGGTGGAAGGAATATTTGGGAATCTTATTTGCGGGACAAGAACTAGGAGATATATTAGAAAAGGAAATCAGTGTCCCATAATGAGGGAAAGGTTTGAGCTATAATTTGAAAGTTTAAAAAACAATAAAGCACCAAGAGAGCGTCTATTTAAACTAGTGAGTCGTATATCCGAGCTAGGTGAGATTCCAGAAGATTACAAAAGGAACGTCATAGTCGCTTTGCCGAAAAGGAAAGATAAGATGAGATAAGATAAGATAGGGTAAGGTAAGGCAAGGCAAGGCAAGGCAAGGGAAGGCAAGGGAAGGAAGGGCAGTGCAGGGCAGGGCAGGGCAGGGCAGGGCAGGGCAGGGCAGGGCAGGGCAAGGAAGGTAAGGTAAGGTAAGGTAAGGTAAGGTAAGGCAAGGCAAGGCAAGGCAAGGCAAGGCAAGGCAAGGCAAGGCAAGGCAAGGCAAGGCAAGGCAAGGCAAGGCAAGGCAAGGCAAGGCAAGGCAAGGCAAGGCAAGGCAAGGCAAGGCAAGGCAAGGCAAGGCAAGGCAAGGCAAGGCAAGGCAAGGCAAGGCAAGGCAAGGCAAGGCAAGGCAAGGCAAGGCAAGGCAAGGCAAGGCAAGGCAAGGCAAGGCAAGGCAAGGCAAGGCAAGGCAAGGCAAGGCAAGGCAAGGCAAGGCAAGGCAAGGCAAGGCAAGGCAAGGCAAGGCAAGGCAAGGCAAGGCAAGGCAAGGCAAGGCAAGGCAAGGCAAGGCAAGGCAAGGCAAGGCAAGGCAAGGCAAGGCAAGGCAAGGCAAGGCAAGGCAAGGCAAGGCAAGGCAAGGCAAGGCAAGGCAAGGCAAGGCAAGGCAAGGCAAGGCAAGGCAAGGCAAGGCAAGGCAAGGCAAGGCAAGGCAAGGCAAGGCAAGGCAAGGCAAGGCAAGGCAAGGCAAGGCAAGGCAAGGCAAGGCAAGGCAAGGCAAGGCAAGGCAAGGCAAGGCAAGGCAAGGCAAGGCAAGGCAAGGCAAGGCAAGGCAAGGCAAGGCAAGGCAAGGCAAGGCAAGGCAAGGCAAGGCAAGGCAAGGCAAGGCAAGGCAAGGCAAGGCAAGGCAAGGCAAGGCAAGGCAAGGCAAGGCAAGGCAAGGCAAGGCAAGGCAAGGCAAGGCAAGGCAAGGCAAGGCAAGGCAAGGCAAGGCAAGGCAAGGCAAGGCAAGGCAAGGCAAGGCAAGGCAAGGCAAGGCAAGGCAAGGCAAGGCAAGGCAAGGCAAGGCAAGGCAAGGCAAGGCAAGGCAAGGCAAGGCAAGGCAAGGCAAGGCAAGGCAAGGCAAGGCAAGGCAAGGCAAGGCAAGGCAAGGCAAGGCAAGGCAAGGCAAGGCAAGGCAAGGCAAGGCAAGGCAAGGCAAGGCAAGGCAAGGCAAGGCAAGGCACAAGGCGAGGCGAGGCGAGGCGAGGCGAGGCGAGGCGAGGCGAGGCGAGGCGAGGCGAGGCGAGGCGAGGCGAGGCGAGGGGAGGTGAGGTGAGGTGAGGTGAGGTGAGGTGAGGTGAGGTGAGGTGAGGTGAGGTGAGGTGAGGTGAGGTGAGGTGAGGTGAGGTGAGGTGAGGTGAGGTAAGGTAAGGTAAGGTAAGGTAAGGTAAGGTAAGGTAACGTAACGTAACGTAACGTAACGTAACGTAACGTAAGGTAAGGTAAGGTAAGGTAAGGTAAGGTAAGGTAAGGTAAGGTAAGGTAAGGTAAGGTAAGGTAAGGTAGGGTAAGGTAAGGTAAGGTTACTGGTTTGCCATTAGGTCTTATGAAGCCGTTCAGGGATACTTTTCCAATTGAGAACCTATTATATCCAAAGACATTCCATTCTAATAGACACCAGGATCCCATGTACTCGGCATAGTAGCTTATTTCCAACATAAAAGACGTGTATTTTTCTCTCCCACTTTTTCTACCTAATTTTGTCATCTCTCTTTTGACAGGAAGTCAAAAATTATTTTTTTGACGTAGAGCGCTAATTAAATTGTATGAAATTTAAACGTCAAATCGCCTTGTCATTTAAATTTTTATTCTCCGTACGCGCGTAAACTCATCAATTTTCGCTACATACTCAAGTTTTGCCAAGAAATTTTTATTACTGCCTACTGTTTATTGTTCTGTTTGCTATTTAAGTGTTTCTATTTAGTGTTTTTTCGAACTGGTAGTTTAAAAAATGGTTTCGTATTGTTGTGTTTGTGGAGCAAACTCAAGATGGTACCCTCTCATTTCACAGGTAAGTTTCTTCAACACACCAAAATGTACCAAAATACGGCGATTGTCACATATCGTCGCCCTCCTCACGTACTGGCGTAACTGACAATTTTGTGAAAATTGAGTTACGTTGTATAATATGCATATCTCTAGTGTCTGCACCACCTCACGAAGTGGCGTAACTGCAGCACCAATCTACATGAAAAAAGACAACCCGTAGGTTATGTTACTGTGTTTAATGCAGTCCTACAAGTGTAAGCGAATTAGGTTTTTTTGTTCGCCTGAAAAATTTACCAATTGTCAGTTACGCCAGTACGTGAGAAGGGCGACGATATAAGTATCATCAAGGCCGCCTATAACAAATATTGCAACGTTGCTAAGTAGGCCGATTATAGTGACATTTTGTACTTGCGCAAATGTGAGCTGTCACATTTAAAACTTGATTCTAAGCAATTCTAGATAAATTCTGCAATACACGCAAAGCAAATACTTCCAGCTTTAATGCGAGTACCCACAAATTCATTAACTAACGATAACAATCCATCGGCAATGTTAAAAATAGGCGCATCTTCTCCCGCTTCATATAGGGGGCTATGGTATCATCGATTCCGACAAAATTACCTATAGACTTGGATACACTTAAAGACAAAAACCTTATAATACTTACTCGCTTAATAATTTACTTCAGCAGCTATGTACTTATTTTAAAATACCTACATATTTCTAAGATCATTTTCAACATGCCTACTCGATGGTCACTCTCCTAAAAAATTAATTTTCTGGTATCCAATTTGACAACTAGCATTGACAACTCGGAAACTTGTGAAATGAAGGTTACCTATCTAGTGAATGTCAGACTTGACTCTTTGTCTTAAATTATAAATGCAAAATCCAGTTTTGCGTACTACAAACGAAGACAGAGAATATTTTCTTGTCGCACGCATTTTTTCAAAGATATTATACTTTGTATAATGGATCTTTGCGTGTGTATAAAATTAGTTAAGACATACGCGCCTACTGCTAGCCCGTACCATTCCTTAATATAAATGCAACGACGTATGTCATTTGGTTGTAAGACATACGTCTCATAATACAATATTGAGCGGAACACAAATGCGACTATATGAAGTGATGTCAAAGCGCCATTCAGCGTTACAGTTCATAGGCGTGTGGTGTAGGTACCTACTGTCAAGTAAATGTCATAAATGTGGAATTAATTTTATAAACTTTTTATAATGTTTTACCATGTTTCTGATGCTTTAAAGATTAGCTTGCGTACAGTTTCCAGCATCAAAGTACGTTCAGAAAGAAATGAGCCTCTGATTAGTCCAGGAAAATCCCGGCCACGGAAAAAGTAAAAAACCGAAGATTTAGACGAATGCCAAAAAATGGAAATTCGTAATGTTATATGCAACATGTATGCACAAGGTAAGTTTATTTTTTAAATAGGTACTATGAACTCACTAAAATCTAAGTTTCTTTCATTTATTCTTCTGCTGGTGCCATACCTACTAATTAATACATGATGTACCTGTTAAATTACCATATTTATATCTGTACCTGAGCAAAATAAAAACACACGCCACTGCTTGACAATACACTCGACCTTGAAATGATTTGTGTCATATGTAAGCAGTTGTGACGCACGCGCAAAGATCCATCATACAAACTGTAAAGTGTATCTTGGTATCTATAGAAATAGAACGTCTTTGATTATATCATAGGCGTAGTAGAATATTTCAAACGTGAACGAACAGTGACAATGGAACGTACTATCTTGGCTGACCGCACACAATCAATATTATTGACAATAATATGGACAATATCGTGATTTGACCAATAATACCGTGTTTTGATTGGTCAAATAACGATATTGTCAATATTATTGTCAATAATATTGATCGTGTGCGGTCAGCTTTAGTTGCACTATTGGATGAACCCACATCGTTCTTCTTCTTTGTACCTTCTTTTCCTTTAAGAGAAATTGCAAAATGTCCCACGCTGGGGTCTCGCACATGGATATTCCTGATTTCCAACAAACAATTTACAATTTTATATGAATACGAAGGGCGCTGAAATGAGTTATAAAAAATTCCGCTAACCGGCGTACTAATTTTTGACTTATTCGCAAAAAAAGCATAGGGTAAAACACCCAAATGTCGGCACTCGACCATCGATTGGCACACTTACTTTTAAACTGTATTAATAAAGACAATAAGTCAAATATCTCAAAAAATGTATTTTTTTAAAATTTGGCAACACATTAGTAAACGACTGCGCGTGCTCCTTAAAACTAGTATGGCTGATGTTTTGCGTGTTTGTTGTGGTGACGTTACCAAACAAGGTAAGATTTTAAGTTTTTCGTAAGGATAGTGCAATGTTTAAGCGCTTTGTAACCTATGGTAATTCTTGTTATATATAGCACAAATTGTTAAACACTTTTAGTGACCTTATTAGTTTTGTTTTAGTATAATTTTAGTAATGAGAATTTCGATTTAGCCCCAATTTATAGGGTGTTAACATTTGGAACGCACAACTTAAGAAATCTAATTATTGGCATCGGTGCCGAAATATAGAATTGCCGTTAACTTTATTGTTCCTAACATTGGCACCCCAACAGTAAAACTTAAAGTTAGGTACGCATTTTTATGATTTTGTAAGTATTTTGATTCAAATAAATGCTTTTTTTAATTCTGTTTTTATATCTTAAATATAAATACCTAGGTATAGGAACTTAAATCAAAACATTAAAATTATGGAAGTGTAGGTAATCACTTAAAGTAGGTATTAACATTCAGTTACCTACCTAGATAGGATCTTCCACAAAATATTTGGTGCCAATAATTGGAAAATATATGATGCCAATAAATAGCGTATGAGTGCCAATAATAGGAAAAATGCAATTTTTAACGAATTAAATTAAATTTGGATTTAGCAGTCAAGATATGGATACAAAAAATTCAAATAAATGGTCTTAAATTGATAGATATTCGGGAAAAATACAAATAAACCTTATGGAATGCACCTTATTATTTTAGAGTTAGTTTTATTAATACGATTCCCTTAGAGTGCCAATCATTGGGTAGTTTACCCTATCATTTTAATTATTAATGGCATTGAGAAATATCGAGCCGGCTTTGCCTGTGTCGAACATCAAAACAATAGATTAATTACATAGAAGCTGTCAAAAGCAACACCATGTCTCGTTCAGGGTTTAATAACGGAGATTTTTTCTGGTCATTTATGGTGAGTGTGATAGAGTGGTATCAAGAGCATGCGAAACTTTTTGCAACCGGTACCCTAATCGGCCCAGAGCTTCTCGTGATATGCTCAAACGTTTAATTAACAATTGCAAGAATATTATGAATCATTGAAAAGCAAATAAGAACAAACTTGTTGTGGATGATGAGGCATATGAAATTAATGTACTAGCGTACTTTAGAGCTCATCCCACGTTAACAACCAAAGATGCTGAGCGTAATTTGGGATTAACAAGAATGAGTATTCATCGAATTTTAAGAAAGCACAAATACCACCCATTTTCATACCAACTTGTCCAAGGTCTTCAGCCAGGAGACTTTTTGAAAAGAGTGCAGTTCTGGGAATTCATGTTGGTCAAGTATCAAGAAGATGATACTTTTTTAGAAAAAAATAATATGGGGCGATGAGGCAAAATTTAATAAAAACGGATTATATAACCGTCGCAATTCACACTATTGGAACGACAGTAACCCCCTTGTAATCCGAGAGAGACAGTTCCAAGATTGGTGGGATTTCAGTGTCTTTCGCGTCATTAAAAATGATGCTGTAATTGCTGTTCATTTTTATCATGAAACAGTAAACGTGCGTATAAAAATCCGGTAAAAATAAGTATTATTCTTTTATACGCTGTAGGTGAAGGATATCTTGATATTTTGAGGAACCATATTCATAATTACTTGGACATGATACAAAGCCATCAATATCGACAACAGTGGTACCAACAGGACGGGGCACCGCCACACAATGGGCGACTTGTATCTAATTTTTTATATCAACTTACTGTTTGAAGATCGTTGGATAGCAAATAACGGGCCACATCCACAGCCTCCCCGTTCACCAGACATGACACCAATGGACTTTTTCATTCCACACCCATTACCACGCAGGAGGATTGCCATGAAAGGGAACGCGATGCTTTTCGATCAGTTACTGCTGGGAAAATCCGACATGCCACTCAAAACGCAGTAACAAGTCGGATAACGAAGTGTTTAAACGTTAATGGGGGCTATTTCGAACATTTGATGTAGTTTTTTGTTATTATAATTATTAAATCCGTTTGCTTATTTTGTTTACCAACTGTTTACCACACTCACCAATAATAAATTCAATAAATTAAAAGAATCTTCGTTATTAAACCCTGAACGAGCTATGGTGTTGCTTTTGACAGTTTTGAAGAAATTAATCTATTGTTTTTAATGTTCGACACAGGCAAATAAGGCTTGATATTTTTCGATTCCATTAATAATAAGCAACATTTTTGCCTATTTGAGCACCCTTGTAGCTTGTAACTACCGCGGTTTAAAAGTTTCCCATACTAAACAAGTTAAGTGGGACACTGTGTTATAGGTAGTCAAAAAAGCTGTTAAAGTAATTAATAGGCCAGATTTGTGTACTATTAAATCCTTTAACTTTCAATTTTAGCTGAAAGCAATGTTCTGACAGATAATACCACCGCGGCGAAATCACATTTAGAATTTCAAATGTTAAGCTACATTTGCATCCAATTCGATATCGGCACACTTCGAAATCGGATTGCCAATATTGTGCTTGAAACTTTGAAGTCAAGTTGCGGCTAAAATGGAAAGTTAAAGGATATACGAGTAATAGCATACAAACCTCGTCTATTAATTACATTTCACCGCTTTTTTTACTATACAGGGTGTCCCACGCTAGCGTATTTCCCCCATAACTCGACAGGAGTTGTAGATATCGAAAAGTGATTCAAATGAAAGATGCATCCAATCAACTTATTCACATTTTAAAATTGCTTTCGACTGTACACGATGTTCCATTTCTTCTGCACAGCACCGAACTTGGTTTTTTAAATGTAACAGCCTGTATCTGATTACACTTTGGGATTGCTTGTTGAGTTTAAGGGCCATTTCGTTAACCATACATTGGGTCTAAGTCTTGAGGTTCCGGTGTTATTTGACGTTAAAAATCGTCATTTTTCAAATTTCATTAATTATTACTCAGAAACGGTACGAGATAAAGAAAAATGACTTACATGTCCCTATCCTAGTTTTTAATTCACAATCTAAACTACTGGTTCCTGATTGGTCACTTTTTGGCCATTTTTGACCAATCAAGAAGCAGATAGATATTTAAAAACTAGTACAGGGACATGTTAGTCATGTTTCTTTATCTCGTACCGTTTTCAAGTTACAATAAATTGATGAAATTTGAAAAATTACCATTTTTAACGTCAAATTAATAACTTCGGAACCGTAAGAATTAGACCCAATGTATGGTTGACAAAGTGGCCCTTAAATTCAACAAACAATCCCAAAAAGTAATCAGATACAGGGTGTTACATTTAAAAAACAAAGTTAGGTGCTGTGCAGAAGAAATTAAAGACCCTGTATAGTCGAAAATGGTTTTAAAATGTGAGGAAGTAGATTGGATGCAACTTTCATTTGAATCATTTTTCGATATCTACAACTCCTGTTGAGTTATGGAGGAAATACGCTAGCGTGGGACACCCTGTATAATGGAGACAATTACATTATATCTAATATATTTTATAACTGACAGATGTCGCTTCGATATTTTTGTAGCAATTTGAATTGGAAGTTTGCGATTTGCAAACACGCAATTTGAGTTCAAATTCCAACAGAAACCAGGCTGAATTCAAAATGCTGTTGTAAGCACAAGTACATAAATGCCTATGTCAAATATCCACTTCGCAATCGGATTTCGAATTGTACCGATATCGAATTGAATGAAAATGTAACTAAAATGACACCGAATTTGACTTCAAAGTTTCTAGTTCAATTATTCAGGCAATTATTGGCAATCCGATTTCGAAGTGTGTCGATATCGAAATGGATGTAAATGTAGCTTTAAGTGCCGGATCTATTTGAATATAATTTTGAAGATATTTTGCCTTCGCAGTGTAACTACGTAAAATACAAAACAAGAACTGATATCTTATACCTACTTCGATTATACCGCTACGGTTTATTCCGCGATTTTCCTACTTAAATATAAAACTGAGTTTAACTCGTAATTCAAAAGTTTAACTGACTTAGTCATTTAATTCGTTAATTACCTATAGATACTTAAGTGATTGAAAGGTTTATTTATTAACGCTAATGTTTGCGGTTAATATTTCGCGTGGAAGGCAGAAAGCCTTTTAAAATATATATTGAACGCAGCGATAGTATGTCGATTATTAACTTGACAAGAAGTGATTTCAGATTAAATAAATAAATATCACTGCAATAGCAACATTAAAAGAAAATGATGTGAATGTACCAACTCAAATGAATTATTGTACCTTCAATAAAAGCAATATAAAAAGTTATCGGAATATTATGCAAAATGCGAGTGAACTATATATTAAAACCGACATCTAGAAGTAATGATCCGTTTGTCGGAACGCTAATCTGTTATATGGTAGTTGTAGCCGTAGGATAAGCGAATTATATGCTATAACCCAGTGGAGATCAATTTGCGTTAACATCAATCAACTTTCTAAACATTGTCGAAATAACACGAGAAGCCGTTAGCTCCAAATTTTTATGATGAATATTACTTTATATTTTGTGATAAGTGATAGTCATAAGTTTATAATATCTGAATGCTGTAATTATTTAATTGATGCCTGATTTACATATTATATGTAATACCTATATACTATTTCTTAGGGTTTGGCATCGGCAAGTAAATGACGACGAATGCAGGTATTTTTTACATGATGTTCTGCTACTAATAAGATTCTCATACAAGCAATTTGTATTTTTAATCTCGTGCATAATAGTATGCAATTTGTTTTGTTTTTTTTTCGTTTTAAGGATTTCTATATATTTTTCCGTTTTAAGAATTTTAATATATTTTTTCATTTTATGTTTTTTTTTTAATTTTTTCGTGGGTTAGTAAAGCAGCTGAGGTGCCCTGTATTTCATTTATTTCAGAATCCTGGGAAATTCCTCCTTCCATACCACCCTCTGCAAGTCCGGTTAACGTTGTTGTCTTCCGTCTGTTTGTTAAATTTCATGACAATTTCTCCATAACTTTTTCTATTAGGTCTTCTTTCGGGTTATCTTTCATCTGGAGCTGACGCACCTTACAGTATCTCCTAGATGTTTGCTTTGCGGCCTCATATTCCAAGGAGCGGGCTAGAGCATCTGCCAACGGTTTGATCCTGGCCAGCTTAAGTGTAAGCTTCATCTCACTGCCCCGCAGTCCTTCAATAAGATTGCCCACTGTCAGGCCTTCCAAGAACTCATCGGGTGCTGTGGGATAAGCCAGCTGAGCCAAACGGGCAGTTTCGGCCACGAATTCTTGCAGACTTCCCATTAAACATAGGTTTGTTTTACTTTAATCATAGGGGCTCTTCTTTCTTCGTCAGCTTCAGGGTTCTCTGCCTTTAGTGCCTTCGTCTTTCTGAGTTGAGCCACTCTCTCATTTATCTTAGATATCTCGTTCTCGACTTCATCTACTACTTTTCTTATTTCTTGTGTATCTTCTGATACTCGAGCTTTTAGTTGTATCTGTGTTTCAGTAATTCTCGCAGGTACCTGTCATTGGCTTCTTTCTATAACTCACTTTATTTTTCTGCTTGATTTCTTCATTTCTTCTTCTTCACTATTTCTTGGTTGTTTTTCATTGCTTCTTCTAGATGGTTCTTCATTACTTCTTAATTACTCTTCAGGGCTTCTTCTAGATTATTCTTTATGATTGTTCTTCACGTCTTCTAGATTATTATTCATTATTTCCTACCCATCTTTATCTTCTTTAAACGACACTCGAACTTTACACGCGTTCACAAGAAGTTATTTAAAGGCACAACCTACCTACAAGGGTTATGGTGCAATAAAAAATATTTGTGGTGCAATGCGGTAAAATGGGAGTGTACTGCATGTGTTTCAACAAAAATTACGAAAAGAGAATTAGAGGGGCTAAATTTATCGGCCCCAAAATAAACAGTTGACCACAAAGAAAAGTGGCCAGTCAACTACATTAAAACTAGCCGAACGGAGACATTTCTTGAACGGACTAGCCTCGGGACTAGCGACGTGCAAACACGAAAAATACTGATAAAAAAATCGGTATGGAGAACCATACATGACTTCCATGTTCATTGTATATAACAAAAGAACACTTTAAAACAATTATCTGTTTATTATCGGGAATTTTACGAAAGATTGGTTTATTAATCACGAGTATCTATCAAATTAACACTATTGTAGGTTACTGCCAACTGTATACAAGAATTATAAACCCTAGACCCCTAGAGTATAAACTAAGTAAATCGACATATCTAAAAGAAGAAACATTTTTGCAAAATTTCTTAAAACACGAATATACTTAAATAAATTTTATTTGCTTTGGTCAAATAACATCTTCGTTACATGCGCGTCCTGCTTTTTCTGGAGCCTGAATGATCATTATTCAAAGGTAAATCAGAAAATTTCGGTTATGGCATCAAGGTTACTATGACACATAAGTGTCAAATTTATATTTCACTTGTTCCAGAAATTCAGAGAGCGTATTTATGTGTATTATATGTTTCTATGACAACGTTTATAACTCGCTCATTGGATAACATACTGTAATGGTTAATAGAGTCGAATTAATATTCAAGTATCAAATATCGATACGAACGATACGTTTTGCTTATTCGGCCCATCGGATCAGATCAGGTTAGCTAAACTGGAACTCGCCCTACCCGCTAGTCGCGTCTAGATTGTCTCGCCACCGTAACTTTATATTTCATATATGACGCTTGCATAAATATTATATGCATATACGCATATTCAAATACACGTTGAATGTTGCTGCTCGAAAGTACAGCTGTTGCGCAGTAGGGAGTGCATTTTCTTAGTAAACTAAAGGTTTTGGGTTCTATGCTCGTGTGAGATCCACCTTTTTTCTGTCCGGATTTTCGTCAGGTTTTTTTGTTAGTTATCGTAAATTGCCTAATAGTTATTCAAACCTCCAATAATTGGAATTGGGGTAATTTCCGTTTTCTTGTTTTTTTGCTAGTTTATTGACTTATAGTTCTTTTATTCTTTTAAGGGTTTGTTGGTTTAGACGCTTCTAGTTCAGGCCCCGAATTTTATACGGCCCATAGCACAGCTAATAAAAACCCTCAGAATTAGACACAGACACAAGGAATTGTAGAAGACAGATAAGTAAAATGACATCACGACTCTGTAAGTAGTTTTTGACATTGTTTCGTTACGAGATAGCCTCTCCATCGTTAGTTCGTTTTATCAAAAGTAATATAATAAATTTCTGATAGTTCTAAGAGTAAATTCCTAAATTGTTTAAATTTGTTATTTATGTGAAGTCAGAAGTAGATCTACCGAACGCGCCTACACTGCGTTTCAAAATTATTTCAGTTACACCGATTTTCTAAATTTCGCGCAGTTCATTGTTTCATAGTTTTACTTTAATGGTTCACATTGACTTTATTTATTTAGACCTGTAATTTTTATACCGACTTGAGACTTGACTAAGTTTGTGAAATACTTGAACACTTGATCTGAACCTGACGTAACTGTTATGTTAAATAAAGATTGAGATACTTTTATTGCTCAAAACTTGATACCCATTTTAGTAGCCTTCGTTGGGCCTAGCACCTTTGTAGGTAAGTCATCATTTGGGCTGTGCTAGGTGGCGCCCATTTCATTTCCCTATTTGACTCTCGTCATACGTAGAATTTTGAAATCTCGTAGTTGGACTGTTGCCTTAGCCGAGGCCAGAGAGTTCACTGAGCTCGTTAAATCTATTATTCCCTTGCGAAACCGGATTTTGGTAATAATAGATTAAACGAGCCCAGTGAACTCTCTAGCCTCGGCTAAGGCAACAGTCGAACTACGAGATTTCAAAATTCTACGTATGACGAGAGTCAAATAGGGAAATGAAATGGGCGCCACCTAACACAGCCCAAATGATGACTTACCTACAAAGGTGCTAGGCCCAACGAAGGCTACTAAAATGGGTATCAAGTTATGAGCAGTCAAAATATCTCAATACAGGGTGATTCACGGAGACGGTCGGTTAGACGTTTCTCAGAAACGGCAGCGAATTAAAATCTGAAATTTTGCACACAACAGTTCTCGGCTTAGACCATTTTAATTAAAATATTTTCAACGCCCGACAACTTCCGGTTATACCGGAAACGAGTACCTACTCTCTTATTTTAAATGGAATGCCCGCATTTTTATTACGGATTTAGATTTTTGGTCGAATTTTAAGGTCACCTTATGCAAAACGTCATATGTGTAAAGTGCACCCTCTTCGAGATATTAGACGTTAAAAATCGTCGTTTTTAAAATTTCATCAATTATAACTTGGAAATGGTAGGAGATAAAGAAAAATGATTTACATGTCCCTATCCTAGTTTTTAATTCTCCATCTAAGGGGTCTGGAAAATACTGCTTCCTGATTGGCAACTTTTTGTCATTTTTTTGACCAATCAGGAAGCAGTATTTTACTTATCTGTTTTCTACAATTCCTTGTGTCTGTGTCTAATAGGGGGCCTATTCTAAATCAAAATTTCGACTCGAAATTTTTTGAAGTCGAAATAATCGCGTCGAAATGCGACGTTTTCCATCTATCAGATTCCTTCCGAAACGGTACATGACGTAATTACTTTTCGAATCGTCGAAATGCGTCTGGGTTGTAGGTTAAGAAATTTATTGTATTATTTATGAAGACAGCACGGTTTATGTATGTATGCTAACAACCCATTTTTTTCGTTGTTCGCTTCAATTTACCTGCCTCCATCTTTACCCACAAGTAAAACAAACTCAAATATATACTATATTTCTTCAAAATAATTACAATATAACATACGTATCTGTGATGACAGATGACCATAATTTAAATATCACCAAACCGAACTGTCATTACCAACACAGGAACTGTAATCCACTACGAAGTACCGCAAATATTTCGATCAGTGTGGTCAGGAACAAAATGCGCTTTTCGACTCGAAATTACGTTAGGTCGCGTCGTTTCGATTATTTTTAGTCGAAATGAATTAGAATAGGACTCCTGGGGGTGTAATATTAGCTGAACAGCGAAGTAACTTCTATTTGAAATATTATTGGAAGCGTAAAATTCGGGGCCTGAACTAGAAGCGTCTAAACCAAGAATAAAAGAACTATAAGCCAAATAACTAGCAAACAAACCAAGAAAGCGGAACTTGCCCTAATTCCAATTATTGGAGGTTTGAATAACTATTACGCAATTTACGCCAATTGACAAATAAACCCTTTCCTAAGGTAGGTATCGAAGAACCTTTCGAAACACTATAAACGTTTCCGATAATATCTAACATTCTGGCAAAATCCGGACGAATTCCGGGGACACTGAAATAGTCTAAAACCAAGAGAGCTAGGTAATCAGCAGTGCGTATTCAAGGGTGATCAAAATGGTGCAAGCGAATCAAAACTTGCCGAAAAATCTCTACGGAATTCGAAAATACGTATACGACGTAATTTCCAAGAATATAGTACTAGAAGAGCCATATAACGGGGTCGATCGATAATTCTAGCAGAGAGATACATTATCTGCTAAGCCTTTACAGAAAACTGCAATAAGTTAATCCACGATATAAAGTGAGGCTTGGGTTATTTTAAATAACGAACTCTTAAGGCAAATTCTATCTAACAGTTTCATGCGAAAGTTGCACGTAGGTACTTCAAAAAACTGATGTAAGAAAATATTATACAGGGTATTCCAATAAAAATGTGTTCATAAAAGTGTATGTTTTTATAATGGAACACTTTCAGATTTTTAGACGGCCTTATTAATGGGCTTTCTAAAACACCCACACATCATGACCTACTTATCTTCAAAAGTTTTAAAGATATCCATCAAAATGTGATATTTAATAACAATTGTTTTTCATGGCACAGTACATGGCTTAGTTATGTAAATCCTTGGATTGGGCGTAGAATAGGAACTGTGACGTGGCCACCAAGGTCCCCGGATATGACCCCTCTTGATTTCTTTTTGTGGGAGCTTCGTTAAATGTAAAGTTTACGCAAATGAACCTTATACTAGGGGAGATATGCAACGGAGAATTAGAAATGTTATTAGGGACGTAAACGGTAATAATTTAATTAGAGCAGTGTTATAAATGACACTGGGATGTTGTGTGGAGTTAGCTGATTGGTAGTCGGACTGGACACTTACATATATGATTTTTTATTAAGACTTCGTTTTCAACTGTGTATTGAAAGACAAGGGCGGCATTTTGAATCGTTTTTATAACAGTATTATCTATTTTACATTTTCCGTTATCTTATGTTTGTTTATTTACGTAACGCACTGGATTTCTTTAAATAAATTCCAAGTTGTTTTTTAATTCTGTTTTTTAATTTTGTCATCTTTAAAACTTTTTGAAATAAGTGGGTCACTTGTGGGTATTTTGGAAAACTCAATACTTGGACTGTCTAAAAATTCGAACATATGCAGGATGTTCCATTCCAGAAACATACTACATGCAGCTTTCGTATGAAACTATTTTTGATATTTCAACAAATAAAGTATATATCTTTTACTTCGTATCCGTTGGCTCAGGCTGTATAATTAAAAAAAAATCTAGGGGCGGTGAATAAACATGACTAAAGGCTATGAATCAGGCAGAAATTTAGGAAGAAATCATTAACATTGTTAAAATAGTTTTTGTGAATGGCATACTGTGAAAATTTAATTAAATCTCTGTATGTGGGCCGCCGGGCGCATAAGTTAAAAATCTTTTAATTCTTACCGGCTATTTCCTCTAAACCCACAAAATAATTTATTGTTTTCAGAACTGTCATGAATGCTTCACTGCAAGCTGTTGAATTCAGGAGACGAAATGATTGCATAAAGATACATTTGTTACATTTGAAGGTTCCTATACTGACGAATTTAAAGAATACTATACCGTTTCCAGTTTTTATTGCACTTTCAGAGAAAACTGAAAGAAACTAAACATTAAAATAAAATTTCTTTTTCATGCACTCAGAATTTCATTTTTGCAGGTTCTGTAATTTTTGGGTAGGTAATACAGAGATTTCGGACACTATTTTAAGTACCCAGCTATGGAGAGAAGACTAAATTGGAAATTATGTGGGCAGCTTTATAAGAATGACCCGACCCGCAGTTTTTGTTTTTGTGAAAATATTGATAGTAACAAGAAGCGGGTCTTGCAAGTTCCTTGCAATTATTTATCTTACACAAACGCTATTGAATTTCGGGAAAAACTGTTAAATAGCTTTACGTTCAATATTATCACATATTTTCTTTTTGTAGCATTTCACTTTCATCATCATCATAAAGTATTCAGCTCGGAGACTGGTTGGACGCGTACCTCCATTCTTTCCTATCCTGAGCTAACCTACGGATTTTCCTAAAAGTTGAACATCCTACATCTCCAAATATTTGAGAGTAGTTTGATCTAGTATGTCGCGAACTAATACCTCGCATCTCGGAAGGTGTCCCCTGCCATCCTACCATCCTATCCCCTATTCTTTATTGTCTTCCATACCTTCCCTTTTCCACAAACCTTTCCAATACCTCCCCATTGCTAACCTTATCAATACACGGTATGCGTCTATAGCACCACATTTCAAACGCTTCTATTACTCTTCAATCCGCTTCTCCTATTGTCCAAGTAAAATGCCGTACCCCGTGCATTCATCTTGAAGGCTTTCTTCAGAGTTTCTACATTAGCTGTTCCCGACCATTGAGCAGTTGTTCCTTTTTGTTAAACGCAACTCGGCCCTGCGCTATTCTTTGTTATATATCTCAAGTGCTCCTACCATCGCGAGTTATTTGACTTCCTAAATAGCAGAAATCCGCGACTTCCTCTATCTCGTCATTTCCTCTTTGTATTTTCCTTTTAATCCAATCCCTACATACCGAAATTCTTGTTTTCTTTTTATTGATCTTCATGCAGTAGCCCTCTATCAAAACTGCTTCGCTTTGAGTAAGAGTCATTCCTAATTCCACTTTGCTGCTGTATCATCAGCGAATCTGATCATGTTAATAGGTTGACCCTGTATGTTAATCGCAAGGACTGTTCTGTCACTAACTTCATTAATCGCATCTTCGACATATAAGATGAAAACTAGAGGTGACAACGTACATCCCTGTCTCACTCCTTTCCGGATATCTACTTCTCTTCGTTCCTCCTCAAATTCTAGAACTGCCATTTAGTATTTGTAGAAATTTTGTATTATTCTTGTGTTCCTATGAAAACAAAATAAAATATCGCAATAATTATAAACACACCGATCCTTTTCATAAACAGTTTTTCATCCCTACTTTCTGAGCACTTAAAACATCTTCTTCCATTTTACATTTACATCACAAGACATGTGCAGAAAGGAGAAAAGCAGAAAAGTAAAGGTCAAACCACCCAAATATAAACTCACTGACTCACAAACAAGTACTTTTTCAAATTGCACCTGAAACTTAAACGCGGCATATCCTTCAACTCGTACGGAAGAGAATTCAATAAAACAACGGAATAGTAAGTAAAGCCACGCTGGTAGAGAGCGGTATAATGATCTGGCATAGTAAATGTGTCCGGAAATCTGACATTAACTAGATAAGTATCACCAGGTTTAATAAATTTAGAACACAAAGCAGGAAATTGTGAGGATACAAAAATATTATGTAAAAAAACACCCAAATTTTGTTTTCTTCGGTTAAACATATTAAGCCAGCCCAGTTCTCCAAACCCGTGAGAGATGTGATCAAATTTGAGCAAACCCAATATAAACCTGCAACAAGAATTCTGCACCCTCTGTACTCTACTCACATAGGCTGAGTCCAAGCAAGGGCCATACAAAAAATCACAATCTATATAAATAAAAAACAATTGCCACATGTATGTAAGATCATCACTTGAGAACGGCTCGACCGATTTGGCTGATTTCTTTTTTGTTGTGTTCGTAATTGTCAGGACAAGGTTTGTATGAAAGAAAATTTTGGAAAATCCACCGGGAAAGTCGAAAATTTGGACGGTATGTTTGTATGAAAATCTGTTCGACAAACAAAAATGTGACGTTCAGTTTGACAGTTCTAAAAATTGAATTGTCCGTGTGTTATCGGTGATCATGTATTTGGTGTTTCTTTGGAAAAAATGCCACCAGTAAGGCGTCAAAACATCGGTCGGCGTACGCGCAATGCAAGCCAACTACATGATCGTCGAGTCAATGAGACTGACGAAGAGCGTAGACAGCGTTTGGAGCCAAGTCGAATAAGAATTTCTTAAGCCTCAAGCGCGATCCATTATGACTCCGGAACAACGGATACAGTCGAGTTCGACGCGCTCAGTTGGAGCTTACGCACAAAATAATTTGGAACGTCGACAAAATAGAGGCCGAACGTGGCATTAGGGAAGGAAAAATTGGAAAAGTTACCCGGAAAATTGGAAAATTCGGGAAAAACTGAAAGTGCTTTTTTCTATGGAATTTTTGTATGATATGGATATGCGTAAGTCAGGAAATTCGGACAAACTGTAAAAATCGTAATTTTGGAAAATTCACCGGAAAATTTGAAAATTCGGGAAAAACTAAAAGTGGTTAACAGCTGGACCGATTTGGCTGATTTTTTTGTTGTGATCGTAATTGTCAGGACAAGGTTTGTATGAAAGAAAATTTTTGGAGAATCCACCGGAAAATGTGAAAATTCGGGAAAAACTGAAAGTGCTTAACGGTTGGACCGATTTGGCCAATTATTTTCAAAAATAAGGTTTTTAGGGAACGAAAAATTGGAAAAGTAGCCCGGAAAATTGGAAAATTAGGAAAAAACTGAAAGTGCTTTTTATACTGGATTTTTGTATGATATGGGTAGGCGTAAGTCGGGAAATTCGGACGAACTGTCAAAATCATAAATTTTTGTATGCACTCGCGATCATAACTGACGCTAGGAACATAAACGTAATCAGAAAAATGTTTCACATTGAATAAACGATTTGGGTAATGAATCAAAAGTTCAATACGAAAAGTAATTTTAGGCAGGACAACGTCTGTTGGGCCCGCTAGTAATTAAATAGAAATAATACAAGGGATTCCGACAGCATCTTCCTCAAATTAAACGTAAGGAAAGCACCACATTTATACAACATTTTCAACGCATTGTAGGTCTTCCCCAGAATTCCGTTGACATGGGAGAGAAATCTCAAATCATCATCAATAATCAAACCTAAATTTCTGGCAGATGCAGTAAATGGTAGTTTGTTATTATTTATTTGAATATTAAAGTTGTCAGCAATAAATCCTTTGTGAGTTCCAAATACCATAGCCACAGTTTTCTTTGGGTTGAGCAGCAGTTATGTTCCGCAGAGATGTCGGAAAGCAGCTTAAGATCTTTATTTATGACAAGTTCTGCGTTCCGCCAATCTTGCATTGGGAAGCTGTAATATATTTGGGTATCGTCTGCGTAAGCTGATATATGGCAATATTTTAGTGATTTTAGGAAACCAGATGTGTAGATTATAAAAAGTAAAGGGCCCAATACGGAACCCTGGGGAACCCCGCTTGTAATATTCGAATAATCTGAAAACACGCCACCCACTTCAACAGTTATTTTTGTATCACAAAGAAATGAAAGCAAAAAAGCAACAGAGGAACCAGAGAAACCATAGTATTTAAGCTTTGAACACAGCAGTGTGTGATTAATCGTATCAAAAAATGTCCTCGAAAAATCCAGCAAGACCAATACGCTCATCCGACGCTGGTCGCAAGCAGTGATAATATCATCAGTAATCTGTGCCAAAGCCGAAGATGTACCTACTGCTGTTTATATGAAACCCATACTGTGAACTTAGCAGTAAAGAGCTCTCATTAATGTATAGATACATTTGATCAAACATAACATGTTCCAAAACTTTAGATAAACACGGTAAAATGCTGATAATTCTCAAATCCGAAAGATTTTGAGGATTAACCACTTTGGGAATAAGAATACCGATAGCGACTTTCCATAAGTCTGGAAAGTAAGCATGCTCAATTGCATAGTTGACCAAGTGCATCACATATGGGTCAATGATGGGACTGCAGTACTTCAGCATAATGGCAGAGATTTCATCTACACCTCGGGCGTCAGATTTGAGCTTATGCATGATGCCGCGCACGGGAGAACTCAAACATGTTGTTGGCATTATGTACGTTATTATTGTATAGGACACCGACCGTCACATGCAGCGCTTGTGGGCGACGCGGGAAAGACGGCATCACTATAGTCGCAGAGGCAAACCCAGGAGGAAGAGTCTTTTTATTTCTTAACTTCACACTCAAATCATACAATGCAGATCCAATTCCTCGAGGATTGCCCCGCGCAGAAACATACCGTATGTAGTTCTCGCGCCGCACAGCGGACAAAGTAAAATTTCGCATGTATTTGTACCTACTCCAATCCGACTCCAGCCCAGACCTTTTAAATTTTACAAGAGCGGCGTCCCGTTCTTTCATAATAATGTTTAAGTTGTCGGTCAGCCAGGGAGCCCTGGGCTTACTTACGCTGACAGTTTTTAATGGAGCGTGCCGATCAAACAACGCAGTAACATAAGAATTAAACAACTCAATTTTTAAAGTGAATTCAGCCTGACGGATTATATCCATCCAAGACAAATTAGAGAGGTCACGCTGAAAAGTAAGAATATCAAAATTTTTATAATCTCTAAAAGTAACAAATTTCGGTTTAACTCGAGGAGACGCAATATTTCGCTCAAAATACACCATCCTACCCAAGTAACAATTTAAGTTTCTTTATTGTCTACCAGGTAGCTATAAAACTCTATTAAAAAGCTTTTCTTAAAACTATTTTTTCTTCGCAACGTTCTGAATATCAGGATAAAACCTTCTTAAGCAAAAAATGGAGAATCTTATGAAGGTTCTGAAGTCCAAATTTTAAAGCCTTTTAAAACCTATTGGTTGACATAAAATACCTTAAAATACTCTTTGAGACAATTATAGAACCGGATAAAAACCTGTTATAAATCAGTGATAAGAGTTTAAAGTATCATTGTAAGACTAACTGCCCTTAAATTTGAATACATAAATAACCTTAGTTTTATCAAAGTTTAAACAAGGGTTGAAAATCGTGTACTTGGTTTTAATGTTAATTTATCAAACTCCATGAAACGTCTTGCCTTATATAATGTTTTAAGGACAGTTTACCGTTTGCATTATTAAATAATAAATATTCACCATTCCCTATGTGTGACAAATTTGTCAACTTGCAGGTACTGGTTAATACAGTTATCTGAATCCCCAAAATTCAAACGCATCAAATGAAATGCTACACAAGAGACACAAAAAATTTAAGCGCCACTAAAATGTTAAATTTTTCCGATGAAAAATTTCTAAAAGAAAATATGCCTATTTTTAACAAATTATTTTTATTGCTAAAGTAAGGTTGCCAGTTAGCTAATCATAAAAATGTAACCCACAATATCTTCTTTTTTCATCTTATTCATAAACACAATAGAAATATAGGTTTATATTTTGACAACTAAATTTTATTCAAAATGGCCTACATCATATCTCCTTCCTGTTTATATAGAAAATGGCCGCTATTCTCATAAATCCATTAGGACAGAAACAATGACACAATAAAATCAAAGTTACTCAAGTGCACGCAAACTTATCAAATTTTAAACTCATTTTATTTATTACTGCTGTAAGAAAGACCTTAAAATTTATTAACATTGTCCAAGAACATTTAATCTTATACAATGAATTTTGAACTTTACCAGAATCTTTTGCTCTTACATAAGTGTGTTATAAAACCAATTGGTTTTATGGTACATTTTGCGCATGCGCCTACTATGCATAACCTCGAAAAACGGAGTTCCTGCCTGTCAAAGTGTAAAGTTATTTTTGTGATTCATATGTTTTCTGCTTTAACTCTATAATTATACCTATTCTTGTGAATTTAGGAGACTATAGTGTCGTTGAAAATTGTACAAACAATAGAAGAAGGGGAAAATGTACATAAATTTGTACAGACCCGCTGACACAAACAAGAAAACTTGTGTCAAAATGATCAAAATGTTTTAATGGTGCTTTCAAATAGCAATCTAGTTTTGTGAATGATCTTCTAAGAATACTTTGATTTATAAGGAACCTGTTTTGGTATTGTTAAAAGCAAGTGGAAGACCTTGTGTGATAAAGATTTATGAAATACTTCGCTCGGAGCAAAGAGTATTACTAAAACCAGGCGAAAATAATAGTGACAAAGGTCACTAGAAAGGACCCTTTAAAACTGCGCATAAAAGTTATAACAAAACCCTTAAGACTTCGTTTAGTAATTAAAAAACCATACTGCATTTAAGGCCGTCTTAAGATCAATAACCTTATAATGGTCGTAGTGTCTACTAATAATAAAGAATTTTTGAGAGCAAATATACTTGAAATCAAATAGGTTTTTTAACCTAGCCTTGAAGGAATTCATAAAACTCCGTAATAAATATACTTTGACTTTAAATACAACTTTCAGTTATAACAACAATTTAAAAACTATTAAATTTTTTAAGTTGCAATAGAACTTCTATAAAACTTTGGAAGGAGCTATTGGCGTTTAAATTGTTACTTGGGTATGATCCGACAACAAATCTGCATTAATTGTGCCATGTTCCACCACTAAATTCTTACAACTCACAAAGATTGGTCAATGAGTCGGTAACCTTTGCTGGCTGGTTGATAACCTGATAAAAATTGTATGAGTCTAAACAGTTGGACACAGGATTGGTCAAATTAAACAAATTTACATTAACATCACCCAAACAAATTACTTCGTCAGCAATTGGGATCACACTTGACAATAATAAGTGCAACCCCTCCACAAAACCTGACACGCTACCATGTGGTGTATTGTAAATTGTCACTACAGCAATAAGATACTTTTCTTATTACAAACCTGATCACAACATACTCACAAGACGCATTTAAATCCAGCGCAACCTCACTCGCATGAATTCTGCTCCTTACGTAAACAGCAACTCCACCCCCTCGTCCCACTCTATCCCAACGAAACAAGTTATATCCTTCAATAGCTACAGTATCCGATGCTACATCGTCAGGCAACCAGGTCTCGGAGAGAGCAACCACATCAAAATTATGTTCATTAATAAGAGTTATTAGATCATTAAAACTCGGCAGCAACGAGCGAATATTCAAATGACAGACCTTCGTGAAACTAAAAGCAACAGAGAACAAAAAAGAGAGTTGAAGATTGAAGAAGCAATAAAACACTAATAAAGAAATGCGTTTTATATAATCTGAAAGTCACAAAAAATTCATAAGATTAAAAAAAAACAGAAACATTAACCGCAATGCTCCCGCACGTACCACACATGCACCGCATTAACAGAGCCAGAGTTCCGCATTCATCAATCGGACGATCAATTAGAGACGAGCAACTCAAAAATTCTAATATTGTTTCTGCGTGAATATTGCTGGAGATTGTCGACTTCTGAGAATAGCTGTTCATTTGTGCTCATTAGCTGATTATTTTTCCGTTTCAATGCGGAGATTTTTTCTTCGCACTTTAAAAATTTATCATTCCATTCCCTAAAAGTTTCTTCAAGCTTACTTTCGACAGTTTTTACCACGCTGTCAGCGATTTGTGTTAAATAGCTTTTGCTTGCAAAAAGTTCGTGCATAGATTTATCCAAAATTTCTTTAATGTCCTTCGCTTGGCTCTGCGTTAAAACCACTGTGACGAACAACACCAATTATGCCCACAAGCAACTAAAACAAAGAATCCCTGACGCGACCACCGCACCCCACACGCCAAGAGGAACGTCTTATCGAAAAAAGAGAAAAAAAAACAACACGGATCTGCACGATTATAGACGTAAAACAGAGCAAGCCGGTCAGACGCGTGCTACTCGATACACATTTAAAACTATATCAGCGACGTAACATATTTTAGGAAAAATAAGTAGAAGACTACCATGTAGCAACAGTAAATATTTGAAAATAAAAATCGCCCTGATAATTTCAATTCAGTAGCTTTCATAGTCTTCAAAACACAGAAAGTGAAATAACTTTCTAAGGTAACTTCATCTGTTAGAAGTTAGAAGTCACTTCTGGGTAGGGTAAACTACCCAATGATTGGCACTCTAAGGGAATCGTATTAATAAAACTAACTCTAAAATAATAAGGTGCATTCCATACGGTTTATATGTAGTTTTCCTGAATATTTATCAATTTAACACCATTTATTTGAATATTTTGTAGCCTACTGTAAGTTAATCTTCAGATTAGCCCAGCGAGTGTTCCTGTGAAGTTTGGTAGCGATCGGATCAACAGAATTTTTTTTCTTGGTTTTGTGCGAAGCCGGGGCTTGATATGACACACATCAACTGTCAGATTTGACAAATAAAATTTATTTAATACTTTCTGACGGTCTGAATTTTATTTGTCAAATGTGTCATATCAAGCCCCGGATTCTCACAAAACCAAGAAAAAAAATCTGTTGATCCGATCGCTACCAAACTTCACAGGAACACTCGCTGGGCTAATCTGAAGATTCCCTGAAAATTTCATCAACATCGGTCCAGCTTTTTCAAAGTCTATAACGGACATAGGTTGATAGGTAGATAGGTAGATGTAGAAACATTTTTTGTGTTTTATATATGTCGCAGGGATACGATAAAAACGGGGATTTGATCAAATCTCTAAGGGAAATGATCAAGTCACGGGAGATGTTAAAATGTGAACTGTGTTCTATCATTTTCCTAATAAAATCAAGTGATTTGATCAAATCTCTGAACAGTTTTAGTTAAATGACAAAAATAAAATCTGTAATATATTAATAGTATATTATTATATGAGCGATTATGACAGCTATTATTCACGAAGATGATGTTGGAGTCCACGAGCCGAAGGCCAGGGAAGGTTTCGTTGAGATACTGAGTCTTTACACGAGGGCCAGAAGCAACTAGATCCGTTATTTTCAAATAGCTGTATCTCCGATACTATAATAACCATGTTCATATAAACTTTTTTATTCGGAATTGTCGATACTTATCACCTGCCAAAATATTTCCCTCTCCTCCTGACTCCCCCTGTATACCTAGTATTACGACAAAAGTCAGAACGAACGAATCGACAGAAGAAGTATCAAAAAAGAAATGTAAGTTTTTAGTACCTAATTAAAAGTAGGTATGTTTTAAATGGAATGGCATTAAATATAATGTTCATTTATTAGAAAACGTTGTGGATTTGTGGCATCTCGAGTTATAAAGGATGTTCCTTTTTTTACAGGCACATCTTTTTGTTTTACATTGTACTTTGGATTTTTCACAGGAACACGTCTTGAACCCTTGATCTCAAAATAAAGATAATTTTCTTGCAGTTTCACGCAAACTAATCTCAATCGGTGGAACAGTTTCGGAAAATGTTGTAGCTATTTGAAGAGTGTTTCTAAGAAACCAAACAAATACGTCTTTGAATTCAAATTATCTGCCAGCAGCTGAATTAATTAACGACAACTCTTCAACATCTAAATCGACAGTTAAAACATCTGTATTGTTAATTGCATGAGAGGGAGCAGCCGTTGACAGCGAAGAAAAAGTAAATTGTGTCGTGTGTAGAATGGAATCTACTGAAGCCTATTCATGGGATATGTGTGTAAAAATCCAGTGCACGCAATATGTGGAAATATGTTGGGAGAAGAAGGATATGGATCGAGAATTCTATGCTATTTGTGCCAAAAAGAAGAGAACATTAAGGCTAGATGCCCGGTCACGAAATCGTTATCTCCATTTTTAAATTTAATTTTTCATCAAAAACCTTCCAAATTTGCGTGAAAATTCTTGAAAAAAATATGTCTAGATGTACAAAGGTATATTTTTTTGAAATTGTTTGTAAGAGCTTAAATAAAAACAGAAATTTTAAAAAAATTGAAACTGTTGGGTTTACACCAAATTTCCCAGCGTTCAGCAATAATAAACCTATTTATTTTTTCAAAAATCTCTGAAAATAAGGTCAAAAAAAAACAAATTTCTAATATTCCAGCAAAATTCACTGAAATCAATTGTGGTATGTGGTACGACGGGACGGATCGCAAGATGTAGCTCCGCCCATCTATTGCTTATCGGCATGTCAAACGCGGCCCAGTGTTTGTAAATATTTCTTTGCAGAGCCGCTTGGGTAATAAAAGTTGAGGATTCCTAGTTTTTATTCTTTGGAAATATTATTATAAAGCCACCATCCCCGGGAATTATTTTTTCAGAATGTGCAGTTCCAGTATACACATTTTGTTGTCCGCATAGGTAAAACACTTACTTGTTCTGTCAGCGTTTTAAAATTTAAAATATAGATATTATATACTGGGTGTCCCAGATAAGCCTCGTCAGCATTGCTATCTCACTTATCTTTAAAGATAGAAACATTTTTAAATGGGAAAAAAGTTTTACAATTGGCGTGCAGAAATCACGCGAGAAGCCATTAAAAGGTTCAACTGCCACTCCTTTTAAGAGAATTTTCTCATAAAAAAATTATTAGATTTAAAAGAGACTTGACAGAATATTTATTCAGTAAACGTCAAAATCTCAAAGCTGACTACAAAATTTGAATGAACTCTGCGATTTTCAAAAATTACAGCACAGTTTTGAGTTTAGCGCACGGGTAACACAATTGTCAAGTTTCCGGCCTACTTTTCTGGATGCAACGTGCCGTGCCGCTTTCCTAGAGGGTCGTGGGAAAAAATTTTACAAAATCAGATCTATGACTGCTACTTTGAGGACCTAAATAGAAATCGAATTTATTGACATTTTTTATGTAGCAAGAAACATTACAAATTTACTATCACAAAGCTGTCAAATTCGACACTTCTGGTGTACACAGGTACGTATCCTCTAAATCATGGAATATTTTGTTGGTTTAAAACTGCTATGTGTTCACCCCGTACCGATAGAAATTTTGTTTAATTAAATCAAGCTTGTGCCTGAGATAGTTCAGGAGATCCCAATGTGGTCAGATTTAAAATTACCCCCGTAAGTTGTACCTTTCATTACATCTATTCAAGGCTCAGTATCTACTCTATTTGGAGGGTGTTACTAGAAATGGAACCAAGCGCCAAGGACTACATTTTTTTTTAATTTAAAAGTAATATGTGACTGGTAGATAACCTAGAAAATAATACTTCGAAACTAGTAAAAAACATTTAAAAAATTTGGAATGTATTTTATAAATAAATGGATACTTTGAGTCAATTTTCCCATAATTTGGTAAATGGCGCTTAGTTCCTTTTCTAGTAACACCGTCCATTCGAAGGTCATAAAAAATACCCATAAAGAAATCTTTTATGCCCTGTACCGCCAGTCCACGTGGACTTGATAAGTGTCTGTCACTGCACCTGCGAACCAATCCGCAATAGTCTTGGGCGATAAAAGACTCATAAATTGCAAGGGAAAAGTTTTGGTGAGATTTCTTTTCTCTATCCTCTTTCCTTGCATATAAAAATACAAACAGATCACTAGACATACGTTTATACTAAATCAGTAGCAGAAGTAGTTCACCGCCCATTTCAAATCGAACTCTGGTCTACCCGGGAGTCTAGCCTTAAAGACCAAAGGGGAAGTGCAGCAAAATACCTAAAGATAATCAGCTGAAAAGGTGAAAAATACTTCTGTGAAAAAATTCAAAGACGTATTTGTAGATTCCACCGTTTTAATTGATGTGCCTAAAGCCGGCTACTCACTACGCGGTACTTGGCCAGTACTTTCACTTGTTAAAGTACTTGTACTTGGCGAATAGTATGTGTGTATACCATACACACTACACGGAAAAACGGTGAATGCCCATCTTTTGCGGGAAGTGCAAGTACTTGTCAAAAAGCTTCTCATCATGGCGGACGATACTGAAACGGAAGCAGCAATTTCAATAGTTGTAAAACTCAAACAGTTCCTAAATATGTTGCCATTAAGGAATCTTTCTTCTTTTCTAATTTTTGATTGAATCCGCTTCTACGTTCCTTTTTTATGCAATTTGTAAGGGGTTCCAGAATAATCGGTTCCTCTGATAAATATCCGAAAAGTAAAGTGTCGTTCTATTGGATCACTTCATTGCAACTAAATTTTTAAACCCGAATCGTAAGTAAAGTAACGGTGTAGTATATATCTGCCGCCAAGTACTCGCCGACTGCCGAGACAATGCTCGGGCCCTCGGGCTTTTTGACTTTGGACATCAGTTTTCCGACTTCAATAGGGAAGTACAAGTAGCATGCCGAGTCGTACGTGCATATCGTACATACTATTTGCTACTGCCCAAGTACTTGCCAAGTACTTACCAAGTAACGCGTAATGAGTAGCCGGCTTTATAAAAGATTGGCTTCCTAGAAACGCTCTTCAAATAGCTACGACAACATTTGTCGAAACCGTTCCACCGATTGAGCTTAGTTTGCTTGAAATTGCAGGAAAATTATCTTTATTCAGAAGTCAAGGGTTCAAGAAGTGTTCCTGTGAAAAATCCAATGTACAATGTAAAACAAAAAGAGGTTTGCCTGTTAAAAAAGTAACGTCCTTTGTAATTCGAGATGCCACAAATCCACAACGTGTTCTAATAAATGAACATATTTAATGCCATTCCATTAAAAACATACTTTTAATTAGGTACTAAAAACTTACATTTCTTTTTTGATACTTCTTCTGTCGATTCGTTTGAAATAAATGTTTTCTGACCGTTGTCGTATTACTATATATATCTAATAATGTCTGGTTTACTATAAATTATTTGTTTAATATATTATACTTGGGCCGCCCAACAGACGGAGTGATCACCCTGCAATCACGAGCTCTAGACGGGACCACTGTCAATTTAGGACGACAGAACCGCAGTGATGCGCTTTCTTTAGACCCAAAGAAGTCGCATCACTCCAATTCGGTCGTCATAAATTAATATTGGCCCCGCTAGAGCACGTTCTTGCTGGGTGATCACTCCGTCTGTTGGGCGGCCCAAGTTTAGATTTCATTTTTGTCATTTAACTAAAACAGTTTAGGGATTTGATCAAATCACTTTATTTTATTAGGAAAATGATAAAACACGGTTGACATTCTATCATCTCCCGTGACTTGATCATTTCCCTTAGAGATTTGATCAAATCCCCGTTTTTATCATATCCCTGCGACATATATATATGTAGATATAAAAACAAAATTTAAAATTAGTATATTATTATATGAGCGATTATGACAACCATTCGCGAATATAATCGCGAATATAATCGCGAATATAATACTATACTTTTTCTACACTCAAATTTGATAACTTTAATGGAACACTATCATAATACATTAATTTTTATTTTTAAATAAATGGACTACTTACTAGGAATATATATTGAAATTTGTGCAGTTAGTAATATATAAATTTGGAGTTGTCCCTTCCATTGTTAAATTCTGGCAGTTTTAGTGGTTGAATTGTTAGTTTGTACGGATTAATGGGTACCTACTCGTCCGAAGTGCATACGTTGGAAAACGTAAACAAGTAATATGGCGAGATACACTTGGCTGCCACCCGAGCGATTGTCAGCTCCAGCAAGATTTGATCGCGGTCGATATAAAATCTGATTGGATCAGAGAAACAGTGATTATTGAATCTATATTTGTGATTGGCCGAAATGCCGTGAATTATGATTTCATAATTCACTACAGTGAATTATGGGTACGATATTTCACGAAGAAAATCCGAATAACTGTCATATAATTAAATAGATATAGAAAATAGTATATTATACACGAGTTTCTAATGAATGCTATTATTACCGAGGATGAAGTTTACAACACAAGCGAGCGAAGCGAGCGAGTTTTGTAATCATCCGAGGTAATTTTCTTGGTTTTTTGGGCAATGAATCTAATGAGACAAGTTCTGCAGCTTCTTTTATTGCTGGTGCTGTTAAAGAAATCTCGTTTTCATTCTCACTACTCATTATATCTTCTTTTTTAGAATATGCATTTCAAATTAAAAGCAAACCATGCTGATTTGACGTTTCAATTTGAACTAACACATCGCGATCACTAAACCAATAGGACCATCGCTTTGACCCTTTTTTACATTTATTTAGTAGGCCGCGATCGCGATGTGTTAGTTCAAATTGAAACGTCAAATCAGCATGGTTTGCTTTTAATTTGAAATGCATATTCTAAAAAAGAAGATACAATCAGTAGTGAGAGTGAAAACGAGATTTCTTTAACAGCACCAGCAATAAAAGAAGCTGCAGAACTTGCCCCATTAGATTCATTGCCCAAAAAACCAAGAAAATTATACCTGAGAGCATATGTATGAATCTTTCTTACACTGGAGAAGGGAAGTGAAGGTAAATTCTTTCTGGGAATCTGTTTTGATAGTCGTGGACAAAGTATAGTATACAACTCGTTATAATGATGCTATTATTACCTCGGATGATTACAAAACTCGCTCGCTCCGCTCGCTCGTGTTGTAAACTTCATCCTCGGTAATAATAGCATTCATTATAAACTCGTGTATAATATACTATTATTTTAATCAAAATACAAAATCATAAACATGCATTTTAAATTGGTACCTACCTAAGTACCTAAGTAGGTACCTAACTTTAAGTTTTACTATTGGGGTGCCAATGTTAGGAACAACAAATATATCGCCAATTCTATATTTCGGCACCGATGCCAATAATTAGATTTTTTAAGTTGTGCTTTCCAAATGTTGGCACACTATAAATTGGTGCTAAATCGAAATTCTTATTACTGAAATTATGCTAAAGCAAAACTAATAAGGTCAGTAAAAGTGTGTAATTTGTGCTATATATAACAAGAATTACCTACCATAGGTTATAAAGCGCTTAAACATTGCACTATTCTTACGAAAAACTTAAAATCTTACCTTGTTTGTTAACGTCACCACAACAAACACGCAAAACATCGGCCATAGTAGTTTTAAGAAGCACGCGCAGTCATTTACTAAAAAGCGGACATGTTGCCAGATTTAAAAAAAATATTTTTTTTAAGATATTTAACTTATTCTTTATTAATACACTTTAAAAGTAAGTGTGCCAATCGATGGTCGAGTGCCAATACTTGGGTGATTTACCCTACTTCATAGGAACTTTTCTTCTTATTTCTAGATTCTCTACTTTCCTCTGAAGTTTGACGTACCCATTCTAAATCAACCTGCGTTCTTTGCCTTTTCTATTGTTTTTTCCTATAATTATTCGTAAAGCTAGAATGACCCCGCGTGTTCCTCTAATTCATCTAAATCCGAAATGATCTCTTAATATTTCTTCCGCTCTTTTCGCCACCCTTTGCACAATTCTGGTTCAAATTTTGGACTCGCGGAAAGTTAAACTGGTCGGTCTAAAATTTTCACACCAATCCGCGCCTTTCTTTTTTGGCAAAACGACTATGATGTTTCGTTTGTAATCTTCCGGGATCTCACCTGTCTGGTATCACCAGTCAAGTACTTAAAAAACGCTCTCTTGCCTTTTGACCTTCACACTGTAAAGCCCAGGTTTTTAACAACTTTCCGTCGACGGAATTCCGTCGACGGAATTCCGTTTGCCGTATTTTAAGTCTGTCGCTGTTTGAATGGCAGAAAATATTCAGTTTTTTATTGGTGTAACTTAGCAACAAACATATAATTCAGCAAAATTGTGACAGCGCAGTGCGTCGACGGATTCCGTCGGGGTCTTAAAAACCAGGGCTTAAGAGTTCTGAAATCCGTCTAAACCTCACGCTTTAATGTTTTTAAACTTTATAATGCTAGTTCTAACTTTTCTCTCACTAACTTTCTTTGCTAGTTTGCTTGTTCCACATATTCCTTCCACCTATCTGATTTTTCCTCTATTCCGCTTTGAATAATCCCGGACCCCGTTTCTAATGCTCTTGCTAATAGATCCAATTTCCATGAAATTTTTTCTAATTGTTTTATATGCTTTGTCAGTTTTTCCTACTTCAACTTATCTTCCACTTCTTTGCATTTATTATCAATCCCCTGTTCTTTCGTTTTCCTACGTTTCCGAATAATTTTCCACTTGACCGCTTTATCTTTCTTTGCCTCTTTCATCTAGCCTATTTTTATAGTTTCGCCTGTCGTTTATTAGAGTAACTATATATTTACTTTGTTATTCAGAGTTTCCGAATTCTATTCTGTTTATGACCCTATATATCTCTAACTGCAGAATCTAAACTATTTTTGGTGAAATTCCATTCTGCCTCTAATTTCATCCTCGCACTTTAGTACTTCGTTCGTCTTTTTTTCGAACTTATCGCGCTAGTCACAATATTTTAGATTCTTGAGGTCAAGATGTCTTCTACCATTTTGTATTTTTCAAAATCTTAAATTTATGATTAACCTTTATAAACAAGATGTTGTAATAACTATCTATATCTGCTCTTGGATAGTTCCTGCAGTCCCTAACTTGATTTCTAAGTCTTTGCTTAAAAATAATAATTATAATCTATTTGCCAGCGGCGGCTCCTTAATAAGTGCGCTCGTGCGCGCGCACTGCCTACAAAAATATGGTTTTAACCTTTTTTGATAAAAGGTTCAAACCTTATAATTATAAACTAATAAGTTTAAAACTTTTTGAATCTCTGCCGCAATATACCTATATTAATTATTATGCGAGATAATAAATAGTACGCGCTCTAAGCATTCCGCGTCGTCTTTCAAAATGCCTACCACACACGCAAACAGCCGCCCGAGTACTGAGGTGTGGCACTCTAAGGCAAATGCATATTCGATATGGGAGCGAGATCGGCGCGACTCGGGAAAATTTCGTCGTATGTGCTTTTAGGTGGAAGAATTATAGCTTGTCTGGGAGCGCTATTTGAGCACACACCAGTGTTGCCAAGCCTACCCTTTTTGCGGTAGATTTACCGTTTTCGTACTTCGTCTACCGTCCTACAGCAAAGTGTCAAACATAAACCGCTTTTTACATTTCCTACATTTCAAAGGTAAGAAATTGCAAGTCGAGCACCCAAAGTTCGTAGGCAACTTAATTTGTGATCGAAATCGGCACTCGGCAGCATCGCGTTGCCCTCTTTGACTGAAAATAGGTACTTCTAGTAGAACCGAATCAACCCGGTCGCTTAGTAGAACAGAGCATTCGAAATTCGGTACTGCCCCGAACATTTTTCATGTGACTCACGTCACGTTCGTGTCTCGTGTGCATAGATTTAAAGCTAACTGTTAAAATAAATAATAAAGCGTATTGTACTGATGTTTTATCCATTTTGTAGCCTACCGTTTTTTGCTTTGAATCTACCCCTTTCAATTTTCAACGCCTGGCAGCACTGGCGCACACTTACTGTTGGGCGAAGCACGGGACGCGGGAATTTGTACTTCTGCGGCAGTGTTTATTGTTTTTGTTTACCATATTTAGGTCTGAGATAGTTCTTTGCATTGCTTATAACGTGAGTAGTTAGCTGCAATTGAAAACGACGTGTTGTAAAAAAAGTTGGGGTAAATCTTGCCTCCACCACCCACAGATTTGGGACGCCCCTGTTAAATTTTAGAAATTATGTTTACAGCAAAAGATTCAGCATTTGGTACTTACACATTCCATAAAATTTCATAATTTTAACTGGACTTGTTTCGAAGATATTTAGAAGGAAACGTCTTCAGGCCTTCTCTTTTAGAAAGCTATAGCTCCATTGCGAGGCATATTTCGGAATACGTTTATAGGAGTTTTTTGTCTTATTTTTGACCACAGAACACGCTGGCAAAATATTGCACGCTAATTTCGGGCCACCCTGTATAACGTTCGCGGTAGTTAGGTTATGTTTATCGCAAAAATCTATCAGTCTAACTCTCCCATCGTTCTTATTACCTAATCCAATTGACCGATTATTTCACCTTCTCTCCCTGTACCTACATCTGCATTAAAATCTCCTACAAATATTAAATTCTCGTGCATCTTCACAAACTGTAACACATATTCGATATCGCTATAAACTACAGCCTCTCATCAGTATAGTTAGATGTGTCACTTTCCTATAAGAAATATTCTACACTCTACACTATTTTTCTTCTTCATAACAATTCCTACTCCCGAATTTCCTCCTACCGGCCCTATGTGTATTATTCTAAAATTTACGCTCCAAAAGGATCCCACTCCTGGCCTTCGCACTTCACTGATATCTGCTATGTTTAATGCTAACCTCTCCATCACTATTTAAAAACTTTGTAACTTTCCTATTTGTTTCAAGCTTCGAACATTCCACGCTCCCACTTGCTTATGGTTGCCGATGACTCCTCGAGAAGCAGTCCCCGCCCGGAGAACCGAATGTGGGACTATTTTACCTCCGGAATATTTTACTCCAGAAGGTGGCATCATCATATTATTAGCCTCGTCACTATAGTTGGATGTGTCACTTTTCTGTAAGAACTATTCTACACTACCCTATTTTTCTTCTTCATCCTCCTACCGACCCTCTGTGTATTATTCTTAGGCTTCAGCTTTTGGCCTATCACCTCACTGCTTGCAACATTCCACGCTCCGACTCGTGAAATGTTACTCCAGAAGGTGGCATCATCATATTTAAATTTTAGTGCGCTGTACTAGAGGCAAAATAATGTGGTAGTTTCCCGTTGCCATCTATATCGCAGAGTGTGTATCACAGTGTTATACACCCCCCCCCACCCAATATGGTTAAACCTATGGTTCGGCTCCATAAATCATTGAAGCACACAAGCCTTACGTCAAGGTACAAGTTCCGGTTATATAAATCTGTGTTTTCTTCAGTTACCCTTAGGGATTAATTAACTCGAACACAAAAAGATAAACAAAATAACGACAAAAACAACACATAATAATAAAAATAATAATAATCATCATATCCAGGCCGCGGGATCTTGCTGGCATGCGCGAGTGAGTAGTCGTTAATGCTCGGCGACAGTGCCCGCGGTTTGGCTATGGATGGGTGACCTATTTCTGCGCTGTGGCTAGAGCGTGCCTTGGATCACCTATCCAGCTTTACCTAATGAGGTTTTCCAGGTTTTCCTCATTCTCGCACTAAATGGTGGGTAGAGTACTAACAACTGTAGGTCGTTCCTGTGACGCACCTGCGGCCAATAGTAATATGCCGCCTCCTCCGTCCCGCACAAGCTTAGCTTTTGGGGTTAACCATAGGGTTAGTAGGAGTGAGTAGAGATATTATTATTATTATAATAATCATCATAATAACGCTTCAAGTATTGCAGATCCTACTAATATTTTGATGAAGATTTTCTTAGAAGACATTTTAAATTGCTATACGCACTACTGGAAAGCAAATATTTAGCTGCTTTGAATTTCCCATTTATCGGTTGCAGGGAAACAAAATAGAAAAATATGAAAAACAAAAATAAGACAATGTGTTATTTAATTTACAATATATATTCAATACTGCGATTGCCTAAACTTGCTGACAGAACAGATGAATTGCATCTCTGATATACGTAGATATCGTTTTATGTAGTTTTGGCTTGTTTTTCTAATTCCGAAAACCAGAAACGTGAATCGATCTTCGCATCGTTGCTGTTGTTGTTATTGGAACTTTACTTTTCATTGCTTTTTGATCTTGTGTGATAAGTGATAAGGTATTTATTTTTGTGAAAAGACACAGTATTGAATTTTACTATTATTGGACGTTCATACATATAATTTTGATTACGTTTTACTCATTCTCTTTGACAGAGACTAACATCATTATCAAATAGTGTGTTTTGTTCAATTGTTTTTTAAATAAATGTAATAAAATTGGTTCTGGGTTTTCATTGGGTTCCCAACTATTCCAAATATACTCTTCCATATTGCTTCAAATTGTTGGTCACTACCTTTGATTCTTATAACTTACTCGTGAGCGTAGAGACTTCCTTTTCTAATATTTTTATGTTGTTAAATGGTTTTATTTAGCTTGCTTTGTTTGTTGTTTGTTTATTTGTGTGGGTCAAATCTAGTAATTGAAATTTTACCCCTTCCTGTTGACCGATTGATCTGAAATTTGGCACACACCTTCAGTTGTGATGACAATACAATTATGTGTATTCAGTATCATTGTAAATCCAAGATGGCCGCCGCCACAAAATGGCGGATTAGATATTTTTCAACCCTCTCAATATGGGTATCAAATGAAATGGCTTAACTAGTAGAATACGGTACACCATGAAAAAATCCAAGATGGCCGCCACCCTAATATGGCGGATTACTTTTTTTCGATCCCCTCAATATGGGTATCAAATGAAAGGGCTTGACAAGTAGAACACAGTACACTTTAGAAAAAAATTCCTAATTCAAAATGGCGTCCGAAATAAAATGGCGGATCATAAAGTTTAGACAGCCAATATATTAAAACTGAAATCTAAGTATCTAATCAAAACAAAGGACTTTGTCAACTTAGAATCGTGATTCAAGCATGAATCCCCCACCCAAGTGAAGATTTCGTATCGTATAGTTAGCGTTTTCCCCTCAAGACTTGGGCACATCCTGTTGTATAAAAGCCTTGCCCCTCTACTGGACCTGGGGGGGGGGGGTTGACCGTTATAATGTCCATTACTCGTGGGAACAAAATGGTAAAAAATAATAACAAAACAAAAAACAAACAAAAAAACTAAAAACTTGAACATAAAATAAGTAAACAACCATTTTTAAGTTAAACGGTTTTATAGTAAAGAAACATAATAACGGTGCAGATAATGTACCAGGTACCAGTCATCACACCGCTCTCCTCATCAATCTAGAGCATTGATCAGACTAAAATAAAATCGTGCGGCGTAGCGTAACCTGAGTTGGTTCTAAAAGGGCCAATGTCAATTTTCTATGATTTGGGCCAAAGTGCATTCTCAAACTGCATTTAAAGAAAACTTTTATATGTAGAAAGGGCCAATGTCTGCTTACAGTAACAATCGTTCTATAAAAGTGCGTAGGACCAAAGTTCAAATCCAAAAACATTTTTATTTTACAGATAAAAAGGCCAATGTGGACATAGGCCTTAGAACGAATGTGAATCGTAAATCACAAAAAGGCCAAAGTCAACATTGGCCCTTCTTATTCTAGATATCAGCGCGACATTGGCCCCCGCCTTTGAAGAATTCATTTCAGTGTAACTGTGTTTTCATTTTGTTTTGCTAACGTGCTTACTTACAATACATAAAAGTTTGAAGTGTGCGATTCTATTGCTTTCTGCAAGATATGAGATATGACTTTTAACATGTCCTCCCGTAGTAAAAAAATATTGAGTTTGTGTTCAGTTTTGGCAACAAAAAATAATGACAATCAAGGTAAGCCGTTAGAATTTAGGTATTAAAATAAGGTTTTAAGTTATGTGTGTAAAGTATTTCAAATGCCTGCGGTATACCTACCAAAATTCCGAGTAATGTTTTTGTTAATTCAAGAATCAATCAGACCCCAACCACACAAAATATGTGTGGTTGGGGTCTGATTGATTCTTGAATTAATTATTTAACCATAGTCTCTAACATCTTAATCCTTAATGTTTTTGTCTTAATTCAAAAAATCAAAAATGTGATAGTTTCCTTAAGTTTTGATCAGGTTTGAAATTTGAATACAACTTGATCTAATACGGTAAAATTTTCGAATTTTTTGTTATTGCTGGCGTATAATGATCAACTTCCGTAAATTAAAGTTATGTGATTCAAGACATGTAAATTTTATCCACAGAGCCAACGCAATGTTTCTTTCTGGAGGATGCCTCTTTAACACAGACTGAGTTACCAAAAGCTACGGAAATTTTTGCACCTGAAACTCAAAATGAGGGAGCTTTTGCGAGTAATACGAGAAGCGAATATGTTACCATACAGTCAGTCCATTTGCTGAAGTAACTAATAGTTCTGCTTCTTGCTTACATGGAGAACAAAGTAATCCTGGCACCAGCAAGTCAGGTAAGTTATTTAGCACTTTATGGTTTTCCACAGGAGTTACAAAAACACAATATTTTTCTTTGGCAGAAAGTAATGGTTGTGAAATAGTAAATCAAGATTCCAGCGAAATCACTACGAAACATGGAAATAAACAGCAGCTAAGACCTAAATCATATTTTTCATATGACGAAAATGGCCGTGATAATGATGAAGTTTTTGATAATTTTGAAGATGGATCTACTGATGATTATGTACCTACAGAAGATGAGAACAGTAGTTCAGACTCAGATGAAGAACCTTCTGGCATACATGTTACGGCAGAATCTTCAAATAATAATATAGAAGCTAATCATAACACACTGGATAAAGATAAAAAGAAAAGAGGAAGAAAAAAGGTGCAAGAAGGTCAAGAATGTAGAAAAAGAAAGCTCGAACCTAAAAATTAGGAAAGAATAAAATAAAATCTTTGAAAACTCAAGGAAAGAAATATTTTACAATAAAGGGAAAACATATCCCCGAGAAGTCCTTGAAAGATCCTTGCAGATGTAAGAAAAAGTGCTATGAAAAATTTTTAAATGAGAGACAATACATCTTTAGGGAATTTTATAATCTATCACATCATCATAAGGTTCTCAGTCCGAAGACTGGTTGGACGCGTACCTCCATTCTTTTCTATCCTGAGCTAACCTACGCATTTCCCTAAAAGTAGAACATCCTACATCCCTAACTATTTGAGAGCAGTAGTCTAATCTAGGCCTACCCCTACCTCTATCACAGGAAGCACAAAATCAGTTTATTGCAAATCACGTGCTAGAGGTTTTGAAAAAAACGGAGAGGCTGAGGGGAAATAACAAAGAAAGCAGAAGAACCCATAGTAGCATTTATTACTTGGACAAAAATTTAGAGAAAATTGAAGTTTGCCAAATTATGTTTTTATCAACGCTTGATTTGACCTTAAAGAAAGTTCGAATAATCGTAGAAAAAAACGCACTTCAAATTCAAGCATTTGTTCTGATGATGCGAGAGGGAAACATAAAAGTCACCCAAAGATAAGCGAAGAAGAAAACAATATTATAAGACGACACATTGAGAAGTTTCCCTCATTTGAAAGTCATTATTCAAGAGAACAAACTGTAAAAAAATACCTAGCTTCTGATCTCTCAATATCAAAAATGCATAAACTCTATGTTGAATACTGTCAAGAACACAGTAGAGTACCAAGAAATGAATTCATGTTGTAGAAGAATACAACATATCTTTTAAAAAGCCGTACAACGACACCTGTGCTACATGTGATAAATATGAATGTTTATTAAAGTCAGTCAGAGATGAAGAAGGAAAGATCAGAATTGAAAATGAAAAGATTCAACACCTGAATTTAGCAGATTCTGCAGATAAAGAAAAGAAGAAAGATAAGCTTGGGTGCAAAACCAACCCCAATCTCTTAGTTAGGTATAAGCTTCGACCTACAAAAGTGTTCACCGACTCCTTATTTAAAAAGCAGCATATCATTCTATAAACAAAAACTCTGGACGCTAAATCTTACTATTTATGAAACACAGGGAAATACTAATTACGCCAAATGTTATCTTTGGGACGAGACAATCGCTCAACGAGGTGGACAAGAAATTGCATCGTGTTTGTATACATACATTAATAATATTCCGCCTCATATCAATGAAATCATTATGTACAGTGATTGTTGCCCTGGACAAAATACGAATATTTTGATATCCGTAATGCGTCTTGTCCTCATGGAAAAATTCAACAGAGAACAGAGACACATAAACATTTGTCATCAATTTCTAGTTTCAGGGCACACTCACATGGAAGCAGACCAGATCCACGCAGCGATTGAGAAAACTAAGAATTCAACAACAGCAAAAATAGATATTCCTCGGGACTGGGCGAACTTAATCCGTTCAGTACCAAGAAAACCACCTATTTTAGTACATGAAATGCGCCAAGACGAATTTCTTAATTTTAAGTCCCTTCTCTCTGGAAAGTTTCAACATAAAAAAGTAAATACTCCAGGGGAGCCAGTTGTTTGGTCTACAATAAGACTTAATAAGTATTCCAGCGAAAACCTTGGTTTGGTACAATACAAGACTTCTTTTGACGAGGAACGGAGGAACCTTGCAAAACCTTGGATTTGTCAAGAAAGAAAACCAGCCATTCGGGAACAACAAGCCTCCTACCAATTTCAAACAAACCTCTTGGTATACCCGCGAATAAGTTGCAACATTTAAGAGACATGTTACCCTACATAGACGAGAACAGTCGACCCTACTATTTGCAATTTATCAGTGGCATTAGTACATCACAAACAGCTATCGATACAATTAGCGGAAGTGAAGACGAAAATCAAGATATTGACGACCTTTAGTTTTATGAATGCTAAAACTTTACAATCACTAAAATATTAGAATATCATATTTTGTTCGGTTATACTAGGGTTGCCAACCGTCCCGATATATCGGGACAGTCACCGTTATTGACCCTTAGGTCCCGACGTCCCGATAAAACCATTAAAAATCCCGATAGCCCATTTTTGTTTGGAATACACAAACAAATCGGTTGCATTTTATTCCATTGTCTTGAAGAAATCGCTATATAAATCGGTAGGTACATAAATCTGGGCGCAATTTCTAGACGCACTTTTCCACGTTACGCGGTTTCGTGCCACGTTGTACGTTGTTGTAGTCTTCAGAATTCAGACACGTTTTCGTTGATGTCAGTCAGTGGTCTGATGAGAGAAACCGTTTATTATCTGACAACTAACTAAGTATACTATTTAACTAGTAGAATGAAAGTTTAAGTTGTTAAATGAAAATTTTTATTTATTATCCTTCACCTGAACAGGAACTTTGACTAAAAAGCTCAAGAAACACCAGTTTTTGATAAAATGGCGAATGCGCCTTGAAAAATTTTCGCCTGCGGTGCATTCTGAAATGATTGTCCCGATATACGTCGAAAGATTTATGGCACCCCTAGGTTATACGTTTCATGTTTTGAAAATACAAATTCTTGTAAAATTGTTTTTATTTTATTTCCGTGAGTTAGGCCAAAGTCTGCTTTATTGTTCTTTTTTTAATTCAAAAAGGGCCAATGTCAGGTTTTCGCAAAAAAAGAGTTCACAAACTTTTAAACCTTTTCAAAAATACAGGGTGATCTATAGTGAGTGTAACAAACTTCTAGGGTAGATAGAATACTTAAAAATAATGCGAAAAACCTTAATCAACGTATGTCCAAAAATTAAGGTTAAGCGAGATACAAGGTGTTGAAATTTCTTTATTTTTTTATTTTTTTAAATATCTGGAAAACTACCGGAGCTTTTCATTTGGAATTTTGGACATAATAATTCATTGACGTTATTTACTAATTTATAAATTTTGAGTTTTGTACTCTCACCAGTGGCGTCTCTACGAGGTGGGGAGACCACATTTATTACCGAAACTATGTTACGCCACTGACTTACACAGATATGTTGCGAAATATTTGAATCTGTGTTTTATTTACAAGAAAAAATCTCTCTTTTGTTTTTTGCGTACGAGGCATAGTTTCAGAGAGAAATAATTTTGTGTAACATGGTGCATAATCCGCGATTTTAAAAACGAAATCATCAGTCATCTTTATAACATTAAAGCGATGTTAATATTGAAGTGGCGTGTAAACACTGTGAAAATATTGCGAAAATCCCTAATGAAGGTGCCCAAAAATGACCACAAAAATAGATACAAGGTGTTGAAATTTCTTACATCATCATAAGGTTCTCAGTCCGAAGACTGGTTGGACGCGTACCTCCATTCTTTTCTATCCTGAGCTAACCTACGCATTTCCCTAAAAGTAGAACATCCTACATCCCTAACTATTTGAGAGCAGTAGTCTAATCTAGGCCTACCCCTACCTCTTTTTATTCCTATCTCTGACTCTAGTATGTCACGAACTATTCCTTCGTGTCTCAGAAGGTGTCCTACCATCCTATCTCTCCTACTCTTTATTGTTTTCCATACCTTTCGCTTTTCCCCAACTCTTTCTAATACTTCCCTATTGCTAACCTTATCTATCCACGGTATCTTCATCATGCGTCTGTAGCACCACATTTCAAACGCTTCTACTCTTTTTCTATCCGCTTCTCCTATTGTCCAAGTTTCGCACCCGTATAATGCCGTACTCCATACATACGACGTTAAGAGTCTCTTCCTAGTCTCTATATTAACCGTTCTCGAGCATAACAGTTGTTTCTTTTTGTTAAACGCAACTCGGCCCTGCGCCATTCTTTGTTTTATATCTTTAGTGCTCCTACCGTCTTGAGTTATTTTATTTCCTAAGTAGCAGAAATCCGCGACCTCCTCTATCTTCTCATTTCCAATTTGTATTTCCATTTTAGTTCTATTTTCACATCCCCTACATACCAAAATTTTAGTTTTCTTTTTATTACAAAAATTTAATATTTTCTTGTACTACTTTCATCTGTTTTGTGCTATTCTCGAGCATTTACAAGCTAATTCGATATTAAAAACCCTTTACTGTTACAGAAAATGGTTGACAATTTCGTTTTTAAAATCTCGGACTAATGCACCATGTTATACATAATTATTTATCTCTGAAACTATGCTTCGTACGCAAAAACTAAAGAGAGATTTTTTCTTGTAAATAAAACAAAGATTCAAATATTTTGTAACGTATCTGTGTAAGTCAGTAGCGTAACATACTTTCGGTAATAAATGTGGTCTCCCCACCTCGTAGTGGCGCCACTGGTGAGAGTACAAAACACAAAATTGATAAATTAGTAAATAACTTCAATGATTTATTATACCCCAAATTTGAAATAAATACCTTTGACAGTTTTCCAGATATTCAAAAAAAAATCATTTTTTAAAGAAATTTCAACACCTTGTATCTCGCTTAGCCGGCATTTTTGGACCCACGTTGATTAAGGTTTTTCGCATTAATTATAAGTATTCTATCTATCCTAGAAGTTTGTTACACTCATTATAGATCACCCTGAATAAGAACAATCCACGTCAATACCACTTCACAGGAAAATTTTAGAAGTTAAGATTTAATAGTGCTTAAAAATGCCTTCGAACTTAAAGTGTTTTTTAAAAGTCGATTTGTCGAAATGTACATTTTATGACTTTGGCCCTTTTAGAACCAAGCCCCAGATATGTAAACGATCGTTCTGCGATGTTGTCTATTGAGAAGATGCATCCAAAGCATACGTATAAATATATGAGCGGTTGACTGTAGATAATAGAAATTCGACTCGCCCCACGATTTTATTTTAGTCTGATCAATGCTCTAGATGTCTAGATTGATGGGGAAAGTGGTGTGATGACTGGTACCTGGTACCTACCTAATTATTTTTTAGCTTTTAGTACATTATCTGGCATAATTATTATGTTTCTTTACAATAAAACCGTTTAACTTAAAAATGTTTTTTTACTTATTTTATTCTTGCTCTAAATCTTTTCGGAAAGGGTCTTCTGCCTTTTCCGTAATTTTTAAGACTGTGAGAGCGCGGTATTGAGAAATTGAATATGTTGGATCGTGTTCGTTCAATGTGATCGCGGATTTTCTTCAAAAAGCTGAGTCTAGGTGCACGTAAAACCGAAATTTGCAGGCACGCGAATTGCGAACACGAGTTAAATATTATATTGAAACTTGTAACAAAGGAATTTATCAAACAAAACAGACTGACGGAATCTGACCGAACGAATTTTTGAAAGAAACCACTTAACTCACGGAGACCTGACACACGGATTTTTGTAAAAGAAACTTCAGAAGAAAAAAAATCGGATCGACCGGGAATCGAGTTAATACGCCAGTCCATTTTCCTACCGAACCACCTGACCACTTACCGAGTAACTGTTTAACACTTTATTAAAGTGATTAAAAAAGTTGATCAACGATTAGACGAACGACGTAAGAAGATTTGTGATGGGATGGGGCACCGGCTTCGCGCAAATCTTCCAGGTTACCCACGGTAGGTCGCAGTCAGGTGGGGGAACTGCTAACTCTGTTGTATCTGAAGTTCATGTTTCCTTACTGCGAAAAAGGAGATCTGTTTGGTTTGAAAACTCGTTCTTGCCGAACTGGTTTTTCTGGAGGTTTGATAAGAAAAGAAATTTATTTAATTTAAAAGTGGAAGCTCATTGCAAGAGTAACGTAAATTTGCTTACTGTTTTTCGCTTTCCGTCTGAATGCAATGACGCATCTCTTTCATGGAACAATCCAACTCAAGAAATTTAGATAACCTGTTAAAATTGACTTCTAAACTGAAAGCAGCTTGCTAAATTCTGAGCGGTATCAAGAGGCTTTTCTTAATAGTGGATATCCGCATATAGATAAGTATACATTTTTATGTCTATTTTGAGATTTTGGAAACAATGCCACATTAAAAACACCAGTTGAATATCCTCGATGTCAACAACGTCGGTTGTCTTCTGAAGTGTACAATTAGCTCGCTCTTATCGTGCATATCAACCAGCGTCTCCCAATTTGAAACCCTCGATTGCGTCTTCCTCATCATCGTCATAGTAAGGTCGATTATACTATGCAATGCTTGTACTTTCCAAAATTGGGTTCCTTCCTAATGTCTGTTTCTTGTGTTGTTACATTTACTCTTTAGAATAAATTGTTGTGCCATAAATAATTCCATGGGTATAATTTCAAGAAGTAATACCGAGGTGTACAGCTGCATACTTAGAGTCTAATCCAGAAGCACCGTTAAGTATGGGAAACGTCATTGATAATAATTTGCGTCCTAGAAAAGGGACATTTTCTTCGCAGAATAAGTACTCTAAATTTCTGCCAACGAGCCCATGCAATAAAAATTAGACACTAATAGTAGCTACCGGTTGCATACAATACGCATGCGGCGTGACCATTACACAATATCAGTATATAACGTTTAAGTAATTCGTTCTTGGAACACATCGGCAACGATCTCGGTGGGTGTTCGGGTCTCCTACGGCTAGACGAGTTCTGATCCCGCACGGGTCCCGCATCTTTTGTTTGTTTCTACATCATCTTTTTGCCAAAATATGCGTGCGTCTGGTGCGAAAGGGCAAGTAAGGGCTTTGTTTAAAATTCGTTCTCTCAGCTTTATTTTTTTTACACTTCCAAAATGCGTGCGCATGCGTATTGTATGCAACCGGTAGCTACTATTAAGGTCTCGTCAATAAAAGGTCGGGAACCATTTTCCTGATCTTTGCCGGTTTTACCGGTAGGTACTCTTACCAGTTTTTTTAAATAATAGTAGGTACACTGTTTCAGTTTAGACTTTTATCCTGACCGACAGAGGCATAGTAGGTAACTTACCAGGGCTGCTCTGCTCTAAGACACCTCGCCATATGTTTTGTTAGAAGACCAAACCCGCAAATAAATGTTTCTTATATAATATTTTCTTGGGTGATACTTGATCGTTCGAATAACTCTACTCCCCGAACAAATATCCCGCCTGACATTGAATTATGACAAGTCCGGGAGAGATACCGCACCTTTTTTGTGACTTGCATAAAAACTTTATTTTGTAAAACAAGCAGTTGAAAAATAAAATACTTACATATTCTTCGAACATTAAACGTAAAATATTTTAAATTTGGTGAAATTCTAGCATTAATAAAAACACTTTATATAAAACAATCGACGTTTTGGCCCCGTTTGGGGCCTTTGTCAAGATTTATTTGTAAAATGGAATGTATAAAGTTGACATGCATTATTATAATTTATGTCAACTCTCTATATTCCATTGTTTTATACAAAGCGTTTTTATTAATGTCAGAATTTCACCAAATTAAATAGTATATTATTATATGAGCGATTATGACAGTCATTATTCACGAAGATGATGTTTGAGCCCACGAGCCGAAGGCGAGTGGCACAAAAAACAATATTAAACTTAAAGTTCGCGAACAAAATACTTAACTAAAATTCATAATACAAACACAAAAAGGAAATTATCTTAAAGTATCCAGCTCGAAAGTTGAGGCCGAGATGGAGCAACACTTTTGAGGCTATTCCAAGCACTTATTTTTTCTTTCGATCCAATTTCACTATTTTGTTTTCATTTAGAGGCACTAACAGTGTCGATGGCCCTGAAGCACACACTGTATAATTCCCGGATATCGTTCGCCTTTTCCAAGTGGTTGCAGGAACTCCAAAATGGGTTGCGGCTTAATTTTTTCCTTTGAATCATTATTTATAGCTGCAATAGCTTTAACTAAGTTCCGCGTTTAGAGTCCACACGCCTTTGGTATCTAGTAAGCATTGCTCTTTTACGTGCCTTGCCATATACATCTTTCCCGTATTCAGATGCGCCAACTCACCCCAAGTCACTTGGTTGAGGTGGCGCAGCTGATTAGAAAGTGTCGGAACCGCGTACAGCATCGCTTTTAAGATAGGTTAAAAGTCGATTATTTGCACGATGAAGAATCGATGGCAGAATCTAAAGTTATCGCGTTACTGCTTACCAGATAGTTGTATTGTAAGTTACTGGAGAAATATACCTTGCTACACTTTTTGATTTTTCGCAATAAATACTATTTACTTGAGGAAACCTGGGAGTTCTGTGTGGCTGACAATTATTTGTTAGCCTCCATAATATGCCGATAGGCCAGTTGCATAGAGGCAAGCATTTTGAAATTCAAGTCCTGCGCCATCCCAACCTCTGCGTCAATTCATCCTGAATTGCCCTACAGACCATATCCAGATTTTTTGTGTTACGAGATATTACAGAATGCTATTCCAATTAGTTAGTATTGAAACATTCTTAACGTGTCTCGACGGGGTCCGTCAAGTTTGCACCCCCACCTGGAATAACCCAGGTTAATCATACTTCATAATTTTGCACACATTTTGCACAATTTTGCACACCCCGTCCCGTATTTTGCACAGCTCTCCCTTGGAAATGGCGGGCGAAAATATGTGGGGGGTGCAAACTTGACGCTGGCACCCCCAGTTGCGCCGATAAAAGTATTTTTCCCGCCATTCTAATAGTCGAATTTTGCACAATTTTGCACAGCTAATTTCAAGTTCTGCACATCAACAGGTTAGAGTCTAGAGCTTTCTCAAAAATGGCCGTTGGTCCCCGCTACTCACAATTTTTCAGTTATTTTCCTCCCTTTGCAATCGTCGAATTTTGCACAATTTTGCACACCCAATTCCAAATTTCGCACACCCAGTGGTTAAGGTCCACTAGGTCATCAGTAATTACCATAACCAAGAAGACGCATAAAATGCGAGCTATTATATTGGAAAGAATATTTGAGAAAACTGCTCAACTCTGCGGAATATTTAAACTAAACGTGGAAATCTAATACCTCAGTTGAACTTTAATGCTTGTATTTCTCAAGACACTGTTTGTTTAAATTGTGGTTTGACGAATAATTTGTACAAATCCATTTTGGAAGTAGCGGTGGAGTTCGCTAAGGACCTTCCACAAATGATCTTAAATAGTATAGAGTCCAAAATATGGGATAAATGTTGGGATAAATGCCAAGGAATTCGTCGCTTGGAAAATCGAATTAGTTTAACACACCTTCTTGTTGAACCTTTAAATTTAAACAAAAGAATTTTTAATTTGGAAACTACACTGGAAGAATTGCCAAAGAAATTGACAGTGTGCAATGAGGTCTACGTTTTAAGAGGTCTAATTGGTTATCTTGGGCCTCATGTGGGAGTTGGTCATTTTACAGCTTACTGTATAAGACATGATAACCTCTGGGAAGTCTACGATGACACAAATCTTAAAAGCGCAACCTGATCTTCAAAGACAGTAGTAAATTGCCAACTCTTGTTTTATTTATCTGCATATTGAAACTGAAAGACTCCTTTTTTCTATTTATGTAATATTCACATGGAAAAACAATAGGTATTATTCTTTGATCTTATTGAGATTTTTATTTTATTGGTAGATATTAATTAAAATACTTTTTGAAACCTAATTTTTAATACCACTCTAGTTTCGGAAATATGTACAGTACTACTACTCCTCTATTTCTTTCCTTCGTAGGTATTTGATCAATATTTGAGAATGTGCGAGCGAGAAGTCTAGAGGATTAGAAGGGACATCAAAATACACCAAAGAACAATACACTCGCTTTTTATATGAAAAAAATCCGACATTCTACTAGTTTTATGTGGTTTTTTAAACGCTGAACTTAAACTGCCGTTAAACGGTCGCGTATTAAAATGCCGTTAATCGATACTTTATAAATCAACAATTAATATCAAGTGAATGGATGTCTGTCTCGCGTCATGGCAATCTCCTAGCTGTCCTTTTGGACCTGACCGATTTTTTGTTCAAGAGAAAAAAGATAAATCATCATAACAAAAAAAAGCTAGTGCGAGGTACGAACCCCCAACATTGCGGCTAGGGGGAAGGACACATTGACCACTGAGCCATGAAAAAGTGATGGCAAGATCGTTTACGAAAATAGTATATAAGTAGAAAATACACCGTGTGCGTAATACCTACAACGGCATTTTAGTAGGCGACCGCTTAACGGCAGTTTAAGTACACCGTTTTTTAAATAATCAGTGCTATAAGTAGTGTTATATAACGGACTAAATTTATGTTTTAATATGGGGTTTAAGTTGGTGTGCAGAATTTAAAATTAGGTGTGCAAAATTGTGCAAAATTCGACCATTATAACGGTGGGAAAATAAGTGAACATTTGAGATGGGGGGGGGGCTGAAGATAATTACTGATGACCTAGTGGACTCTAACCTGTGGGTGTGCGAAATTTGGAATTGGGTGTGCAAAATTGTGCAAAATTCGACGATTGCAAAGGAAGGAAAATAATTGAAAAATTGTGAGTAGGGGGGGGGGCTACGGCCATTTTGAGAAAGCTCTAGACTCTAACCTGTAGATGTGCAGAACTTGAAATTAGGTGTGCAAAATTGTGCAAAATCCGACTATTAGAATGGCGGGAAAAATACTTTTATCGGCGCAACTGGGGGTGCCAGCGTCAAGTTTGCACCCCCCACATATTTTCCTCCACCATTTCCAATTGTGAGCTGTGCAAAATACGAGACGGGGTGTGCAAAATTGTGCATAATGTGTGCAATATTATGAAGTATGATTAACCTGGGTTGTTCCAGGTGGGGGTGCAAACTTGACGGACCCGTCTCGACGTACATTACTTTAACCAACAAGATTACCTTTTTGTTATATCAAATTACATTTACAAGGACATAATTACAAAGGCTAAACCAGAGGCAAGAAGTTTTCTGCCAGTATTTTGAACGCAACATATTTGATATTTTTTTGGATATTTTATAAAAAAATTAAATAAATTGCGGATTAAAATATATATGTATTTCCGTAGGCATAAATAATTCTACAAAAGAATTGATTAATTATGTTGTTTAAATATTTAAGATATTGAAAAAACCTTTCATACTTCAGAGAAATATTGGCATACACAATAAATACTCTGTAAAAAACGACGTTTCCGCCGCGTTTAGGTCCTATGCCAAGATTTATTTCAACTTTATATAATCATCTAATAACTCTTGACAAATGTCCTAAACTACACTAGACAAACAAGGAGATTTTTTATAGAGTAAGTTTATTAAATTTGTCAATATTTCAATATATTATAAACAAATTGGCACGAATTGGATAATAAGTGTATAAAAATGGTTTAAGGCAATCCTGTATTATTTCGAAAATTTTTTTATGCAAACTGCACCTAGTGGTTAACATCAACTTTCAACAAACGGAAGTTCAAAAACATAAAAAATATGTTTTCGGTAAACATCAGAAAAACATGGCTCTAGCGCCTCTATGAACGAGACTAAAGTGTCACTTTTTATGTGATTAGCAACCAGGAATCAGAAAAAAGTTTTTTTACTGACAAGTTTGCGAAACACTTTTTTACTTACAGACAAGTCTGTAAAAAAATTTGCATTAAATCAAAAAATGCCATTATTTCAACGAAAATTAATGTTTTAATCATTTGTTGTGAAACGTAAAAGAACAATTTTCGAAAAAAGCACCTTGTATATTTAAATTGAACCCATTCGAAGACTCTAATATTTGCATTTATAGAGTCGTCGAGAATTGAAATAATTAATTTGTTTACATGAGATCCCTAGCAACACAAGCACTAATCCAAAGCAAATGTCCTTCGTTTTGTACTAAAAATTATCAGTTGTAACAATTATTATGTAAGACGAAAATATTTTGACAAAATGTCGAGCAAATGTCAAAACAAACATAATAGGTTTGTAAATACGATTTCACGAAAGCTTAAATAATATGCCGGTTACCATTCATGTCATGGATACCGCTCGGCCAATTACTCACTTAATAAGGTAAATTTGGCTGCAGGCTGTATAAAAATTACACGATTAAAGTAGCCAGTAACCAGTTTGCATTTAAACGATAAAAAAGCTTAGTCAAGATATAACATAGGTAACTGAACGAGATAAATAAAAAAATTCCAAAATTTTCGTTGTTGTTAATTTACATCTAGTAAAGGCATTCCATAAATTTTTGAAAGTAGCTGACAGGTAATTAAAAATAAATTGGAGATCACCAATAACATTTTTACCTTACCTACTATCTGGTACTGTTTCGGCTTCAGATAACGTCAATAAATGCAGTCGCTTGAATGTCACGCGCTTAATGGGTAATTATCAAAAACGTAGCGAAAAAAAGATTATCTTGAAACCCACGGACTCCTGGCGATTCTGAGTGACTGGATGGACTCCTGGAGATCTCCGGCTGACTCTGCTTTTGACAAATAAGAGATAATTAATATTTCTGTACGGCAGCATACGTTTAGAGGGCGGGCCGGCGCTAGCGGCGGCGTCGCTGCGAAGATTTAGTTGGCTCGAAGCGCGCTCTCCCGGTGCTTGTCACCCTATCTAACTTGATGGCGCCACACTGCCTATCTTACCACCCTATGACCTATAAGCATGATGCAGAAAGCTGCCTTAAGGCTTGGTTTTCTCGAACAGTCCGTCGCGGAGAACCGACAGTTTGTCGGCCGCTCAGGACGGCGATTTTGGTTCGATATGGTTTGCTAGAAATATACAAATTTCTAGTTTCTTCCAGTCCGTTGTAGTGTGTGTCTACTCTCTTCACCGAAATGGATCACAGCATGGACAACGAAAATTTGGTTCAATTTTAATGTTAGAAGAGTGTTAGGAAATAATAAATAATTATTCACAACTTTATTTCCCTATTTAATTAACACAATATCAATAATTCTTCTCCGCAAAAATCCAACCTGATCGTACCACATCCAAAACACAACTGTCATCTCTTAACCACTAACCTAGTTACATCCTCTTTCTGTCAGATTTTACTACAACCAATCTAGTAAAATAAGAATTCCCAACAATCGGTCATCCTATCTTTCTTGGCCCTCCAAGAACAATTCTAACCTACTACAAAACTAAACATTTGAACTACTAATCAAAACAAAATGTTTAATCTGTCAATTAATAAACATAACCTAAACTGTCAGATACAGGTAATTTGAACAAATCTACCAAACATTAGAAAAAAAAAATACAATTCATATAACAATAACTTAAATTTAAAAGCACTTTCCCTTGCACTCTAAACCACGAGTAAAATGTAGTCACTTAAATATTTTGGCGTCACTGACAATCTCTTTTGAATTCTTGCACCATCTTCTAGATCCATTTGTGGCACTTGTAGATTTTTGTTTACTTTATCTTCTGCTTGTTCTGTCTCACTTTCCGATTCACTATTTTCTGACGCACTTTCACTATCATCTTGTTCATAAAGTTTCCGTAATTTTAACTGACATCTTTGTCCTTTATGCACTTCTACAAAATTTCTTCTTTTAGACAATAATCGATTACCTCACCAGCTTCTTATTTGCTCAGGTCGCACTTCCTTCGCTTAAGATAATCTATTTTCCTCTTTGCACTCGCATCGGTATACTGCATTAATGCAATTTATTCTTCTCTAGTTATAATCGTAAAAACGCTTAACCTGTCCCTCACCTCAGTATTGTTCTCCACGGGGGCTCGACTTAGAGCATCAACGTGACGCATTCTAGTTCCAGCTCGGTGCTTAATCTCAAAATCATAATCGCTTAGTACACTGTACCATCTTACTGCTTGGGGGTTTGTTGTTTTATTCAAATTTAAATAGATTAAAGCTTGACAATCGGTAATAATAACAAATTTGACATCCAATAAAAACACTCTTAACCTTTCTATTCCCCACACTATAGCCAATAATTCTAACTTACTTGAATGATACATACTTTCCGTGGTTGAAGTTTTTCGACTCACCATATACACAGGGTGCATCATTCCATTAGGACTTGTTTGCATGAGTATAGCCGCCAAACCTACTTGACTAGCATGCAGTTCGCTACTTTCTGCCCTAGGATTATAAATCTGTAGCACAGGAGATTCACTTGAAATTGGTTTTAAATTCTTAAAAGTCTCTTCTTGTTTAGCTTCCCACATAAGTTTTTCCCCTTTTCTTAGTAGTGTTGTCAATGGCTCTGCCTTCTCTGCGTAGTGACTTATAAATCTTCTGAAGAAACTCACCATGCCCAAAAATCTTCTAAGTGAGTGTATATCTGTTGGTTGCGGAAACTCCCTGATGGTTGCTTGCTTCTGTACACTAATAAGAAGATAATTGTTGACGTAAGTTCTAAGAACATTCACAAAAATGCATAAAATGGTTAGTATTTGAAAGGCTGAGAAATAAGATCAGCAAATGTAAGTAAACTTTTCCGTGAAATGACAAAAGTTTTGACGTTGGTATTTACTCTCGCCTGAAAACGCCTATAATTTCACAACCAAGAATCAGCAGAGCGAGAATGATGTTCTTCCACGTCTTAAACGTGTTCTATTGGAAGTGTTTGTTCTATTTTGTTATGTGATATTACACCTTTTTTAATCCTAAACGAGAACCAAAAGCTATCATCAAGTAAAGGCAACAGCAATCACTTATACTTATTGATAGAGATGTACATAATATTTTATTCAAATTCGGCTTATAATAATTATGAAAGATAACTATGCTTACTTGCATTGACACCTGTAGGAATTGTTACCAACAGTCTCTAGCGCAGTTGAGAGATATATAAAGAATTATTATTAGTAAGCCAAAGGAAGTGAAATATTCAGCATAAATAAAATCCATCGGAAATTTCCTCATGAAATGAAATTATTCTGAAACTACAAAACGAATTGTTTCTTAATCCTTTCTATAATAAGCATGTTTGCTAAAAAATGCACTATTGCATTAAAGCTCTTTCAGCGAAAATATTGTTGTAGATAATCATTTAATATTGTAATGTTTCTAAAATAGATACAAGGCGAAAGAGACAGTTACTTGAATTATTAATGAAAGGCAGAGGAAACTGAAAAAGCATGGGAAAATTCAGAGTGTGATGGGAATTATTATTTAAGTAAAAACAATAAATTAAGGGTAATATTTGAAAATATGTACCCAGTAGGTACCCAGTAGGTACCTAATGTAGGGCGTGACACTCGTCAACTGACTATCGGGTTTCCTCACATCTCTTATCTTTGAGTGTAAGGTTAATTCCCATATAAGCAAAAATACTTCACAACCAATAAGTATTTAGTTTTCTAAAATAACAGCTAACTATATATGCACACGCTCAGAGTCATACACATTTTAACTAAATTTATTATGAAACTAGCGGGCCCGGCAGACGTTGTCCTGCCTAAAATTACTTTTCGCATTGAACTTTTGATTCATTAACCAAATCGTTTATTCAATGTGAAACATTTTTCTGATTACGTTTATGTTCAACCAAATATGTCGTTCCTATCGTCAGTTATGATCGCGAGTACATACAAAAAATTATGATTTTGACAGTTTGTCCGAATTTCCCGATTTACGCCTATCCATATCATACAAAAATCCAATAGAAAAAAGCCCTTTCAGTTTTTTCCGAATTTTCCAATTTTCCGGGCAACTTTTCCAAATTTTCGTTCCCTTAAAACCTTATTTTTGAAAAGAATTAGCCAAATTGGTCCAACCGTTAAGCACTTTCAGTTTTTCCCGAATTTTCACATTTTCCGGTGGATTTTATAAAAATTTTCTTTCATACAAACCGTGTCCTGACAATTACGATCACAGCAAAAAAAAATCAGCCAAATCGGTCCAGTCGTTAAGCACTTTTAGTTTTTCCCGAATTTTCAAATTTTCCGGTGGATTTTCCAAAATTATGATTTTTACAGTTTGTCCAAATTTCCCGACTTACGCATGTCCATATCATTCAAAAATCCAATAGAAAAAAGCACTTTCAGTTTTTCCCGAATTTTCCAATTTTCCGGGCAAATTTTCCCATTTTTCGTTCCCTAATGCCATGTTCGGCCTCTGTTTTGTCGACGTTCCAAATTATTTTGTGCGTAAGCTCCAACTGAGCGCGTCGAACTCGACTGTATCCGTTGTTCCGGAGTCATAATGGATCGCGCTTGAGGCTTGAGAAATTCTTATTCGACTTGGCTCTAAACGCTGTCTACGCTCTTCGTCAGTTTCATTGACTCGACGATCATGTAGTTGGCTTGCATTGCGCGTACGCCGACCGATATTTCGATGCCTCACTGGTGGCATTTTTCCAAAGAAACACCAAATACATGATTACCACCGATAACACACCGACAATTCAATTTTTAGAACTGTCAAACTGAACGTCACATTTTTGTTTGTCAAACAGATTTTCATACAAACATACCATCCAAATTTTCGACTTTCCCGGTGGATTTTCCAAAATTTTCTTTCATACAAACCTTGTCCTGACAATTACGAACACAACAAAAAAGAAATCAGCCAAATCGGTCAAGCCGTTCTCAAGTGATGATCTTATATACATGTGGCAATAGACGTTTTCATTTCGTTCTGTGTTCGTTAGTGCGCATGTGCTGACAATCAGCTGTTCTTAATTTTCGGACGAGTGTCACTGTCAGCTGTCAGGCGTTATAAACTTCGTGTAGAATATTCGTAAGTAAATAGTAGAATACCAAATAAGGAGGGTGTTTGAAAGACGGAAAATTACAAATGTTAGTTCCCAGTGATATCCCTCGTAAAATTGTGAGGCTGAATCCCAAAGGCGTGCCTGGCTCTTGCTTTAAATACGGGAATGTTAATCAAGATACTTCAATCATGTAGGTTTTTAATATTAATATGTAGCCGTGAAAATTAATCAATTTTTTAAAAGAAAACGGAGATAAAAGATCTAATATGTATACAGGTGTGTATTTTTCTGCAATGTATGTATATAACTACAAGTAATTCTTCTTTTAAAGACCTAACAAATAATGACGTAAAACCTGGAAACGTTCAATATCTACACTTTTCCATTTCGAATCTTGCCTTTTACACATTTTTATCCACGCAACATCATTTATCTAGGTGAAACTAATCCTCACTTCCTCACATGGTCACCAAACTAGTTATTAACTTCGATTTTCCCCAGTATTAGGCAGGGTTTAGGAAATTGATAAAATCGTAATCCCAAGCGATAACTTGGCCTTCCCGCCCTGCTACCACCGTGGCATTCACGAAAAGCACAATGTTTGGATGCTCCATAGTGTTTTAGTTCCAAACTCTTACTAATTTTGCACGTTTGTAATAAAATTTTACTGTGTAGACCAAAGAATTTAAAATAAACACTTTCAAACAAGCAATACCGCCTACCCCTCTAGGGGGTATTGATACAAAATTTTGACATTAATCCGAAATTGTCATGGCGCGTTCGCACATGCGCCTCAGCATTTTTTTATAATGAAAAGTCCTATTGATTTTTATTTATATAGATGAGCTGGACAGTCAAACGGATGCGTGTGTAAGATATATTAGCAGGAAATTCATATCGCTTATATGTGCAAAGACGGCATTAATTTTAAAAGGTATACTTATAGAAACATATATAAATGAAAGTCACAAACATAAATCTTTTAATCACGTGAGAACAACAATGCAAACAGCAATTTCTGATTGGTGAAAGAGTATCATGATCAATTCTCGTTATCTTCATCATGCATCTGCACCATCACATTTTAAACGATTGTAATTTTTTTTCTATCCACGTTTCACATTTACGTTTTTAAGAGTCTCTTCAGACCATAGCGGTATTTTTAAATAAAATGCAACTCTGTTCGTTTGTTTTATGTCCTTCTGCTGATTCTATCCAGGGTTATTTGACACTTGTTGAAGGCAATTCGCAATACTTACAGAGAGATGCTTTCAGGGGTAGAGTCCTGACGGAAATATTTATCTAATGACCCCGTCGACGGGGCTGTTTACGGGGGTTAACTTATTTACGAACAGATGAACGGCTTTACCAAGCGATCGATCGAACGATGCGGTAAGACGGCAACAGCTAGGTACAAGCGGTCTCTTTACAAAACGGTATCTTTGGGGCGGTTTCTCTCTTCAAGCGATCTCTTTTAGCCGTTAATAGGCCGAGTGCTTTATGAACAGATCAGACGAACTGATCAGAACTGATTCACCAGATGATATGAACCGTTAATCATATATATATATATATATATATATAGTAATGAGTTTTATCGGCATAGCAGTCAAGAGAACTACACAGGAGGCTCTCACTCACGAAAAATGTGAAGCAGGCGCCGACCGGGATTCGAAGATATTGAAAAAACCTTTCATACTTCAGAGAAATATTGGCATACACAATAAATACTCTGTAAAAAACGACGTTTCCGCCGCGTTTAGGTCCTATGCCAAGATTTATTTCAACTTTATATAATCATCTAATAACTCTTGACAAATGTCCTAAACTACACTAGACAAACAAGGAGATTTTTTATAGAGTAAGTTTATTAAATTTGTCAATATTTCAATATATTATAAACAAATTGGCACGAATTGGATAATAAGTGTATAAAAATGGTTTAACGCAATCCTGTATTATTTCGAAAATTTTTTTATGCAAACTGCACCTAGTGGTTAACATCAACTTTCAACAAACGGAAGTTCAAAAACATTAAAAATATGTTTTCGGTAAACATCAGAAAAACATGGCTCTAGCGCCTCTATGAACGAGACTAAAGTGTCACTTTTTATGTGATTAGCAACCAGGAATCAGAAAAAAGTTTTTTTACTGACAAGTTTGCGAAACACTTTTTTACTTACAGACAAGTCTGTAAAAAAATTTGCATTAAATCAAAAAATGCCATTATTTCAACGAAAATTAATGTTTTAATCATTTGTTGTGAAACGTAAAAGAACAATTTTCGAAAAAAGCACCTTGTATATTTAAATTGAACCCATTCGAAGACTCTAATATTTGCATTTATAGAGTCGTCGAGAATTGAAATAATTAATTTGTTTACATGAGATCCCTAGCAACACAAGCACTAATCCAAAGCAAATGTCCTTCGTTTTGTACTAAAAATTATCAGTTGTAACAATTATTATGTAAGACGAAAATATTTTGACAAAATGTCGAGCAAATGTCAAAACAAACATAATAGGTTTGTAAATACGATTTCACGAAAGCTTAAATAATATGCCGGTTACCATTCATGTCATGGATACCGCTCGGCCAATTACTCACTTAATAAGGTAAATTTGGCTGCAGGCTGTATAAAAATTACACGATTAAAGTAGCCAGTAACCAGTTTGCATTTAAACGATAAAAAAGCTTAGTCAAGATATAACATAGGTAACTGAACGAGATAAATAAAAAAATTCCAAAATTTTCGTTGTTGTTAATTTACATCTAGTAAAGGCATTCCATAAATTTTTGAAAGTAGCTGACAGGTAATTAAAAATAAATTGGAGATCACCAATAACATTTTTACCTTACCTACTATCTGGTACTGTTTCGGCTTCAGATAACGTCAATAAATGCAGTCGCTTGAATGTCACGCGCTTAATGGGTAATTATCAAAAACGTAGCGAAAAAAAGATTATCTTGAAACCCACGGACTCCTGGCGATTCTGAGTGACTGGATGGACTCCTGGAGATCTCCGGCTGACTCTGCTTTTGACAAATAAGAGATAATTAATATTTCTGTACGGCAGCATACGTTTAGAGGGCGGGCCGGCGCTAGCGGCGGCGTCGCTGCGAAGATTTAGTTGGCTCGAAGCGCGCTCTCCCGGTGCTTGTCACCCTATCTAACTTGATGGCGCCACACTGCCTATCTTACCACCCTATGACCTATAAGCATGATGCAGAAAGCTGCCTTAAGGCTTGGTTTTCTCGAACAGTCCGTCGCGGAGAACCGACAGTTTGTCGGCCGCTCAGGACGGCGATTTTGGTTCGATATGGTTTGCTAGAAATATACAAATTTCTAGTTTCTTCCAGTCCGTTGTAGTGTGTGTCTACTCTCTTCACCGAAATGGATCACAGCATGGACAACGAAAATTTGGTTCAATTTTAATGTTAGAAGAGTGTTAGGAAATAATAAATAATTATTCACAACTTTATTTCCCTATTTAATTAACACAATATCAATAATTCTTCTCCGCAAAAATCCAACCTGATCGTACCACATCCAAAACACAACTGTCATCTCTTAACCACTAACCTAGTTACATCCTCTTTCTGTCAGATTTTACTACAACCAATCTAGTAAAATAAGAATTCCCAACAATCGGTCATCCTATCTTTCTTGGCCCTCCAAGAACAATTCTAACCTACTACAAAACTAAACATTTGAACTACTAATCAAAACAAAATGTTTAATCTGTCAATTAATAAACATAACCTAAACTGTCAGATACAGGTAATTTGAACAAATCTACCAAACATTAGAAAAAAAAAATACAATTCATATAACAATAACTTAAATTTAAAAGCACTTTCCCTTGCACTCTAAACCACGAGTAAAATGTAGTCACTTAAATATTTTGGCGTCACTGACAATCTCTTTTGAATTCTTGCACCATCTTCTAGATCCATTTGTGGCACTTGTAGATTTTTGTTTACTTTATCTTCTGCTTGTTCTGTCTCACTTTCCGATTCACTATTTTCTGACGCACTTTCACTATCATCTTGTTCATAAAGTTTCCGTAATTTTAACTGACATCTTTGTCCTTTATGCACTTCTACAAAATTTCTTCTTTTAGACAATAATCGATTACCTCACCAGCTTCTTATTTGCTCAGGTCGCACTTCCTTCGCTTAAGATAATCTATTTTCCTCTTTGCACTCGCATCGGTATACTGCATTAATGCAATTTATTCTTCTCTAGTTATAATCGTAAAAACGCTTAACCTGTCCCTCACCTCAGTATTGTTCTCCACGGGGGCTCGACTTAGAGCATCAACGTGACGCATTCTAGTTCCAGCTCGGTGCTTAATCTCAAAATCATAATCGCTTAGTACACTGTACCATCTTACTGCTTGGGGGTTTGTTGTTTTATTCAAATTTAAATAGATTAAAGCTTGACAATCGGTAATAATAACAAATTTGACATCCAATAAAAACACTCTTAACCTTTCTATTCCCCACACTATAGCCAATAATTCTAACTTACTTGAATGATACATACTTTCCGTGGTTGATGTTTTTCGACTCACCATATACACAGGGTGCATCATTCCATTAGGACTTGTTTGCATGAGTATAGCCGCCAAACCTACTTGACTAGCATGCAGTTCGCTACTTTCTGCCCTAGGATTATAAATCTGTAGCACAGGAGATTCACTTGAAATTGGTTTTAAATTCTTAAAAGTCTCTTCTTGTTTAGCTTCCCACATAAGTTTTTCCCCTTTTCTTAGTAGTGTTGTCAATGGCTCTGCCTTCTCTGCGTAGTGACTTATAAATCTTCTGAAGAAACTCACCATGCCCAAAAATCTTCTAAGTGAGTGTATATCTGTTGGTTGCGGAAACTCCCTGATGGTTGCTTGCTTCTGTACACTAATAAGAAGATAATTGTTGACGTAAGTTCTAAGAACATTCACAAAAATGCATAAAATGGTTAGTATTTGAAAGGCTGAGAAATAAGATCAGCAAATGTAAGTAAACTTTTCCGTGAAATGACAAAAGTTTTGACGTTGGTATTTACTCTCGCCTGAAAACGCCTATAATTTCACAACCAAGAATCAGCAGAGCGAGAATGATGTTCTTCCACGTCTTAAACGTGTTCTATTGGAAGTGTTTGTTCTATTTTGTTATGTGATATTACACCTTTTTTAATCCTAAACGAGAACCAAAAGCTATCATCAAGTAAAGGCAACAGCAATCACTTATACTTATTGATAGAGATGTACATAATATTTTATTCAAATTCGGCTTATAATAATTATGAAAGATAACTATGCTTACTTGCATTGACACCTGTAGGAATTGTTACCAACAGTCTCTAGCGCAGTTGAGAGATATATAAAGAATTATTATTAGTAAGCCAAAGGAAGTGAAATATTCAGCATAAATAAAATCCATCGGAAATTTCCTCATGAAATGAAATTATTCTGAAACTACAAAACGAATTGTTTCTTAATCCTTTCTATAATAAGCATGTTTGCTAAAAAATGCACTATTGCATTAAAGCTCTTTCAGCGAAAATATTGTTGTAGATAATCATTTAATATTGTAATGTTTCTAAAATAGATACAAGGCGAAAGAGACAGTTACTTGAATTATTAATGAAAGGCAGAGGAAACTGAAAAAGCATGGGAAAATTCAGAGTGTGATGGGAATTATTATTTAAGTAAAAACAATAAATTAAGGGTAATATTTGAAAATATGTACCCAGTAGGTACCCAGTAGGTACCTAATGTAGGGCGTGACACTCGTCAACTGACTATCGGGTTTCCTCACATCTCTTATCTTTGAGTGTAAGGTTAATTCCCATATAAGCAAAAATACTTCACAACCAATAAGTATTTAGTTTTCTAAAATAACAGCTAACTATATATGCACACGCTCAGAGTCATACACATTTTAACTAAATTTATTATGAAACTAGCGGGCCCGGCAGACGTTGTCCTGCCTAAAATTACTTTTCGCATTGAACTTTTGATTCATTAACCAAATCGTTTATTCAATGTGAAACATTTTTCTGATTACGTTTATGTTCAACCAAATATGTCGTTCCTATCGTCAGTTATGATCGCGAGTACATACAAAAAATTATGATTTTGACAGTTTGTCCGAATTTCCCGATTTACGCCTATCCATATCATACAAAAATCCAATAGAAAAAAGCCCTTTCAGTTTTTTCCGAATTTTCCAATTTTCCGGGCAACTTTTCCAAATTTTCGTTCCCTTAAAACCTTATTTTTGAAAAGAATTAGCCAAATTGGTCCAACCGTTAAGCACTTTCAGTTTTTCCCGAATTTTCACATTTTCCGGTGGATTTTATAAAAATTTTCTTTCATACAAACCGTGTCCTGACAATTACGATCACAGCAAAAAAAAATCAGCCAAATCGGTCCAGTCGTTAAGCACTTTTAGTTTTTCCCGAATTTTCAAATTTTCCGGTGGATTTTCCAAAATTATGATTTTTACAGTTTGTCCAAATTTCCCGACTTACGCATGTCCATATCATTCAAAAATCCAATAGAAAAAAGCACTTTCAGTTTTTCCCGAATTTTCCAATTTTCCGGGCAAATTTTCCCATTTTTCGTTCCCTAATGCCATGTTCGGCCTCTGTTTTGTCGACGTTCCAAATTATTTTGTGCGTAAGCTCCAACTGAGCGCGTCGAACTCGACTGTATCCGTTGTTCCGGAGTCATAATGGATCGCGCTTGAGGCTTGAGAAATTCTTATTCGACTTGGCTCTAAACGCTGTCTACGCTCTTCGTCAGTTTCATTGACTCGACGATCATGTAGTTGGCTTGCATTGCGCGTACGCCGACCGATATTTCGATGCCTCACTGGTGGCATTTTTCCAAAGAAACACCAAATACATGATTACCACCGATAACACACCGACAATTCAATTTTTAGAACTGTCAAACTGAACGTCACATTTTTGTTTGTCAAACAGATTTTCATACAAACATACCATCCAAATTTTCGACTTTCCCGGTGGATTTTCCAAAATTTTCTTTCATACAAACCTTGTCCTGACAATTACGAACACAACAAAAAAGAAATCAGCCAAATCGGTCAAGCCGTTCTCAAGTGATGATCTTATATACATGTGGCAATAGACGTTTTCATTTCGTTCTGTGTTCGTTAGTGCGCATGTGCTGACAATCAGCTGTTCTTAATTTTCGGACGAGTGTCACTGTCAGCTGTCAGGCGTTATAAACTTCGTGTAGAATATTCGTAAGTAAATAGTAGAATACCAAATAAGGAGGGTGTTTGAAAGACGGAAAATTACAAATGTTAGTTCCCAGTGATATCCCTCGTAAAATTGTGAGGCTGAATCCCAAAGGCGTGCCTGGCTCTTGCTTTAAATACGGGAATGTTAATCAAGATACTTCAATCATGTAGGTTTTTAATATTAATATGTAGCCGTGAAAATTAATCAATTTTTTAAAAGAAAACGGAGATAAAAGATCTAATATGTATACAGGTGTGTATTTTTCTGCAATGTATGTATATAACTACAAGTAATTCTTCTTTTAAAGACCTAACAAATAATGACGTAAAACCTGGAAACGTTCAATATCTACACTTTTCCATTTCGAATCTTGCCTTTTACACATTTTTATCCACGCAACATCATTTATCTAGGTGAAACTAATCCTCACTTCCTCACATGGTCACCAAACTAGTTATTAACTTCGATTTTCCCCAGTATTAGGCAGGGTTTAGGAAATTGATAAAATCGTAATCCCAAGCGATAACTTGGCCTTCCCGCCCTGCTACCACCGTGGCATTCACGAAAAGCACAATGTTTGGATGCTCCATAGTGTTTTAGTTCCAAACTCTTACTAATTTTGCACGTTTGTAATAAAATTTTACTGTGTAGACCAAAGAATTTAAAATAAACACTTTCAAACAAGCAATACCGCCTACCCCTCTAGGGGGTATTGATACAAAATTTTGACATTAATCCGAAATTGTCATGGCGCGTTCGCACATGCGCCTCAGCATTTTTTTATAATGAAAAGTCCTATTGATTTTTATTTATATAGATGAGCTGGACAGTCAAACGGATGCGTGTGTAAGATATATTAGCAGGAAATTCATATCGCTTATATGTGCAAAGACGGCATTAATTTTAAAAGGTATACTTATAGAAACATATATAAATGAAAGTCACAAACATAAATCTTTTAATCACGTGAGAACAACAATGCAAACAGCAATTTCTGATTGGTGAAAGAGTATCATGATCAATTCTCGTTATCTTCATCATGCATCTGCACCATCACATTTTAAACGATTGTAATTTTTTTTCTATCCACGTTTCACATTTACGTTTTTAAGAGTCTCTTCAGACCATAGCGGTATTTTTAAATAAAATGCAACTCTGTTCGTTTGTTTTATGTCCTTCTGCTGATTCTATCCAGGGTTATTTGACACTTGTTGAAGGCAATTCGCAATACTTACAGAGAGATGCTTTCAGGGGTAGAGTCCTGACGGAAATATTTATCTAATGACCCCGTCGACGGGGCTGTTTACGGGGGTTAACTTATTTACGAACAGATGAACGGCTTTACCAAGCGATCGATCGAACGATGCGGTAAGACGGCAACAGCTAGGTACAAGCGGTCTCTTTACAAAACGGTATCTTTGGGGCGGTTTCTCTCTTCAAGCGATCTCTTTTAGCCGTTAATAGGCCGAGTGCTTTATGAACAGATCAGACGAACTGATCAGAACTGATTCACCAGATGATATGAACCGTTAATCATATATATATATATATATATATATAGTAATGAGTTTTATCGGCATAGCAGTCAAGAGAACTACACAGGAGGCTCTCACTCACGAAAAATGTGAAGCAGGCGCCGACCGGGATTCGAACCCAGATCTTTCGCATTCATGGCGACTGCTCTAACCAATTGAGCTATCCGCACCGCGACACATTAATCGTGAGAGAAAGGCCTTATATAGGTAGCGAAGGAAGATGGAATAACAATTATTAAGAATCTCATAATTCACCAACAACAACCCACTTTTGGATCTGATGCAGTAGTCGCACTTATTTGAGTGCTTCGTACAGACAAATGATCCTGGCAGGATAAATTGTCAGTAAGAGAAACCTAGCCTAGGTAAATATACAAATATTAATTTATCGACTGAATATATGAAAATAGTAATGAGTTTTATCGGCATAGCAGTCAAGAGAACTACACAGGAGGCTCTCTCTCACGAAAAATGTGAAGCAGGCGCCGACCAGGATTCGAACCCAGATCTTTCGCATTCATGGCGACTGCTCTAACCAATTGAGCTATCCGCACCGCGACACATTAATCGTGAGAGAAAGGCCTTATATAGGTAGCGAAGGAAGATGGAATAACAATTATTAAGAATCTCATAATTCACCAACAACAACCCACTTTTGGATCTGATGCAGTAGTCGCACTTATTTGAGTGCTTCGTACAGACAAATGATCCTGGCAGGATAAATTGTCAGTAAGAGAAACCTAGCCTAGGTAAATATACAAATATTAATTTATCGACTGAATATATGAAAATAGTAATGAGTTTTATCGGCATAGCAGTCAAGAGAACTACACAGGAGGCTCTCTCTCACGAAAAATGTGAAGCAGGCGCCGACCGGGATTCGAACCCAGATCTTTCGCATTCATGGCGACTGCTCTAACCAATTGAGCTATCCGCACCGCGACACATTAATCGTGAGAGAAAGGCCTTATATAGGTAGCGAAGGAAGATGGCATAACAATTATTAAGAATCTCATAATTCACCAACAACAACCCACTTTTGGATCTGATGCAGTAGTCGCACTTATTTGAGTGCTTCATACAGACAAATGATCCTGGCAGGATAAATTGTCAGTAAGAGAAACCTAGCCTAGGTAAATATACAAATATTAATTTATCGACTGAATATATGAAAATAGTAATGAGTTTTATCGGCATAGCAGTCAAGAGAACTACACAGGAGGCTCTCTCTCACGAAAAATGTGAAGCAGGCGCCGACCGGGATTCGAACCCAGATCTTTCGCATTCATGGCGACTGCTCTAACCAATTGAGCTATCCGCACCGCGACACATTAATCGTGAGAGAAAGGCCTTATATAGGTAGCGAAGGAAGATGGAATAACAATTATTAAGAATCTCATAATTCACCAACAACAACCCACTCTTGGATCTGATGCAGTAGTCGCACTTATTTGAGTGCTTCGTACAGACAAATGATCCTGGCAGGATAAATTGTCAGTAAGAGAAACCTAGCCTAGGTAAATATACAAATATTAATTTATCGACTGAATATATGAAAATAGTAATGAGTTTTATCGGCATAGTAGTCAAGAGAACTACACAGGAGGCTCTCTCTCACGAAAAATGTGAAGCAGGCGCCGACCGGGATTCGAACCCAGATCTTTCGCATTCATGGCGACTGCTCTAACCAATTGAGCTATCCGCACCGCGACACATTAATCGTGAGAGAAAGGCCTTATATAGGTAGCGAAGGAAGATGGAATAACAATTATTAAGAATCTCATAATTCACCAACAACAACCCACTTTTGGATCTGATGCAGTAGTCGCACTTATTTGAGTGCTTCGTACAGACAAATGATCCTGGCAGGATAAATTGTCAGTAAGAGAAACCTAGCCTAGGTAAATATACAAATATTAATTTATCGACTGAATATATGAAAATAGTAATGAGTTTTATCGGCATAGCAGTCAAGAGAACTACACAGGAGGCTCTCTCTCACGAAAAATGTGAAGCAGGCGCCGACCAGGATTCGAACCCAGATCTTTCGCATTCATGGCGACTGCTCTAACCAATTGAGCTATCCGCACCGCGACACATTAATCGTGAGAGAAAGGCCTTATATAGGTAGCGAAGGAAGATGGAATAACAATTATTAAGAATCTCATAATTCACCAACAACAACCCACTTTTGGATCTGATGCAGTAGTCGCACTTATTTGAGTGCTTCGTACAGACAAATGATCCTGGCAGGATAAATTGTCAGTAAGAGAAACCTAGCCTAGGTAAATATACAAATATTAATTTATCGACTGAATATATGAAAATAGTAATGAGTTTTATCGGCATAGCAGTCAAGAGAACTACACAGGAGGCTCTCTCTCACGAAAAATGTGAAGCAGGCGCCGACCAGGATTCGAACCCAGATCTTTCGCATTCATGGCGACTGCTCTAACCAATTGAGCTATCCGCACCGCGACACATTAATCGTGAGAGAAAGGCCTTATATAGGTAGCGAAGGAAGATGGAATAACAATTATTAAGAATCTCATAATTCACCAACAACAACCCACTTTTGGATCTGATGCAGTAGTCGCACTTATTTGAGTGCTTCGTACAGACAAATGATCCTGGCAGGATAAATTGTCAGTAAGAGAAACCTAGCCTAGGTAAATATACAAATATTAATTTATCGACTGAATATATGAAAATAGTAATGAGTTTTATCGGCATAGCAGTCAAGAGAACTACACAGGAGGCTCTCTCTCACGAAAAATGTGAAGCAGGCGCCGACCAGGATTCGAACCCAGATCTTTCGCATTCATGGCGACTGCTCTAACCAATTGAGCTATCCGCACCGCGACACATTAATCGTGAGAGAAAGGCCTTATATAGGTAGCGAAGGAAGATGGAATAACAATTATTAAGAATCTCATAATTCACCAACAACAACCCACTTTTGGATCTGATGCAGTAGTCGCACTTATTTGAGTGCTTCGTACAGACAAATGATCCTGGCAGGATAAATTGTCAGTAAGAGAAACCTAGCCTAGGTAAATATACAAATATTAATTTATCGACTGAATATATGAAAATAGTAATGAGTTTTATCGGCATAGCAGTCAAGAGAACTACACAGGAGGCTCTCTCTCACGAAAAATGTGAAGCAGGCGCCGACCGGGATTCGAACCCAGATCTTTCGCATTCATGGCGACTGCTCTAACCAATTGAGCTATCCGCACCGCGACACATTAATCGTGAGAGAAAGGCCTTATATAGGTAGCGAAGGAAGATGGAATAACAATTATTAAGAATCTCATAATTCACCAACAACAACCCACTTTTGGATCTGATGCAGTAGTCGCACTTATTTGAGTGCTTCGTACAGACAAATGATCCTGGCAGGATAAATTGTCAGTAAGAGAAACCTAGCCTAGGTAAATATACAAATATTAATTTATCGACTGAATATATGAAAATAGTAATGAGTTTTATCGGCATAGCAGTCAAGAGAACTACACAGGAGGCTCTCACTCACGAAAAATGTGAAGCAGGCGCCGACCGGGATTCGAACCCAGATCTTTCGCATTCATGGCGACTGCTCTAACCAATTGAGCTATCCGCACCGCGACACATTAATCGTGAGAGAAAGGCCTTATATAGGTAGCGAAGGAAGATGGAATAACAATTATTAAGAATCTCATAATTCACCAACAACAACCCACTTTTGGATCTGATGCAGTAGTCGCACTTATTTGAGTGCTTCGTACAGACAAATGATCCTGGCAGGATAAATTGTCAGTAAGAGAAACCTAGCCTAGGTAAATATACAAATATTAATTTATCGACTGAATATATGAAAATAGTAATGAGTTTTATCGGCATAGCAGTCAAGAGAACTACACAGGAGGCTCTCTCTCACGAAAAATGTGAAGCAGGCGCCGACCAGGATTCGAACCCAGATCTTTCGCATTCATGGCGACTGCTCTAACCAATTGAGCTATCCGCACCGCGACACATTAATCGTGAGAGAAAGGCCTTATATAGGTAGCGAAGGAAGATGGAATAACAATTATTAAGAATCTCATAATTCACCAACAACAACCCACTTTTGGATCTGATGCAGTAGTCGCACTTATTTGAGTGCTTCGTACAGACAAATGATCCTGGCAGGATAAATTGTCAGTAAGAGAAACCTAGCCTAGGTAAATATACAAATATTAATTTATCGACTGAATATATGAAAATAGTAATGAGTTTTATCGGCATAGCAGTCAAGAGAACTACACAGGAGGCTCTCTCTCACGAAAAATGTGAAGCAGGCGCCGACCGGGATTCGAACCCAGATCTTTCGCATTCATGGCGACTGCTCTAACCAATTGAGCTATCCGCACCGCGACACATTAATCGTGAGAGAAAGGCCTTATATAGGTAGCGAAGGAAGATGGCATAACAATTATTAAGAATCTCATAATTCACCAACAACAACCCACTTTTGGATCTGATGCAGTAGTCGCACTTATTTGAGTGCTTCATACAGACAAATGATCCTGGCAGGATAAATTGTCAGTAAGAGAAACCTAGCCTAGGTAAATATACAAATATTAATTTATCGACTGAATATATGAAAATAGTAATGAGTTTTATCGGCATAGCAGTCAAGAGAACTACACAGGAGGCTCTCTCTCACGAAAAATGTGAAGCAGGCGCCGACCGGGATTCGAACCCAGATCTTTCGCATTCATGGCGACTGCTCTAACCAATTGAGCTATCCGCACCGCGACACATTAATCGTGAGAGAAAGGCCTTATATAGGTAGCGAAGGAAGATGGAATAACAATTATTAAGAATCTCATAATTCACCAACAACAACCCACTCTTGGATCTGATGCAGTAGTCGCACTTATTTGAGTGCTTCGTACAGACAAATGATCCTGGCAGGATAAATTGTCAGTAAGAGAAACCTAGCCTAGGTAAATATACAAATATTAATTTATCGACTGAATATATGAAAATAGTAATGAGTTTTATCGGCATAGTAGTCAAGAGAACTACACAGGAGGCTCTCTCTCACGAAAAATGTGAAGCAGGCGCCGACCGGGATTCGAACCCAGATCTTTCGCATTCATGGCGACTGCTCTAACCAATTGAGCTATCCGCACCGCGACACATTAATCGTGAGAGAAAGGCCTTATATAGGTAGCGAAGGAAAATGGAATAACAATTATTAAGAATCTCATAATTCACCAACAACAACCCACTTTTGGATCTGATGCAGTAGTCGCACTTATTTGAGTGCTTCGTACAGACAAATGATCCTGGCAGGATAAATTGTCAGTAAGAGAAACCTAGCCTAGGTAAATATACAAATATTAATTTATCGACTGAATATATGAAAATAGTAATGAGTTTTATCGGCATAGCAGTCAAGAGAACTACACAGGAGGCTCTCTCTCACGAAAAATGTGAAGCAGGCGCCGACCGGGATTCGAACCCAGATCTTTCGCATTCATGGCGACTGCTCTAACCAATTGAGCTATCCGCACCGCGACACATTAATCGTGAGAGAAAGGCCTTATATAGGTAGCGAAGGAAGATGGAATAACAATTATTAAGAATCTCATAATTCACCAACAACAACCCACTTTTGGATCTGATGCAGTAGTCGCACTTATTTGAGTGCTTCGTACAGACAAATGATCCTGGCAGGATAAATTGTCAGTAAGAGAAACCTAGCCTAGGTAAATATACAAATATTAATTTATCGACTGAATATATGAAAATAGTAATGAGTTTTATCGGCATAGCAGTCAAGAGAACTACACAGGAGGCTCTCTCTCACGAAAAATGTGAAGCAGGCGCCGACCGGGATTCGAACCCAGATATTTCGCATTCATGGCGACTGCTCTAACCAATTGAGCTATCCGCACCGCGACACATTAATCGTGAGAGAAAGGCCTTATATAGGTAGCGAAGGAAGATGGAATAACAATTATTAAGAATCTCATAATTCACCAACAACAACCCACTTTTGGATCTGATGCAGTAGTCGCACTTATTTGAGTGCTTCGTACAGACAAATGATCCTGGCAGGATAAATTGTCAGTAAGAGAAACCTAGCCTAGGTAAATATACAAATATTAATTTATCGACTGAATATATGAAAATAGTAATGAGTTTTATCGGCATAGCAGTCAAGAGAACTACACAGGAGGCTCTCTCTCACGAAAAATGTGAAGCAGGCGCCTTTCTCTCACGATTAATGTGTCGCGGTGCGGATAGCTCAATTGGTTAAAGCAGTCGCCATGAATGCGAAAGATCTGGGTTCGAATCCCGGTCGGCGCCTGCTTCACATTTTTCGTGAGAGAGAGCCTCCTGTGTAGTTCTCTTGACTGCTATGCCGATAAAACTCATTACTATTTTCATATATTCAGTCGATAAATTAATATTTGTATATTTACCTAGGCTAGGTTTCTCTTACTGACAATTTATCCTGCCAGGATCATTTGTCTGTACGAAGCACTCAAATAAGTGCGACTACTGCATCAGATCCAAAAGTGGGTTGTTGTTGGTGAATTATGAGATTCTTAATAATTGTTATTCCATCTTCCTTCGCTACCTATATAAGGCCTTTCTCTCACGATTAATGTGTCGCGGTGCGGATAGCTCAATTGGTTAGAGCAGTCGCCATGAATGCGAAAGATCTGGGTTCGAATCCCGGTCGGCGCCTGCTTCACATTTTTCGTGAGAGAGAGCCTCCTGTGTAGTTCTCTTGACTGCTATGCCGATAAAACTCATTACTATTTTCATATATTCAGTCGATAAATTAATATTTGTATATTTACCTAGGCTAGGTTTCTCTTGCTGACAATTTATCCTGCCAGGATCATTTGTCTGTACGAAGCACTCAAATAAGTGCGACTACTGCATCAGATCCAAAAGTGGGTTGTTGTTGGTGAATTATGAGATTCTTAATAATTGTTATTCCATCTTCCTTCGCTACCTATATAAGGCCTTTCTCTCACGATTAATGTGTCGCGGTGCGGATAGCTCAATTGGTTAGAGCAGTCGCCATGAATGCGAAAGATCTGGGTTCGAATCCCGGTCGGCGCCTGCTTCACATTTTTCGTGAGAGAGAGCCTCCTGTGTAGTTCTCTTGACTGCTATGCCGATAAAACTCATTACTATTTTCATATATTCAGTCGATAAATTAATATTTGTATATTTACCTAGGCTAGGTTTCTCTTACTGACAATTTATCCTGTCAGGATCATTTGTCTGTACGAAGCACTCAAATAAGTGCGACTACTGCATCAGATCCAAAAGTGGGTTGTTGTTGGTGAATTATGAGATTCTTAATAATTGTTATTCCATCTTCCTTCGCTACCTATATAAGGCCTTTCTCTCACGATTAATGTGTCGCGGTGCGGATAGCTCAATTGGTTAGAGCAGTCGCCATGAATGCGAAAGATCTGGGTTCGAATCCCGGTCGGCGCCTGCTTCACATTTTTCGTGAGAGAGAGCCTCCTGTGTAGTTCTCTTGACTGCTATGCCGATAAAACTCATTACTATTTTCATATATTCAGTCGATAAATTAATATTTGTATATTATATATATATATATATATATATATATATATATATATATATATATGACAATAATAATAACAACAATAATGATGATGTGAAACAATGATAGTGACAATAACAATAATATAGGTCAGGTATTCTCTGCTCACCACTCCGAAAGAATCGAAGTGCACTCGGTCAGCTCTCAAGCTAGAATGAACTCCGCACGGAGAAAATCCCCAATATATACTTAAAGTGACGTAGCACTGACGTTACTTGTGACATCAACATTAATCACACTAGGATAGAAAATTCAATATCCGGGCATACGCTCATTTTTATACCACTCTATTCTTATTTTCACTATCACAAATGTACAAAAAGGTTGCCATTGCCATCTTTACTGCAGTTTCAATTAAAACATCCTATCTTCAGGATAATTGACTTGAATGAAACAAAAAGAGAAAATGAATCCCATATTACCAAATAACCTCGAAGGTCCATGGCTTATAATATGGGCTAGCAAATAATTACAGTAAACTGCAATAAAGAAGACCTTGACCCCTGCACCCTTACATTTTTCTGGTTAAACCCTACACGCCTACACATTAACGACATCTAACAATACGGAATCAGAAATTGGACCTAAATCTGAATTAATAAGTTTACCTTCATACTTGCGAATAAACATACTCTCATAAGCGTCTAATTCCCTATTGTCCGATACCGACCTCATAAGCCGAAGATCCTTCTCATGTACAGGGTGGCCGGTATCAAAGATATGTTGGGCAACACTTGACTTCTCAATCCTATTATATCTAAAATGTGCCATATGTTCCTTAAACCTAGTGACGATTGTACGCCTTGTTTGCCCAATATAACTCTTGTCACTACTACTACACTTTATTTCATAAATTCCCGGCTTCTGCTTGTCCTCTACTTTATCCTTGGGATTTCCCAACAGCTGCTTGATGGTATTCTTAGCGGTATATACTACACATAAATTTTGCGACTTAAAAATAGGTTCCAAGCCTCTGGTATGTGCCAAACTATACGGAATTTTAACATATTTCTTATTCTCAATAGGTGACATGGAGAAAGTCGTGGAATCCTTAACAAACTTTTTGTGTCTAATTCTGCTTATCAATCTATCAACTAAGACAGTCGTGTACCCATTATGAATCGCAACATCTTTTATATATTTTAACTCTTTTTGATATCTTACCTTTGACAGAGGAAATGACAACAATCTGTTGACCAGAAAGTGCAAAGCCGAAAGTTTATGTTGTATTGAATGTTGTGAATCATTCACAATAAACCTACTTATATTAGTATCCTTCCTATACACATCAAATTCCAATCCGCCAATGCTGTTCCTAACAACCAAGACATCCAAAAAAGGGATTGAACCATTTTGTTCCATTTCAAATGTGAATTTCACACTATTATAACGTGAATTTAAATTATCTAAAAAATCTTCAATTCTACTCCTCTTGGTATCAAAAGCAGCGAACACGTCATCCACATAACGCAACCATACTCGAGGGAAGTACTCACTATCTCTTTTAAACAACACTTCAAACCTACTCATGAACAGATTAGCCAAAAACGGAGATAAACTATTGCCCATAGCAGTCCCTTCCTGCTGTTCAAAAAACTTACCATTAATTTGAAAACAATTCTGGGACATACATAATGAGGTCAATTTTAAATATTCATCCACTACAATTCTGTCCACTTCATTTTCAGCCAGTAGCTCCACCAAATATGCAAGCGTGGTAGGTATAGGTACAATTGGAAACAACGATACAACATCGAGAGAAACCAACACCTCACCCTCATCAAGTACTATATTTTTAATTTTATTAATAAACTCCAACGAATTCACAACTGAAAAACTTTCCGGAGCTGTGGGCAATGCGGTGAATTCCTTCGTTAGCCATTTAGAAAGCAGACAGGTTGGCGAGTTAATACCGGAAATTATTTGAAAGCGGACAAGGGAAATAAGATTGTGGTATTAGATAAAGCAGATTACTTCAATAGAGTGGAAGTTTTTTTGAAGGATGGTCCATACAAAGAGATTAAGAAAAATCCATTGCCAAAATTGGTCAGTTCGGCTAAGAGTGCCATAAAAGATTGCCCAAATCTTATTACCCCCCAAAACAAATTCAGGTTAAGTGTGTCTAATCCTGTAGTTCCCAAGATGTATGTCCTTCCTAAGATTCATAAACCAGGTAGATTGGTGAGACCCATCATTTCCGGTATTAACTGTCAGCTTTCTAAATGGTTAACGAAGGAATTCACCGCATTGCCCACAGCTCCGGAAAGTTTTTCAATTGTGAATTCGTTGGAGTTTATTAATAAAATTAAAAATATAGTACTTGATGAGGGTGAGGTGTTGGTTTCTCTCGATGTTGTATCGTTGTTTCCAAGTGTACCTATACCTACCACGCTTGCATATTTGGTGGGGCTACTGACTGAAAACGAAGTGGACAGAATTGTAGTGGATGAATATTTAAAATTGACCTCATTATGTATGTCCCAGAATTGTTTTCAAATTAATGGTAAGTTTTTTGAACAGCAGGAAGGGACTGCTATGGGCAATAGTTTATCTCCGTTTTTGGCTAATCTGTTCATGAGTAGGTTTGAAGTGTTGTTTAAAAGAGATAGTGAGTACTTCCCTCGAGTATGGTTGCGTTATGTGGATGATGTGTTCGCTGCTTTTGATACCAAGAGGAGTAGAATTGAAGATTTTTTAGATAATTTAAATTCACGTTATAATAGTGTGAAATTCACATTTGAAATGGAACAAAATGGTTCAATCCCTTTTTTGGATGTTAGGAACAGCATTGGCGGATTGGAATTTGATGTGTATAGGAAGGATACTAATATAAGTAGGTTTATTGTGAATGATTCACAACATTCAATACAACATAAACATAGTGAGTACTTCCCTCGAGTATGGTTGCGTTATGTGGATGATGTGTTCGCTGCTTTTGATACCAAGAGGAGTAGAATTGAAGATTTTTTAGATAATTTAAATTCACGTTATAATAGTGTGAAATTCACATTTGAAATGGAACAAAATGGTTCAATCCCTTTTTTGGTTGTTAGGAACAGCATTGGCGGATTGGAATTTGATGTGTATAGGAAGGATACTAATATAAGTAGGTTTATTGTGAATGATTCACAACATTCAATACAACATAAACTTTCGGCTTTGCACTTTCTGGTCAACAGATTGTTGTCATTTCCTCTGTCAAAGGTAAGATATCAAAAAGAGTTAAAATATATAAAAAATGTTGCGATTCATAATGGGTACACGACTGTCTTAGTTGATAGATTGATAAGCAGAATTAGACACAAAAAGTTTGTTAAGGATTCCACGACTTTCTCCATGTCACCTATTGAGAATAAGAAATATGTTAAAATTCCGTATAGTTTGGCACATACCAGAGGCTTGGAACCTATTTTTAAGTCGCAAAATTTATGTGTAGCATATACCGCTAAGAATACCATCAAGCAGCTGTTGGGAAATCCCAAGGATAAAGTAGAGGACAAGCAGAAGCCGGGAATTTATGAAATAAAGTGTAGTAGTTGTGACAAGAGTTATATTGGGCAAACAAGGCGTACAATCGTCACTAGGTTTAAGGAACATATGGCACATTTTAGATATAATAGGATTGAGAAGTCAAGTGTTGCCCAACATATCTTTGATACCGGCCACCCTGTACATGAGAAGGATCTTCGGCTTATGAGGTCGGTATCGGACAATAGGGAATTAGACGCTTATGAGAGTATGTTTATTCGTAAGTATGAAGGTAGGTTAGCTCAGGATAGAAAAGAATGGAGGTACGCGTCCAACCAGTCTTCGGACTGAGAACCTTATGATGATGATGAAGGTAAACTTATTAATTCAGATTTAGGTCCAATTTCTGATTCCGTATTGTTAGATGTCGTTAATGTGTAGGCGTGTAGGGTTTAACCAGAAAAATGTAAGGGTGCAGGGGTCAAGGTCTTCTTTATTGCAGTTTACTGTAATTATTTGCTAGCCCATATAAGCCATGGACCTTCGAGGTTATTTGGTAATATGCGATTCATTTTCTCTTTTTGTTTCATTCAAGTCAATTATCCTGAAGATATGATGTTTTAATTAAAACTGCAGTAAAGATGGCAATGGCAACCTTTTTGTACATTTGTGATAGTGAAAATAAGAATAAAGTGGTATAAAAATGAGCGTATGCCCGGATATTGAATTTTCTATCCTAGTGTGATTAATGTTGATGTCACAAGTAACGTCAGTGCTACGTCACTTTAAGTATATATTAGGGATTTTCTCCGTGCGGAGTTCATTCTACCTTGAGAGCTGACCGAGTGCACTTCGATTCTTTTGGAGTGGTGAGCAGAGAATACCTGACCTATATTATTGTTATTGTCACTATCATTGTTTCACATCATCATTATTGTTGTTATTATTATTGTCATATATATAATTGTGTGTTTTTTTTTCATTAATGTTGTTATTGCTATTTTTATTACTATAGGTTTTTCCCTGCTACTGAAGATGGCAGCTTAGCTGCCGAAATGCGTATATAGTATTTCAAATTTTATGTGGTTAGGGGTACGATTGATTCTTGAATTGATTATTTAATCACAGTCTCTTACATCTTAATCCTTAGAGTATTATTTCATTAAAAATTAGTTTTCTTTTCTAACAAAGTAAAGGACAAAACAAAAATTTCTGGTCTAAACAGTTGCAAAATCGAGGAAAAATTGTTAAGATTTTGAGGTTTCGTCAGAAAAAGATACAATCAACTGTCTTAGTTTGTATTAGCTTTGACGACAGTAAAAAATACAGAGTACAAATTTAACTCTAAAGAGAAGGTTTAAAAAACGATAAAGCATCAGGTGCAGACGGATTTTAGGCAGAAGTTTTAAAGTGTGCTGGTCAAGAGGTAAGAGAACGTTTATATAAACAGAAGAATAACACCCAATCTCTACAAAGAGCAAACGGCAGTTGCAGAATTTGAGCAGGAAAGAATATAAATATATATCCGGAAGGGAGTGAGATAGGGATGTGCGGTCAACTCTAGATTTCAACTTATATATCGAAGATGTGATTAATACTGTTAAGGACAGAACAGCCTCAGGGATTAATTTACAGGGCCAAACTATTACTATGGTCTGATTGATATAGCAGTATCAGCAGTATTAGCATCCAGCAAAGAAGAATTAGTAAGGAATGGAAGGAATGGAAGTAGTTTCGACGGAGGACTACGACATGAAGGTAAATAAAATTAAAACCAAAATTTCGGTATGTACGGGGCGTGAAAATAGGACTAAAACTAAAATACAAATAGGAAATGAGAAGATAGTGGAAGTCGTGGATTCCTGTTATTCAGGAAGTCAAATAACTCGAGATGGAAGGTGCATTAAATACATAAAACAAAGAACAGCGCAGGGTCGAGTTGCGTTTAACAAAAAGGAATAACAGTTATGCTCGGGAACCGTTAATGTAGAAACTCGGAAAAGACTCTTAAAGACGTATGTATGGAGTATACGGGACTGTACGGGTGCGAAACTTCGACAATAGGAGGAGCAGATCGAAAAAGAATAGAAGCGTTTCCATTATGGTGCTAGAGAAGCATGATGAAGATACCGTTGATAGATAAGGTTAGCAATGGGGAGATATTAGAAAGAGTTGGGGAAAAGCGAAAGATATGGAAAACAATAAAGGATAGGAGAGCTTGGATGGTGGGACACCTTTTGAGACACGAAATAATAGTTCGTGGCATACTGGAGTCGCAGATAGGAATAAAAGGAGGTAGGGGTAGGCCCAAATTAAACTACTGCTCTTAAATTGTTGGGAGTGTAGGATGTTCTACTTTTAGGGAAATGCATAGGTCAGCTCAGGGTGGGAAAGGATGGAGGTACTGAGAACTTTATGATGATGTCTTAGTTTTTAAAGTCATGAATTATAGTACAGAGCTCAAGGGTACAAATTTTCATTTTGGTAGGGGGATCGTTGTTACAACCTGCAACTTGTTGCAATCTGAAGTTCTTGTATTGACTATAATATATCCAAAAGCTGTCAAAAATCGGAATGTGCAAAAGGGCGTTATATCCAAAAACTGAGTTATGCACACTGGCCTAAAGAGCGTAAAAATTGCTATCGTTTGGCATAAAGATCATTAAATTATTTGTGGCACTTCTATCTCTAAAAAACTGCTGAAGAAACAATTTAGTACAGGCCCTTATGGGAGAACATTTTTTGAAAGCTGAATATCTCCGTTCGAATGCCGAGAAAATCTTCAAGATTTCGACATTTTTTACATTTACATCGCGATAACTCTTAGATTATCGCCTAAATCGAAAAATGTTTGTTCTTTACAAAATCTTGTACGTTTCTTTTGGAGTGTGATGGTTCGACATGCAGATTTTTATCTTTTACGAATATTGAGTTATGTAATTAAATATAAAAAGATGCAAGAAGACCGTCTGATGCCAACGCGCGCCCCCGTCTCGCTGTGCTGGTTTGCATCTCACTTTTCGCCATAGCGCCGTCCTTCTCCCGCAAGCCACAGTGGAATTTACTACTTATAATTTAATTCATATGTATAAAATCTGGTAAGCCATGATGTTTTTGTCAGAATGACAGCGAGAAAAATCCTTATATATTAATAGCGAAAGTGATTTTACATTGAAACTTTGTTAGCCAGATATCTCATCAAGGACTCTATCGATTTCAACAATTGTGGGCTCTACGGAAAGCTCTAATGCTGTAGATGTGCCTTTTCGGGGGTTTCGGGGTTTAAAAAGCTTTAAATAGTGTCTTTTTGCAGTTTAAAGTTCATTACTTCGTCGGAGTATGAGGCAGAAAATTAAGTTTTTTGTTTGCTGTAACTTAGCAACAAACAAATTGGTGGAGGCATTTTCCATCAGTCATCAGTCATAGTGCACGATTGTTTTTTGATATTGTGGTATACTTGCGAACAGGAGGAATACGGCGCGTCCCCATGCTATCCAACATAATCGATCCATTAACATCATATCTACTGTTATTTTCAAATGGCGACAGGGGTTGGCACACGAATACGGAGCATTCTGAGAAGACGTGTGGCGTAGCCCACGGATTCCACTTGTCAGTATTTATAACTCAAATTTCTTGAACATATTTTAGCAAGACGCAGACGGAGCTTCGGCGAAAAGTGAGATGCAAACCAGCGCAGCGAGAGGGGGGCGTGCGTTGGCATCTGGCGGTCTTCTTACATCTTTTTATATTTAGGTAATAGGCTCATTTCATGGTTATTATTTATTGAATATTCTGAAAAAGCGTGTTTGATTAAGTAACGATATAAAATTTTAAAATTTTCTGATGACGATTTCGTATTTAAAAAAATTATCAAAGTTGCCGCTCTGCGAAACAACTACCGCGTGCAGCTGGAGAGATGTGACGTCATCGGATCTGTGCAGCGCATCGCTTAGCTAGCGGAACAGGGGAGCACGCGACGTCTTCTCTTTACTTAGATACTTTATTTGTTCGGCTGGTTGTGTGTTGTGTTACTACCGCTGTAATGGATAATCAGAAAAAGAAAAATTATAAATGCTGTATACTTCCCGAATGCCATAACACAACTGTGACCACGCCGGAAAAGGTATTTATTACTTTGCCCAAAAATGTACAGATGAGGAAGTTGTGGCAGCGTGCTGTGTGTAGAACTGAGCTTATAAGCAACGAATCAACAAAATGCTGTTCTCTAAATAAAAAAAACAAAAAAACGTGTAATTGAAATCCGATTATCCTCGACAATCTTTATTTTGTTCAAGAGGCAGGTCCGGCCACTTTGTTTCGAAAATATAAAGAGCTGCATACTTCAAGAACCATTACAGATTACATACACCAATGTGCATTTCAACAGGAAGTGTAGAAGACAGAAATTGATCCCAAGGTACATAAATATTCGTATTAACCGCCGTTGTTCATTTAGAAGTGATAGGATTGCAAATTTTCTTGCTAGTAGTTTGATAAGGGACGAGATTAGGAAATCATATACGTATATACGTGGGCCGCCGAACAGACGGAGTGATTACCCTGCAAGAACGTGCTCTAGGCGGGACCACTATCAATTTAGGACAACCGAACCGCAGTGATGCGCTTTCTTTAGACCCAACGAAGTCGCATCACTCCAATTAGGTCGTCATAAATTACTATTGGCCCCGCTAGAGTACGTTCTTGCAGGGTGATCACTCCATCTGTTCGGTGGCCCAAGTATAGGAAGATTGATAATATAGATCAGATCATAGATTAGTTACTTTAGTTCCTCAAGTTGCATTGTATAATTTTATGGAGTACGTACATAGAACGAACACTTTTATTCAAAAAAAAAAATAGTGTCGAGGATAATCGGATTTCAATTACACCTTTTTTTATTTAAATAACCTCGATTATGGAACACTTCAACAATACTGTTCTCTAAGCTGCCTACGGAATAAGAAAACTTGCTGTTGAAGTTTTACACCCCTCATTTCGGCACTTATAAACTCGCCATTTAAAATAATCCATTACCATTATAATATCCACTTCTGGCAAATTCCAAGAATCGGCTTTAATATAGTTAGCATCACACATTGCGAATATTATATAAAATACAAGTAAATATATAATGATAATAATTGGTATCAGAATTTACAAATAAAGCGGAAAACGCTTTAAAAATTTTACTAACAGTGGCTGGATTATATTACTTAGAGCTATGTACGAAGACTAGCGCAAACGGCAGCTGCTTACTCGCGAGATCCGATTACGTCAGAGGGTAGAATTCCGCCGGGCAAAATATTTCAATGTTCTAAGGCGAATATCTTCGGTAGTTTTTGTCAGATTGGGTTGAAACTTTTTATATGCAATACTTAACAAGCAATGTAAAAAAGCGAAATTTTAGGATTTTACTAAATGACCCTATTACACAACTCAATATACGTAAAAGATAAAAATCTGCATGTCGAACCATCACACTCCAAAAGAAGCGTACAAGATTTTGTAAAGAACAAAATTTTTCGATTTAGGCGATAATCTAAGAGTTATCGCGATGTAAATGTAAAAAATGTTGAAATCTTGAAGATTTTCTCGGCATTCGAATGGAGATATTCAGCTTTAAAAAAACTTTCTCCCGTAAGGGCCTGTACTAAATTGTTTCTTCCGCAGTTTTTTAGAGATAGAAGTGCCACAAATAATTTAATGATCTTGGTGCCAAACGATAGCAATTTTTACGCTCTTTACGCTAGTGTGCATAACTCAGTTTTTGGATATAATGCCCTTTTGCACATTACGATTTTTGACAGATTTTGGATATATTACAGTCAAGACATGAACTTCAGAATGCAACAAGTTACAGGTTGTAACAACGATCCCCCTACCAAACGCATTTTAGTGCGTCATTGCAAGCATTTAGCACTCTACTATTATTTATACTACTGAAGAAATACCAGACATATAATTATTTTTTCACGTGTGGACGAGCAAACGGTAACTGCAACAATGTAGATGTCTTGTTAAGGCTACTTTTGCTTCAATTCATCAACGTCTTCGCGAGAGAGGATCTCTCGTACGCAATACTTCTGATTATGGGGTGCAGCGGAAGACCCGAACACCAGCATTAGAAGATGTATTAGATTGCAGGGACGGACCTGCTACGTGGCCAAAACGCTCTCCTGAATGCAACCTATTATGTAATCGTAAAAATGAAAATTATGAAAGTTTTTAATTTTTTATTTCGAGATATTCCAATCGATGGTTCGACGTTGCAAGGCTTGAATTGTTGCTGAAGGAAGCCATTTCGAATATTTCTGAGCAATTACCTATACTTTTAATAAACTATTTATTGTTATCGTATTACATAAGTTAATTTGTGTTTTTATTTTAAAATTAGTAAACTGTTTTAACCAAAATCGTATTACATAAGTATATAGGTAGGTACATATCTGTTCCAGTATTAAAATTGCTATAACTTTTTAGGGAAACACTTTCGGGCACATGCCCATAGGAATTTTTTCAAATGTTTCATATGTACATCACGCTCTTAAAGTTTAGTCAGGTATTTCAGATACACCCTGTATACTAACTTCTTCATTTGTTCTTCTAAAGCAATAAAACTAAATACTCCATAAATAAGCAACCGGCACTGGTAAATAACATAAATCGACGTTTAAGTAGCTTTTAAAATGCATTTATGTTCTAAAAACTCTTGAATGACATGATTTTCACAGGATCCCCGATACCGACGCTCTGAAATTGAATCTAAAATATATTTGTTATACTTGTCTATGGATTGATACATCATCCTTGCACTAATAAAGTCTCTTACACACTACGACCCTCCTCCCATGTTTGTAAAATATATAAACCACAATATGACATAAATATGCAATGAAAATAGGCATTAATCACATTTCTAACAGCCCAAGTGTTCAAACACTAACGCAAACAAACACTTGCACAATAAGTGTTTTGTAATGTCTGGGTACAACATTGTGAAAGTAAATTCTTCTTTTCCCACGGCGTAACAGCACATTTCCACAGTTCCATTAAAGGCCACCGTTACATTTCTGCGATATGTTTAAGAGGAGGTTATACCGCTCGGTTTTAGGCGAAAAACAGCCTTTCTAATCTAAAAGATTCCTACGCCATTCTTGAAGTTAGAAATGTGAAAATTTTCTAGTGCATAGTTAAAAGGTTGGAATTGAATCCTACATGCGACTTTTTTCAATTTTCTCACACAGATCAAGAAAAAAATATTTAAAATGCACAAAATTAACGCAATTTCAGTCATATTTACGTTCCACTGCATGTTACTGCTGCAAATTTATGAGAAAAAACTCGATGTAGGCAACATGCTCGAAGTTTTGCGATGCCAGCAAGCTTTTCAAAATTAAAATCGGTTAAGAATTGGTAACACAAAATTGTATTTTGTAAACCCTTGCAAAGAGCCGGCCACGCAAGAAATACATGGGCCTCTTACGGACAAACTCGACAAATCGCTCGCGGTATAACCACCTCTTAAGCGTCAGCCTTAAATACTATTGTAAATTCTAGTTTTACTTATACCGTTGATTGAGAAGTCCCTTTCAACCAGCGCTTTTATTTCGCGATATAGTTTATTTGTACATCGGAAGCAGGTTTTTACCAAATAAGCATTTTCATAAAATTAAAAGTTTTTGCTTAAAATCAGCAGATATACTTTGTAACGTACTGAGCAGAAATTAAAGGATTTGTGCTGAGCCACGTGATTGAATCAGTACTGAGAAATTATTTCTGATAAAGTTGCCAGCAATCAAGGTTAAAAGTAGAAAAAAATCAGAAAATCATACCAACAATTTTTTAATGTGTAGCATATGTTTAGTGAAAGATGAGCACGTGCCCCTGTTCCCCTTAAAATCATACGCCTCTGATGTACCTAAAGTGTAAGTGGTTATAATTAACTGCTCTTCATCTAAATCACAATTTTTCTCTTATTAGAAACTTAAATAATTACATAAGTATTAAAATATTATAAATTTAGCTATCTTAAACTTTCACCATTAAACGGCCAAGAAGACGAAGGTGTGTATAAATTACAACTATTTAAGTGAGATACCTAGGTATTTTGTTGTCACTTCTAAAAATGATGTCGAATGACGCATCAGTGGTTAGGAGCAACTTGAACTAGGGTATGTTGATACAAGCTCAAGTGGCGCCGCCCAGAACGTGGGAAAAACAACTGAGCAACTATTTCTACGTGCTTACAAAAATACTCTTGACTAAATAATTAATAAGCTGTTGCTGCTTTGAAAACCCATGCTTTTAATATTTACTTATGCCGAAATATAATATTTTCAATTTTTAGCGAAAATAAAGGCATACATACTCGTATGTAGAATGTAGATATTATGTTTTCAGTAAGTCCAACAGGCAATTAAAAATTAAAATTACTCTTTAATTATTCCAAAATCAGTACGAGAAAGTGTTACCTACATATTATCTTTTGATAACTGAAACTATTTCAAAACTTATACGGAAAGTGTTGAAAATATTAATCTTGCTATGAAAAAATATTATTATATTAAAATAAAATATGTTTGAGAATACTAACTTATTGTTGGCCTTTACTGTATAATAACTTTAACAAAAAACAATTAAAAATTAAATCGGTATGGTTAAATCTATGGATCGGCTCTTTAGATCTCAGAAACATAGGCAAGAAATCCCACGCATTCAAGTGTCACTATTAGAACTACGTGAAGATAGACGTCCAGCGGTATAGTCAATACCGTATACTGCTCAACTAAAAATAACGAAACAAAGGGGGAATTCTTTTATACAAGTAGGTATATAAAAATATAACCTCAAACTACTAGCAAAGTTCAGATTCCGCTTTGTACATCACGACGCGACTCATGTGACCGAAAACCGATTTCTATCCACGAGTCAAAATAGTCTCGAGTAGGAGCATATTTTTTTGCAAAAAACCCCGAAGTTGCAAATTTTTAAGAAAAAATTGAAAACAACATACTTTAAAAAAAATTGGGATAAATCTTACCTTCGCCACCCCTAGCTTTGAGACGCCCCTGTTAAATTTTAAAAAGTATGTTTACAGCAAAAGATTCATTCCATTAAATTTCATGATTTTAACTGGACTTGTTTCGAAGATATTTTGAAGAAAACTTCCTCAGGTTTTCTCTTAAAAAGCTAATAGCTCCCTTGCGAAGCATATTTTGGTATACGCTTATAGGATGATTTTGTCTTATTTTTGACCACAGAACACGCTGGTAAAATATTGCACGTTAATTTCTGGCCAGCCTGTATAATGGGTTTAAATAAAGGGTGAGTGAAAATGTCTCTGGCGTTGATGGCGATGACCTTTCTGACCTTTTGGGCCTGACCGATTTTTTGTACAGAAGAAAAAAGCTGAATCACTAGAACAAAACAAACCCACCGCGGCGAGACACGACGCCCTAGACTTGCACTTTCGTTGAGGACGCATTAACCACATACGAGCCGCGAAGGTGTTGCCGATCGAATTTAACTAAATACGTAGCATTTATGTCCGTTAAAACAGAATCGTGGTCTGAATTGCAGTATATATTGTATTTTGAAATTACGCGTAACATGAAGCCATAGTATACTGCGAATGAGAGTACAGCTGCTCTGAATAATGGTACAATATGCCAATACGCGGCCCGGTTCACTCATATGGCAGTACCTGTTATGCTATTTTTAGTTTGTTAACCAAAACACGCGATGGCGCTACGCGGAATGTTACCTAGGTTACCATCTTAAAGTTTATCGCGGTAAAAATTTAAACGCTGAGCCACGAACTACTTCGTTAAAGCTGAACATAAAACGTTATCTGGGGTACCTACCTTTGGAAAATTCTTGCCATGGACTACTTCGTTGAAGCTGAACATAAAACAATATCTGGGTTACCTTTGGAAAATTTTTGCGTCGCATCGTAAAACTTCAAAAGCGAACGTAAATTTAAGTACCTAATAATTCACAAATTAAACACTACAGATAGTCAACGCACATTTATTATTTTAGAACTGCTAACAGCGTCTCTGATGTTTGGAAGTAGAATTACGGGCGGAAAGCGGGAATTTTGAATATTTCTCTTTTGAAGTTTACTTACTTTTGACGTTTAAAATCGTTTTAAAAATGTAAGAAATGATGTGTGACATATTTTATTGTGTGAAGGAGGCGATGTTTAAACAGAATCAGATACATCAAAAATGGATATACAAGAATTTTAAAACTTATACCATTGTATTATTATTAAATAAAAAATTACTCACATAATATTGGTAAAATAGGGTAGTATTTACTATCCACAACACACTTACTAACAAATTCAAAGACCCTTCCTTGATAAATTAATTCGCCACTGTGAGGAATCCAATGCACGTTAAAAATAAGTCCCTAGATAATTTTATGAAACATACACAAACACAAAGGGTAGTATCCAAATTCCAAATCTGTCACCTTATCTGTTATGTCCATGTTAAACAACTTGTCCAAGAAGAATGTAAGAAAATAACTTATAACGCCTGATCAAACTACAATTTAAATTCAAAGACGTTTGACATTAAGTTTTGTGTTTGTTTTTGCTGCTATGCGGAAACCCACACAGCACCGTTTTCCAAATCCCAAAATGTAAATGCACCTATGTTATTATTATTGTTATTATTCTTAGGTACGTGTTATTTATTATTCCTTGTTATTTTTGTGTAGTTTAGATATGCATCTAATATGTATTTAACTTTTGTAGACAAAATTACTAAAACATAATATATATTTTGAATTATTTATTGTAAGTCTTTCATTGAGAACCTTAAAGAATATTTAAAAGAAGAAAATGTGTAAAATAGCCTTTAGTAGGAAAATACAATACACGTGTAAACCTAGCTTAATACTTTAGTTACTTTACCAAATCACCCGGGTGCGTTGATTTCAATATTTTACTTTATAGCATTGCAGTTTCTAATCTCTAGTATCATTTATCTGGGCTGCATAATATGCTGACGTGCGTGTGTCAAATATCAGCAAGAGCTAATTTGCACCGAATTATACTATATTCTGTTTAACGAACAGATTCAGTAAAAACTCCTCCCACAAATGAGCGCTAAATTTGAATAGAAAATTACCATTGGTAGACCGATTTTACACAGCTCTACTCCTAGATAAATAACTTGACTGAACAAAACCGATCTGTCATTTTGACGTTGTCACTGAATTTACTGTTATGCCCATTCAGTTTATAATATAGAATTTTTCAATAGGTACTTGCATTGATTAGTTCATTGAATTTTGTGAATACATTAGGAAAAATACGAATAACTGTAAGTATTAACTGATTTTGGATAAGCAAGTATTTCTTTCTCCGTCAAAAAGTTGCCAGCTGTCAGCCATAGGTCCTGTTTTTCAATTGAAGGCAAGGAGCGAATTTTAAATATTTATAAAGTTTATGCTCACCAAAACCCTGACAACTCTTTGGTTTACTAAACATCAAGACCGAAAACGTCGCATTTACTGCAAAAGCGGCAGGTAGGTAATGTACTAATAATAAATAAACTTTTGACAGATATGTGTTATTTTGTTATACCTAAAATTTTTTGAAGTAATTATTATATTTTTATTTCACATTTTTGAAATTCTCGTAACATTTATTGTTCAAGTTCTTCAACAGTTTTAAACTAGGTATTTTTGAAGTCCCCAACGTCTTCTAATTTGCAGCATGTGAAGCTGACTTTTGCGCAATCTGTACTGCGCAATCAAGTCACTCCCACAAATGTCATTTACTGCATCTGTTCAATAAACAGGATATAGTACAAGATCCCGATTAAGGTCGACCTTCATCCATCTGTTTTCCTAATGAAAGGTATTTTTTATCAAACATTTTTTCATGAAGCATTAGCATGTACTACTTTTTATGCATACCACCCAATTATGTAAACAAATAAATTGCGGATGGGTTGCCTAATTACATATATCAGGTCAAGACTACCCTTAATTAAAAATAATGTAATAATTTTTTTATAATTTTTCTATACGTGTGTATGTCACTGAACTCCTCCTAAACGGCTGGACCGATTTTAATGAAATTTTTTGTGTGTGTTTGAGTCGGTCCCTGGATGGTTTACATTCACAATTGGACCCGGTAGGTGGCGCTGCAATCGGGCAGGACAACGTCTGCCGGGCCCACTACCCACTAGTAATATATAAGTAATAACAGAGTAAACAGAGTAAATATTTAAAGAAATTAAGACAAATTTTAGAAAACGACAACAAATAGTTAATAACACATTACTGTAGTAAAGAGGTATTTTGTTATAAAATTCTGATGTTATTATACATATAAATACAAAAAGTTATTCAGCATCAGATTCATCGGAAGTTGCAAGATGATACTCAACTTATCGTTAAAATGGACGTTGTTCAGGAGTTTACTGCTCTGATGTATGGCAACAAGCACTGCAATAGTGTAAATGTCGCCAGATATCGCATTTTTTAAAAAAAATTTTCGTCTAAGAAAGACAATGAACAATTTATGAAAAAGATCAAAAGTTATGACTCAAATATGATTCCACCATACTGGAAATCGCTAAAACAAAAAATTTTACGTACAATATACATCAGTACCAAGGTTCGTTGGGGATATATTGCACTTGACAAACAGTGATAACGATTTCTCAGAAGTTGAGTATCATCTTGCAACTTCTGATGAATCTGATGCTGAAAAACTTCTTGTATTTATATGTATAATGACATCAGAATTTTATAACAAAATACTTCTTTACTGCAATAATGTGTTATTAACTATTTGTTGTAGTTTTCTAAAATTTGTATCAATTTCTTTAAGTATTTACTGTTTACTCTGTTATTACTTATATATTACTAGTGGACCCGGCAGACCTTGTCCTGCCCGATTGCAGCGCCACCTACCGGGTCCAATTGTGAATGTAAACCATCCAGGGACCCAGTCAAACACACACACACACAAAACTTTCATCAAAATCGGTCCAGCCGTTTAGGAGTTCAGTGACATACACACGTACAGAAGAATTACAAAAAAATTATTACATTATTTTTAATTAAGGGTAGTGTTGACCTTATATAATTAGGCAACCCATCCGCGATTTGTTTGTTTATATATATTGTTTGATAAAAAATACCTTTCATTAGGAAAACAGATGGGTGAAGGTTGACCTTAATCGGGATCTTAGACTATACGGAAGAGATGACGAGATGAGTGGTATATGGTATTGGACTGTTCGAACTACTCCTCGGGCAAATGCCCCTCCAGACATTGAATTATAGAACGAGTCAAGATTTGTGTGTACTACGAGAGATTGCTGAATGCTATCCCAAACATATCGTTGGGCTTAGACGAAGCCGAACGATAATTCAAGCCGGAACGTAGCGGCCGTGACGTATTAATCGTGGCCAGCTTGGTACGAACGGCCGGTGTTCGTGGCGTGGAAATAATGCTAGTTTACCAAAATATTCAATAACAACAACTGGACTTTTGAAATTTTTATTAAGAGAACATCTAATTAAAGATACCTGAACGGTATAATACCATATTTTCCTATTTTGAACAAACAATTAACATTAAAAACCTACAGAACTTAAACTCAATATGTATTTAATAATATTAAATGAGCCGCATTCCGCATGAAGAACCAAACTAAAAAATATAGTAGAAAACATTGTCGGAAACAAGTCTTAACGAAATAAAATCCACCCGCTAACAAAATGTTTACTGATGGAAGAAGATAAATGGGAGAACTACTTACTAGACAATTTTTTAATTTTCTTTTCTTTTGCTTCATTAACTCACATTTCATTGGAGGTAGGTAACATATGAATAATTATTTAATAAAATATTGCATGAATTGTGCAATGTATAATGGTTATATGGTTAAGTGAGGGGAAATGTAATTTGTTTGTACGCCTGCACGGCTCAGTGCGGCTAGAGCGCACAATTTATATGTGTTTATTAACCCGCTGTAACTTTTTTCAGTAACAAGATTAATGTTTCGTTTCTTCACCAAAAATAATTTCGAGCCTTTGTTCGTATTTGGCCTCGCATATGCATATGCTAATTCCGAAAAATAAGATTACTTATCCAGTACGTGAAAAATACATTACACAAATTTGTGGTCTAGCAAGAAAACATTTTTTTTCATAACATTGGAAAGTTTTAAAGGCAACGTGAATAAACTGTGATGATCAGCACATTTCAATGTATATTCCATGAAAAAAACAGATCTCTTACTCTTTTCATTGCTGAAATACAACAAGAAAAGTATTAAAAATGGTCGAAAATTGATTTAGGAAAGTTTAGGAAAATTCGACTTTTCGGCATTTTCGCAATTCCCGATATTTTCGCGACCCCAAAATTCGAATCCGGCAGGTCATTTTACGTAAGAATCAGCTTCATTTTTTTGTGCGTGTTTGAGTAGTAAGAGGTTATCGAATTAGAGCACTTTGCTCCCCGATTAAGCGATCCGTCCACGGCTGTGACGTCACAGCAGTGCTCCATACGCTACATTCTAGCTTGTACAATCGTTCGGCTTCGGCTTAGAGCACCCGTGTTTCTCTATGTACAGCGTGCTAACCTAGTAACATAGGCAGTATGCCGAAAATTTCAATATTGAATGTTTCGAATGTGCATGGATAACCGTAGACCACTGGTTTCGTCCTTGTAGGACTCATCAGTACTGTGCTTTTCCTACACACTCGAACCATGCAGAAATGCACTGACAACGTATAATGGCTGGATTCCTCTCATGAAAATATGAAGAAAAACCCTATAAAGCGTGATCCGATTGTGCTGCATTTGAGAGATATAGGTCATTGAATTGTACAGATCTAAGAGACAGTTTTGTAAGTTGAGGGTTCCTCATTAACTTTAATAATTTGAAACGATAGACTTAGGTTGTTTGTGTTTTTGGTTTGATAAACATTTAGTGTGAGTCAATCCAGAGGGTCTCAGATGTTAATTTGCTCCTATTTTTTATGTCGTAATTTTCATAACCTGGAATATTGATCTTACATCTTCACTATCCTGCATGTAATAAGGTATTCTTTATCTTTTTCGTTAATGTGAACCGTTAGCGAGACATTATTAGTTTTGTGTGAGTCTGCACAAAATCTTTTCCTTAGTGTAACCAAAGGTAACAACCGTATCCGAGCAAATCAAAATTATATATGTTAGAAGTTATAAGATCTCGTAGTGCACAAAATCTGGATTTAGTTCTATAATTCAATGCCTAGCGGGGTATTTGCCCGGGGAGTAGTTGTTCGAACGGTCCAGTATCACTCACATAAAAATATTGTCCTGGTACATTCAATTACAAAATTTTAAAGTTTTTAGCATTTTAAAACTACTAGTAGGTACCTAAGTACATTCTTATAAATTAGTAGATAATAATTAATGTTGATTAGGAGAATAGCCCGTGGTTAATTAGTGTCATGGTAAACATATTAGTTTGCAGGCATTATAATCATAATCATCGAAAAGAAAAAGGAATATAAAAGACATGCAACTAGGAAAACGAAGTATGAAATTTAATCTAAAATTAAATCGAATGAAAATATAAAAATAGGTGTTAAAATTTAAACTACAACTGAAATGAATAATAAATGAAAAATATTCGAATTTAAATAAATAAGTATTTAAAAAAAGAGATAATAATTACACCTAGAAATTAAATCAAAACACATCCTAAAGCAGGTGCTCAAAGTGTCCGTCATTTGCTCCAATGTATGATGCAGTGCATCGAAGAAAGGACTATCGAACTCTATGAAGAATTCCTTCAGTATTACGCATCAATTGGAATTCGAACAATATTCTTTGGCGCAAACGATCAATATTATCCATTGGTTCTGTATGAACAAATTGTTTTAAATAACCCCAAAGACAAAAATCGAGAGGATTTAAATCACGCGACCTAGGCGGCCAAAGAACAGGGCCTCCTCTTTCAATCCCGCGACAACCGTACTATTATTAAGATACGGCCTAGTAATAATACTAAAGCGGAGAGAGGCCACATCATCCTGAAACCAATGCCGTCTTCGAGGGTCCAAATGGAACGTCGTCAAGAAGTTGGGGAAGCTGGTGTCGTAGGAAGTCTGCATAATTTTCACCGGTTATTCTTGGTGGAAGAAAGATAGGCCCAATTAAAACACCTCCAAAAGTTCGCGCCCAAACTTTTAACATAAAGAATCGTCGGTGTTTCTCTCAATCGTTGCTTTAGGACTTTCATAATTGCAGATATGTATGTTATGGAAATTAAATATTCCGTTACGTGAAAATCCCGCCTCTTCTGAAAAGAGCACAAACCTTTCGAACTCATTATTATTTTTTCGTTTTGCTCGGTCAAACCAGTTCCAAAATTATATTCATCGTGCGAAATCATCTTAGTCTAGTACTTGCATCCTTTGTAAGTGGAATTGATGCAGAAGTTGCTGCTTCAACAGTCTCCGAACAGTGGTTGGGGTTGAAAAGTTAGTTAATGTTTCCAAACAACATTTATTAAAGATTAATCCCAAGAAATCTTCTGCTATTGTGTTTGGGGGTGAAGGGTCCAGGATGACCATGGCAAACGACATGGTCTTAAAGATAGACGATGCCGTGGTACCTTTCACGAGTTGCGTTAAAAGTTTGGGATTACTCATCGATACTAACTTGCGTTTTACTCAGCATATTAACTCTCTGTTACAGAAGGCTTACCTTGCGTTGAAACTCGTGTATGGGCAGAGGCATTATCTCAATTTCAATACTAAGAGGACGTTGTGTGACTCACTTGTTCTTTCTCATTTCAATTTCTGTGATTCTGTCTATGCTCCCTGTCTCTCGTGTCGTGATAAATTTCGTATTCAGAAAGTTCAGAATTCATGTCTTCGCTTAATGTTTGGAATTCGAGCACGTTCACGCGTCTCCCATAAACTGAAAGACGCGAAATGGTTGAATATGTTCAATAGACGTCGCCTTCACATGGTCTGCTTCTTTCTCGGTATTGTTCAGTTCCATTTGCCTTTGTATTTGTATAATAAACTTGTTTTTCGAACTGATGTGCATGGCGTTGCCACTCGTCGAAAGTCGCTAATGCTCACGATCCCGCGGCATCGCAAGGAAATATTTAAAAGATCATTCTCATACAATATTGTGTCCTGTTTAAATAACTTTCACTCATTTCTAACTCTTTCTTGCGATTCCGCGAAATATAGATTATTTAAAATTTTTCTTGACCAGCAGTAAATAGTTCCTCTGCATTACGTGGGCTGTGCATAGATGTCCTAATCTTTCCTTTCTCCACTTCCTTTCTCTGTTCTTCCTCTTCTTGTCTTGTTTTTCTTTGTCGTTTGTTCTCCCTTCGGATACGTTTTTTATTTCTAACATATTTTTTTCAGATTTAGTTTAATTTATTTTATTTTGCAAATTGGCCTGCATGGAAGATCAGGCTCTGTGAATGCTATATTAGGTATTCACAGATGCCTGAATGCAGGCCATTTAACACCAGTTTCGATCTGTGTAGGTATAATTATATTTTTTTTTGTAATTCATTGTGGTGTTAATAAACGTATTATTATTATTATATATTATAATAATTTTCTTGTATAGCAATCAAGCGGACACTGGTACCTTTGCCAACTTTCATATATCTTCAAAAGAATATACCATATTTAATATCAAAAATGCAACTTACGAAAATTATAATAAAAGTAGATTGACAGCTATTCGGTTATTGAACTTGCATTTTTGACTTTTGTTTCGTTTTCGTGATTTCTGTAACTGAATATAGGTACCCAGATATAATAATTTTGATTTGCATGGATACGGTTGCTACCTTTGTTTACACTAAGAAAAGGATGTTGTGCAGACTCGCACAAAACTAATAATATCTCGCAAATGGTTCACATTACCGAAAAATATAAAGAGTATCTCTTTTACATAAAAGATAATAATCAAGATGTAAGGTCCGCAGACTCATCATAATGTGCAGATTTATACATTGCGCTCTTCTGGACGAAATGCATGAAATTGTTTCCAAAGTGTAAAACCTTAGGAATATGAAAATGCAGAATCACTTACGGATCTTCACGTAATTTAAAAGGAAAACGTTTTGAAATATTAATCCCATAGAAGAACTTCTTGCAAGTAAATCCATTTGGTCCTAACTGAGAAAACCCAGAATGAATAAGTTATGCGATCTAAAAGTACAGTCGTTTCTTCGCATTTGGCTCTATCGACTATAGGAAAGAATTAGACAATTCAATTTCGAAATGCGCTTTACTTTTACAACAAAAACTTCATTGGCGAGCATGCAATGATTTATTATCAAAATTCTTCAAATTCTTAACATCTGCAGGTAAAACAAAATTGGTATGATGATGGCAATAGAAAGTACTAAAACAGCACGGCGGGCGTAGGTGGAAACGAGCACGAACTCAGCAGGTTTAAGTTTACAACTTGTTTGTACATTATACCGCGTATGGCGCCACCAATTAATTATTGTCCTACATGCATTCGGAATAACAACACGGTTAGTGCCTATTTTATATATCAAATAATGTGATGAAAACAAGTTTCAGATATCCATTTCTTGCTTTTATTTCGCAACTGGAAAATTTAAATGTTCATCGGCTCATTTGAAAATAAGTAGGTAATTGTCTGAATGCCAAGGTATTTTGAGGTCAGATCTTGCGAGAAACAGTATAAAGCAGAAAATTGGTGTACATATAATACTGGGTGAGTCGGGAGGAACGCGCCAAATTCGAGGGTGTATTCACATCGTAAAGTTTTCAGCCCGAAGACTGGTTGGACGCGTACCTCCATCCTCTCCTATCTTGAGCTAACCTACGCATTTCCCAAAAAGTTGAACATCCTACATCCCTAACTATTTGAGAGCAGTACCTAGTCTAATCTGGGCATAGCCCTACCTCTTTATATTCCGAACTCTGACTCTAGTATGTCGCGAACTAAGCCTTCGTACCTCAGAAGGTGTCCTACCATCCTATCTCTCCTATTACTGTCTTCCATAAATTTCGCTTTTCCCCAACTCTTATTCTAATACCTCTCTGTTGCTAACCTTATCTATCCACGGTATTTTCATCATACGTCTATAACACCACATTTCAAATGCTTCTAATTTTTTCCTAACCGCTTCTCCTACCGTCCAAGTTTCGCGCCCGTACAATGCCGTACTCCATGCATACGTTTTTAAGGACCTCTTCCGAGTTTCTACATTTATCATTCCCGAGCATAATAATTGTTTCTTTTTATTAAATGCAACTCGGCCCTGCGCTATTCTTTGTTCTATATCCCTAGAGCTCCTACCATCGCGAGTTATTTGACTTCCTAAATAGCAGAAATCTGAGACTATCTATCTATTTTCTCGTTTCCAATTTGTATATTTGTTTAGTCCTATTCTCACGCCCCCTACACACCAAAATTTTGGATTTCTTTTTATTGATCTTCATACTATAGTCCTCCGTCAAAACCGCTTCCATTTCGTTCAGAGCCCTTCCTAATTCTTTTTTGTTGGATACTAATGCTGCTATATCATCCGTGAATCTAAGCATATTAATAGTTTGGCCCTGTATATTAATTCCAGTAGCTATTCTGTCTTTAACAATATTAATCGATATATAAATTGAAAATTAAAGGCGATAACGCACATCCCTGCTTCACTCACTTTCGGATATCTACTTCTCTATGTTCCTGCCCAAATTCTATAACTGCCGTTTGCTCTTTGTATAGATTATGAATTATTCTTCTGTCCCTATACTTCATCCCTACATTTTTGAGCACATCTTCCATTTTACATTGTCGAATGCTTTTTTCCAAATCTACAAATCATATATAGGTGCTCTTTCCCTTTTCTATTGTTTTTTCTATTATTACTCGTAAAGCTAGAATGGACTCCCTATCCGCGCATTTACTTTTTGGCAAAGCTACTATGATGTTCTGTTCTGGAATCTCGACCGTCTGGTATATGCAGCTAACTAGTTTATATAAACGATCTATTACCTCTTGACATGTGCACTTTAAGATTTCTGCCTGCAAGCCATCTATGCCTGGTGCTTTATCGTTTCTTAAACTTTTTAGTGCTAGCTCAAACTCTTCTCTTATTTTAGGACACCTCTTCTCTCATTATCGGACAGCCTACGTTGTCTCCCTCTACACTACTTTCCCTTTCTAATATATTTCCTACTTCTTGTCCCGCACATAAATTTCCGAAATATTCTTTCCACCTATCTGCCTTCTCCCCGCTTCCGATTAGGATAACTCCTGCCTCGTTTCTAATGTTTCTGCTATTAGGTCCAATTTCTCTGAAATTTCTCCAATTATTTTATATGCTTCATCAGTCTTTCCTACTTCGAACTTATCTTTGCATTTAACATCAATCCATTGCTCTTTCGCTTTCCTACATTTCCGAATAATTTCCCACTTGATCGCCTTATATCTTTGTTTCCCTCTTTCATCTAACCTATTTTTATATTTTCGTCTTTCCTCTATTAGACTCACAATATGTTTTTTATTATACTTACCTGGAAACACCTCGATTTCATCTGTGTTTACAATAAAGTAAAGGTGACATTTTCAGAACAGCGCAGCGCACGGAAAAAAATTATGTGCGCTGTTTCCGTGCACTAAATAAATAACAATAGGGGTTACGTTCAGAAAATAAGAAATGATTAATATTTCTATAGCAACTATATATTCGTTATTGACATAATATTTTATTTTCTGTCAGTGAAATTTACTTATGTCATTTTTAAAATGTTGACTCAAATTTGGAAGAAAATCCCGATATTTTTTGTTTATCCTGTTTTCAGGTAAGTATAATAAAAAATATCGTTCATTACACCGATAGGTGTTACATACATAACTTGATAAATAGCAACCTCCTGTCATAAACATATTTGTAATTGTTGAAAATATTACATATTATTGTTGTGATCGTTTTTTTTCCATGTCGATCTTGTTTCGCTTCTCCACGGTGTCCAACCCATACTCGAGACGCATGTGTGTTCTTTTTTACTTTTGCGGGGAATATTTCAATGTTTATTTCATGTATCTTTCAATGTTGTGATGTATGGGGTGTTTTAAGGGTTGAAATGTTATTATTATTATTATTATTATTACTAGATGGTTCTTCATTACTTCTTGATTACTCTTTCTGGCTTCTTCTAGATTGTTTTTTATGCTGTCTTGATTATTCTTCACGTCTTCTAGATTATTATTCATTACGTCCTGACAACCTTTATCTTCTTTAAACGACACTCGCATTTTACACATGTTCACAAGTTAAAGGCACAAACTACCTACTTAATTTGACATAACCTTAAACTAATGACTTGATGTGATGATGCGCATGAGCGTTCAGGCTAGTCCCCAGACAGTAAGTTGTGCTCTATACTACTCCGGCACTTCGTTCTGAAACGCAGATAACTGTTCTAGTTGGTTTATTTCGTATTTCCGACAGTGTATATTTCTGAATTATTATTTTGTTTATTATGTGTAGAGACCGGATTCTAGGTAAAATGCCTTTTGGCCTAGAATTATGGCACATGAACGAAAGTTATATATTTATGCACGATTCGCGTAAAAATAAGGGTTTTTACAAATATTTTAGGTCCTAAAGTCATAAATTGACTGTTGTTCACCTAAATTGACTATATGTGTCCTAAACATAAATATTTTCCTACTAAGTGTCTTATTTTTCCACTTTACCGCGTTTGGAAAAATAATAATTAAATGAATGTTCAATTTTCTTCATACGTCCGTGGCTATTCTGACATCTGACAGTTCAGTGTCGTATTTAGTTGGTTGGTGCCTACATCGAGTTTTTTCTCATAAGTTTGCAGCAGTCATATGCAGTGAAACGTAAATGTGACTGAAATTGTGTTAATTTTGTGCATTTTAAATATATTTCTCTTGATATCAGTGAGAAAATTGAAAAAATCCGTATGTAGGATTCAATTCCAACCTTTTAACTATGCACCAGAAAGATTTCACATTTCTAACTTCAAGAATGGCTTAATCATCTATTAGGTTAGAAGGGCTGTTTTTCACGTAAAACCGAGCGGTATAACCTCCTCTTAAATAAAGTTGCAATAAATTAAAACTTTTAATTTTTTACCCATGTGAATTTTTTCAGTTTCTTACTCTGTGCAATTACCAAAATGCCAAAGAATGCCTTTTTATTTGCAGTTATATTGTTGACTAGCTGGTGCCCGGCGCGTTGCTGCCGTTTGACGTTTGCTGCAACTTTTAAATTATGTTGAAAGGAATGAAGATATTGTAGAATTGCAGAAATATTCTTTCAAATACATTTTCCGGTACGACGCGCGCCACCTATTGCCGATTGTCAATTGTCAATTTTTAAAGGGAACAAATTAGGTGCTCGATATTATAATCATACTGCAGAGTACACTTACCCGTCAATTTATACAAATGCATGATTAAGAAATAAAAATTCGATGTATATAACAGACACTCGATTATTATAATGAATGCTCGATATATATGTAATTCACATGCTCGCTAACATAATAAATACTCGATAAATATGATAGACAATGGCAAACATGTATATTTATTTATTTATTGTATGAATTTATTTGTTTGTTTTATTTATTTATTTATGTATTTATTTATTTATATATTTATTTATTTATTTATTTTATGTATATGGGACGTTACATGTGTCCATAGTACGCGCGTGACACAATCCGACTCCTAATTTCTACATTTTTTCAATTTCTACACAGGAAACCTGAATACTTCCGAAATAAAAAGTAGTCTAGATTAATCTCTGAAAGTCCTTTACCTGATAATGAAAGTCTCATCAAATTCGGTTCAGCCATTTCCGAGATTAGCCCGGACAAACAAACAGACAGACAGACAGACAGACAGACAGACAGACAAAAAATTGGAAAATGCGATTTTATGTTTTGGTAATGTGCGAAGAATCATGAGCTTAGAAAAAAGCATTTACATATTTCGAAATCACAGACACTTCAATTTTATTTATATGTATAGATATTTATTTATTTTATTTGTTTATTCATTTATTTATTTTTTATTTATTTTTTTATTTATGATCCATAAAACTTAAAAACAAATTCTAAGTTAGAGCTCTTTCACATTATCCGGTTTCGCCTGTCAGGTTCCGGACCGGATGAAAACCTGACAAGAAGTAGATCACTGGTTTCAATGTGTCATTTCACACTGTCAGGTTCAGGTCCAGCGCCTGAATGCAACCGGACAAGTCGACTGGGTCGTCTGGTTCCCTGGCGCCGGATGAAGCTGTGTTGGAACATACATGTCTATGCACGCTTGCACACTGTCCCATACTATTTTTCAGGTTATCAGTATTTCTCTAGCATTCGGAGGAGAAAGTTGCAACTGCTTCATAATGTCGGGCGAAAATATGGACGTAGAATTTTTGATTTCGGAAATTGAGGGTCGACCATATCTATGGGATAAATCTAATAATGATTATAAAGACCGAAATAAAACAAACGCCCGTTGGAAAGAAGTGTGCTGCGCAATAAAGGAAGACAGTTACAGCAATCATTTCTTTTGGATTGATGCAATTTCTTAGCTGTGTATTTTGGCGCTGAAGAACTGGTTGTAATTTAGTGTAAACTTCTTCAAATGACAAAAAGGACATTATAAAATAGTTAAAAAACTTATTTTCGTAATTTCTTAATTCGTCGTAAAGAGTTGCAAATGCACCAAACATGTCGTGCTGTTCAAGTAAGGGATGCACCCAAAATTTTCTTGGACGTTTTTGGCGTTTTTTATTTATTCGGTAGATATACCACATAACAATAACAGCGCTACGATCCATGGTTGGAAATAAACTGAAAGTTTTGACGGACACCAAACCGGATCTGATAAAAACCTGAGGTTCTTATTGTGCTTCAGGTTTTCATCCGGTCCGGAACCTGACAGGCGAACCGGATAAAGTGAAAGAGCTCTTAGCGCAAAGAGGAACGGCAGCAACCTACGTTTGATCCGCGGCTATCTAGATTACACATCTAACGCATAGCCATCCGAACACGGAGGAGTTATCTGACATTTTCGAATTAATAGTATTTATGTAGTAATACGCGAATACGCCCAGTGCCGCCACAGCGCGAGTGAGGTCAGTTAAGTTGGCCCCCCATGAATTATTTTGAAAAATGTTTATGATGGCTCGATTGCGCCGGTGTTGTGCCACCTTTCGCCGCTTATTTTGTAGCTTGCGCCTTTATGGGTCAGAAACTATAGCCTATTTTCCTTGGGAGGGGCCCCTCCCATTTACAATTCTTCTAAAATTATTATACGGATACATTCTAAATGGCTTGCGCCACTAGAATTTTTGCTTGCGCCCTAATGGTATTGTATATACGCCACGTGACAGAAACTGCGCTGGCCCCCCTATGAATTATTTTGAAAAATGCTTATGATGGCTCGATTGCGCCGGGGTTGCGCCACCTTGCTCCGCTTATTTCATAGCTTGCGCCCTTATGGGTCAGAAACTGTAGCCTATTTTCCGTGGGGAGGTCAACTATATGGTAGACCCTCCCCATTTACAATTCTTCCAAAATTATTATACGAATACATTCTAAATGGCGTGCGCCACCTTGCGCTACTAGAACTTTTGCTTGCGCCCTAGTGGTATTGTATATATATGCCACGTGACAGTTTTTGATTCCTTACTTTCTTGTTTGCTAGAGGTCGTATTAGATAAGACGCGTGGGGGGTTTTTGTTCGAATCCAAGCGGAGCCTTTTTCTTTTAAAGTTCGTTGTAATTTACAGAATTTTGCGTGCATTCCTTGTGTAGTGTCTGGTGGTCCTTCACTAAAGGTATTTGTTTAAAGAAAAACCGCGATTACTAATGAAAACATGGGAATAATAGCATGCTAAAACATTGCATTAGCAAAATCTAGTTGGAATATACATATGTATAGGTGCCGGTTCTTCTATATAATTGCAAGCATAATAGGTAAATGTGATAAATAAGTGCAAATGATTAACTTTTACCGGTGATTTTATAAAATTCCCAAAGTACAACGGGCAATTTATTATTATATTAATAAATATTTAAATTAGGAATTCAAATTTTATGTTGTACGCAAGTGCCACTTGCTTCGAGCTGCCCGCTTTGCAGACTGGACTCATATTTCCTTATGTACGCAAATGCCATAAAATGTAAAAGTGAATAATTTGCACTTATTAATTACATTTACCTATAATATTCTTGCAACTATATATAGAAGAACCGGCAACTATTCATAACCAGCTTGCGTTTATGCATATCCCAACTAGGTCTTGCCAATGCAATGTTTTAGCGAGTTGTTATTAGTAATCGCGGCTTTTTTTTTAAACAAATACCTTTCGTGACGAGCCACCAGACACAACACATGGAATGCACGCAAAATTCTATAAATTAAAACAAGCTTTAAAAAAAGGCTCCGCGTGGATTCGAACAAAAACTTCCCACGCGTCTTGAAAGTGCCCTCGCCTCTCGATACTGCGCCAAGCATTTTGCTTGTATGGCATGAAGTTTAACAGTCAGTTAAAGCGCGTGAAAGTGGAAGTGGCCTACTTGGCAAAACCTAGTTGGGATATAAATAAACGCAACCAGTTTGTTACATTTACTATAATTTGCGCTTATTTATCACATTTACCTATAATTCTTGCAATTATACAGGGTGATTTTTTATGTGGTGCTAACATGGCTATCTTTTTAATCTTAATAGATACAGGTTCGGTTAAATGGGAGAAAAGTTGCGTCTATTCAAGCATAAGGAAGTGCCGTTTGCAGAAGTTGATTATATCTTTTCGTTTTTGAGATAATCGAAAAAAAATAAAATTTTGACTTTTACATTTTTGGTGTTCATATTTTCCTTATTTGGCATTCAATCTTCAATCTGCAAAAACTTTCTTGGGACGACTTTTCATCCTCTTTCCATTTAAGGTAGCAGAAAGTACCTACCACGTTTCGTTTCTTCAGAATCATCATCAGGTTCATTTTTTCTTATGGGGCCATCTTAGATTTTTTCACCATGAAATAGCCCATTTTTTTCTGAATAAAAAGATATAACATATTTGTATGTTTAAATCGCATTTAGGCCCAGAATTTTAATAAAACATGATAAAAATGGTTTTTCCGTCTAATCACAATTGCCGTGAAAACAAAAGTTTATCTACTTTGTCAACTCAAACGTCAAGAAACTTTTTTAATGCGATTGTGTTTTATTGGGTTACAATGGATTACTCTAATGACGAAAAGGTTGAAATGTTATTTGTTTATGCTACTGCCAGAAGAAATGCTGAAAACGCGGCTGCAATGTATCGCGAATCGTATTGAAAAAGTTTTTTGACTTGACTGTTTTCACTACAATTGTGATTAGATGGAAAAACCATTTTTATCTTGTTTTATTAAAATTCTGGGCCTAAATGTGATTTAAACATACAAATATGTTATATCATTTTATTCAGAAAAAAATGGGCTATTTCATGGTGAAAAAATCTAAGATGGCGCCAGAAGAAAAAATGAACCTGATGATGATTCTGAAGAAACGAAACGTGGTAGACACTTTCTGCTGCCTTAAATGGAAAGAGGATGAAAAGTTGTCCCAAGAAAGTTTTTGCAGATTGAAGATTGAATGCCAAATAAGGAAAATATGAACATAAATGTAAAAGTCAAAATTTTAATTTTTTTCGAAAAGATATAATCAACTTCTGCGTACGGCACTTCTTTATGCTTAAATAAACGCAACTTTTCTCCCATTTAACCGAACCTGTATCTATTAAGATTAAAAAGATAGCCATGTTAGCACCACATAAAAAATCACCCTGTATAGAAGAACCGGCAACTATGCATAACCAGTTTATTACATTACTGTAATATATTTATTATTATTATTATTATTATTATATTATTAATATCGAAATGAATTTCAAACAAGTAACGGTTGAATCCATCAATAATTGAAAAGATATCAATATCAATATCAGCCTGTATAAGTAGAAAGTTATTTTGCATAATGAAAAATGAAAAATCATTTGTGTCCCTCATACAAAATTTTTCTCTTGAATGTATAATAAAGGTGTACAAAAAATTTCAAATTCGAATAATGGGCGGGGGCAGCGCAGTTTCTGTCGCGTGGCATATATGCAATACTTAGAGGGCGCAAGCAAAAATTCTAGTGGCGCAAGGTGGCGCAAGCCATTTAGAATGTATCCGTATAATAATTTCGGAAGAATTGTAAATGGTGAGGGGCTACCATATAGTTGACCTCCCCACGAAAAATAGGCTGCAGTTTCTGACCCATAAGGGCGCAAGCTACGAAATAAGCGGCGAAAGGTGGCGCAACACCGACGCAATCGAGCCATCCTAAGCATTTTTCAAAATAATTCATGGGGGGGGGGGGGGCGCAGCGCAGTTTCTGGTGTATATGCAATACCACTAGGGCGCAAGCAAAAATTCTAGTGGCGCAAGGTGGCGCAAGCCATTTAGAATGTATCCGTATAATAATTTTGGAAAAATTGTAAAGGGGGGGTCTACCATATAGTTGACCTCCTCACGGAAAATGGACTACAGTTTCTGACCCATAAGGGTGCAAGCTATGAAATAAGCGGTGCAAGGTGGCGCAACACCGGCGCAATCGAGCCATCATAAACATTTTTAAAAATAATTCATGGGGGGGGGCAACTGCGCGAGTGGCACTGGCATAGCATCCAGTCGGGTAGGTAGCCGCTGCTATAGGAAGTGAGCGAATATTGCTTAGCAGCGCCTCAATATGGCGAATTTATAAACTTTTGGTGGTAATTCAGTTGTCATATGTCAGTGTGAATTTACTGCAGTGAATATTATTGGTGTTACATAAATTTAAATCAAACTAATATAAATGTCAACAAATATTTGACAGCTCAATACCACAAGATCTGATGGCGCTGGCTGAAAATTCGCTCACTTCCTATACGCGTAACGCAGTGGAAATAAAATGTTTTGCGGTAGGGTGACAGATGAACTACGAGATCTGGCAGCACCGCTTCATTCTCTTTTATGCATAGATATACAGTGCCCGTCTAAAGTCCGTTCCCCCCCTACTAATTTTTGAACCATTTGAGGTACATCAATGAAATTCGGCACAAGGTAATCACAGGTCACAATATATTTTTTGACGTAACAATGGCAGCTGTCAGTCTCAAGATGGCGGTCGAGCGCCATTTTGAAACAAAATTTTAAATGGGAGGGAGGGTCATGTGACACCTCGTTTTAAAGGTCTTATCGAGTGCAATATCATACTAAAATATGGCGTCGATGTCTTTTGTTAAATTTTTAAATTTTAACATTTTTCTAACGAAATTTTATTCTAATTTGTAGTGAAATTTCTTAATGAAGTCGACCAATAAGAGGAGAAAAGAGAGTTTATTAAGGAAAAACTACCGTTAGATGGTAATTTCTTCCACCTTCTCCAAAAATCAAAACCGCTTCAAATTTATCGTCTAAGCTACGAGCCATGGTCACACTTTTCCTAAATGAAGGAACTAAACATGCCACATTTGACAAGTAGAAAACAAGATGTTACCGCGACAACGAATTTTGTTTCTCATACAAACGTGATTGAGAGCAACATTCATGGTTATTTAGAAATTTGATTAGCCACCATTTTGTAACGTTTTCAGGTATCGACGCCATATTTTAGTATGATATTGCACTGGATAAGACCTTTAAAACGAGGTGTCACATGACGCCCCTTCCCATTTAAAATATTTTTTCAAAATGGCGCCCGACCGCCATCTTGAGACTGACAGCTGTCATTAATACGCCAAAAAATATCTTGTGACCTGTGACTACCTTGAACCGAATTTCATGGATGTACCTCAAATGATTCAAAAATTAGTAGGGGGGGAACGGACTTTAGACGGGCACTGTATGTTCAGAGCGGGAACTTTAAATTTAACAAAATAACAGAAATGCGTTTGACTCGAATTAAATTTATTGGTTATCCAAATGATGCATTATTCGATGCAGTAATACAAAAATGCTTCGTGGTGCAATACGGTGCAATAGAATTAATATTTTTTTTACCTATGGGGGGCTGAGTTCAAAATTCTAAACATTTTTATGGGAAAAGGGAGAGGGGTGCATTGAATAATTCTAATATTGCAATGAGGTGCAATGCTGGTGCAATAGATCTAAGCTGTCTTTTTGCGTTTTTGTAAGTTTGTGGGGCTACTCTCAATTTGCCCCCCCACATTTTAATCTTGCAATTTCAGCTAGAGGGTTATGGTGCAACAAAAAATATTTGTGGTGCTATGCGGTGCAATAGGAGTGCAATGCATGTGTTTCAACAAAAGTTTCAAAAAGAGAGTTAGAGGGGCTAAATTTATCGACCAGAGTAAACTTTCTAAAGAATTCATGATTAATTTATACCGAAGTTCCTGATCCAACTACTGTGTATGATAATAAGTACCTACCTATTTATAACTTGAAAGAAAGTAAAGTTTTGTTACAAGTTGGCATATTAAGAACCAGAAATCTGGGTACATTTTGATGTTGCAGTACTGTTGTAGGGAGCCCATGTGTCTAATATATTCCTACCCTAGGAATCCTGAAAAGTCCAGTTTTTCGGTAACATTCTAGACTTCGCATTCGTCTGGCCATAATATTCAGAAAATACTGCACAATTAATTTAAAATATTGAACGACACTAAATAGTAGATCATTTTAAGAGGCGGTTACTAAAGCGATTTTAGGAAGAAAATTTCACATGCATTTACATGTTTGTTTTCCAATATACAGGGTATTAAAAATTGAACAGTGAAGATGGTTTTCTTTAATTATTTTCGAAGCGTCTGAAGCTATGTAACAATCAAAAAAATATTATGAAATAAAACATTAACCTAAAATTATAAAAATTATTGAAAATGGCCTCCGGCAAGAAAGGAGGAAACAATAGGAAATGTCAAATTTAACAATCCATTTCATTTTATTTCTTAAATCGTTACTATATTATCTTTGATAACACTATTGATTTAGATACTCATAAATGAATAGCTCGATAAATTTTTTATAATTCCCGAATTAGGTACCTATGCCTAATTATTTTTGTAATCTTGAGAAATACGACATGATAAAAGTTTTCAACTTGTCAGGTGGAAACACTTCTGTAGTGGTATAGTTATACTTGCAAACGTATGCAGAAAGACCGCAACCGAACAGAAGAATGTTTAAACGGTATTTACCTTGATACTGTCTTGTTAAAAATATTACTAATTTTTTAAATTTATATTACAGTTTGGAAAGAAATTTAATCCAATATGGCAGCTTCGAGAAACCAGAACCACGCCCTAAAAATTATTTTAAAGAAAGTTCCGAACAGAATGTTGTAACCGTTTTAGGTATGGTAGAAGCTGAACCTACCGTTTCTTCCAGGGAAGTTCAAAATGTTGGGGTTTCATAAATAAAGGCATTGCGAATATTAAAAACCCATAATTATCGGCCTTATAAATTTAGGAAAGAACATTTTCTGATCGAGGATGACAAAAGAAGGCGCTTGGAATAATGCAAATGTAGGAATGTCCCTAATTTGGTAAACTCCATTGTGTGGTCAGACGAAACACAAATAAGTAGCGATGAAATTTATTACTTGCACAATGCCCATTACTGATTCGACTCTAACCACCACGAGAGCTTTATACGTCGGAGGCAGGGAAAATTTGAATTAAATGATTGGTGTAGTGTTAAGGGGAATATTTTACTATCTTTATGAAGGCAATTTGAATACGGTAAGATATTTGGGCATACAGCAATAGGTATAATATGTATCAGATTTTTTGGGTGGGGCTTTCTCAAGGATAAAATTTACAGAAGATCCAACACGCTAAAATAAGAGAATTACGAGAACGTGCCCACCTTGCGTTTACGAAACGGACACCAATAATAATTGTTCTTCGAAATTCCATGAATTCTAAATCTACAGTACGCAAATGCGAATTATGCATTCAAAAAATGAAGCTTAGTTTGGAAATTATTTGTAATGGTTGCTTTATTTATTGTTGTTTTCTTATTCTCTTATTCTCTTGTTGTATTTTTGTTTTTATGTTTTTGTTTTCATTTGTTGCACAGCCTACTATTAATATATATGATTTAAATTTGTTAAAAGTTTGAAAAGCTGCGGTATTATTAAAATTACGCCCAATAAATTATACATTTTTGGAAAACTAAAAAAATATATGCAATTTAACGATGCCATGCAACTTTTCACTATAACTGTAAAAATAAAAGTTTTGGAATAAATCTGAATTAAGCCCTGGAGTCTACTTAAAAAATGCCTGAAGAATGTTGATCCCGTTTTCCAATACCTTTTTAAATAAGCGAGTTATTGAAAGTTTCCAAAATGGCAGATTTTTCAATTTTTTCCCATAAGTTGGCCATGATCAAAGATATTCAATTTCTGCTTTCACATCTTTGAAAAAGAGCCCTGTGCCTGCCCAGCCATCAGATTCTCTCTGTCTCCAATAATAAAGGTACTTTCCTTTTAATACCACCGAAAGTGCCTCACTCTGTACATTGGGAAACAAGCATTTTAGGTCACATGTTTGTATGAAATTTTCCTTATAAAATCGTATCAGTAGCCGCCTCTTAAAATATTTGAATGTTATTTTGGAACATCCTGGGTATCGCAGAGCATATTCTAGGGTTGAAGGGAGATGGGATGGACAACATATGTGCGACAAAACCTGTTGAAAGTCACAGAATGGAGTCCAAGAACAAGCAAAAGCCATCCAGGAAGACCGCAAACAAGATATAATATCCGATAGGTGGCGGAGGTGCAATGGATGGAACTGAAGTGCAATAAAGACCCAGTGGCGACATCTTGAAGAGGCGTTTATCCAGAAAAAGAGTGAAATTAACCGATGAAGAAAATCATGGCCCAAATATGCCAAAATCCGGTACTTCTAATAATGTTTAATATCAAAACGCACCAAAACTTATTGTATAATGTGTAAGATCTTTCTTTTCGAATATTTTAAGTATTATTATAACCCAAAACTATGATACTTTCTTTTTTTAATATTTTCCATAGTAAGTGCCTATGTGCCTAATCATAAAATGCAGATAGATTGCGTCATCGGGCATTTTTTAAAATGGAACTACTACATTTTATTGCCGGATTCTTGTGGAACATTACTTACTGAATTCAGAAATATACACTTATGGTCCCTTTTCCTTCTACTCCCGCAGAAAAAATAAAAACATAACATATTTACTCAGGTTACGCTACATCCCACGATTTTATTTTAGTCTGATCAACGCTCTAGATTGATGAGGAGAGTGATTTGATGACTGGTACCTGGTACCTACCTAATTCTTTTTTAGCTTTTAGTACTTTATCTGCATCATTATTATGTTTCTTTACAATAAAACCGTTTAACTTAAAAATGTTTTATTACTTATTTTATTTTCAAGTTTTTAGTTTTTTTTGTTTGTTTTTGTTTTGTTATTATTTTCTAAAGTGTACTTGTTCTACTTGTCAAGCCCTTTCATTTGATACCCATATTGAGGGGATTGAAAAAAGTCATCCGCCATTTTGTGGTGGCGGCCATCTTGGATTTTGAATTTTTCATGGTGTACTGTATTCTACTAGTTAAGTCCTTTCATTTGATACCCATAGTGAGGGGATTGAAAAAAGTAATCCGCCATTTTGTGGTGGCGGTCATCTTGGATTTTTTCATGGTGTACTGTATTCTACTAGTTAGGCCCTTTCATTTGATACCCATATTGAGGGGGTTGGAAAAAAATATCTAATTCGCCATTTTGTGGCGGCGGCCATCTTGGATTTACAATGATACTGAATATACATAATAATTGTATTGTCATCACAACTAAAGGTGTGTAGCAAATTTCAAATCAATCGGTCAACAGGAAGGGGGTAAAATTTAAATTACTAGATTTGACCCAAACAAGGCAAGCTAAATAAAACCAACATTTAAAAGAGCCTCAATTTCGTCTGAATTTGTTTAAGTTAATAACGGCACAATGGACTTGTTGGCAATATCACAAAACAAAATACTTTATTTTAAAAATTATTTAACAAAACAAATTAATTAATTAAATTAATGTTCAACGTTATAACCATGTTGTTGCATACAGTACGTTTCTCGCCGCACGTTTTCCAATATTGCTAAACTTTGCATAATCTGATTTCGTTGCGGATCCTTTGTTTCAGGTCTTCCAAGTCTGTAGGCTTTGAAATGCAGACTTTTAATTTTTTAAAATCCCAAAGAAAAAGTCCTAGGGCGTCAAAGTTGCAGTCATTTAAATTATCATCATTAGGTTTTCGGTCCGAAGACTGGTTGGACGCGTACCCCCCAGCCTTTTCTATCCTGAGCTAACCTTCGCATTTCCCTAGAAGCAGAACATCCTACATCCCTAACTATTTGAGAGCAGTAATTTACTTTAGGCCTACCCCTACCTCTTTTTATTGCTATCTCTGACTCCATTATGTCGCGAACTGTTCCTTCGTGTCTTAGAAGGTGTCCTATCATCCTATCTCTCCTATTCTTTATTGTCTTCAATACCTTCCGCTTTTCCCCAACTCTTTTTAATACTTCCCTATTGCTAACCTTATCTATCCACGGTATCTTCATCATGCGTCTATAGCACCACATTTCAAACGCTTCTACTCTGTTTAGATCCGCTTCTCCTATTGTTCAAGTTTCGCACCCGTATAATGCCGTACTCCATACATACTACTTTAAGAGTCTCTTTCGAGTTTCTACATTAACCGTTCCCGAACATAACAGTTGTTTCTTTTTGTTAAACGCAACTCGACCCTGCGCTATTCTTTGTTTTATGTCTTCAGTGCTCCTACCATCTTGAGTTATTTGACTTCCTAAATAGCAGAAATTCGCTACCTCCTCTATCTTCTCGACCCTTAAATGGAGAATCTGTAGGTGTAACTAACATAAAACATTTTAGTAGGTATGATGTGCACTCTGCGTAAGCAAACAATTTGTACACACACTGGCTGGATCGAGTACTTTGCCGTAAATTTACTATGAATTCTTAGTAAGTTAGGTAACCCCACACGCCAAATACAGTGACACAGTAATTAAACTCGATACGTGTTTCGCTGACAACGTCAGCATCCTCACGAGTTTAAGATTAATCTGAATCTAACAAACTGCATTTACCGTAAAACAAATTGTGATCCTATGACCGGGAAGCCATCTGGTTCACTCCCGAGGATGCTGACATTGTCAGCGAAAAGAAACACGTGTCGTGTGTAATTACTGTGTCACTGTTTTTTCGTGTGGGGTCAACTTATTAAGAATTCATAGTGAATTTATGCGAAGTTCACTATCCAACCACTGTGGGTACTAGATGGCTTCCCGGTTACACGATCTCAATTTGTTTCACGTTAAACGTAGTTTGTTAGATTTAGATTAATATTCAACTCCTGAGGATGCCGACGTTGCCAGCGAAACACGAGTCGAGTTTCATTACTTTTTCACTGTGGAGTGAAACTCATAGTAAACAATTTGTGAAGGTAGAAAATCTTTATTTCAGATATTTGGAACTGGATTGGAGGAAATATAACATATAGTTGAGCAACTGAGGAAGAAAACGCAACATTTCCAAGCTGTACCCAAATTGAGTTTTCTCGTGTTTATTGTTCAAAATGTTGGAATCCTTCGATCTGTGCACAAATCAGTTCCTAAGCAACATTCTACTTTTAATTAGCATACCTAATTCCCAAGTTTGAAACAAAAAGAAACATTTCCATCGCCAATCGAAATAGACTATATATGCGATCTGATTCTAAACGTTGTAATTTCAGTGAGTTTGGTTTACCAGTAGATCTATACAGGCTGGCCCACTGAAAACAGTAAGTGCAATTTTATACCATTTGGCTATTTGACATCATATTTATACAAAAACTCAGAGACGTCGATTTTGGTTGTAAGGGGGGCATCTGAATTCGATGTTTTCATTTATGTAACTGGAGGAGAAGCACCCTTAAATTGTTAAATGGAAGGTAGTGTAAAGATACACAACGTTTAAAGGCCTTTTATTCTCTTTATAGCAGTTTTTTTTGATTTTTTTAATCAGTCCTCTAACAACCGAGAAAATGCGCCTTCAAGACAGCATTAATTAAGGAACCAACACAAGTTTCATTTTCATTCATGTAACTTCAACCCCTAAGTTGAAGGGGGCAGCACCCTAAAATTTTTAAATGGAAGATGGTGTCAAGATACACACCGCTGGAAAGGTCTTTCAACTCTCTTTATAACAGTTTTTCATTTTTGAAATGGGATCACTGACCTCTGAGAAAATGCACTTAAATGGTATAAAATCGCACTTACTAGCGTTAAGGTTCCTTAATTAATGTTATTTTTAAAGTGCATGGTATAAAATCGCACTTACTGTTTTCAAGGGGCCACCCTGTAGTTAGTCATAAAAAGCAGTAATTCCATACACAAATATCTTCGTTCTTGTTTATTCATTTTTATTGCTTGCTTGTACAAACGCAACTTTTCCATTTTGGTTGAAACCAAAACGTAATATTTTTAATAATTTGGACCGGAAAGGTTCATTTTCAAATTTGTTGTTGTAATAACTAATTAAATTTCAACTTCTTTTTGTACAACTATGTATTGAAAAATTCAGATAAACTTAAAAAATATTTAAAAAAAGTTAAAATTCATTTATTTTGCAAATTTGATAAATCAGATATTTTTGATCGATTTCTGTAAAACCGAAGAAAAGGGAAATATGACTTTTTGTTCGTCAGCTCCCCAGTTATCCTAAAACGCGTATTTGGAGATCGTACTTGTGGAAATTTTTGCGTGATCAGACTGCAGCGACCTGCAATATTCTTTTACCTAAAAAAATAACACCCTAAAGAAATTTATGTGTGCAATAAAATTTAAATATGAATTTGGTGTGCATAATTTCTGCAGCACAGAAATTACTTTATTTATAATAATTATGCTTTACGATATTTTGTGTTAAAGCTGGTGGATATTTATTAGTTGGCTTTAATGGTTTCAGATGTATTAAAATATAAGTAACCGTTAAAGAGAATCATTACAATCGTAAAGTCAGTAAATTATATACCAGATAAGATATATATCTTTCGGTTGTCAAAGTTTATTAAGTATGAAAGAGAACTCTAAATAATGTAATTGTCGAAAACCACCCCAGAATACCATAAATCCTTAAATATGTCTAAATGAGGGTTCCTTTAAATTGGGAGTGTTAAAGAGCTATTTCCTAAAATTTGTGGATCCAGATATCCTTTTATCGCGGTTGTCGTCCGCAGACAAGAAAAGGAAGTCCGATTTTAGGGAACCTTAAATAACTGACTGTAATACTTATCAGAAAAAAGATAATTGAACCATTTAGAAGCCAGCAGTTGCTCCTTTATTAGGTTGCTCCGAATAAGCAAAAAATAATGGTAGACTATAATTGGATATCGGGGTATCAAACAGTGTGCTTATAAAGATAATAATTGAAGACAGCTGTGGGGGGTCCTCCTCAGGCAGTGTTATACTTAATAGAGATATAATTTAAAGAATTAAAATTATAGGAATATCGTTTAATAAATTGACTTTGAATTTAAATTTATTTCCGTTCACATTCTTGTACTTACGTTAGAATAACTCATTAATTTGCATTTTTTAAGCGACCCTCAGATGAATCCATATTTTGTATTGCCAATATAAAAATTGTTATTATTTTATTGCATTTATAAAACTAACCAAATCAGCCGATACTTATCATCAGACGTTCAATAAATTATTAACATGCTCATAGCCTGTTTGAATTTTGCGGCATACGGTATGCTCAGTTAATTTTGACCCCTTTGAGGATATTGAAAGATACTTACTAATACCTACTAGATAAAGAATGACCACCAGCAACTAGGCATAATATTTTATTTTGCACTTGGCGACTAATTAAAACCCCCATTCGTTGGCCACTTGTTCGATCAGAAGAGAAATCAATTTTAGAGTTCCTTGTGAAGAGGTTATTATCATTACCTTCACCTGGAAGCAAGGACATTAAGGTCGTACCATTATTCTAAATTTATTTTCGTCAAGAAATTGGAAAAATACTCACCTGTAACAATTCACCGGGTCATACTTGATTGTAAATAAATTATCATATATTCTTGATATTATTTTAACTTATTTTTTTGTGCCGTTCGGTGTTTGAGCGGTGCATTTTGGGTAAAAACTTTTTATAAGTACGTAGCTGCTTGCGAAGAGGCTATTATCATTACCATCATCAGGACATTAAGGTCGTACTATTATTCTAAATTTATTTTCGTGAAGAAATTGGACACAATACTCACCTGCAACAATTCACCGGGTCATACTTGATTGTAAATAATTATCATATATTCTTGATATTTTGTATTTATTTTTTGTGCAAGTTTTGGTAAAAACTTTGGATAAGTACGCAGCGGTAGAGTTTGACCCGCTGCGTCTCTCAGGCCCGGTTTTTCAAAGAATCCAACACCGAATTAAGTCTGATACCGGCTTCTTTGCTATCAGAAACCAATCAGAAACCCGGTATCATAGCAACGAAGCCGGTGTCAGACTTAATCCGGTGTTGTATTCTTTGAAAATTCGGGCCTTAAAATCTTGAGTGTCGCTTGAGTGTCGGCGTCCTAGAAAAGATAAATTGTTAATAATTTTCATTATTCTTGTTATATACTCATTACTTTCAAGAAACCATTTTTCGTTAACAACATTAATTACGTATTGAATATTTAAATTAAATACTTACCTGCAATTCATAGTTGTGTTTGTCTCCTTACCAGCCAAAAATAATATTTCGCAATTTTGGAGTTTTTGCTGCTGTCGACCTCGTTATTTTTTGTAAATTGCATGGCGCCCTTAAATTTGTATTACTTACGAACCTCCCCGTCTCCACTGAGCGGAGCTAGCGATCAACAGTTGGTTACTTTAAAATCATATTTGTGTTGGTGTGAAAAAGTAATGTAACAGATTGTGCTGTAAGTTTATTTTTCCACGACCCCCTAAGAAGGCGCCACGTTATATACAACTAAGTGGGCGCGAAAGTTGACAACTGCCATCACCCGTGTGCTATACTCGTAGCTGTGCGCTATAAATAAAAATCGCACGGGTAAATATATTCAAATGTTGTAGACAGCTTAGAAATTTTGACCTTTACTGAAGAAATATCGCGTCCCCTCTCTAACAATTTTACTAACATATAGATAGCTAAAAAAAAGTTGGAATAAATTTATTTAAAATTCAGGCAATTTTTACTAAGAAACCCTCGGACGAATCAATTATTGTTATTTTTGAGCGTGCATTTTTTAACCTAATTTTCATGTCTACAGGTGACCCAAAAAAGTTATGACGTGACCTTTAATTTTTTTAATTGGAACCCACAATTTTTTAGTTCAGTTTTTGTTTCTACGTAAAATTCTAATCATATTTGATGTATCATATATTATGACTAAATTAAGTTATTTTCAAGAAAAATCAGTTTAATTTAGGAAATCTTCAAATTTATGATTTAGTCCTAAATCTAAAGTGTGACGATCTAAAAACCCGAATAAGGCAAGAAATTGGAACTTCAAATAATACATGATGTTTTGCAAGAATTCTAAGATCGTGTCGGATACTGCCAGGTTGTTGGTGATGGTCAATTCCAATATTTGTGAAAATAAATTTTCGTAAGTTTGCCATTTATTAATTTATTATTTAGGATGAAATAAATTTTTAGATTTCTTGAATGAAACTGATTTATTGGAAACAATTTAATTTAGACATAATGTATGATAGTACATGAAATACGATTAGAGTATTACGTAGAATTCAAAAGTGAAATAAAAAATTGAGGTTTCAATTAAGAAAATTATGTGTCATGACAACTTTTTTGGGTCTGTTGAGATCTGGCCGAGTGAACTTCGATATTGTCGGAGAGGAGTCAGTTAGGCATATTTTTTAGTACTACTGATGAGGCTGGCAACTTAGTTGCCGGAATACGTATATAGTATTTCAAAATTTTGTGTAGTTTGAGTTAATTATTTAACCACAGTCTCTAACATCTTAATCCTTGTTGTAGATATGAAAATTAGTTTAAAAAATGCACGTGTAAAAATAGCAATTGACGGGTCCGAGGGTTTCTCTGTAAAAAATAATGGTTGAATTTTAAACGAATTTATTCCAAACTTTTTGAACTCAATGTACATAACAAATCATTAAAAATAAAGTTATAATGTTTTGTTAATAAATTAGACTTTTTAAGGAGTCGTGGGAAAAATAGTGTTCATAAAATATGTTAGAAGTTCTATAATTAATGCCTGGCGGGGTATTCGAGTCCAGTACCACTCATAGTGTTTATAACATCATAACTTGATGGACAATGTATTTTATATAATACTAGGTCATCTCGCGCCTACGCGTGCTCACTGCCCTAGTCGAATCATGACTTCAAAGAAACGCATTATTGCCAGATTACAGAATAATTTATATCTGATATAATTCCCTGAAAACGTAGTTTTTAACTATACGGCTATTTCTTTGATTTCCTAAATAAACTATCAATCCTTCCCGAGAATGAACTCTTGAAAAAGCCACGTATAACTGTCCGTGAGTAAATATTTCTTTTCGGAGATCAATTCCTATTTAATCAAATGTTTGGCCTTGTGATTTGTTAATAGTCATTGCAAACGCTAGTTTAATGGGAAATTGTCGTCTTTTAAAAGTAAAAGGATAAACATTTTCAGAGTACAACGTTATACGGTTAATGAAAACTATATCTCCATGTTTATCGCCTGTTAAAATGTTGCGCTCTAAGGTCTCCCAATTGTAAAATTAACAATCTCGTACCATTACATAAGCCTTCATTAATGCTGAGATTTCTAACCAACATCACAATACAATTTACTCTCAACTTCAATTCATGCGGAGGAAAATTTGGCGGGTTCAAAGTATTTGAATATTCAGGAAGAATAGCATCGTTTAAATCTCCATTATCACAATTTTCAACACTATCCAAGCTTGTATATATTTTTTCTGTTTTTATATCTAACAGTTCTACCACAAACGGAACATCGCAATTCATAAAGTCTCGTAAGGTTCTGTCTATAATGTCTAAAGCATACCTTGGCGCCACAAGAGCTTCATCCCAAATAAAAACATCTACACTCCTTAAATAATCTGCTTCTTTTGAATTTTTCTTAATGTTGGAAGATGAATCTAAAAACAGAGGAACAGGTAACCCAAACGTTTTATGAACTGTTCTGCCATGAGGAAGTAGTGTTGCTGCTATGCCCATGAAGGCCATAGTACACACAATTTTATTCTTACTCTTCAGTAAGCTGTAAAGTGTTGTATAAACATAAGTCTTACCGGAGTCTCCTGGACCGTCTATATAAAAACATGAAGATTCAGAAATTGATTCATTTATGTTAGCATCACATTTACCCAAAATAATATCTACAATTTATTTCTGCTTTTCATTTAGGTGTTTATATTGTTGTGATCCTATTTCTATTGCTTGTTCTTTATTTGAAGCATTATCTGCATATTCCATGTCATTTATTTGTGGCATGGTAGGAAACATTGAAAGATTGTAACCTTCCGCAGAAAGCATGGAACTAATTTGAATATAGGCTCGTTTTTGTCCTTCAGTATTGCCGTAACGTCTTTCATAGTCTTGTGACATTGCTTCTTTAAATTCTTCCCACAATTCTTCTGGATAAATTGGTTGGCAATGCATTAAAATACGAATGAATAAAATATCTCAGCTGTCTGGGCATCATCCAAATTTCAGCTTCTTTCATGGCTCTTTTCCACTCGTGATCATCTTCAATAAGACCTAATTTTAAGCACGCTGCTAGATAATATTCCTGTATTTCTCCGTTTACTGTTTTCAGATTTTCAAATCTGTTTGCTCCTTTAACATGAAGTAATAATAATCGCAAATGAAATAATTCAATTTGCTGTGAATTTTGCTGTAAACGAAATTCTACTGCTTCCTGAGGATCCACAATAAACAGTTGACCATAACTTGGAATCTCATTGAAAGCTGGGTACAGTGCTGTATTTATTTGATAATATACTTGTCCTTGTATTTTAAAACAAAGAGGACCTCTGCTTGTTGAATTAAAATTTACCAGATTAGCATTAAATGAAGCAAAAGAAAATGTACTGTTATAATAAATTTCGGGTATGATTAAAAAAGTTATACGATTTTGCAAGAGAACCATTGAATAATGACTCTAGGACTGCAGGAAATGCAGGTAAAGGATTCAAACATACCTCGCCATGATTACAACAATCATTAAATGAATTACCTTTATTTGCAACTTTCTCAGATGCAAAATGTTTTGCACCACAATGTATACATAGAACAGTCCTGGCGCCGATGTAATGTTCACCATTATCAATTCTAGCAATATTCTGCCCACTATTTCTGGCTAGTTCTCGAAGTCGACGTTGATATTCACGGTCTCTTTCTTGTTTACGTCTAACAAATGCTTCTTCTTCCTCAGGACTTCTATTAAGTTTTCTACGAGGCATGATACAAAATTCACGTTAGATCAAACAACAGTTTTACTAAGTAATAATAACAATATAATAGCCACACGTCTACCTACGTATCTTTCACTACTTGTCTTCTATGTACATATTTATTTGGTTTTCTGTCTTTGCCTTTCAATTTCAGTCTAAAATTTGTTTATGAATCTTGTAACTATTTATTTGTTCTTACAGATATCTGTGTTGTCTTTTAATCTTAATTTAATCAGTGTCTATGATCTCAAATCTATGTCTATGATCTCAAATCTATTTGTCTTAAGTCTCTGTCTATGATCTCAAATATGTGTCTCTATTTTTCTTAAATCTCTGTCTATGGTCTCAAATCTGTATCTCTATTTTTCTTAAATCTCTGTCTCGGATCTCAAATCTGAATGTGTATCTGTATTTCTATATCTGTATCTTATGCTATTTTTCTTAAATCACTATGAACTTTGTCTGAATCTTTTTATTTACTTTTTAACGACACCTTATAATGAAATCAGTACCTTGCGAAAATTATCTAGAAAAAGAAAACACAATAATAAGGTTATATTTGTAAATACAAATTAATACCTACCACCTTCTCAACAAATGAATAAAATCCAACACCAAAATTAATGAAAGCAGTAGGTCGAAACAAAAAATGTTCGATAACCTAGCAAAAATAAAACGAAATATATCATTTTGTGCTTGACGTAAATACGATGGCACAACAAGTAAATTGACAGAAGATCCAAGCGAACAAAAGAACTACGATAGTTCAGACGTACGTACTCTTGGTGATCGGCTCCCGTATGTATTAAAAAGAGATGGAAACGAAAAATCTGACCTCGTACGTCCGTATTGCCATCCTGTTCTGTGCGTATTGCGCATTTGCGAAGATCCATGTGAATTTTATGTTTGGACTAGTGGGCCCGGCAGACGTTGTCCTGCCTAAAATTACTATTTCGTCCTTAGTGAAATTTTGTATGGAAAGTGAATTTTGTTTCATTAACCAAATCGTTTATTCAATGTGAAACATTTTTCTCCATTTGGAGTCAAATTCTGATTACGTTTTTGTATTACTGTAAGGCTTTCACGTAAACAATATTCTTCGATTATTCAGGTTATGTTCCGTGCGATCGTTATATAATCGATCTGTGTACGCTCGATGGTGTCTCTTTCGCAATCTATCGTCGGCATTTTGGTATTCCCGTTCTTCCCGTGTCTGCTCAGATCGTGATTGTGTCAGTCGTAGTCTCTCCAACTCATTTCGCTCTTCGCGTTGTCCATCGTTCAGATTCAGTCGTGAGTTTGCTGTTCCTCTTGATATACGTGCGCGTGTGTGGTGACCAATGTTGCTCCGCCTGATCGGCGGCATTGCACTATTGATCAGAACACAAACAACAGCACAAATTGTAATTTTTCTACATACGTAAGTAAATTTTCGTTCGACGATCGAAGCTTACTGAACAGGACTGAAAACAACGACAATATCACTATCTGTTCACTTTTACACCAATTGATATTGTCGAACTTACCGTTTAAATATTCTATTACCAGTGTCAACAACTACGTGGAAATATGTCAAATCTGTAGATCAAAACAATAGACAAGTTCAACACGACATCGACAGTTGGAAGGAGAATGAACAAACAAATGTCAGAAGTGTCAAATAACATATGATCGATGCAACGCCTCCCTTAGAAAACAGCACTTTCAGTTTTTCCCGAATTTTCCAATTTTCCAGACAACTTTTCCAATTTTTCTTTCCCTAAAAACTTGGACTATTACGAATATTTAAAAAATTTAGCCAAATCGGTCCAGCCGTTTTTAAGTGATGCGCTTACGGCATTGTAATGAACACTGTCAAACGACACGAAATTGTTTTCACAGTCCCTCAAATTACCTTGATAACTTTACAATATAGAGTCTCGCTAAAATTTGTGCAAAATGTAAATAAATTCGCTACAACCACTTCCTTTTTTACGAAAAAACGATTTTAAATGTATTAGATTTCAAAAATTCTCGCTGAAATGTTCAACCACAACCGCACGGAGTGAATAACAGTTATGCACGGCGCAGCTGTCAAACGATAGGTCAGCCACGAACCCCATCTATTGCCAATTTCGATTTTTTTCCATTATTCGGTCTGTTAAGAACCAAGAACCGCTGAATAGCGTCTACTATTTTATCTATTGCTAACATAACATTAATCTTAGTATATAAGCTTTGTATTCAATTGATGTGGGCTTTTTGTCCATAGTTTATACTCGAGTGACTATCGTTTGTATTACTTGTACAAAATTCCAAATTGTGAAGTAACCGTTTTGTAAAGTTAAAAATAAATCTTTTTTTATTAAACCTTTCGGGACGTGTTATTTAACTGGCGCAGTCGGTAGGATCTCAAGAGACACCAAGAACAAGAATCGTCTAGGCGTCGTCGATTTCAGTCGTTTGCTTGAGAAGACCACACTTAATTTTAAGAAGAAACAAGAAAAAGAAGAAATGAATATACCAGTACTAGTAGTAATGTGAGTACATTTGTTTTGAATATTAATGACACATTCCTCAATTTGTTCCCAAATTTACGACGATTTAATCGATCAATTGAGTAGTAATTTAGAGAGTTGCTCAATAAGTAGCCAACAAAGTAAAATAAGTAGGTCAGGATTAAGTACAATTAATGATAAGAGTGCAATGGCAGCGGAACTAAAACCAATGCACTTGGACGCAGTCCCACATTACGATGGAGATCCTGCAACACTTGCAAATTTTATTTCTGCTTGTGATTACTTGTTAACTTTCGCAGATGTAGTTAATATAAATAATCCAGTCAATCAATATTTATTACGTGCTATCTAATCGAAACTAAAGGATAGAGCCGCAGTTTTAATTGGAAACCGTGAAGATGCAAATTCGTGGCCCAAAATTAAACAATTGTTGTTACAGTTCTTTGGCGATCAAAGAGACGAAAATTGTTTGATTAGGGATCTTATGGCTTTAAAACCAGATAAAAATGAAAGCCCCTATCAATTTGGCATTAGATGTCAAGATGTTAGGAGTCTTCTTTTAAATATAATTAAGTTATACGAAGCTGATCCTATAACTAGGCAGGTTAAAACGCACATATATGATAATCACGCTTTAAATGTTTATTTAACAGGTCTACCTAATAATTTAAGTCTTGCAATTCGTTTACAAAAACCAGAGACACTAGAACGCGCGATGGCACTAGTAATTGAAGAAGAAAATTTTAATTACGCTAGATCGCATAATTATAGCAATAATTATTCTGCTAATAATAGCAATCGAAATAACCCGAGTCAAAAACCTATGATGTTCAAAACTCCTAATCCTCGCATAACACCAACATGGCAACACACGTATTCGCAACCGATGTTCTCTCCAAGATCAAGTTATCAGTCTCAAAATCAAAATCCTTTTTTCAATCCCCCATTGTCACAAAATTATTTTCAACAGCCAAGACTAAATTCCCCAATGCCACAAACTTATTTTCAACAACCTAGATTTGTACAACCGTTCCAACAAACACAACGAAACTTTCAGCAACCATTCCCACAGAGACCATTTTTTAACCAACAACAGGAAAAAATAAATCAACCAAATGTATTTGCTCAAGGTAATCAACGCCCAAATACATATAAACCGGCCCCGATGGAAATTAGCTCTGGAAATACTCGACGTACTAACGCTAACAATGTACGACAACCAATTCCTGGTCCATCTCAAACGCAAAAACCGAAATGGGTAGCAGAAGAACTCTTTTACCAAGAAGCAAACCCAGATGAACAATATGAGCAGAATCCTGACGAATATTCCCAAGAATTTTATGAACCGAATTATGACAATATTAATTATACCCAATGTAATGAAATTGAAGAATCCAACTCAAATTTTCAGGACAGTCCCCCGAACAACCAACTAATATGATACAAATAAATAATGTAACCCATTCCCAACTTCCATACGTAATTATTCCCGAAACTAATTCGAAATTCATGATTGATACGGGATCATCGAAAACTCTTATAAGTCCCCGACTTGTAAACAAATTATTCCTTGAAAATCTCACTTACGATCCTTTCCAAGTTCAAACAGCTCATCAAATTTCTAATCATAATTATAGTGTAACAATTCCTTTACCCCCTGTATTTAAGTCTGAAGACACTCATAAATTTTATGTATTTGAAATTAATGACAAGTATGATGGTATAATAGGTTTAGACCTTCTCAAAAGGTTAAATGCTAAAATAGATTTGGATGAGGAAATTCTAGTCACTAAAGATACTAAAGTTCCACTTCATTTTTCTTTAATTAATAAGCCTAATAAGGCAAATATTTTTCATATTCATTTAGCACCCAGATCTGAACAATTAGTTGAGATCCCTGTAGATAAGAATGTTTTAGAAGGATACATTCCATATTTAGAATTTGCAAATGGAATTAAAACTCCAGCTGCATTAGTAACCGTTAAAAACGGTAAAGCATTTACAACTATGTTAAACCCTTCAGAAAACGAATGTACCATAGAACTACACGAACCTATCCAAATTAATGAAATCGAAACATCAATTTTACCTTCCGAAAACCTAACAATTACTCCAGATCAAGACGTAACTTTAAAACAAAATTTAAAAAATCTTAGACTCGAACATATGAATTCCGAGGAAAAGAAAGCAATCCATTCCCTGTGTTTAGAATATCGAGATATTTTTTATTGTGAAAATTTTCCCCTTTCCTTTACTAATCAAATTAAGCATTCAATCCGTTTAAAAGATGAAAATCCTATTTATACAAAAAGTTATCGTTACCCTCATGTTCATAAGCACGAAGTCCAAAAACAAATATCATCTTTGTTAAGTCAAGGCATAATTAGACACTCGACTTCCCCTTGGTCATCACCAGTGTGGATTGTTCCAAAAAAGTCAGATGCCTCAGGTAAAAAGAAATGGCGGATGGTAATCGACTACAGGAAGTTGAATGAAAAAACTGTAGATGACAAGTATCCATTGCCTAATATAACTGACATATTAGACAAATTGGGTAGGAGCCAATATTTTACTACATTAGATCTCGCCTCAGGGTTCCATCAGATTGAAATGAACCCCAATGACATCGAAAAAACAGCCTTCAGCACCGAACATGGACATTACGAGTATACACGAATGCCTTTCGGTCTTAAAAATGCACCCTCCACCTTCCAACGCGTTATGGATAATGTTTTGCGCGGTTTACAAGCTGAACGATGTTTGGTATATTTAGACGATATAATAATTTTCTCCACCTCACTTCAGGAACACATTCAGAAATTACGAAATGTATTTAAAAGATTACGGGAAACAAATTTTAAAATTCAATTAGATAAAAGTGAATTTTTACATAAAGAAGTAGCATACCTTGGACACGTTATAACCCCAGAAGGAGTAAAACCTAATCCTGATAAAATTAAGGCAATAATAAATTTTCCAATCCCAAAAACACGAACTGAAATAAAAAGTTTTTTAGGTTTATTAGGTTATTACCGAAAATTCATTCAAGATTTTGCAAAAATTACTAAGCCAATGACAAAATGTCTAAAGAAAGGCGCAAAAATTGAATATACTTCTTCAGATTACATAAATGCTTTTAATAAGGCAAAACAAATTTTAACAAACGACCCTGTTTTGCAATATCCCGATTTTGATAAACCCTTCGTACTCACGACTGACGCTTCAAATTTTGCATTAGGCGCAGTACTTTCACAAGATACAATTGGCAATGACAAACCGATTGCTTATGCTTCAAGAACTTTGAACGAAACCGAACAAAAATATTCCGCAATTGAAAAGGAATTACTCGCAATTGTGTGGGCAACAAAATATTTTAGGCCATACCTTTACGGACATAAATTCAAAATTTACACGGATCACAGACCCCTTACTTGGCTCTTCAGTCTCAAGGAACCAAATTCTAAACTTGTAAGATGGAGACTAAGACTGGAAGAGTTTGATTATGAAATTGCATATAAAAAAGGTAAATATAATACAAACGCCGATGCTCTTTCCCGAATTCAGTTAAATCCTATACGAACACAGTCAATGATTGCAGAACCAGATTTAGACCCCCACCATGAAATAAATACTCCTACACCTGAAGAAGTCAAAAATTCTTAAACCCTGAAATTAAATCAAGACCACCACCTTTAATACCATTTGACGACATTCCCGGGCCGTCAAAAGATTTTGTAAACAAAAATTCGGAACATTCAGAAATCATTACTATTCATTCTGACGAAACGTGTGAACCAACAGACAGCATACCTATTAAAGACTGTATAATAAATTCCAAGTTTAACCAAATTCATGTTAAACTCGGACCATTTTTAGTTAGAATCGAAAAAATCGATAGCAGACAAATTTTTCACTTTCAAATACCCTATTTAAATGAAAACGAATCAATAGTTACCTTTTTCAAAGAATATTTAGTACCAAAAGCGTCTTATGCTTTGTACACAGAATGCGATGAAATTTATAAAATGTTCTGTAGAAATTATTGTAAAATTATTAGATACACGCAAAAACGAACTGAAGTCACAAACGAAGAAGACCAATTGACCGCTATTAGAAATTATCACGAAGGAAAGACGAACCACCGTGGAATTAACGAAACTTTAGGGAAACTAAAATCCAGATATTTTTGGCCAAATATGAAAAAATCTATAGAAATATATATATAGGCAATTGTCAAACTTGTAAAAAATTCAAATATGACAGAAAACACTATGACGTACCACTCAATCTGACTGAGACACCTTCAAAACCTTTCGAAATAATACACGTTGACACATTTTCTTATGATCGAACAATTTTTCTAACTATGGTTGATGCATTTTCCAAAATGGCACAAGCATATTTAATTCCCAGTAAAAATCCAATAGATATTTCAAAAACACTTTTCACATACTTTTCTCATTTTGGTACACCAACGCAAATCACTATGGATAAAGGTAAAGAATTCAAAAACAAATTAATCGAAGATTTTCTAAACAGCCATAAAATTCAAATCCATTTTACAACATCCAAAAATCCAGAATCAAATGGAATAATCGAGAAATTCCACTCTACACTTATTGAACACTTAAGAATACTTCAATTTAAACACAAAGAACCACTCTCGGAATTAATAAAATATGCAATAATTGCGTATAACCATTCAATACATTCGGCAACAAAAATGACACCATTTTCGCTATTATTTGGTCATACAAATTCTAAAGATCCTAATGACGTAATTTTTGATGATGAATTATGCGAAATATACGTATCTAATCATCGTGACAAAATTAAATTAATTTATGAAAAAGTTAAAGAACGACTAAAAACGGAAAAATGGAAAATTGTTGAAAAACACATGACTGATTTACCATTTAAAATTGGACAAATTATTTATTACACTGCAAATGAAGACAGAACTGCAAAAGCAAAGAAAAAGAATTTAGGGCCAGCTACAATTCTTAAAATTAATCCTGATCACACCTGTATTTTAAAACTAGAAAATAATAAAGAAATTAAAGTACATACTCGTAGGCTAAGACATAGCCTTGTTACAGATGGACAATCCTATCTCCAACCTACTGGACTTACGAAACATACGAAAACGTCTTCCAAAAACTAACTGACAACCCCGGTATATACATACAACCACTTGGTGAAGCTAAAGTAACAATATCATCTTGGACAATAATAAAACCCTATGATTTAAGCGGAGTTATCCAAGAAATTTCTAAGTTAAAAATTATTATTAAACAATTAGATTCCATAGTATCAAAGGAAAATCCCTTCCAACATTTCTGTTCCCTAACAATGTCTGAAATTGATGAACTACTTTATCATATTTTACCAAATGTTAAATTGTCAACCAGAAAGAAACGAGGTTTAATCGATATAGCAGGTACTTTAATCAAAACTATAAGGGGAAACTTAGACGCAGAAGATGGTAAAAAATATGAAGATGCTATTAATTCTGTCGTGCACAAACAAAATTATCAAGTAAAAGCAACAAATCAAAAAATAAGCGTTATAATCGACTCTCTTTTGAATCTAAATAAATCTATGGCTCATGTCAGTAACAATCAAAAAATAATTGCTGAAAAACTGGATAATTTAACACTCTCACTGCAAAAGGTACAAGAAACTAATTCAAACATTTCAATATCTTTTCAAATTGATTCAAGTTACATGCACTTGCTGAATACACTCTATCATGTCTCAGATCTTTTAAATAAAATTTTAGTTGGAATAACATTTTCAAAATTAAAAATCCTTCATCCTGTTATTGTAAAACCTAAAGAATTATTTGCAGAACTTGTAAAAATTAATCAAATTGTTCCAAATTCAATGATAATTACACCAGATTTAAGCAACATAGATATCTTTGAGCAAGTTTCTGAAATACAAACTTATCATACGAATTATCGAGTCGTATTTTTGATAAAAATTCCACTAACCAACTCAATTAAATATAAATTGCACCATTCCTATTCTCTACCTGTAATAGAAACTGAAAATACTAAATTGATTATACCTTCAGCCAAATTCCTCCTAATTTCAGAACAAAATTACTTACTTACTAATGAGCTGTGTATTTTCACGAACGCCAAATTCTACCTATGCCGTTTGGAAACTTTGAAAAATTCAGACAACCAAATATGTGAAATCGAGCTGCTGCAACACAAGAAGCCATATAATGCCTGTGCAAGGCACAACATCAGAACATCATGGAAAATCCAAAAAATTGAAAATAACGCCTGGCTATATTTCGAGCCAACAGAAACACCTGGTATAATAAAATGCAACAATTACGAAGATCGCGTGGATCTGGTTGGTACCTATTTAATCCACGTACCCCAAAGCTGTAGTGTTACATTACATGGAAATCCACTTAGTTACGAAGAAACAAAGCTAGTTTCAAGAAAAGAAGAATTCTACAATATTAAGCTGCCAAAAATTGAAGAAAATTCGAAAGAAGTATTCAAGAATATTACCCTAGAAGATGTACACTTGGACGACATCAAAGAATTAAAAAGGAAATTGGAAACTCCAGTAGACTTCGATGGTGACATGCCCATCTTTCATCATTCACTCAGTCTTTGGACAATTGTATTATACTCCATACTAATTTTTGTCATTCTAATCATAGGTTACCGCAAAATTTGGCCAAGACTCAAGAAACCTAAGAAAACGGAGAACAAGGCAACATTGGACGAAATTGAGCTCCAGTGAACTTCCGCCCAATTTCTCATCTTCGGCGGGAGGTGTTAAGAACCAAGAACCGCTGAATAGCGTCTACTATTTTATCTATTGCTAACATAACATTAATCTTAGTATATAAGCTTTGTATTCAATTGATGTGGGCTTTTTGTCCATAGTTTATACTCGAGTGTATATCGTTTGTATTACTTGTACAAAATTCCAAATTGTGAAGTAACCGTTTTCTAAAGTTAAAAATAAATCTTTTTTTATTAAACCTTTCGGGACGTGTTATTTAACTGGCCGTTCCTATGGGTTTTTCCGAATCTCTGTTTTTGCTAAACCACCCCAATATTGAGGCGAACAAAACAAAAAAAAAACTATTCAAATCGGTCGAGCCATTCTCGAGTTTTTGCGAGACTAACGCACACGGCAATTGATTTTTATATACCAATTCGGAAAGCCTTGCTTGTACAACCTCTCCGAATCCAAAATCTGCGCTCCTCTAATCTGCGACCTCAACAACGGGTGGGGATTTAGTGAGTAATCGGTTCATATCTCTGGTACTGCTTAAGATATCAAAATGTAATTTTACACGTATGTGGGGAACGACATGGAGCATTTCATAAAATTATTTATGTGTACAGGATGTTCACATTCTGAGTACCAGACCAAAGTTATATTTCTTTAAATGGAAACCCCACAAGCATTTGCGTGATTTCGATTCCCCATAAAATTTCATGAAAATTGGTATACTACATGATGTGGTTTTGAGTAAGGACTGTTAAGATATTGACATTTTTGTGTCATTATGGTCCCAAATTTATGACGCTACTGGCGTCTACTGACCAAAGCCACCTAATTATTTTTTACTGAAAGGGGTTTACACACTGCTGTATTTGTGAAATCTATAAATACTTTCACCATAATACTTAGGGTTATACAAGGTGGTTAAGTTATGCAAAAGGGAATTTTTCTCAAAAATTTCAAATAGAATACCATGCATATTATTTGCACAACTGACAGTCAGTTAACTAAGTTTTTAATTGATGTAGATATTGCCAGGTCTACTACTGATAGTCTCGGCAGATATTACGATTGAACATCAAAATTTTTGAATTTCATTATTAGTTTATATTCTTTTTGGCGAATTCCCCCTCTTCTGTCGCTCAAAACTCACAATAATGTTTATATTTTGTATTTGCAAATTGCAAATTGCAAATCTTGTTGTAAAATTGTTTCTTGATGGTTATATTCTTAAATGTATAATGCCTTTTTAAAGTCTGGTATAATTTTCAAACAAGGAGTGCCATGGAAGAAAATATTGTCTTTAAGAAATAATCTTGCAATGGGATTTTTTGTGTTAATGTAAACTTCATTTGCTAAATATTTTATAGAAACAAAATGCAGACCTTTTTTGGAGTCTTGGGTGACAAAATAGGGGAGATGGTCAAAAATAATGTAAAATATTAACGAAACTCTACATTTTTATAATTCAATTGTACATTCTGTCGAAACTTTTACTGGTAGACTTGACAATATCTACATCAATAAAAAGCTTAGTAAAATGACCATCAATTCTACAAATAATATACATGGTGTTCCATTTGAAATTTCTGAGAGAAATTATGTTTTGCATAACTTATCTGAAGTTTTATGATAAAATTATTTATAGATTTCAAAAATACAGCAGTGTGTGAACCTATTTCAATAAAGAAATTTTAGGTGGCTTTGTTTAGTATGCGTCAGTAGCGTCATAAATTTGCGTCCATAATGGCACAAAAATGTCAATATCTCAATATTCCTTAGCCAAACCACATATCAATTTTAATGAATTTTATGGGGAATCCATATTATGCAATGACACATAGGCTATCCATTTAAAGAAATAGAACTTTGGTCTGGTACTTAGAATATGAACATCCTGTATATACCTAAATAATTTTGGGAAATGCTCCATTTTGATATCTTAAATAGTTCCAGAGAAATGAGCTGATTACACACTAAATAATCCCCACCCGGTATACAATAGATTGTGTGCTTTCTGCACTAAACTGCGCCTCGTAAATAAAATTTCACACTCGTACGAAATTTGCCACTTTCTATGATCTTTACGTAATATACTAGGTATTAATAATAAATTAATAATTAATTATTAATTATTATTATAGATTTGGGGTGACGAATAGATGATTGTGAATGATTTTAGCCATGAAGTTTTTATTTTGTATATTGTATTGTAGGTTTGGTAGGTATAGTATCAGGAATGGTATTTTGGAAGAAGTTTGTAATATTAGGAAGTTTGTTTAGGTTCGTAGTTTGTTTCGTATACGCATAGACTGAATAACTCAAGACGACCCACCAATGCATTAGTTTTTAAACGTTATAGTTTTGACAAATGTCCCAGATGTCACTAGAGGCAAATACAGGTAGTTCTGAAGCTTCTGCAAAACGCATGATCATCTTTCGCACTCTATCGTAATAAACGTCGTAAGTTAAACAGAGATAATGCTACTGAAACGTAGAAGTGTTTATTTAAAAAAGTGTAACCACATTCAGATTTTCACTGCAAAATTGTATCGCCTAAAATGCAACATACGATTGCAAGCATGTCCATGCATTTTTTAGAATAAGAAGAATGTCGTAAATCCAATATTTATACCTATGCTTTGAATGATTTACGACATTACACCAATGAAGAAGTGTCTCTACTGTAAACTTAATCTGAAGTACAGAGCCGCTTTCAGTTGTGATTGTGTAACAATGCACCGTAATAATGCCTAAAAGCTCTAATGAACTTAGAGTGGCATTTCATCATTGTTCGACGAGACCGCTGCCGGCAAATCAAAAGCGAAAGTATTGCTGAATAAATCCGTAAACGCATGCACCGATGAAAGAAATGAATAAGTCCCAGATGCGACCGAAGTCACGCGAGATAATAGGAATTCCCGAACGAATCTCTGCACGCGGCCCTAAACTGACGTAGAAAATCTTGACGCCCACCTTTCCGAAATATCAAGAATGCGAGATTAATCTCTGCACACGACACTAAGCTGACGTAGGAAAACTCGAAATTAACCGCCGCCGAAGCCCCCTCCCAGCTTATAAAAGTACGTCATTGTAATTGTCGTGGTGAAAATGTCTGCTGCTGGCAATTTATGCAGTTATTTCAACTACCATAAAAATAAATATAAAAACCTCGGTTTAAAAGTTTTCAATTTCCCGTGGAAAGATACAGATACATGTAAACAATGGGCATTATATTTAGATAAAATAAATTTTTGAAATATGAACATTATTTGTTTTGGAATTCGGAGTAAACGAATTTTTGATACATGGTCATTGATCAATGTGTAATTTCCCCAAAAAAGTGTGGCACTTCATCGAAAGTATAACTATACTGGATGCCACAAATAGCGTCTCATAACGTGATGGTGAAAAAGAGTGTTCGCGACCGTTTGGTTATGTCTATCGCAGAACTCTCTCAGTCTAACTCCCCTATCGTTCCTATTGCCTAATCCAAAGGGGCCAACTATTCCGCCTTCTCTCCCTGTGCCTACGACTGTATTGAAATCTCCTACAATTATTAAATTTACGTGCCCTCTCACAAAATCTAGCACGTATTCAATATCACTATAAACTGCCTCTATGGCCTCATCACTATAGTTAGAAGTGGGCATATATACCTGTATTATTACTGCTTTTACAGGTTTCGAATCTAGCCTATCCTGTCACTTTGCTGTAAAAAAAATTCTACAATCTGCCCCACTTTTTTCCGCATAACAATTCCTACTCCCGAATTTCCCCCTACAGATCCTGTTTGTATTGCTCCGCTCCAGAAGTCTCCAGCTTCTGGCCATCGCACTTCACTAATACCTACCACATCTAATGCTAACCGATCTATGGGCGTTGCTCCTGGCTGTATGCGAGGGTCACCATATTATAATAATTTGTTCGTTGTTTTGGCGAAAAGGAAAACCATTTGTAGGGACGGATAATAGTTTTTATTTATCGTGAATTACATACTGGTCGCGTGTCTGAATGCTGAATTTGAAATGTTATAATGATACAAGCTAGTTACTTTTATAAATTAAGTTAAAGGTTACACATATAGTACATATCTACAAATATACACACGAAAGGAATTTCGCTGCGTTAGCTTCTTGACTAAGAGTTCCAGATAGCTAAACTGGGTCAGCCGTGTTCCAGTGGCGTAGAGCTGCCACAGGAGCCCCCTTGGAGTGATTAACGTTAAATCTCTCTGGAAATGGAACCCGGCGGCCTGATCGGGTTGTCAGCGCCTTAGCTGTTGAAGGCGTCGGTGGGGCATGAACGTAGAACGGTTCTGGATTCCCAGAGGGTGTGCTTGTGTCATTAGCTCGTTTAGGACTTATGCAGGCTTAAGACGGTCAATGGAAACGGTCACGTATTTCCTCGAATAGTGACAATGTAGGGACCTTCGTAGGGTTGCTGCAGCGGTGTTCGTACGGCGTCGTGGCGGAGGAATACTTGGTCTGCTGCTGCAAGGTCTCTAAAAATGAAAGTTTCTGCATTATTTGTATGTCGTGTCCCCGGAGTAGGACGCAGAGCATTGAAATGGCGTTTGAGGTCCTTGATGAAATCGGTGGCATGAACTGTTGCTGTGTGATAAATTCACATGGGAGTCGGTGTGGTTCTCCGTAGAGCAGTTTTGCTGTTGTTAACTTTAAATCATTTAGCCAAGCTGCTCGTATTCCCATTAAGACGGTGGGTAAAACTTGTGTCCATCGATCGGTTTCGTGGAATTTGATGGCGGCTTTGAGCTGCCGGTAGAAGTGTTCGATCATACCATATGCTTGGGGGTGGTATGACGTAGTTCTGAGATGGGTAGTTCCTATTAAGTAACTAAGATGCTTGAAAAGGCGTGACTCGAATTGTCGACCTTGGTCTGAAGTTACGTGCAGTGTTGTACCAAATCGTGTTATCCAGCTCTCGTAGAACGTTCGTACCACTGTTTCAGCCTCGATGTTGTCGGTCGGAAAAGTTTCTGGCCATCTGGAAAATTTGTCAGTACAGGTTAGGCAGTAACGTTTACCTTATGAGATGGGCAGTGGTCCGACTATGTCGATGTGGCAGAGTTCTAAACTTGCGGGAAATGTTGCCAGTTGACTGGAAATGTGTAGGTGTATCTTCGATCTCTGACATTGTATACATGCTTGGGTCCATTTTCTGCAGTCGGCTCGGAAGGAGGGCTAGACATAGCGTTGTGCTATGCATTTCGTCGTCGCTTTAATGTCGGGATGCGAAAGTCCATGGATAGCATCGAAAATTTGTCCTCTGAAGGGCTTCGTGACAAACGGGCGGATGCTGGGTGTGTATGTGTCGTAGTAACTCGGGATATCAGAAGAGGGTAAGTGTACTTCTTTGAGTCGGATCGAAGAAATTTTTGAATCTCGGGGTCATTAACCTGTGAGTTAGTTAATGATTCGAAATCGATGGCTGCAGTCGTCTCTTCTGGGCGAGATTGCGTATCGGCTACGAGATTGGCTTTGCAGGAGATGTGACGGATGCTAGTAGAGAATCGTGAGATGAAATCGAGGAATCGAAATTGCCGGGGTGAGCATTTTTCGGGCTGTTGACGGAAAGCGAAGGTGATCGGTTTATGATCCGTGAAAATAACGAAAACAGGAATTTAGATCATGTGCTGTAAATACTTGACGGCTCGATAGATTGCAAGTAATTCTATGTCGTACGCGGCGTACTTCTTCTCAGCGGGTGATAGCTTTTTTGAGAAGAAGAAGAGGGGTTGCCAGTCATCGTGAACACGCTGTTGCAGGGCGGCGCCAATGGAAGTGTCAGAGGCGTCGCTGATTATCGCGAGTGTTGCTTGGGGGATCGGGCGTGCGAGGAGTGTCGCACTGGCTAAATTCTCTTTACAGGCCTGAAAAGCGAATGCCGAGGCGGGATTCCAAACGAGTTGTGTCTTGTCTTTTAGCGTTGCCGTGTAAGAGGTCGTTAAGTGCAGCTTGGAGCGTTGCGGCATTTGGAGTAAAACGACGCCGACGATATAAGTTTATCATTCCCAGAAATTGCTTAAGTTGCTTCAATGTTTGCGGGCGGGGATAGTTGCGGATGGCATCTACTTTTACCGGAAGTAGTCGTGTCTCAGCTTTGGAAACTTGGTAGGCCAAGAATGTGACAGATCTGAAACTGAAAACACAATTCTGAGGGTTGATTAGTATATTACATTGCTTGAGACTCTGAAAAATCTGTGACAGATTTGCGTCATGCTCTTCCGCTGAGGATGACGTCGTCGATGTACGTCGATGTACTCGTAGCTGAAATGTAATCCTCTTTGTCGACGAAGCGTTGAAAAGTTTGGCCGGCGCGGCGTTGCGAAGGCCAAATGACATGAACGGAAATTCGAAGAGACCGAAAGGGGTGGTTATCGTTGTTTTGGGTATATCTTCTTCAGCTACGGGAATCTGGTTGTAAGCTCGAACCAGATCGATAGAGGAAAAGTGAGTCTTTCCTTGAAGAGAGATTGAGCGAAATCTCGATATGCGGTACTGGGTAACGGTCGGGAATGGTTCGGGCATTTAGAACTCGGTAGTCACCACAGGGTCTCCACTCGTCACCGTGTATGGGCACCATATGTGGTGGAGAGGACCAACTGCTTTCCGAAGAGCGTGCAGTTCCCAGTTGTACTATTGTTTCGAATTACTTTCTTGTTATTCTCAGTCTGTCGGGAGGTAGCCTGTATGGTTTGCAATATACAGGCTGCCCCGGAATTGTGCGGATGTGGTGCAGAGTTGAGTGCGGGGGTTTGTGAGGAAGTCCCATGGGTCGAGTAATTTCTGGGAACTTCAGCAGAAGATGGTGCTGAGGCGAGGTTCCAGAAACGGTTCGTATACAAGTGTGGCTGTCTTTGCATTTATAGGCACGTGAAATGGGGGTGCGGGGATCTAGTAGGCGTTGATTTTTTATGTCGACCACGAGGTTATAGTGGCGAAGAAAATCAGCTCCGATGATGGGCTTGGATACGTCAGCGATGACGAATCTCAAAGGGAAAGATCTTCGGAGACCTAAGTTGAGATCGAGTGTGACGAAGCCATATGTATGAATGGGTGTGCCATTTTCCTCAACCCAGGAAAATGCAAGTATATCTTGTTTGGTCGTCAGAGCGTGGTCGAAAGTGTAGATATTGATGAGATTTCGTTAATGATTAACTCAATTCCTGTTCCTGTGGTACAGGATCTAAAAAAATTGGGTTTATATATGGATAATACTTTTCGTTACAAAATGCACGTGTCTATGTGCATTCGGAGGGCTCTCATCGGTTTGAAACTACTGTATCCTCATAGAAGCTACTTACCGCAGAACGTTAAGGCGATTTTATGTGAATCTTTAGTATTGTCTCATTTTAGGTTTTGTGCACCTGTGGTCTGGACCTGTTTTGACGCCGTCTCCTCGGGGCGAATACAAAGAATACAAAATTCTTGTATGAGATACATTTTCGGCATTAGGAAATATGAACATATTTCCCACAAACTGATAAATTTGCGATGGCTGAAAATGCAAAATCGTTTCAAACTTCAATCTTTGTGTTTGTATCATTCTATTCTTCTTAATAAATCACCTTCCTATCTTTTTGAGAAAATTCAATTTAGAACGGACGTTCATCACATTAACGTGAGAAGTAGGGGGCTTATTACTCCTCCCTTTCATAGGACTGCACTGTATGAAAGAAGTTTTACCTATAATTTTGCAAAACTCTATAATGATGTTCCGTCCCATATAAAACAATTAAATCTGAAGCAGTTCAAGAACGCCTTGTTTCGACTTTATTTTAATGACCAGTCGGGTTCGGTGGGTGATTGAGGTTCTGTATACATTTTTAACTGTCAATTTGGATATGTTTTAATTGTTTGTGCTTGTCTTGAGCGAATTGCATGCTAGGAGTAATAGCTTAATAGCTTGATAGCGAGATAGATGGTGGTTGCGGGCGGAAACAAATAATTGTTAATAAAATTTTGTTTGTAGTTTTAAGGTAGTTGTAGGAATCTGCTTTACTTATGTTTTTCACGCTAACAAGGAGTGGGTGGTAGAGCGGGGGGTGATTTATTTTACTGCCCTGAATCCACTCCTTGGGGTGTTTCCTTTTTTTATATACAGCTTTTAACTGGATCCATTATATTTTGTATTACTTAATTTTGTATCAATTATTGTGTATTTGTGAAATTAAGAACTTTGTGGAGAGGAGAAATAAATTATATTATTATTATTATTATTATTATTTGCTGACTGAAGAAGGTAGCTCGTCTTGTTGCGGGACGAACGAAAGATGTTTCGCGGATGAACACAGAGTTCTGATCGAGTATCAATAAAAAACTGTGTTCGATTGTCCCTATCGGAGACGAAGAGGCAGGACTTCTTCTCGGCATGTCACCGGTTGCCGTTACGGGTGACTGGCCTGGGCGTTTCCCAAATGTTGGAAATTGCACGGAGGACGATACTGCTTAGCGTTGGTACCGAAAGTACGGTGGTACCAACAAACTGAGCCTTTGTTCCGTGGAATAGAGCGAGATCGTGAGCTTGAGGAAGACGCCGGGGATCGTGGGGGTGAGAAAGTCGCTGGATGAGCTCTGGAACGTGGGAGGTGCGTTGCAGCAATGGAGTTTATGTCCAAATTCATAGCGGAAATGGTATTGGAAAGTTCCTTTACCATTTCATGAAGAGATGCGGCTCTGGGGGTGCATGAAGTGCTGAGGGGGACATCGTCGTCGATAGCATCGGCTAGTTCGGCGACTTCATTCAAGTCGACGTGCTTCTGCGCGGCCATTATCGGTTGCATATGGGCAGGAAGACGTCCCAGCCAAAGTGTGCGGATAATGGTGTCAGGAACGGCGGTTCGACCAGGGCACGGAGGTGCCTTAGGAACTGGGACGGTTTGCGGGTCACCAATCTCCTCCTGCTCTAACAGCTGGCGCATTTTCTGCTTTTGCGACGGGCACAGCCTCGCAATGAGCTCGGTTTTGAGCTATAAATATTTGTTATTAGCGAGAGAGTTAATTAAAATGTCACGTACCTCCTCTGCGTATTTAGATTCCAGGTGTCCGGAACATAGGCGAACTTCGTGTCATCCTTGTCGAGTCCGGCGAGAGAGAACTGTTGCTTGACCTGAGCGAACCAAATTTCAGGGTCGGACTGCCAGAAGGGCGGGATTCGTATCCCTAAACGACGTTCTGTGGCAGCTGGAGCAGCAGCGGGTGGAGGCATGTTGAAAGCATCGTTGCTTCGACGTCATATCTTGACAGCTTGGTGGCGGCTCGCTCGATTTTGATTCGGAGAAGGCGGTGGTACCACTTCACGAGTCGTCCGTGGAATGAAAAGACCGAAAATTACCAAAATCGTAAGCAGGATGTCGGATCTGGACAAATCGTTCGTTTGTCGTGCTGACGCGTCACCGCTAGCAGTCTGTGCTATTATGACCTCATCTTTCGATTGTGGATTGCCCATTAATAAAAACAAAATCTGTCGCTTACTTGAATCGTGTATTCCAGAGGAGCGGTCCAACCGGTATTCTTCAGCATATGTGACAGGTGGCGGTCAGCAAATCGTAGACGTCGGGACGGCGATTTTCTTCGTTACATTCCCATTTTCGTGTGTCAATTAATCACGTCGGGCGTCGCCAATTATGGGCGTTGTTCCCGACTGTATGCGAGGGTCGCCATATTACAATTTGTTCGTTGTATTGGCGAAAAGGGAAACCATTTGTAGCGTCGGATAATACTTTTTATTTAGCGTGAATTACGTACTGGTCACGTGTCTGAATGCTGAATCTCCATCATAAGGTTCTCAGTCCGAAGACTGGTTGGACGCGTACCTCCATTCTTTTCTATCCTGAGCTAACCTACGCATTTCCCTAAAAGTAGAACATCCTACATCCCTAACTATTTGAGAGCAGTAGTCTAATCTAGGCCTACCCCTACCTCTTTTCATTCCTATCTCTGACTCTAGTATGTCGCGAACTATTCCTTCGTGTCTCAGAAGGTGTCCTACCATCCTATCTCTCCTACTCTTTATTGTCTTCCATACCTTTCGCTTTTCCCCAACTCTTTCTAATACTTCCCTATTGCTAACCTCTTCTATCCATGGTATCTTCATCATGCGCCTGTAGCACCACATTTCAAACGCTTCTACTCTTTTTCGATCCGCTTCCCCTATTGTCCAAGTTTCGCACCCGTATAATGCCGTACTCCATACGTACGACTTTAAGAGTCTCTTCCTAGTCTCTATATTAACCGTTCTCGAGCATAATAGTTGTTTCTTTTTGTTAAACGCAACTCGGCCCTGCGCCATTCTTTGTTTTATATCTTTAGTGCTCCTACCGTCTTGAGTTATTTTACTTCCTAAGTAGCAGAAATCCGCGACCTCCTCTATCTTCTCATTTCCTATTTGTATTTCCATTTTAGTTCTATTTTCACACCCCCTACATACCAAAATTTTAGTTTTCTTTTTATTGATTTTCATGCCGTAGCCCTGTGTCAAAACTGCTTCCATTTCATTCAAAGCCGCTCCTAATTCTTCTTTGCTAGATGCTAACACTGCTATATCATCCGCAAATCTGAGCATGTTAATAGTTTGGCCCTGTACATTGATCCCTGCGGCTGTTCTTTCCTTAACAATATTAATCGCATCTTCGATATATAAGTTGAAAACTAGAGGTGACAATGCACATCCCTGTCTCACTCCCTTCCGGATATCTACTTCCCTTCGTTCCTGCTCACATTCTATAACTGCCTTTTGCTCTTTGTAGAGATTATGTATTATTCTTCTGTCCCTGTATTTCATCCCTACCTTTCTCAGCACTTCGAACATCTTCCCCCATTTTACGTTGTCGAAGGCTTTTTCTAAATCTACAAATCCTATATAGACGCTCTTTCTCTTTTCTATGGTTTTTTCTATAATTACTCGTAAAGCTAGAATGGCCTCGCGCGTTCCTCTATTTCGTCTAAATCCGAACTGATCTTCTCCTAATATTTCTTCCGCCTTTTTCTCCTTCCTTCTTTGCACAATTCTAGTTAAAATTTTTGACGCATGGGAAGTTAAACTGATAGTTCTAAAATTTTCGCATCTATCCGCGCCTTTCCTTTTTGGCAAAGCTACTATGATGTTCCGTTTGTAATCTTCTGGAATCTCGCCTGTCAGGTATATGCGACTAACTAATTTAAATAAACGATCTATTACCTCTTGACCTGCGCACTTTAAGATTTCTGCCTGCTGAATCTGAAATGTTATAATTATGCAAGCTAGTTACTTTTATAGGTACACATAATAGGAATTTTGCCGCGTTAGCTTCTTGACTAAGAGTTCCAGGTAGCTAAACTGGGTCAGCAGTGTTCCAGGGCGTAGTGCTGCCACATATCCATCTCAATTTTCAAATTTTCCTACTTTTCTACTTGTTTCATGCTTCTAATATTCCACTTATCATTGCTGATGACTCCTCCCGAAGCAGTCCTCGCCCGGAGATCGGAATGTGGGACTATTTTACCTCCAGAATATTTTACTCCAGAATGTGCCATTATCATAAATTAATGAAAGTGCGCTCTACTAGGAATAAAATAATGTGGTGGTTTCCCGTTGCTTTCCACATCGCAGTAGTATGTATCATAGTGCCACACCGACCCTAACGATCTCTGCCACTCTGATTACTGAAAGAGCTGCTGCCCCCTTTCAGGGACTTGATTTAGTCCATCTTCTCGAATAAAAACTCCTTCAATATGGATAAACATGTGGTTCGGCTCTTTAGATTATTGAAGCACGTAAGCCATTCTACCCGTTCCAGTATTACTAGAACTGCGTCAAGGTACATGTCCGTTGGGATAGCCTCGATTCATATTACATATTTTTTGTAAGTTTAATTTTGTTTTTTTGATTTGGGTACTCAGTTTCATGAAAAACGCATAAAAACGTATGCAGTGATTTAAATAAATATGTTGGTTGAAGCAAACCATGTTGCAAGAATCACAGGTTGCTTTGGAAAAAATTAGGCTATTTTTAATCTATATAAATAAAAGGAAGTGCCTCCGTAACCGGCGCCGGCTACAGTTTTATAGGTGTATTGTTGCCGGAGCCTGCGTGTGTCTGGTGCAAGAGGGCAGCTAAGGGGTTTGTTTAAAATACGTATGCGTGGTATCAGTCTTTCTCGTTCCCAAATAGAAGCGCGCCGGCAACTATACGCAAGGCCGACGCCGGCTACGGAGGCACTCCCTAAATAAAAATCAATTGCCGCATGTATGTAAGATCATCACATGAGAACGGCTCGACCGATTTGCTGATTTCTTTTTTGTTGTGTTCGTAATTGTCAGGACAAGGTTTGTATAAAAGAAAATTTTGGAAAATCCACCAGGAAAGTCGAAAATTTGTAGGGTATGTTTGTATGAAAATCTGTTTGACAAACAAAAATGTGACGTTCAGTTTGACAGTTCTAAAAATTGAATTGTCAGTGTGTTATCGGTGGTGATCATGTATTTGGTATTTCTTTGGAAAAATCTATATAAATAAAAATCAATTGTCGCATGTATGTAAGACCATCACTTGAGAACGGCTCGACCGATTTGGCTGATTTCTTTTTTGTTGTGTTGGTAATTGCCAGGACAAGGTTTGTATAAAAGAAAATTTTGGAAAATCCACCGGGAAAGTCGAAAATTTGGAGGGTATGTTTGTATGAAAATCTGTTTGACAAACAAAAATGTGACGTTCAGTTTGACAGTTCTAAAAATTGAATTGTCAGTGTGTTATCGGTGGTGATTATGTATTTGGTGCTTCTTTGGAAAAATGCCACAAGTGAGGCGTCGAAATATCGGTCGGCGTACGCGCAATGCAAGCAAACTACATGATCGTCGAGTCAATGAGACTGACGAAGAGCGTAGATAACGTTTGGAGCCAAGTCAAATAAGAATTTTTCAAGCCTCAAGCGCGATCCATTATGACTCCGGTATAACGGATACAGTCGAGTTCGGCGCGCTCAGTTGGAGCTTACGCGAGAAATAATTTGGAACATCGACAAAACAGAGGCCGAACGTGGCATTAAGGAACGAAAAATTGGAAAAGTTGCCCGGAAAATTGGAAAATTCGGGAAAAACTGAAAGTGCTTTTTTCTATGGGATTTTTGAATGATATGGATATGCGTAAGTCGGGAAATTCGGACAAAAATATCGGTATTTTGCATTTTTCTCGTAAACGGTAAGTGTTATCATAAAAATAAGTCAGCCAAAATTTGTAGATCATGCAATTATCACCATTCCTGAGATATCACCATTTGAAATATCGAAAATACTAATATGCACACACGCCTACGCCGCCTATACAGGGTGATTCAGAACGAGCGTGCCAAATTAAAATGGGCGCTAGAGGAACTCCAAATAAGACGAAAAGTTTATATGAACGTATGTTCTAGAGTGACTACTAATAGAGATACAGGTGCAAAAGTTTTATTTATTATTTTTTTATTATCTTAGTAACTAGGAAAGTTATTGAGTTGAAATTTAAGGCGTCGTTTTCATTTGCCAAGTTCTAATTTAAAAAAAAATTGCTCTGCTAGCCCCATCAGTAGCGTTGCTACGGGGTAAGCCGTTTATTTATTTCTCCAATCCAATGTTATACCACTGGCGAATGTAGGTGATATTAATGTATTTGAAATCTACATGCAATTTGGGAAGAAATTGGTATCTTCAAAATTTTTCGTAAAATGCCTGGTTCTTGAATGAAATAGCTTTTTGTGAAATCGTGCACATGCACTGAAATTTTCCATAATGCAATAATGACTTCACCGATATGCAAGGAAAGTGAAAATTGAAAAAAACAGTTTATTAAGAATAACACTAACAAAACTAACAAGAAGAATGAGAAAACACATCAATTAGTACATTACGATATTTAAAAAAATAAAACTTTTACACCCTGTATCTCTGTTAGTAGTCACTTTAGAACATAATTATGTTCATATACAGGGTGTCCCAAAATTAGGGTGCCAGACTTCACCGGTAAGATCTACGTTCAAAAATAATGCAAAAACTTTGAATAAACTAGGGTTGAAAAATGCTTCCTGAGGGAGCTGCAGCCCCTTAAATGTGCATCCCTGAAGACAATTTTTATTCAGTATATTGGAAACTAATGAAGATCATAAAGTGAAATTTTGGAAATTTACTAATCTTTTTATGCTCAACAAGATGGGTTCATAGCAATCGCAAAATTTTATTTGGGGATGCGCCAAATAGGGGGGCGGTGGGGTAGGAAATGCCCCTACTTTTCTGTATGTTTCTTTTTTTCGGTTCTGAAGTAAAATTATGAAAGTTCAGAGCTTTCTACAACAAATATGTGCTCTTGTTGGTACTCAATAGGACGAGCCGTTTTCTAGTAAAATCGATTCGAAAATTGTATTACGTGCGTCTCAAGAATGATTAACTTGCAGTGGTCCGATAGCAAATAAACCAAAGCAATGTCAAAATGTTATAATGAAGCCAATTTATCAAGAACAAATATGAACAACATAACATGGACAAAATCTAAGATTACTGAGTGAAAGTAGCAACGATTCTTATGTTGTTCATGTTTGTTTATGTTTGTCCATGTTATTTTGTTCATGTTATGTTGTTCATGTTTGTTCTTGATAAATTGGCTTAATTATAACATTTTGATATTGCTTTGCGTTGTTTGATATCGGACCACTGCAAGGTAATCATTCTTGAGACGCACGTAATGCAATTTTCGAATCGATTTTACTAGAAAACCGCTCGTCCTATTGAGTATCAACAAGAGCACATACTTGTTGTAGCAAACTCCGAATTTTCATAATTTTACATCAGAACCGAGAAAAGGAAACATGCAGAAAAGTAGGGGCAGTTGCTACCCCACCGCCCCCCTATTCGGCACACCCTTAAATAAAATTTTGCGATTGCTATGAACCCATCTTGTTGAGCATAAAAAGATTAGTAAATTTCCAAAATTTCACTTTATGATCTTCATTAGTTTCCAAGAGACGGAATAAAAATTGTCTTCAGGGACGCACATTTAAGGGGCTGCAGCTCCCACAGGAAGCATTTTTCAACAATAGTTTATTCAAACTTTTTGCATTATTTTTGAACGTAGAACTTGCCGAAAAAGTCTGGCACCCTAATTTTGGGACACTCTGTATACAGGGTGGGCCAATAGTGCGTAGTCGGTCCATATCTCTGGTTCTATTCAAGGTATCAACATGAAATTTTACATGTGTGTGGAGAACCCCACGAAGCTTCCGTTAAAATTATTTTGTTGTATACAGGATGTTCACGTGCTACGTACCAAACCAAAGTTATGTTTTTTTAAATGGAATGCCCCACATTTGTTTACATATTTGGATTCCCCATAAAATTTCATGAAAGTTGATATGCTACACGGTGGGGTTTAGAGTAAGCGATGTTAAGATATGGCCATTTTAGCACCAGTGTGAACCCAAATTTGTGGTGCTATTGACGTCTGCTGGTCAAAGCTAACTATGATTTTTTTATTGAACTAAGTTCAGAGGCTACTCTATTTGTAAAATCCATTAACACTTTTTTCAAATTAGTTCATATTGTACAGAGTGGCCAATGTGTGCAAAATGGAGCTTTTCTCAAAAATGTTAAATGGAACACCCCATATATTATTTGCAGGTTTGATAGCCAGTTTATTAAGCTATTGACTGATGCAGATATTGGCAGGTCTGCGACTGATAATTTAGGCAGAAATAAAAATTCAACCTTAAGAATTGAGATTTTTGCCGTAATTTTGAACCATTTTTGGGGAATTTCCCCAATTTTGCCACCCAGAACTCAGAAAAATGCCTACAATTTGTTTTTACAGAAAATTTAGGGAACAGAGTTTACATCGGCACAAGAAATCTCATTGCAAGATTACTTCTTGAAAGGACGGTTTTCTTCCATGGCACTCCTTGTTTCAATTTATACCTAGGTTTAATAAGTTACCATTTATTTAAGAATATGATTATGAAGAAGCAATCTGGCGATAAAACTTTTTGTCTCAATGTAAAATCAACTTTCAGAAACAAAATGGAAATAATATTTTGTGTTTTGGGTGCTAAGACATGGAAGAAATGAATAAACTACCGGTCAAATGACTACATTGTAAAGTTCAATTTTCAATTCTACAGAAACCGTCAGTCGCAGACCGAACAATATCTACATCAATCAAAAGCTTAGTAAACTGTCTATCAAATACGGAAATAATATATGGGGTGTTCCATTTGAAATTTTTAAGAAAAAATGCATATTGCGTAAGCTCTCCACCCTGTATGATATTAAGTTTTGTGACAAAAGTACTCAAGAATTTTACAAATAGAGCAGTCTTTGAACCTAGTCCAATAAAGAAATCTTAAATAGCTTCTACCAGTAGATGTCAGCAGCTCCTCAAAGTTGGGTCCACACTGGCACTAAAATGGTAATATCTTAAAATCGCTCACTCTAAACCCCATCATGTAGTACACCATCTTTCATAAAATTTTATTGGAAATTCAAATATGTAAGCAAATGTGAGGCGTTCTATTTAAAAAAACATAACTTTGGTTTGGTGCTCAGAGTGTGAATACCCTGTATACACCAAAATAATTTTATCAGATGCTCCGTGGGGTTCTCAACATAAGTGTAAAGTTTTGTTTTGATACCTTGAATAGAACCAGAGATATGGGCCGACTACACACTATTGGCCCACCCTGTATAAACTTTTCGTCTTATTTGGAGTTCCTCTAGCGCCCATTTTAATTTGGCACGCCCGTTCTGGATCACCCTGTATAGGCGGCGTAGGCGTGCATATTAGTATTTTCGATATTTCAAATGGTGATATCTCAGGAAGGTGATTCGTAAAAAAATGTATAAGAGTAATTTTTGTAGATAATTGCATGATCTACAAATTTTGTCTGACCTATTTTTATGATAACACTTACCGTTTACGAGAAAAATGCAAAAAACACGATATTTTTGACCTTTGACCTTGAATAATTTTTTTTGCAGACGTAGGATCGGTGGGGACTTTTGATATTTTATTTGTAATAGTGTACCTAAGAACTGTACCAATATTTAGCTCTATGCGAATTATTGTAAACTTACCACTATATTTTTGTGTACTTTGACCGGGCTACAGGACAACGTCTGCCGGGGCCGCTAGTTAGGTAATAAATAATTTTGTCCCCGACTCTTTATACTTGTGTTTCTTCAATTATAATTATATACATTAATCATTGCTAGCAGTGATTAATCATTATTCACTACACCAATAGGAACTTCGCTTTGACAATTTTTATTTACATTTATCTACTAGGCCGCGATGCATATCCTAAAAAAGAAGATTAACAATGAGCAGTGAGAGTAAAAACAAGATTTCTTTAATACCACGAGCAATAAAAGAAGCTGCAGAAATTGTCGCATTAGATTTATTGCCCGAAAAAATCAAGAAAATTATGTCTACCTGGCAGCGTATGAAACTTTCTTACACTGGAGAAGGGAAAAAAAAGTAAATTCCTTCTCGGAATCTGTTTTGATAGTCGCGGACAAAGTATAGTATACAACTCGTTATAATGAATACTATTATCATCTCAGATGATTACAAAACTCGCTAGTTTCACTCTTAAACTTCATCCTTGGTAATAACAGCATTTATTATAAACTCGTGTACAATATAGATACTATTAACAACTAGTTATAACCTTATAACCAGTTTAACGCATGTAAGTTGTGGCATTTGACTTGTTTACTTAAGTGTATTACTTCTTTGGCCAAAGCAATCCACGATTTTTGTAACATGGCACAGTATTTAAGTCCCCCGTAAGCATTTATGTGTTTTCACAAAATTGATTGCTCAAATCAAAAAAAATAAGTTACAAAATAAATGTATGTAATTCGAACCGATATGTCCAAATATGGTAAAATTAATACACATGCCAAATAGGACAAAAAATAGAGAAAAATAGCAGGTATTGTCGATTGCTTTGCCCCCTATAGGTATACAAAATTAGACAATACAATACAATACAAATTACAAAGTGCCATCAATACACAAGTTTTTGTACCAAGTATGACCATTGCGTGTAAAAGAATTTTGGGTTTATAAATAAAAATGTTATCCTCTCCGTAACTTTTAAGAGGCTGTGTAACTCCGTACAGGTGCAACTTTGGATTAAGGATGTTTGGTTCAATCGGTCTATTTTGACCTTTAGATCCACCGGTTGAATTTATGCTACTTTGTTCGTGAACACCCGTATAATAATTTAATTGCCAGTATATTTCACTAAACCATCAATTTAGAGTTTTGGAATTTGCATTTTTAGGATTTGAATTTTGGGTGGATTTTCTTTTAGGAGTTTCAGTTTTCGTAGTTTTAAGGTTAATAAAATTTAGGTGGCATTGAGTTTTTGTAGTAGGATCTGTAGAATCGAAAGGCAGTAGAATTAAGGAGCGTATTAATAATTCATAGTTTCACCTTGTAGTGACTTGTAACGTGCAATTTAAATTATTTGTTTTGTAATGTTGCCGTTGTATGTATTATCGGATGTTTTTAGTTGCATGTTGACGGTACATTGTTAAGTCTGCCTCCTACTCTCGTTATCCCTTCATGGACAGTGAGTGGAGATAATTTTCACCCTTTGTTTACATCAGTATTTGTTTCTAAAGCTTTCTTATCTGCCTTTACTTCCGTTGATTGAACACTTTTTGTGATTTCCTTTATGGTACTATCGATTTCGGCAAATTTCAGAAAACTCGTTTCCCCTGCTCGTTCTCTGACTCTGTTGCTGAATCTTACACAACAGGATAGCACTTCGTTTTGTGTATCGCCTACTCTGATGGAACATCTAACTTTGGCCATTGTCTTTCGTTCTCCACTCATATTTTATGTTGTTTTAGTTTTATCGGGTCCATCACTCTCGAAATAACGTCAGCGGGATTATTGGTAGAGCTGACATGATCCCATATCTCTGGCAGTGTAACGAGTGTAATATCGAATGCTCTGCTGGCAACGAAGGTCTTCCATCTTAACGGATTTTCCTTGATCCAACCTATTGTAATCATCGAGTCAATCCAAGCGTAAATTTTTTTTTTTCGATTTGTAGCGAAGTGAATGTTCTTTTCAATACTTTGTCTTATATTGCAGCGGCGCAGAGTTCGAGACATGGTTATGGTTATGTAGTTTTTACTCTTGTAGTTGCTACTTTGGATTTGGCAGCTAGTAGTATGATTTTCGTTTCATTGTTTATCACAGTAGTTCTGCTGTAGATTACAGCTTCATCAGCCTTTTTAGGTGCGTCGCGGAATCCATGTAATTCCAACTCTTGGTTGTTATAGCTTATCCATCAAGAAAGATTAATTTCTTCTACAAATTTTTATAGATTTCGAAATGTGTAACCATTTGTTTACCATGTCTTCGTTTAATTGTTCATCCCATTCTAGTTTTTGTAGCCACAGTTCCGGTAAGTATAATAATTTTTGCTTTTATAATAATGAGCTAGCCATCCCAATGGATCGAATAATTTTGCAATTTCAGATAAAACTTCTTTTCTTAGGGTTGATTCTTTGGATAATTTTACTTGAAATCTAAATGTGCCATCGAAAGGTAGGCATAGGACGCCTAGTGATCTTTCAACTCGTCTTGGGATATTTGCAGAACTGCGTGAACATTGAAAATTTCGGGTGTCTTGAGGTAATTTTGGAGTGCTATTGGACCATTTTCGTAAGTTGAAACCTCCGTCGCATAGCATTTGCATTAGGTAATTCGTGTTACAGGTAACATCCCAATCTGAAGAGGAAAAGGCAGATAAGCGGAAGGAATATTTGGGAATCCTATATGCAGGACAGGAACTAGGAGATATATTATAAAATTGAATCAGGTGTTCAATAATAAGGGAAAAGTTTAAGCTAGCATTAGAAAGTTTAAAAAACAAAAATGCATCAGGTGTAGATGGATTGAAGGCAGAAATTTTAAAGTGTGCATGCCAAGAGGTAAGAGAGCGTTTATTTAAACTAGTTAGGCTTATATACAGGGTGTCCCAGAACAACGGTGCAATATTTCTGGAGCATATAGTTTGGGTCAAAATAACACCTAAAGTACGTATAATTTTCTTTTTAGGATGCATCCCTTCGAAGCTATTTGCCCTTAAAAGTCAAGTCCTCAAGAAGGTTTTTTGCAGGTAACTTTCAAACTACTGTATCGAATATATATTATAAAATTTGGACTGTAGACATAGTAAGCAAGTATCTGTGATCGAGTGACATGACATCTTCCTTATCTTGTCTAGGAAGCCGGGGGTGGAACACCCCTAATGCTTTTCACCCCTTAACTTTTACGTTGATGTTTTTAACGAATTTGCAATAACATTTTTAAATTCCCCTAACAATTTTCTCAAAAAAGCTACTATTTTTTAAACCGTTAAAACGGCCCGTTCCCGAGAAAAAAGTGTATACGAAGACATGATTTATCATTATGCTTTTCACCCCTTAACTTTTAAGTTGATGTTCTTAACGAATTTGCAATAACATTTTTAAATTCCCCTAACAATTTTCTCAAAAAAGCTACTATTTTTGAAACCGTTAAAACGGCCCGTTCCCGAGAAAAAAGTGTATACGAAGACATGATTTATCATTTTTACTACACAAAAATGTATGCGTCTACAAGGTGCTCACTTCGAAAATTTATTGAAGCCTGCTATTATGTTTTCAAAACCGATTGTTCATACATTTTCATTTGATTTTCATTTTTCACATCTTTCATAGCCCGACTTGTATAGTAAAAATAATAAACCATCCCTACGAAGCTATTTGCCCTTAAAGGTTTTTTGCAGGTAACTTTCAAACTACTGTATCGAATATTATAAAACTTGGACTGTAGACATAGTAAGCAAGTATCTGTGATTTAGTGACTTAACTTCTTCCTTATCTTGTCTAGGAAGCCGGGGGTGGAACATCCCTAATACTTTTCACCCCTTAACTTTTGCGTTGATGCTTTTAGCGAATTTGCATTGACATTTTTTAATTCCCTAAACAATTGTCTCAAAAAAGTTACTCTTTTTTGAAACTGTTAAAACGGCCCGCTTCCGAGAAAAAAATTGTTTACAAAGACATGGTTTAAATAATTTCGAAACTCCTTCATTAGTTACTTGATAGGTACCTACGCATTTTCTTGATTTTACTGATGGATAATCTCTTTCGACTTTAAAACCATGCTTTTAACAAATTTCATGTTACACACAGAAATGTTTGCATAATAAACATGTATGTACACTGAAATTCCAGCAACAAGTTAAACTGCTTTAAAGTTGGACTGAATCATAAATTTTTGATAATAAGTAAACCGGTAAATAATTGACCACCAACTCTACCATATTTGTTGCAAATTAGAACAACCTGAGCGCTACACAGTGGCCCCGGAAACGTTTGTTATTATATAGGATGGAAAGTCGTTTAAATGGACAAAGTAGTGCAGAATTATCAATTTTATAAGAAGCCGTTGAGAAAACAAGTCAATTCCGCGCAGATTTCCTTGTATTAAAAACATGTCAAAATTGTTAAATTTTAAGATCAGCTGTAACTTCTAAAGTATCAGTTACATTGAAAAAACATATCAACATTCTTGAAGCATATTTTTTTGTAGAATTCAGAGGTTTATATTGCAAATTTACGAATTCGGTAATTTTCGAGGTATTTCGACAAACCTCATTTTTCTTATGGACACCGTATTAGATTTTACAATCGAATTCTATTTTTAGTTTCCTAGGCGAGCTAGGTAGCTATTGTGATAGTCGTTTTTTGACCATGGTGTTTTTTCATCAAATGTGGACGTTTTAGGTCATTCTAAGACTTTTTGGCAAGGTGGCACATTTCCGTCCGTATGTATGGGTGTGTGTGTGTGCGTGCGCGCGTGCGTGTGTGTGTCTGTTGGCACTTCTGCGGGAAAACGGCTCCACAGATTTTGCTGAAATATTGCATACGTATATCAAAGATGGTCCATAAGAAACTGACGGGGCGGTTTTTTTTAAAACAATTTTGAGCCGAGATATGACATCATCGAACATTTTCTTCAATGAGACCATATATATTTTTGTATTGCATCGGATAGAGGGTATTTTTCGCTACACGATGTGCGAAAATCGTAATAGGTTGTATAAGGAAAAAATTGAGAAAACAATTGGGAAAGGTAGGTAGCGTAATAAAATGTTTGTGGTAAATATGTGAGACCGGCGAGAATCTGTCCCCAACACCTCCTGGAACTGAGTGCATGCACGCGCACTGTGCAGTGCGGCTGTGGCTAGGAAGCTGTTCTGTCAATGCGTTGACAACTAGTTTTTTTATTAATTTGGTGTTTCATATACCATGTAAATTTGAAATGTAAAGAAGTTTCGCAATTTAAAAAAATAATAACTCTGCCATACTACTACCCACAAAAAAAGAAAACCAAGATTTTGGTATGTAGAGGGCGTGAAAATAGAACTAAAACTGAAATACAGATAGGAAATGAGGAGATAGAGGAAGTCGCGGATTTCTACTACTTAGGAAATAAAATAACTCGAGATGGTAGGAGCAATGGAGACATAAAACAAAGAATAGCGCAGGGTCGAGTTGCGTTTAACAAAAAGGAAGTACTGCTATGCTCGGGAACGGTTAATGCAGAAACTCGGAAAAGACTCTTAAAGAGAGGTATGTATGGAGTACGGCATTATGCAGGTGCGAAACTTGGACAATACAGACGCATGATGAAGATACCGCGGATAGATAAGGTTAGCGATAAGGAGGTATTAGAAAGAGCTGAGGAAAAGCGAAAGGTATAGAAGACAATAAAGAATAGGAGTGATAGGATGGCAGGGCACCTTCTAAGACACGAAGGGATAGTTCGCGACATACTAGAGTCAGAGATAGGAATAAAAAGAGGAAGGGATAGACCTAGATTAGACTACTGCTCTCAAATAGTTAGGGACGTAGGATGTTCTGTTTTTAGGGAAATGTGTAGGTTAGCTCAGGATAGGAAAGGATGGAGGTACGCGTCCAACCAGTCTTCGGACTGAGAACCTTATGATGATGACAACCCACAAGACGCACTATGTTAATCGTAAAAGCAATAATCAACAGAGGCAACAATTTCTTAGGAAATAATTGTATTCCCGACGAATTAACTGATTTTTGTTGCCAATTGTTTACAGCAACACATATTATTTTAACCGTGTCTTGTTTTTTCGTTTACTCTGGTAAGAAATGGATGTGTTAGAACTATTGTTTTTGTAAATAAAATAATTTCGTCAAGTTCTTAGCGTGGCATGTGGTACATCAAATTAATCATAAAAATTAGCAGAATACGACTATCTATGTGAAAATCTAGTATGGTGTCATTGAGAAAAAAATAAGTTTATGTGAATGCCTCGAAAACTACCGCATTAATAAAATTGAATTCTACATGTTTAAGAAGGTTCAAAGCGTTTTTCAATGCAACTAATACTTCAGAAGATACAGCTGATCTTAAAATTTAATGATTTTCACGTTTTTTTGAATAAAAGGAAAACTGTGCGGAATTCGTTTGTTTTCTCAGCGGCTTCTTAACAAATGGGTAATTCTGAGCTACTTTGTCCATTTAAACGACTTTCCATTTCAAATAATAACAAACTTACCCATGTTAGGGCACGTTTTCTGAGACATACGATACCCAAACCCAAACTGGAATATCAGGGATGGGGTAAACCGCGTGAAGTTGGATTAGATCATAGATTTTGGTTAATATGTGCCGCACACAAGTAATATTTTAATTCTGTTAGTTCAGTACCTATATAACTTCGGCGGTGGGTATAAACAAGCAATTATTTGTAGTATTCACTAGGTTCAAGCTACTATATTTTTACTCATCGAATGTGAAATGTGAGAAAATTTTACTTATTCACACGGAAATAATAATTATTTTAAAATTGTCTTAACAGTATGAAGGGTACAGGGGAAAAACGATCCAAGTCACACATGCTATCTTATAGTTTCAGACCTGGCCGTTCTCTTGGTATGGTTAGAATTTACGAAATAGCGATCTAAGTCACATAAAAACGAAGGTAAATATCCCTGCGGTATGGAAAAACGATCTATGTCCACTCGTTTTATGAAAGAACGGTCTAAGTCCAAACAAACCAATAGTATTGATTCATTATGAGGTGATTTCTAGCACAATATTGGTGTTTATTCCATTATTCTGTTGTTTTAGATTTAGTTTAAAACGGTATTTTGAAGGGGTTGTGTCTCTGAAGGTTCCTAATAAAATGTCCGATAGTGAGGCCAGTAGTGGTAGCGATAACGAACCGTTAAATAATGTAACGCGTAAACGAAAATCGTATGGTCGGGTTAAAGATGGAGCTAAAAACATTAGAAATCATACCTATGAAATTGGCGAACCATGCAAGTGCAAAAAATTAAAATGTTTTAATATTATAACAGATAAACAAAAAAGTTACAAAATTAAACAATTTTAATTTAATATGCGATATAAATGAACAGAATAACCACTTGTGTGGCTTGATAACTATTTCCAACGTATAAAAAGAATGAATTTGATGTAAGTACTTTTTAACATTAATAAATTAATTTTATTTCATAATGGCTGCACAAAACTTCTGGGGGGGGGGGGGGGGGGGGCTTGACGAGACTAGTGGGAGAAATTACTTTTCAGTCAAAATTGCATAAAATTTATGATAATTTGCAAAGATAATAAATTAGGCATAACGAAAAATCGCTTGGGGGAAAGGAAGGAGCGGGAGTGAAGATACTGGAGGGGGAAATTACGTTTTTATCAAAAGTATATTTAAATTTACATTGTAAATTTTTGTAGCGCGAGCTTCTGTTGTTTCAGATGCTGTGAACAGAAAAATGGACTTAGATCATTTATTCCATGCATTTTTTTGACATCATAGAATTTAAGTTTTTTTTGTGCTTACAATAAAATATAATAATTTCGACTTCTTTTTCATGTCACTTAAGATAACCAACAGAATAGTTCTCAGTAAATTGCTTAATTTTACTACTTATCTACAAGTTTTTGCAGGGTTTTCAATCTTAGAATTCGCATGTCTCTAAACTACATTCATGTGACCTAGATCGTTTTTCCCCTGTACCCTTCAGTTCGTTTCTAGTGCTCAAATTAAATCATTATTTATATCAACCGTAACCCTACTTTCACTGGACAACCCTATCATAGATTTTGGTTACTTAATATCTTGGTAAGTTAACGAGCACAAATTTCCGGAATTGCAGCACAAATCAGAACAAAATGAGCACTAAATGACCGCACCAACTAAACTGCGTGAAGCTGGATTAACCCATAGAGTTTTATTAATAACTCGGAAAATTGACGAGCACAAATTACGGGAACTGCAGCACAAATTGAGCACCAAATAACTGCACCAACCAAACTGGTATATTACAGCGTGAAGTTGGATTAACCCATCGATTTTGGTGAATATCTCGGTATGTTGACGAGCACAAATTATCGGAATTGCAGCACAAATTAGCACAAATTGAGCACTAAATGACTGCAACAACCAAATTGGAATATTAGAGATGGGTTAATCAGCGTGAAGTTGGATTAACCTATAGATTTTTAGTAGTAGCTCGGAAAATTTACGAGCCCAAATTACGGGAACTGCAGCACAAATTACCACAAATTGAGCACTAAATGCTGCAAATGAGAAAACATCTTTGAGAGATCCAACTTCACGCACCTCTTATAATATGGGTAGGCCTTTCAACGCGCTTTCGTCCGATATGTTCGCAACTTCATTATAAATTTCGACAGCGTCCATAAAAGCGGTAACATTTGATTTCTCAACACCGTTACAACGCAATTGACAATTTACGAAATTGCCCCCCTAACGAGCCGGATCTAATGTGGTTTGAAGTGACTGAAACAATCGAACAAACTGCTCGTCTGTTAGCGTAGTCAATAATTATAATCCTCGGCCGCTGTAAAATGTGATGCCAAAGACGGAATTCAAAAAAAAATTTGTATAAGAAGAAAACAAACAAATTATGCTTGACAGCTGGTTGACGAATACTGCAATTACAGATGTACACCCTGTAGATGCTGTTCACGCCTTAAACACACCAAACACAATGCTTAATTTTCTTTCACTGTTATAGTTATTGGAGTTCGTTGATGAATGGTGGAGCTGGGGACCTACACTCTGCAGATATTGTCCACACATAAAATACACCCAACACCACAGTTAACTTTGTTTTACAATTTTAATGTTAGTTTAGTCGTTTTATCACAAGCTTTTCTTGCTTGGGAGCCAATTCATTATGGGTTTTATTTGGGTTAGCAAGAATTTTAGGCGTCTCCATGACTTTTATTTAACAACAAAAAAATAAACAACATAACTGGATTAATTGAATTAACTTTGTTTTCTTTTTTAAATACATAACGTCAATAACAATAATAATAATAATAATAATAATAATAATTCTCATCTGTTTATCGCATGTGTGACTTGATAAGCTGCTACGGCAAGGTTGTCGCTGTTACCGACGTTTATCGCCTGTTACAAAATTCAGTGTGTAATGCATAATAATTGTATTTATGTCCACATGTTTGGGACTCTTTTGAAATTTGATCAAAATAATAACCTTCCTGGCACTGTACATATCGCAGTAAAATATAAGAAAAAATATGGCAACTTGGGGTATCATCATAAAGTTCTCAGTCCGGTGACTGGTTGGACGTGCACCTCCATCCTTTCCTTTCCTATCCTGATCTAACCTTCGCATTTCCCTAAAAGTAGAGCATCCTTCATCTCCAACTATTTGAGAGCAGTAGACCAATCTGGGCCTACCCCTACCTCTTGTTATTCCTATCTATGACTCTAGCATGCCGCGAACTATTCCTCGGTGTCTCAGAAGATGTTCTACCATCCTATCTCTCCTATTCTTTATTGCCTTCCATACCTTTCGCTTTCCTAATACCTCATTATTGCTAACCTTATCTATCCACGGTATCTCCATCATGTGTCTGTAGCACCACATTTCAAACGTGTCTATTATTTTTCGATGCGTTTCTTCTATTGTCCAAGTTTCGCACCCGTATAATGCCGTACTCCATACATACGTCTTTAAGAGTCTCTTCCGAGATTCTACATTAACCGTTCCCGAGCAAAGCAGTTGTTTCTTTTTGTTAAACGCAACTCGATCCTGAGCTAGTCTTTGTTTTATATCATCATCATAAGGTTCTCAGTCTGAAGACTGGTTGGATGCGTACCTCCACTCTTTTCTATCCTGAGCAAACCTACGCATTTCCCTAAAAGTAGAACATCCTACATCCCTAACTATTTGAGAGCAGTAGTCTAATCTAGGCCTACCCCTACCTCTTTTTATTCCTATCTCTGCCTCTAGTATGTCGCGAACTATTCCTTCGTGTCTTAGAAGGTGTCCTACCATCCTATCTCTCCTACTCTTTATTGTCTTCCATACCTTTCGCTTTTCCCCAACTCTTTCTAATACTTCCCTATTGCTAACCTTATCTATCCACGGTATCTTCATCATGCGCCTGTAGCACCACATTTCAAACGCTTCTACTCTTTTTCGATCCGCTTCCCCTATTGTCCATGTTTCGCACTCGTATAATGCCGTACTCCATACATACGACTTTAAGAGTCTCTTCCTAGTCTCAATATTAACCGTTCTCGAACATAACAGTTGTTTCTTTCTCTTAAACGCAACTCGGCCCTGCGCTATTCTTTGTTTTATATCTTTAGTGCTCCTACCGTCTTGAGTTATTTTACTTCCTAAATAGCAGAAATCCGTGACCTCCTCTATCTTCTCATTTCCTATTTGTATGTCAACTTTAGTTCTATTTTCACATCCCCTACATACCAAAATTTTAGTTTTCTTTTTATTGACTTTCATGCAATAGCTCTGTGTCAAAACTGCTTCCATTTCATTCAAAGCCGCTCCTAATTCTTCTTTGCTAGATGCTAACACTGCTATATCATCCGCAAATCTGAGCGTGTTAATACTTTGACCCTGTACGTTAATCCCTGAGGCTGTTCTGTCCTTAACAATATTAATAGCATCTTCGATATATAAGTTGAAAACTAGAGGTGACAATGCACATCCCTGTCTCACTCCCTTCCGGATATCTACTTCCTTTCGTTCCTGCTCACATTCTATAACTGCCTTTTGCTCTTCGTAGAGATTATGTATTATTCTTCTGTCCCTATATTTCATCCCTACCTTTCTCAGCACTTCGAACATCTTCCCCCATTTTACGTTGTCGAAGGCCTTTTCTAAATCTACAAATCTATATAGACGCTCTTTCTCTTTTCTATCGTTTTTTTTATAATTACTCGTAAAGCTAGGATGACCTCGCGCGTTCCTCTATTTCGTCTAAATCCGAACTGATCTTCTCCTAATATTTCTTCCGCGTTTTTCTCCATTCTTCTTTGCACAATTCTAGTTAAAATTTTTGACGCATGGGAAGTTAAACTGATGGTTCTGAAATTTTCGCACCTATCCGCGCCTTTCCTTTTTGGCAAAGCTACCATGATGTTCCGTTTGTAATCCTCTGGAATCTCGCCTGTCAGGTATATACGACTAACTAATTTAAATAAACGATCTATTACCTCTTGACCTGCGCACTTTAAGATTTCTGCCTGCAAGCCATCTATACCTGGCGCTTTATTATTCCTTAAACTTTTTAGTGCTAGCTCAAACTCTTCTCTCATTATAGTATTCCCTAGGTTATCCCCCTCTACACTGCTTTCGCTTTCTAATATATCTTGCACTTCCTGTCCCGCATATAAGTTTCCTAAATATTCTTTCCACCTATCTGCCTTCTCCCCGCTTTCGATTAGGATATCTCCTGCCTCATTCCTAATGCTTTTGGTACTAGATCCAATTTCTCTAAAATTTCTTCTAATTATTTTATATGCTTCATCAGTCTTTCCTACTTCGAACTTATTTTCCACTTTTTTGCACTTATTATCGATCCATTGCTCTTTCGCTTTCCTACATTTCCGAATAATTTCCCACTTGATCGCCTTATATCTTTGTTTCCCTATTTCATCTAACCTATTTTTATATTTTCGCCTTTCCTCTATTAGACTTACAATATGTTTTGTTATCCAGGGTTTCCTACTTTCATTCTGTTTATGACCCAAAATATCCCTAGCTGAGGAAACTAAACTATTTTTAATGCAATTCCATTCTTCCTCTATGTCCCTAACAATATTTTCGCCCGCGCCCTTTAGTACTTCGTTTGTCTTTTTCTCGAACTTATCGTGCGTATCATCATCTTTTAGTCTCTCTGGGTCAAGATACCTTCTTCCGCTTCGTTTTTTCAAAATCTTAAATTTAAGATTGGCCTTCATAACGACTATATTGTGATCACTATCTATATCTGCTCCTGGATAACTTCTACAATCCCTAACTTGATTTCTAAATCTTTGCCTAACAAGAATGTAATCTACTTGATATCTCCCTAGGTCTCCTGGCATCTTCCACGTGTATCCTAACATGATGGTGAAATAAAGTGTTCGCGACCGTTAAGTTATGTTTATCGCAGAACTCTATCAGTCTAACTCCCCTATCGTTCCTATTGCCTAATCCAAAGGGACCAACTATTCCGCCCTCTCGCCCTGTGCCTACCACTGCATTGAAATCTCCTATAATTATTAAATTTTCGTGTCCTCTCACAAAATCTAGCACATGTTCAATATCACTATAAACTGCCTCTACGACCTCATCACTGTAGTTAGACGTGGGCATATATACCTGTATTATTACTGTTTTTACAGGTTTCGAATCTAACCTAACCATAACTACCCTGTCACTTTGCTGTAAGAAATTTTCTACACTCTGCCCTACTTTTTTCCGCATAACAATTCCTACTCCCGAATTTCCTCCTACAGATCCTGTGTGTATTACTCTAAAATCTCCGCTCCAGAAGTCTCCGGCTTCTGGCCATCTCACTTCACTAATACCTACTACGTCTAATGCTAACCTATCCATCTCAATTTTCAAATTCTCTAACTTTCCTACTTGTTTCATGCTTCTAACATTCCACGCTCCGACTCGTGAGATGTTACACATATCATTTCTGATGACTCCCCCCGAAGCAGTCCCCGTCCGGAGATCCGAATGTGGGACTATTTTACCTCCGAAAGGTGCCATCATCATAAATTCGAAGTACGCTGTACTAGGGATAGAATAATGTGGTGGTTTCCCGTTGCCTTCCACATCGCAGTAGTGTGTATCACAGTGCCATACCGACCCTCACGATCTCTGTTACTATGATTACTGAAAGAGCTGCTGCCCCCTTTCAGGGACTTGATTTAGTCTGGCTTCTCAAATAAAAACCCCTCCAATATGGTTAAACCTATGGTTCGGCTCTTTAGATCATTGAAGCGCGCAAGCCATCCCACCCGTCCCAGTATCACTAGAACTGCGTCAAGGTACAAGTCCTTTGGGATAGTGTTTTATATCTTAAGTGTTATTACCATCTCGAGTTATCTGACTTCTTAAATAGCAGAAATTCTCGACTTCTTCTATCTTCTCATTTTCTATTTGTACTTTAGTTTCAGTTCTATTTTCACTACCTTAATATACCAAAATGTTGGTTTTCATTTTATTCATTCTCATGCTGTAGCCCTCTGTCAATACTGCTTCCATTTCATTCTGAGCATTTCCTAATTCTTCTTTGCTGGGTACTAACACTGCTATATCATCCGCGTGTCTGAGCATGTTAATAGTTTGGCCCTCTACATTAATCCCTGAGGCTATTCTGTCTTTAGCAATATTAATTATTGCATCTTCGATATATAAGTTGAAAACTAGAGGTGACAACGCACATCCCTGTCTCACTCCCTTCCGGATAAATTCTCTTCGTCCCTGCTCAAATTTTATAACTGCCCTTTGCTCTTTGTAGTTTGCGTATTACTCTTTTGTCCCTATATGTACCTATATCATCCCTAGGTTTCTGAGTACTTCGAACATCTTCCCCCATTTTACGAAGACGAAGGTTTTTTCTAAATCTCTTCCCCTTTCTATTGTTTTTTCTACAATTACTCGTAAAGCTAGAATGGCCTCGCAGGTTCAACTATTTCGTCTAAATCCGAACTGATCTCCTAATGTTTCTTCCGCCCTTCTCTCCACCTTTTCACACTACTCCAGATAAAATTTTTGACGCGTGAGAAGTTAAACTGATAGATCTGAAATTTTCGCACTTAACGTTTCCTTTTTGGCAAAGCGACTATGATGTTCTTTTTTAATCTTCTGGAATTTCACCTGTATCGTATATACCGCTAACTAGTTTAAGTAAATGCTCTCTTACCTGCAGACTTTAAAATTGCTGCCTGTAATCCGTTTCCTCCTGGTGCTTTATTGTTTTTTCAAACTTTATAATGCAGCTCAAACTCTTCACTTATTATGGAACAGCCTAGATATTCCCCCTCTACGCTGATTTCCTTTTCTGATAAATCTCCCAGTTCTTGTCCTGTACGATATAAGATTCCCAAATATTCCTTCCACCAATTTGCCTTTTCCTCTCTTCCGGTTAGGATGTCACCTGCCTCGTTTCTAATGTTCTTGCTGCTAGATAAAATTTTTCTGAATTTCTCATAATTACTTTATACGCTTCGTCAGTTTTTCCTACTTTGAACTTGTCTCCACTTCTTTGTATTTATTATCAATCTTTCGCTTTTCTACATTTCTGACTATTTTCCCTCCTTCATCTAGCTTATTTTTATATTTTCGCCTCTCGTTTATTACAGTCACAATGCCCTTTGTTATCCAGGGATTTCTACTTTCATTCTGCTTGTGATCCAAAATATCTCTAGGCAGAATCTAAACTATTTTAATGCAATATTCCATTCTGCTTCTATGTCCCTAAGAGAATTTTCATCCGCACCCTCCCTTTAGTACTTCGTTCGCCTTTTTCTCGAACTTATCGCGCAAATAACAATCTTTAGTTGTTTAGTTGTTTAGTTGTTTTGATCACTATCTATATCTACTCCTGGATAGATTCTGCAGTCCCTAACTTGATTTCTAAATCTTTGCCTAATAAGAATGTAATCTATTTGATATCTTACTAGGTTTCCTGACAACTTCCACGTCTAGCGTCTCCTATCGTGATGTTGAAATAAAGTGCTCGTGACGGTTAGGTTATGTTGATTTAATCTGTCTTCTCAATAGAAAAACCCTCAATATGGTTAAACCTGTGGTTTGGCTCTTTAGATCATTGAAGCACACAAGTCATCCCACCCGTTTCGGTATTAGATGCTGGAACTACATCAAGGTACAAGCCCGTTGTGATAGTCGCGGATACATATTACCTTAAAATTATAATCAAATTTTATGTTTTTGTCAGCACGTGTAATAAAAAACATTTCTCAGGTAATTTAAGGGTATAACTCACTATTTTGCAACAAACATTTCTTCAGTTTATTCAATTAAAATTAAAATTAAAATAGGGTGTTGAATCATTTCATTGTTTTGGATGGGGTTACGCAATTCATGTTCCTAAATTGCAACTTTTAGTACACAACAGTAATTAGGCAAACACTCCACACAATCACTGTTAACTATTCTTCTTGTAATTAAATATGTGTTTACACCAGCACCACGAATTGAATAAAATTAATAAAGCTTGCACTAGTTATGTTGAATATATTAAAATACGATGGAATTGTACAATATTTTCTGTCTTGAAACAAAAAATGACGAACATGGACACCACAACAATTTAGCAATTTCTCCTAGACACTACATATTTAGAAATTCCTAGAATTTACGTCACTAAACCGAAGTGATTTTATTATATCTCCGCATATCAGATATGCATTTTTTTAAGAAATCCGTGACTGATCAGTAGTTTTGTAGTTAGAATTAATTATGGGAAGTAATTATTTGGGCGGTTGTTTTAACATCCAGGCAGTTTCATCGGGCAGTTAAAAATTCACGCGGGCGGTATTAAACTTTTTTGGCGGTAATTAACTTAATGTGGCAGTAGAACGTGGCCAGCAATATAAAAGAATTTGGTCGGTTATTTAATCCTACAACGGCAGTTCAAAACTTACTCGAGCGGCAGATTAAATAAATGTCCAGTGCAATAATTATTTGAGCTGTAAAATGATTGAATGGGCAGTATAATGTATTAATGGGCAGTTAGATAAATAGTTCGCCCGTTCTCGACGTTTGGGAAAATCGAACGTCATTTTCATTGAAAAGAGCGGCACACTTCCGTTAAAAGTGGCGCAGCTTATGTGACAGTGCACCGTGGGCGGCCAATTCGGGACCTAAGTGCCTCCGTCATACGTCAGATTTTCATTCCAAACAAAACAAAAGCACGCGCTATTTGACGTTTATCGATATTATTTACAACGTCTTAAACTAGTTTTTGCAATATAATTATAGACGTTTTGCAGTGAAAGCAGTTTATTTTCAATTTGTGTGTTGGGCTTACGCGTAAAAACTTGAAAACAACTATTTGTAATTATAATTATATTTCAGAGGTTAGGTTAAAACGTCAGAAAGCACGTGGCTTTGTTTTGTTTGGAATGAAAATCTGACGTTTGTGACGCGCCACTTATCTCCCGAATTGGAAGAGATTTGCCTATAAATATTAAGTCGTTTCGCTCATTACCTTATCACCGAGTTGCAAGTGCTTGGATCTATTATACTAGCATTGCACCATTAAATTTATTCAACGCACCCCTCCCCGTTCTCTCATAGAAATGTTTAAAATACTGAACTCAGCCCGTCACAGGTAAAAAAAAATATTAATTTTGCTTCATCCCTTTGCGTCTTCTATTGCACCGCATTGCACCACAAGCATTTTTGTAATGCTGCATCGAATAATGCATCATTTGGATGTTAACGACTGAGACTTACAACGCTCCGCTCGCGTCGCTCCACTTGACCTTAACCTGACAGACTTTTATATTAAAAAGTGTTAGTCGTTAGCGTTTATATTATTCTTTTCAAATATTATTCACATGAAAATGCGTACGTTTGAAGAGAATAACATTATAAACACTTACAACTGGCTCTTTTTATCCAAAAATCTGTCAGGTTAAGGTCAAGCGGAGCGAAGCGCAGCGAGCGGATCGTTGTAAGTGTCAGTCGCTAGCATTGAATAATTTTCATAATTTTAACTTTTTTCTTAATACCTATCTACATTATTGTTAATTGTTATCTTTTATTTCGCTGCCTAACTTAAATAAACATTGTATGTATGTATCATTGAACATTTTGTGCTGCGTAAGTATTTATAGAACTACTTGTTCCACGATTTCTAACAGACCCATTCTGATTTCATGACTGCTCACGCGTTACTGCCCATTTATTCATTTTACTGCCCAATTGGATTTTCACTCATTCAAATATTTATTGAGCTACTCATTTGAAGATTTGTTACTCTTCGTTACCACTTTTTTTACTGCTCATATTTTACCGCTTAATCTGTTATTGAACATACAATTTGTATTTTCACACTGACCAAAACTGTAATATAGTACCGGCCCTTTAAATAATAGCCATTAATTATTTTATCTATGGCTGTAATAAATGCCACCTTGGAAGAAGTCTTGTAATTTAGTGCCTTGGAAGAACTTGCCCGAGGAGTAGTTATTCGGACTGTCCAATAGATTAGATTAGATAATGGTTTTATTGTTTCCCATTTGGGATTACAACTCAATAAATAAACGAATAAATGAATGGAACAAACAAAATAATAAATAAATAAATAAACTCCTTTTCACAATTAACTTCCACCTATCTAATTCCCATTTAAGTATAATTAAACCTCCCTCTCCTTTCTTCCCCTCTGAATCACTTCCATCCACTTCTCCCCCCTTCCGCTTTCTTCCAGTATCATCCCCACCCCGACATGTTCCGTGTTCTCTCTCCACCAGCACCTCTCTAACACATGTTCCCATGTCTCCTCCTCCGCCCCGCACACCCTACACATTCTTCTGTCTTCACTTTCCCAATACCTCCCCCCTCTCATCTCATTTCCCAGTCTAAACCTTGCCACCCTTATTATCTTCTCCTCCCTTCCCCTACTTCGTAGATATCTCGGTAGTCCCGCTGCCCTTATTTCTTTATATTTGCTGTTGTATCTTGACTCTCTTATCTTCTCTTCTTTATCCTGCACTTGTATTTGTCTGTCTCTCTCCTCTATCTCCCTCACCATGTTCCACCCTGCTGTTCTCAAGTTCTCCACTTCTTCTGCTGCATATCCTCGCTCCTGATAAAATTTCTCTCGTCTCTCCTCCCATTTCGATTTTTCTCTTCCTCCCTTCCGTACCTCTTCCCAACACTGCCTGGCTAACTCATTGCCGCCCCTACCTCTTAACTTTTCCTCATATTTCATGGCTCTCTTTCCTGCCCTAGTTCTTAGTTTTTCTCTATTTGTTTCGTCTCTTACCATGTACCCTGGCGTTACCCAGTCTAAGCCCAGTGTCCACCTTATGTATTTTTCCTGGATCCCCTCTATCTTCTCTCTCTCTTCCCACCCCCAAATTTCCGCTCCATACATGGCTACGCTGCTCACTAAAGCGTCAAACAACTTTACTCTTCTTTTCCAGTCGCCCCCAAAATTTCTCTTCCCTATTCCCCATACCTGCTTCATCGCTATTGTTGCCTTTCTGGCTCTCTCTCTCACGTGCTTCTCTTGACCCCCATTCTTTTGTAAGATGAATCCTAGATATTTAAACTCCCCCACCTCCTCCAATTCTTCCCCCTTCCACTCCCACTTCTCTATGCGACTCCTCCCCCCTCCTTTCCTGAATCTCATAATTTTGGTCTTCTCTGTGTTCACTACTAACTCTTTCCTCTCCAAATATCTTTCCAATCTTCTAAGCATCTCCTTTAGTTCTTTCTCTTCCTTTGCCAAGAGGACTACATCATCTGCATATGCTAGTGTCCAATATTTCTTTCTCCCTATTATCACTCCTCCTGCCTGCCCCTTTCTCATTACTTCTTCTAAATCAGACAGGAAGATGTTAAACAAGTACGGGCTCAGGGGACACCCCTGTCTGACTCCTCTCTCCGTCCAAAATACTTCGCCTAGCCGTCCTCCAACCCTTACCCTGTTTCTTGTTCCACTATATATTTCCTGTATTCTTTCTCTCAAGTTCCTTGTTATATTCTTTCTTTCCAACATCTCAAATAATTTTTCTCTGTTAATCCTGTCAAACGCTGTCACTAGATCTATGAAGCATGCTATTATTTTCCCTCCCTTCTTCTTCGTTTCTCTTCCTATTACGTGGTTCAAGGTGTAAATATTTTCCATCGTACCTTTTGCCTTCCTGAATCCCGTTTGCCCTTCCGGTATTATATTCTTCTCCTCTAATTCTTCTTCTAACTTGTTTGCTAATACTGCTGCATATATTTTATATGCTGTTGGCATCAGTGTCACTCCTCTGTAATCTGCTGTTTCCCTCCCATCTCCTTTCTTTCTTATTGGCACTATCAGTCCCTCCCTCCATCTTTCTGGAAAACCTTTGCCTTCCCATATCCCACTGCATATCTTCCTTATCATTTCCAGTGTCTCCTCACCTCCATGTATCCATACTTCGTTTTGTAGATCGTCTACCCCTGCAGCTTTTCCCCCTTTTAATCTGTTTACCACTTCTCTGACTTCCTCCAGTTTGATCGTCTCCACTTGTGCCCTCGCTTGTGCCTCTCCATTTGTATCTTCATTCATGTCATTATTATAATTATCTCTCTCCCCCTCCGTTCCCCCAAGTACCTTCATAAAATGCCTCTTCCAATCATCCATTGTAATTCCTTCCTCTATCTCTCTTCCTTGTTTCTTCTCTCTATTTATTATATTCCATACTTCTTTTTCTGACTTCACATTTTCTATTTCCTGCAATAGCTTGATTCTTGCCTCCTCCTTTTTCCTTTCACATAAGTTCTTGTACGCCTTTTTTTCTATCCTGTACTCTTCCAGACTCATGTTTCCTCTTCTGCATCTCCTCATTGCTTTCCTTACTTCTCTCTTTCTATCTCCACACTCCCTGTCCCACCATTTATTTCCCCTTCCCTCTCCCCTCACACCCTTTTTGATCATTTTCCATCTTGCTGCTCCCTTTATTATCTGTTCCATCTCCTTCACCATCTCATCTGTTTTTCCTTCTCTGATTTCTTTCCCTTTGATGCTCTTTCTGTACTTCTCTATTCCTTCTCCTGTCCAATAATAATGTTTGAGTTTTAATTAAAGTTACAATACATTATTATTATATATTATTTTTAACGAAATTATTATTGGAACACTAATATATTGCCTACATTCATAAAATAGAAGTTACCATAGTCTATGAGTAAATATTAATAAGAATATAGTTATTTGAAGAATACCAGGTTACGCAAACAAATCGAATAAAATGTATTGTACTCAAATTGTGAAGTTAAAAAAGGTTACTGGCACTTTAGTAGGTTGTCTCAAGCTAATGTAACTTCAAATTTGTTTATTGATAGCTGTTCATCAAGTATATAAAATGTCCGAAAAAATTAACAACTAGGTACTATTAGAAAAGCATAAACACTTTCTTCGCCTACTTTTCTGAACATTTCTACTAAATTTCTTCCCACATCTTTTCTGTCGGTTCAAGTACATCTAATTAATCTAATTAATTGCCTAAAGTCAACCTGGATGGCAATATCAATCAAATTTTCGCTGCAAATAGAGAGGTATTTGCAATAACAAGTTATAAAATAAGTAAAACCATCGACATACCAGCTCCTAAGCGTAGAGACAGTACCTAAATAAGTAGCCTGCCAATGTTGTTTGACAGTTTAATTTGGCGTGGCATCCACAACATGCAAATGAAATAACACCTACGTTACTGATATAATATAAATAAACATTAGATAAAGACACTTCGGGATTTTCTCCCGAACCACTGGATTTCGTCAGACGATCATTAAAAATCGAGTTAAAAATATACAATAACGTTTTAATTTCCTTTCTTATTTTGTCAAAGCTATGAAGCCGACACCACGAACCAAGGTCAAATTTGTTTCGATATTTTGATGAGTGAACGGTACGAGTTGACTTGTGAACTTGACAAGTAAGTCTAAGGCCAGAAATAAACAAATTGTCATTTCTCTTTATGGAAAATATTCGTATACTGTGAGACATGCGTTTAAAAAAGATAGCTAAAATCCACAATGATGAGGTTAATGAAATATCAAGAAAAGAAACCCAAGACACAAAATAAAAATAAAGAAGCCTAGTAGAGGGACAGATGAAATATATATGAATGAAATAATGTATGCAAGGTACCCCTTCGGTGTGTGGGTTGGAAGATAGCTCCTCACTCATGCCATATAATAATTAAGATTCTGTAGGTACCCCATGAACGCACATTTTAAAATTATTTTCGTTTTTTCCTCTAAATGATCAAGTTTTGCCGTCCGCCCAGATATCGGAGACGTCGGAACGTATGTACAAAGCGCAGGAACGCAATCAACGCGAGCTTGTGATTCGCGCTTAAACCCCCCAAACACGTTGGCATTTTTATGAGCGGATCCGTCCGTGCATCAAGTCCGCGGATTGGACCGTCACAAAATTTATCCACACATATTATGCTAAAGTGCGCGCAAATTAAATATGGACGAGAAAATTGCTGCTGCTATCATTATTATTCAAAATGCAAAATGATTCTATTTTCTGGCAAGTTAACAAGCTGGCTTGAAGCATATATTATTATTATTATTAATGGCATTGATGTTATTATGATTATTGTTATTATTTTAAGCCAAAAAAATTAATAATGCACAGATTATAAGAATACGCATACTACTATTTGACTACTAAGTTCGTCAATTCAAAATTCCCCAAGTTTTTTATTTTTTATTTACAGATACGACGTCGGAATATTTGCGAAACATTATGAATAATACGTTAATTATTTTGTATAATAAATTACAGTTCGGGAGCGGTTAATGTAGAAACTCGGAAGAGACTCTTAAAGCCGTATGTATGGAGTACGGCATTATACGGGTGTGAAACTTGGACAATAGGAGAAGCGGATCGAAAAAAAGTAGAAGCGTTTTAAATGTAGTGCTTCAGACGCATGATGAAGATGCCCTGGATAGATAGGGTTAGCAATAGGGAAGTATTAGAAAGAGTTGGGGAAAAGCGAAACGTATGGAAGACAATAAAGAATAGAAGAGATAGGATGGTAGGACACCTTCTGAAACACGAAGGCTTAGTTCGCGGCATACTAGAGTCAGAGATAGGAATAAAAAGAGGTAGGGGTAGGCCTAGATTAGATTACTGCTCTCAAATAGTTAGGGATGTAGGATGTTCTACTTTTAGGGCAATGTGTAGGTTAGCTCAGGATAGAAGAGGATGGAGGTACGCGTCCAACCAGTCTTTGGACTGAAAACCTTTTGATGATGACTAAAGGAAACTAATTATTCCTAATAATTGCTTTTTTTCGTTCAAAATAACATTAAATATTTTTACTAATGTGGTCAGGACAGGCGAAGTTAATAAAATATAACGCAATACTTACCATATTTTCCATTTTTCTTGATGATCACCTACAAATACAACGTACAACTCTTAAAAAGATTTGCGGGCTCCGCGGTTTCTTTCTTTCCTACGTTTGTCACGTATGTCTATCGCAAGTACAAAAATGCAGATTCGCAATCAACCACACACGCTAGCACTTATAGTCGGGCACGGACCAATGCGACGGGCAAATTTCTATTCGTTTGGATCATCGCGTGCCGCACCAGTGATGCACTCGTCGGCCCGCCGAAACTCCATACACGACCGCATTTTGTGGTCCGCGGACTTGACCGCACACAACGATGCGCTCGTGTATGGTGCCTATTTTACTGGGAATTCCTGGTTCAAGAGGTGCAATTATTGCAAGCCTCTGTAGTCCGAAGGATGTTCAGCGAGTTACCTGGGTGCATTTAACACAGGTCGGAATATTGCATGGCGAACTTGTGAACAATGGAGACTTAAATCAACAAGAAAAATCAAATGACAAAAACTCTCCCGGGCGTGATGGCGATAACCTCGCAGTTTTTTGTTCAGAAGAACAAAACGAAATCAGCATAACGGAAATTAATCGCGGCGAACTCCGAGGCTTGCGTATTTATTGAACGACGCATTGCCCACTGAGCCACTAAATGTGTTGATGATCCAATTTAACGAAACAGTATTTAAGTTCTCGCTTTCTTATATGCAATTCAAATTCCAACATTCCGACCTGTGTTTCAGCACCGTCCAACATTCTGCACTCCGTTTTCTATTGGCCGGCAAAATTGAAATTGACGTATAATATAATCACGGATGCCGAAATGTATCAGACTGAGAGACGGGAGTTTTAGTTTTACGTAATCGCCTTTAAAAGGTTTCACCCTTTTGAAACATACCTATCAACAAGTCACTTTGGAGAAAAAATTGTCTGCCGCGTTGCCTCTGACGCATTAATGAGCAGCTGGGTGAGCAGCGGTCAATTAATAAGGGATCGTAAATTTTGATACCAATTTACGTCATACCTTTAAGAATAAATCTGACTGCAAGTACTTCTTTACGGCGAGTAAAATGTAGAAAAAATTGGCTGCTAGGTGACAACTACAAATATTTCGGCAGACAATATTTTCCAAAGATTAACTTCGGACAGACAGGTCCGTACTACAAAAAAAAATGTACAAGATATGCCGCAATCAGTTTTTTTATTCTCTACGAATTTTAATATTTTGTTTATAAAATTTTTATAGCACTAAATATTCTCCAGAATTACTTGCAGAATATGTGTTTTAGCTAATGACACCCAATACTAAAATAACTGATGACTGAACTTAATGAGTGGATATATTTAACGTTTCTGATGGCAGGTAGGCATACCTGTCTATATAAAAACAAATATTGTTGATAACAATAACATAAACTTCCTAATTCTTCCACTACATTATAACTAACGCATTGATTGTGGTGATTAAGTAATGTGATTAGTTTGCGACTATTTGTTAAGCTTTTTTCGCCTAAACCTAATAATAATTGTTTGCCAGGTCTAATTCTTCCGTTGCTAGTAAGGTAAGTACAGGGTGTCCCAGAACAACTGGGCAATATTTCTAGAGCATATAGTTTGGGTCAAAATAATACTTAAAGTATGTATAATTTTTTTTCTAAGATGCCTCCCTTCGAAGCTATTCGCCCTTAAAAGTCAAGTCCTGAAGAAGATTTTTTGGTAGTAACTTTCAAACTACTGTATCGAATGTTATAAAATTTGGACTATAGACATAGCAAGCAAGTATCTGTGATCGAGTGATATGACATCTTCCTTATCTTGTCTAGGAAGCCCAAAAATGTATGCGTCTACAAGGTGCTCAATTCGAAAATTTATTGTTTATTTAGTTATTTGTTTATTTATTGTTATTATGTTTTCGAAACCGATTATTCATACATTCTCATTTCATTTTCACTTTCTGACATGTTTCATGAAGCAGTTCATATTTCATAGCCTGGAGACTTATTCTAATCGAAACCACGTAAGGTAATTTCGAGTCGAAAAGCGCTTTTTGTTCCTGACCACAATGATCGAAATATTTGGTAGGTACTTCGTAGTGGATTACAGTTGCTGTGTTGGTAATATTTAAATTATGGGCATCTGGCATATCCACAGATACGTATGTCATATTGTAATTATTTTGAAGAAATGTAGTATATATTTGAGTTTGTTTTACTTGTGGGTAAAGCTGGAGGCAGGTAAATTGAAGCGAACAACAAAAAAATGAGTTGTTAGCATACATACATAAACCGTGTTGCCTTCATAAATAATACAATTTCATAACCTACAACCCAGACGCACATAACTCGACTCGAAATTTTGAATTCGACACGCAGTTTGACTTGAAACCGCATTTCGACGAATCGAAAAGTAATGACGTCATGTACCCTTTCAGAAGGAATCCGATAGATGGAAAACGTCGCATTTCGACGCGATTATTTCGACTTGAAAAGATTTCGAGTCGAAATTATGATTTAGAATAGGCCTCCTGGTCTGTATAGGAAAAATGATAAACCATGACTTTGTATACATTTTTTTCTCGGAAACGGGCCGTTTTAACGGTTTAAAAGAAGAGTACTTTTTTTTGAAAAAATTGTTTGAGGAATTTAAAAATGTTATTGCAAATTCGCTAAAAGCATCAACGTAAAAGTTAAGGGGTGAAAGGCATTAGGGGTGTTCCACTCCTGGATACTCACTCGATCACAGATACTTGCTTACTATGTCTACAGTCCAAATTTTATAACATTCCATACACTAATTTGAAAGTTACCAGCAAAAAACCTTCTTCAGGACTTGACCTTTAAGGGAGAATAGCTTCGAAAGGATGCGTCCTAGAAAAAAAATGATACATACTTTAAGTGTTATTTTGACCCAAACTATATGCTCCAGAAATATTGTCCCGTTGTTCTGGGACACCTGTATTATTATGTCTTGGGCAATAGAATCCAGTTTATTTCGATACTTCTTCCTCCCTGCGATGCTTTGGTCCACAAAAGACTTCACTTGCAGCATCAAGGCCTATTTTGTTTCTTTTCACATAATAAAATTATTTTTCACGAAACAGACATACCTTTTCTATGCTCCCGTTCTCACAGATTTAACTAATGTTGATGTATGAGCTCTAGCACTATAAGTTGACTTCTCAGTTGAAGATGGCGATGGTACCGCTGGTTCCGTTGAGAGATATTTAGTTTTTAAGGCAGTGTATTTCTTGTAACAGGGGTAATGATAGCCGTCACCTGGATTCACTTCATCTGGCAAAATAATTTCGCCAAACTTTAGTTTATGTGTTTTTCTAGCAACCAGTTTTCATATATATTTGGTTAACGTACTTATCTGTTGAAAATGAAATTGGCGAATCTGTGATAAGTACTATTAGACATTTGAAATATTTTAGATTAATAACAATGCCACGTTAAAATCGTAACACGGGTTAAAAACAAAGTAACATCGCTGGTCGATGTCGCGATTGCAAGTCTTCAGACACACAGACTTTATGTACAGTTTTTGTTGATTCAAGAAAGTCACAGTTATCACAGAACTGCACTAGCGCACAGAAACATATTACAATAGATGGGGCAAAAGAGTAAACCATTATTTTAAATTTGTGAATGTGAAAAGTAACTCCATAGATCAGAAATTGGTTGATAGTTTAACAACCACGTGCCCATATTAATTTTTATATTTAAGGCGTAATAATTTAAATTTCAAAATGATATAATGATATAATCACTTGCATTAGGAAATCATTGGTTTTCACTTAGAATATTTTGTTTACTTTCTATTATCAACCATTATGAACCAGTCACTTTATATTTCCTGCCCACCTTCATGTACCTATCTACGTTACAGCTGGGTTGTTGGTGAATATTATCTGTGATTTTTAGTTTTACTATATTATTAACTAAATTATTTTGCAAGTAATTCGGAGACATTTAGTATACTAAGGAAAATATTGCGAACAAAATATAAATATCCGCAGCGAATAAAGCAAAAATGAAGATAATTCAGAATATATCGTATATATATATACATTTCTTGCGGTACGGACCTGTCTGCCAGCGGATAATCGCTCAAAAATCTTGTCTGCCAAAATATGTGATTTAGAAATATATAGACCTATCTTTCTAGACGAGTTTCGTGCTTAAAGGAGTTAATTTTACCATGGAATTCGCACTAAAGAAAAGTATTTCCTGTGAAAATCTGGTATCGATATTTTAAATACATAGTTTGGCAGCTATATCATGAAGCGTATGAAATGGGTCACTTTTTGCAATTTATTAATTTCCTCTAATGAATGAATGGTTGAAACAGGGGTCGAGGAATCGAAATACCGCATGTAAGTGAAAAGGCAGTCAACGGTTCAATGCTCATGATTGCCAGCTTCAGAGCATCTTCTGAGGAAAATACCAAAGAAAAGCACTTTTTAAATAATGTGAATTAAAGCATTATTTCGCACATTAAAATCAATCCGAGTCAAAAAAACACTAAATTGCCATTTCATATAAAGTAATAGGGGTTTTATGATTTGACGGGGTTCTACGCCACAAAAATAAAATGTCACTGTTTTGAGTAAATTATCAACATGATAATTTGAATTAATATTAATAAATTCACTTTAGTTAGTTTGTGAGTGGCAATATTATAATTCTTGAAATATATGGACATTTCGACGTTTCGACCCCGATTAGGATCATTTTATTCATTTATTAGGTATTAATTTGCAAAAAATATCATGTACATAATGTGTGACACTAAAAACTTTTATTTCATAACGTTAACAATTAATAATATATGAATAAAATCTAACAGTAGTCGAAACGAAGAAATGTTTTTGTACTTGAAGTATTTTAGTATTGCCATAAAGTTACAAATTAACCAAAGTGGATTTATGGTAATAAATGACTTAAATATAAATAAAATTTGCTGTAGTTTTTATTTAGAAAATCAGATACAGAAAACATCAACACCAACAACAGCTTCCATAAGAGGACTAATGCTCAATTTTGGCGCCAGGATAGCGTTCTATTTCGCTGCATTCGGTAATACGGCTTCCAGTAGCAAGAAAGATACGAACGAACATGAGCATAAGCACACCTACAAAAAACAGCATATTGTTTTCCATCATCACGGTTGTTGTAATGAATGCCATAATAACACTATCTATAAGTAGTGCATATCCATACAGTTGTTATTTATTCTGCTTATTTATTTGACGTTTCCTACACATACAAAGAGAGCTCCATAATGACGCCTAGTTTCAGTCAAATGGTGCGTGGTGGCATTGGGCATGTTGTATACAACCTTTCATTCCAACCAATACAGATGGCAGATTAACATCAGAAGTTATCTAAGTATTTGTTTTCTAGCAGTATATGGCAATCTGAATTGCCTTTTATCAGAAAGTCTTCATGCACTTTTGAGCGTCCTTGCAAAAGTCTGAAAACTGGAAACTTAGCAGCAAAATATAGATTTTCTTTTGGGAAGTTACACTTGATTTTAAATATGTATACGTTTAGGTAGTCACGCGAAATTAAATCCTGCAGTTGGTATTTCTAGGTATTTCTTAATTTTCTTGCTTGAAATTTTAATATTTTTGAAACGTACGTGTTCATGACTGAACAACAAACATTATTAACATTAAAAGAACGATATAATGGTGAATTTGATACAGCAAATAGAAGAGTCAAAAATAAAGAACTGCAGGATCTGATCCTGCGTCGCTTGTTGCGATAAATGTTTCCTTCACGTGTAAGCAAAGGGAGTTATAGAAATAATTGAACAGTAATGTCTTTTAAATATTAAGGTCACCTAAAACTTCATTAAATGTTTCTAGTTCTAGCACTTCAAATTGTATAGAGATTTCCCAAAAATTTATGGGTAATGATTTTTTAAAACAATTTAGATTGCTATGTACTTATGAGTACTAGAAAGTTGAGTCATCAAACGTCTAATGGCTATTGGTGAATGTCAAAGAAGCGCAGTTTTCACTACTATTAATTTACAGATGGAACGTGCGTGCACATGAAATCGTTATGAACTAATATGCATTCTTGTTGTTTTATAGTCATAACACATAATTTAGATATTATAGTATACTAGCGGGCCCGGCAGACGTTATCCTGCCCGACATTAAAAAAATTTTCGTAAAAAAAATCCTAGAACCCGATTGCAGCGCCACCTACCGGGTCCAATTGTGAATGTAAACCATTCAGGGACGCACTCCAATTTCATACATTAAAAAAATTTTCGCCAAAAAAATTCCTAGAACTCGATTGCAGTGCCACCTACTGGGTCCAACTGTGAATATAAACCATCCAGGACCCACTGCAACACACACAAAAAAAAATTCATCAAAATCGGTCCAGCCGTTCAAAAAAATTCCTAGAACCCGATTGCAGAGCCACTTACTGGGTCCAATTGTGAATGTAAACCATCCAGGGACCCACTCCAATACACACAAAAAATTTCATCAAAATCGGTAAAGCCGTTTAAGAGGAATTCGGTGACATACACACGTACAGACTGTCAAACGCGCGAAGTTAAAATAGTCGTTACGTTTTCTCAAATTTTCCAATTTTCTGCGCAATTTTCTTAATTTTTCGTTCCGTAAGAACCTTCTACGAAGTATTAGAAACCATAAAAAAAAGATGAATGAAATCGGTTAAGTCGTAGATTGTTCATACAAAAATACTAAAATCGCGATTAAAAAGTGGGGGTGGAGGTAGGAGGGTGAAAAATACTTTACGACCTATTCTCATACTTACCGAATGTACAAAAAAAAATCCATAAAAATCGGTCGAGCCGTTTCGGAGGAGTGCGACCACAAACACCGTGACACGAGATTTTATAGGTACAGGGTCCTGCATCTCACCTCCCGTCTTCTACTACACCTAAACGATTTATTTTAGAAAAATGATTGAAACGGGACAAGAGACTATTTGTTGGAAAGCACATTTTAAAAATACTTTTGAATATACAGGATGTCCCGAAAATTGGTGGTGCATTAAAGTAGTATTGTTTTAAATGGAATGCCCTGTAGTCTTATTGATTTTTGAGACCCTTTCGGGCTACTGTACAATGTACATATCCCTAGAATATTATCAAATTTGATTTGATAGTTCCAGAGGAATAAATTAAAATCAAAAAATATTTTTTTTCGCCATATTTTAAAAAAATTATAAAAAATAGAAGAAACATCTTCAAACCAAAACTAAGCAGCAGGTTGCTTATAATAAAAGGTCAGTTTATCCTACCATGAATATCGTAAAAATAACTTGTACAGGTTGTTCAAAATTCAATGCCAAACTTTTCAAAATGTAATCCTAATTTTCTCCATTTTTTCAAATGGTACACCCTGTATATTTTTATCCCGTCGGATGCAGAATTAAAAAATGAACATGATTTCTAATTACAATTACCTCGACATTCTCAAAGGTTTCACAGATATTCGTAAAAAATCGTAAAATTACTATCTAATAAATAATAATTTTACTTAGCATTTTCAAATCAATGACTAGAACATATGTTCAATATGGCTTCCGTTCTCTTGGAGGCACAAACGGAGGCGGGTACGAAATGACCTTGGTACTCTTCCTAATAGCTCGGGTGTAATGTTTTGAAATGCGTTTCTGATTCTTTGCTGCATGTTTTCTGGTGTGGTTGTAGGTTCCTGATAAACGATTTCCTTAATGTAGCCCCACAAAAAGAAATCTAATTTAGTTAAATCGGGTGATCGGGGCGGCCAATTACATGGCCTTCGTCTTCCAATACACCGGTTTGAAAACGTTGTATTGAGATTGCCCCTGACTCGTAATGAATAATTAATGTAGGTACTGGCGCTCCGTCGTGCTGCAGCTACATTGCATCTCTCAAATCAAAGCTATAGGTAAATTTTGGAATGAATTTGGCAATTGATTTTGCAAAAAATCAAAATACATAGCACCGTTCATGTTGTGGGGTCGGTCGTGTCTTTGATAATTTTATGATAAAACTACCGGTGACGTGTTGCCCCGGGAATGACCAATCTTCGTTTCAGTTCTGCACTGGAGTTTAAATGAATCTTGCAACATGGAATTTTATGATTTTACTCGAAATACCGTAACATTTCAAATGGAACAAACTATGTACACTTTATTACAAACATGAACTTAAAGATTACTATTTTGACGTAGCGTTGAATGTTTAAATTGAGTAGCAATGATTATTATTAGGTGGTTTGTCTTTGAGTTACATTGTTACTTGATGTTGATGCACTGATGGTCAGTTATGCACTTCTTCTCATGAGGTACTTGACGCTACTAGTGGCGGGGAAAAAACCTCGCGAACGGCTCGCCGCGTCTAGGCAAGCGTGGTCACATGACCCACTTCTTAATAGCGCGCACAGAATCTTTAGATACAGGGTGAACGTGGCGCGCTTACCAAATATTTAAACAAAAGTCGAAACACCGCCCCCGTTGAAACTATAAGTTTCAAAGAGAACGTTTACAGATTTGACATTACAAAAATAATGCGAATACGCAACAGTAAACGAACATAAGATAGTGTGTAACAAAACATGTGATATTATAGAATAAACAAGTAAAGATATGCTACACACATATGAGAAATATCATTAGATTAAACAAAATGGAAAATTATTGAACATTAAAGAAACAAAGTTTTCTGAAAAACAAAAGTCAAGTGCCTGAAGGATCAGGCAGAACGCACAGCTTATGCACTACGCGTTTTACGACACTACCGTTAGTAAGTCGCACAGACACTGAACGAACGATGTCGTCAGATGCTCGGTGTAGTACAACAACTCTTCCTACTTGCCATTTAAGTGGAGGGCTGTTGTCATCTTGAAGTAAGACGATGGAATCGAGTTTTAGTAACTCGGGAAGGCGTGCAAACCATTTGGTGCGACGCTGCATTTCTGGAACAACGTCTTTGCTCCATCGCCGCCAAAAATCTCAAACGGAACGCTGGATGCGTTGATAGAGCGAGAGTCGATTTTCGCTTGTGTGGTCCAAATTGGGCTCAGGAAGAGCCGTTAATGCCTTGCCGATCAAGAAGTGGCCACGGGTTAAAGGACTTGATTCGGAAGGATCGTTGGAGAGGGGGCAAAGAGGCCGGGAATTTAGAACTGCTTCGATCTGAATTAGAAGAGTTTGAAAGTGTTCGTATGTTAATTGAGTGTTGCTTAGCACCCTCTTTAAATGAAATTTAGTACTTCTAACCCCACTTTCCCAAAGTCCACCTTGGTGTGGAGAACGAGGTATTATGAATTGCCAAGATATGCCTTGACTGGACAGAAAGTCCGTTATAGCAGGTTCCTGAGAACTCAGCATTTTATACAAATCTCGTAGCTGATTAGCAGCGCCTACGAAGTTTGTAGCGTTATCACTTTTGATAATTGTTGGAGTGCCTCGGCGCCCAATGAAACGCTTTAGCACAGCTATGAAAGCATCAGTTGAAAGGTCAGTGACCAAGTCTAAATGAATGCATTTAGTTACCATGCATACAAATACACAAAGCTTTTATTAATTTATTTATTAATTTAGAACCGCGAAGTTTACGGTCTTTAATTAGTACAGGACCGGCATAGTCAATACCGACGTTTGTGAAGACAGGACTGCCTGCTTGTAGCCTTGAGGCTGGTAAGTCTGCCATTAAAGGACAGGACGCATGCGGTTTCGCACGAAAACATTTAACACATTTGTGAGTCACCATTCTGGCAGTATTTTTTCCAGAAATTGGCCAGTAAAATTCCCTAACTGCTGAAAGTAATTGTTGAGGACCGCAATGTAGCAGTTTGGTATGAAAATGTAGGAAAATCAGTTTTGTTTAACTGTGATCCTTAGGTAGTAAAATGGGATGTTTTTTGTTGTATTCAAACGTGGAATGAGACAATCTACCTCCCACGCGTATTACACCCTCTGGATCCAAAAATGGATTTAGGCTTAAAATGTTAGAACTTGTCTTTAGGTTTGCTTTATCCTCTTTTAAGGCTTTTAATTCATTTGGAAAACAAGTTTGTTGACAAAGTTTGATTAGGACTTTGTTGCTCTGCTGTAAGTCAGAGGCGCTTAATGGGCTGGAAATTCGATCAACGTGTGATCGTCTGGCATTGGAAGTAAAACGAAGTATCCAAGCAACAATGCGTTGGAGACCGCTTAAGGTAGAACATTTAGAAAAAATGTCAGGTTCAGTTTGATTTAAAACCAATGAAGTTAGTACCTTTCTAGATTTACTTTCTTCATCTTCTTGGAGAGAAGGAGTATTAGTGATTGGCTGAGTAGGCCAGGTAGAGTATGGAGATGCTAGAAAGGAAGGTCCGTGAAACCATAGATCGTTATTGAGTAACTCTTGAGGCATGATACCTCGAGAAACTAGGTCGGCAGGGTTGTTTTTAGAATCAATGTGCCGCCATTGTTGAATATTTGAAAGTTCTTGGATCGCAGCAATGCGATTGGAAACGAATGTTTTGTATTTATTTGGTGCTGAGTTAATCCAATGGAGTACGATGGTAGAATCAGTAAAATACACGATGTGATTGAAAGAAATGTTTAAGATGTCAACCACCTTGTGAACCAGGTCAGCCAGAAGAGCGGCTGCGCATAGCTCAAGGCGAGGAATGGTTACTCCGCTCATGGGAGCGACTCTAGATTTTGAGCAGACTAGAAAAGATGAAAAGTTGCCTGACTGCTCCTCACATCTGATGTAAATACAAGCACCAAAGGCATCAGAACTGGCGTCTGAGAAGCCGATGAGGTCAATGAACCTTTTTGTTGGTTGAATGAAACATCTTGGGATGCTTATTTGGTTGATGTGGGTTAGTTGAGAAAGAAAACTTACCCATTCGCGATTCGTTTCTTCTGGAATGATGTCATCCCAGTCCAGTTTGAGTTGCCATAATGTTCTTATGAACAACTTACCCTTTACGATGACGGGTTGTAGGAGCCCTAATGGATCAAAAATTTGTGACACAATGGAAAGTAGTTTTCGCTTTGTGTTAGGCTCAGAAGTTTCAGAATTTTCAATTTTGAATTGAAATTGGTCGGAAACAGAGTTCCATATCACTCCGAGTGTTTTGGCGCTTTCCCGTTTGCCAATTGGAACGGCCAGGAAGTCCGAAGATGGGTTATCTAACCTCGAGAGAAGTTCGGAATGATTTGACAGGAATTTGCGAATTGGAAATCCCGCTTTAGACAGAATCTTGACAAGATCGTCTTTGAGTTGTGAGACTGATTCGATAGAATCTCCACCAGTCAGAAGATCGTCCACATAAAACGATGTTTTGAGGACATTCGAAGCAACAGGGTGCTCAAGAGAATTGACTTCGGCGACATGCTGAAGGCATCGAGTAGTAAGGTAACTAGCACTGGCTGTGCCGTACGTGACCGTGTTGAGACAGTATGTGTCTATTGGATCAGATGGCTTATCTCTCCAGAACACGAGTTGAAATTTGCGCAATGCAGGATCGATGAGAATTTGACGGTAAGCCTTTTCAATATCTCCCGTCAGGGCGATTTGATGTTTTCGGAACCTGAGTAAAATTGCGAAGAGATCGTCCTGAACAACAGGACCGACTATTTGCGTGTCATTTAGAGAAATGCCGGAATCAGTGGTGCAGCTGGCATCAAACACCACCCGTAGTCTCGTCGTTAGAGACGAGAGTTTTTGGACCGCATGGTGCGGTAAGTAGTAACACGGTATGTTAGATAGTTCTTGACTTGAACTAATTGTTTGTACAACACCATCAGGTCGTAAATCTGAGAGTGAAGTAAGCTTAGTCATGTGACTTAAAGTTATGTACTCGTGAATGAATTTAGAGTATTCTAGACGTAAATGCTCGTCTTTGTTTAGTTTTCGTTCCATTGATAGGAAGCGATTGAGAGCTTTGCTCCTTGATTCTCCTAGTAACGAAAGTTTCTCGTTGAAGGGAATGGAAACTATGTATCGACCTGTATCGTCGTTACAAGTTGTACGAAGAAAGTGTTCTTCACAGAATTGCTCTTCTGATGAGAGTAATGAGGATTTGTTTCTGGGCTCGACGTTTTCGATTTGCCAGAATTTAGAAACTGTTTGTTCTAAAGTTTGAGAATCACTCGTGTAGTGATTTGATGCTGCTAAGTGAAAACAGCTGGATGATGGTTGAAAGGGGAACATAGGCATGTTTCCTGATAGAATCCATCCCAGGCGAGTTTGCTTTAGAATGGGTTTGTTTTTTCCTAAGGAAATTTGTCCTGCGAGATGTAACTCGTAGAATAATGAAGCTCCTATAAGAATGTCTATCTTATCGGCTTTATTGAAGTTGTTATCCGCCAGCCTGATGTTGGCAGGAATGTTGAGCTTTGTTTTGTCAAAGGTTGAGATCGGTATGTTTTGACTGATCTTTGGAACGATCAAACAAGATAACTTAGCTTGAAAGTTCGAGGTTGTGGAAGAAATTTGAATATCAACGGCGCTGTTGGCTTGAGAGGACGCACAGTTGATTCCAAGAATTGTAGTGTTGACTACCCTTTTGTTTAGTCCCAGGGCTTGCCAGAAATCCTCTGTTATGAGTGACACCTGACTGCAAGAGTCGAGTAGACACCTAGCTTTATGACGCTGACCAAATTTGTCTTTGACAAATACTGAGGCCGTGGCTAAAAGTACGTTAGTTTGTTTTGACAGACACGAATGTGTTGTTTGGACAGAAGCAACCACTGTGGAAGTCAATGGTTGTTCAGAATTTGAGGGAACCGCAGAAGAAGAGGGAACCCCTTGAGAGAAATTGTTTTGATGAAGAAGAGTGTGGTGCCTTTTGTGACATGTACCACAAGTAATTTTGGAGAAACACCTGGTTGAGGCAGGATGACGAAGGCAATTTTTGCATAGCTCTAGTTCGACCGTCTTGTCGAGGCGCTGTTTTATGGATAGACTAAGAAAAGTCTGGCACCAATTTATGAAATGGTTAGCACCACAGACGGGACAAACCGTTGGAGGCTTATTGTTTGTGACCACAAAGGCATGTTTGACGTTGCTATGTTTGAAATGAGCTGTTTTGCTGTTGAAGCTGGGCTTCTGATTTCCCGAAGAAAAATTGTGTTTAGAATTGGAGGGCATACGACTGTTTTCAATACCCTCTAGGAGCACGCAACGCTGATTTAGAAACTCGTTGATGTCATCAAGAGTCAAAGTTGAATCTGATTTGTATTCAGTGAATTTTTCCCTAGTGGCTGTATCAAATTTGCCTATTAAGATGTGAAACAGGAAAACAGCTGACTCATCAATGTTGATCTCTAGTCTGCGCAAGGCGCGGACATTTTTTTGAAAGTCATCATGAAGTTCACGCAATCGGCGGCGCTTCCTTTTGACATGGGTTTAAGATCAAAGATGTTTTTGACATGATTTTGAATGATGAGTTTGCGATTGTCATATCGCTCGCAGAGTAGTTTGTAAGCAATCTGGTAGTTGTCTGCTGAAGGCGACATGTTTTCAATTAACTTTTTCGCATTACCTACTAAACTGTCTGATAAGTAGTAGAATTTTTCAATTCCAGGGAGACTAGAATTGTTGTGCACTAGGGCTTGGAAAGTTTCATGAAATGTGGTGAAATTGGAATAGTCACCATTGAAAGAAGGTAGTGGTATGGTTGGCAACCTGTGATTTGACGTATGAGACAGGTTTGCGGCTGCTGCTGGCTGTAATGACTCGTTGAAGCCATTGCCATGAAGAAGTTTTGAATGACTACTTAAGAGTAGTTTGGCTTTCGCACAGAGTTTCATGAAAATTGACGAAAAGTCGTTGACTGACAAAATGCCTTCTGTGTTGACATTGTTCAGCTGCAGTTGAATGAAATTATCGTTATACTTTTCGTTGATTGGTTGAAATTCGACTAATCTTAGCTCAAGTTCGGCTAAAATAGCTGGGTCGCCCGATGGGTCGAGTTGCGATTCTTCCAAAAAGGTTTTCAAAGAATTAAGTTTGTTTATGAATGACTCGGCATTCAGTAAGAAAAGTTTTTCCTTATTTTTAGACATGTTTAAAGGAAAAGTGACAGACAGTAATCACCTGAATTATGACTCAAAAATGTTGAGCTGTCTCTGATTGTATGTCAGAGAATGGATTGAATGACGTACTTAATTTTTAAATAAGCACGTTAACGTCCGTCAGCCGTTAGCTGCGCTAAAACGTTCTTAGAACACTCGAAGAGGTGTTCCTAAGTTAAAGTTATCCAGATTCAGTAAAAAATACCTATCCGGTAGGCATGTATTTATGCGCTAAAAGATTTATTTGTCCAAACCAAGAACAAGTTTGGAATGCATATGATATGCACAAAGTATTTTTTGAGCGTACCCGGTATATATATTGTGATAATATATATTTTAAAACGACAACATTATTTACACGACAATTGCTGTTACACTCATCATAAGGTTCTCAGTCCGAAGACTGGTTGGACGCGTACCTCCATTCTTTTCTATCCTGAGCTAACCTACGCATTTCCCTAAAAGTAGAACATCCTACATCCCTAACTATTTGAGAGCAGTAGTCTAATCTAGGCCTACCCCTACCTCTTTTTATTCCTATCTCTGACTCTAGTATGTCACGAACTATTCCTTCGTGTCTTAGAAGGTGTCCTACCATCCTATCTCTCCTACTCTTTATTGTTTTCCATACCTTTCGCTTTTCCCCAACTCTTTCTAATACTTCCCTATTGCTAACCTTATCTATCCACGGTATCTTCATCATGCGTCTGTAGCACCACATTTCAAACGCTTCTACTCTTTTTCTATCCGCTTCTCCTATTGTCCAAGTTTCGCACCCGTATAATGCCGTACTCCATACATACGACGTTAAGAGTCTCTTCCTAGTCTCTATATTAACCGTTCTCGAGCATAACAGTTGTTTCTTTTTGTTAAACGCAACTCGGCCCTGCGCCATTCTTTGTTTTATATCTTTAGTGCTCCTACCGTCTTGAGTTATTTTACTTCCTAAGTAGCAGAAATCCGCGACCTCCTCTATCTTCTCATTTCCAATTTGTATTTCCATTTTAGTTCTATTTTCACATCCCCTACATACCAAAATTTCAGTTTTCTTTTTATTGATTTTCATGCCGAAGCCCTGTGTCAAAACTGCTTCCATTTCATTCAAAGGCGCTCCTAATTCTTCTTTGCTAGATGCTAACACTGCTATATCATCCGCAAATCTGAGCATGTTAATAGTTTGGCCCTGTACATTGATCCCTGAGGCTGTTCTTTCCTTAACAATATTAATCGCATCTTCGATGTTACACTACAACGCGAATAAATATGATGGAAAATTTTAACTTTTTAACTAGATTTTGGCTTCTTGGACTGATGTGCTGCATCCGGCTCGAAGGACCATGTTGTGGGGTCGGTCGTGTCTTTGATAATTTTATGATAAAACTACCGGTGACGTGTTGCCCCGGGAATGACCAATCTTCGTTTCAGTTCTGTACTGGAGTTTAAATGAATCTTGCAACATGGAATTTTATGATTTTACTCGAAATACCGTAACATTTCAAATGGAACAAACTATGTACACTTTATTACAAACATGAACTTAGAGATTACTATTTTGACGTAGCGTTGAATGTTTAAATTGAGTAGCAATGATTATTATTAGGTGGTTTGTCTTTGAGTTACATTGTTACTTGATGTTGATGCACTGATGGTCAGTTATGCACTTCTTCTCATGAGGTACTTGACGCTACTACTGGCGGGGAAAAAACCTCGCGAACGGCTCGCCGCGTCTAGGCAAGCGTGTTCACATGACCCACTTCTTAATAGCGCGCACAGAATCTTTAGATACAGGGTGAACGTGGCGCGCTTACCAAATATTTAAACAAAAGTCGAAACAGTTCAAAAATTGAGGACCAATAATATGTTCACCAATAATTCCCCATCACCTACCTAAAAATCTTTGGGATTGTGGCCGGAATAATAATGAACATAATGTTCTAGTCATTGATTTGAAAACTCCTAAGTAAAATTATTATTTATTAGATAATAATTTAGGATTTTACGAATATCTGCGAAACCTTTGAGAATGTTGAGATAATTGTAATTAGAAAATATGTTCATTTTTTAATTCTGCAACCCACGGGATAAAAATATACAGGGTGTTCCATTTGAAAATATGGAGAAAAATAGCATTACATTTTGAAAAGTTTGGCATTGAATTTTGAACACCCTGTATAAGTTATCTTTATTATATTCATAGCAGGATAAACTGACCTTTTATTATAAGCAACCTGCCTCTTAGTTTTGGTTTGAAGATGTTTCTTCTAGTTTTTATATTTATTTTATTACATGACGAAAAATTTTTTTTCTAATTTTAATTTATTCCTCTGGAGCTATTAAATCAAATTTGATAATATTCTAGGGATATGTACAGTAGCTCGAAAGGGTCTCAAAAACCAATAAGACTACAGGGCATTCCATTTAAAAAAATACAACTTTGATGCACGACCAATTTTCGGGACAACCTGTATATCCAAAAATATTTTTAAAATGTGCTCTCTAATAAACAGTCTATTGTCCCATTTCAATAATTTTTCTAAAATAAATCGTTTAGGTGTAGTAGAAGACGGGAGGTGAGATGCAGGACCCTATATATTAGATAATGGAAATACGTGTGATCTGCAAATAAATGGATGATCACTACCGCCACCAACCAGGTGCTCCCAAAACTAACGGCTTCTCGCTCCCAATATAACCGACACCAGAAAGCATTAAGGCCCATTTTCAAACAAATTACGTGCTGGAGTGCGAGTCCGAGTGCTTTAGGAAATTCAATTCATTTATTTTCAACAAAATGCACACATTCGAAAATCGCGTGCACACTCGCAGTCCCGTGCCAGTACTTGCAAACTGCAAGCTTTCGTGTTTGAGTGTGGCGGTCTCGTGGAGAACTGTCAGCTGTCAACGTCAAGTCAATAACACATTAAAATTCTTAATGGTTCTTTTTTGCACCATCTTACGACAGAATTTCCGATAATTAAGAGTTATTGACTTAGCAATCTGCGAAATAGGGAAAACAGGAAAACACTGCAAAAGTTGTAATCATCATAAGGTTCTCAGTCCGAAGACTGGTTGGACGCGTACCTCCATTCTTTTCTATCCTGAGCTAACCTACGCATTTCCCTAAAAGTAGAACATCCTACATCCCTAACTATTTGAGAGCAGTAGTCTAATCTAGGCCTACCCCTATCTCTTTTTATTCCTATCTCTGACTCTAGTATGTCACGAACTATTCCTTCGTGTCTTAGAAGGTGTCCTACCATCCTATCTCTCCTACTCTTTATTGTTTTCCATACCTTTCGCTTTTCCCCAACTCTTTCTAATACTTCCCTATAAAAAAATGTTCAATTACAAAAAAAGTCGATTGGCAGATGCGAAAAGTGACAGTTTGCGCAGACTACTATTGCGAATATAAATTCAGAAATACTCACAAAATTTGTATCGAACGCCTGAGCTCACGCGTGAGTAGGCCCATTTTTGATCAAATTACGTGCTGGAGTGTGAGTCCAAGTGCAAAGCTTACTTTAGGAAATTCAATGCATTCATTTTCAACAAAACGCACTCATTCGAAAATTGCGTGCACTCTCGCACTCCCGTGCCAGGATTTGCAAACTGCAAGCTGTCGTGCTCGAGTGTGGCGGACTCGCGGAGAAATTTCAGCTGTCAACGTCAAGTCAGTAACACATTAAATTTCTTAATGCTTCTTTTTTGCACCATCTTACGACAGACTTTCCAATAATTCAGAGCAATCTGCGAAATAGGGAAAACGGTGCAAAAGTTGTAAAAACGTTAAAAAACCCTCGATTACAATAAAATTCGATTGGCAGATGCAAGAAGTGATAGTTTGTGCAAACTACTACTGCGAATATAAATTCAGAAATACCCACAAAATCAGGGTTGTGAATTCGTCCACTTTTTTTGATTTCGTCCAGGACGTGGACATTATTGGACAATATTGGACAAAGTCAAGTGTCATATTTATTTATTAAATACTGTAAGTAAGTTATAGTCTGCTAACCTATCTTGCCAAGCAACAAAATGGGTTTTCATTTTCATTTGTTTTATTTTTAATATAATATACAGGATGGCCCATTAGTGCGGGGACGGTCTATATCTCTTGAACCATTCAAGGCATCAGAATGAAATTTTGCAAGTGCTTAGGAAATCCCATGCTGCATCTTATAAAATTATTTTGGTGTATACAGAGTCTTCACATTTTGTGTAACAAACCAAAGTTACATTTCTTTGAATGGAAACCTCCAATTTTTTTAAATATTCACATTCCCCACAAAATTTCGGGGAAAACGATATACCACATTAATGGGTTTCGAGCAGGGGATGTTAAGATATTGCCATTTAGTGTCGATCTGGACCCATCTATGTGGCACTACTGACGCCTACTTACAGAAGCCGTCAAGATTTCTTTATCGAACTATATTCACAGACTATTCTATTTGAAAATTCTGAAAATACCTTTGTCACAGTGCTTTACATTATACAGGGTGGTAAACATACGCATAATTGAATTTTTCTCAAGAATTTCAAATGGAATACGCTGTATATTAATTGCATATTTAATAGCCAGTTTACTAAGCTTCTGATTGATACAGGTATTGCCAGGTCTGCGACTGACAGTTTCCACAGAAATTAAGATTGAAACTTACAAATTTCCAATTTCACTGTTATTTTTTACAATTTTATTAGGATTTCACCTATTTTTTCACCCAAAACAAAAAAAAAAAATGTTTAAATTTGGTTTCTGCGCAAAACTAAGCCAATAGAATTTACACTGACACAAAAAGTGTCCCATTGCAAAATTACTTCTTGAAGGTAAAATCGATTTAATTTTTATTAAGTCTACCCGCGTATGCCTGAAACGGGTAGTTTTCAATATATTCTTACCGTGAATTAGTATTATTGTGAACAAATATAGCAAAAAGAATAAAAACAGCTCGAAATCGCAATGTCTACCAGAACCAAGAAAACTTAAATTTGAGCCACTCACTCTCTAAATCAATATTTACCTAGTTACGTACTTTTGTTGTGTTTTTCAATTTCTTCTTCTCAAATTTGAAGTTGTTGCGGAAGTCAGAACAAATAAATATTTTAAAGTCAGTAGAAATTATTAATGCGATAAATTTGGCTTTTATCATTAGTGGGAAACGCAGTAATTTAAACAAAAAACTAAAGCGAGAACAAGTCTATTGAAATTAAATAAATAAATTAAAATTAAATAAAAAAATTAAGAAAATGCAGAAAATCCTTCAAACTATGACAGATGCGAGTTGGAGCTGTTTTGTTTATCACAGGTAACATGATTTCAACACGATTTGCATTTTGACTACAAAATATGATTATTCTATAAAAAGTGAGAATAAAACAGTTATCTCGGGAAAGCAATGTTTTCGAATTACTTTCCATAAAAATGGCACTGTTAATAAACATTATTTACGTTATAAATTTGTTCTCCGTCCAGCTTTTCGTTTAAATTACATTTCCTCTACAAAGTCATATTTAGCTTATTAATAATTTGTATCTACTTTTAACCATTTATCTGTCCTGAAGCAACTCGAAATTAAAAAACAAGGAATTCAAAACACGCAACAAAATTACCTAACTAAATTGATTTAAAACTGGACAGGTCCGAATTTAAGTTAAGTGGGAAATCCGTATAAAATTGAAAAAAATAACAGTGAAATTGAAAATTTTTAAGATGGGTCCAGATTGGCACTAAAATGGCAATATCTTAACATCCCCTGCTGGAAACCCCATAATGTGGTATATCGCTTTCCATGAAATTTTGTGGGGAACGTGAATATGCAAACAAAATTGGGGGTTTCCATTTAAAAAAATATAACCTTGGATTGTTACGCAAAATGTGAAGACCCTGTATACACCAAAATAATTTTACAATATGCGGCATTGGGTTTCCTAAGCACCTGCAAAATTTCATTCTGATGCCTTGAATGGTTCAAGAGATATAGACCGTCCCCGCACTAATGGGCCACCCTGTATAAGAAATAAGTTTTTTGAATTTTTGCCGCGTTTTCTTGATTTCGTTCAATTTTGTCCAATTTGTCCATCACTGTTGATTTTGTTCGGACGGACATAATTGGACAAAATCGTCCAATTATGTCCACTTGGAAAAATTCAATCAACCCTCCACAAAATTTGTATCGAACGCCTGAGCTCACGCGTGAGTTAGATTTTGTTGAAAATAGCAAGTTGCAGCGTGCGGCACACTCGAAGTCGAACTCGGATGTCGAATTTGGTTGAAAATGAGCCCTTACATGTGGGCCGTCTATGCAAAGTCAGTCAACGTGAAAAGCAAATATCTACCTATTTCCGATTTCATGTTATTCAGTGAAAGTTACTTTTGCTGCCGCTCAAGCAGACAGTTGGCGAATTTCCTATGATGTTTTCAGAGATATTTGGATATTTTAATGTTTATTTTGAGTAAAAAAAATATAAAGTATAAATATGTCACGTTTTTCTGACGTTTGAAGAAAATAGCTAATTATTTTAAATTATTAACCTATTTTCAACGTTTGAAGACGAAATAGCATGTTTCATTGGACGGAAAATTGTTTTTTTGTGATTCGCCTTACAGACTCATCACTAAAAAGTAACACTCTACCTCTTTATAAAACAATAGGTATAGTATTTTGCTCGCTTTTTGGTTCTGTTCCTATTCATTTACCAGCTTTGTATCGTCATACTAGGTACTTTGTTGTTTATTAGCTATAGGTACGCTATTTTTCTAAGAATCAAGAGTGGATTTCGGGCAGTCTCATATCCAGTGTGGATTTTCTGTAGTCCAATAACCTAAAATAATTTGTACAGTAGTGCAAATAATACTTCAATTTAGAGTATGTAGGTACTTTAAATATTATTTTTCATGATTACGCATAAATTACGTGCAGTTATTCTTATACTGTCCACTAGAAGAGAATGTTTTTGGTGGTATAATAGGTACGTTTCTATATTTTCTTTCGGAAAACGAAACAAAAATCCCTCTTTCCGCGTCTGATGATTGCTCAAACATTGGGAGCTGTTTTTTAAGATAATATGAAGGCTCTGTGGTCTAAACTTAACATCTTTGAAATAAATAATAGGTTCTTCCAATTTGCACTCCTTATAGCTATAAGTAGGTATTTTTGAGTGTTATCTGAATCTATATTTCAAGTGGCATTTCAAAATTTTGAAAAAACTTTATTCGTATGCATCTTACTTACTAAATTATTATGTTCCAACAAAGACATTAAAATTGAATTTGTAATTCCTACTTTGATATAATTATGTATAAATTTTTAACGAACCATTCAAACAAATATAATTTCTGTTAGATATACAGAAAGCGGCCCATTAGACATATATTTGTAAAAATCTAACGAAAAATATTCCTGAAAATTTGGTTACGGAACGAAACATATTTCCATAAATAGCTGACTTTCGATCAGCTCAACAAAGTAAATTTTTTTCTTCGCACGGAACACTCCTTACTGTAGTGTAGAAAATATGCTAAATATTGTCGTATTTCCATGAATTTTGTAAACTATTGGTATATACACTTGAGATTATTTTCAACTTTGAAGGTTTATAGTTTGTTGAACTTTAGTCCTTAAACATAATGAAATATTAAGGTTATCTCATATTTTTAAGGGCTACGAGTTTTATTCTTGATTTCTATTTTTACATTATATCGTTGGCTGTGATGTGAATTGTCAATAATAATATATCAAAATATTAACATCACTGTGCAACTTGACATGAATAATTAAATTATTTAGATTTTTTTCAATAAGATCGTAGTAAATACCAAATTAATACATTACGTCTTGTTAAAAGTTTCAAATTTATGACAAATAATTATTTAAAACGCTTTCAAGTTACCACCTTTCCAAATAAGGTTTTCCGCCTGTGAGCAATTTAACCTCAACGTCGAAGAATATGCTCAGCAATGAGCATAAAACAGTTGAAAAATATATTTTCTACATATTAAAAATACATTTTTTTACGTTTATTGTCAGTGTCAAAAAAGTAAATATAAGGCACCAATTTCCAAAGTAATCTACTTTTAACACTAGTGTTAACATTGGTTGTTATGTTACTAACAACAAAGAACTGAGCACAAATCACTAGATTTCGAATTGTTTTGGTTTAAATTTTGAATGTAATAAAATATTTGATCTCTTTAGTGCCTTGTTTAACACTGTTTCTAGAAAAGTGTTTTTATTTTGTCCGAAGAGTTAGATCACTCGCTATGCTCGTGATCTAATATCCCTTTCTACAAAATAAACTGACACTTTTAACACTAACATCATACATAACTATGCCCGCTGGATACTGATTGTTCTAAATCCCAAAGTAGGTAATCAAAAATAAAAATGTGCAGAACGATATAATGAAAGTTGAGATAATCAGACAAAGAATAGACGTATGGCGCAAAGATTTTTTCTAGTCTGGGTATTGTCAATCCGCGAAATCAAAAGTAGGTAGCGGAAAATACATTGGCCTTTACGACAAACACATAATATTAAATAAGGCTATATATATTCCGATTTTAATTACGACAACATTTAATTCCGATTCAATATTTTCTTTAAAACATAAGCATAAATCAAACATATTACTCTGAAAATTTTCTCCCTGTTCATCATCATAAAGTTCGGAGTCATGTTGGACATGTACATCCATCCTTTTCTATCCTGAGCTAACCTACGCATCTATTTGAGAGTAGTAGTCTAATCTAGGTCTATCCATACCTCTTTTTATTCCTATCTCCTCTACTCTAGTATGTCGCGAACTATTCCTTCGTGTCTTAGAAGGTGTCCCACAATTCTATCTCTCAAGGGTATTCTTTATTATCTTCCATACCTTTCGCCCTTCCCCAACTCTTTCTAATTACCTCCCTATTGCTAACCTTATCTATCCACGATATCTTCCTCATGAGTCTGTAGCACCACATTTCAAACGCCTCTACTCTTTTTCGATCCGCTTCTCCTATTGTCAAGTTTCGCACCCGTATAATGCCGTACTCCATAATCCGCGACTTCCTCATCTTCTCATTTCTTATTTGTACTTCAGTTTTAGTTCTATTTTCACGCCCTCTACATACCAAAATTTTGGTTTTCTTTTTATTGATTTTTATGCCGTGATCCTCTGTTAAAACTGCTTCCATTTAAAAAAGTCGAAATATCAATGTTTGAAAAATCTCAAAATTAATGGTCCATATCATGACCTTTCCCAATTCTCAAAAATAAAATTTTGCAACGCAGCAGGTACCTTCTATAGTGTTTAACACAACAGTCAAAACAGCAACTTTTTATCTAATTTCTCGAAAAATGTCAAATTATGACCAAACGGTACGTCTTAGGTCCAAAGAGTTTTTTACAAAGTGACCCTAAAATTCAAGAAAAAATAAAAAAATGCAATAATATACGGGCGGTTCCATTTAAAATGACGAAGTTAGTATCCATTTTCGCCATAACCAAAAGTCCGAAATCTTTCAAAATAATTTTAAAATATAAGTACAGCTTACAAATTAGAGCAACTTTTGTACTTAGCAGTTTTTTTCGTATTTCTTACGGTAGTGAAGTTATCGAGGATATACGCTAGCGTGGGACACCTGTATACATATGTGTCGCAGGCATATCGCAGAATCAGGTTTTTTGCAAAATGCGGTCACTTTGAATAATGACATAAAATAATTCTAACGGAAGGCACATTACAAAATATTATTTTTTAACTTTCTAGTTTAAGTTACATTGTTCATTGCTTAACATTAAGTCACTTTACCTGACTTTGACCTGACCAGGCAAGACTAAACTTAACCTGGCGTAGGCAGATCTGGCCGGCATAGTATAATAAATACGACTTAATCGGAATCTCCGATTGTTACTTGTTTTGCATTATTCAAAGTGAACGCATTTTGCAAAACGCCTAGGCTTTATGCAAAACGCCTTAATAAGCAATATGCCTGCTACCATATACAGGGTGTCGCACGCTAGCGCATTTCCTCCATAACTCGACAGGACTTGTAGATATCGAAAAATGATTCGAATATGCATCTAATCAAATTCCTCACATTATAAAATTATTTTCTACTATGCAGGGTGTCCTATTTCTTCTCCACAGCCACTTACTTCGTTTTCTTAAATGGAACGGCCTGTGTCTGATTGCATTTTGGAATTGTTTATTCAATTTATGGGCCACTTCGTTAACCATACATTGCGACTAAGTCTTGCGGTTTCGGCGTTACTTGACTTGAAAATCGTCATTTTTCAAATTTATTCAGTTATGACTTGGGAACGGCACGAGATAAAGAAAAATGACTTACATGTACCTGTGCTAGTTTTTAATTCTCTATCTAATGGGGCTGAAAAATACTGTTTCCCGATTGACAACTTTTTGTCATTTTTTTGACCAATCAGGAGGCAGTATTTTCCACACCCATTAGATAGAGAATTGAAAACTGGAATAGGGACATGTAAGTCATTTTTCTTTATCTCGTGCCGCTCCCAAGCTTCAATTGATGAAATTAGAAAAATGACGATTTTTAACGTCAAATAACGCCGAAACCGTAAGACTGACCTAATGTATGGTTAACAAAGTGGCCCTTCAATTCAACAAACAATTTCAAAATGCAATCAGATACAGGGTGTTCCATTAAAAAAAAAGCTAGGTGCTGTGCAGAAGAAATGGAGCAACTTGTATAACGGAAAATAATTTTATAATGTGAGGAAGTTGATTGGATGCAACTTTCATTCGGATCATTTTTCGATATCTACAACTCCTGTTGAGTTATGAAGGAAACCCGCTTTCTTGGGACACACTGTATACCGTGTGTAACAGGAGCATGGTACACCCCCTTTTTTCTTTATTTTTTAAGAAAAATTTTTGCAACTTGGCACATCGTATGTACTGAGTAAACGTCAAGTTTTGACACAAACAAGGAAATTTTCACACTTCCGGTTTTAGCGAAAGTGGTGTCAACTTTTGATCTTCAAATGGGACAACCTGTATGTTATTAAATTTTTGGACTCTGCATAATTTTCTGAATGCATTGGTACCATGTTTTATTTGTTTTTAAATTTTCAAAGCCCCCTTTCAGGTTCTTAGCATTTGATGGAAACAAAATTAAATGCCTATTTTTAATTTCCGATGGACTGTAATTTCAGTTGTTCTTGTCCTAGATGCAAACTGGTCATAGCACAAGTTTCCTTATTAATAGTAGCCTTGAATAGTACCTTGGTACCAATAGCGTTCCATTTGAAAAAAATGAGTTTTGCCCAAAAAATTATTCGGGGAACTTTGTTTAAGCACGAATCACATTATTTAACATTTCCAACGCAATTCCGTTTTTTATGACATTGTCTGGATCTATTAGAATAAATTGGAACAGTCATGGCACACTTAAATGACAAAATTAAACTTAGATTTAAAAAAAATCTAAGACTTGAAATGTCACAAATGTAGATAGAGTCCAAAAAGTCAATAGCATACAGGTTGTTCCATTTGAAAATGAAAAGTTGGCACCACTTCCGCTGAAACCGGAAGTGTGAAAATTTCCTTGTTTGTGTCAAAACTTAACGTTTACTCAGTACATACGATGTGCCAAGTTGCAAAAATTTATCTTCAAAAATAAAGAAAAAAAGGGGGTGTACCATACTCCTGTTACACATGGTACACAGGGTGTTTCAAAACAATATACAGATTTTTTAGAGAAGATAGAGTAGGCAAAAACGAACATTTTTTGTCAATAAACTCATGTCTTTCTGGAGTTTCGTTAAGGTTCCAGGAGGATAGAAGCATTTTTCACTCGCATCTCGCGATTTTCTAGACGGATTGTATCCAGGCCATATTGGATTGGTCGGTGTGGACCTGTGGGCTGGCCTCCACGCTCTCCGAATCTCTATCTCATAATTTTTTTTCTACTAGGGCATTTGAAAACATTGGTCTACGAGACACCCGTAGAAAATGTTGAGGACCTTGCAGAAAGAATAGCAGTTGGGGATGGAATAGTACGAGACAACCAAAACATTATTTGTTGGCGTTCACGAATTGCTATCGAGACATCTCGAACTTTGTAGCCGTTAAAATGGAAGTCAATTTGAACATTATTTGTAAATTCCTTTTTGTATTAATTTTTTCTTAATTATTATTAGTGCGTTCTCTGATTTGGAACACAGAGGCCCGGTTTTTCAAAGAATCCAACACCGGATTAAGTCTGACACTCGCTTCGTTGCTATGATACCGGCTTTCTGATTGGCTGGCTTCATAGCAACGAGGGCGGTGTCAGACTTAATCCGGTGTTGGATTCTTTGAAAAACCGGGCCAGAGTAGTTGGACCAAGAAAGTAAATTCACTATGAATTCTTAATAAGTTAACCCCACACGCCAAAAGACAGTGACACGGTAATTAAACTCGACACGTGTTTCGCTGACAACGTCAGCATCTTCAGGAGTTGAAGATTAATCTTACTGTGTCACTGTCTTTGGCGTGTGGGGTTAACATTAAGAATTCACTCTAATTTGGTGTTCACCTCATAGGCAAAAATACAGGTTATTATTATAAAATTATTATTATTATTATAAAATGGCAGGAAAACAATTTGTCTGAACATGAACCTCTTGATTATTTGAATGCAATTTGGGACAATGATTATTAGTTATTTGTAAATTCGTCTGGCTGTCTAGATATCAGGGCTATAATTGAGAATGTTTCTTGCCTCCTGGAATCTTAACGAAACCCAGGCGGATATGAGTTTATAGACAAAAAATGTTCGCTTTTGCCTACTCTGATCTTCTCTAAAAAAATCTGTATATAGTTTAGAAACACCCTGTATAATTCTTCTGTACGTGTGTATGTCACTGAACTCCTCCTAAACGGCTGGACCGATTTTGATGAAATTTTTTGTGTGTGTTTGAGTGGGTCCCTGGATTGTTTATATTCACAATTGGACCCGATAGGTGACGCTGTAGTCGGGTTTTAGGAATTTCTTTTCTTATTTTCCAAGCTAACGTTCGGGCAGGACAACGTCTGTCAGTTTCGCTAGTTTGTTACGGGCAAATTTTATTTTAGAGCATTTTATGGTAGGTATAGAACTGTTTAGACAAAATACGCTTAGCTAAAAGATTAAAACCTTTCTTTTATTGAGAAATAAATACATATGTAGATAGTAGGTACTTACAGTTCATTTGTTTATTGTTCTATTTTATTTGTCTTGTGGCATTTCTTCAGTTAGTTCTTCGTCCCCTTATCACTTCAACTCTTTCTGAAATTTACCATTTGTACCTTAAAGTATTGGAATAGTTAATATCTCAGGTTGCAATCGTTAAATTATTTGTGCTTACCTTATTGTTAAATTCTTCACAATCATTTGTTGTTTTCTTCCATGTGTCTGTTTCGGTTTGTTGTTTGAGGTTATCTTTCATCTGTTGCTGTTGGTAACTTCCTTACCCATAGTTTTCAATCGTCACCCGGTTAAGGTCATTGCACTCTCATTTGTTTGATGCTCCAGTGGCATCCAGGTTGATTTTCCCAATTTGCTAGTGTGTTTCTTCTGCATTCTTTTCTTTCTGTTCTTACTTTTCGCTTGGGTTATCGTCGAATATTCATTGTAAATGAGATTAAACTGTATTTTTCTCTGTTAGACGTTCCCAGGTCATCTTTTGCCTTTTTCCAATCTTATCGGAAGCAACGTCTTTGTCGATTTCTGAATTTCCCGTTCTGAACGAATTTCATTGGCTATCTTCTCCTACCTACGTTACCTTTTTTCCGAAAATTCGTAAAATCTTGCCATCGGTCGATTTTGGCATTCTTCTCTCGCAAATACTCTGTTGTTTTCGGCAGTAATTTGAGATATTTTCAAGCCACGTTTGTGGGATTTTTCTCTTCGAAAACTATCGAGACAGTTTGGATTATTGCGATGGTTAGTAATTTGGATCCGCTGTCTGTCCATTAAATTGGGATTCTCGCCGTGCTGCGTTTGAAACATTTGAGAGAAGGACAAAAAAACCCTTTTTCTGAAGGTAGGCCACGTTTCATATCCTATTTTCTTTCTTCCATGATTTCCCTTTGTATGTTCTTATTTCATTCGATGTTTAGGGTTTTTCTCCTGGGTTACATTTGGTAAATTTAAACCTGGCATTCACCAACACCCAGAAACCAGAATGAAATTGTACTCTATATTGGAGTTTTTCTATTGTGTTCGCGGACGGCTTCGGCGTCGGTCCGCCATTTTTGGATCATCCGATCATCGCACTAAGGTCAGATTATTTATTTCATTTATTTTCCATCGTCGTCTGCAGCGAACCAACGTGCACGTGTGATTCGGCTTTTCAAGTTTAGTTTTGCTAGCTTGCTTTTTGTGTATAGCCTGGTAGCGGCGTAGCGTTACCAAAAATATTGTATTTGTTTGTTTAAGTATATGTTCTCACTTTCTTTCAATTGTAGTAAGCAGTTTAGCTTAGCTAATTTGGATGTATAGCCTGACAGCGGCGTAACGTTGTTAACCACTTTCCTTTTTCTCATTTATTTTCTTATATCTATTAAGTATTTTGTTAATTTGTTGCATATTTCATTGCTTTGATTTTTTTACATTTCAATTAATTCTGTTTTTGTGCTTGATAGTGCTGGCGTTAGTAGCCGCATATATTGTTGCGATTCGCGTTTGTTTCGCCGGCGGTAATCTTGTCGGTGCGTCTGCGCGTGCGGGACCTCGTTCGTGAGCGTATTGTCGGGTTATCTGCGATTTGTTAATTAACGTCTTTTTGCGCATCGTTTCGTCGGGCCGTTGCTGATTTTAGCATTCTTCGAGCCATTTATTTTGTACTAAACCATAGTTTATTAATTTGTTATTTTTGCTTTATATTTGGTACTTTTATAAATTTTCGTAACTTTAAAAAAATTAATTACGTATTATTGTATACGTAATTCAATTTTTCATTTTGATTAAATAGTTACACCAACTCTTAATTTGACTCGTGCTTTTTTATTTTTGATCGTACCTTTCGTAATTTTGAGGTAGGTATACTACGAGGGCAGTTTGAACGGTAGGTCCCGTAAATTACATGGCGCCAATTTTTAAGATTATATTCCAATTATTACTGCACGGCCGTCTTCGACTGAGCCTGGCTGTGACAGGGCCTATCTATTTTGAGTAGGTGTTTGTTATTTTGGTTAAATATTATATTTTGTGAGTTAATAAATTTGGCGTCACAAGTTTCATATAAAGAAATTAAACATAATATTTGGAAATGTAACGTTAAGGCCTTCTTTCTCTGTAAATAGTCTGCTGAGAGAACTGGGACACAAGGCACTTCAAAAACTGAAAATTTTGCTTTCATTTGGTGCTTCATATCCTATTGACTTTTGCTACTTACAGTATTTATTTTAATTAAAATGTTATGGATGTCCTGATGAAAGAGTAAAGAAAAGGAGTTACGCTTTTTTGAATTTGAGAGTCTGCGGTTCTTAAGTAGATGTTACCAAATATTTACATTATTCAAATGAAATTAAAAGACTTGTGTGAGAATCCTAATGGGACGAGTAATTTGATAACTTGATCTTTTGCTTTTCATGGCCAATTAGTTGCATAATTTCATCAATTTCTAAGGTTTTCCCAAGACTCGCTATAAACCAGCAGAGATAATCTTCCAGGATAAAATGTAAGAATGGCCCAAATAAAATATTGATGGTCGAATATTAAATCAAGTAGGTTTGGGCAGCATAGTCAACGTAAACAATGATACTATCATCTGCTTATGTACATTAGTATAGAGTACAGACGCATATAGTTTTTATCACATATAGTTGAATTTCTTGGTTCTACATATTTACTAAACGCGGTTTAATTTCAAATATAGGTAGATTTCCATCTTTCAGTAGAATTCCATAGAAGGTACTTAAAACATTATTGTAAACTTACCTCCAGTTGAATGCTTGGATGGACATAAAAGGGAAACTCTCTTATTGATGGTTAGGTACAGAAAACTGACAGCCTATAGGTAATAGTCGATTCTGACATATTCTTTTTTATTCCATTCAAATAGCGACAATTATGCGGCAAAGTTTCGTCCATAAGTGCGACAATAATAATAATAATAATTACAATAATAATAATAATAATGTTTATTGTTAAATATTTGAATTCAAACATAACAACGTCAAAAGGTATGTATAACAAATATACTGTTCAACTTCAACTAAATGACTCCTCAAAATATTCCTGGATTGAGTAGAAGGCTGCTTCAACAAGGCGACCCTTCATTGTTTTTATAAATGTCTTGGTGGGCAGATCACGTATTTTTCCAGGCAGGTGATTATAGAGCCTATATGCCCAGTACCGTGTTCCATTCTGTCCTTTCTTGAGCCGAGCCATAGGCAGATGTAAATCAGCTTTTTGCCTAGTATTGTAAGTGTGTGTTCATCACAGTTCTTTACAGTGTGGATGTTTTTGATGTAGATCAAATTCTGCAGTATGTAAGTGCTTGCCAGAGTTAAAATTCCAAACTGTATAATCCATGGCTCACTATGAGTCTGTGGATGGACTTTTGCAATTACTCGAACTGCTCGTTTTTGAAGCAGAAAGATGCGAGTGGAATGAGTTGAATTTCCCCAAATTCGGATGCCATACTGCAGGTTGTTGTGAAACAGTGCATGGTAGACCAAAAGTGCAGTTTTAGTGTTTGTTAGGTTTCTCACCCTGCGCAAGGCATACACTGCTTTTGAAAGTTTATTGGCCAGACTACTGATGTGTGCATGCACTCAATTCCAGGAGGTGTTGGGGACAGATTCTCGCCGGTCTCACATATTTACCACAAACATTTTATTACGCTACCTACCTTTCCCAATTTTTTCTCAATTTTTTCCTTATAGTACAACCTATTACGATTTTCGCACATCGTGTAGCGAAAAATACCCTCTATCCGATGCAATACAAAAATATATATGGTCTCATTGGAAAAAATGTTCGATGATGTCATCTCTCGGCTCAAAAAAATCGCCCCGTCAGTTTCCTATGGACCATCTCTGATATACGTATGCAAAAAATCAGCAAAATCTGTGGAGCCGTTATCCCGCAAAAGTGCCAACGGACACACGCACGCACACACACATACGGGCCCCGCAATATTTGTGGGGATGTCGGTTTTATACACATTTGTGTGGACTTGGAAGTTACGACATCCACTTAAGAGTAAATTTAATTCTCTGTAATACCGACAGCTCGGAATTTATAAACACTTGCTCATCTTCAAGAAATTTAAGAAACCTACTTATGTGGACAGTCCCCGTAATTGTATTGGTGTGTAAAAAGTGAGGACATAAGGTGTATGAGTCCCCGTAATTTTCTCAGTGTATAAAACGTGTGGACACAAATTGTGTGAGTTCCCACAATTTTGTTGGTGTTCAAAATCTGGGGACTTTAAATGCATAATGAGTAAACTATGCGAACGCGCATGCCAACATAAAGAATTTCTTCGATTTTGCAACATTCGAAATTTCATTTTTAATCGTTTATCATTAGTCACAGCAACATACCAGTAGTGTACTGCGTCATAAATGATCGATCACTGATGGTCAATATCATCATCACTTTTTTATAGTATATTGGGTGTTGCTAATCTGCTCGTTAGAACAAGTTTTGTAATAATTTGCATTGAAGACCAGTTAGCTGGGAAAGCAAAGCCAAGGTGTCAATGTAACAATGCACCGTAAAAATGCCTAAAAGCTCTAATGAACTTAGAGTGGCATTTCATCATTGTTCTACGAGACCGCGGCCGGCTAATCAAAAGCGAAAGTATTGCTGAATAAATCCGTCCGTCCGTCCGTCCGTCCGTCTACGCATACACCGATGAGAGGGATGAGCAAGTCCCAGATGCGACCGACGTCACGCAAGAAGAAGGGAATTCCGAATCGATTCTGCACGCTGCACTAACATGACGTAGTGAATACCGACGCCCACCTTTCCGAAATAATCAGAATGCTAGATGAATCTCTGCACACGACCCCCAGCGCTGACGTAGGAAATCTCGAAATAAACCGCCGGCCAAGCTCCCCTCCAAGCTTATAAAAGTAGCTGCAGCAGAAGGCAGAAGGCAGTACTTGGTCGTCCGGCCATCAGCTGGGACCAGTGCTCCCAGCATCCGGATGATGCTGGCCGCCGCATCCGAAATACTAGTACCTGATAAACCGTTCTGACGACGCCGTGTGATCCACTGAAAGTAACTGACCCGTAAATATCTGAGTAAGACAATTTTGAATAGTTGCCTGGTGCTTAATGGTTGTTATCACTACGATATCAACAATTAAACATCATCCAGTCATGGCCTGGCTTATTCGAGACCAGTGAGTAGTTGTGTGTCCAATCTCGGCAATTAGGGGTTTCTGCTGGTGAAGGTGTGGGATCGTTTTGGCAACCTCGTGTGGCACTTGTGCCTGTAACTTGAGGCGACATACCGGCGGAAAACGATCGTACCCTGGTAACTGGCGGCCGCTGGTGACATGCCGAGGGCGGACTCATAATTATTTGCTGGCACCGTATAGACTAGGGGTATTTCTCCAGAGATATAGTAGCCTGGTGCTGCGACGAGAATCTCGCACCAAAGCCCACCGAGTCTGTACCTTTTGGTGCTCCCACGTAGACTCCGAGGCCGTAGAAATAATTCAGTATTGGACCATACGTCGATCAAACCGCATTATCAGAGTACACCGCGAAAACAGCGTTTTTATTTCTGTTTCTTTCACTGTAAATATATCTCGTATTTTTGTACATATTCCGTAGTATAATTTCACCGCAATTTTATTCAATGTAAATAGTTAAACAGAATAGAGTCAAGTTATATTTTGTTTATGTCTTTTATTCAATCATCGTTTAGCAATAATTAATGAACCCAACCCTTCTGCGACTAAGAGCGTAAGGGTGAACAACGAATAGATCGTCCTCCGACAAGACTGTACAAGCAACGCAGAGCACGTTCATAAGCGAACGTGCAGATCCTCCTGAATATACAGTGTGGCCCAATAAGTGAGACCGAGAGACACAGGTGTATATTTAGGGGCCCGAACCGAGACCGTTGCATAAGTGACGTTCCAGACGAGGAGACAAAGTAATCGTTGCAAAAATGGCGCCCGAGCAGGGACGATTATTCGTAATTATTGCACAGCACCGTAATTGGGTTTAAGTAAGTATGTATTGAATTTAAATTGCTTTGTTCACAGTATCCGAAATTAATGAGGTAATAGGGCAGTGACGCGTAGTCGTCATTGCAAAAGTGACATAAGGACCTGCACCGTGAAAAGTTATTTCCAGAACCCGAACCTGCACCGGCAAGAAATCAGCACCGAAAACCAGAACCAGCACCGTGGAAGAGTTATTTCCAACATCTGACTAGAACCGTGGAAAAATTATTTCCGAACCCGATCCAGGACCGAAAAGGATTCAATTCCAGTATTCCAGAGCAAGCACCGTGAAAGATTTCTTTCAAAAACCCGAACCAGGACCGAACCATACTTATTTGAAAACAAGTAAGTTTTGTGTTTTATTTTATGCTCACAGGTAGAGAAGAAAATCTACGTGTGACACCGTCAGAGAGTGGAACGTGAAGTTCGACAAAAACTCTGAACCGATAGTACTCGCTGGAGAAGCTTCAAGAGCTACGGCGATGCTATAATACCGACCGAAAGGATTTATTGAAATCCGCACCGGAGCTCCGACCAGATCAAATGTTTGTTAAGGTACCGTGATAAAAAGAAATTCTTTGGGAAAATATAAAATAATTTTCTCGCAAATATTGAATATTTTATTCCTGCCCGATGCGATGTATGTATTTTGAAACGAGAAATAAACTGGTTTTATTTAGCGAACATATGAATTATTTTCGCAAAAAGTCAGCAAAACCGAGCGCATTTGAATTTAAAAACCGAGGTACAGAATTGAGTGTACCTAAAAGAAATAAGTTCAATAGCCTCCCGTGCTTGTTTAGATTTTAGGAGAATACCAGGGCGTTTTCGTAGGAATGTCGCCGACGTCTCCATATCTGAAGCAAGCTAAAAAGCTGACATCGCAAGCAAACAAAATGGTAACAATGGAGCTACCCGACCGAAGGATGATACGAGGGAATTTTGGAATAAAATTCGCCGTCATCTCCTGATTCAAAACCGGCTTACGTAGCGCATGCCGCGCGTAAAGCAACCGAACCGTAGGATGATACGAAGAAATTTTGGAATTAAATTCGCCGTCATCTCCTAACCCGAAACCGGCTTATAAAGCGCACGCCGCGCTTAAAGCAACCGAACCGAAGGATGATCCGATGGAAATTTCCGAATGAAATTCACCGTCATCACCTATTCCGAAACCGGCTTATGTAGCGCATGCCGCGCTCATAGCAACCGAACCGAAAGAAGATACCAGGGCGTTTCTGTATGAATTTCGCCACCGACCCCGAATCCGTTACCGAACCGAGAGAAGATACCAGGGCGTTGCTGTAAGAATTCCGCCACCGACCCCGAATCCGTTACCGGCTTAATCAGCTGGCACCGTCTGCACACCAGTTCTAAGCGAAATGTCCGTTCTAGAGGAACCGTCTCAGGCCTTAGAAACCCGATTCAGGCTACCGCAAGATGGAGGGAATCCGTCCCGCCGTCAGTAAGTTACTTGTAACCGACAAGTTTTTATGCTTTCAGCCAAGTAGAGACCGTGGAGTACCGAGTTTCCTGTTTACCCGAAGGAAGGGGGATGTGTAACAATGCACCGTAAAAATGCCTAAAAGCTCTAATGAACTTAGAGTGGCATTTCATCATTGTTCTACGAGACCGCGGCCGGCTAATCAAAAGCGAAAGTATTGCTGAATAAATCCGTCCGTCCGTCCGTCCGTCCGTCTACGCATACACCGATGAGAGGGATGAGCAAGTCCCAGATGCGACCGACGTCACGCAAGAAGAAGGGAATTCCGAATCGATTCTGCACGCTGCACTAACATGACGTAGTGAATACCGACGCCCACCTTTCCGAAATAATCAGAATGCTAGATGAATCTCTGCACACGACCCCCAGCGCTGACGTAGGAAATCTCGAAATAAACCGCCGGCCAAGCTCCCCTTCAAGCTTATAAAAGTAGCTGCAGCAGAAGGCAGAAGGCAGTACTTGGTCGTCCGGCCATCAGCTGGGACCAGTGCTCCCAGCATCCGGATGATGCTGGCCGCCGCATCCGAAATACTAGTACCTGATAAACCGTTCTGACGACGCCGTGTGATCCACTGAAAGTAACTGACCCGTAAATATCTGAGTAAGACAATTTTGAATAGTTGCCTGGTGCTTAATGGTTGTTATCACTACGATATCAACAATTAAACATCATCCAGTCATGGCCTGGCTTATCCGAGACCAGTGAGTAGTTGTGTGTCCAATCTCGGCAATTAGGGGTTTCTGCTGGTGAAGGTGTGGGATCGTTTTGGCAACCTCGTGTGGCACTTGTGCCTGTAACTTGAGGCGACATACCGGCGGAAAACGATCGTACCCTGGTAACTGGCGGCCGCTGGTGACATGCCGAGGGCGGACTCATAATTATTTGCTGGCACCGTATAGACTAGGGGTATTTCTCCAGAGATATAGTAGCCTGGTGCTGCGACGAGAATCTCGCACCAAAGCCCACCGAGTCTGTACCTTTTGGTGCTCCCACGTAGACTCCGAGGCCGTAGAAATAATTCAGTATTGGACCATACGTCGATCAAACCGCATTATCAGAGTACACCGCGAAAACAGCGTTTTTATTTCTGTTTCTTTCACTGTAAATATATCTCGTATTTTTGTACATATTCCGTAGTATAATTTCACCGCAATTTTATTCAATGTAAATAGTTAAACAGAATAGAGTCAAGTTATATTTTGTTTATGTCTTTTATTCAATCATCGTTTAGCAATAATTAATGAACCCAACCCTTCTGCGACTAAGAGCGTAAGGGTGAACAACGAATAGATCGTCCTCCGACAAGACTGTACAAGCAACGCAGAGCACGTTCATAAGCGAACGTGCAGATCCTCCTGAATATACAGTGTGGCCCAATAAGTGAGACCGAGAGACACAGGTGTATATTTAGGGGCCCGAACCGAGACCGTTGCATAAGTGACGTTCCAGACGAGGAGACAAAGTAATCGCTGCATCAATAAAGAAACTACAGGACAGAAAGCGGTAGATGATTCTGAATATGGAACTACCAAACGCCAACAATGTACCTATTACCACGGCTAGTTTAATTATGTACATGCAAAGAAGAAAACAGAAGCAACTATGCAACTATTACAGTTACAATTTTTTCGATTTTGCATGATTTGACATTTTATAATCATTTGTTTTTATTAATTTAAAGTAATCAAAAAGTTAGAAGTACTAAGAGAATTTCAGGTTTTTACCTGACAGGCGAGATTCCAGAAGATTATAAACGGAACATCATAGTAGCTTTGCCAAAAAAGAAAGGCGCGGATAGGTGCGAAAATTTTAGAACTATCAGTTTAACTTCTCACGCGTCAAAAATTTTAATTAGAATTGTGCAAAGAAGGATGGAGAAAAGGGCGGAAGAAATATTAGGAGAAGATCAGTTCGGATTTAGACGAAATAGAGGAACGCGCGAGGCCATTTTAGCTTTACGAGTAATTATAGAAAAAACAATAGAAAAGGGAAAGAGAGTCTATATAGGATTTGTAGATTTAGAAAAAGCCTTCGACAACGTAAAATGGGGGAAGATGTTCGAAGTGCTCAGAAAGGTAGGGATGAAATATAGGGACAGAAGAATAATGCATAATCTCTACAAAGAGCAAAAAGCAGTTATAGAATTTGAGCAGGAACGAAGAGAAGTAGATATCCGGAAGGGAGTGAGACAGGGATGTGCATTGTCACCTCTAGTTTTCAACTTATATATCGAAGATGCGATTAATATTGTTAAAGACAGAACAATCTCCGGGATTAATGTACAGGGTCAAACTATTAACATGCTTAGATTTGCGGATGATATAGCAGTGTTAGCGTCTAGCAAAGAAGAATTAGGAGCGGCTTTGAATGAAATGGAAGCAGTTTTGACACAGGGCTACGGCATGAAAATCAATAAAAAGAAAACTAAAGTTTTGGTATGCAGGGGGAGTGAAAATAGAACTAAAACTGAAATACAAATAGCAAATGAGAAGATAGAGGAGGTCGCGGATTTCTGCTATTTAGGAAGTAAAATAACTCGAGATGGTAGGAGCTCTAAAGATATAAAACAAAGAATAACGCAGGGTCGAGTTGCATTTAACAAAAAGAAACAACTGTTATGTTCGGGAACGGTTAATGTAGAAACTCGGAAGAGACTCTTAAAGTCGTATGTATGGAGTACAGCATTATACGGGTGCGAAACTTGGACAATAGGAGAAGCGGATCGAAAAAGAGTGGAAGCGTTTGAAATGTGGTGCTACAGACGCATGATGAAGATACCGTGGATAGATAGGGTTAGCAATAGGGAAGTATTAGAAAGAGTATGGGAAAAGCGAAAGGTATGGAAGACAATAAAGAATAGGAGAGATAGGATGGTAGGATGGTAGGACACCTTCTAAGATACGAAGGAATAGTTCTAGACATACTAGTGTCAGAGATAGGAATAAAAAGAGGTAGGGGTAGGCCTAGATTAGATTACTGCTCTCAAATAGTTATGGATGTAGGATGATCTACTTTTAGGGAAATGCGTAGGTTAGCCCAGGATAGAGAAGGATGGAGGTACGCGTCCAACCAGTCTTCGGACTGAAAACTTTATGATGATGACCAGAACTTAATAAATCGGGCTGACTTTTTATATTAGAAATTTTCATCTTCAGGAGGTTAATATTGAAGATGAAAATTTCTAATATAAAAAGTCAGCCCGATTTATTAAGTTCTGGTATATTTAATTAAAGTTAAAGTCCTTTTTTAATATTGTGCTTTGTTTTGGAAAACAACATGTATTATTTTATGCACGATCGGTTCATAATGTATGGTTTGGTGCCTTGAAAAGCAGGCGTAAATAGTCTTTTTCGCTTCGCGTACCTGAAAATGAATCATAGCAACCCTAAAAAATAACCGAACGCTAGATTTTCTGCCCTTGGGCTTCTATAGTATATTGTGTCACAAGGGCACAAAGGCGGCTAAGGGCCAGCAACTGCCATTCTGCCTGTGTGACACACAACTGTTTTTCGCTTCGCATTAAACCAAATTAGATAACTGAAATTGTTGAAAACTTGTCTTGTTGCCTGTTTTGATATAACTGACGTTTAATAAAAAATTATGTCACAAAAGTGCACAAATGACAGTCAAATGTGTCCAGATTGTGATGAAAAACTATAAAGTAGGGACGTTCGGAGTTTAGAAGCCCAAGGGCAGAAAATCTAGCTTTCGGTTATTTTTTAGGGTTGCTATGATTCATTTTCAGGTATGCGAAGCGAAAATATACTATTTAGCGCTCCAGGGCGCCAAAAACTATTTAATGGCCCTAAAGGCTTTCTGTTTACAAAATTTAATGAATCACCATTGTTTCCGAAGGTATTATGTTTTATTTTATTTTCACTTTGGCAATAATAATTTTTAAATTTGACAGCTAGATTCATTTTTATTTTCTTGAATACTGTAATATTAAAATAGTTCACTCGAGAATAAGATTTTGTATGTACGAGTACCACGATCGCAAATAGCTTCTACGAACCTCGGCGTGTTGTATCCCCCAGCGTTTTGCTCTTCGGGCTTAAGTCGCACCTCGGACCGTAAAAGCTTATTTTTCTACGATTATGCGCCATTAATTAAGAAAGTTACATATTTGTATACGGATTTTCATTTCCTACTGCCACATTGTAAGGCAATATTCATTTCCTACGGCTTTCATAGGCTACTAAACTGTCATTGAGTCATTTTAATTCAATGATTAGCGAAACATACCCAATCATACCTACAGAATCAACCGCCTCTAGGATGCTTTGTCAGTTTGGAAAAACATCACTGTGCAAATCGCCATAAATTCAGTCAATTTATACAATAAAACACTATTCTTCAGTAGAAGTAAATATGGATAGCCATATTGACAATGAAATATTAAATTTAACACCCCCAATTATCACAGAATTGGCGAAAGTAATTTACTTCCACAAATATCAAAGAAAAAATACGAAAATTCGTACATAATTTTCAGGGATTGGCGCAAAGAATTTTTTAGAATAAATAAAGTAATCGTAGAAAAAGTATAGTGTACAACTCGCGCGAAATGACCCTTTCCCACTCGTAGGCACATGTGCCTGCTCGTGGGAAATGAGTATCATTCCGCGCTTGTTATACAATATACTACTCTGGCCTTGATACATAAATAAAATAACTATTTCGTGTTTTCTTTTTCTATAAAGTTTGAAATCCATTTTATATTTTGACATTTTGGTCTGTTTTAAAGTAGGAATAATTCCAACAATTTATTTAAAAACTCCCTGAAGACCATACATCTAATAAAACAATACCTATTTGTTTTGTTCATTAAATGAAAGTTTATTTCCGATTTTACATCAAATATCGCAAGTGACGAAATTTTACATTGCAAGAAAGGGAAACATCAATCAGTATACGCCACACTTGAAGATTTGTGTTCCCCATTTGCTTCAATAGGTAGATAATCCACGTTAATTTGGCGAGCACGAAGAAAGTATCACATTAATATGATGAGTATTTCTAAAATTAATGAAAACTATTACGTTATTGACAATAAAAGAAAAACACTTATTTCGATTTTTCAAGTAAATTATTACTGTATCTGGAATTTATTGTCACAGCAACACTGTCCCCAGAGTCCCCACTTAAACATCTCTCTATTTCTCAAAATAAAAAGTTTCCTATTTCTCACGCACCACCCTGCATAATTTTGGACTGTTGTGTACCCCGCACGATTGCTTCAATTATTGCTTAGGTATGGTTGAGGCAATAAGTATACAACAATGCCACTTCTTACGGCTTTTCTACAAATTTGTTGGATTTAGTTCATTAAACTATATATCAAAAACAATTCGATATTTTAGAATAGAAAATTTGGCGGGAAAACTGTAAGAAGGTATAGGTTTGTGTAACACAAAGTATTAATTTTTAATATGCCTAAATAACTACTGTAAAAATCATTCCGCATACTGCCAAGAAAATCACAACTTTTTACCAATAATTATAATATTAGCAACATTAAATTAAGTAATTAAATAAAAAATTACTTCGCGTACTACCAATAAGTATAACAAAATTATTTTATTTAACCGGTTTCAAGATCTACAAACGATCCCATCATCAGAAATGTTTAAGAAAAATTGTAAACAAATTATTATTATAATAATTTGTTTACAATTTTTCTTAAACATTTCTGATGATGGGATCGTTTGTAGATCTTGAAACCGGTTAAATAAAATACTTTTGTTATACTTATTGGTAGTACGCGAAGTAATTTTTTATTTAATTACTTAATTTAATGTTGCTAATATTATAATCATTGGTAAAAAGTTGTGATTTTCTTGGCAGTATGCGGAATGATTTTTACAGTAGTTATTTAGGCATATTAAAAATTAATACTTTGTTTTATATGTATTATTATAATAATTTGTTTACAATTTTTCTTAAACATTTCTGATGATGGGATCGTTTGTAGATCTTGAAACCGGTTAAATAAAATAATTTTGTTATACTTATTGGTAGTACGCGAAGTAATTTTTTATTTAATCATGGATTTCTACCAAATAGTGAAAAGTGAAAATATTAACTACATTAAATTAAGTAAGTTACCGACTATCTTACGCTTTATAAACATTATAAGCACAGTATATACAGAGATAATGCGCGATCAGAAAACAAATCTACCTACGACTGATAAGTAAATTAGTTTCACTGTAATTTGGTTGTAGAGGGCAGCACATCGCAACAATGTGAAAAGTCCACACAAATGTAGTTATCATGTAACACAAGTTTCTTACTAATCTTGTGGGGACATTCTATAGAAAGTTGATGAAGTAGTAAAGAAGTACCCGCAAAACGCATTAAAAACAGATTTAAATTATGGGGACGGGTGTATGTCCACATAAATTTGGATGTCCCCAAAGTTCAGGTTATATTCCAACACAAGTCCCCACAACTTACGGGGTACCAACACACACACACCCACACACACACACCCACACACACACACCCACACACACATACATACGGACGGAAATGTGCCACCTTGCCAAAAAGTCTTAGAATGACCTGAAACGTCCACATTTGATGAAAAAACACCATGGTCAAAAAACGACTATCACAATAGCTACCTAGCTCAGCTAGGAAGCTAATAAATTTCTGGAGACTGGGGGTATTCTAGAGCTACCCTGAAAGTGCATGCCTTTGTGTGTCGGAAAATCCTATTTTCAAAATGGGATCGTCGAATTTCGAGTTCCCAGAATTTAAAATATATTTAGCATCTAATTTTTGGTGCTGCATTCAAAATATAATCATCATTTTTCATATATACAGAAGAGGAGACTGGGGTTTTCTATAGCTACCCTGAAAGTGCATGCCTTTGTGTGTCGGAAAATCCTATTTCCAAATGGGATCTTTCGAGTTCTCAGAATCTAAAATGTCTGCATCTAATTTAGGGTGCTATATTAAAAATATACTATATCATTATTTTTCGTATAAACGGAAGAGGAGACTGGGGGTTTTCTATAGCTACCCTGAAATACATGCTTTGTGTTCCGAAGAAACCTATTTCCAAAATGGGATAGTCCAATTTCGAGTTTTGCAGAATTTAAAATATTTAGCATCTAATTTGTGGTGCTGCATAAAAGATATAATATTATAATTATTATTATTTTTCGTATATAAAAAAGAGGAGACAGAGGGTTTTCTATAGCTTACGACGTTGCTGTCTCTTTGTTTTTACTCTCGGACGTAACTTGTACAATTCTCGGCGGTGCTTCTGGATTCGGGCCCTTAAATATGCACCTGTCCCTTGGTATCACTTATTGGGACACACTGTATATTTATGGGGATCTGGTCGTTCGCTTATAAACAATTTCTTTCGTTGCATCTGGATACTCTGGTCGGTATGAGACTTATTCGTCGATAAACCCTTAGTTTTCAGTCGCAGAAAGGGTTGGGTTCTTTTGCTATTGCTAAACGACAGTTAAAATAACAACACATAAGAAAATTATATCGTGATTCTATTAATTTAGCTATATTCAAGATAAAATGAAAGAATAAGCAATATTTACAACAAAATCGGTATTTACATGAAATTAAATTGGTTCTCGCGGTGTATCCTGATTGTACACGCCATGGGCTCGTCGTATGATCAGACTGAATTATTATCGGTTTCGTGGAGTTTACGTGGCAGCACCGAGATGCACTCCTTAGCTGGGTTTCGGTAGGTGATTTTCGTGGTAGCACCAGAGTACAATCGCCTTATACGTTTCGGGGAAGTAATAGTACTGCAGCTGGATTTCACCAAGGGCCGCCGGTTAAGCCAGGTGTGATCGATCTCCGCCGGTATATCGTCTCATTGATTGACTTATGTCACACGAGATTGCCAGATCGATCCAACCCACACCAGCAGACACCCTTAATTCCTGCCACATCTACTCCCTCGCTATGCATAAACTGGATCTAGACCACTTGTGTCTAGGTAGTGTTTGATTGTTAGTATTTCACAATAATAACTATCAACAACCGCGCACTTACTCAAATCTAGTATTCGTTGAATATCAGTTAATCACACGGCGAACTTAAGTACGCTCAATCAGTTACTTCTATTTCGGATCGGAGGAGAATGGCCATGGCCAGCATCATCTCGGATGCTGGGAGTACTGGTCATGTCTGATGGCCAGACGACCAGGTACTGAATTTCTTCTCGGGATCCTCCACTTTTATAAGCGGAGAGTGGCGACGCTAGTTTCGGCGGTTCGCTTCCAAATTTCTAGCGGGAGGAGTAGTGCCGGATGAAAATATATGACGTCACATTAGTGCCGGGCGCAACTAACATTCATCTCGCTTGACTGCTGTCTCGTATGGCGAGCGCTTGCTTCTCCCACCTGCGTTGACGAACACAGATGACGTACATAACTTCTGGATCACGGCGTGACGTCAGAACGTCCAAAGTAAACACTAATCAATTTTGATTATCCAATGTGTTTACTTGTGCAACGTTACAAGCTATCCTGAAATTGCATGCCTTTGTGTGTTGGAAAACCCATTTCCAAAACGGGATCGTTGAATTTCGAGTTCCCAGAGTGTAAGATGTTTAGCATCTAATTTATGGCGCTTTATTAAAAATATATCATTATTTTTCGCATAAACGGAAGAGGAGGCTGAGGGTTTTCTATAGTTATCCTGAAAGTTCATGCCTTTGTGTGTCGGAAAATCCTATTTTCAAAATGGGATTGTCGAATTTCGAGTTCCCCGAATCTAAAATGTCTAGTATCTAATTTAAGGCGCTATATTAAAAATATGTTATATCATTATTTTTCGTATAAACGGAAGAGGAGACTGGGGATTTTCTATGTATAGCTACCCTGAAAGTGCATGCTTTTGTGTGTCTGAAAACCCCCATTTCCAAAATGGGATCGTCCAATTTCGAGTTTCCAGAATTTCAAATATTTCGCATCTAATTTATTTATTTATATCCTAGAATTTCGCGTTTCTAGAATTTAAAATATTTAGCATCTAATTTATTTATTTATATCATAGAATTTGGAGTTCCCAGAATTTGAAATTCGTGGAATTAAAAATGTAGTGTTTCATTATTTTTCGTATGTACCCAATAGACTGAGTTTTTTCTATTGCTATTTCTACTATTCGGTTACTGGAAATCTCATTAAGGGCTGCCTAGGCCACAGTTGGTTTCTAAAGGGTCCGGCGGTGCGGTCGGAGGTAGCCGCATGACAAAATCGGTATCGCAACTGAAATTTTGTTACGAACGATTCATGTCATGGAATATACTGAAAATAGATAGAGACCGAGATATAGCGTACGCAGCAATTAACTTTTATAGCTGTTTTCGCTGAACAGCCGACCAGTGCAATCAACAACGTGGTCCGCAGCGCGCATGGTTTACTGGCAGCTGCTATATCTTATTCTATTCTTTTAGTTCCCAATGCAGGATTTATAATTCGGAAGCGAGTCGTGCTTGACACGCCTTCGACTAAAAGGTACGCAAAATAATTTGGAAGGATTTCTGCCGAATTTGAATTTAAAATTCGCCAAACAAAAATTTTGTTGTTTGGAATACGAAAATGTATTGCATAATTTATAAATACTTCTACATACATATATTTTTTACATAATTGTCTGTGCAGAGATTTTTTTTTCAATATTTTCAGAAATATTTTTCAATTGCTTGTACGTAGTAAAGTATGAAAGAACGTAGATACGTAAAAACTGTATACGCTGTCCCGTGCCAGTTTCTCGAGACAAATTCAATGGAGAACACGAACTTTGAATTTATTGTCGTTTTCGACCTACAAGTCGAAATATATTATCGCTCAATTTCAAAGAATTATTTTAATTTCGTTATTACTAAAAATATGAAAACTTCCTAAAAGGTTTTGTCGTCAAACAATTCAGTGGCGTAGTCAGAACTTTTCTACATTGAAACGATTTCAAATTACAACATAAAGCTCAATTTCTTTAAATGAAAACGATAGTAGGCCATGCTACCATTGAGTTGGACTACCTATTTGTTAGCCTCTCAAAAAATAGCTATATCGCTTGTGATCAATAATTTCACAAAGTACGAAAAATTTCGCATTTTCTTATCCTATAAATAAGTAAAAATTTAGTATGCCATGAACGACTAAATTAATATCGAGACCTTTTATGCCATTTTTATTTGCTAAATTCTTCAGAGCATACCCAGAAAATAAGCGAAATGTATGTAGATATTATTAAATATATTTTAATTTGAATAAAATATTACCGGCGGACTCTATTTTTTTAATTTGTATAAAAATTATATGGATGATGATTAAGGGACTTCTACACTTTAATAACTTAAATTATATTTGAATAAAATTATTTTGAAATTTATAAATGATTTTCAAAAATACCACCTCCGACCTCTATGCATTTCTGAGATATTTTTTATATTTCCAAGATGCATGCTCGTAATTTTCTAAACGTGGATCTTACATGTACTTACAATTCATCTAATGTAGCTATGGGACTTTTGTATTTTTCGATTTCTAAGAAACCCCAACAGAAAAAATTAATTTAATACCGTTATATCTGGAGGTCTTGGAGGCCAATTAATAGGACCGCGTATTCCAATCCATATTCCAGAGAAATTCTTTTTCAGAAAATTTCTTATTATGGCATTATGGTCTGGTGCTCCATGCAATTGAACTGAACGTTTAGTTATTCCACATAACGCCACCCAGTTAAATTGCCATCACAAAAAAGTAATAAAACTTGCTTCCTTTTACGAAGCATTCAACATTGAAGCCAAATAATGACAAAAATTCAATTGTGCTCATTGTTCCCGTTAAAATTCAGTTACTTGTTCGACGAGCCTCATCAATCCATATAATATTATTTTTGAAATAGAATTTTCATTTGTTTCTTTGATATACCAGTTGTTAAACTGCAGGCGTCTGTTGTGATCCTCAGGATATTAAAACTGGCTTATTCTATACTTACATGGCTATGTTGTTTCATAGCATGCTTCTTTTAGTAACTTCCTCAGTATACTCGATTTGCTGTAAAGATATGCCTGGATTTCTCTTCGACACTTCCATCTTCCATGAACTGCAATGCTCCTGATTTCATGTTGAGACTTTTCAAAACACTAATAATTTTTCAAATTTTGCTCCAATTTTTTTAAAACAATAAATAATTGATTTCTGTTGGCGCCGCTCCAAGTATGCCTCCAACATATCAAATCGCTTTTAATTTTCGAACGTCACCATTATTAATATGGACATAATAAAAGTTAAATATGTAAGCTCCATTCTCCCGGTAGCCGGCACTGCAGCCACGGGAGGCGAGAGTAACAAAGACAGAAGTTAGTCGCGAGAGTAGCAGCTAGCCGGTCGTCTGTCAAAAATGAAAAAGAAGCTTTTGTTTGTTTTAATATTTTTAATATCTTTTTAATCTTTCAAATAAAGTTTTTGTTCATTAAAGAAATGTGTTTTTGCTAAAGCACTTACGCCTACAGCTTTCAGAACCGGGATAGAACTTTGTGTCCACAAAAATAACGCGTGTTGAGATTCGTTGCTGGACTCGGTCAGAAAATTCGGGAAGTACAGTTTCTCTGTGCCGAACAACGTATCGTGTTGCCTCGCGTTTATTTTGGTGTTTTTCTTGACTCGTTGCCGGACCCAACATATACAGTGTGTACCGTGTGCGTATTCTGTTGGACAACGTGTCGTGTTTGTTGTTTGACTGTTTTGAGTAACCCAAATTACAAGATGAATGAAAACGAAGATTTTAAAGATCAAGCAAGTGGAATTAGTCCAAGTTTGAACGAATGTCGGACATCAGGAGAAGATATTGCGACGCTCACTGCTCAAATGAATGCCCTGTTGAGAATGATTGAAGATAAGGATGATGAAATCGCTAGGTTAAGTAGAAATAGCAATAATTCTGCACCTGCTGCTTTGGTGAGTACTAACCAGTCTATTACTTTACCATATTCGGAAATAAGCGCACAGATACCAAAATTTTTGGGAACTGATGACGTCATTACTGTTCGCGAATGGTGCCGTCGTGTAGAGGACTTAAAAACTGTTTATTTCGTACCGCATGATGTTATAAAAGTTCTCGCGACAAATAAATTGGAAGGGAACGCAAGAAAATTTTATGATTCTAGCGGGTTAATCAACAAATCTTGGAGCGAAATAAAAGCGAAATTAATAGATATGTTTGATGTTGTTGAGGACATTTCTACGTTGATAGATCGCGTACGTTCGCGCAAGTGGACGCGGAAAGAACGTTTTGAAGATTATTTTTATGACAAGTGTCGTCTCGCGTCGAAGGCGGGGATGGAGGAAAAGGAAACCATTTCCCACATAATTCGCGGTATAGACAGTTTCGCGTTGCGCACACAACTAATTTTGAAATGTCACGAAAATTTAAAAGATTTATTAAAAACTATGAAGTTGTTGCAACCTGAACTTACTGACTTTGGGTGTGATAGAGAAAAATTTAATCGTGTCCGTGTTAGCGGCCGTGAAGGACATGTTGAAATTAATAAAAATAGACGGCCACTTAGTTCCCCACCTGGCGAAAATATGAATAGGAACATCATGTGTTACAACTGTAATAAAGCGGGTCACATTTCGCGTAAATGTCCAGAACCCAGAAGGAAGAAGGAAGAAAGTGAAAGAGTGAAGAAAGAAGACGAAAATGACAAACCAAAAGAAAAAATGGAAGTTAATTTGGTAGAAATGAGCAAGTATCATAAAATGTGTGAAGTAAATGGGAAAGAATTTCTAACATTGATTGATACGGGGTCAGGAACTAACCTCATATGTGCAGAAGTTGTAAAAGAACTGAATCTGTCAATTGAAGACTCCAATGTCGTACTGACGGGCCTACGAAATGTAGAAGTACTATGTACCAAGAAATGTGTTTTCCAAATTAAGGTTGATGGAAAGTACTACAACGTTGAGGCAGTTGTGATTCCAGAAAAGAGTGTCTCTTCCGATATAATATTAGGCAGAACGTTTTTAGAAGATGTGACGTTGAAGATTTCTAAGGATGGTGTCACAATTGAACCAGAAAAGGAACTTTTTGAAAGTGGCCTAATGAACATTGAAATAATAGAGAACGACGATCCAGATATTGATATAAATGAAGATTTGCCTAATAGCGAACGAAATGAAATCAGGGATGCTGTTTTAGATTCGTTTAACTCGAGGTTTAACTCTGAAAACCAATTAATAAATTGCGCTGAAATGCAAATGAAGATAGAATTAAAGTCGGCTAAACCAGTTAATGCTCCTGTGAGAAGGTTGGCCCTGGCGGAGAGAAAAATAGTAAATGACATTATAGAAAAGTGGTTGGATGATGGTGTTATTCGACCGAGTACCTCAGATTACAGTAGCCCAATTGTGCTTGTGAAAAAGAAGAACGGAGAACACCGTTTATGTGTTGACTTCCGATCTATTAATAAACTGACAGTACGAGACGTGTTTCCATTACCCCACATAGATGACTTAATTCAAAGCCTGAGCCGGTGCTGTTGTTTCACAACATTGGATCTTAAGAATGGGTTCCATCATGTAACGGTACATCTAAATTCGGTGAAATATACCTCGTTCGTGGTTCCAGGGGGACAATACGAATTCCTCAAGATGCCTTTCGGCTTAACTAACGCGCCGTCCGTGTTCCAACGTTACGTAAGTTACGTTTTCAAGGACTTTGTGAAAGAGGGACTTGTTCAGTTATATATGGACGATATTCTCATTGCGTCGAAAAGTGTGGAAGAGAACATCGACGTTACAAAGAAAGTTTTGAAGAGGATAAAAGAGTGTGGGTTAAGACTGAGACTAGATAAATGTCACTTTGCGAAAACGTCTATAAATTATTTGGGCTACAGAATAAAGAAAGATCAGATAAAACCAAGTTTGGAAAAAACAAGAGCAGTTGAAGAATTTCCAATCCCCGTAAATGTTAGGGGTGTACGCCGATTCTTGGGACTAACGGGATACTTTCGCAAATTCGTAAAAAATTATGCTTTGATAGCGAAACCCCTGTCCGACCTACTTAAGAAAGATGCAAAATTTGTTATGGGTCCAGCCGAAATCTCTGCCATGGAAAAATTAAAAGCGGCTTTAGGGAGTGAACCTGTATTGAAAATTTTCGAAGAAGGCCGTGAGACTGAATTGCACACCGATGCCTCGTCAACTGGACTTGGTGCAATCCTTCTGCAGAAATTCGAAGATGGCAAAATGCACCCGATTAGTTACTCAAGTTGGAAAACGTCCGATGCAGAAAGAAAGCTCCATAGTTTCGAACTAGAAGCCTTGGCGGTGGTGAAGGCTTTGGAGAAGTATAGATTTTATCTTACGGGAAAGAAATTCAAGATTGTCACAGACTGTAATGCTTTAAAGCAAACGCTGGCAAAAAAGGATGTGCACAGGAAAATTTTTGAGTGGGCTATGTTGATTCAAGAGTATGGTGATGCTGAAATGGAACATAGAAGCGGAGACAAGATGACTCATGCAGACGCATTGAGCCGGATGTATGAAGTTAATGCTATAGATGAAGTTGAAGATGGGTTTGACGAAGATTTATACGATAACCTAGTATATATGCAGAATAAGGATCCAGAGATAATTTTACTAAAGACAAGAGTAATGAATAAGGATAAAGAAGCAAAAGAATTCGAAATTTTAAACGGAAAACTAATGAAAAGAAAAAAAGATAAATTGTTTTTTGTTGTGCCTCGAAATATGAAAAGGGAATTGGTCATGAGGACTCATGAAGCCATTGCCCATCTAGGAACTGAGAAGACTCTGGAAGAACTGAAAAAAAGATATTACTTTAAAAATATGAAGAAGTATATACAAAAATGTTTGGAGAATTGCCTGCTATGCCTAGAACATAACTACAAGACTATTAAAAATGAAGGCTTTATGCATATTATCGATAAGGGTAGTAGACCTTGGCAAACCCTGCACATTGATCACGATGGGCCGCTGGAGAGGACAAAGAAGGGGAATAAGTACATATTTTCCGTAATTGACGCTTTCTCGAAGTTTACGTTTTTGGAGCCGACGAAATCAACAAACAGTGATGAGGCTATAAGACATCTTCAAAGCCTGTTTAAAATCTTTGGTACTCCAGTTCGAATTATCGCGGATAATGGTAGTGCATTTGCGAGCGATGCCTTTCGCAGTTTTTGTGAGGAAAGGAATATTGTACTTACCCTGATCGCAGTGAAAACACCCAGGGGAAATGGGCTAATCGAACGATACAATAGGACTGTCCTGCCTGCCATAAATGAACTTGTCGCCGACAATCCCGAAGGTTGGAATGAATGTCTTGCTCAGGTCCAGGTATCTCTGAATGGAACAGTTCAGAAGACTACCCGGTATTCACCGTGTAGCCTATTTTTGGGGTACAATTTGAAATATGGGTTTAGGGGTCTGTTAGATGATGTCATCGATGAAGAGGTTTTTATGGGCAATTACATTAAAACCCGCGAGGAAGAACGAAGAGAGGCAACCGAGAATACGAGAAAGAGTCAAGAGAAGAATAAAGAAAGATATGATCGCCACCGGAAGCCACATAAAAAGTATGCTGAGGGCGACTATGTGATGATTCAACGGCCGACCGCGCCGCCAGACCGATCGTGGAAGATGGCCAGTAAATTCGTGGGGCCCTACCAGGTCAAACGAGTGCTTGAAAAGGACCGATACCTGATCAGTGATATTCCAGGATTTAAGCTGAATCAAAAACCGTATACCGGTGTCCTCTCACCCGAACGCTTGAAACATTGGTTAACGGTGGATTCCGATACGGACGATGCGAGGGGCGATGACATTGAGGCCAATGCCAACGTCAGGATTGGCCGAGCTGTAAGCTCCATTCTCCCGGTAGCCGGCACTGCAGCCACGGGAGGCGAGAGTAACAAAGACAGAAGTTAGTCGCGAGAGTAGCAGCTAGCCGGTCGTCTGTCAAAAATGAAAAAGAAGCTTTTGTTTGTTTTAATATTTTTAATATCTTTTTAATCTTTCAAATAAAGTTTTTGTTCATTAAAGAAATGTGTTTTTGCTAAAGCACTTACGCCTACAAATAATTTAGAAACAAAACCAAAGGAAGTAATACTCGAGAGCGACGCAATGTTTCAAATATCAACAATACAGGATACTTTTTGGAACGTCTATTAGAAGTATCTAAAGAACGAAAAAAGATATTGATTGAATTTATTGAAATTTTGACTGTGGACGTAATCGGGTCGGATCTATTTAATGAAACCAGCAAATAAACGTGTAGAAACGTAGAAACAACATAAATGGTTAAATGCGCATTAAAAAATATCACTTTTGCTACTTTTATACGATCAACTTGTTGATTAGAAAATTTTATCTAATAGATTTTGAAAATTAGTTAGCTTGATCAGTAATTCCAACATCACGTCTTGCTACCATAAAAAAATCGAACATTTAACTGCTAAACGTTATCGAAATATTAATTTTTGCATTATCTAACACAACTGTGAAAATATTCGAAAAACAATATCTCCGAAAATACCAAGTTTAGACATAGGGAACCTTTATTAAATGAACATTAAAATTTTCCGTGAAATTTAAAAAAAGTAAAAATGGATCCACTTCATATAGATAAGATAACAAAGTTGGTGTCAACGTCCGGTATTCCCGGAAATGTCACCATTTTAAATAGATCCGATCCCATTACAGACACACCCAAAATTTCAAACAAACATCTTTTTTCGTTCTGTAAATACGAGTACTTCTAATAGACGGTGAAAAATTCACTCTATAAATAGATAAATAATTTCCATTCCCTTTTGCAGAAAACCAGACTTGAAAGATATTTATACGCGAAAGAAAACTTAAAAATATAAGTCTTCGCAGATGTTGTCACAGCCCAGCCGAGATTTATTCCTACTGTTTCTGTCTTTTCAGATAAACTCTCTTTTTGTAATACAAATTCGCTTATTACTTATACGAATGTTCATTATTTGTCCGGGCGACTAACAAGTTCCACACAATTTCGACAGAGGCAGCACTTACTATGCATAAATTCTCGACAATTTCACTCATGTAGACCTGTAGTTAAAGACAAATATCACGCTTGCTTTTTAACTAATCGACTTCAAACAGGAAGCATTAGATAGATAAAAGCTTGGGCTTCATTATGTGTGTTTTACTTTTTTATAATTTTTTGTTTTGACTGGTTATATTTGTCTTTAAAAATCAATGAAAATAGGAAGTTTTTGACTGTCATTTTGAAAGCGAATATTAGAATTTTCAAATACATCTTTCTTCTAACCGCCAGCGAAAACCTCGTGTCTGTAACTGGTCTAAAATCATGTAAAATGGCATGTAGCCCCCCTTAAGTTTAATTTTTCTCTCTGACGTTGTCAAGTCCACGCCGAAGTGGATGTGACTCTTTTCACACCCGTCCCGGATGCATTTAGGCAAAATCTACCATTGGTTCTCCCATTGGTTGTTGCTAATCGCAGGTGGGTTTTGTACAAACATTGCTAAGTGCGGGTAGATTTTTCCCCCTTAGTATAAGGCATATTCTGTTGTTGCCAATAGGAGGTACGATTTGCCTTGCTTTTGCTAACCAACGGTATATTTTGTCTACACAGCTATTGCATCATCTTGTTTCTCTATTCGCTGTTCGCAGTGATGCAGTGTTGTTGTCAGTTACTCGACAATATGAATAATTTGAAGTTACCGACAAATTTTCGTTATGAGCTGGTAAATCAAGCGGAAGAAAAAAACAGTGTTTTGGGCTGACATTGATTCCAGTGAAAAATGTATTCAGTGGATACCAGAATTTTCTGCCGAAACTAACACTTCTTGGGTATTTCGCAGGTCCAAGACTCCATCAATGAAGATAGTATGCAGGTAGTTATTTGTATATGTTACGATATCACCATTGATATAGTAATACTTAATGTGAGTATTAATATATACTTAAATGGTTACAACTAGAATGCAAACTTGGTAGGGGCGTTTTTACAATGTGTTGTTGTTCATAGCACAAGTCTCGCTATCGCGACTATGAAGCTTGGACAGACTTTCTTTCAGCTCAAATACTAAATTAGAACTCGAAATGGACGAAAGTAATATCGCAAATTCTTCTGTCAATCCAAAATATAGAACGATAAAATATTGGTATACAGAATGGAGGAAAATTAATTTCGGGTCACGCACTGGTATTGGGTCTTTAGAGGTAAGTACTTAATCTGAAGCATTTAAATGTATAACAAGTGCTTCCTGTTACATATTTTTAATTTTTTAGAAATTGAAAGAAAAGGTACCTGAATATGAAAAGTTAGGCATTTCCTTGCACATTAACGACGATCCATTTAGTGTGGTAATAATAACCCCAATAATGCGAAGAGCCCACAAGTTACCACATACAAAAGATATTATATTTCTTGACAGTACATCTTCATGTGACGCTGAAAATCATACAATAACATTTGTTTTAACAGTGACATGTGCAGGAGCAGTACCTCTGGGAGTTGTCATAACAAAAAATCAAACATCCCCTTATTATACATATATCTGGTTTAAGTGGTATAAAAGAAATTCTTGGGGACAGTGTTGCCAGATGAATATTTCCTTCAACAGTAGGACAGGACAAAAAAACAGTAGATTTGCCTATATGAACAGTAATTTTTAATAAATGTATATTCTTTTAAGCAAAGCACAAAATATAAAAAAACAACAAAATAATCAATTCAGAAATATAAGTCATAAACTGCATACTTAGGTATACAGGGTGATTTTTTTTGACCGTCTATTAGAAGTATCTGGAGAACTAAAAGAGATATTGATTTGAAATTTTGGCTGTGGCCGAAACCGGGTCGGATCTATTTAATGAAAATACTTTCAAAATGGTGGCATTTCCGGGAATACCGGAAGTTGACACCAACTTTGTTATCTTAAATGGAATGCTACCATTTTCTATTTTTTTTTAGATTCCACGGAAAATTTTAATGTCAATTCAATAAAGGTTCGCTATGTCTAAAATTAATATTTTCGGAGATATAAATTTTTTTCTCAATATTTTGACAGTTGTGGTAGATTATGTAAAAATTAATATCTCGATAACGTCTAGCAGTAAGATGTTCGATTTTTTATGGTGGCAAGACGAGGTGTTGGAGTTACTAATCAGGGAAACAAATTTCCAAAATCTATTACATAAAATTTTCTAATCAACGACATATGTTGATCGCACAAAAGTAGCAAAAAGTCATTTTTCTTAAATATAATGATACCATTTTCAATTGTTTTTTAGATTCCACGGAAAATTTTAATGTTAATTCTATAAAGGTTCGCTATGTCTAAAATTAATATTTTCGGAGATATGAATTTTTTTCCAATACCTATTTTGACAGTTGTGGTAGATTATGTAAAAATTAATATCTCGATAACGTCTAGCAGTAAGATGTTCGATTTTCGATGGTGGCAAGACGAGGTGTTGGAATTACTAATCAAGCAAACAAATTTTCAAAATCTATTACATAAAATTTTCTAATCAACAACATATGTTGATCACACAAAAGTAGCAAAAAGTCATTTTTCTTAAATAGAATGATACCTATTTAAAGAAACCAATTAAAAAGAGTGAAAAAATGCGCATTTAACATTGTATGGTGTTTCTCTACCTAAAATGCATAGTATTTTAGATATTTGCTGTTTTCTTATTTCATCGATCAAAATTGAAGAGCGCCGCCTTCTAGTAAGTAGACCTTGGCTTGTAGACAAAACAAAATATTCACAAATTTCACAAATAATGTCTAATAAAAGCAATTGGTATTTTTTAGTAATTTAGTATGGTTGGTGTTTAACGAATAGGATATGGCAAATGATAATTATTCTTACTCGGATATTATGCATTTATTCAACATTCATGGAAAATGCGATAAAATAATTAACAGGACATACAGAACATTTAATGGAACATATCCTGAATTACCACCACTGAACTTATTTTAACTAAATAAAAAATAAAGTAGGTACGTGATAGTAAAACAATGTTAAAGAAACTGTTCAAAATGTAGTCCACTAACTTCTACACATTTAATAATTCGCTTATTTACGGCGTGTGTAGTAGCGCTACGAAGTTCATGTGGATCTAAGCCTGCAAATGCTGTAGCAATTCTTTCCACCAATTCATCCCTGTTATTGAGTGGATATTGATACACTTTATCCTTTATACGGCCCCAAAGATAAAAATCCAACGGTGTAATGTCTGGAGACCTGGCAGGCCAACTCCATGGACCCAAACGTCATATCCATCTATCTTCAAACATCCGGTACAATTCGTTAGTAACTGCTGCAGAACAATGACCTGGCGCCCCATCTAGTAGGTATCTAAAATACTATTCATTTTGGGTAGAGAAACATCATACATTGTTAAACGCGCATTTTTTCACGTTTTTTAATTGGTTTCTTTAAATAGGTATCATTCAATTTAAGAAAAATGACTCTTTGCTACTTTTGTGTGATCAACATATGTCGTTGATTAGAAAATTTTATGTAATAGATTTTGAAAATTTGTTTGCTTGATTAGTAATTCCAACACCTCGTCTTGCCACTATAGGAAATCGAACATCTTACTACTAGTCGTTATCGAGATATTAATTTTTACATAATCTACCACAACTGTCAAAATAGGTATTGGAAAAAAATTCATATCTCCGAAAATATTAATTTTAGACATAGCGAACCTTTATTGAATTAACATTAAAATTTTCCGTGGAATCTAAAAAACAATTGAAAATGGTATCATTCTATTTAAGAAAAATGACTTTTTGCTACTTTTGTGCGATCAACATATGCCGTTGATTAGAAAATTTTATGTAATAGATTTTGAAAATTTGTTTGCCTGATTAGTAACTCCAACACCGTGTCTTGCCACCATAAAAAATCGAACATCTTACTGCTAGACGTTATCGAGATATTAATTTTTACATAATCTACCACAACTGTCAAAATATTGAGAAAAAAATTTATATCTCCGAAAATATTAATTTTAGGCATAGCGAACCTGTATTGAATTGACATTAAAATTTTTCGTGGAATCTAAAAAAAAATAGAAAATGGTAGCATTCCATTTAAGATAACAAAGTTGGTGTCAACTTCCGGTATTCCCGGAAATGCCACCATTTTGAAAATATTTTCATTAAATAGATCCGACCCGGTTTCGGCCACAGCCAAAATTTCAAATCAATATCTCTTTTAGTTCTCCAGATACTTCTAATAGACGGTCAAAAAAAATCACCCTGTAGACGTACAAATATAAAATTAAAAGTTTTAATTTAAAACTTTGGTAATATAGTAAATTCATAATTTACGCGTTGTACGCCACAAAATTATATCACCAGAATACTTTACCTTCTTTGTTGAGTTCTTGCGGATAGACGTGCGTTCCCCGCCTGATAAAGCATCCTCCGAGTTATAAATATTTCACAATTTAACTTAAAATCTACTTACAAAGTGAAATAAAATAATTACCTGCTCATCTTCAACTAAATTGCAAAGATTTGGAAGTTACAGTTACAACTTACAAACACGATACATATAAAACAAACAAATAAATGAAGTAATATTAATAAACGAGGATTTGGGATTCCCCGACGAGCTTTACTTCACCCAACTGACATCTGTTGTCTGCTGATTGCTACTGTGTTGCCGGTTGCCGCTAAACTTGTACAACAGTAGATTTCAGAGTGAAATCAGTAAAACAGTAGATTGAGGGTAAAAACAGCAGATCTACTGTTAAAACAGTAGATCTGGCAACACTCCTTGGGGATAATGCTTTTGGTGGTGTCTGTCCAAATTCAATAATGACAGATGATAGTGAAGCAGAGAGACAAGCTCTCCGTGTAATATTTCCTTCATCAAAACTTTTACTCTTCGTTTTTCATGTTTCACAGTCCACCTGGAGGTGGTTATTGGAGAAGAAACATTGTATTGAGAAAGAAGATCGGCAAATTTTGTACACAAGTTTTAAGAACATACTTCTTTCTTCAAATAGTGACACCGCTGAAAATAATTTTGAATCGGCTTTATCACTCCAAATTAAAATATCCGCAATGGATATCTTATTTGCGAACTTACTGGGAGCGACGACATGCATGGTGTTTAGCGTACAGAGATAGTAGTACACATGGACATCAAACTAACAACTTTTCTGAAGTGTGTGTCCGACTGTATAAAGATATAGTTTTAAATCGCTGTAAAGCATATAATGTTGTAGCATTAGTTGATTTTACATGCACCGTTCTCGAACAGTATTAAGTTCGGCGTTTCAGAAATTTCGCGCATGGGCGTGCAGCTACAAAGAAACTTCTTCTTCAAAATCTGTTGCAAAAAACAACTTATTTGACCATTGACAACATAATTCGGATAAACAAATGTAATTTCCAAGTACCCAGTAGCAAGTGTGAACAACTGTTTTATGACATCGACATGAACGTAGGACATTGCACATGTGACAGTGGAAATCTTTGGAAACTGTGTAAGCATCAAGCTGCTGTGTTTTCTTTATATTTTGATTCGATTGCAACTACTGCCAATGAAAGGTACGCGATGGCTATTTTGGCATTAGGTGATAACGCTAAAGAAAATAATTTTTATGCACCGCTCGTTGAAAGTAAGTCCAATTACTCGAACTTTCCAGCTTTTAAGGATGAAATAGTTCCAAATGATCATGCTACAAATGTTGCAAATATTAATCCTGCAACAATGTCGGTCTGTCGGGAAAACACAGATGCGGGAGATTATGAGTTTGAAAGCTTTCTCCGTACACTACGAGAATAACATACCAAGTTCGGCACACCTAAAACACTTCTAACGAGATGTCTGAAAAGGCTGAATAAAGTCAAAACCAAAAACAATTGGGACACATTTTTAAGTACGTGCGGTAGTACTTTCAGCTTAATAAATCGAGCTGGTGCTGCAATACGAGTTCAACTAACGTCTGTCTCCAGAAGGAAAGCAGGTGCTGCAATACGAGTTCAACCAACGTCTGTCTCCAGAAGGAAAGCAGGCGTAACTAAGGGCAGTAAGCGTCGACCTGCTGGACGGCCAGCAAATGATGAAAAAACAAATCCTAAAAGAAAAAGGAATCTTGCTTTAAATGTGAAGAAAAACTTACCTAATGCAAAATCGCACTAATTGTGAGAGTGTTACTGAATGTAAAGTGTTTTCCACAAATAAAGCCTTTGTTCTGTACATTATTTTGAATTATATTTTCTATATCTCACCAGTAGGACACCTACCTACTATATACTTGCAGGTATTGTCAGTCACAATTAAACTTAACGGGGTTATCTATGTGTAGTCAGAATCTACCCGCGCTTAGCAATGTGTGTACAAAACCCACCTGCGATTAGCAACAACCAATAGGAGGTCCTAATTTATAGCCTACTGCTAATCGATGCTATATTTTGCCTAAATGCTTCCCGGATTGGGTTACAAAGAGGACAAGAAATGATTATTTTTAACTTCTCAAAAAAATCACTCCGCGAAAATCGCTGCTTGTTCCCAAACTTCCATAGCACATATAATTTTTCATTCAACTCTTACAGAAAATTGTTATTAATTTTTATGCATTTTTTGGACTTACATATTTTTTTATTAAAATACATTATTAAACCGATGAAAACATTTTCATGCATATTTAAGTACTAAAATAGTGCGCCACCTACATCAAATAGAAATAGTTTCATCTTCATTTAGTCTATTTTTGGTTATTTTTTAATTTGACACGGCCAATTTATAAAAAAATATTTTACTGATTTCCGTGCCGACAAGAAAACACTTAATTCTTATTTTTTTCAGAAAATGTTGTAATTCATCACCAGTACCAAACGGTATTGAATTACCTAAAGACACTTTTACTGTAGTGTCAAATGTCAACATTAATGAAAAGTCGAGAAACGCATAAAAATTAATAAAATGTCTCCTGAAGCAGCTGAATATAAATAATATGTGCAATGGGTTTTTATGACGAGTGTTCCTTGATTGCTATGCCCGTTTACTCTCATTCCTACATATTTATATGTATATACTGCAGTCGCTAAAACTTAATATTTGTATATCTGTCTGTATGTCTGTCTATCTATCTATATATAAAAATCGATGTGTGTATGTATGTATGTTCCCTAGGGACTCCAAAACGGCTGGACCGATGGTGAAATTTTCAGGCAATCTTCAGATTAGCCCAGCGGGTGATCCTGTGAAGTTTGGTAGCGATCGGATAAACATATTTCCAAGTACTGTAGTAAAGGTATTAACAGAATTTGCAAATAGAATAGTCCGTGAATCGAGTTCGATAAAGAAATCGTAGACAGCTTCGGTTTGTAGGCGTCAGTAGTGCCACAAAGATGGGTCTAGATTGGCACTTAAATGGCAATATCTTAACATCCCCTGCTGGAAACCCCATAATGTGGTCAGGGGCGGGTGGGCCAACGGGGATTTCGGGAGATTTCCCGAAGGGCCAGTTGCTTCGGGGCCGGTCTGGGCTGACCGATGTGAAAAAAACATGACATTATACAAAAAATTGGCGGCCAGTGCAAAGTACAAAGTATAAAAAATGAGTATTTTTTGTTTTTCAAAAAAATTGGGCCGGTCGATGTTAATAGTTTCCCGGGCCTGAATGTGGTATATCGTTTTCAATGAAATTTTGTGGGAAACGTGAATATGTAAACAAAATTGGGGGACGCAAAATGTGAAGACCCTGTATACACCAAAATAATTTTACAATATGCAGCATAGGGTTTCCTAAGCACTTGCAAAATTTCATTCTGATGCCTTGAATGGTTCAAGATATATAGACCGCCCCCGCACTAATGGGCCACCCTGTATAAGAAATAAGTTTTTTGAATTTTTGCCGCGTTTTATTGATTTCGTTCAATTTTGTCCAATTTGTCCATCACTATTGATTTTGTTCGGACGGACATAATTGGACGATTGGAAAAATTCAATCAACCCTGCATAAAATTTGTATCGAACGCTTGAGCTAGATTTTGTTGAAAATAGCAAGTTGCAGCGTGCGGCACACTCGGAGTCGAACTCGGATGTCGAATTTGGTTGAAAATGAGCCCTTACATGTGGGCCGTCTATGGGCTACTCTGTATATATAAAAGTAGATGTGTGTATATATGTTCCCTATGGACTCCAAAACGGCTGGACCGATGTTGATGGAATTTTCAGATTAGCCCAGCGGGTGATCTTGTGAAGTTTGGTAGCGATCGGATAAACATATTTTTTTATACGTTTATGTGAAGCCGGGGCGAGTCGCTATAATTTATAAAGTGACAATTGACAGCAAACGTCAAACCGCATATGTCATTCACAATTTATCAAATTTCAAACGATTTTACCACAATTATTTCTTTTGAGGCAGCAACGCGCCGGGTACCAGCTAGTATTTATATAAAAATCGATGTGTGTAAAGTCTGAATAATATAACTTGGCGTATGGGTTGACACATGCATGCGAACTAATTTGTTTCGACATGACGGTACTGTGACACTAATACTAGTTTCCACGATAACTAATTATAGTACGCCGGATAGTGACATCAATTTTAAAATGATTTTAGAGTGTGGCAGAGGTTGTAAATTTGGTAGTTTGTGTGATAGCAAACAGGAAAATTGACCTATGCCCACCCCGCGTCGGACATTTTACAATTAACATGTCTTCAAAAATTTAAAAGAAAGAATAAGTTATCCTAAATCTTTTCAGCACCTCTGTCTTATGATTCAACTTATTAATTGAATCATAAAAAACGAGAAAATACCCGAGGTAGAGGTTTTGCGCAGTCCCTGAGCAGAGGCAGGGGTTCTGAACGTGTTTGGAAAGTAGGCCTACTTAGATTCAAACGAGCTGAAATGAAGGTCAGTCAAGTTGGCCCCCCCCATGAATTATTTTGAAAAATGATTACGATGGCTCGATTGCGCCGGTGTTGCGCCACCTTGCGCCGCTTATTTCGTAGCTTGCGCCCATATGGGTCAGAAACTGTGGCCCATTTTCCTTGGGAGGGGCCAACTATATGATAGCCCCCCATATTTACAATTCTTCCAAAATTCTTTTACGGATACATTCTAAAGGGCTTGCGCCACCTTGCGCCACTAGAATTTTTGCTTGCGCCCCCGTGGTATTGCACATACGCGACGTGACAGAAACTGCGCTGGCCCCCCCCATGAATTATTTTGAAAAATGCTTATGATGGCTCGATTGTGACGAGGTTGCGCCACCTTGCGCCGCTTATTTCATAGCTTGCGCCCTTATGGGTCAGAAACTATAGCCCATTTTCCGTGGGGAGGTCAACTATATGGTAGACCCTCCCCATTTACAATTCTTCCAAAATTATTATAGGGATACATTCTAAAGGGCTTGCGCCACCTTGCGCCACTAGAATTTTTGCTTGCGCCCCCGTGGTATTGCACATACGCGACGTGACAGAAACTGCGCTGGCCCCCCCCATGAATTATTTTGAAAAATGCTTATGATGGCTCGATTGTGACGAGGTTGCGCCACCTTGCGCCGCTTATTTCATAGCTTGCGCCCTTATGGGTCAGAAACTATAGCCCATTTTCCGTGGGGAGGTCAACTATATGGTAGACCCTCCCCATTTACAATTCTTCCAAAATTATTATAGGGATACATTCTAAAGGGCTTGCGCCACCTTGCGCCACTAGAATTTTTGCTTGCGCCCCCGTGGTATTGCACATACGCGACGTGACAGAAACTGCGCTGGCCCCCCCCATTAATTATTTTGAAAAATGCTTATGATGGCTCGATTGCGCAGGTGTTGCGCCACCTTGCGCCGCTTATTTCGTAGCTTGCGCCCTTATTGGGTCAGAAACTGTAGCCCATTTTCCGTGAGGAGGTCAACTATATGGTAGCCCCTCCCTATTTTTCAATTCTTTCAAAATTCTTTTACGGATTCATTCTAAAGGGCTTGCGCCACCCTGCGCCACTATAATTTTTGCTTGCGCCACCGTGGTATTGTAAAAATTATGATGGCTCGATTGCGCCGGTGTTGCGCCACCTTGCGCCGCTTATTTCGTAGCTTGCGCCCTTATTGGGTCAGAAACTGTATCCCATTTTCCGTGAGGAGGTCAACTATATGGTAGCCCCTCCCCATTTTTCAATTCTTTCAAAATTTTTTTACGGATTCATTCTAAAGGGCTTGCGCCACCTTGCGCCACTATAATTTTTGCTTGCGCCACCGTGGTATTGTAAAAATTATGATGGCTCGATTGCGCCGGTGTTGCGCTACCTTGCGCCGCTTATTTCGTAGCTTGCGCCCCCCATGATTACTCGTAATGAGCGAGTCAATCAAGCGGAATTCTTCTATTACACTTTTATTATACATTCCAGAGAAAATAATACAGGGCAGATCAAAAAATAAAAATTTGGCTCAAGAATAAAGTACCCTTATTTTTCAAAATAATGAAAAATGTTACTTGGGAAAGTTATTTAGTACGAGTTATGGATAATTATGAAATAACAGCCACCTACGATCAAATTAATTGTTCGGACTTTTCACAAATTATCACAGAAATCACAAAAATAAATTTGATCATAGGTAGCTGTTATTTCATAATAGTCCATAACTTTTTATACTGAATAACTTTCCCAAGTAATATTTTTCATTATTTTCAAAAATAAGGGTACTTTACGCTTGAGTCAAATTATTATTTTTTGATCTCCCCTGTATATTATCAAACATTTTTGGAATGTTGCGAGTGCATTTTGATTTTTGGCCAATTCAGAGCTTTTCATGAAGAATTTCTTTTTCATAAACGGATAATAAAAAAGTTTCCCATATGTAGAGAACTTTATAGGACACATTGTATGCCTACTACGTATACGCATAGCGCATTTATTTTATATTTTAGAAAATAAAATGAGTATAAAGATGATATAGGTACCTATAATGATGAAAAACACAAGTGCGTCGTTCTATTATTCAGCTGAGTTAATATTTTACACTAGGTAGGTATGTTATTTATAAGGCAGGTTTTATTGCTATGTGGGAATAATTCACGTTGCATAGATAAAAGAAAGAAAAAGAAAAATTGAAACAGCAAAAATTCGTTTAGTTGGTAACTTGATAAAGCTGTGGGTAAAAAAATTATTTATATTAAATACGTACATACATATGTGTAAGCTTCCATAAAAAACCTCACTATTATAAATTTAAAAGTTAAAACTGATTAATAATACACCTATTTATTATGTATACCTACGTTTACCTACAAGTATAAAAACCTAAAATACAAAAATATAAAAAAAACAAAATATGTATAAAATCTGTATAAAATATAAACCTTAGTAAAACACAAAACTATTAACATAAATGTCCTAAAATTAAGTAAATGTACAAAAAATATAACCCTTTATAAAGTAACAAACATTATTCTAAATTACTATTTAAAAACAAAATTTGTGAAACTTTATTTGGGCTTAATCTGAGGGATTACGGGAAATTCCAGCAATAAACGGGAATTGTAAAGTACTCAGGGGCGTTGTAGTTATGGGTACCTAAATGCAAAGCACAATAAGGTTAAACTGTAAAATAACTAATAAAAGATAGGTCGCCGGCGCGTTTCTATCCTTTTATAAAATAGTAAACAACCCTGCTAAGACGAAGCCGGATGCAACAAACATTATTCTAAATTACTATTTAAGAACAAAATTTCTGAAACTTTGTTTGGGCTCCATCTGCTGGATTACGGGAAATTCCAGCAATAAACGGGAATTGTATAAGTGTTCAGGGGTCTTGCAGTTATGGGTACCTAAATGCAAAGCACAATAGGGTTAAATTGTAGTGTAGTGTAGTTCTTTACTGGGGTAAACAAGATCTATCATTTCGCGGGCACAAGGAGAGATGAGTCCAGCCGGCAAAGCGGGCAGCTCGAAACAAGTAGCACTTGCATACTACATAACAATCTGTCAGGTTAAGGTCAAGCGAAACGAGCCGAGTGTTCTAAGTCTCGGACGTTGACGCTTATAATATTATTCTCTTCAAAGATCATTCAACAAACATTGGACATAACAAATCAACGGAGGGGATCAAGTAAACTTACCTCAATGTTTAACATAGTGTTCGAAATAAATATTTAAATTAGGAATCCAAATTTTATGTTGTACGCAAGTGCCACTCGATCAGAGTTATTTACTTTACTTATTTATGGAAGTTTTCTAGAGTGAGACACGAGTCTATATGAGATACCATAACTGTATTATTGTATTGCACAATAAATAAATAAAAATATTTGACAGTTCCAAACATACAAAATGTCAAAGTCAGGTCAAGTTCACTTTGTTGGGTAACGTAACGCAGAAACAAAATTGTACAAAAGGAAGACTTTGCCCCATGCCTACCATACTGAATGTTAAATCTGAATTTTACTATAGAAATTTTGTAGGAGGTATCTCAATAGTCGTATTCGTAGTTATATATTAGCATTAGCATTAGCATTTTAACATTGAAAATGTTTATGTTTTGGCAAGTACGGAGTTCGTTTTCGTGTTACATTTGCAGTCTATCTTCGTAAGAATTCGGGCAGTGGCGAATAAGGCCGAGCGTCTGGCACACAACTATGAATGACACATGTGGGATGCGGGAACGAGAGGTGGTTTATATGCGTACACACAGTGTTGCACAGTAGTCACGGTTAATGCGTTGTTTGTGCATGCCATTTATTCCAGTGTTTTCGCGATTTTTGTATGCAATTCGATCAAGGGATTTATTAGCAAGAATTTTGCTTTATGTGCGTCTGGGTTAAGGATGCATATGAAAATGCGATCTGTTTGAATATAAATAAAACAGTGCTGCAAGCACATATGCGTTTGATATTTTCACACGATTCTTGCAAGTTGTGGTTATATTTATTATGAAAGCGCATATTTATTATTAATAACTGGGTTGAATATTGAAGATTGTCCCATATCAAATTAAATGCTACTGGTTTTGATTCTTCTGTTATAGAGGAATGAAATAAAGTTAAGCGCTTTCACCAAATATTAACATTGAAAATGTTTTTATTTTCGTAGTATGGAGTTAGATTTCGTGTTTCATTTGCAGCATTTATACGAAAGAGACCCGAGTGCTGAACGCTAAATGGGAGAACTTGGCGGCTCTGAACTTATTAGATGTAAAGAGACGCGACAGGGGTAGTTTGTAGAGGTGCTTATAGGGGTGGGTTTGGGAGTGGCTTGTACGGGTGGTGTTAGGGGCGGTTGTTAGGGGTGGTTTTTAAGGGCGGTTTTAGGTGTGGGTGTAAGGGTGGTTTTTAGTGGTGGTTTATGGGGGTGGTTTTTTGAGTTGGTTTTAGGGGTGATTTGTAGGAGTGGTTTTCGGGGTGGTGGATAGGAATGGTTTGGGGGTGGTTTTCGGGGGTGGTTTTCGGAGGTGGTTTTCGGGAGTGGTTTTCAGGGATGGTTTCAGGTGTGATTCTTGGGGGTGGTTTTTGGGGGTAGTTTAGGGGATGGATTTGGGGTGGTTTTGGGGGTGGTGTTAGGGGTGGTTTTTAGGTATGCTTTTGGGGGTGGTTTTAGGATGTAGTTTTGGGGATGGTTTCGGGGGTGGTTTTAAGGGATGAGTTTAGGGGTGGTTCTTGGGGGGCGGTTTTTGGGGGATGATTTTTGAGGGTGGTTTAGGGGTGGTTTTTGGGTGGGTGACTTTAGAGTGGTTTTGAGGGGTGGTTTTGATGGGTGGTTTTGAGGGGTGGTTTTGGGGGTGGTTTTGGAGGTGGTTTTTAGGGATGGTTGTAAGGGGTGGTTATTGTGGGGCGGTTTTTAGGGGATGATTTTTGGGGTGCTGTTATGGGGTGGTTGTAGGGGTGGTTTTTGGGGTTGGCTTTAGGGGTGGTTTGTTTGCTGGGGGTTATCTGCATTTCCGATTCACCTGACAATAGGCACGTGCAGCGCGCTCATTTTTCCCACGTATTACACATCGACGCTTTTATTTCTATATTACACTTACCTCTAATACATTCATATCGATAATACTGTTACACTTTACGTTACAGATCAACACTAATTTCCATTTTTATCATATTCCAAATCCCACAAGATTTCCACTAGGTACTTCATCATTTTCAATGCCCACCAATTGCATCTTTGCAAAGGCCTGTGAATTTTTATATTATGATGTTACTGTTTGTCTTTGCTTTGTTTGTTTATTTGTTTATGTGTACGTTTAAGTTCCTGTTTATGTTTATGCTAATGTTTATACTAATTTGTTTATATATTTCTACTTTTTCATTTATGTTCATTCTTTGTTGTATATATACAAGGTGATTCACGAAGTTCTCCCGTCTTAACGTTATTTGAAGCCGAAAAGTTCATATGAACATTGGTCCCATTATCTGTGTTTATTGTGATACAGGAATTTGAAGCTAATGTGTATTAATCTTAACTAATGTTTATGACGTATCATGGTTGTTTCAGATGTGTGCAATAGCATTCAAGATTATGCATTTGGAAATTTTATAATTTTATGAAAATGTATACTTACTTCAACGAGAAGTACGTCTGTATGCATTTATTTTGGTATATTATGTGTTATAAAAGCAAGAATTAGTTAAGATTAATGTAGTTTCAAGTACATGTGGAATAGTACATTCAATTAGTTTGTTAACTGTGTAAATAAATCAGTGGAAATAAGTGTTATTAATAATATTGAAATGAATTTCCTACAAGTAACGGTTGAATCCATCAATAATAGAAATGATATCAATACTTCTTACACTTTACGTCTGAGTCACTGAAACTTTGCTACACTAAACAAAATTTCGCGGGAAACGCCCAAACGGAGACAGTGCTGGCAACCATTCAACCCTAGTTTTCGACATGTCGATGTCGTGTCAAAAAAAGTCGACAGATTTAGGCAATTTTTTAAAACGCACAAAATTTCAAAACTGGTTCTACTAAAGACTCTGAAATTTCAGTTTATACATTTCAATTGTATAGCTCAAGAATGGTAAATAAATTTGCTGACTGATCGTAGACTTTTAACAGGGAGCAAATCAGAACTTAGATACTAATAACATTGCGTAATAACTCATAGAAGAACTTTATGAAAAAGGATAGTAGTAGACTCTTAAAAATATGACAAAAATAAATTTCTACTGGACTGACACCCTATATACCATTATAAGCTGCTTTTACAGCTAGGGAGAATGGGAGATTCGTGAACTGGGGATTTTGAATTGTAGTGGGGAGGAGAATAATATCAAAATAACCTGAATAGAAAACCTTCCTATGATCCGGTTATTTGGGTATTTGGCCGTGGCGGTTTATTTGAAATTGACGTTTCCTATAAGTAACCTATTTAGAGTGAACTGAGAATATGGAGGACCTGACCTGACCTGACCCAATAAGGGCGCAAGCTACGAAATAAGCGGCGCAAGGTGGCGCAACACCGGCGCAATCGAGCCATCATAATTTTTACAATACCACGGTGGCGCAAGCAAAAATTATAGTGGCGCAAGGTGGCGCAAGCCCTTTAGAATGAATCCGTAAAAGAATTTTGAAAGAATTGAAAAATGGGGAGGGGCTACCATATAGTTGCCCTCCTCACGGAAAATGGGATACAGTTTCTGACCCAATAAGGGCGCAAGCTACGAAATAAGCGGCGCAAGCTACGAAATAAGCGGCGCAAGGTGGCGCAACACCTGCGCAATCGAGCCATCATAAGCATTTTTCAAAATAATTCATGGGGGGGGGGCAGCGCAGTTTCTGTCACGTCGCGTATGTGCAATGCCACGGGGGCGCAAGCAAAAATTCTAGTGGCGCAAGGTGGCGCAAGCTCTTTAGAATGTATCCCTATAATAATTTTTCAAGAATTCTAAATGGGGAGGGTCTACCATATAGTTGACCTCCCCACGGAAAATGGGCTATAGTTTCTGACCCATAAGGGCGCAAGCTATGAAATAAGCGGCGCAAGGTGGCGCAACCTCGTCGCAATCGAGCAATCATAAGCATTTTTCAAAATAATTCATGGGGGGGGCCAGCGCAGTTTCTGTCACGTCGCGTATGTGCAATACCACGGGGGCGCAAGCAAAAATTCTAGTGGCGCAAGGTGGCGCAAGCCCTTTACAATGTATCCGTAAAAGAATTTTGGAAGAATTGTAAATGGGGAGGGTCTACCATATAGTTGACCTCCCCACGGAAAATGGGCTATAGTTTCTGACCCATAAGGGCGCAAGCTATGAAATAAGCGGCGCAAGGTGGCGCGACACCGCCGCAATCGAGCCATCATAAGCATTTTTCAAAATAATTAATGGGGGGGCCAGCGCAGTTTCTGTCACGTCGCGTATGTGCAATACCACGGGGGCGCAAGCAAAAATTCTAGTGGCGCAAGGTGGCGCAAGCCCTTTAGAATGCATCCGTAAAAGAATTTTGGAAGAATTGAAAAATGGGGAGGGGCTACCATATAGTTGACCTCCTCACGGAAAATGGGCTATAGTTTCTGACCCATAAGGGCGCAAGCTATGAAATAAGCGGCGCAAGGTGGCGCAACCTCGTCGCAATCGAGCAATCATAAGCATTTTTCAAAATAATTCATGGGGGGGGCCAGCGTAGTTTCTGTCACGTCGCGTATGTGCAATACCACGGGGGCGCAAGCAAAAATTCTAGTGGCGCAAGGTGGCGCAAGCCCTTTAGAATGTATCCGTAAAAGAATTTTGGAAGAATTGTAAATGGGGAGGGTCTACCATATAGTTGACCTCCCCACGGAAAATGGACTATAGTTTCTGACCCATAAGGGCGCAAGCTATGAAATAAGCGGCGCAAGGTGGCGCAACCTCGTCGCAATCGAGCCATCATAAGCATTTTTCAAAATAATTCATGGGGGGGGGCAGCGCAGTTTCTGTCACGTCGCGTATGTGCAATACCACGGGGGCGCAAGCAAAAATTCTAGTGGCGCAAGGTGGCGCAAGCCCTTTAGAATGTATCCGTAAAAGAATTTTGGAAGAATTGTAAAAATGGGGGGCTATCATATAGTTGGCCCCTCCCAAGGAAAATGGGCTACAGTTTCTGACCCATATGGGCGCAAGCTACGAAATAAGCGGCGCAAGGTGGCGCAACACCGGCGCAATCGAGCCATCGTAATCATTTTTCAAAATAATTCATGGGGGGGGGGCCAACTTGACTGACCTCTGAAATGACTAAGTAGAGCTACTTTTTTAAACACATTTAAAACGTCTTCCTCTGATCTGAGGTTGTTCAGGATCTCTGCCTCGGTTATTTGCTTGTTCTTTATGATTTAATTAATGAATTTAGCCAAAGACAAAATATTTAGGTTAACTTTTTTCTTTCACATCTATGAAGACCTGCCAATTGTAAAATGTCCTACGCTGGGGTCTCGCACATGGATATTCCTGATTTCCAACAGACAATTTACAATTTTATATGAATACGAACGGCGCTGAAATCAGTTATAAAAATTGTCGCTATCCGCCGTACTATTACGCATCCAGATCAAGCGCGCATCAGCGAATGTAATGTAACACGCTGTAATGCAATGCAATGCAACAAAATTCGCCCTATGTCCAAATCAAGCGAATGCGCGGCGTGTTCGCTTGTGTTCTCACAGGTTCCACTTTTTGAAGAAGAGCGCACTGGGCGCATAGTCTCTCGGTCTGTACGCGTGTAGCGCACACAGATGTTTCAAAAAGCCGTCCAAATAGAGCGCGCACGAACATTAACTTTTCTTTGATGTACCGACAAGAGCCGGGAAACATTCGCGAATGCGCACATTTGCGCGTTCGTGCGCAATTTACCGTCCACATTGAGCAAATTTTGATGTTCGCAAGTGTTGCATTACATTACATTCGCTGGTGCGCGCTTGATCTGGACGCGCCCTTAGTACGAAACAAGCAGAGACGTACAAATACATTGTTACCCAACATTAAAAAAGAGAATGAGTGCAATAAAGAGTTACAATGGAAAATCTTGATTATTTCATCTTACGTTAATAACTAGCAGCCATATCAACTGGTTGCGTGCGAGAGAGACATCAAACTTACATAATACGTAGATTATTTCAATCATACGCCAAGTTATGTTATTCAGACTATATGTGGGTATGTATGTTCCCTATGGACTCCAAAACGGCTGGACCGATGTTGATGAAATTTTCAGGAAATCTTCAGATTAGCCCAGCGGGTGATCCTGTGAAGTTTGGTAACGATCGGATCAACAGACTTTTTTTGTATTGGTTTTGTTTTGTTTGTTTGTATTGCATGCGCTGCTATACCGTTCATCCCATTGCGATAAAACTTTGTCAACTTATTGCTCGCACTTGCCCGAAGGTTATAGGCATAGTACAATTAACTTGAAGTAGGTGGCGCGCGTGTCGTACCGGGAAATGTTGCAGAAAAGGGATGAACGGTATGGCAGCGCATACAATACGAACAAACAAACAAACAAACAAACAAAGAAATATTGATTTTTATATATTAGATAGATTTTGGGTTTTATAAAAGTTCAGAATGAAAATAGGAAGGCAGCAACGCGCCGGGTACCAGCTAGTAATGTATATAATATAAACTTTCTGACTTATTTTGATGAGTACTACTACAACATTATTTTCAACACCCTTTATGATACAGACCCAACCCCGTTTTTAAAATAGGTTAATTTTGTGACGGAGATTCCTAAATATTAAAATAAAATCCCAACAGAACGCCAGGTATAAGATATAAGATAATGCTGGAAATTCTCTGCATTTCTTTACACCACGTCGGCAGTCTACGTCTACAGTCCGAACTTGATGGTAGAGGTAGGTACTCTCTATGTCTATAGGTTTTTCGCATGTTAGCAACATTACAGTTTAGATTTGTCAATAATTAAAGATATACTTGAGAAAATAAAAAATGGAAATTTATTTATTATACATGAATGTTTTCGACGTTTGAAGAAAATAATTTTTCTGTCCTACAAAATAGAAAACCGACTTCAATATACAATGAGAACATCATCAATGTAGTCGAAGTCAATTAAATACGCATTATTAAGGATAACTCAAGAACTACTGGTCAGGTCTTGTTCAAATTTATATGGGACCCAATGAGAAGCACCAGCTTTCAAATAAAAAAAGAATCACCAAAATCGGTTCACATAGAAAAAAGTTCTGAGGTACCTAACACACATAAAAAAATACAGTCGAATTGAGAACCACCTCCTTTTCTGAAGTTAAAAATAGCACGTTGAATTAGGAGGAAAAGTGCTTTCTGTGATTCGTCTGTGTTGTCGGCTTCGCGCGTTCTTCTACCAAACCCACAGATTCAGCACTAAAAGTGTCACTTTTCCTCCTTCTATTTTCTTTTTGTTTTTTAATATCGGTATTATTATTGTACAGGGTGTCCAATTTTCCTTGTGATTTGGGGGTTTCTCATAGAAGCAACAGAGATAGAGCTCGGGGTTTTCGAGAATCTGAGCTACGTTTAAGCGTTTACCTGCAGCCGACAAATGGCATTTGCTTACTAAATTTTGTTTAAGAACACATTTAGCTAAGGGTAAACTGTGGTTAGTTAATAAAGTGATGATAGGTGCGTTTACGCGAATGTCGACCACCGATGTTACGGAGCTTAACATTTATGTTAAGCTTCGCGTAAACACCTCCCCATCACAATGCATATATAGGTATTTATTGCAGGGAGTCCCGGTGCGCCGTGGCGGCTCGTTTGCCAGGGTTTGGGTTTTTCCCTTAGTTGTAATCATCGCCATTAGTTTTATTTATTTATGACAATTTTATTGGGATACTTAGGAACTTGGAAATTCTTACAATATGTTCTAAAACAGACAATAAACTGAAAATATGAAACCTTTTTTTGAGCAACCCCTCACAGACTCTGTTATCCCCGGAGTAGTGCAGAATTCATTCAAAAGGATTAAGGTCGCATTTCACGTGGCTGGTCCAGCCGAGCTGGTGCCGCCCAGCTGGACCCGCTCGTTTCTGCACTCACACGGCTTGTAAATTTGATTAGTTTTCTATATGTACAGTAAGTAGAGCAATTTTCGTACCCGTCTGCTTACATTCATCAGTAGCCATCTTGAGGTTGCGCAAAGTTGTCAAGAAGTGACGATGAATTTATTGCCATCCACTATTTATCATCAACCGTAACCAATAGAAAGCGATATAAACGCAAGAGATACTGGGTTCATGAAATATTAATAAATTATGAAGGGCTTGCAAATGCACAATAATCTCTCTGGACTGTACTATCCACGTGGTTTCAAAGAATGCAAATCTATTGGTGGATTTGCAATTACCGGCCGAGCGGGTCCCGCCGGAGTTGTATATTTCTACAAATCGAGCTAGACCAGCCGGGCGGAAGCGGGATTACAAGCTACGTGAGTGCAGTTCCATAAGCGGCAATGCTTTTCAGATTGCGGCGGGTCCAGCCGGGAGGGACCAGCTCGGCTGGACCAGCTACGTGAAATGCGGCCTTTAGGGCTCAGGTATACGGTGCGGAATTCGATGCCGCCTCTACTTAACCGCTCCACATTTATTGCCCATAGCGTTGAGCGTCGAATTGGTCTGAATCCACCCACCCACTTATAAGTAACAATTTCTTTCCCAAATTTTCAGTTCAATACAGGCATCTGCACGTTATCGGTAACAATATGGAATTTATTAAAAGTGAAAAAGGCAACCACAAATTAATCGAAGGGTATTGTTTATTAGAGACAAAACTATTGATAATAAAACGTATTGGAAGTGTGAAGTTTCTAAAAAATTAAAGTGTTTCGCTCGGGCGACAACAATCGATAATAATGTAACAAAAATTAATAATGTGCACAATCACATAGCTGACGCAGCAAGTGTATATAATACCATTAAAAAATGCAAAATCAACTAGAGACACGCCACAGTTTCTCATATCTACTGCATCAGAAAATGTTCGTCGGGCAATAGCAGCAAGACGTCCTGCAGTAAGTTCCATCAAAAGAACCATAAGAAATATTCGCACAATTGAAAATTTGGGTCCCGCTGTGTATAGGCAACACATTCGATTTCCGCCGGAATTTACGATCACTGCAAATGGAGAAGATTTCTTATTATATGATAAAGGGCAAGTGGAAGATCGGTTCATCATTTTTTCAACTAGAAGGAATTTACGTTTGTTGGATTCATCCGCACATTGGTATGTTGATGGAACCTTCAAAACTACTCCACTCCTTTTTGGGCAGTTGTTTGCCGTACATTGTTTACAAGGTAATAAGAATGCTGTGCCACTAATTTACGCGCTTCTGCCAAATAAAACCGGGGACACCTATTCTGAACTTTTTCGCAAAATTAAAGAATTTATACCTGATGCAAATCCACAAACAATAATGTCCGATTTCGAAAGTGCCGTAATTAATGTAGTGCATGATGTATATCCCGAAACCAGACACAGAGGATGTTTTTTCCATTTATGCCAAGCAATTTTTCGACATATTCAATCGAGTGGTATGAAAAACAGATATGAATTAGATGCCGAATTCGCACTAAAAATGAAAATGCTCCCTGCAATTCAATATTTTGAAGTTTTGTGCGACGAAAATGTATTCCCTGAAGAAGCGCAACCCATAATTAATTATTTTGAGGACACGTGGATCGGTCGCCCAAATCGAAGACATCGGCGTCCACCTCGTGTTCTTTTAAGTATGTGGAATTGTTACCACAAGGTACTCTTGAAGGTGAATCAAAGACTAACAACAGCGTCGAAGAATGGCATAGATGAGATTTCCACGAGTTACTTTTGGTGAATCACCCTAGAATTTGGAAATTTTTAGATGCTATCAAACGACAACAAAGCCTTACCGAGTTGAAAATATAACAATTTTTGTCTGGCGTTGAACCTCCAGTGGATAGTCGTAAATATCGCGATTGTGCGGGAAGAATATTGCGCATAGTGCAAAATTTTGCGTACAATGGAGACATTACAGAATATATTCGCAGTCTTGCTCACAACATTGGATATTAATATACCTTTATTTGTTTATTATAATTATTAAGTGATGAGGCAATAAATGTAAAAAAACGTTTCTGGTATATTTAGTTATTTTGAATTTACATAATGTATATGCTATGGTAAATGTAAACAGATCGGTAAATGTATACATTTTCCTATTTAGCTGACTTATTTAGTGATTGGTTTTTATATTTTTTTAAACAAATTAGTCGCAACAAAAAGGTTCTATGGCTTACTATGTTCAGGTTTTGGTCAAGCGGAGCGACCGAAGCGAGCAGAGCGTTATCGGTGTCGATCATTCGCCATGTAACGCCATGTGAATTTGTTCATGATGTCTATCCAAATTGGTAAATGTATACATTTGCCGGCATATGTATACATTTACTGGGCAATGTACACATTTACCGATCTGTTTACATTTACCGTAATATATTAATGTAAAAACAAGTATATCTAGTAATTTTTACTCTATATAAATTTAAATATTTGAAAAAATTCATATTTTTTTAAGTAAGTACCTACCATCTACCTTATTCTATTACTTCCAGGAATTCTCTTTTCGAGCAATTGTTATTCGAGCAACTTGCCTTTCGAGGAACTTACCATACGAGGAACAATTATTTTTCGAGCAATTTATTTCGAGCAATTTTCTTTGGGGCAGCTGTTTTCGAGCAATTTTCACCAAACCGACAATATACGCATTTGGATAATACCTGGAAAAAGTGCTTGGAACTAGTATTGCACAAATAAAGTGTTTAATACCGACTTTTCAGTTTGCAACTAGTATTGGCTTTTGAAACTTACTATTCCTGAGCTTTATTTTCTGGTTTTATCTGAATTTGCATATTAGCTCTAACATACATGCCAATATTTCACGAAATCGTCAAAATTCTTAAAATTATACAAGAATTTTCCAATTTGAAAAGCTATTCCCACAACAGAAATGCAAAATTAGCTGCAAACAATCTTCTCGGGATGCAACAGACATCAATATTTTTCAGCGTTTATACACAGTGTCCCACTTAACTTGTTTAGTATGGGGAACTTTTAAACCGCGGTCGTTACAAGTATGCTCAAATGGGAAAAAATGTTGCTTATTATAATTGTAATTTAGCAGTAGATACCAAGAGAACTTCGGAAAATATTTCTGTTTTTGAGAAAATGGCCGAAAGATTGTTTTTGTTCTAGAGCCCTTATTTGTTGATATTTTGATATAAAATTTTAAAGCAAGTTATGGTTGAAAATTCTCAAAAGGCCGGTGGTATCAATTTTTATACAGGGTGTTTAATTTAAGCGTACCAGAGCTTAAGTTTGTTTTTCTTAAGGCCGCCATATTGGTACTGGTCATATTCGAGTAGACGGTTTCAGGAGCTCTTCAACCATGTATAATAGTCAGCATAAAAACCTTAAGTTAACAATGGAAATCGAAAAATTTGTCCCTAAGATGTAACAGTCCATTAAGAATGCTACAGCTTCCTTTATCTAGTTCAATCAAAAATTGACGAGGAAGTTCTCTAAGAGCGGTCACTACAGCTACCCGAAGAGCATGCTGATTTTCATATTCTTGACTGAATACGTGATTGTTATGTAAACCCACAAGAAAAAATCTAGGGGTGTTAAGTCCGGGGAGCGAGCTGGCCAGTGTATTGATCCTGTATTCCCTGTATGTTAAAAATACGTCGGGTGTAACTTATTACTATCATAAATGTGAAACAAACTTGTCCATTTCTCACCAAATAAATTGTTTAGATACTGACGAACCCTATGTGTATTGTGAGGAGGTGCACCATCCTGCTGTAACTAAACGTTCTGAACTACATTTACCTGCGATAATTAAGTTGTCTTATTAATGGTTGTCATAATAAACATAATGCTTTGTTTTCCATAGCTTGCTAGAGAAGAGAAATGTGTGGCATTCTTAAGGCAAATTTTTCGATTTACATTGTTAACTAAAGGTTTTTATGTGGACTATTATAATTGGTTGAAAAGCTCTTGAAACCGTCTACTTGAATATGACTAGTACCAATATGGCGGCCATAAGAAAAAATAAACTTAACCTTCGGTACGCCTAAATTAAACACCCTGTATAAAAATTGATACCACCGGCCTATTGAGAATTTTCAATCATAACTTGCTTTAAAATTTCGTATCAAAATATCAACAAATAAGGGCTCTAGAACAAGAACAATATTTTGGCCATTTTCACTTTTTCCCGATTTTCTCAGAAACGGAAATAGTTTCCGAAGTTCTCTTGGTACTGCTAAATTACAATTATATAATAAGCAATATTTTTCCCCATTTGAGCACCCTTATAACTACCGCGGTTTAAAAGTTCCCCATGCTAAACAAGTTAAGTGGGACACTGTGTATACAGGTTGATCCAAATTGAAGGGCCACCATTGGGATCTCGCTTATTTGAAAAGGTAGAGGGCAGGTTTAAATTCGACACTAAAAAATGCATTTAACATTTTGTTTAAATTGCAAGGAACTGTTGATTATTTCTTTTTGTTTCCGTGCAAGGCCCACTTTATTTTTGCTAAAATTTTCTGTTTTCTGACTGTAATGGCCACAACATTTAATACAATATAGGCAAGTCGTATGCCAATGAAATCAGAAACAACAACAACAACAACAACAACAACAAAATGCAAGACAAAAATGGCGCCCATAAGAAAAAGTGAAGTTGATGATGACCGGCCCAAACGAAAAGTTTTTATCCAAATCTATTAAAATATGCTGAAGGAGCATGAAAAAGTGTGGTCTAATAATGTATGCGTATCTTTCTGATAAAAGATCAAAAAGTCGAGCTAATCGGCAAAAACGATAAGAATATTTAGTTTCTCCGTCATAACTTGTATACCGTTTGAGATCAATCAGATTTCTTGGCGACATGTTATTGAACTCCAAATTCTTCATCCAGGCAGTTAACATGTTTTGTAGAGGTCAGTCAAGTTGGCCCCCCCCATGAATTATTTTGAAAAATGTTTATGATGGCTCGATTGCGCCGGTGTTGCGCCACCTTGCGCCGCTTATTTCGTAGCGTGCGCCCTTATGGGTCAGAAACTGTAGCCTATTTTCCTTGGGAGGGGCCAACTATACGATAGCCCCTCCCATTTACAATTCTTCCAAAATTATTATAGGGGTACATTCTAAAGGGCTTGCGCCACCTTGCGCTACTAGAATTTTTGCTTGCGCCATAGTGGTATTGCATATACGCCACGTGAAAGAAACTGCGCTGGCCCCCCAAATGAATTATTTTGAAAAATGCTTGTGATGGCTCGATTGCGCCGGGGTTGCGCCACCTTGCGCCGCTTATTTCATAGCTTGCGCCCTTATGGGTCAGAAACTGTAGCCCATTTTCCGGGGGGAGGTCAACTATATGGTAGACCCTCCCCATTTACAATTCTTCCAAAATTATTATACGTATACATTCTAAATGGCTTGCGCCACCTTGCGCCACTAGAATTTTTGCTTGCGCCCTAGTGGTATTGCATATACGCCACGTGACAGAAACTGCGCTGTCCCCCCCATGAATTATTTTGAAAAATGCTTATGATGGCTCGATTGCGCCGGGGTTGCGCCACCTTGCGCCGCTTATTTCATAGCTTGCGCCCTTATGGGTCAGAAACTGTAGCCCATTCTCCGTGGGGAGGTCAACTATATGGTAGCCCCTCACCATTTACAATTCTTCCAAAATTATTATACGGATACATTCTAAATGGATTGCGCCACCTTGCGCCACTAGAATTTTTGCTTGCGCCCTATTGCATATGTATATGCCACGTGACAGAAACGGCGCTGCCCCCGCCCATTATTCGAATTTGAAATTTTTTGTACACCTTTATTATACATTCCAGAGAAAAATTTTGTATGAGAGACACAAATGATTTTTCATTTTTCATTATTCAAAATTACTTTCTACTTATACAGGCTGTCCCATTTTTCTACATAACACTGAACTTTGTTTTTTTAGTGAAGCACTTGTATTTGATTGCATTTTTTGATTCCTTGCTTGTTTGCTAGAGGTCGTATTAGATATTTTTTCCTTAAAGTACAATATTATTGGTGCTATCTACCTGCATTAATTTATAAAAGACTTTGGCGGATGTAGGAGAATTTCAAAAAATTAATGTATTCGGATTGATCCTGTGGCAGTGATATTTTATTAGGAAAAAGGAATATCCAGCCGAATATAATATACAGGGTATGAGGAACTGCGTGATGAAATTAGAAATTTCAAACCTCATAATTTTATTCTTTTAAGTGGAATCCTACATTTTTATGTACGTCACACATACTATTATTAGGTACGTATAAGTTTTGTATACCTGTAATGTTAATAGTACCTGCCAGCAGTATTATTCCTTGCATCTGAATAGTAATAGTGCACAGGGTGTCAGTCTACTATAAATTTATTTTTGTCATATATTTTCGAGTCTACTACTATCCTTTTTTTCATAAAGTTCTTCTATAAGTTATTACTCAATATTATTAGAATCTAAGTTCTGATTTGCTCCCTGTTAAAGGTCTGTGACCAGTCAGCAAATTTATTTACCATTCTTGAGCTACACAATTGAAATTTTCGAATAATGTATAAACTACCTGTGCTAAAACACCTGATAAGCTCTTCGCGTTAGAAACGGATAGAGATCCGTAAGTAGTACGGGTTGCATACACAACAGATATGCCTCAGAAAGTTTTCACGGGGTAAACGTCAATGGGCCTAATCCAGTAGGGATATACATCATTGCAAGCAACCGTAGCCGATCGGTCGGCTACGAAGCAACAGGCTTGGCGCGCAGTACCGAGAGGCGCGGGCACTTTCAAGACGCGTGGGGGGTTTTTGTTCGAATCCAAGTGGAGCCTTTTTCTTTTAAAGATTCTTGTAATTTACAGAATTTTGCGTGCATTCCTTGTGTTGTGTCTGGTGGTCCTTCACTAAAGATATTTGTTTAAAGAAAAGCCGCGATTACTAATGAAAACATGGGAATAATAGCATGCTAAAACATTGCATTAGCAAAATCTAGTTGGGATATACATAAACCCAAACTGGTTATGTATAGTTGCCGGTTCTTCTATATAATTGCAAGAATTATTGGTAAATGTGATAAATAAGTGCAAATGATTAACTTTTACCAGTGATTTTATAAAATTCCCAAAGTCCAACGGGCAATTTATTAAATATCCTTGAATTAATTACATTTGCCGGTAATTATGAATAGGTTTCAAGGCGCGGTAGTAATAATACTAAATTATTTTCTTTTCTTCTACTTTCCGTTCAAATTATCAAGTTATGGACCTGTAGTAGTAGTACTAGAGTGGGTTTCGAGGCACTTGCGTGCGTGGCATTTGCGTACAAGGCACATTTTATGACATTTGCGTACATAAGGAAGTATTAGTCCAGCCGGCAAAGCGGGCAGCTCGAAGCAAGTGGGACTTGCGTACTATATAACAATCTGTCAGGTTAAGGTCAAGCGAAGCGAGCGGAGTGTTGTAAGTCTCGGTCGTTAGCGCTTATAACATAATTCTCTTCAAAGATCATTCAACAAACATTTTACAAAACAAATCAACGGGGGGATCAAGTTAACTTACCTCAATATTTAGCATAGTGTTCGAAATAAATATTTAAATTAGGAATCCAAATTTTATGTTGTACGCAAGTGCCACTTGCTTCGAGCTGCCCGCTTTGCCGACTGGACTCATATTTCCTTATGTACGCAAATGCCATAAAATGTGCCTTGTACGCAAATGCCATACGCACGCAAGAGCTTCGACACCAACTCTAGTACTACTACAGCTCCATAACTTGATAATTTGAACAGAAAGTAGAAGAAAAGAAAACAATTTATTATTATTACCACCGCGTCTTGGAACCTATTCATAATTACCTGAAAATGCAATTAATTCAAGGTAATAAATTGCCCGTTGTACTTTGGGAATTTTATAAAATCATCGGTAAAAGTGAATAATTTGCACTTATTAATGACATTTACCTATAATTCTTGCAATTATGTATAGAAGAACCGGCAACTATTCATAACCAGTTTGCGTTTATGTATATCCCAACTAGGTCTTGCCAATGAAATGTTTTAGCGTGTCTTTATTAGTAATCGCGGCTTTTTTTAAACAAATACCTTTCGTGACGAGCCACCAGACACAACACATGGAATGCATGCAAAAATTCTCTAAATTAAAACAAGCTTTAAAAAAAGGCTCCGCTTGGATTCGAACAAAAACTCCCCACGCGTCTTGAAAGTGCCCTCGCCTCTCGATACTGCGCCAAGCATGTTGCTTGTATGGCATGAAGTTTAACAGTCTGTTAAAGCGCGTGAAAGTGGAAGTGGCCTACTTGGCAAAACCTTGTTGGGATATAAATAAACGCAACCAGTTTGTTACATTTACTATAATTTGCGCTTATTTATCACATTTACCTATAATTCTTGCAATTATATAGAAGAACCGGCAACTATACATAACCAGTTTATTACATTACTGTAATATATTTATTATTAATGTTATTATTATTATTATTATTATTATTATTAATATCGAAATGAATTTCAAACAAGTAACGGTTGAATCCATCAATAATTGAAAAGATATCAATACTTCTTACACTTTACGGCTGAGTCACTGAAACTTTGCAACACTTAAACAAAATTTCGCGGGAAACGCCCAAACGGAGACAGTGCTGGCAACCATTGAACCCTAGTTTTCGACATGTCATGTCAAAAAGCCGACAGATTTAAGGAATTTTTTAAAACGCACTTCAAAAATATTCAAAATACCATTACTCTTCAGATGGAAGGAATAATACTGCTGGCAGGAACCATTAACATTACAGGTATACAAAGCTTATACGTTCCTAATAATGGTATGTGTGACGTACATAAAAATGTATGATTCCACTTAAAAGAATAAAATTATGAGGTTTGAAATTTCTAATTTCATCACGCAGTTGGTTATACCATGTATATTACATTCGGCTGGATATTCCTTTTTTCCCAATTATCACTGCCACAAAATCAATCCGAAAACATTCATTTTTTGAAATTCTCCTACATTCGCCATAGTCTTTTATAAATGCAGGTAGGTAGCCCCAATAATATTGTACTTCAAGGAAAAAATATCTAATACGACCTCTAGCAAACAAGTAAGGAATCAAAAAATGCAATCAAATACAAGTGCTTCACTAAAAAAACAAAGTTCAGTGTTATGCAGAAAAATGGGACAGCCTGTATAAGTAGAAAGTAATTTTGCATAATGAATAATGAAAAATCATTTTTCTCTGGAATGTATAATAAAGGCGTACAAAAAATTTCAAATTCGAATAATGGGCGGGGGCAGCGCACGTGGCATATATGCAATACCACTAGGGCGCAAGCAAAAATTCTAGTGGCGCAAGGTGGCGCAAGCCATTTAGAATGTATACGTATAATAATTTTGGAAGAATTGTAAATGGGGAGGGTCCACCATATAGTTGACCTCCCCACGGAAAATGGGCTACAGTTTCTGACCCATAAGGGCGCAAGCTATGAAATAAGCGGCGCAAGGTGGCGCAACCCCGGCGCAATCGAGCCATCACAAGCATTTTTCAAAATAATTCATTTGGGGGGGCCAGCGCAGTTTCTGTCACGTGGCGTATATGCAATACCACTATGGCGCAAGCAAAAATTCTAGTAGCGCAAGGTGGCGCAAGCCCTTTAGAATGTACCCCTATAACAATTTTGGAAGAATTGTAAATGGGAGGGGCTATCGTATAGTTGGCCCCTCCCAAGGAAAATAGGCTACAGTTTCTGACCCATAAGGGCGCAAGCTACGAAATAAGCGGCGCAAGGTGGCGCAACACCGGCGCAATCGAGCCATCATGAACATTTTTCAAAATAATTCATGGGGGGGGCCGACTTGACTGACCTGTTTTGTAGGTCTTAACTAGCTCTTTCCATTGAAAATTGTTTTTGACTACGTCGTGATTTTCCATGTACCACCCTCACATTCTTCCACACTGCCCAGAGTTCAGATACAACACGATTATCAAATTTCGTACAATTGTATGAATGCAATACGTTAGCTGGAGCTCGAAAAGTCAAAAAATTTGAAGAAGAATGTATACGACTTCTTAGGTAGTCTTCGTTTTATGGTGGCTTTAACTGAACAAATTTTGTAAGGGCGTCTTAGTGAACTATTGTGACATTAAAACGTTTTTGTGGAACTGTAAATTTATGAAGTCTAGCAAACATCTTGTTGAGTTTCTCTGAACTAATCATAGGTTTTACGACAATGCCTTTTTTAGGGGAACTTTTCTTCAGTAAGCATTGTTTACATAAATAACTTCTTAAGTAGGCAATATTCTTATATTTAACTTTTAGTTCATTAAGCATCAATTTTCTTCTCTGTGACCTGTTCTAACGTGGTATATTGAACATTTCCTCATTTTGTTACTCCTGATTTGAGAGGTATTATCTTCCATTTCCTTTATAACACCAAAAGGTTTCAAACATCGGTAGTCCAGCAGGGTATGCTTGGGTTTTCTTTAGTAGCGATTACTTCACTCAAAATTTTCCAATACGTTTCCGCACCAAAATAAAAACAATTATCTATGTATTAACTATGTATTAACTATTAACTAAATAATTAAAACTTTTGAGAAATTGATCTCGGTTCACTGAAGTAATCGTTTATTAATGGAAAACAAATTGTCGCCATACACGGATAAACTATGTTAAATTTAGCATGCGTAGTATGCTTCTACTCAAGTGATCTATTGTGAAGTCGGTGTGTATGACGTTGTGTTCACATGTTTTTCTTAAGCATTTACACACCGACTTTATAATAGATCACTTGAGTAGAAGCATACGACGCATGTTAAAATTCACCATAATTTATCCGTGTATGACGACATACACTGGAAAAAGTCCAAAATACCATAATACGAATAATCGTTCGGACTGCCACTAACGTATTTAGTGCTTGTTGACATTCACTGGTGATTCTTGTGACATTCATTAATTTCAATCATTCACTGTAACAGATACACTGTATTTGTCCTACAAACAATCGTGTTTGAGATAAGGGTAAACTAAATTTTTTCGAGATATTGATCTAAACTTTGGTACACAAGTATCTTTTTTGATAAGACCAGTTATTATGCTATCGCAGCGTCATTTAAAATGATATGGTGTTTCACGGGACATGTCAGCTTTCTTTCCTAAATATTGTTATAGTGTGTCGCAAATCACTGAGATTACTTTCTTATACCCTTGTTTTTAGCTTTATTATTAAAAATATAAATTTACCAGCTCTGAAAAGCAGTGGAGCACAACATAACAGATTTGGAGTGGGCCCATACAAAAATTTGCGCATAAAAAGTATTTTAAAGTATGTACTTTTCTTTTTTCTAAGACACTCGAGTAGAACAAGACTGATTACGATATTAAACACATTGTCTGATAACTTGCATACTTTTCTATTATTTATAACTTTGTCCATATCGCAATTTTATGGAATTTTCGTTATAAATAAAGTATTAAATACAACCTGATGGCGATAGTACTAGTAATATCCAAACTTAGCAAAGTTAATATCAAACAGTGAAATGAGAAAATAAAACTATACTTTTAGTGTGTTACGTTTAAATTGGTTTAATTTGGAATGTTTACATATCCTTACATGGCACAGATCAATGTAATAATAAATGAGGCTGAAGGAATATTGATAATACACAACAAAAAACAAATATGTATAAATATTAAGCCTCAATTATTATATTGCAACTTTATTCATTAACCATTAAAACATGATTATAATAGACACCAAGGAAAATTAGTTATGTACAATATAACAAAAGTATGTCACAGAGGTTGTGAAAATGATACAGGATTTGGTGTCCAAAGAAATATTTATAAATAATAAATAAATAACATGGAATAGCGACATTACAGTCCTAAATATAACCCCATGGGGGTCAAAATAAGATATGTACACGATTATTCATCAGAATGACGCATAATTTTACTAAAATTCAACATATTTTTATTACAATAAATAAATAATTTAGTTACAATAAATTTTAAATGCCACTTTTGTCAAAATTTATATATGATTAATAGTGTACATAACAAAAATTTGTACATAATTTACAACACACAACGAAGTATAGTAGTCTCACAATAATTTTATAACTATTAATTTAAATACTGAGACGAAATGTGCAGAAACTAGTGTAAAAGCTTGTTAGAGCACATTGCAAGGAAGAGCGCGTTTTACAAGTTCACTAGATATACATTTTAAGTTTTAAAATATTCTTTACAACGCATTTTTACTTCGGTTGGTAAATTGTGCTTTCGTTTAATTCGATTCATATCAGAACAAAAATTATAATAACTTACACCACAATCTTCACCCAAATTATTTTTAAGAAATATGTTAGATCTATTAGCACATGTTCTGTTGCTCTTAGCTTGATAGCCTCTTTTGTCGAAACTGATAAAAAGATTGCTATTATAATACTTATATTTCGTTAGTGTAGAGTCAAAGTTGGTTTCTTCAAAAAGGCATGATTCTAAAGGTTTTGGCCTCCTCTAGAAAAATATTTTATAAGCTTCAAATTCAACATTTCACATGTGAAGACTTACCCTTGCTACTAATTTCGATTTACCCTTCTTAAAACATATAAACCTTTTCTCGGCCGGATTGTATATAAGAAAAGCAGGTGACTTAGAATGCGTTATGGTATACATTGTACCTAGAAAGAATAAAATACAATAGTATTTAAATATTAATATCTAATAATAATTAATATTAATAAACAAACTACGAAAGAAACAAATAGTAACATGTGTAAAAATCAGATAATTTAAATGTAATATAATTTTTTGATTGAATTCATGCCAACGAAAAAAATAAAATCACTTCAGTTTTGAGAGTTTACGACATTTCTTCGTAAAACTCGATTAGTCATTTTCAAATAATTTTAAGTATTTTTCTTTCTTTAAAAGCCAGACTGGAAATGGTAGGTACATCAGCAAAGATAACAATTCTTTAAATGGCAGGACAGATATATAAAATTTAAGTCAAGTATAACTAAGATTTCAATTTTTTGTGAAATGCTGGCATATCATATAATTAAAATATAATTGGCACAAAATATACCAAAATTTCAAGTATAATTAATAGCCAAACGACTGCTCCCCTCTACTTATACTTTGCACTTTTATAAATCACTATAATTCTTATTTCCATGTCATGGTTACCTGCTTTTATCCACAGTTATTCTTAGAATCTTTGTTTGTCAATAGAACTCTTGAAAATGGCCTGAATTGGGGCTGAAACGCGGAGTTTTAGGGAATCATTTATTATCTAATATTTTTTGAATGTGGCTACTTAATACATGCAGTATGTATAGTACATATACCTTTTATTAAATTGTTTTTTTTTAAATTTTCATTATTAAAGAATTCTTCCATCCGGTCTTTTTACGTGGACTATATAATTCAACTCATTGAGTTCTATATAAATCAAAGCTCGCCGTTTCTATTAATTTAATAAATTCTTGTATTTCAGTGGTTATTCTCTGACGCTCTTTAAAATAAATGTTTAATATTTTGCATTCCAATCAATTTCAATAATTATGTTTTTCATCGTCAAATTGAGCAACCAAAACATTTCAGTGTCACTCAAGAGTTCGATAAATAATAGAAAACAATTCTCCATTTTATTTCTCAAACTGGGCGCTATTCAACAATAACCATTCCGGCTTTCGTGAATATTGCCTGGCAGAGTCTCCAAAAACCTGTCGAATAATTTTCGATTTATTCTCACAATCTAGCGATATTACTACAACTGGAAATAGATGTTCAAAATTTTATCAAGGGTTTTCTCAGACAATGCACTATTGGTATTTAGGTAGTCATCTACCGTTTTGCAGCGATAAAATGTTAGAGGTCCCTTAGCTGTCTAGGCTACTGCTAAGCAATATACAACCGTCACCAGCGTTTGACATAGATAATAATAATGATTTATTAGAGCAATTGCATTTTTCCCAATTAAGACAATTTACATTTGAGTTCTGTGATTTTTCTCATGAAAGTATTGGAGTTCAGATTCTTCATAGCAAAACTTTGTAGACTCGAACTGCACAATTTTGTTCGCAAGTACAGCTGAATTAAAAGAAGTGTGAAATGATAGGGGTGTCTGCCACGCCAATGCTGTGGGATCTAACTGACAAAAATGTTTTTTTACATTCCAAAGATGCTTGGACTGAAATTGATGTGTTATGCTTACTACTAATGTCAACTGCAACCAAAAATTGAGACCTTGCTAGCATCATTAAGGAGGAAATAGCGGTAAATGTGGGCGTTATGCGAGTAAAATTTTTGTATTGACAGCAAATTTTTATAGATTTTAAATTCGACGGTAAAGCAGGACCGTTTCTTTCTTTGTAAACTGTATGCCCCCAGAATCTTCGTAGACGTTTGTAATCTTTAAGTAATTAGTCGCTAAGCATATATGTATAGGCAGCAGCGGCAACAATTCCAGACCATACAGAAGAAGACGTTTGCTGTCCGGGACAGCAAAGAAAATTATGATTTAGTAAATTTTATAGCATTTGACACAAATATCTAGAAATTTCGTTGATGCTGTATAAGGGCTTGCAGGTTCCTCAGTCATAATTTCGATAGGTTCGATAACAATGGCATTCAAACAAGGGAAAACAATTAGAAGTGGTGCACGCGAAATATTTCCACACACTGAGGAAAAATTTATAAAATATTTATACAAAATGCAGTTGCTGGGAACTTTTTGTATAGTATAACATTTTTATATTCTATCATATTCAGTATTTATACTCTACTTAGAATATGGAATGTTTTTTATACGAGGCATATCCACAAAGTAAGTTCCGATCGTGGATATCTTTTAAGCAAATGGTGCGATTGGGACAAATCTGCCAAGGAAACCTTCACTACTAAATACGAAGGCCTTGGAAGACAAATTATTCATATGTCGTTGACAGCAAACGTATGACATTGTGTCGAGTCAAAATGAGCGCAGTATAGAAAATCCGTTCTGTTGTGAAATACGATCTGTGATTGAATTTTTAAATGCAAAAAAAGTTCGGAGCGCAGAAATTTTTGGAGAGAATAAAGAACAAAAGGTCAGGTCTTCCCTGTTCGGGATTTTTTTGCTGCATGACAATGCCCGACCTCACGCATCCGCTTCGACACGAGCCCTCTTGACAAAATTTCATTGGGAAATTTTTGATTATCCGCCTTATAGCCCCGATTTTGCACCAAGTGGTTTTCATCTCTTTCTCCAACTTAAGAAACTTTTAGCAGGACAGCGATGCAATAACTATGAAGTAAAGATTCTTTGGTTCAGAATTGGATGAAAATGTTGAACCGAGTGTTGGACGCAAATTTCACAGACACTGGCATACAAAAACTTGTGCCACGCTATGATAAATGCTTAAATTTAAGAGGTGATTATGTAGGGAAGTAGTTTAAGGTACATTTAAGGAAATACAAATAAAACAATTGAAAGAAAAAAAGTTTTATAACTTTTATGACCAATTGGAACTTAATTTGTGGATGAGCCTCGTAGTATACTTAAATTATTGTATTTGAGATACCGTATCTGTTAACATATTTTCATTTTCGAATACAACATTTACTCATTGTGAAAACGGAGTGTGTATCGGAAATCTGAAATAGAATATTTTTGCATACGACAAGTTACTTGCATAAAATACTAAAGGACAAACAAATTTCGTTAAAGTGTTTCTATCATTAAGACTCATTCGTATGAATTACATTTACTTGCGATATACATTCCTTTAAATTGCAGGCAAGACATACGACAAACATTAAGTAATATCGTTCATTACTTTGTAAATAATATACTGCTCAAATTGGAAGCATTACAACAACGACGTTGTAAGTTAACTAGTTTTCGTTTATGATTTTTCGAAGCTGGTGCCACGTACCTGCGCAACACATCAAAACTACCAAACTGTGCTCTAGTTTGAACTTGCAAAATTTCCATCATTCCATCAAAAGTGCAGAAGAGCTGTTAGTATGTGTGTGTAAGTAGTGAATCAACTTGCAGTTTATTGTTAAAGAAAATGGAAGACATGTTAAACCTCTGGAGATTTCAAGATTTGTTACCTGTCTTTATCGGTAAGTAAAATTTGGTTTCGTTTTAGATGATACACCCTTGTAACACTGGTTAGGTAAGTACATATTTTTCACGTTTACCATATTGCACGATCACTTTTCACTTATTACATTGAATTTAATACAATAATGACTATTTCTGGAAGTTTTATAGTAAACTACCTAGGTTATGTGAACGATTATAAAAGAGGTCGTTTCTGAAGCTTAAATTTAGATGGTTTACTAACAATTAATAATTAGCACAAAGTTAACATTACCTACCTAACCCCATACATGCATGTTTTTGCTATACAGAGTGTCCACCATAAAGGTAAACGCAGTTGTATTCAACATGCCTATAAAAAACTATAAGTACCTAAATAGAGCAACAACAATATTTAAATTTTTACGTACTTTCTGCCAGAATATCTACAAGTGTGTGCAAATCCTTATTAAATTCCAAAAAAATAATTCTAATACCTATTACCTAGTAATTTTAAATAGAATGAGGCATATTTTTATGACATTTTTCAATTCTCTGTGAAAATTTAGATAGGGTTGATTAAAACGGGGGTTTTCTAAGCGGTATCATTTCACACTCTTAATTTTTTTACAGAAAAAAATACCTAGTGGCAAGATCAGCATCAACCTAGAATTCTTCTTAGATGTAAGCAAATTTTCAGATAAAATATCTAATGTATGTTTAAATTGAAAGATCCTGTATTGCGGGCCTACTAAAATGAACTATTACCACAGTATACTGTGCTATTACCTCACTACCGCGCTCTGTTTTAAAAATATTGAAGTAGTGTTCCAGATAGAATATAATTTTCCTTAGAAGTCGTTAATGTTTGTGCACTATACAAATTTCTATTTTAATTCCTTAGTTACTTGTTAATGATTATGTAGGTTGTATTTTTAAAACAAATAAAGCAGTTGTATATTTTCAACATGATTTTCTTTTATACCTTCCATAATAATTATACATAAATATATTCAATTATCTTTTACTTCTTGGTAAAACTTGTCAATACCTAGATATTTGAGTTAAAAAATAAGAAAGGGTAAAGTATAAGAAGCCGCTCTACAAAGATATTAAGAACGGAACTAAAATGTTATGCAGAACTGTAAAAACGGTAAGTATAGATTGAATTTGACTGTATGATAGAAAATACATTCCGTAACAATTTCGGAACAGCTGCAATATCGTATACTACTTTAACAATTAATTCTTACAACAGCGTTCACTATGAATTCTTAATAAGTTAACCCCACACGCCAAAAGACAGCGACACAGTAATTAAACTCGACACGTGTTTCGCTGACAACGTCAGCATCTTCAGGAGTTGAAGATTAATCTAATTCTAAACTTAAATTACATGGTATAAATATCCAATCCCCACTCACCCAACCTCCACTCCTGAAGTGAAAGGGATCGATAAACCTATAGGGTTTCTCAGAACTAATTTGAACATGAGAGCAATAAAATTGGATTCTTGTGAAAGGGATCAATAAACCTATAGGATTTCTTAAAACTATATTGAGCAATAAAATTAGGGTCTGGAGGGTAAATATTTATGGCTAGTCTCAATTCTATCTACCTGATAAATCTATACAGGGTTGAGTTCGGAATCTGACCAGTTACTATTAAGACAACTACGTTTATTTTTATATATCTCTATACTTTCCAAGGCGTTTAAATCAAATTTATTATTTCCTGGTTTTAAGAGTTTGAGATTATTGCTATTGAATTTATGGCCCGTTTCCAACGTGTGTGACGCCATGCTAGACTTATCAGTGCGGCGGTATTTGTAATGAGCTTGATGCTCCTTAAAGCGAGTTAAAATAGACCGAGTTGACTGCCCGATATATTTTTGTCGCAATTTCCGCATGCTATTTCGTAAATTCCAGCTTTATGAATGGGTTCCATTTTATCTTTCGCATTTCCTAGTAGATTTTGTAAATTGTTGCTCGAAGTGTGAACCACTTTGAAGCCTGCTTTCCCGAAAATAGTATTCATACCTCTAGTTATTTGCGGTAGGTATGGTATTTTTATAAATTTAGTAATTTTATTATCTCAATTTAAAGTGGTGGAATTTCGCAATAGCATTTTAAATTTTCGTTTCCTAATTAACCTATTGACAATCTCTGGATCGAAACCGTTACATTTCGCTATATCTTGGATTGTATTTACTTCCTTGCGGTATCTTTCAACGGAAAGCGGTAAACTCAACAGTCTATTAACTAAAAAACCAAAACTAGCCTCTTTGTGCTGCCTGCAGTGGTTCGAATTTGCAGTTATGTACCGAGCTGTACTGGTTTCTTTCTTATAGATGTCAAATTCTAACTTACTGTCCTTTCCTAATTACCAAAATGTCCAAAAATGGAAGCTGTCCTTCCCTTTCTATTTCATGGGTAAATTTGATTGAATTGAATCTACTATTTAAGTCTCTCAAAAATCTTCAATGTTACATTTACTAGTGTCAAAAATGGCAAATATATCGTCTACATATTTTCCAAAGGTGTGGGTGAGATATGTAGATTTTTATCTACATATCGATCCCTTTCACTCTAGGAGTGGAGGTTGGGTGAGTGGGGGTTGGATATTTATACCATGTAATTTAAGTCTAGAATTAGATTAATCTTCAACCTGAAGATGCTGACGTTGTCAGCGAAACACGTGTCGAGTTTAATTACTGTGTCACTGTCTTTTGGCGTGTGGGCTTAACTTATTAAGAATTCATAGTGAATGTACGTCAAAGATCTTGATCCATCTACTGTGTGAACAACAGCGTTGTATGCGCAACCTTATTCTTTGTCATAAAGTTAATGCAGAATTGTTGTTGTAATGTATGCAATCCGTTGTAGCTGGCGCATATATAGCAACAACATGTTGTATTGCATGCAACTTTTATGATATTACGGACAACACTTTTTTCTCAGTGCATGCTATTGAAGCATAATGATTGCGAACCAGAAAATAACTGTTTAGCGGTGCCTGTCCAACAAAGTACACAACGTACTACCACAGAGGTGGTAAGAGCACAGGCCAACTGAGAAGTCAATCCACTGCCAAGCCAGTTCAATTTCCAGCAAACTTTAAATTCAACATCATTCAGGTCAACTCGGCTGAAACGTGTTCGCAACGCCGGCTATTCTTAGAGCCCAGAAGAAAACGGGAAGCTCCACGTCTTCAGGTTCAGAAGCATCGTTCTCCTTCATGGCTTTGGCGAGCTATTGGAATTTTTTGCAATTATTCAAGTGTGTTTCATTTTCGTCGTCATCACCACCACCCCTGAGAGCCGGAAGCTTGGCACTGCGGGAGACCGGCCATTTTTCACGGCCCGCACTTATCGGTTGGTAACAGTATGTATCTACAAATCACTCTTCGAAATCAGAAATCACAACCTGGCTGCACAATAATGACCTCAACTTTGATCCTTGTTGGCGTAAAACGGAATTATACCGAGTTATTTCAGGTAATAAATCAAAATAAATCGCATTTTCGTTATCAAAAACAAAGTCGTAAATTAAATTAGTCACAGTTCACATCGTAATTAACCAAATACCACACCCGCGAAATTTAACAGGTAGCCATAATAATATTTTTTTAGATTTTTCCAAAGATTTTGACACATGGAGAGGAGTTTTTAAAGTTAAATATTCTGAATTTGAATCAAGCTGTAGCAGTGATATTTTTGTGAGATGAAAGCTCTATCTACGAGTTAAAGTTTCAGCATTCGAGAACGTAAAATAAATATTCTACATGATAATAAGAATTACAGGGCCAAGTTACAAAATTCCAAAACCCTATAAGCTGTTTTTTCAAATGCAATCGTATCATATTTATGCCACAGTTGGTTTCTTTGTCGAACTTTCTTTCAATTGTGTATCAATTTCTCTACCTCAAGAGGTTTTTGAAAAAATTGCTCTTGTAACAAACTAATTTATACGTGCGCCGCTGCACGTGGTTTATGCGAATCCGCGCCAAACAGACTATACAGGGTGTGTTTTTTAAGCGTCCGCGGAAGATTATGCCTAAATGACGAAAAATATCAAGAAAATATTTTAACTAACCCCACCTCATTTTTTACGCTCTATAATCTAAAAATGTTTTTACTTATACCAGGTTAGTCCAAATAGTTGGAATGATGGTCAACTTTGTTTTTTCTTATGGAATGTGCATTATTTAATTTTTTACTTGATTCAGAACAATATTTTAATGGCACTTTCTTAACATAATATTATAGTAATTTTCTTTCTTTTTTGAGATATTATTTTTTTTCTCGATATTTTGACAGTTACATCATACATTTTAAAAATTCATATTTCTGCACTGGTTGAAGATGGAATAATGATATTTTTGACAGCGGTCCTCATGATAATCATGATTAACACTGTTTGCTCAAATTTTGTATAAAATATACGATGAGCATTCAATAATTTATCAAATAAAAATCAGAGAAAACCATCAAGAAGTCAGTTTTTTCAAATGACACGGTATATTTTTTATTGCTCCAATGGAAAGAGCAAAAAATTTCGCTTGGGCTCACCTAATAAAACAATATTGTTTCATGAGCATAATTTTTAAATATTTACAATATTGAAATTTTCATTTCAAAAATCAAAAATAAAGTTAGCCTTGTAAAAATACAGCCACAGAATATAAAACCCTATAGTAAAACAACAAAACTGTAGACATTCCAAAGCTACTTTATTTTTGATTTTTGAAGTGAAAATTTTAATATTGTAAATATTTAAAAATTATAGTTATGTAACAATATTGTTTTATTGGGTCAGCCCATGCGAAATTTTCCGCTCTTTCAAATGGAGTAATAAAAAATATACCATGTCATTTGAAAAAGCTGACTTTTTTCTGGTGTTTTGTCGCTTTCATATGATAAATTTTTGAATGCTCGTATATTTTATACAAAATTTGAGCAAACAGTGTTAATCATGATTATCATGAGGACCGCTGTTAAAAATATCATTACTTCATCTTCAACCAGTGCAGAAATATGAATTTTTAAAATGTATAACTGCCAAAATATCGAGAAAAATAATTTTATCTCAAAAAAGAAAGAAAATTACTATAATATTATGTTATGAAAGTGCTATTAAAATATTGTTCTCAATCAAGTAAAAAATTAAATAATGCACATTCCATAAGAAAAAACAAAGTTGAGCATCATTCCAACTATTTGGACTAACCTGGTATAAGTAAAAATATTTTTAGATTATAGAGCGTAAAAAATGAGGTGAGGTTAGTTAAAATGTTTTCTTGATATTTTTCGTCATTTAGGCATAATCTTCCGCGGACGCTTAAAAAACACACCCTGTAGATCTGTTTTGTTACTTAGTAGTTTGTTCAGCAAGCGTGTTTCTTCCTCCAAATCAAACAATTATTAAAGTCCTTATCATCCCGAAGTCAATATGGTTGCCCGTAACAACCGAGACGTAACCACGTTTGGCCGTGCTAGTGGCAGCAAACGTTGGCAACAATCAGGTTTGTCATGGACACAGCTAAGAATGAAACAACGGGTTTCACCTCTTTCTACCTGTCGTTCAAGAGGGAGTTAAGGAGTTAAGAACGTTAAATGAAGTTCAAAATGATATTCGAATTCTAATGCAGGCAGATAATTTTATTCCTCAGATAAGCCTTTAACTGCCGAAAATGGCTGATAAGGCAGGGTGCCCGAAGCACGCATGATTTTCAACAAGACGGACATAAAGTCTATGCTGATACCAAACATAGGAAGACAACCCTTTGCTGAAGGTGATCGCGTTTGGGCAACAACCGAAACTCAAAGGTCATCTAGCAAGAAGACCAGTAGTAAGTTACACCCTAAGCAAGATGGTTAATATATCATCACGAGACTGGTATCTCGTACTAGTTATGAAGTCGCTGCTCCCGATTCCTTGGACATACCCCTAGGAGTTTACCATGTTAGCGCTTTACAACCTTACAAAGGATCAGAAGACGAGGACGACCTATAAAGAACTAAAAGTGCGTGTCGTGCTACCTCCTCCGCGAGGTTCCTTTGACCATATATGAATTTATTATGAAGTTAATTGTGCGCCCCTAACAGTTGCGTGCGTCCACCGAAAACCAATCCCGGTCGAGAGCGTAGTGAGTGAATAGTGGGGATTACTCAATTGCACATCTCTGTCGCTCGCCATCACGTTTGACGCTTGCTGTACTTATGTGCATTTTAGTTTTGACGTTTACAGTCAGTAGAGTTTAGACAGCCAAGTTGATTACGCGTTGTGGTTTCATTTTCAAAAGTGTACCTAATAGTTAGAGCTAGCGCGGGGCCTCCGATAGATACAGGCCTACCTACTGATTCTGAATAGATGCGCTAGTAGTCCGAATTCTGCTGCGTTACTGAGGCGCCTTACGGGGATTCAGCGTAAATACGGTGAATATTACTAAAATGCGGATGTTTTAGCTGTTTAAAAAGGGGTTGCGATTGATATGTCTTTGTGTAATTTACTTTAATATATTTTATCTTACAAACTGGGTATACTTAGCGCTATTAAATAGAAAATTAAACAATGAAAAACGGAAAAAAACATTTACAGCACCTTATATTGAAAACAAAAACAAGTAAACGTAAGAAGATATCCTGAGTTTTCTGTCCCCATTTTAAAAGAAACGTTTTTTAAATACGTAGCATGTGGTATACCTAGTTAAAACTCCAAAATTGCGAATCTGTCTTTAGGCACCTGGATGGCTGAATGCTGAAATAAAACGAAGCTGCCCAAAGAAATAAATTGTTAGAGATACTTGGACTTTTAGAAACGAGTTTCAATTGCTCACTTAAAAAATGTGATTTACTTTGAACAGACGAACTCAATTCCTTAAAGTTATTACATGAAAGGGCACTTTGCAAGTACATATGTATTCACCGTTTCTAAAAAATGTTGGTACAATAATTGATTCACTAGTATTTGTATTAAAAGTTTCAAAATACTTCGTAACATCACTTGTTAACCAGCAGATATTTTCCAAAAATTTGTGCAATTCCTTTACGTCAGTTCGTAATAATATAGTCTTTGGAAAACATTTGGGTTTTTAAATTTACGTCTATTATTAAGATAATACAATTTATTGCAAGTGCATTTTCTACTGCCGTTTCACAAATATAATTTTTCCGAAGCAATTATTTTAAAATAGTTGTAATGTTCTAACTTTTGTGCGAAAGATTTGGAGAGTACAAAATTATCGCGATGTATAGCACGAAGTCACTTCTGCAATCTTCCCGATTCCTTATGAGGGAACGAGAATGTACTTTTGTCGGATTCTTCTTGATTTTTCTTTTATATTACTGGTGCACCCAGGCACACAACAGTGACGTGGCATCTAAATATACGATTATTTAAAATTGTCTCAAAATTGATAGAAATAACAATGATGATCATGTTACATGTTACATTAAATTGAAAACAATCGGGGCGCACGCACCCCTACAGCAGCATGGATATGTAAATTCGCGCGCGTTTAGTCGGACTAGTAAATATGAATAACTGGTGTAGTGGGGAGGAGCATGTTGGCATGTTGGCCGCGGCTAGCGTCATTTTTGATGACAAAAAGGTGGCAGGCTGAAACTGTGCCAATCACTAGTTCAGAGGAAGGCAGACACTTTTTCTATGTGACAAAATTTTCGCTTGCAGTCATTTCTATTTTTTGTTTTTAATAAAACATGTACCTATTGGACAGGTCGTGTGACAAATTTGTGTCAGGCTCATATCTTTTGCACCCATTACTTGACTATCGACGAACCTGAATTTAGAGCTGGCAGACATTGTTTCATGTCTTAGGATGGAGGCAGATCTGTGGAATTGGAGAACTAATGAAAATGCTATGATTAATTAGTGTCAACTTAATTTTTTTTGTACACATTGTTGTCCCGAACTATCAAAAAGAAAATGCAACTGGCAGATATTTTCTGCAGTCAAGGGCGGAAGGCAGACGTACTGAATTGGGGGGTTGGTGAGGGCTCGATGACAAATTAGTGTCTACATTAAAATTTTTGTGCATATACTTTGATCCCTCTATAACACAAAAATCTTCGTGGCAGATGGACACTAATTTGTCACCGAGCCCTCACCAACCCCCCAATTCAGTGTGTCTGCCTTCTGCCTTTGACTGCAGAAAAAGTGTCTGCCTCCCTCTGAACTATTGATTGGCAAAGTTCCAGCCTGACACTATTTTGTCATCAAAAATGACGCTAGCTCTCTAACTATAAAAGTTAATAAAATTTGTTTTGTTTTGTTCCGTATAATATTTAATTTAGCCAACCCTAAAGAATACAATACTGCAGTTGCACTATGTCTTGGATGATTTTTCATCTCACTAAAATATCACCGGTATGGCTTCATTCAAGTTCAAACTAATTAATTTTCAAAACAGCAGTTGTAACTAAAAAAATATACATATTGTGGAAAAATCATTCTAAACAGTAATTCTTCAGTAATTTGTATATTATCCTATTAAATATGCAAAATGAATCAAAAATTTATTACATCATTAACATTTTAAACTTATTTTGTATTTATGGAGAGGTATAAAATTAAAAATTATCGAGAGAACAGCAGAAATCCGAACCAATTTTTTCCATATGGGTACCAGTTATTTATACATATAGCGTATGCATAAACAGATACTCGTACTTTCATCTCATATTGGATACCTTCACCTTATATTCGACTCCACAAACTACCTTCATTAATTGTGGATATAGGAATCGAAATTATTTATAATTTACCCTGGTTAAACGATAATGATTCTTGTTGGGACAACGCTTTTATGTCGATCCATTTATTTTTGTTTGCGCAAGGACTGTCTCATGACAAATACCTGTCGTAAATTATTTCGACATAATGTTTTCCTACATACCTAACAAATAGATATAAAACTACATTGAATATTATTTATAGACCTTTAAAATCTAGACATTTTTTATATAAAAAAATACTTACTAAAGAATGTTGCGTTTGCTAATACTCTATTTCCCTTTGTCATTAAGAACTTTTGGGAACACTGGTTTTGGAATTCTACGGCTTTTATGGTGCAGTCTTTTGAGGAGTTAACAAAGCCAATAACTACCTGAAACAAACTTTCATATAATATGTATAGAAAACAATAAAATTGGCGTTCACATTTTTAATGTAATTTTAGAACTAGTTCTATTGCATATAAGGAACTGCCAAGCATTATACAATACAACGATCATTGAATTTGGAAAAAAACATATAATACTTTACGTATAACAATTATGCTGTTCAATTTTTGAGTATTAATGCCTAATAATTCAGAATAATGAAAATGGCGATAACACACCCCTAAAACAGCTCCTGCGTCTACAGCAAGAAACAGACTTTATAATATGTCCGAAATAATGGTACCAAAGGATTTTCACATGAATTATGTCACCACCGACATAACGGACAGCGTGGGAAATGCTGACCCTTACATTTTTAATCTTTTATTTCAAAGAAGCTTGTTATCTTTTTCCTTTGTTTCAGCTATTGCATAAAGTTCATTTTAGAGTTAGTCAATTGTTAGCCTTCAGCAAGTATACATTAAACTTATAATTTCCATAATTTTGTGAATATTAATAAAACTAAAATTTTTAAAAACGCTTTTCGTTATTCGAAAAACAATTTGGCGCAGTCGGTAGGATTTCCGGGTCGTGCGTAACGAAGCTGTCGATTTTCGTTTTGACGAATTTACCGGAATTCGAACTTTGAAAAGTTGGTGAAAAGTACTGTTTGGTGTGAACTTCGAAACGAAGTTAGTGTCCCAACTACGAACCACCACCGGATCATCGGGAATTGGAACTACCGGGGAACTACTTGCATTGTTCAATTTCGCAAGGAAAAGATTTTGCAGCATACAAAAATCGCTTTCCTTACAATTAATCGAAGGATGACGAAAACGGCGTTCCTCTTAATTAAGTGCAATTTTGATGTCACTTAACGAATTATTGGAAGATTTTGAAAACTTGTCTTTGGCTTCAACTGGCTCAATAATTAATCAATTAAGTGGTACCTAGTAATAAGAATTTAAATAAAAGTAATATTAATATTGAACTAAGTAACGATACCAGTAATATTTTAATAAATAAAATGGTACAATTTAAGCCTGAATATCTTAGTTGTGTTCCAACGTTTGACGGAAGTGCAAACGAGTTAAATCGATATTTGGCGACTTGCCAGTCCATCATAAACCAATTTTATGATGCCGCCAATCCCAATAGTTTTCAAAATGTATACTTGATGAATTCTCTAATAAGCAAGCTTTCTGGGAATGCAAAATTAGTTGTCAATATCCAGTGTATTTCAACCTGGAATGAATTAAAAAATACTTTATACCGAAATTTTGAAGACCAGCGCGACGAAACTTTTATAAATAGAGATTTAGTTACGTTGAGGCAAAACCAATCGGAAAAACCTCAACAATTTTACGATAGTGTAAGAACTTTTTAATTTATTGTGCAACTATGTGGATATGCATGAAGCCACAGAAGCTGCAAAAACTTTAAAAATAAATTTATATAATACTTTAGCTTTAAAGACATTTTTGTCCGGGTTAAAGGAACCTCTTGGGACTACAGTTCGATGTATGCGTCACAGAGATCTAAACGAAGCATTGCAATTTGTTATTCAGGAAGATAACATACGTTATTTTCAAAATATGACAAACACAAGTAGAAATAATTTCCAAAAACCAAATAACTTCAAACCATTTGTTCAACACAATAATAATTGTACGGCACATTTTTCAAACAACATGCCTTATTTTAATCAGCCTGCTAGATTTCCAGTGCGATCGAATTTTCCATCGCAACCGATAAATATTCAGCCAAGACCTGTATTTAACCAGAGGTTCCCTACAAATTCTCAAGTCTTTAGGAACCCTCAAAATCAAAATCGAAATGTTTTTAAACCGAATCCTAACCAAGTTCTTCCAAAACTTACCCCTATGAGTGACTCTACTCGACAACCTCCTGTAAACAATTCTAACCAAAATTTCAACCGACCTTACAATCAAAATTTTAATAGACCTTTCAATTCAAATTTCAACCAACCGCAACAGCAAAGAAATTTCATTTCAGAAGAACTGTTTAATTCGCAATTCGAAGAATCCACCGAGGTTGAAAATTTGCAGTATGAAAATTCAAATTATGAAAATGGACCCCAATATTACGATCATTCAGAGTTCTCCGCCTACGAGGATAATTCCCAATTTGTCGAACCCGACAATTCATCCAGTAGTAACCAACAAAATGAAAATTTTCGGTTAGCCCATTCTACACAGAATCAAACATAGTCCCACCAGAAATAATCTCAATTAATTTTAATAGTTCTGGAAAACTTTCTTTTATAGTTTGGCCAGAACATAATCTAAAATTCCTTATCGATACTGGAGCTTCTCGATCGTTTATTGACCCCGATCTTGCATCATCATCATAAGGTTCTCAGTCCGAAGACTGGTTGGACGCGTACCTCCATTCTTTTCTATCCTGAGCTAACCTACGCATTTCCCTAAAAGTAGAACATCCTACATCCCTAACTATTTGAGAGCAGTAGTCTAATCTAGGCCTACCCCTACCTCTTTTTATTCCTACCTCTGACTCTAGTATGTCGCGAACTATTCCTTCGTGTCTTAGAAGGTGTCCTACCATCCTATCTCTCCTACTCTTTATTGTTTTCCATACCTTTCGCCTTTCCCCAACTCTTTCTAATACTTCCCTATTGCTAACCTTATCTATCCACGGTATCTTCATCATGCGTCTGTAACACCACAGTTCAAACGCTTCTACTCTTTTTCTATCCGCTTCTCCTATTGTCCAAGTTTGGCACCCGTATAATGCCGTACTCCATACATACGACTTTAAGAGTCTCTTCCTAGTCTCTATATTAACCGTTCTCGAACATAACAGTTGTTTCTTTTTGTTAAACGCAACTCGGCCCTGCGCCATTCTTTGTTTTATATCTTTAGTGCTCCTACCGTCTTGGGTTATTTTACTTCCTAAGTAGCAGAAATCCGCGACCTCCTCTATCTTCTCATTTCCTATTTGTATTTCAATTTTAGTTCTATTTTCACTCCATCTACATACCAAAATTTTAGTTTTCTTTTTATTGATTTTCATGCCGTAGCCCTGTGTCAAAACTGCTTCCATTTCATTCAAAGCCGCTCCTAATTCTTCTTTGCTAGATGCTAACACTGCTATATCATCCGCAAATCTGAGCATATTAATAGTTTGGCCCTGTACATTGATCCCTGAGGCTGTTCTTTCCTTAACAATATTAATCGCATCTTCGATATATAAGTTGAAAACTGGAGGTGACAATGCACATCCCTGTCTCACTCCCTTCCGGATATCTACTTCCCTTCGTTCCTGCTCACATTCTATAACTGCCTTTTGCTCTTTGTAGAGATTATGTATTATTCTTCTGTCCCTGTATTTCATCCCTACCTTTCTCAGCACTTCGAACATCTTGCATATTTATAAAATATATCCAAATTCTATAAAATATGACCCATTTATTGTATCTACAATTCATCAAAAATCCGCTCATAATTACAGTGTTTCAATACCTGCTTCGAAAATTTTTAATTTGCCAGAAAATAAAAATTTAAAATTTAATATATTAAAATTTCATGTCTTCGGTGGTTTAATAGGGCTAGATACTATTCAATTACTTGAAGCTAATTTAGATTTCGCAAATGGATATTTATGTACTCCATATACAAAAATTAAATTACAATTGCATAAAACTAACAAAGATTTAAATTTCACAACAATTACTATGTTTGTGAAAAATTGGACATAAAAGAAATCAAAGAAGAAAATCATTGCGAAATTCAACTGTTGGACACAAGAAACACTTCGACCTGTAGCCTAACTGAAATCAAAATATCACACCCAATAATCAAACAAATTGAAGACACCAATCAATATTTTGGCCTGTTTCCATCAGAGGAAATAATAAAATTAAGCTGTAACCAGCAAGAAGAAATCGTGAAACTTATTGGTACATATTTATTTAGTGTACCATTTAATTGCAAATTTTCAACTAATTTGGAAACCATAATAAATGTAGACCGAACAGTAAATACAAAAAGGCCCATGTTATTCCCAAACTTAGGACCAGTGCCGACGTTAAAAGCAAAAAATAGACCTCAACCTCCAACTCGACGAGATCAAGGTCGACGAACTTCAAGATATTTAAACACAAATTTTAGAAAACCAACCTCAATTATTATCGTTTGGCAAAATTCATCAAGTCTCAAGTGTATGGACAATACTTTTTTACGGGCTATTGGTAATATCGATACCCTATTTTTGTTGGAAAAAGCTACGACCCAGGTGGCGTACGAAGAAACATCCAACTTTAAATGAAGACAGAAGAATAGAAGATGTTCAACTCCCTCGTACCCTTAAAGTTGAATCTCCAAGGGGAGGAATTATGTCACCACCGACATAACGGACAGCGTGGGAAATGCTGACCCTTACATTTTTAATCTTTTATTTCAAAGAAGCTTGTTATCTTTTTTCCTTTGTTTCAGCTATTGCATAAAGTTAATTTTAGAGTTAGTCGATTGTTAGACTTCAACAAGTACACATTAAACTTGTAATTTCCATAATTTTGTGAATATTAATAAAATTAAAATTTTTAAAAACGCTTTTCGTTATTCGAAAAACAAATTTCATATAAGTACAACTTTAAAACTTGCTGTATGGTGATGCATAAGGATATTACAGCCCCAACAACTGAAGACTGCTGACATAGCAAAATCTCCGGAACCGTTTAACCCATATTTCACAGATTTAACATTAGATTATCAAATTTGTCCAAATGTTATAATAAACAACTTTCATGCTAAAACGCAGAGCCGTAGTAACGTATCCAAAGCGTCAGGTTGTGTGGTAAATTCAGGCGAAATGGCGCAGAACCAATTAAAACCGATGCATTCCTGCGAGGGGTTTACCACTAAGGAAATGGTTGGGACAGGGTCAAGAAATAGTATTTCCGAAATAGTGATAAATGGTGGAAATGGTGCAGAAATACTAGGAAATAGTCTAGAAATATTATTTCTTACTCAGAAATAGTAGGAAATACCCAGGAAATGGTGGAAATATTCAAAGAAATACTGGAAATAGTCTGAGAAATACTGGAAATAATAAGGGAAATACACTCGGAAATACCTAGGAAATACTGGAAATAGTCGACCAATATGTATAACTTTTCCTACGTTGCATACAGAATAGTAGGCCGGAAACTTGACAATTGCGTTACCCGTACGTTAAACTCAAAACTGTGACGTAATTTTTGAAAATCGCACAGTTCATTCATATTTTGTAGTCAGCTTTGAGACTTTGACGTTTACTGAATAAATTAATATCCTGTCGCGTCTCTTTTTAAATCTAATAATTTTTTATCAGAAAAATCTCGTCGAGTGTCATATTTTATGACAAGGGACACGGACAACTAACGAACTAACTTGATTTTACCATTAAGAAAATCTGGAACTTCAATCCGTAACTAAAATGCCCGTTGCTAAGCACATAACACACACAGATAAAAGGGAAGCCTTAGATATAAGTTTTATAGTAATCTAAGCATCTACTGTGGGCGCTGATGGTTAGTCCATAGAGGTAATTCTATATTTCATTTATTTATGGGAAACTTATTGCATAAAATTTAAACGTCAAAAGTCAAATCGCCTTGTCATTTGAATTTTTATTTTGCGTACGGGAGTAAAATCATCAATTTTCCATACATACTCAAGTTTTGCCAAGAAATTTGTATTACTGTCTACTGTTTATTGTTCTGTTTGTTGTTTAAGTGTTTCTATTTTGTGTTTTAGTATTGAAAATACTTCTGGGCTCGTGTATATGGGACTCATCTTACGAAAAATGTATCGACACGCGACAGATTCTGTTGGTGGCGCGCGCAGTCGAGCCCGCTAATAAATTGGATGGAGAGCGCTAGTCAGATGTAAACTAAACTACGGTGAGCGCGAGTACCGTTTAAGAGGGACATCGCGTTGCAATAAAAGTCCAAACTGTACAAAAGGATGCGTTAATATTTTGTTACGTATTGCGTCAGTTTGACTATGTGCCTTGTGCTTGTCACAAATCATTTCTTTTATTTTATTGTATCAATAATATACCAAATTTAAACGACACAGATCACTTTTGTTGGACATCTTAGAAACCGAGCAGTTGTGTCGGTATTTTCAATACGAATATTTTCGAACTGGTAGTTTAAAAAATGGGTTCGTATTGTTGTGTTTGCGGAGCAAACTCAAAAAATGGTACCCTCTCATTTCACAGGTAAGTTTCCTCAACTCAGGTACCAAAACGTACCAAAATGCGGTTTGGATTATCAAATATTTGTATTAATCCTTAAATAGGGACACTTTGTTTTCGTAATTCTTACGTGAAGTATTGTACCTATGTTTCATCTGTTGTATGTTACCTGTTTATGCTTATATAATTGAATATCTTATTTATTTGCATGTAAAGAAGTGATACCTCAATAAACTTATGGTTCACTGAATTTGTATATTCTAAAATTGAACTTAAATTTACTTTAAAGTTGAATAATCCCGCCATGTCGTCTACACCAGCGCCAGCGGTGGCTGCTTAGAGAACAATGAAGCATATCCCTGACGTTTTTATAGGGCTTTCCTTTATATCTATGTGTGTTATGTGTTGCTAAGTTCAGCCCGTGACTAAAACGCACGAAGCCACGGCTTGTCAAGGTGTATTTAAAATATCATTAATTTAATGTCATGTAAACATACATGATAAATGGCATTTTAAAGATGGGAGTAGAAAAATATTTTTTTGCGGAATACCTAGTGCACCTTAAAATATGGGAGTGTCTACAGAACCGAATATTCGGACGAATAATATTTATTATAGAACCGAATACTAGTTATACCTTATTCTTAGGTTTAAGTACTTCGTTAGTCAAATTGCATCCAGCGGCGACGCTTGGTAGGGAGGTATCGCATAGAAATGGTAATTTGGTTTGCTTAGCCCCGGTAGGATCGGTTCCCGTAGAGGTTGGTTTTTTGAGGTTAGGTTTTTAATTATTTTTTTGCAAAAAATGCGTGTGTCTGGTGCGAGAGGGTAACTAAGGGCTTTGTTTAAAATGCGTGTGTGTTGCGGTCTGTTTTAAAAAGTTTCCGTCAGCAAAGTGGTCTTTTCGGTTCTATAATAAATATTATTCGTCCGAATATTCGGTTCCGTAGACACTCCCATAAAATATTTGAGTATGTAAGGCGAAAGATTTCGGTGCGGTGAAAGTGCCGTTGTTTGCGGGAACCGGGGCGAAGGGGATCGCACCCTTGAGTCCCAGGTAGTTTTTGTGTGTAGGAGCGTAGGCTTAAGTTAGTGTTATTTCGGACAGTATTAGGTAGAGACGCATTACAAATAAATAAATAAATAGTGAGAAAAGTGGATAAAATCCGGACAATAGAAAAAGAGACTTCCGAACAGTTTGGCAAGTACCTAAATCGCATTGGCTAAGATTCGGCTTGTGACGCTGAAAAGCCACAGTGAAGGCGCCATATTGGAAAACAGTTCGCGTCTTTTTCTAAGCATCCAGATTGCAGATGACATATAGTCTACGTAGTGGTTGACCTATCATTAGTTCAGAAACAGAAGAAGCACTCGAGATGGCAATGAATCCTCCTGTGGTGCAAATGACTACCGAGCAGCTGCAGCAGTTACTGTCAGGTATGCAAAATCAATTATCCGTACAACTGCAACAGCAGAATGTAGAATTACAGCAGCGCCTAATTGAAATACGCAGTCCTACCCCTTCGACCGCGACTCTAAACAATGGGAATTTTCTAAAGTGTACTTCGCGGTTCGCGGGAAAGAAAAACGAGGCCGTCAACGCCTTTCTAGACGCCGTACAAACATTCCGCGTGTGCGCAAACGTGAACGATGAAAACGCGCTTCGCGGATTACCCATGTTGCTGACTGACGCTGCTGCCGCCTGGTTTGCAGGGGTTCGACCAGGTATTGCAGCTTGGGGTGACGCGGTCAGTTCCCTTCGCTCGGCGTATGGTCCGGATATACCCGCCCCTCAAATATATCGGGAAACTTTCGGTGCGGAAGAGGACGGCTACACATATTTTCGTGAGCGCGAAAAGAGCGTTGTTTGCAAAATTATCGGAAAAGCAATCGGAAACCATGCAGTTAGATATAGTATACGGTCTGCTGCATTGGCGCATCCGTAAACAGGTGTTGAGAGAAGATATCCGTACCTTTGAAGAACTCCTACAACGCGCGCGCGCGATCGAGAGGAGTTTGCAGGAGTGCGGGGCGCCACTTAAATCTACCTCACATGAAACGGTTTTGAAAAAGCCCGGGAGAGGCAGCGTTGTTTCTATTGCCGACGGTTCGGCCATGCCTCCGAAGAGTGTCGGCTTCGAACGACGCCTAAGCCTGTACGCGCGGGTAACGAAGCTCCAGGCGAATCCGCCACTACGCTAAGATGTTACGGTTGCGGTACACCCTGGCAAGTGCGTAACAGGTGTCCGGTCTGTAACAAAGATAAACAGTCCGAAGTATCCGAACTAGTATTAAATTACACCGAAGGGTTAAAATCAGACGTTGAGTCGAGCGCCGTGAGACTTTTATTGCCGATTCAGATTTATGGTCGCTTCGGAGTCGCCATGGCCGATTCCGGTGCACAGGCGTGTATCGCAGGCCGTCGCGTGTATGAATTTTTGCGATCGCGAAATGCTGCAATTGTGGAAACAAAAATCTGGATGGCGTTTGCAGACGGTATAGTGCGCGACCAAGATGCGCTTCGCATTAAAGTGCCAGTAAAAATCACGGACAGGGTGATCGATATCGATTTTATCGCGATACCGGAACTGACCAGCAATAAAACTCTACTCGGCGTTGATTGTTTGCAAAAGGCCGGCACAATAATGGACTTAGCACGCCAAACTTGGTACTTATCCGAAGATAATCCAAAGCCAACCCGTGTTTCCGCAGTAGAGAGGTCCGCGAGCGTAACTCTACGAAACGATGAAGGCACGGCTTTGTCACCGGAACAAAGAAGCCAAATTCAGGATGTCCTCTGTGAATTCGAGGATGTTTTTGGTCCTGATGGGGAACCGACTACATAGAGCACGCCATTGATACCGGAAATCACCAACCCGTATCGGTGCCACCGTACAGGCTACCCCAATTCAAAAGGGATTGCCTACAGAGAGAGGTAGACCGGATGCTCTGCGAAGGGATAATCGAAGAATGCGAGAGTCCCTGGGGCTTCCCGGTCGTCCTTGTGCCAAAGAAAGACGGTAAACTGAGATTGTGCGTCGATTACCGCAAGTTAAATGCGCTCACCACTGGAGATAGCTACCCGATGCCGCGAATAGAAGATATTCTCCATTCCGCGAAACGTGCCAATTTCATGTCCACATTGGATTTACAGTGCGGTTATTGGCAGGTGCGGTTCCCGAGTCCGACAGAGACAAAACGTGTTTCGTTTGTCCGTTGGGGACCTTTCGTTTCCTGCGAATGCCTTTCGGGTTAAAAAACGCGGGAAGTACGTTTCAAAGACTGATGGACCGTTTTCGCAACGGGTTGCCCGATATCATGCTCGCCGTTTACCTGGTCGACTTAATAGTTATATCGGATAGTTTTGAAAGACATTTGGACGATGTGCGCGCCGTACTACACGTCTTAGAAACTTTAAGTTACGTGCGCGACGCGAGAAGTGTGTTTTTCCTCGGACAATCGGTCAAATATTTAAGTCGCATTCCGACAGCTGAGGGGATACAGACTAATCCGGAAAAGATCGACGCCATAAAGAGCATGGAACCGCCGCGTAACGTCAAGGAACTCTTAAGCTTTTATCAAACTTGTTCGTGGTACCGGCGTTTTATACCGGGATTCGCGGATGTCGGTAGGCCGCTATCATCTTTGACTAGAAAAGGAGTCCGATGGGAGTGGGGTCCAAAGCAACAAGAAGCATTTGCAGAGTTAAAGAACCTTTTATGCTGCCCGCCCATTTTACGACAGGCAGACCCTTCGTTGCCATTTGTACTTCGTACCGATGCAAGCGGCTACGCCCTGGGTGCCGTTCTATCACAAGGGGAGGGGGCGGATGAACGCCCAATAGAGTATGCCAGCAGACTTCTGGCCGGCCGAGACCCGGTTTACCACCACTGAAAGGGAGGCGCTAGCTGTCGTCTGGGCCGTAGACAAGTTTCGTGGGTACATAGAGGGGTGTGAGATAATTCTACGTACCGATCACCAGCCCCTAAAATGGTTACTCACATTGAAATCACCGACAGGTCGAGTTGCAGGCGGTGAAATATCAGCCGCTCTTGGGGTTAAATACGGTGCAGAGTTCTTTATTATAGTATTTGGCTTGCTATTACATAACGCAACACAGCCATCATTTACACTGAAGGGAACTGTGACAATCGAAAGACGGAATAATTCTTTTCTCCGCTCACTCATTAGGGAAAGCTTGCGTCGAAAGGCTGCGAGGGTCCCTAGCCGTTACATTACACTGAAACAACATTTATTCCTAGCGAATAACCACAAGGTAGTACGATTTACATGCCTACGTTGATTTTGGCTGGTGATTTTCCGAATGTGGGTGCTCGATCGGTAACCTACATCGCCAAGAGCGAAATAAGTTATCTGTCAGTCACGCGCTCCGTATATACAGCCGTACCGAATTTGACCGCCAGATACCGCTGGCTGTCATTATTTTGATTAAATTTGTATATAACTTTTTATTGTATATTCGTTTTGGTTTTAGTCTAATTTTCCTGTATATGTATAGTTAAAGTAATAGTGTGTTTAATCTTCATCTTGAGTATTATTTTTGTTTTGCAATAGTTCCAGAGAACCATATCTCTGAATAGAGTTCAAGGTATATTTATCGACGATCTGAATTCCTCCGACCGACCGACTGAAGCAACACCCTATATGGTCACAAAAGGTGACGCAACGGGATAGGTCGTTGTAAGTTCTTCAATTTGAGCAAATGCTTGCAGGTTCTGTTCTTACCTAAATACGCTGCAAAAGGAATTCCACCCTAGCTCAAGATGTAAACCAAATTTATTACAAAAGTTTTAAAAATTAGGACAAAAATTTAAAATAATATTATGCCGCAAAAAATATTTGATGGCGATTCACGAGGTAGGCACCTTCGAGTAAAGCTACACAACGTTATAAAGCCAATAACTGAAATACGTGGTAGCAGTGTTTCAATTTTATAGCTTGCTAAGACAAAATTAATAATTTTCTTGCTAATTGAGGGGCAATTTTTTAAATAAGGAGGCTCGAGAAGATTAGTGGAATCTAAATATGGAAAACTCCCATAGTTATGGCATAAATAAGAGAAACCGTAGTTGTGACAAATTCTTATGTTTTCATTCTGTATTTGTAATACTGAATGAAAAAAGATTTTAACTGCACGAATAAATATCTCTTTAGGTACTCCAACAAAGTTTAAGCGTTTTTTTATAAAATTGGCATAAATAAAGAAATTAGGACGAATGTTTAAAATTGGGGTTTTCCACATTTTCCATATTTCAGAAAGAAGCCACAATTTTTCTCTTTTGTAAACGAGATTGCACTACCTTCTAATGTTAACCTAAGTCGTATTTCCGTAAATATAAAGGGCGCCCCATGCGCCCGGTGAGACAAAGTGTACTTATATGTCGTGGTCACATAACGAAAGCCGTCAGTCAGTTCCTGAAAATCCTAGGCAGATGATGTAATCTTTGAAACTTCGACAACCTAAATGAATAAGAAATTGTCGTTTTCCTGACCTGACCTGCACGTGGCCTGATCAAAAAACCCCGAAAAATATGGTTAAACAAGAATTATTGTTTCGCTAGAAGCCTGCTAAACGTTCAGGCATTTCATGAACTGACGGGATTACACCTTGTGACCATGGAAATTATGAAAGCGACGAGATTATGATAAAGTAACGGATACATTCAATATTTCTGCAAATAATGATTTCCAGCGCATGACCTCGAACACGTCGATTTTCTTCTTCTTTGAGCGAATTTTGATTTGTCTTACTAATATACCAAGCGATTCAGAAAGAAGTTAGAGACTAAAATCATATTTTTAAACGGAAGTCTCTATATTTATGCATTTTAAAAATCTGCGTCAAAATCTAAACACAAAAGTATAAAAAGTTCTAGGATGCTAAAATAAACAGTTTTTGATTATTCGATTACCGGTACTTGTACTAACAGAATTAGGTAAGACACCTATGTTCAAAATTAGTAGGCATGACTAAGATGATCTTAACGAGCACAACAAACAACGCAAGAGTGCGGGGTTAAAAGAGCGGAACATTTTGGAGTTATAAAAGGACTTGGACAATGGGGCCCGTCCTCAATCTGGTCCTTAAGAAAATAGTTTGAGAAAGTCAACTGTACAGGAAAGAAAACTATATAGTAGCCCACGCAGACGACCTCGCCGTGGTTGCTCGAAACCAGAAGAAGCTAGAAGTTACGATTAGGCTAATAGCGGCAGCTCGGAAGATAGTCTTATTATAAATGAAAAAATGTCAATTTATAAGAATAGGTCCACCAGTAGCAGGTGGTACATTAGAAATGCAAACGAGGTACAGAAAATTGAGAAGGAATATGTTTGTTTGGGAACCAGAATAACCAATAAGTGTGAAGAGAAAGAAGTGGGCCGGAGATTGATGAAGGGTAACAAGTGTACGGAAGCCATCAATTATTGGACTCGCTCAAAGCATCATATCTTCAGAGTATGGGGCGTGAGACTGCGTGCCCGGAAGTGGTCATAATTCAGTTTGGCTATAAATTTAATATTGTGCATACGTTCAGTTCAAAATAAAGTTTAAGTTTTCCGGTTTGTAAATAATTAGTGTGTTATCAAAAATGAAGTTTTAGTTGCCGTTACATGTCAATACAATCAACATGTACTAATGGTCGACCATGTCTAGGATTGTACAGTGGAGCCATACCGACGTCAAACTCGGTTAATAGACAGCATCACGCGAGAGGCACACAACCAGAGACGTGGGGGTAAAAAGACCCCAGCTCCAATGTAATAAGTATCCAGATATTGATAGAAAAAAACAAGTCGCCTCATACATCATTGGAAGATAAACGACTATCTGGAAAATTAAAATTGAAAATAATTTCGCTGGAAAGATATTATGTAACAAAAACTATTCTCTGGGTAATCTCTTAGTTCATGGATTAAATTGAGCCTAAGTCTTGTGTGTTAAGATAACTGAGATCCCACTGAAGCACACAATATTTAAGACTGCCTAAATGTACTTCTGGTGAATTGCAAAATAAATGTATTGATAAAACTCAGCGTATTCTTCAATGATCAGACAAACTATATAAGATTATTTAAAATTGGGCCTTCTAAGATACCTACCAAAATGAACTAATTTTCCTGACCACCGGTTAACGTGATTTATGCATAAAATTTGTTATTACCGTCAGGTCATGGTTGAGCGATCAGTTTACATAACAATCACAAACAAAATAAGATAAAAGAAGAAACATGAGGAACGAATTCATATTATGCATTGTTTTATATTTTCTTATACCATTAGTCATTGAGATTTTGTGGAGTTCTCTTTGAATAAATATAATACATACTACGCAATAATATCAATTTCTTTTTTACAACGCCTTCCTTGGTGGAATATTTCCGTTAAGCGAACAAACTTCTCAGTCTCCTTGATGTTCGTCCGAGAGAGGTTTTACTACATGAATATATTTTACAGCACAAGTAGGTACGTAGGATGGTTAATGTACACATTGTTCAAATACATAAGTGCTTACTTCACAATTTCAAATTCTAAAATGCGATGTTATTTTAACATCTAATACAACACTCTGCCAAGTACGAGGCGATTTTTGACGCGTGTAAAAATTAAATATTATTTATATGAAGAGCTAAATGAGATATGAATCGAAATACATTCTATCCCATAGATAGCTAAACAATTATTGCCGTTCTTTACATTAAACCTCGAAAGTAATTTAGTATTTAAACAGTGGGCCCTATTAATAGCAAGATTTAAAGTATAATGATCAAAGATAAAAACGGACCCCCAAAAAAAGGGGCCAACTGCTCCGACTTCTCTCCCTATGCCTACGACTGCATTGAAATCTCCTACAATTATTAAATTTTCGTGCCCTCTCACAAAATCTAGCACATATTCAATATCACTATAATCTGCCTCATCACTGTAGTTGGAAGTGGGCATATATACCTGTATTATTACTGTTTTTACAGGTTTCGAATCTAACCTAACCATAACTACCTTGTCACTTTGCTGTAAGAAATTTTCTACACTCTGCCCTACTTTTTTCCGCATAACAATTCCTACTCTAGAATTTCCTCCTACCGATCCTGTGTGTATTACTCTAAAATCTCCGCTCCAGAAGCCTCCAGCTTCTGACCTCGCACTTCACTAATACCAACCACTTCTAATGCTAACCTATCGATCTCAATTTTCAAATGTTCTAACTTTCCTACTTATTTAATTCTTCTAACATTCCACGCTCCGACTCGTGAGATGTTACACTTATCGTTGCGGATGACTCCCCCCTCCGAGGAAGTCCCCGCCCGGAGATCCGAATGTGGTACTATTTTACCTTCGGAATATTTTACTCCAGAAGGTGCCATCATCATAAATTAAACGTACGCTGTACTAGGGGTAGAATAATAGCTTTGTTTGTTATCCTACACTGGTGCAACCTAAACTACACTTTCCTGCACGAAACCGTTTGTTATATCTTGAGTGCAACTTGTGTAACTTGTTTGGTATAACAGTGCAGTGTACTCCGGGCTGCACTACCTACACCTGGTTGAGAGGAGCTGTAACGAGTGTAAAGCGGGATTTTGCTGGTGGAGGGGTTATATAAACGTCAAACGTCAAAACCTCTGAAATTCACTTTGTTTATAATAAGATTTATCGGACGATTCAGTTCAAGAAAAGAAAAGTCAAGAATGGCTTGTTCAAGTTCAAATGCTAGAAAAGTGCTGTAAATTGACTTGGAAATGGGGATAATTCATGAATTTCTATTAAGTACTTATCGGAAGAAGTTGCTGAGAAATGTAGCTCAGGTCTGTCGTCACTACTAATGTTAAATTTGAATTTGATCATAGAGTAACTATTTATGAATTCTAAATGATTGAGAAACACGTTTTTTATTTATTCAGATATGGAGGTTGCAACTGCTGTCGTAAATTCCCGAAAAAATGAAATAGGTACAAAGTCGTAATCAATATGAAACATCCGCGTCGGATGCAATGTCTGGCTTTTCAGTAACAGAGCCACACATATAATTTCCTCTTCTATGATGCTATCATCGGAACTTGAACTTGACTCTTCATCATAAAAAAGTTCTATCAATAAACATTTCACTACAGTATTTTCTCGATCTTTTCGAAGTTTTTTGATGACAAATGACAATGAAAATTGACAACCAAACGTTTGTACTAGCATCAAACTACATCGGCACGTTTGGTAACTGTCCAAATTTCTGCACTACACTGCCTGCACTCACTACAGTGCAGTGTCTGTTCTGAATTACACCGACACTGAATAACAAACAGAGCTATAATTGTGGTGGTTTCCCGTTGCCTTCCACATAGCAGTAGTGTGTATCACAGCGCCATACCGACCCTCACGATCCCTGTCACTGTAATTATTGAAAGAGCTGCTGCCCCCTTTCAGGGACTTGGTTTAGTCTGTCTTCGCAAACAAAAACCCCTCCAATATGGTTAATCTATGGTTGGGCTCTTTAGATCATTGAAGCACGCAAGCCATCCCACACGTTCCAATATTACTAGAACTGCGTCAAGGTACAAGTCTACTATACTACTATACTATTCAGCACATAATTTATTTGTCATTGCGTAATATTGAAATATTTTTGTCAATCATTCAGAATTATTAAAAATATAAAAACAAACAAATTCGCTACCTACATAATATGTTCCATCCATTTCAGATCTAGTGGCACATTTAGATTTATGATACAGGCATTTACTTGTACGAGTGGTGTCAAATGTAGAGACCTACGTTCACAAGTGGGCACATGAAGACTAGAGAAGAGATTACGTTAATATTTAACGAACCGGTTTTAAGATAAATTTTTTGCACTCGATAAATACTAATTGTAAATGGTTTTTGAGACTCAAAAATTGTCTGCAATAAAATATTGACATGCAAACACAAGAGGCGCGTGACTTTAGAAAAACTTTTGGGGGCACTCTGTCTAAGTCTAGAATATTGGTTAATATAAAATTTCAAGAAACTATGTTCACATCAATGTTTTATTTTTTTCTGCGACTCTTAACGAAATGTGTCACGTATGAGCGTGTAATTGATTAGTAAATCTGTCGCATTATCTATAATTTTTCATTTCCAAATGGTTTTCGGAGTAAAATTAATGAACAATAGACCTATTGCGCAATTATTCAATAAATATCAAAATAACCATGAAGCTGTAACTATAGCAATGCGTCAAATAACGAACACAGCAAAAAAGTAGTTGGTTATTGATATTAAGGTAAAAGTCTAAGAAGAAAATGGCAAATAGGGAAGAATCTTTTCCATTTTCGCATATGACAGATATGCTGTTAATGATGGATTTGAAAATTAATAACTATTTAATTTTATTAACTAAATAGTTTTCCTATACTTTAAATAGGAGAATCTAATATTCCAATGCTAATTCAGCTGCTCGGCGTTATGCGGAAAAATATCCGAATCAGTACATCCAAAGAGGAAGTTTTTCTTAAGTTTAATTCGTCGCCTAAGAGAATCTGGACAATTTAAGCAATGTGGAAGGCCAAGTAAGCTTCATCCAAATCAGGATGAGCAAATTTTACAAATGGTAGATTCAATCTCCGGTACAAGTACAAGGTTACCAATTACTGTTGTTTCAAGACTCGACGCACATCAGAAGAGTTGATATTGCCGCCTTCGTTATTTCCCGTCTATCTGGTTATTATCCTTTTACCTGTGCCGCGGGGATTGAAACCACCATTTGTAAAATTTGCTCCTCCTGACTTGGATAAAGCTTGCTTGGACCTTGACCCACATACGGACGGAAGAAAATCCAAAAGCCATTGTAGAGGCACATCATCAAGAAAATTTTAAAGTAAACGTATGGGCGAGAATAGTTGGAAATTTTCTTTTAAGCCCGGCTTTTTTACCACCCCGTGTAAATGCTGCCGAGTTTTTACTTTTCTTACAAAATTCTTTCATATAATTCCTTGATGATGTATCTCTAGCTCTAGCCGTTCGTCAAAATATGTGATTTCAGCTTGACGTTACATCGCTGCATTATGGTCGAAATGTTCGAGACTATTTACACGTGATCTTTCCTAACGAGTGAATTGGTCGGGGACAAGGTGCGCCTGTTCGCTGGCCATCTCGTTCTCCCGACTTCAACCCGTTAGAGTTTAGATTTTGGTGGTTTAAAATATTTCGTCCATATGGTTCCAATATTAAATAAACAAGAGTTCCGAGAACGAATTGTAGAAGGTGGAGAAAAATTTAGCAATTTACAGCATATTCAGTTCTCTATCATCAAAATAGCCCGAATATGCATTCGCAAAGGAGGGAGACATATTGAATATTTAATTTAATTTAATCCTCGATTTAATTGTTTTAAATTTTTAATTTAACTTTGAAATTTTTATTATTTGTTGTTAGTTCTCCCATTTCGTTTTTGTGAATCTACTAGTTACTAATATGGAAATAGTTATTTACGAAACGAGTGCGAGAAGACATTTTTCGCGCATGAGCGCAATGTTTGAAGCACGAGCGACGAAAAAGCGAGTGCTTCTTGCGCGAATGGGCCGAAGAGGTCTTCGCGCATCGAGGTTCGTACAATATTTTTTGAAACGAACATTATAATTTTTTAATTATTATCTATACTTGGGCCGCCGAACAGACGGAGTGATCGCCCTGCAAGAATGTGCTCTAGCGGGACCAATAGTAATTTATGACGACCGAATTGGAGTGATGCGACTTCGTTGGGTCTAAAGAAAGCGCATCACTGCGGTTCGGTTGTCCTAAATTGATAGTGGTCCCGCCTAGAGCACGTTCTTGCAGGGTGATCACTCCGTCTGTTCGGCGGCCCAAGCATAATACGTTTCCAATTTAAAATTTCAAAAAATCAAGTGGTTACTCTGACAGATTTCCATTTGACAATTGTAGAAAATGACATTTGGTTTAATTTATTGAATTGAGTTGTCAAAGTGTCAATCGAATTAATAGCGATTTATCTTTATTCTTTCACTATTTTCAACATCCAAATTGGAGAAATGGCGTTTTGTTAACCAAACTTTATTACTATCAAGTCAAATTATTTCTAGAAAGCCTGAAAGGGCCAGTGCCTTTTGCTAGATTCCGCGCACTAGTGCGCGAACACTATGTTCGAGTTTGTCTGTCGGGTTCGCGAAATGTAATTTTGAGAGCGGTGAGTACAAAATAGTTATTTACGAAACGAGTGCGAGAAGACATTTTTGGCGCATGAGCGCAATGTTTGAAGCACGAGCGACGAAGGAGCGAGTGCTTCATTTGCGCGAATGCGCCGAAGACGTCTTCGCGCATCGAGGTTCGTACAATATTTTTTAAACGAACATAATTTTTTAATTATTATCTAATACGTTTCCAATTTAAAATTTCAAAAAATCAAGTGGTTACATTGACAGATTTCCATTTGACAATTGTAGAAAATGACATTTTGTTTAATTTATTGAATTGAGTTGTCAAAGTGTCAATCGAATTAATAGCGATTTATCTTTTTTTTTCGCTATTTTCAACATCCAAATTGGAGAAATGGCGTTTTGTTAACCAAACTTTATTACAGTCAAGTCAAATTATTTCTAGAGAGCCTGAAACGGCCAGTGCTTTTTGCTAGATTTCGCGCACTAGTGCGCGAACACTATGTTTGAGTTTGTCTGTCGGGTTCGCGAAATGTCATTTTGAGAGCGGTGAGTTCAAAAATGTAATTTAATACACCGCGATGTTTAATTTTTGTTATTCCCTAGAAATTTGTATTTTCATTTGTTTCTGCATGCCTTGAATAAATTTTTAATTTGATTTCTTATGTTTGTCATGTTTCCTGGGCTCTACATTATATTGTAATGTAGCTAACTTAAAATCTTGAAACTTAGCAATAAGCTGGGGATTAATTGACCCAACGCTCCCCCTAAAACTTTTAGGTAATTTCTCAAATAAGATTAAGTAAGCTACGAGAATAATTGTATGTTTAACCAAAACCCTCACCAAAATTAAACTCGGTATTTAAAAAATGCAGAATTTTTTTAAGAATGACAAGCGTAAGGCTACTTGCTTTTCTTTCCGATGCTAATTTGGCTATTAGGCGATATGCAGAAACATATTCGAATCAGTACCATCCATGGACATTTTTCGCAAGCTTAGTTCGTCACCTAAGAAAAATTGGGATATTTAAACCGCTGCGAGTGGAACAAAATTATACACAGTCAAATACACGTAAGTTGCAATATCTCGTAAACAACAGAAGAGTTAATATTGCCGCACCGCCTTTGTTAATTCCTATCTGTCTGGCTATTATCCTATTACTTGTATTGGAGATTGTATCCACCATTTGTGAAATTTGCTCCTCGTGATTTGGACAAAGCTTACTTAGCCTTCCACATTGACCCACCCTCTGTTTCTTAAATTGCCCAGATTCTCTTAAATGAGAATTAAGCTTAAGACAAATATCCCATTTGGATGATACCGATTCGAATATTTTTCCGCATAACGCCGAGCACAGATAAGGATAGATAAGGTTAGCAATAGGGAAGTATTAGAAAGAGTTGGGGAAAAGCGAAAGGTATGGAAGACAATAAAGAATAGGAGAGATAGGATGGTAAGAGTAAGACACTTTCTAAGCCACGAAGGGGAATAGTTCGCAACATACTAGTCAGATATAGGAATAAAAGGAGGTAGGGGTAGGCCTAGATTAGACTATTGCTCTCAAATAGTTATGGATGTAGGATGTTCTAATTTTAGGGAAATGCGTAGGTTAGCTCAGGAAAGAAAAGAATGGAGGTACGCGTCCAACCATCTTCGGATTGAGAACCTTATGATGATGAACGCCGAGCAGCTAAATTAGCATTGGAAATACATTCTCCTACAAAGTATGGGAAATTATTTAGTTAAAAAGATTAAAATAGTTATTACTTTTCAAACCCATCATTAACAGCATAAATTCTTTCCTATTTGTCATTTTCTTTCTTTAAATTTGCTAGATAGAATATGAAGAATCAGAACTTTTACTTAGAGACCTTTTTTATTAATCAATATTTTGACAACTAAACCAATACTTGTTTTTATTTCCAATGATAATTTGGCTGTAAGACGTTATGCAGGAACATATCTGAATCGGTACCATTCAAGAACAATTTTCTCGAGCTTAGTTCGTCACCTAAGAAAAATTGGGAGATTTAAAGAACAGCGAGTGGATCAACAACACAGAGTCAAATGATTTTCAACATCTCGTAAATGAAACCCTAAATCAAAATTTTACAAGAGTGAAAGAAATGAACGCTTGGTATAAAAAACAATACCTTTGAACTATAGACGTGCTTAGGGAAAAGTTAGGGGTCAATGGGTATTACAACCCCCCCCCCTTTCCTCCGTTCTCGCATAGGTTCTTTTGATCAAAATTACACAAACATTGTGCCTGCACATGAAAAAATGTACAAAATTTCAACTGAATATCGTATAAAACAAAAGAGTTAGGTATTAATAAAAATCGTTTCTTAAATTTTAACTTTAACTCACTGTATCTTGAAAGAAAGAAGCCTAAATGAAAAATGATATAAGGAAAGTCCAATTATTTTCGGCCAGATAAACTGTGGCTAACGGCTTGACTTATTTTTTGTAACACCTTGTATATACAATACTAATTGTTTTCTAATGTTGGATTAGGTAAGGAGGAAAAGAAACGAAAACATTATGTGGTTGAAATTTTGAAATTCGATTTAAAAATTGAAACTGAAATGCATTTAAACTTGCAGAAAACTAATAAACTCGTACCTATAGCTCTCAACCATTTCATGGATCTTCTCAAGCATTTCATGGGTCTGGATGGGATACTAGGCCTGCAGTCAGACCGGAGTCAGACTCTCCATGATTGTCATCTCTGGATATTTGTATATTGATGTAGGTCCTCCTCTTAACCGGCAGATTGGTAGCAACAGGTCCATGTTATGTTACTTATTAGCGAACTTCAGAAAAAGGATATTAAGACTTTCTTGGATTGAAGGGAAATTAGTTTTTATTTTATTTTATTTTAAGGTTTGTGAAGGGGGTTATTAGGGTGTCGGATTTTGGTTGTGCTTCTAAGCGACGTGTTTTCGGCTATTCGAATGTTTTTTTGTGCCGGGTTTCTGATGTTAACAAAAATAGGATATCTATATGGTGCGAATGGTTTTCTAGATACGAGTAGTTACAAACATCGTGATTCCGTGTGTTTTTTTTCCACAGTGCTCGGAAATGCTTACTTCTTGCTATTGTAGTGATGCGTCTACATAATGATGTATGATGGTTTAAGTTTAGTTTTTGATACAACTGCTTGCCCAGATACCTCACTGTAGTTTGAGGTTTAATGATTTCTCCGAGCATTCGAACTATAGTGTGGAGTAGTCGCTAACTTTGTGATAGAAAATTATGAACTGCGATTTTGTTGGATTTACTTTCAAACTCCAAGCGTTGAAACACTCCTCCATGTCATCAATCATCCACTGCAAAGAATCGATAGTAGAATTGAGGGACTCTCTTTGCGAAATGAGGACGGTGTCACAAACATATCGTAATACGTAGTCTTGTTCGCTTTTCCTGTCAAACATGTCACAGCAATATAGGTCGTAAAGTAGTTATGGTAAGGGAGAACCCTGTGGTATACCTTGCTGCAGTACAAATGCGCCAGATGCAACTCGACCAGATCTGCCTACCCGCTGCCCATCTTCGAGGAAACTGCTTTACTATTAGTATGTGAACGTGATAGTCGGGTGTTTCAAGTTGTTGAAGTTTGTACAATAGTCCCCTATGCCACACACCATCAAAAGCTTTATTGATATCTGAGAACAGTGCAACCAATTTTAGGTTTTCTAATTTAGCAGTTTGTATGTTATTATGTTATTATTAGTGGTACATTTTTCTCTAAATCCAAACTGGAATGGAGGGATTTTATCTTGCAAACAGATTTTCAGTTTCAGACTAATAAAGCTTTCGAATATTTTCCCCCGGTTGGAAAAAGAGTGAGGGGTCTGTAATTCTTCGCAATTTCCCGATCAGTGTTTGGTTTGTGAATCGTCGCTATTTGTCCTTTTTTCCAGATCTCCGGGAAATTACAGTTACTAAGACAGTAGTTGAACATCTTTAAAATGTAAGAGTCGAGGTAAGAGCGAACCTCATATTCCATTTTTTTTAATTATCCCTGGAACATTGACATGCCCCGGTGCCGTGTTTTCCTTTTTGGATATAGTATTTCGAAGTAGGTTTGTTCATCAACGTTGCGTGCACTTTGTCTAGCTGTGTCTGATCGTAACAAAGCATTCTGTTCTTTTGTGTAGGCCGCAGCGAAGTGTCGTGCGAACATATCTACAGCGTCCTATTCCATGGTATATTCTCTCCCATTTTCTTCTAGCATGTTGTTGTTGTTGCTTATTGGTTTATATCTGGACAGTCGTGACAGTCGTTGTATTTGTTGGTAAAAGTTCTTTCCAGGCAACCGGTTTATTTCATCACATACTGTGTCCCACTGATGGCACTTACATATAATATTGCTTGATCAGTTGCTGTGTATTCTTGCTCTATTCGTTTAACTTCTGTTTCGCTGTCCGTTGCTTGTTTCTGAGATATTCCTTGTACATTTTTCATTTATTCTTTGTAAGTCTAAATATAAAAGGTGACGTTCGTGGGTACAATATTTCAATTCTTTTTCAGGAGTGTTTTGAGTATCACTTCCGCCAGCTTAATTTTGAAGATATGAGTTCGTCATTTATTTCGGCGTTTTCGCATACTTTTAAGCTGTATTTTTGTCTTCTAACGTGAAAAGCTATCCTCTACCGAAAATAAATAATTTTTTATAAACGTCAAAAAAATCCGCCTACTTGAAATCAAATTAATATTTTTAGCGATAACAGATATAGTACGCCGGATAGTGACATAAATTTTAAAATGATTTTAGCGTGTGGCAGAGGTTGTAAATTTGGTAGTTTGTGTGATGGCAAACAGGAAAATTGACCTCTGCCCACGCCGCGCCGGACATTTTACAATTGACTTGTCTTCAAAAATTTAAAAGAAAGAATAAGTTAACCTAAATCTTTTCAGCGCCTCTGCCTTATGGTTCAACCTATTAATTGAATCATAAAAAACGAGAAAATACCCGAGGTAGAGGTTCTGAGCAGTCCCTGAGCAGAGGCAGAGGTTCTGAAAGTGTTTGGAAAGTAGGCCTACTTAGATTCAAACGAGCTGAAATGACCAAGTAGCGCTACTTTTCTAAACATATTTAAAACGTCTGCCTCTGATCTGAGGCTGTTCAGGATCTCTGCTTCGGGTATTTTCTTGTTCTTTATGATTTAATTAATGAATTTAACCGAAGACAGCGGTACTGAAAAGATTTAGGCTAACTTTTTCTTTCGCATTTTTGAAGACCTGCCAATAATTGTAAAATGTCGTATGTTGGGGTCTCGCACATGGATATTCCTGGTTTCCAACAGACAATTTACAATTTTATATGAATACAAAGGGCGTTATCAGTTATAAAAATTGTCGCTATCCGGCGTACTAATAGTTTTCTGTGACTGGTTCAATTTAGAGAAATAGGTAGCGACCTGTCATTGGCCTAATTAGAATGGCGTTGAATGTTCGTTTTAATAACTTCAGTTTATAATAATATCTATATACAGAGTGTCCATAAAATTCGGAACAAATTCATTATCTCGGTAACTGGTTATTCGAATTAAATAAAGTGTGGTATGGGAGGATTACAAATTATGGCACACTCATTTTTGATATTGGTAGTGTTTCCACGTCTACGGGTTCCCCCTATTGATACAAACGTTTTTATTTTATATGGAACTCCCTGTATATCAATACAGATTTAAAAAGTACCATTCTTGGCGAGTTCATTGATACTAGATTTAACGGATCTACGTTAAGTAGCTCAGAGAGCTTATATTATCGGTTTGGGTATTGACAAAATGTTCATAGACAGTAATTTGAACATCTGTAAAAATAAAACAAGTATGTTCTTAATCTTCGGATCTCTGGGCGGGGACTGCTTCGGGGGGAGTCATCAGAAATGATAAGTGTAACATCTCACGAGTCGGAGCGTGGAATGTTAGAAGCATGAAACAAGTAGGAAAGTTAGAGAATTTGAAAATTGAGATGGATAGGTTAGCATTAGACGTAGTAGGTATTAGTGAAGTGCGATGGCCAGAAGCCGGAGACTTCTGGAGCGAGGATTTTAGAGTAATACACACAGGATCTGTAGGAGGAAATTCGGGAGTAGGAATTGTTATGCGGAAAAAAGTAGGGCAGAGTGTAGAAAATTTCTTACAGCAAAGTGACAGGGTAGTTATGGTTAGGTTAGATTCGAAACCTGTAAAAACAGTAATAATACAGGTATACAGTGTGTTTGATTTCATGTGTCACGGCTGATATCTCGGCTATTGTAAGAATTTCAAGCAAATGTTTTATATGAAAGTTGTTAGACACTTTATTTTCAATAATTTATCAAAATCAGAAAAACAATTGAGCATCAAATAATTCAGATACAGCAAATACATTCAAAATTTTAAATGTAATGTACCCAGTAATATTACATGTTCTAAATCTGTATGAAATTCCCTTTACAGCGATATATTACATGTCATATTTATCTAATCGATTAAAGACATAAATCGATAATTAAGAACCTACCAACAACTGCACGCTTAGGCGACTTAGAGCTTCATTCGAAAGAGTAGGTGGTGAAAATAATGAAATTCGGATGGCTTTTTCTACATCATACAATGTTACTTAAGACTAGCTTGACAACATAAGACTATTCAACACAAACACGACACAGCAATAACACCAAAAAAGTAACAATAAATTAATAGGCAAGTTAAGTTTAAAATTTAAGTTAAGAAAAGTTTTTGTTCAAAGTGACCTCCGTTGTTATGGAAATGAACAGTACCCAGGAATTTACTCAATGAATTCGACAGTCCACGCGACAGCAATTCTTGTCAAAGCCTACTCTTTCGATCAAAACTCTAAGTCATGTAGACGTGCAGTTCTTTCTTAATTATCGATTTGTGCCTTTAATTGATTAGATAACTATGACGTGTGATATATCATTGTAAAGGAAATTTCATACAGTTTCAGAATATGTAATATCACTGGGTACGTTCCATTTAAAATTTTGAATGTATTTGCTATATCTGAATTATTTGATGCTCAATTGTTTTTCTGGTTTTCATAAGTTATTGAAAACAAAGTATCTCCACAACTTTCATATATAACATTTATTTGAAATTCTTTCAACAGCCGAGATATCTGCTGTGACACATAAAATCAAACACACTGTATATGCCCACTTCTAACTACAGTGATGAGGTCGTAGAGGCAGTTTATAGTGATATTGAACATGTGCTAGATTTTGTGAGAGGACACGAAAATTTAATAATTATAGGAGATTTCAATGCAGTCGTAGGCACAGGGCGAGAGGGCGGAATAGTTGGTCCCTTTGGATTAGGCAATAGGAACGATAGGAGAGTTAGACTGATATAGTTCTGCGATGAACATAACTTAACGGTCGCGAACACTATTTCACCATCATGTTAGGAGACGCTACACGTGGAAGATGCCAGGAGACCTACGGAGATATCAAATAGATTACATTCTTGTTAGGCAAAGATTTAGAAATCAAGTTAGGGATTGTAGAAGTTATCCAGGAGCAAATATAGATAGTGATCACAATATAGTCGTTATGAAGGCCAATCTTAAATTTAAGATTTTGAAAAAACGAAGCGGAAGAAGGTATCTTGACCCAGAGAAACTAAAAGATGTTGATACGCGCGATAAGTTCGAGAAAAAGACAAACGAAGTACTGAAGGACGCGGGCGAAAATATTGTTAGGGACATAGAGGAAGAATGGAATTGCATTAAAAATAGTTTAGTTTCCTCAGCTAGGGATATTTTGGGTCATAAACAGAATGAAAGTAGGAAACCCTGGATAACAAAACATATTGTGAGTCTAATAGAGGAAAGGCGAAAATATAAAAATAGGTTAGATGAAATAGGGAAACAAAGATATAAGGCGATCAAGTGGGAAATTATTCGGAAATGTAGGAAAGCGAAAGAGCAATGGATCGATAATAAGTGCAAAGAAGTGGAAAATAAGTTCGAAGTAGGAAAGACTGATGAAGCATATAAAATAATTAGGAGAAATTTTAGGGAAATTGGATCTAGTACCAAAAGCATTAGGAATGAGGCAGGAGATGTCCTAATCGAAAGCGGGGAGAAGGCAGATAGGTGGAAAGAATATTTAGGAAACTTATATGCGGGACAGGAAGTGCAAGATATATTAGAAAGCGAAAGCAGTGTAGAGGGGGATAACCTAGGGAATCCTATAATGAGAGAAGAGTTTGAGCTAGCACTAAAAAGTTTAAGGAATAATAAAGCGCCAGGTATAGATGGCTTGCAGGCAGAAATCTTAAAGTGCGCAGGTCAAGAGGTAATAGATCGTTTATTTAAATTAGTTAGTCGCATATACCTGACGGGCGAGATTCCAGAGGATTACAAACGGAACATCATGGTAGCTTTGCTAAAAAGGAAAGGCGCGGATAGGTGCGAAAATTTCAGAACAATCAGTTTAACTTCCCATGCGTCCAAAATTTTAACTAGAATTGTGCAAAGAAGGATGGAGAAAAAGTCGGAAGAAATATTAGGAGATCAGTTCGGATTTAGACGAAATAGAGGAACACGCGAGGCCATCCTAGCTTTACGAGTAATTATAGAAAAAACGATAGAAAAGAGAAAGAGCGTCTATATAGGATTTGTAGATTTAGAAAAGGCCTTCGATAACGTAAAATGGGGGAAGATGTTCGAAGTGCTGAGAAAGGTAGGGATGAAATATAGGGACAGAAGAATAATACATAATCTCTACGAAAAGCAAAAGGCAGTTATAGAATGTGAGCAGGAACGAAGGGAAGTAGATATCCGGAAGGGAGTGAGACAGGGATGTGCATTGTCACCTCTAGTTTTCAACTTATATATCGAAGATGCTATTAATATTGTTAAGGACAGAACAGGCTCAGGGATTAACGTACAGGGTCAAACTATTAACATGCTCAGATTTGCGGATGATATAGCAGTGTTAGCATCTAGCAAAGAAGAATTAGGAGCGGCTTTGAATGAAATGGAAGCAGTTTTGACACAGGGCTATGGCGTGAAAGTCAATAAAAATAAAACTAAAATTTTGGTATGTAGGGGATGTGAAAATAGAACTAAAGTTGACATACAAATAGGAAATGAGAAGATAGAGGAGGTCGCGGATTTCTGCTATTTAGGAAGTAAAATAACTCAAGACGGTAGGAGCACTAAAGATATAAAAGAAAGAATACCGCAGGGCCGAGTTGCGTTTAACAGAAAGAAACAACTGTTATGTTCGAGAACGGTTAATATTGAGACTAGGAAGAGACTCTTAAAGTCGTATGTATGGAGTACGGCATTATACGGGTGCGAAACTTGGACAATAGGGGAAGCGGATCGAAAAAGAGTAGAAGCGTTTGAAATGTGGTGCTACAGGCGCATGATGAAGATACCGTGGACAGATAAGGTTAGCAATAGGGAAGTATTAGAAAGAGTTGGGGAAAGGTATGGAAGACAATAAAGAGTAGGAGAGATAGGATGGTAGGACACCTTCTAAGACACATTAAGGAATAGTTCGCGACATACTAGAGTCAGAGATAGGAATAAAAAGAGGTAGGGGTAGGCCTAGATTAGACTACTGCTCTCAAATAGTTGGGGATGTAGGATGTTCTACTTTTAGGGAAATGCGTAGGTTAGCTCAGGATAGAAAAGAGTGGAGGTACGCATCCAACCAGTCTTCGGACTGAGAACCTTATGATGATGATGTTCTTAATCTTTGTTATAAGTGATGTGTTCTTTTTAATACAAGTACATTACTCGTTCCAGTCTCTCTCATAATTTTAGAACTATAATAAAATAAAAGTTACTTTCGTTTCCTGAATCAACCAGCAAGTGTCAGAATTGTTTAAAGTGAACGTTCTTGCTCATTTCATTTCGCAATGTTCAGAAAAGTTATGATTTTTCAGTAACACATTTTTATTAAATATCTGTTGCTGCTTAACGTATACTCATTAAACCTAGTATCAATGAACTGGTCAAGAAGAGTACTTTTCAAATCCGTATTTTAACTAGCTCAGTAGAGGGTGGGTCATTTAAATAATGAAGTAATCGATTCGTGCATAAAACTTTATTTAAAGAAAACGAAACTTCTACAACAGAAATAAAAAATTGGCAAGTGCACGAACCCGCGGATGGCTCAAGATAAACCTATGGCTGTCGCGGCACACGTGTATCATCCCCTGTCGGCTCTGCAGCGGTGTTGCCAGATGAACCGCTACACACTCCCCCTCTGGCCCTCGGTAGCGTCCTAGCAAAATGACCAGGTTCTTCAACGTTCTTCTTAGGTCGTTTGCGTTTTGGTATAATAGGATTCTCGGCGATATTAGACATACATGGAGTTATTTCCGAGATGTGAAACTTGCCAATAGACTCTTCGAGGTTGCCCAGACTGTCTACTTCATAAGCAGTAGGCGAGTCTTTTCGTAAAATAATGTAAGGGCCATCTCTTTTAGGAATCAATTTACTGGAAATCGCATTACTTGGTACGTGTGACTTCAGTAATTCACGTGCACCATGACTATAATCAGGGACTGGGCGATGATGCGTATCAAAGTACTTCCTCTGCCTCTTTTGCTCCTTTTCAACGGTTTCGCGGGCATCTTTATGATTTTCCACCATCTTCTAAAGGTAAGGCGTTATCATAGTAACAAAATGATCTGTTTCAAGAAAAGTTTTCGCATCATGGTGGGCGTCATCAAAGGTCCGAAGTTCCCTACCAAAACTGTGATAGGCTGGTGTAAACCAGTACTTTAGCAAAGTGCCGATTTCATGGTGAACCGAATGTTAGCTAAAAATGTTTATCCCAGGTACTATGAACATTCCCAACTAATATGGCCCATCGGGGTTTCAAATCGCGGTCTTTTCTTTCAACCGGATTAGCAGCTGGCTGACAGAAAGGATTAAATGATTGTTTCACGTTTAAAATATATGAGGTTTGCTGCATAACATCGGACACGAACTGCGCGCCGTTGTCGCTCCATATTTTCCTTGAAAAACCAAAGGGTAGAAAAATCTCTTCTACGAGAATCCTTGCACTTTCAAAAGCCGGTGCTTTCTTAAGCGCAAACAATTCTACCCATTTCGTTGACGTGTCCTCAATTACGTAGATCCAACAATTACCATTATCGGACTGAGGCAAAGAACCAAACAAGTCCACGGCAATTACTTCAAATCTTCTGTGTAGTCCTAGCTGCTAATTGTGTTAAAAGCATGAAACTTGGTCGGCAACTTAAATATGTAGGTCAAATTAAGAGATTTTGCCCGCAGTAACCAAAAAAATATCCCGTAGGAGCAGCTCAGGGGCGGAACATATTCCAAGAGGCTTGAATTAAAAAAAAATAATTAAATAATAACCAATGTGGGCAAGTAATATGTCATTTTATATTTATTTGATATCGCTGAAGTCAATTTAAACCATATTTTATTTATAACTATAAAATTTTCAAAATGGCGGCCAAATTTCCAATTTTAATTCCAAATTTTGTTAAATTCCCTAATATTAAAAATTTTTTAAAATATATAACATTTTTATTTAAATTGCAGGCTCTAAACCTGTTCTAATGATATTTTTTGGTACCCCAAAAATTTCAAAATGGTTGCCATTTTTGAAAGTAAAATTTATTTGCAGTACCTATACCCTGTTGGATATGGATGGACGAACTGAGGGCATTATAGAAATTTAATTTTTTGTTTCTCTTTTTATTTAACATGTCGACAATTTGTTTTTGATGGGCATTGTGTATTTAATCTATAATAAGTTGTAATTATTAGGAAAATACTTCTAAACTTTGCGGAGGACATGGTTTTAGTTTTGGAATAATAGCTTGATCCTGAGTACGTGACCTAACGTGTAATGAAAAATCAAGCGCAGTGTATAATAGGGTATCTCATTTAACTAGATCACCATTTTGAGTATTTGAAGCCGGTGCGCAGTGGGACCACTCACCCAAAAACGTGGCCAAAATTAGGTTTCAATAATTTCCTAGAAACATTACTTAAATGGGCTTACTTTAAAGAGACAATTGCATAGTTTGCGATGGTATAACTCATAAGGGCTTAATTTCGGAAAATTAGAAGTTAGCGTCACCCAAATTGGGAGGTTGTGTCTCATTTGCGGTAGTGTATTTGCAGCGGCGGAGTACATGCAAAGTTTTAAGATTGAATGTACGAATTATTTTGCTGTATTTTTAAGAATTACGTTATGGACCAATTAAATACTGGTATGCAGATACCTGCATCCCAAATTTTAATACTTTTTACTTATACTTTACAAACTATGATAATGAAGTTTTAATGAAGTTACTAAGTTTTTACTGTTTCTGGTTACACAAGTCCCAAAACTTTGTGTTGAGTGTTAAACTTAGTCACGCCTAGTCGCTTGCTTGTTTTTCAATGAAAGTAAAGCCCATGTGTGGGTAATCCACTGTAAAAATTTCCTATCAAAATTTGCCTATTTTAAAGATATTCAATTTTTTGTCGGCGAGTGTAGTTCGCGATGTATGAAACCTAAAGCAATAAACGTTCTAAACTTCTCTCAAATTGGAGCCCTTATTTTTGTCCTTTTTCACAAACAAAATGGTTGGTTTTGATGATTAGTTTTAATACAAACACCTGGACTATATGTGTTTAGATATTTAATTAATGTTCTTTTTAATTGTGGATCATTATTTTGAAATTTCCGTCACTAAATCGATGTTACACGTTTGGGGTATTATTCTTGACGAAATTTTGAGTTAAAAAGTTTTGTATTAACATTCGGACTTAAAATCACCCCCCCCCTCACTAATCAAACAAGAATTTTCATGGTGTCCAGAACGTTTTATCATAAAAAATTAAATTTGATATTTGTTTTTATGAATGTGAGTCAAAATATGGAGCGACTATCGTAGGCAAAAAGCAAATTTAGGCAAATAGTCATTTGCCTAGGCATTTGCCACTTGCCGTGGCAACACCTTCGAACACCTACTTCTTAGGGGATATTAATGTGCATGAGTGAGGCAGTTGAAACTTTTAAATATCCCCTTAAGTACCTACTTCAAAAAAATACATGGTAATGAAAACCATCATTTTTGTTAATACCTTTGTACAAGGTGTCCCAAACTGGACGCGTTCTTATGGGAACACCCCTTATTTGAAGAGATAGAAAAAAATTAACCAAGGTGTCCGGAGCTCAAATTTAATGAGAAAACCACTGGCGCAAACAAAACTTTGCTATCTCTTATCGTTTGGCCGCTAGAGGGCGATTCTCAAATTTCGTCGATTTCTTTTATGTCCTATAACTTGTTTATTAATAAAGATAATTAATTTTGGTTAAAACTTTCTTAAAGCACTTTTTTCCGTAAAATCCATTGCAATAGGCAGTTTTTTTACAGGGCGTTTAGATTTTCGTGCACCACCCCAAACTCATTTTTTTTATATAGACCACCCTATATATTATGAGATTTTTGAAAAGCTCGTAAAATTTCCTAAATTTTGATGTATCACTTGTCATGTTTATATTAAAAACCATTAGCAACATTACGATTTAAAAATTAAAATATTGTGCCTACAGAAATCAAGATTGCCATGACTAATAAAATGACATAGGATGCTAACATGTTATGATTAAAACCACAGATCTAAAGTTTCATGATAAGATTACTCATAGTTATTATATTAAATTAATAATTCTTTAAATGTTGCTAATGGTTTTTAAGATAAACATGACAAGTGATACATTAAAATTTCGGAAATTTTACGTGCTTTTCAAAAATCTCATAATATATAGGGTGGTCTATATAAAAAAATGAGTTTGGGGTGGTGCACGAAAATCTAAACGCCCAGTAAAAAAACTGCCTATTGCAATGGATTCTACGGAAAAAAGTGCCTTAAGAAAGTTTTTACCAAAATTAATTATCTTTATTAATAAACAAGTTATAGGACATAAAAGAAATCGACGAAATTTGAGAATCGCCCTCTAGCGGCCAAACGATAAGAGATAGCAAAGTTTTGTTTGCGCCAGTGGTTTTCTCATTAAATTTGAGCTCCGGACACCTTGGTTAATTTTTTTCTGTCTCTTCAAATAAGGGGTGTTCCCATAAGAACGCGTCCAGTTTGGGACACCTTGTACATAATGGTTTGTTCAAATAATGTGACTCTTTGTATTCTGGCAGATCGACAATGAACTTTTTTCTTTACGATAGGTTTATTAATTTATGTCGCTGACAAATAGGCATCGTTATTGCGATTATAATTTTTTCCATTTTTTTAAAATCATACTATACCTAAATAAAGAATTCGCGAACAAGAAATGATTAGCACCTTTAGCCAAGGTGGTCAAGAAACGAAAGAGTAGCCACCGGCAACAGATGAATGCAAGTAAATACTTCATTTGTCTACTTTAAATGGAAGTTAAATAAAAGCAGGACATAACTCAGTTACGAGGACCTAGTTATACTTACTATTTTGTCTTACTAAATAGTTAGACTGGGTATTCTAATCATAATATTAAAAGCGAACTGGCACAACACTTGAAATACGGGTGGGGATATCGGTCGCTCGGTCTCTTTTCAACTGGTGGAGATCTGCGGGCATCTATATACATTTAAATGTATACTTTGCTGGGATGGTAGGGCGGGAGGCGAGAGCATATAAGAAGGGGAGTCAGAAGTTGCACTTAACGTCGGCACTTTGATGTCGGTGGTTAAAACTTGAACGTCGTGCAACTTCCACGCGCAACCTTTTTATTATAATAATCATATGTACAGATTTGCCTGACAACAAACTGCGGCCATTTGCAGTAGCAGCTGACAACCACTCTATGGCCACAGCCCCAAAGCAAGCTGCGCGTGGAAGTTGCGCCAGGTCCAGCTGTAATCATGCAAATTTGCAAGTACAACTTCTGACTCCTCTTTTGAGAAACTTTTACAAAATTAACAGGCACTGAAATTGCTTTATTTTTATTGTAGTTTAGGACCTATAACCCTTGCCTCCTACTTTTACCTTGGTTGCGACCGCGACCCCCTAAGCAAGACTAAGTATGTGGCCCCCCTTGGGGGTCGCGACCCACAGGTTGAAAAACACTGCTTTAACGCAAATAAGAAAATTATTGCATCGGCATCATTTCGATAGACGCTTGTATCTGCTCAGCGCTGTTCGTTGTCGTGGTTCAACCTGGGGTTCAACGTCGCACCTGTAGGTAGAATGGTTTTTTGTTTTTTGCCGTATTAAATTAAAGGCAATTAATTATTTATGAATATTCTATGGGAATATTTTGTGGTGCACCTGGGTTGCACCTACGTTTTAAGTATAATTACCACACCGATTCACCACTTTTTAAAAGTCGTGAGCGTAGCCCACGGGTTCATCTAGTATATTATATTGGTAGGAAGGCAGGTACCGGAAAATTGTTGTATTTATTGCACATTTTTAAAAATAATTGTTTTTAAAGGCGATATGTTTTTGAGCTTGCTTTTTTTTGAGCTTGCTTTTAAACTAGGTTCTATTTATTCCGTTTTTTTTATACTTTTAGACGTAAGATTAAACCGAAAAATATCCTGAATTTATATAAACAGAGAACGAAATACTGAGAGGCAAAAGTTTTTCTTTTAAATTTTCAAGAATTTTTGTCAACTTTAAATTTAAAAAAATGTAAAAATAATACTTACCATTAAAAATAGGACAGTCTTCAACTTCAAAAGCGGTGTATGCGTTATCCTAAAACAAATTTAATATCAATATTATTATCTAATGAAGTAAAGCTGAGAAGGTGTTTAATAAATTTCTAACTTTTATTTGTCTTAAAAAGTTTTAAAAAAGATTCGGTAACTTGCGAATTATTGTTGCGGTTTATGAACGAGTGCTCCAGTTTGCTAAATTGTTGAATTCTTCAGTTAGATTGCATTGGAGCAACGAACACACTATGCATGTCAATTTCTTTTACATTTGCGGAATACGAATTTTGTAAGGTGGGATCATTTGTGACTTATTTCAAACGTTTTAAAACATTTCCAAAAATTGTGTTGATTGCACTTGTGTCTTTTCCTGAACTTAGTTTTGATGTATTAATAAGAATGTAATTAAAAATTTAGTAGGTATTTCACATTTAGGTGCAAATATAGATAAAGTTGTTTCTAGGAAAAATTAATTATTCTGGAAAATTCGTGGCTCCCTTTGTTTATTAAGTAGTGTTTTTCTAAGTGCACTAGCTACCTACTATATGGCTATTGAGAATTGATAAATACAACACCCATCAGTGGCAAACAGCACATTCTTCCTTTAGGGGATCTTGAACCTACTACCGCTAATGCCAAATAAATCTAGTCACCCAACTGAAGACGATGAGAAAACGCAGCTAGTTGGAAAACTTTTCCTTCGCTACTTTTACAGACGCTGTACTAACCAAAGACGTCTAGAATGGACCTAGCGTCCTTATGGAACAGCTGATCTTGTTTTGAAGCCTACAACACGTTCGAAGGCCAGCGGGTCGCGGGGATCGTTGTTTGTTATTATATTCAAGCAACGGACCGAGCAATGTTCCGCGATATTCTATTTCCGCGGCGGCACCTGTTCCATACACAACTGGTCGGCTGTTTTGTTTTGCATTTTCCACACACAAACGCTTAGACTGTGAGTATTAACCCTGCTTCAATCGAAAATGTAAATAGCTAAGTCCCCTCTATAAGTCTTTGGTACTAACAGTAATTTTTTAGAGTTTGTCCCTCTGTTTGTTCTGTTCTGTCCTGTCCCGTCGTCCTGCTCTGTCTATCTGTCCAGCTTATAACTTGAGATCTAATCGGCGTCTGAGTCTAAAATTTTGTACTCGAGGGTTGTCGATCATGAGGCAGCGTTCGTGATTATTTTCTTGGTACGGGTGGCGACAGGGGGAGCGCGGAGCATAAAGTGCCCAAATTTGATGAAAATTAGTTTCCAAAGTAATTTTATATGCTGAATGCAACGGTAACCTTCTATTTGAAATTAACTTTAGCCGCGGTTAGTGCTTTTGGCGATACCGAGACGGATCTCGTTCTCTTCTCAGTCTCGGCTACGACGAGATTTATGCGTGGCCAGAAGATGCAAGAGTCTCGATTTACCGAAACTCCCGACCTTTTCTTTTTGGTATTTATGCAAAAGTAAACACTAAAGAAATTGAAATTTCGAATTTTTATTATGGAACATGATAAAGTGCATAAAGTTATAAAAAAACAGTTGTCAACGCATTGACAGAACAGCTTCCTAGCCACAGCTAAACTGGGGTGCGCGCTTGGCGCCAACTTTTCGTTTATATGTCGTAGTCTTATAGTGAAATCCGTCATTTCATGAAAAGACTAGGCACTTCATAAACGGCCAGCATGTCATGAAAACATCTGGGATTACAATAATTAACACACTGCTCACTGGGCGGCAAGGCAAGGCCAGCCGGCAAGGGGCATTCATAGCACATTGTTTCCTGTTTATTTTACAAGCCCGTAGATGGCAATGCCTCACACTCGCACTGCACAGTGCACTCAGTTCTAGGCGGAGTTGCGGACGGAATCTCGCCGGTCTCACATATTTACCACAAACATTTTATTACGCTACCTACCTTTCCCAATGTTTTTCTCAATTTTTTCCTCATACAACCTATTACGATTTTCGCACATCGTGTAGCGAAAAATACCCTCTATCCGATGCAATACACAAATATAATATATATACCTATATGACCTCATTGAAAAAATGTTCGATGACGTCATATCTCGGCTCAAAAGTGTTTTTAAAGAACCCGCCCCGTCAGTTTCCTACGGGCCATCTCTGATATACGTATGCAAAAACTCAGCAAAATCTGTAGAGCCGTTATCTCGCAAAAGTGCCAACAGACACTCACATATCTTAAATGGGTGACATGACTAAATATGTAGGGATACATCAAGTCGTTACATGTTCTGTACGCGAGACCGAGAATCTCGAGTCTAGAACGAGACGAGACCGAGACGAGACCAGTCAATTTAAAAACTTCCCGAGACCGAGTCACACCAAATCTCGGTCTCGTCTCAACGAGACCAAAGCACTGAGTGGTGCAAAACTGGACAAATGTAATGAAAATTGTAATCAGCCTAGTAATTTTAACATGTTGAAAGCAACGGTAACCTGCATTTCGAAATTATCGTTAGCAGAGGCGGCGACGCGAAGCTAAAATTGTCCAAATTTGAAGAAAATTCATATCCAGAGGATAATTTAAATGTTCTGAATGCAACAGAAATGTTATTATCGTTTACGAACTTTAAACTTTTTAAGAAGCGTCGCCGCGGCGAAGGCGGCCACATAAATCTGTTGTTTCTGAGTCTTTATACAGTTTCGATTCACGCCATAACAAAATAATTACAGGAATTGTTCTAGGTGCCATAAAGATACTGAATAACTTCCATTCCGTGGGGAATATTTTCCTTAAGGCACGTTCAGATCCAAGCGTGTTTCGGCAAATGTAATGTAACACACTACCAAATAGAAAATCTTTGCACACTACAATGCAATGCAGTGCAACAAAATTCGCCCTACGTCCAAATCAAACTAATGCGCGGCATGCTCACTTGTGTTCTCCCAAGTTCCAAATAGAGCGTGCACGAACATTCACTTTTCTTTGATGTACCGACAACAACCGGGAAACATTCACGAATGCGCACATTAGCGCATTTGTGCGCAATTTACCGTCCACATTGAGCAAATTTTGATGTTCGCAAGTGTTTCATTACATTACATTCGCTGATGCGCGCTTGATCTGGACGCGGCTTAAGGTAATTTTAAGCAATAAAAGTTATAACTTATAAACATAGTGTAGAAGTCGAGATTTCAATTACGCATTTTTGTATTTCTGCGTGCGTTACATTTTTGTTTGCTTATTCAACTATGTGTCGCGACAATGTTGCCTCACATTCCAGTTTTTGTTTTGAAATTTTGGGAACAGTGAATTCGAATCCTTCGGAGAGTAAACTTCGAAATAGTGTTATAAGTTCGATTATTTTTGTGTTATACAGGTTAGTACCTTAAATTTAAATTTCCAAATTTTGTGAAACTTCTGGCAATGTTTTTTTAATAAATAAAGCTGTAGTATTTTTTTATTCGACGTTTCGCCCCCATTTGGGGGCTTTGTCAAGAATATTTATTTAAACTTGTAAAGATATAAAAATGTAAACGTAAATTATTTGACAACATTTTTTAAAAAGTCAAAACTTATATGGTAACTATGTTCTAAAAATATAAAATTTCCGCACTTTTGATTTTGCAAAACATTCCAAAGGTAGTGTGTTTAATTTAACAATAATATTGGTTAATAAGTAAGTAGCAGAGAGTATGATTATTTTATTATAGTACAGTAAATTTGACTTAAATTTTGTATATCAGTTCTATCATTAATAGAGTTTTGTTCTTTTTTATGTAGATTATTTCTAAAAACAGTCGTAATTTCAAATTTTTTTCTTGTTCTAGAATTTTGGTATCATTAAATTCAAAAATATGATTATTGCTTTTCATGTGTTTACTTATTAAATTTAAATTTAGATCTTTTATTTGTGTTAATATTTTTGCTATTTTTTTATCAATTAGTTTCATGTCATTTGGGTATAATAGTTGTTTGATTAGATAAATTTGATAAATGTTGCTTAGTTTTTTTGTATTATTCAATATTAACTTATAGTACCTATATATAATTTTTTTTGCAACGGGATTTTGCAACAATCGGTACTGCCGTTTGCGTCTAATTGCGCTTGTAAGTAGAGTGTGTGCGATTGACCCGTCGGTGCGCTGCACGTGCGGAGCTCCTACCGTGTAGTGTATTTACCGTGTCATCTGCGCCTATTTTGATTTTCCTTTTTTTGGCGCAACGCTAGTTATTACACCTATATTTTTTTAATTCTTTAATAGCTATTTAATTTACGACTGTTTTTTTGTATGTTCATCCTCATTTTCCATTTATTATATGCTGGCATTACTGTTTGACAATTTGTTTCATTTTTTTTGTGTTTGCCCTGTTGCGTACCAGCGGCTTTTAGAAGTTGTTGCTGCTGGGTTTGTCATATTTTCAAGAGGATCAGGCATCAACTTCTTTGCGCCCCTTTACTGTTTAATTGACCACTCCCATCTTCGGCTCAGAGCTCAGTCGCGGCCGGATTCTCATTTGTGGCGTTACGCCATTTGTGCACGTCACACCGCAAAAAGAGTAATCAAGGGAGGTTAAGTCGGGATCGAATAGTTCTCCTGGACCGACACATTTGGTTTGGATGGGTCTGATTAAGAAAATCACCTGCAATATTATGACTGATACCAATAATTTAAGTGTATTAACATAGAAAATGTTTAATGAATTGGAAGTGTGACGGTACCTATACGGGGGTCCCAGTAGCGATTTCTGCGGCGCCTGAAAATTTCGCAGTATTTGTGAATTTTTGCAAGTTCTACGTATACGTATGCCAGGTCAATGTTTTTGGTGTCATTTTAAAGATCTCGTCAAATACGAACTTTCGGTCAAGGGATCGAAAATGTAAGATTGGAGGAGGCAAAAATACGAGGGTTAAAACGATTTTTGGACACGGAAGCGTTCGGTGCTGTTACATCGCATACCTTATGAAACACTCAGCTTTGATTTTGGGCTAATTGGAAAGAGGATGAACCGACCAACATCTTATGGGTTGGTTTTTGGGGTTTTCGACGCACGAGGGCGAGATTATAGGGGTGTAAAGTTGAGGTACGTTTCTAGCAAACGTTAATAAGCGTTCGACATTGTTATATCGCATATTTCTGTAACATCCAAATTTAATTTTGGGCTGGAAGGAGGACGAATCAGAGCACATCGAAAGGGTTGGTTCTTGGGGTCCTTGGTGCATGGGGGCGATATTTAGTGGAGTAAAATTGAGCTACGTTTGGTGCTGTTACATCGCATACGTTTGTAAATAAAAACAATAATAAATACATTTATTTAGAAGAATTGGAAGTGTGCCAGTAGCCATTTCTGTGACGCCTGGAAATTTCGCAGTTTTTTCGAATTTTTGCAAGTTCTACGTATGCCAGGTCAATGTTTCTGGCGTCATTTTGAAAGTATTGTCAAATGCGAAGTTTTGGGGGAGCGATAGAAGATGCAAGATTCGAGGGGGCGAAAATACGGGGGTTAAAATGATTTTTTGGACACGGAAGCGTTCGGTGCTGCTACATTGCATACTTTATGAAACATTCAACTTTGATTTTGGGCTACTTGGAAAGATGGTCCAGGAAACATCGTATGGTTTGGGGGCGATATTTAGGAGTGTAAAGTTGAGTTAAGTTTTTAGCAAAATTTAAGCGTTTGGTGCTGTTACAACTCATACTTACGTTTATAAATAATAATAATAAAAAATAAATTTATGCACGAGTCGCAGCCGAGTGCAGAAATCACACGAGTGTATGAAATACACGTTCCATAGAGTTATGTACACTATTTTTCCCATGACCCCTTAAGAAAGTAAAATATTTATAAAACAGTAACTTTAATGTTAGTAAATGTCAAAATGTCAAATTTCAATTTGGAATGATAAATTTATCATCTCCGGGTGAGCAAAGCAACATAACAATAATAATAATAACATTAACATTAATAATAATAGTAATAGTAATAATCATAATAGTAGATAATGTAATTATAATACATATACAGGATGTTTCCGAACTTGGGGTGGAAAATTAAGTGGGTAATAGAAGAGTTCAACCAAAGTAGGAAAAAAAATTGTTTCGTTGAAAATCAGATTATTAAAAAAGTTATTAAAGTTTGAAAATTCGTATATTTTTTGTTAGAAGGTTTAGAACCACTGATTTATTGATAAGTAGGCTGTAGTATTATACCATATTTTGCTATCTAATATTAAAAAATAGGTAGGCTGCTTTGACATTAATGTCAAAGTCGCAAATTAAATTTAAAGCCACAAATATTTTTTACTTTTTTCTTGTGTCTAGAATGTACCGGTGGTAATTTTGAACATTAATTTATTGTAGTATTTAGTAGTTCCTTCTTTTGTTCCTCATTTTGTTCAATTAAATTATTTTCAAGTTTCGATAAATTAATCTTTGTTGACATTTTCCCTATAACTAAACAAATAGAGCTCCTACAACTGACAACCTGATTTATTTTTTGAGTTCAAAAAGTGCATCTCGGCGTACCAGCATACTTAACTAAATTTAAGTCTACTAAATTAAATTTAATCAGTGGCCTTCAAACAATAAAACAGCAGATGTATTTTTTGTTGTGACGAAAAAAATTTATTTTTGCTCTAATGCTTTTCTAACACTTTGGGAAAAATCTCATAGCATTTTCCACTCCAAGTTCAGAAACACCCTGTATGAATAATGAATTTGTTAACACCACACAGTAGATGGATCAAGAACTTTGACGTAAATTCACTATGAATTCTTAATAAGTTAACCCCACTCGCCAAAAGACAGTGACAGTCTTCAACAACGTCAGCGAAACACGTGTCGAGTTTAATTATTGTGTCACTGTCTTTTGGCGTGTGGGGTTAACTTATTAAGAATTCATAGTGTATTGTTAACACCAGTACAAATTTTAAAAATTTATAAACACCGTCTTCACTATTTTCTTTGTTACCGTGTGCGGACGTCTGTCATTGTTTCAATTTCGAGAAAATATTATCATTATCATCTTTTTACAAATTGTTAAGTTGACTTATTCTGAGTATACTTGAAACTTAGCCAAGTTCATTTTCAATGTCTTAACGAAGGTTGCTAAATTGCAACTTCTGTAAATTTTTTATATCATCTGACACCTACCTGCAGGTTTTAAGATATATAAAAAAATTGTAAATAAGAGCTTTAGCACTTTTCCTGAACCGCCAGAAATAGGTACTCGCCAGAAAAAAATAAAGCGTAAAATTTTTAAATAATTATTTTATTGAACGGTTAACTTTTTTCACTTTGAAAGAATTTATCTTTCTGATTTAAAAAGCATCCAACTTTTCTATATTTGCTCAAACCGCGTTGAAAAAAAAATTACATGGAAAATGTTATTAGTATCCTAGTATGGGTATGATATTCACCGAAATGATTGTGCTGCATTTGTCACATACGTCACGCGTGAAGGTAAGTACAGACTTGAGCAAATTTACGCACACGAACAGTGTACGAGCACGATCATTCGTGAGTACGATTTAATTTGTTTACGTTCATCTTGACATGCTTGCGCGCACGAACGTGATCCAGTTGTTCGTGTGATTTCACGAAAATATGGCTGAAATAGCTCCTGCATAGAATTTTTTATTTCGGTTGAAATGCTGCCCATTTTTGGATCCCATAAGGTGGGAAATTTTTCGTATCCATCATTTAATTGGATTACATTTTCTGCCGTTCACTCCATTCCTTATAAACTTGCAAATATACTTCTACAACTAAACAAGAACTGACACGACCGATGGTTTGCCGTCCAAACTGCGCGCACAATTTCCTCTGAGCATACACCGAGACCGACAAGCAATGGATCGTGTGCGGGTTATGCGCGCACGAATAATTTATGCGTGCGAACCAATTTATTAACGTCCACATTCGATCATTCGTACGCGCAAACTGTTCGTGCGTGCAAATATGCTCAAGTCTGTACCCACCTTGAGACCCGAGCGGTAGCGGTTAAAGTCGAGCGCTGGGCGCCTGGCCGCTCAGTCTGCGTAAGTAAATGTGAGAGAATGCCACAACAGGAATGCAGTTATTATAAATCTGCGCAGGCGTTTTATGAATAGGTACTTATTTAACAAGCTATGCGGAAATATCCCAAACGCACAAGGGTTGCAGTGTGCTTCGTCATTTTCAATGTCTCCCCCGGTTGCATCTTTGCGAAGACTGAATTTTTCAAATAATCGAATAAGACTGTATATTTTTCAATATATGTAAGGAATTTATGTTCCCGGTTTCAGAAGTATACAATTTTCCTAAATTCAAAAATATACGGATTCAAATATCGAAATATTGCTTTGTTACATTATTTTCAAGGCATACATTATTTCAATACTTAAACCCATATTTATTATTTTAAAAACGGCGTGAGCAAATATTATATATTTTGGAGACATGTGTCATATGGTAGATGCATCATATAAATAATTGTTCAACTAAGCGTAATATAATTTACTTACTTCCAAACTAATAAAATTCTATATAGCTGATATAAGTACGTACATTCTAGTGCAAAGAAAGCAGAAAATGAAAGGCACAATATCTACCTACTTGGATAATTGTTACGCAGTTACTTTACCTCATTTTTGGTTTTCTCCTGATATTCCTTATTTTGATTTGACAGAAACTTGAAACTGAACATAGTTTAGGAACGCATTTTTCCGCGCATTTTTCAATACATTCGTGTAGGTACTTAATGTACGCCAGGAACAGAATTAAATAAGAAGAGTATCTCCTACTAAATAAACTTGTATTTTTATCAACAAATAATAGTATGTAGTTACAAAGTAATCTTCGCACAAGTACGTAGCGACGCCAAGGCAAATTGTTCCAGTCAACAAAAAAGCGGCGACGGGTCCAAGATTCAGTAAGTGAATGCGATGAGATTCATACATTTACAAACAGTACATAAGAACAATAATCACGTTAATACTACGACGAGATAATGCTAGTTCGTTCATCGTTTAAGAACTTTCGAAAATTTTTCGCCTGGCCTCCGTGTACACTTATTTATAACAACTATAAGGAATACTGGTATATGCTTACATTTTACAGAATTCGTATAGGTATATGTAGCAACATTATTATTCTCTATTATATTTAAATGCACTATCAAAGTCTAATGTGACTCGCGAAAATAACAACTATTTTTGACTTCAGCGTAATACATATGAGTGAAGATGAGGTAAGGAGTAACACAGCTCTCATTGCGTTCTACGTTTGGATGGGTGAACCCCTTCAATACTCCGCGATGAGTTGAACTCCCCTCGCCAACATGCATTAAGCCAGTGTGCCGATGTAAGGCTTATACACTATCATAAGGGAAGGCCGATCATTCAACAGCGGATGGGTTAAGGCTTATAAAGAAAAGAAAGAAGATGAGGAATTTTTTCATTCTGTTTCCGGCATCCAAACTGACTACAAAATCGTGAATTTCAATGAGAATAAAACATTTAAATTCACATTGAAATTCATGATTTTGCGACCCGTTGTATCATGAGGAATGCCAAAATATCACTGCCAGATACATCACCTAGTCGCGAGAGGGCTCCGGAGAACCCAAAAGTTGTCTTAAGCGGGCGCCTCACGTGACATTATTTTCTACAAACATATAATGTTCCTTTATTGACTATGGTATCATAAGTAAGCCAAACACATTAGATGGTCGCGAGTTTTGCTTTCACTACTGTTAAATTTTTCTGCTATTTTCGGTTTATGAGGGCCAGAATAGGTCACTTTTCAAATTACTGTAACTGCAGTTTCTTAGTGGGATTCTTGTATATAATTAAATGTTCAAAAATTCCCATATTCTAGCTATCTAAATTATGCTTGATTTGAACATAGGTAAGGGGATAGCTGAAGAAATGCTAGCCGGAGCATTTGATAATTTATTAGTGCGCTTCAATGAATGCGTCTTGCAAGAAGGCAGACACATAGAACATTTTTTGTTGAAGGTGGTTGTTAATTTGATTTATTTTCAGTTTTTAAAATTTTGAAATTACGTATTAAAACCATTTAATTTATTTCAAATAATTCAAAAAATGTAAGCAGACATTTCACGGCTTATCATTGTTGAATTGTTTATTGCAATAAAGTCACAGCACACTTTTGAACATTTAATTATATACAGGATGTCCCATTAAAAAAGTTGATTGATCATTCGTCATACATCATGGGTCATGGGTCATTTGTCATGGGTAATTGGGCATGGGCCACTTTTGCATATTTAATTATATACAGGGTGTCCCATTAAAAAAGTTGCAGTTACAGTAATTTGAAAATTGCCGTTTTCTGGTCCTTATGAACCGCGAAAAAATGTCAAAGTAGTGAAAAAAACTTGAGGTCATAAGTCGTTGGTAAATATGTGAAGCGGTTCGGTAGATATAAGGTGTAGAAATGCGTCAAAATATAATGAGACACTCTGTATTGTTTTCTGTGAAGTGTGTAAACCTAAGTACCTACAGAAAAATTGTCACCTGTAACTAGATGAGGAGTTTTTATTTTACCGGATAAATTTCCGCTCTGATCGAAAGTTTGTTGCCTAATAATTTTACCGGAAAAACTGTCCAGCCAACAAAAATGCGGCATCGTAGGTTGAAGAATTTATTCAGATAAAATAAAAATCTCAAGCCTGCTTCAGCAAGATAATTTAACGAATAAAATAATAGGCATATGGAAAACTCTCTGTAGTCTATTCAGAAAATCGAGATGTGACTTCAAGGGCGTCACGCCGAAATGCGCGCGCACTCGAATTAGCTCAGACTAGCAGAAAATATCAACACAAGGAGCGACAACGGTCCGGGTTAATATAATCCAAATCTACATGCGCATGTCTGAAGCCGCCAATATTGGAAATTAGAAATGCTTTAGACAAACAGACGATGCCGATTGATTATTTTATGGCAAAGCCTTTTACTTTTGGATACATTTTGTTACGAAAGTATCGTAATCATAAAATTACGTTGTGTCGGAAATGTGAAGTGGGAAAGTTCGCGTAGCAGAAAAATGATACCTAAAATAAAAAACGTAATTTTTTTATTAAAAAATTTAAAAAAATTAAGAAATAACATAATTTTTTTATTTTTTAAATTTTTGTATTGTTATTTAGTTAGTATCTATATTTATACTATTTACAATTTTAACTTATAAGTTATATGTTAAATAAAAGTTGTCGCGTGCTGGAGGTCTAGCGGCCAAGACATGGCTCCACATAGTTAGCTGGGCAGCGTATAGAGGCGCAACTGAATAGAAGAAAAAGCTGGAAATATCCATTGTTTTGTGGTAACGTCTTTTTTAACAAAAATTAACGTAACCACAAAACAATTAACCTGGATAGATCCAACTTTTTCTTCTCGCCTCTATACGCTGCCCGACTAACTATGTCGCGCCATCTCTTGGCTGCAAGTCCTCCAGCACGTGACAATTTTTACTTAACCTCGGCCATTCTGATAGTTATAAATTCAAGAATCAATTGTACCCCTAACCACATAAATTTTGAAATACTATATACGCATTTCGGCAGCTAAGCTGCCATCTTCACTAGTAGGGAAAAACCTATAGTAATAAAAATAGCAATAACAACATTAATGCAAAAAAAAAACAATTATATATATGACAATAATAATAACAACAATAATGATGATGTGAAACAATGATAGAGATAATAACAATAATATAGGTCAGGTATTTTCTGCTCACCACTCCGAAAGAATCGAAGTGCACTCGATCAGCTCTCAAGCTAGAATGCAGATTCTAGCAGATTCTAGCTTGAGAGCTGATCGAGTGCACTTCGATTCTTTCGGAGTGGTGAGCAGAAAATACCTGACCTATATTATTGTTATTGTCACTATCATTGTTTCACGTCATCATTATTGTTGTTATTATTATTGTCATATATATAATTGTTTTTTTTTGCATTAATGTTGTTATTGCTATTTTTATTACTATAGGTTTTTCCCTGCTACTGAAGATGGCAGCTTAGCTGCCGAAATGCGTATATAGTATTTCAAAATTTATGTGGTTAGGGGTACAATTGATTCTTCAATTGATTATTTAACCACAGTCTCTTACATCTTAATCCTTGATAGTTATAAATTAAATGGTGCCATCAAATGCTTCCTGCATTTTCACTTCATTTTGATTTCATTTGATTTGATAGGAGGGAATCGAGTGCGCGAGATGACCTATGTATAATAAACATAATAAGTATATGTATCTAAATAACTAATTAAAGTTTAAATGTACCTCATATAAAGTATGAATTTGCCTGTTGATAGTAGGTAAGATTGTAAAGTTTAAATGTATCCATCTAATCTGAAGTGCAAATTTCCCATTTTAAAGCGTGTATATTTAAGTTTAAATTTATCCAAACTTACAGTTTAAATGTGCTCAATCCGAAGTGTACCTACATCTTGTAAGGTTACGTATTACTTAAAGTTTAAATGCACCTAATCCAAAGTGCAAAACTGTCATTTTATGGTTTGTTTGTTTGTGCGTAGCGCGAGTGATCTGTCAAATTTACACGAGTGGTTAGTAAAAGCAACAGCTTGAGTAAAATTGCCTAAAAATTGCAGACCACGAATTGTATTTAACAAGATTATTTTTTGAATCGAAGCAAGGTAGTTCAAAACGAAATTTTATTTCAATTAATTCACATACAAAGAAATGTGTTGGGAATATTTGACGTTTGGCAGGTACTAAAGTAACTAGATTATATATTATAAATGCACCTACAAATTCGCAACTATGGCAACTTATCAACAAGCAAAATTATTGGGGGTAAATACATAAGAGATCATTTTTTATCGATAAATACATGTTTAATTGTATGAAAGTTTTATAGTACGCCAGATAGCGACAATTTTTATAACTCATTTCAGCGCCCTTCGTATTCATATAAAATTGTAAATTGTCTGTTGGAAATCAGGAATATCCATGTGCGAGACCCCAGCGTGGGACATTTTACAATTGGCAGGTCTTCAAAAATACCAAAGAAAAAAGTTAACCTAAATCTTTTCAGTGCCCCTGCCTTTTGATAACATTTAATAATTAAATCATAAAGAACAATAAATTACCCGAGGCAGAGATCCTGAACAGCTTCAGATCAGAGGAAGACGTTTTAAATTTGTTTAGAAAAGTAGCTCTACTTAGTCATTTCAGCTCGTTTGAATCTAAGTAGGCCTACTTTCCAAGCACTTTCAGAACCTCTTCCTCTGCCCAAGGACTGCTCAGAACCTCTGCCTCGGGTATTTTCTCGTTTCTTATGATTTAATTAATAAGTTGAATCATAAGGCAGGGGCGCTGAAAAGGTTTACGTTAACTTATTCTTTAAAATTTTTGAAGACATGTTAATTGTAAAATGTCCGACGCGGAGTAGGCAGAGGTCAATTTTCCTGTTTGCCATCACACAAACTACCAAATTTACAACCTTTGCCACACGCTAAAATCATTTAAAAATTGATGTCACTATCCGGCGTACTATTATTGTCATGGCAAATAATCGAGAATCAAGGTAGTGAAAAAATCGCGAGAGCTTGCTCGAGCGATTTTTTCTACTTCCCTTGGGTTCCAGATTTTTTGCCGAATGGCAATAAAATTTAAATACAATTTGAAATGTATTTATCTTATAAAAAAATGATCTAGAATGTATTTTATAGAGATTAATACACAACTACATTATACGGACAATTTAAAACGACGCTGCAAGAAAACTCGAAAATAATATGACAGTGACAGTCGTCAAGGTAGAAATTTCAAAACTACCATTCACAGCATAGTTGATTAAAAGCAAGGCGCATATTTATCAGTTATTGGGAAAGCTAGGTAGGTTTTTTCGTTTAAAATGACAGTTGATTGGTCGGTCGATTTTAGGAAATTGAAGAAATCTCATTGGCTGTTAGAATAGACGTGTATTAATCGAAAAAATTACCGAAATAATGCACGCTTCTAGACCCAAATGAAATGTTCCTATTGGTCAATTTGACGATGAAAAAAATTATCTTTTAAATAAAATTAAGAAACTTGTGTCGTTGTCATGGTAACCAAAGCATCAAAGGTAAATAACACGCTGTAAAAGTTAGGGCAAACTTTTTCGGTTGTCAAACTGACAAAAATACCACGCCGCGCAGTACGAGATTATTTTATTTATTAAATTTTGCAGTTTATCTGGACAGCCTCAAATGCTTCTTTTGTTTAAAAATTTATTAGCGCTTACCTTACTTAAGCAGGCAATAATACATAGCCTGCAATCAGTGCGTCTGCATTAGGCTCCGAAAGCGTACCAGACATTAAGAGACAGATGTATATAAAAATCTGCATAAGTCGCAACCGTCCACCGAACGTACCTACTTGCGCATGCTTGGTATGCATCTAACAAATATAAACGACGAAGTAGAATACACTATTTCTATCGCCTTTTCTCTGTCACGCTTTTTGCACATGCAAGGAATGGGGAGTTGTTTGTATTAATGTAATAGGTATATGCCTGCAATATTGAATTCTTATTGATGCCCTATATGACGTGCTTCGGGGCTGAAAAGTGAGTCCACTACTGCAACTATTACTAGAGCGACTTAGGTACCAAGGTTGGTACAAGATGGCTGGCTGTTCGCACTGTCGAAACGATGCAGTTTATGCATATAAACTTAACTTCGGTGCTTCGGGAGAAATAATTGTAGATGGTCTGCATTCATTTTTATCGCGTTGTAATACATATATTTACATAAATAGGGTCCCAGAACGTTTTACACAGGTTGTAGCTCCAAAACTATAACAGGTAACGAAATGGAGCAAAAACTACTTTGTTGTGTCGATGAAGGAGAACACAACCCGAAGAAAGTAACCACCCCCGGGGCTGCCGCCTCCGACATACCGCCCCCCGTTATTTTTTTAAATAGCACTCTGTATATTCTGTGAAGGAGCGTGACGAAGGATCAAATTCTCTACCTAACATTTTTTTGAAATTTAAAATTGACCCATAAATTAATGATGGAGAAAACAGATTTTTTATTTATGTTTAAGTTGGCCATGGAATTAAAATTATTAAGATTTGCTGTAACTGATAAACAAATGACGACTACCGGCTACCGGCGGAAATGTCAAAGTTAATTTGAGTTAACTGAAAATTAGTTTTGTGTTGTGTTCTGAAATATCTGCTTTATTTATGCCATTTGAGTATGTGGATAAGCGTCATATAGAAGAAATTTATTTCGAAGGTTAGAAATGTGTGTTGCTGCAGAAGGACTCCAATTTGAACATTTGATCAACTGATTACGTTATCACATTATTAGTATTATTATTTTAACTTATGTACAATGTTAAAACTTCTTATTTCATAGTTTTAATAATTCCATGGAAAACTTAAAAATAAATAAATAGTCTGTTTTCTCAACCATTCATGGGCCAATTTTTAATTAAAAAAAAACCACGGATAGAGAATTTGATCCTTTCTCATATTCATTCAGTGAATATACAGGGTGAAAAAAAATTTGTGAGGGTGGTTTGTCGGAGTTAGCCGCCCCGGAAGTGGTTACGTTCTTCGGGTTTTGTACTCCTTCGTCAACACTACAAAGTGGTTTTTGTTCCATTTCGTTATATGTTATAGTTTTGGAGCTATAACCTGTGTAAAACGTTATTAGACACGCGGTATACAGGGTGTTACAAAAAAGTAGGTTAAGCCGTTAACCACAGATTATCTGGCAGAAAATAATTGGCCTTTCCTTATGCCATTTTTCATTTAGGCTTCTTTCTTTCAAGATACAGGGTGTTAAAGTTAAAATTTAAAAAACTATTTTTATTAATAACTCTTTTGTTTTTACGATATTCCCTTGAAATTTTGTACAACATTTTTTAATATACCATCACAATGTTTGTGTAATTTTGGTCAAAAAAATCGATGCGCGAACGGAGGAAAGTGGGGGTCGTAATACCCATTGACCACCCAAATTTTCTCTACGCACGTCTATGGTTCAAAGGTATTGTTTTTCATACCAAGCATTCATTTCTTTAAATTCTTTCGCTCTTGTGAAATTTTGATTGCAACTCATTTGACTATGTGTTGTTGATCCACTTGCTGTTTAAATCTCCCAATTTTTCTTAGGTGACGACTTAAGCTGGAGAAAAATGTCCTTGGATGGATATGTCCCTGCATAACGTCTAAGCTTAAGAAAAATTCAATTTTTTATTAATAATTATTTTGACAACTTAACGCCCACCTGTCTTTCTTTCCAATGCTAATTTCCATGCAGGAATATGTCCGAATTGGTACCATCTAATGGCATTTTTCTGAAGCTTAGACGTTATGCAGGAACATAATTTATTCATCCAAAGACATTTTTCTTGAGCTTAATTCGTCACCAAAGAAAAATTGGGAGATTTAAACAGCGAGTGGATCAACAACGCCTAGTCAAATGAGTTGCAATATCTCGTAAACTAAGCCCTAAATCAAAATTTTACAAGAGTGAAAAAAATAAAAGAAATGAACGCTTGGTATAAAAAACAATACCTTTGAACCATAGACGTGCGAAGGGAAAGTTGGGGGTCAATGGATATTACTACCCCCCGTTTCCTCCGTTCGCGTATCGATTTTTTGATCAAAATTACACAAACATTGTGCCGGTATATGAAAAAACGTTGTACTAAATTTCAACGGAATATCGTAAAAAACAAAGGAATTATTAATAAAAATTGTTTTTTAAATTTTAACTTTAACACCCTGTATATTGAAAGAAAGAATCCTAAATGAAAAATGGCAAAGGAAAGTCCCATTATTTTCGGCCAGGTAATCTGTGGCTAACGGCTTGACCTGGTTTTTTGTAACAACCTATATACAGGGTGATTTAGAACGGGCGTGCCAAATTAAAATGGGTGCTAGAGGACCTCCAAATAAGACGAAAAGTTTATATGAACTTATGTTCTAAAGTGACTACTAACAAAGATACAGGATGTAAAAGTTTTAACATTTTTTAAAATATTTTTTTATTATCTTAGTAACTAGGAAAGTTATCGAGTTGAAATTTAAGGTGTTGTTTTCATTTTCAAAGTTCTAATTTAAAAAAAAATGCTCTTCTAGCCCAGTCAGTAGCGTTGCTACGGGGCAGGCCATTTATTTATTTCCCCAATCCAATGTTACGCCACTGGCGAATGCAGGTGATATTAATGTATTTGAAATCTACGTTCAATTTGGGAAGAAATTGGTATCTTCAAAATTTTTCGTAAAATGTTCAATTTTTTAATGAAATAGCTTTTTGTGAAATCGTACGCGTGTACCTACTGAAATTTTCCATAATGCAATAATGACTTCACCGATATGCAAGGAAAGTGAAAATGGAAAAAAATAGTTTATTAAGAATAACACTAAAAAAACTAACAAGAAAAACGAGAAAACACATTAATTCTTACATTAGGCTATTAAAAAAAAATATTAAAACTTTTACACCCTGTATCTTTGTCACTTTAGAACATATGTTCGTATAAACTTTTCGTCTTATTTGGAGTTACTCTAGCACCCATTTTAATTTGGCATGCCCGTTCTGAATCACCCTGTGATTCACGGAGACGGACGGTTAGACGTTTTTCAGAAACGGCAACGAATTAAAATCTGAAAATTTGCACACAATAGTTCTCGGCTTAGACCATTCCAATTAAAATATTTTCAACGCCCGACAACTTCCGGTTATACCGGAAACAACTATCCTATTTTAAATGGAATGGCTGCATTTTTATTACGGATTTAGATTTTTGGTCGAATTTTAAGGTCACCTTATGCAATACATAATATGTGTAAAGTATATTAGACGTTAAAAGTCGTCATTTTTCAAATTTCATCAATTATAACGTCGAAACGGTACGAGATAAAGAAAAATAACTTACATGTCCCTATCCTAATTTTTAATTCTCTATCTAATGGGTCTGGAAAATACTGCCTCCTGAATGGTCAAAAAATGACAAAAAGTTGCCAATCAGGAAGAAGTATTTTCCAGCGACCCATTAGATAGAGAATTAAAAACTAGGATATGGACATGCAAATCATTTTTTTATCTCGTACCGTTTATTTCCAAGTTATAATTGATGAAAATTTGAAAAATGACGATTCTCAACGTCTAAAATCTCGAAGAGGGTGCACTTTACACATATGATGTTTTGCATAAGGTGACCTTAAAATTCGACCAAAAATGTGGGCATTCCATTTAAAATAAGAGTTCCGTATAACCGGAAGTTGTCGGGCGTTGAAAATATTTTAATTAGAATGGTCTAAGCCGAGAACTTTTGTATGCAAATTTTCAATTTTAATTCGTTGCCGTTTTTGATAAACGTCTAACTGACCGTCTCCGTGAACCACCCTGTATATACTCGTGTGTGTTAGGTATAGGATTAAGCACGTAAGTCGTCCGAGCTTTCGATATTCAATTCGAGTATTCGGATTTTTTTGAAAATCCGACAGCTAGTGATCAAGTTGCGCTGCAGCCTGGCACTTCTAGTTAGGGAGCCGGTATAGTAAATTATTACTGTATTTTCTACCATGCCGGACATTATTAATCTTAATGTATGCAACAAGATGAAGAAGAATATGACATATGACTATGAGAAAGTTGCATATGAGTCGCACCGCAGATGGCGCTCTTAAGAAAAGTTTAGAATCGTCTGGCACCCACTCGCGACTATCTAATGTGTCTGGCATTGATATTTTGGCATTCTTTATGATATAAATAGTCAGTAAAAAAAGAATCAGATACATTATAAGTCGCGAGTAGGTGCCAGAGAACCCCAAACTTGCAGGAGCGTCACGTGACGTATTTTCTACCAACAGATTTTTCTTTTACTGAATTTTTGTATTATGAAGAATGCCAAACTATCAATGCCAGACACATTAGATAGTCGCGAGTGGGTGCCAGACGATTCTAAACGTTTCTTAAGAGCGCCATCTGCGGTGCGACTCAGATGCAACTTTCTCATAGTCATATTCTTCTTCCTCTTGTTGCATACATTAAGATTAATAATGTCCGGCATGGTAGAAAATACAGTTATAATTTACTATACCGGCTCCCTAACTATTCGGGAAATGCGTCTAATAACAACGAATCGTTTGTGAATGTTCGGTTACCTAAAATTAACCTTCCTGTTTTTAGCGGCACTTTGAAAGATTGGCCTAATTTTCGGGATTTGTTTAATAGACTTATTCAAGAAAAGTCAAACCTAGCCGATGTTGAAGAGTTGCATTATTGGTTGACGTCTGTCGTGGGAGAAGCATTGGCTATTGTAAAAGCTGCACCCGCATCAGAAGCTAATTATCAAGTAGCTTATGATGCGCTTGTAAAGAGATATCAAAATAAGCGTTTATTAGCTATGCATCATTGGACAGAGAACTAAATAATGCGCCGTCCTTAAATCAAGTAGATTCACTACACTCTGTTCGTAATTTGTTAAATATTTTTGGCGAGAATGTAGCAGCATTAGAAAATCTCAATTTTCCTCTAAAGCAGTGGGATTTTATACTATTTAATTTGTTATCGCAAAAATTAGATACAAATACGCCCACTCGCATTGAACTTCAAAGTTCAAATGAAGACATTCCTACATTTGAGGAACTGAAAACATTTTTAATTAAACAATGTAATGCGTTAGATACGGTACAATATTTCTCACAACCGAGAGGCATACAAACGTCTCCAGTGACGCCTAAACAAGATAAGCAATTACAAATTTTGTCCAATTTGTAAATAGCTGTCGCATGTCCTAGCCGCATGCACTCGTATTCTAGGTAAGCAACCGCAGAATAGGTTTTTGCTGATCAAAAAATACAATTTATGTATAAATTGTTTTAAAGGGTCACATACGGCAAAGGAATGCCCTTCTGGCACTCGATGGTTGTCAGGCCAAGCATCATAGCCTGTTACATTTTACAAAAAATGAAGAAGCCTTTGCGACTCGCAATTTAAGTTCACCGATGGAAAATAAATCAGTTGAAGGTCCTAAGATAGAAACTAGTACTACATCGTGAATGACCATAGTGATTCAACTATTTTGTTGACTACTGCGTTAGTAGTAAGTGGCGGATAAAAGGGGGCAATATTATTTAGCTCGAGCTCTTTTGGATAATGGCTTCCAGGCTAATCTTATCACCACAAAATGCGCTAATAGATTAGGCTTCAGTCGCGTTCGTTTGCATATTCCGTTTCGTTTAAGGATACCTTTGACAGGGGAATAGTTACCTGCACTATTCGCCCAAGAAATAAGTCGGATCTTAGCTTTACGACAACTTTATTAATTATGGACAAGTTTTGCCCAGATTTACCGGCAACTAAAGTATCGTCCATAAAGTGGAATCATATAACTAACATTGAATAAGCGGACCCGAATTTTGGGTCTCCCGGTGGTATCGACATGATACTCGGTGCAAATGTTTTTTCGTTAATATTTACTGATGGCCGGGTTAGTATTGATAGCAATCTCCCAGGTGCGCTTAACACAATTTTTGGTTGGGTCTTGATGGGAATAGCCCCTTGTGAAGCGTCGTCACCCATAGTAAATACGCTGATAAATTTAGCTGATTTTTCAATTGAGAAAATATGTAGTTCGTAATTTTTGGGAAATCGAAGAAGTTCCGTGCACACCTCGTAGTACTCCGGAAGAGTTAGCTTGCGAAAGTTTATATGAATCAACTCATTATCGGGATGATTCGGGTCGATACGTGGTTTCTTTACCTTTTAAAGGAGAATCTCTGTCTTTCGGAAATACCCGTTCGGAAGCGTTGCGCAGACTCTTGTCCAGGGAGAGAAGATTTTCGAAAAAATTTATCTCTTTTGTTTATAAGTTTTGTTATGTTAATTTCTTCAATAGTTATTTATTAGTCTTCCAGATTCTTACGTAGCGTTTATGAACGATTATTTGAAAAGCAATCACATGTCAAGCGTGGCGCGTGCTACCGATATTAGTAATGTTTATTATTTGCTCCTTCATTGCGTCTTGAAGCCAGAGTCTTACTATAAGGCTGAGAGTCGTTTTCGACGCCTCTGCCAAGGACTCGTGTGGAACGTCATTAAATGATACACTGCAGATTGGTCTAAAGTAACAAAAGGGCATAGTAACATTGTTGTTTCATTTTAGACTACGTCATATTGTTTTTAATTGCATATATGTATAGAGCAAATGTATCGGCAAATAAATTGTAGTTAATCAAAGAAATCGCGATTATCAGAGAATCTTATGGAGGTTGGAGGTATTCACCAAATAATCCAGTGCGGGAGTATCAATTAAATACGGTAACATAAGGTGTGGTGTCGGCTCCGTTTTTAGCCCTTCGTACAATTCGACAACTTGCTTTTGATGGAGCGTTTAAATATACAGTCGCAGCTCAAGTTTTAATATTTATTATTCCGAAAAATATCCAAATGTTTATTTCGTCTGTCAATTAATTTTTCGTTTCGACTCGCCAAGTTTATTTATGTGAGAGTTATGGGTTCGCTAGATGTATACACTGGCGTAGGGATTAAGGGAATGTAAGCGATCACGTCTGGAAATGCGAGGACTCTTGCTTGAGAAGTAAAAGAGTAACCACGCGTTGTAAATTGTTGTTCTTTCTATGTTTTCTTTTTTGTTATAAAAGAAGTTACGTGAAGTCTACACAGAATTCACAGGTCAGTTAAATTTATACTATTTGTTTGTCAATTATTTCTTGTTTTTGTTCCAAAAGATATGTTGTTGTTTTTTTTATTCATTTTCAATCGCAATATTGTCATCAGATAGTGTGTATTTGCCTTTTTGTGTCAATTAATCTTTTCTCCCGTGAGAACAGTAATTACCGAAGTGCCTTGAGTTCTATATATTGTTTTATTTGTGTGTTTATTTATGTGTTTTAATTTGAAATATTAGCCTTGATCTCCTGAACAGGGGACCTGGCATCTACTGAAAAAAATATCGTTAAGGGCCCTGGTGCTTACGGTAATCTGATTCAATTTTCAACTCATAGCTGTGAGTAGCTTGTATTAGCCCGCAGTACCTACTGACAAAGTCAGTTAACTAACAAAAATTCTTCTGTTTTATATGTTTTATGTTTGAGACGTATGTTGCACGTTGCATTGTTTATGAGTTTCTGATGATAAAATTTGTGTGTTCGAAACGTAAGCTATCATTCACGACATTTCCATTTCCATGTCTTTTGGCGACATTATTATATACATATTTTGTGTTTTGGGTTTTGATGTATTTTTGTTTCGTTTTGAATATCTAATTGTTTTATTTTGATGATTTTCTTTATTATATTGTGCATAAAAAATAGCAGATTTATACTGACTGTGATCGAGGTTTTTCTTTGCACGTGCTCTTTCTCTCCTCGTGAGTCCAAGTCAGGCTGAGCACGTGAGCACGTAAAATAAAATATATTTGAACAATTGTGTTTTCCTTCCAATTTTCCTAAATGAGCTATTTAATCAGTGCAATTCTAGACAAAATAAATTAACACAACGTAGGGGTAAAATTTCTAGACGATCGAAAATTATGATTTTGGCTGTTTTTGTTATGGGCCTGGGTTACGGGATATTACAATATGAAATTTAGAGGTTTTTATTTCTTCTCGTGGAATTTACTCGTAATTAATACTAAAAATATATACATACCTATATGTACAAATCTTCAAAAGACCGGGTGGGGATTTAGCGTATAATCGGTTCATATCTCTGGTACTGCTTAAGATATCAAAATGAAATTTTACACGTATGTGGGGAACGACATGGAGCATTTCGTAAAATTATTTATGCATATACAGGATGTTCATATTCTGAGTACCACACCAAAGTTCTATTTCTTTAAATGGAAACCCCACAAGTATTTGCGTGATTTCGATTCCCCATGAAATTTCATGAAAATTGATATACTACATGATGTGGTTTTGAGTAAGGACTGTTAAGATATTGACATTTTTGTGTCATTATGGTCCAAAATTTACGACGCTGCTGGCGTCTACTGACCAAAGCCACCTAATTATTTTTTATTGAAAGGGGTTTACACACTGCTGTATTTGTGAAATCTATAAATACTTTCACCATAATACTTAGGATTATACAAGGTGGCTAAGTTATGCAAAAGGGAATTTTTCTTAAAAATGTCAAATAGAATACCATGTATATTATTTGCGCAGTTGACAGTCAGTTAACTCAGCTTTTAATTGATGTAGATATTGCCAGGTCTACTACTGATAGTTTCGGCAGATATTACGATTGAACATCAAATTTTTTGAATTTCATTATTAGTTTATACTCTTTTTGGCGAATTCCCCCTATTCTGTTGCTCAAAACTCACAATAATGTTTATATTTTGTATTTGCAAATTGGTATCAATATAAAGACAATAAATCTTATTGTAAAATTGTTTCTTTATGGTTATATTCTTAAATGTGTAATGTCTTTTTAAAGTCGGATATAATGTTCAAACAAGGAGTGCCATGGAAGAAAATATTGATACGAACTTTTGCCCCGCAAGCGACGCTCATGGTGATTACTCACGCCGATTGTCTAAGGAAGCCGCGCGCCGCATGATTTATTACTGCGCGACCTTGTCGCTGTTTATGATTCCCGAAAAGAATAATCTATCTCGAAGATTCTCTTTCTGCATGGAACAATGTCCGATCGATAATTTTCCAGAATCTTCTAAGACAATTATAAAATGGGAAGCAAGAAGCCGAGTGGACAGTCTTACAGTTTGAAGTCTGAAGTTTGGAAGCGAATGTCGAATGCGATAAGAACCGGGCGTTTAATAGTTCCGTGCGAGTATAAGTCTTGATACGCGTCTAGTGTCGGTACGGTACGCGAGTGTGCGAATTCTTTGGTGGCGTTTTTAAGTGTACCGGAGCGTCTTCGTATGTGATTAACCGTCGGTTGAAGACGAGTGTTTTAGAGAGTTTAAACTGTGGACTTGTGTACTGTGGATTGTTAGGTTAGGTAATTAATTGTTTAATTGTTCGCTAATAATTGTTTAATTTTCACCGCTTGTTGTTACTTACTGCTTGTATATATTTCGCTGCTTATTGTTCATTTTGTTAATTTTAAGTTCTCAAATCACTGTTAATCATTGTAAATATTTGTACATATACATAAAGTCACTGTTAATAAATAGTGTAAAAACGAAATACGTTACAACTGGTGTCAGAAGTGCGATTTGTGGAGGCAAGAAGAGCGAAGAACGTCTTGGAAGCCGGTGGAAAATTGAAGAATTTTCTGGAAGTTGGCTGAATTGAGTGGGAATTTCGACGTTTTTGGACTCCATAGTGACTGGTAGTGGTTTGAGACTTGTGTTTGAACTTGTGAGTGTTTATGCCAGTAACAAGAAGAGCCGCCGCGATGGAGCAGCAACTTCAAGCGTTTATGGAGTTAATGAAGAATAATATGGACGAAATAAGGAGCAGTCAAGAAGCCATGAAGACCGGGCAAGAAGAAATGAAGAACCACCTTGAAGAAACAGTGAAGAGCAGTCAAGAAGAAACGAAGAGAAATCTAGAAGAAGCAATGAAGACAAATCAAGAAGAAATGAAGATTACCCAAGAAGAAATGAAGAACAACTTGGAAGAAGCAATGAAGAACAGTCAAGAAGTGAAGAAAAATCTAGAAGCAATGAAGAATAATCAAGAAGAAATGAAGAACCATCTTGAAGAAACGGTGAAGAACAGCCAAGAAGAGATGAAGGCAGCCATAGAAAGAGGTCAAGAACAGGTAGCTGCGAAAATTACCGAAATAACGAATCAATTGGAAACACGAACAACTCAATTGGAGACCCGAATCACAGAAGAAACTCAAGAAATAAGAAAGGTGATGGATGAAGAAATATTGAAGATAAACGAGAGAATGGCAGAATTAGAGAAGAAGAAGACATTGAAGACAGAAGATACCGGATTGGACGAAGAAAGAAGAGCTCCTGTTGTTAAGGTGAAGCCGCCTACATTTGATGGGAAGTCCTCGTGGCATACATACAACAAGCAGTTCGAGGCAGCGGCAGCGGCGAACCAGTGGGCCAGCACCGAGAAGGCAGTCAATTTGGTAGTTGCACTCCGAGGTGACGCCTTGAATATCCTAGATGCCGTGACAGCCGAACAACAGGCTGATTATAAGGAGATAGTTAAGCGCCTAGAGATGAGGTATGGCCATCAACACCTCCAGCAAGTCCACCAGGCTCAGCTAAAGGGTAGGTCTCAGCGCTCCAATGAGACCCTGCAAGAGTTTGAGGCCGACATCGCCCGTTTAGTCCGGTTGGCGTACCCAACAGCCCCGGAGGAGTTTTTGGAAAGCCTGGCGGTGGAAAACTTCATTGAGGGGCTGCGTGACAGTGAAACAAAGATGGCGCTAAAGCTAGCGAGACATAAAGCTTTGGCCGACGCTTTGGCCCACGCCTTGGAGTTTGAGGCGGAGAAGCAGACATCAAGAGGATACTCCAAGGTGCGGCAGCTGCATACTGAAGAACCAGACGAAGACCTGCTGGAAAAAGTTGTACAGAAACTTGCACAGAAACTGGACAGACGGACTGAAGACAATAACAATAATGGGGCTCGGAGGGGATGGCAAGAAAGGAAGAATTTCTTACGTTGCTGGAATTGCGGCGAGAAAGGCCATTTCCGCAACAGGTGCCGAAATGCAACCAGACGGCACGAGGACGAGGCTGGTACCTCCGGGTACCAGGGAAACTAAAGTCGACCAGTTTTGAGGGGCGAAAGCTGGTCCAATCCTACCAAGCCCCAGTACAAGATGTGAATGTGTCAAGATTGGCTCGAGTTGGGGATAGTTTGATGATTGATGGAATTATTGATGGCAGGAAGACCGAAATTACCATCGATACAGGAGCCAGTGACACCATAGTCAGAAAAGATGTGGTGGCTGAGTGGAGAATTAGGCCGACCAATAGGAATATCCGATTGGCTACTGCTACCGGCGAGACAGCACCTATATATGGAGAGGCAGAAATCGACATAGGGATGGAAGATGTAGATTATTCCACAGAGAGTTCTTGTAGCCGACATTGTGGATGAAGTTATACTGGGCCTGGATTGTATGAAGAAGCACGGGATTGTGCTTGATGTTGGAGCCGGTGTATTTCGAATTGGAGAAGAAGTAGTAATGAGTTCTCCTGGGCAGAAGAACTGTGTGTACCGAGTGAATGTCGAAGAAGATGTCGTGTTGCCTGCCAGATCCGAGAACATCGTACGGGTCCGTGTGGATGGTGCTCCAAGCTGCTTGGTGGGATTGGTCGAGCCGATGTACGAAGAGGTGAAGGAAGGTTTACTGATTGGGAAGACATTGGTAAGACCTGGTCAACGTCCAGTGTTCGTAAGAATAGCTAACATTGCCGAATTTGACCAGAAGATTTGCAAGGGTACGATAGTTGGTATGTGTGAGCCAGTATCTAGGGTTGCCATGGTGAAAAAGAATGAGAAGAAGGGAGAAGATCAGAAGATATCCCGGACCAGTTTACCAACTCCCCTGGAAAAGATGGTACTAGAGTGTTCCCAACATCTGGATCAGATACAGGGTGAGAAGCTGACTCAGCTTCTGATGAAATACCAAGATGTCTTCTCATTGCAAGATGGTGACCTAGGACGTACGGGAGTAATTCAACACACCATCAACACCGGTGATCATACTCCCATTAAGCAAGCTCCTAGAAGAGTACCCTTAGCAAAACAAACCGAAATGGACAACCTGATTAAAGACATAAATAGACAAGGGGTAGTTGAGCCTTCGCAGAGCCCGTGGACTTCCCCTGTAGTGCTGGTGAGCAAGAAAGATGGATCCACTCGTTTTTGTGTAGACCACAGGCGGTTGAATGATGTCATCAAGAAGGATAGTTACCCCTTACCCCGAATTGACGACACCCTGGACACAGTGGCGGGTTCCAGATGGTTTTCCACCCTCGACTTGAAGAGTGGCTATTGGCAAGTCGAGTTGCATCCCAAAGATAAGGAGAAACCAGCGTTCTCTGCCGGAACTGGTTTGTGGCAATTTACGGTAATGTTGTTTTGGCTCTGCAATGCACCCGCCACCTTTGAGAGACTGATGGAGACAGTACTGCGAGGATTACATTGAAAGACTTGCCTGGTCTACCTCGACGATATCATCGTGATGGGGAAGACTTTCGATCAGCACTTGAAGAACTTGTGCGATGTCTTCGAGAAATCGAGGCAAGCTAACCTGAAATTAAGTCCGCAGAAGCGTCAGCTGTTTAAGAAACAGGTTAAGTTTTTGGGGCACATCATTTCCACCAAAGGAGTTGCGACACATCCAGAAAAGACAGACGCAGTGAGGAATTGGCCTGTCCCGAAAGATAAACATCAACTTGGAAGCTTTTTGGGATTGTGCACCTATTACCGCCGTTTCGTGAAGGGGTTTGCAGACATCGCGAAGCCCCTGCACCGGTTGACCGAAGACGGAAGGCCGTATGAGTGGACGAAAGAGTGCCGAGGAGCATTTGAAGAGTTGAAGAGGGCTCTGTGTTCTGCTCCTGTTTTGACGTATCCAAGGCCTGGAAGCATGTTTGTTGTGGATACCGATGCGAGTAATGTGGGCATAGGCGGTGTATTATCTCAAGAAGAGAATGGGGAAGAAAAGGTTGTGGCCTATTTCAGTAAGGCCTTGTCGAAACCTGAACGAAATTACTGCGTCATTAGGAGAGAGCTGTTAGCAATCGTGCGGACCATCCAGCACTTCCATAAATATCTGTACGGGCAGGACTTTCTCATCAGAACTGACCATGCTTCCCTGAAGTGGTTGCTGCAATTTAAGAACCCAGAAGGTCAGTTAGCTCGATGGATTGAGAGGCTGCAGCAGTACAACTTCGTCATTCAACATAGGATTGGGAGAAAACATGGCAATGCTGATGCACTTTCGAGAAGACCTTGCCCGGAAGATTGCAAGTACTGCGTGAGGCAAGAGTTGAAAGAGCATGTACACCCCATCAGATGCGATGAAACCCGGATCCAAGTTGAAGAAGAACATCTGCAATCCTGGAGAGACGTCCAACAGAAAGATAAGACCTTGGAACCCCTGCTAAGATGGAAAGAAGCTGGCAGAAGACCGGAGTGGATGGAAGTTTCTGACAAGAGTGTGGCCCTGAAGTCATACTGGGCACAATGGAATTCTCTTGTGATCGAAGACGGTCTTCTGAAGAGAATGTGGGAGAGCACCGACGGAAGAGAGAGAAAGCCCCAAGTCGTGGTGCCGAAGAACAAGGTTCCGGAAGTCCTAGCAGAGGCTCATAATGGAGTGAGTGGAGGACACTTAGGTGTTAATAAAACAACGATGAAGGTCAGAGAGAGATATTATTGGCTGGGCTACCGAACAGACATAATGAACTGGTGCCGGAGTTGTGATGACTGCGCGTCAAGCAAGGGACCCAAGACAAGGAGCCGTGGCAGAATGCGCCAGTATAATGTGGGAGCTCCATTTGAGAGGATTGCAATTGACGTAGCAGGTCCGTTTCCTACATCAACCGATGGGAATAAGTACATCCTGGTTGCGACAGACTAATTCAGTAAATGGCCTGAGGCATATGCGATACCGAATCAGGAAGCCACTAATGTGGCTGAAGTTCTGGTGAACAATTTCTTTAGCCGATTCGGTATACCCATGGAGCTTCATTCTGATCAGGGACGGAACTTTGAGTCTGCGGTGTTCCAAAATATTTGTAAGTTGCTGAGAATACGGAAGACCAGGACCACTCCATTACATCCCCAGTCAGATGGAATGGTTGAGAGGTTCAACAGGACCATAGAAAACATCTGAGGATAATGGTAAACGAACACCAGACAGACTGGGACCGACATCTTCCACTGTTCCTGATGGCTTATCGATCGGCTGTGCACGAGTCAACCGGAAGAACACCTGCCAGTGTGCTATTCGGAAGGGAATTGAGGCTGCCAATGGATGTGTTATTTGGGCATCCTGAAGATAGGCCAGTGCCTGTAGATGAGTATTCCCGGAAATTGGCAGAACGGCACGACGCAATTCATGAGGCTGTTCGGGATCGCATGCGCCTAGAGAGTGAACGAATGAAGACACGGTATGATGCCCGAGCGAATTCTGTGGGTTTCCAAGCCGGCGATCTGGTGTGGCTTTATAATCCAGCCCGGAAGAAAGGACGATCGCCGAAATTACAGAAGAACTAGGAAGGGCCATACCAAGTAATGACCAGGGTCAACGACGTTGTTTACCGGATTCAGCGTTCCTCACGATCGAAGATGAAGGTAGTCCATTTGGACCGGCTTGCTCCGTATCATGGGAAAGAAGGAGACAGTCACTGATCGAGGACGATCAGTCTTTTAAGGAGGGGGCAGTGATACGAACTTTTGCCCCGCAAGCGACGCTCATGGTGATTACTCACGCCGATTGTCTAAGGAAGCCGCGCGCCGCATGATTTATTACGGCGCGACCTTGTCGCTGTTTATGATTCCCGAAAAGAATAGTCTATCTCGAAGATTCTCTTTCTGCATGGAACAGTGTCCGATCGATAATTTTCCAGAATCTTCTAAGACCATTATAAAATGGGAAGCAAGAAGCCGAGTGGACAGTCTTACAGTTTGAAGTCTGAAGTTTGGAAGCGAATGTCGAATGCGATAAGAACCAGGCGTTTAATAGTTCCGTGCGAGTATAAGTCTTGATACGCGTCTAGTGTCGGTACGGTACGCGAGTGTGCGAATCCTTTGGTGGCGTTTTTAAGTGTACCGGGGCGTCTTCGTATGTGATTAACCGTCGGTTGAAGACGAGTGTTTTAGAGACTTTAAACTGTGGACTTGTGTACTGTGGATTGTTTAGGTTAGGTAATTAATTGTTTAATTGTTCGCTAATAATTGTTTAATTTTCACCGCTTGTTGTTACTTACTGCTTGTATATATTTCGCTGCTTATTGTTAATTTTGTTAATTTTAAGTTCTCAAATCACTGTTAATCATTGTAAATATTTGTACATATACATAAAGACACTGTTAATAAATAGTGTAAAAACGAAATACGTTACAATATTATCTTTAAGAAATAATCTTGCAATGGGATTTCTTATGTTAATGTAAACTTCATTTGCTAAATATTTTAAAGAAACAAAATGCAGACCTTTTTTGTAGTTTTGGGTGACAAAATAGGGGAGATCGTCAAAAATAATGTAAAATACTAACGAAACTCTACATTTTTATAATTCAATTGTACATTCTGTCGAAACTTTTACTAGTACACTTGACAATATCCACATCAATAAAAAGCTTAGTAAAATGACCATCAATTGTACACATAATATACATGGTGTTCCATTTGAAATTGTTGAGAAAAATTCTGTTTCGCATAACTTAACCACTCTGTATTATTTTAAGTATTATGATAAAATTATTTATAGATTTCGAAAATACAGCAGTGTGTGAACCTATTTCAATAAAGAAATTGTAGGTGGCTTTGGTTAGTACGCGTCAGTAGCGTCATAAATGTGGGTCCATAATGGCACAAAAATGTCAATATCTCAAAATTGCTTAGTCAAAACCACATCATGTAGTATATCAATTTTCATGGAATTTTATAGGGAATCCATATTTTGCAAGGACACTTAGGGTTTCCATTTAAAGAAATAGAACTTTGGTCTGGTACTTAGAATGTGAACATCCTGTATATACCTAAATAATTTTGGGAAATGCTCCATGTGGTTCCCCACATTCGTGCAAAATTTCATTTTGATATCTTAAATAGGTCCAGAGATATGAGCCGATTACACACTAAATCTCAACCCGGTATAAGAAAGGGGACATATTGTTAAAATAAAACATACCTTAAACGTGCTTATATTTTAAGTCAATTATCCTCTTCTTTTGTTCTGCAAGATGGTCTATGACTTTTTCGTTGAAGTTTGGAATGCTCTTGACAAGCCTTTTCTCGACGTTTAGCATAGACAAAGCAATTGTCCTAGGCGGCGTAAAAGTGTTTTTACCCGTTTCAAAGTTGAAAAATATCTATCACTTTCCACGGTTGTCATCGGTAGTATACACAAGATATTTAACAAGTTCACTGCACCGGCATTGTTACGAAAATCCTCACGACAATATATTTCACAACAATCATCACAATTTATTTTCAATAACATAGCAATTTATTGTTTCGTCAACGCAGTGGCTTCGTCAGATGTTGGTACAATTGACAGGTGCCGCACTCCCAACTAGGCCTGCGACTTTTTTCGATATATCGATATGGATATCGATATATCGATATATCGAATAACGATACCGAGCAAGCGCTCGTGATCTTTTAACTGTCAAATTTACACTCGTGGCTACCAAGCAACGCAACAGACCACTTATTGTATTACTACAGACAACGAATGTGTTAGCCTTGCACTAGTAAACAAAGGGCATTCATCAAAGTATCGAGATCGGATAACGAAAAATCGCATCGTCTATGGGGAGCGGGGCTGACTAAAACATGGCAACGTCCAGCACAAACGATTCACATCGCAAACTGGAACACCACTTTTGTTGATAATAGTGCATACGAATAGCGAACAAGGTTTACTTAGAATAAATAGATCAGATCAAACATTATTTTGGTGTAAATGTACAGGACAGCTACCTGGTATAGTACTCGTACTTGCCCAAACATTGTTGGAACCAAAGACTTCTAGAATGGACCTGGCGTCCTTATGCAACAGCTGATTTTGTTTTGAAGTCTACACGTTCGTAGGCCAGCGGGTCGCGGGTAGCGTTGTTTGTTATTAAATTCAAGCAACGGTCCCGGCGAATGTTCCGCGACATTCTGTTTCCGCGGCGGCACCTATTTACTACACAACTGGTCGGCTGTTTTGTTTTGCCTTTTCCACACACAAACGCTTAGACTGTGCGTATTCGCCCTGCTTCGGTCGAATATGTAAATAGCTAAGTCTCCTCTACAAGTCTTTGGTTGGAACCATCCAGTATCATTAGAATCTCATAAATAATAATTAATGAAGTAATTAGCTCTTACTGACATCTGACCATAGGAAGTCGGTATATAAGTATGTTTCGTTCTTAATGTATAGAGTTGTACCGCACTGACGAGTCCTAAAAAGGGCGAAACCAGTTGTCTTTGGTTACCCTGGTCATTCAGAACGAAACAATGTTTGGTCTTATTTTTGGTTATATGACTACAATAAAAAATCGTAGCCATTTTTCAAACTAAGGGGGCTCCTTTCAAGTATTGCTGGCGGAGTGGGGAGGCCCCAAATTCTAATAACACCACTGAATTCAATATTGTTTGTGATCTGGCGTTTCCGCTTTGTCTTATTATCCTTCAACATGCAGCCAAGCCTTCAGGTGACAATAAATTACTCCCATCCTAAAATTTGTCTTATTTTGGAAAAGAATTAATGGACTACTTAATTAAAATGGAAAGTGTGACTATTACAGGCAGAAGTAAGACGTTTCATAATGAGCAAGGAATATTTCTTTCTGATTGATAGAGGCAGTGGCGGACATATATAGGGTCTCCCCTCTGGGTAGGGGAAAATACATATTCTAAAACAGAAATTAATAGCTTCTTCCATAATGCATGCGGTCGTGTGGGAACCTAGCAACTCTGCCTAATTTTTGATATTATTCGTCTTAATTTAGTAACAAGCACCAACTTGTACGTAGGACAAAGTTTTCTAAGAAATCAATATAAGAGTTTTCCTCCTTTTGCACACTTTTTTGGACACACTGTATAAGTATCTATCGAAATATCGATATTTCGATGTATCGATATTTCGATATATCAATATATCGACATATATCGACATATATCGATATTTCGATATATATCGATATCTTTTTCATATCGATATTCGATATCAAATTTTCAATATCGCGCAGGCCTACTCCCAACCGCTATGCGCTGTCTGAGAAGACTGAATACTGCAATTAATACTGTAAAGAACTGATAACTCGATTCTGCGCAGTTGTCATCGGGACATTGGCCGTATTAGAGATATAGGAGTAAAAGCTGACCCTCACTTTCACCCAAGAATTCGCCATCTGCTGTCACTGTTCTTCTTTACATGCATTTCTCCATAAGCCATAAGAGCTGTGCAGGGTCAATTTGAATTATGTCCCGGCTGCACATTCATATCTCACGTATCGTATTGCAAATGCCGAACTTAGTTTCGTATCGGACGACCGTGGTCGCAGAGGTATGTCAAAATTCGACATTCATTTAATGAATGGATGTCTGTCTCGCGTGAACGCGATCCCCCTAGCTGTCCTTTTGGACCTAACCGATTTTTTGTTCAAAATAATAAAGAGAAATCATCATAACAAAAAATAACTACTGCGAGATGCGAACCCTCAAGGTTGCGACTTGAGACAATAACACATCGACCACTGCGCCACGAAGGTGTGCTGGCAAGAACGCTTACAAAAATATTATATAAGTAGAAAATACGCCCGTTGCTGTAAGTCGACAGTTGGGAATGCAATACGATACGCTCGAAATGAATATGCGTCCCGGCTTGCTAGCGATAGCGAGCGCGGCAGCGCAGCTTGACGTTTGGCTATTTCTAGTAAGTATTATTGCTGCGAATGCAGACCGCTAGGATTTTAAATTTGAGACTTATACAAAAACTATTTTTTATTAAAGTTATGGTTTTGATTAGAATATTTTAGGAGGGTCATTAACCAATTGACCTTAAGGAGAAACCGCCAGTGGTCGACGATATAATAACAGGCTGTGACACGGCAGAAGATGCTGTTATTCTTCAAAAACAGCTGGTCAGTTTAATGGGAAAAGGAGGATTTGAGTTGAGGAAATGGAGCAGCAATAAACCGTCTGCCCTCGTACATATTTCCGATGTTCGTGATGAAAATCCTGAGTCACTAGATTTAGATAAATTTAGGTACAAATTCAAAACATGCAATGTTTGAACAAAGAACACAGTAATTAAAATTTTAGGATTGCGTTGGAACCCTACTTTAGACTTCTCTTGTTATGAAGTATCGATCAATGATAAGCTATGTACCAAACGTACAATTTTGTCGGATCTTGCAAAAATCTTTGATCCGCACGGATTTCGTACTCCTGTCTGTAACTTTTTTCGCGAAACATTTTATGCAACTACTGTGGACTTCGGGACTTCAGTGGGATGATCAACCATCGGCGGAAATGGTTCAATTGTGGACTCGCTTTAAATCGGAATTATCTTGTTTAGCATCGTTGCGTTTACCTCGTTTGGTGTTTATGAAGCAGTTTAAGGCCCGGTTTTCCAAAGAAACTAACACCGAATTAAGTCTGACACCGGCTTCGTTGCTATGATACAACCTCGGATACAACCAATCAGATAGCCGGTATCATAGCAACGAAGCCAGAGCCAGACTTAATCCGGTATTGGTTTCTTTGAACAATCGGACCTAAGTGTTTTTCTCTACACGGATTCTGCGAAGCTTCGGAGAAGGGATTTGCAGCTGTGGTGTATTTTCGAATTGAAAATAATTTCGGAAATGTGAACATCCACTTCATTACTGGGAAGTCTCGCGTTGCGCCATTGAAGCGTGTTTCTTTGCCCCGCTTGGAACTTTGTTCGGCCGTTCTGCTTGCAGATTTATTATATTTTGTTGTAAATATTACGGTGGACGTATACGTACGTACGGAATATTTGCCTGAACAGATTCAACGGTCACTTTGTCGTGGATAAAATCGTCGCCTCATCGCTGGAAGACTTTTGTCGGTAATCGGATTGGTCACATCCACGAGAAAACCAATCCGGCGTCGTGGCATCACGTGAGTGGTAAGAACAATCCTGCAGATTGTGCCTCGAGGTGGAATCTTCCGAGTCAGTTACTCGACACGTCCGTGTGGTGGAAGGGTCCAAGATCGCTTGAGTTACCCCGTAGTGACTGGCCGGAGTATCACCTTCATTGGATGCTTTATCCGAAGAAAGGCGTTTAGTCTTAGTCAACGTTCGTGTTGAAGACAAGTTGGAATTGTTGATAAACAGATACTCGTCGTTGGGAAAAGTTACCCGCATTATTGCCTATTGCATTCGGTTTTTGAAAAATTATAGAACCAAAACTGTTTCGGCGGAACCATTCGTTGAGGATGATTCATATGACGCGCTTGTAAGGCTCATTCTGTTTGTTCAGTTAGATGTTTTCGCGGATGATATTAGAAAAATTAAAAATAATAAACGTTGCTATAAACCCATCAGAAAACGAAACCCTTTCGTTGATGAAATGGGACTTCTCAGGGTGGGCGGTCGCTTGCGGCATTCGTCTTTGCCTTATGATAAGAAATTACCTATTTTGTTACCTAGACAACATAGACTTACAAATTTAATCATTGAAGATACGCACCGGAAAAATTTGCATCCAGGTTTACAGACGCTACATTTTTTGCTGGTTCAGCAGTTTTGGATTTTGTCGCCTAAAAGAGCGATTCGCAGCTGTTTATCTAAATGTTTTGAATGTTTTCGTGCTAATCCGACTCCTATAGTTCCATTAATGGGTGATTTTCCGGCATTAAGGTTAAGTCAATTGAAGCCTTTTTCGTACGCAGGCGTCGACTATGGTGGTCCATTTTTCATAAGATCTAGTAAAGGAAGGGGTATTCGGTCACAAAAGGCGTATCTGTGCCTAATATTCGTTTGTTTCTCGATGAAAGCCATTTATCTTGAACTGGCTTCGGATCTACCAGCAGATGCTTTTATTGTGGCACTTCGTCGGCTCATAGGCCATAGAGGACGCTGCTCTCATCTGTTTAGTGATTGCTGAACCAATTTCGCTGGTGCTCATAGATCGTTTAATGCGCCTCGCAGCGGAATCAGAAAATGTAAAATGGAGCTTTAATCCTCCTTCTGCGCTGCACTTTGGGGGCATTTGGGAAGCTAGGGATTGAGTCCGAAAAGTCACAATTAATACGAGTTGTTGGTTCGCAAACTCTGACATAAGAAGAATTTTATACCGCGTTAGTTCAAATCGAAGAGGTGTTGAATTCTCGTCCGTTGAGCAGTGGCGGTTTCTCCTTAAGGTCAATTGGTCAATGACCCTCCCAAAAAAAATTCTAATCAAAACCATAATTTTAATAAAAATATTTTTTACGTAACAGTCTCAAATTTAAAATACTCAGCGGTCTGCATTCGCAGCAATACTAGAAATAGTCAAGGAAGCGTCAAGCCCCGCTCGCTAGCAAAATCGAACAAATCGAAATCGGCGCGAGCTAAAAGCACGCGTTTTGGAATCTAGTCTAACTAAACTAATGGAAAAAACGAAATCGAATAAGAAACAAAAGACCCTTAAAATGAAATGGTATCTTCACGGAATTTTTTAAAGGCCATAGGTATCTCGCACTGTTAAAAGTTATGGAGCTCGTAAGATATGGAGGGGATAGTTTTTATAATTTGCATTAAAAAATTACAGCCTTCGCAAAGATGACGAAGCAAACTGTAACCCTTGTGCGTTTGGGATATTTCCGCATACGCGATAGCGTGTTAAATAATTATTCATACAACACCTGCGCCGATTTATAATAACTGCATTCCTGTTGTGGCATTTTCTCACATTTGCGACGGTAGACGGTCCCGCTCTGATAAGCTTACTCAGACTGAGCGGTCTAGCGCGTAGCGGCCAGGCGCTCGACTTTAATAGTGATGAACGATATCGTGATTTTTCAAACACATTGTGAATTGTTACTGGGATTTTTCTATATCAGTGATTTTAAAACGTGACGTGATCACGACTTTTGTAGTATTATAATACTGAAGCTCATTTTTGGTTAAAATGTGAAGTCCTGGAATTAAAATATTAACTACTAAGGCACGAAGTCGCTTGCTCCACAAGTTAATTCATATGGCCGAAAGCAAGAATGGACCAATTTGACACTGCCAGACTTAAGGCACGAAGTCGCTTGCTACACATATAAATTCTTATGGCAGTGAGCGAAAATGGACTTAATGGTATCAATGGTATACGCTTTGATATCGATTCGCTTGTACACTCGGATGCGTGACATATGTGGCAAATGCAACAAAATCTTTTCGGTGAATATCATACCCTATACTAGGATACTAAAAACATTTTCAATGTTAAAACCCAAAAACAAAAAGGCAACATACCTACTTACCAAAAGCTCACCTGCCAACACTCCTTTCAAGCGAAGAACTCAGTCTTAAGCTTTGATCATCGATAACGCTTCAACAAAACAACTTTATATATACAGATATGTTCGGTGCAAGCAACATGTCAGCGTATATTTATCGTAAAATCGGTTTTTGAATTAAAATCTTCAAGCATTTTACAAAACACCGGCGTAACGATTACGTCAGGATTTTCACACATTATATGCCTAAATAATTGGAAGCAGTTTGACAAAATGCCGGTGAAACATGAGCAGAAATATTTCATCAATCTCGTTATGTCAAATAGTTTTCAGTAATTTTATCATTTTTTTAATAAGAACTAATCAAAACCAAAAAGGAAGCTACGAATCATAAAATAAGCTAGTCTCCATACTTTTATTTAAAGTATGCACGTAATTGATCAAACACCAACACGCAGATATTATAGGAATATTTTTGAATGGGGAATAACAAATATGGTTCTAAATATTGCCATTTACTCATAAGAAATTTTAAAACAAAAACTCTTGAAACGGAATATAAATATTATTAAACTTATTATTAAAATATTCGCAGCAAAAATCTACAAAGCAAATACTTTTCAATTATCAAGAGTAAGTCAATATGAAATAAAATATTAGCATATAAAACTTAGTAAGAGGATACCATATTACCAAAAAAGTTCAAATGAAAACAAGATACCCAGTAAAAAATTAAACATAACTTTCAATTTTCATAAGGAACGGCAAGATGGACTTACTTATTAACGAATTATTTTCATTTCTAAATCAATCTTGACAAAGGCGAAAAACGAGGCTAGAACGTCGAATTTTACCAAGTTTTTATTATTATCATATCAATTCACAAAATTAAAAGTTATTACTTTTAGCCTTTTAGGTATTATTGCATGTCAAGCTTTCATGATATTTTGAAGAGCACGCATTCCTACTTATAAAACAGGCATATTTCTTTGTATTGCGCTAACCTTGGATATGAGCATTCCTTGAAACCTATCAGAAAGACAAGGGTAAATATGTTGAACGTGCATGCGTAAAGAAACAAAAAAGGAGAAACTATGTTTAATTTTTAATAATTAATTGAAAAATCAAAAGAAGGCGAGCGGACTGGGTTTGCTAACATGAAATTCAAATCGCTCCGTATACCGGTAAGGCCAGCATACTTTCTGCTTGTTTTGTTGAGTTTGTGGTTTATTACAATATATTTTATACTTAGCATTTCACTTTTTCACCCCTCACTCAGTTCCTATGTGGCTGTTTTTGCATAATTAGTTTAATAATTTTTTTTACCCAAACACAATATTTATCCGGGAACTTAACAGATGTCACCGAGGATATCACATTAATAATCGATCATTCGGAGCTCAGAAGCATGCATGCTGTGCAATGGAAAAAAATTTGAGCAATTACTATAATAATTAAATATGGTGTTTTCATGTTCTTTCCAGTGGCTCATACATTCTATAATATTAATTATGTATGATATATTTGTTCACGTTCCATTCAGTTGTTTCAAATATTTGTATATCTTCTAAACCAAAACAAATAGGACACAACTTCATTCCACATGTTTATTCAGCATTAATTTTCTATCTTTGGTTGATATATGGCAGTTACTTTCGGGACAACCTGTATATTAAATAAGTATCTGAGTAAATTGTCCTAATCAGATCATTATTAATAATTGGATTAAAAAATTAACTCTTTTTACTGATTTTTTGATGAAATTGCGGCATCTGGATCTACAATGCCTTTTATCTAATCGAGTATTGACTTCTGCTGAATTATTACTGAATTTCTACGAATTGAAATTCACGAACTGGAAATAATTTTACTTAATTAAATTGAATTGAAATGAAATTTACAATACTTTTCTTTTTGTTGGCCCCCCGCAATGACGCAGATATCGCACACAGAAGGAACACAAAACGCTAAAAAATTAGGGATGTTATAACACGAGGAACTCCTGCAGCAGACAAGAGTTGTTTAAAAAGCCAATGAGGTTGAAACATGGTGTTCCCGAGGATCTTTCGGAAAATAAGTTATCTGGGATAAACCAACATCCCACAATGTAACTTTAAGATGGCCACACAATTTTACTCGTTCAGTGGATAGATGGATGAATAAAGACCATTCTCAAAATATAATAAGGTATCCACGAACTAAATTCTGTTAGGAAAATTAGACCGTCCGACGTCACAGAATGCGAAAAAGTAAACCAAAACATACGCATATGTATACACACCATATTTTCTCGCACCACGTACTCGTAATTACTCGTAATGTTTATTCTGCTTGTTTCGGCGGTAGCAGCATGCGCTTTTATTTATTAGAAATGCTCAAGGCCAACTATTTATCAATCAGATTCGCACTTATGGCTGATGGCAGAATGGATAGTTTACAAGGGTGTAGCGGGGCGTTGACGGCTCGGGAATTTGTGAAATGTACACAAGAGTTTAAACGGAAGCGGTTTGCCCGCTCCAATCCGCCTCCAGCCGCTGCGCTGCTGTGAGAGAGCTTCCATTGAAAGTCCATAGTTCACTTTTTCCGCCTCGACCCGCCCCGCTTTCATTGCACTAATGTGTGACCAGCCCATGGATGTACAATAAATATCCGTGGCAGAGCAGTGAATAGACGACGAAGCGAGATATTGAGACAGCGTGAGTTGCTGTGACTTGACAGCTTGCTTCTTGCTTTGCCGATACAGACAGATTGGCATAGCTGATTGCTAGCGTGGTAAGATAAAGCACTAGACTCAACACTAAAATAATTGAAAGAGGCCCAGGCAGGAATCAAGCTGCGCGGCTTTTCGCACCAGTGGTGTATAGTTAGTTTCTACTTTAAAATTCACGGCAACAGGTAATCTGCTACAAAATTCCCACTGCAGGCTTAGGTACTGATGACGTTCTCCAAACGACATTCGTCCTTAAAGTAAACCATGCTGTGATTTTTATTGTCGGCTTTCTTCAGGTTTAATTATGCTCTAGATGCGAATTCGTGAGTTGCTCAGTTCTCGCATCGCGTCAATTTTTCTTGTCTTGGCCGAGGAAAAGTATGCTTTTTTGACAGTACCTAGTCAGTTTTTTCATCTTTTATCTTGAAAGGCATGTTTTTCATTGCATTCATGATACTTATTATTTCGATAATTCATCGACATAGTGATGTGTAAAAGCTACCAGATAAAAATGTTTTACAAATTTGCAGAGTGAAAAGTATACCAAATTGAAAATAGAGTGCGGCTGGCTCCTCGTCTTATATGGCTGAGGCTAAGCGGACGCTTTAAAGACATGCTTTTAATTTGTATCTCAAAAACGAATTACCCGTGACGAATTTAAGGATACTTGGCAAAGTTCTTGCAACAAATTAGCAAATCAAAGTTATTTAATATATAAGACGCGCAATTTAATTTCTGCGCATTTTTTTGAGTTTTTCATAGCTTAAAGAGAAATTTATAGGTACAGGGATCATTTTATAAGAAGCACAAAATTAAAAGATATATCGTTATTTGTATTACTGAACACAGATCAATATTGTAGTTATACACAGAAACAAGGACCTGACCGAACCACACAAACTTCGAGTATTAAGTATTTTTTAGCGAGAATACAGTTTGTTACAAAAAAGTAGATCAAGCCGCTAACCACAGATTATCTGGGTGAAAGTAATTTGTCTTTCCTTATGCCGTTTTTCATTTAGGCTTCTTTCTTTCAAGATAGAGGGCGTTAAAGTTAAAATTAAAAAAAACTATTTTTATTAATAACTCCTTTGATTTTTACGATATTCCGTTGAAATTTTGTACAACATTTCTTCATATACCGGCACAATTTTTGTGTAACTTCGACCAAAAAAATTGATGCGGAGGAAAGAGGATGTTGTACTACCCATTGACCCCCCCAACTTTTCCCTGAGCACGTCTATGGTTCAAAGGTATTGTTTTTTATACCAAGCGTTCATTTCTTTTATTTTTTTTCCTCTAGTAAAATTTTTATTTAGGACCTGGTTTACGAGATGTTGCAACTTATTTGACTGTGTTTGTTGATCCACTCGCTTCCGATTCCGACATGTTCCTGATGCATAACGTCTAACAGCCAAATTAGCATTGGAAATAAAGGCAGCTATTCGTTAAGTTGTCAAAATAATTATTAATAAAACGCAGCGGTGTTTTAAATTTCCTACCATGTTTGATGTAGATTTATTAATCAGGTCAGGTCAGGTCAGATCATGGGAAACAAGCACTGGATATTCGGTAATACCCAAAAAACTTTTTGTTGCGCATTCAAATATTTTCATAAAACTTCGCGAACTGATTACTAGATTCTAGATTCTAATTGAAAGGATCGATCCAATATTGACGATCTATCTGCTTTCGCAATAACCTCTCCGTTTCAAGCGCACAAACAATCTTTAAAAATTGCGACATGACACAACTACCTACTTCATAAACTCCATTGACAAAACATCCCGTTGGGCGGGAAATGTGAGAACTGACTAAAGATCGTCCTGTCAAACCGCATGCGTTTTTGCAGGTGTGACAACTAGAGGTCGTCCTGTCAAACCGCATGCGTTTTAGCAGGAGCGGTAATAACGCATAGTGTGACAACAGACTAATAATTATTAAATTTCATGAAATTTAAACGTCAAATCACCTTGTCATTTGAATTTTTATTTTGCGTACGCGACTAAACTTATCAATTATGGATAGGCACTTGAGTTTTGCCTAGCAATTTCTGTTACTTAATAATAATTTACTTTAACAAATATTTGACTAAAGGAACTACATTATTATTTTAAAACAATTTATTCTAAATTTATTTTCAACAGACTACTCACTCTTCTAAAAGATTTAATTTTCTGGTATTTAATTTGACAACTAGCACTGACAACTTGAAAACTTTCGAAAATAAGGTTACCCAGACCTAATGTCAGATTTGATATCATGTCTTAAAATAGACGCAGAACTCATTTTTGCGTGCTCCAATTTTCAATTTAGGTATAATACATACTCGTTTATACAGGGTGTCCAAAAAATGGCGGATAAACTCAACGATACGTTGTAACAATATTTGTGTCTGAGTAGTAGATAAATGAGAGCCTCAGATACGAACCCGTTCGGAGCACATAGCGGCATACCAGGCCCCTCCCGCCGAGATGGTCGATCGCTTCGGCGGGAGGAAGCCGGGCGCCCGTCTTTCTGGCCGAGGTGATGGGGCGCTCGAGCCAGCCCGCCGAGATGGTCGATCGCTTCGGCGGGAGGAAGCCGGGCGCCCGTCTTTCTGGCCGAGGTGATGGGGCGCTCGAGCCAGCCCGCCGAGATGATCGATCGCTTCGGCGGGAGGAAGCCGAGCGTTCGTCTTTCTGGCCGAGGTGATGGGGCGCTCAAGCCAGCCCGCCGAGATGGTCGATCGCTTCGGCGGGAGGAAGCCGGGCGCCCGTCTTTCTGACCGAGGTGATGGGGCGCTCGAGCCAGCCCGCCGAGATGGTCGATCGCTTCGGCGTGAGGAAGCCGGCCCCCCCCGGCTTCTCCAGATGCCATCCACTTCTTCAGCAGCGACTTCTGCGGCAGCCTCTCTCAGAAGAAGCGAGTGTCATTGCCGAAGAGGGCCTTTGGTTGTGGCTCAGGCGCCTGCGCCGGGGCTCTGTTGCGAGCAAAGCACGTGTTGTTCAGGCCAGTCCATCCAGGTGCCATCAATGACCAGAGGCTGCTGAAGGAGTCCTGTCTTCAGCAACGGTGTCTTTGGGGCCTTTGGCAGTGGCTGAGGCGCATGCGCCGGGGCTCTATGAGAGTGGGCGGGGCAACAGCCAATGAGAGCCTATCAGAACATTCTCCAGTTTGTTTATTTGAAATTACTTGTTATCTTAATGCGTTTCGGACACGTGTGGGAACCATCTGATTGATATATGCAAACATCTTAGTTCTCGGTAGTAGAACATTCTACATCGCTAATTATTTGAGAACAGTAGTCTAAATTTAGGCTAACCCCTTCGTAAAAACTATGTCATGTGGGGTGTAAATTAAAGGACTCGAATAGAGGTATCGGAATATGGGGGTGGATTTTAGGGGTGGTTTTTGGGGGTGGTTTTTAGGGGGTGGTTTTAGGGGTGGTTTTAGGGGTAGCTTTTAGGGGTGGTTTTTAGGGGCGGTTCTTGGGGTGCCTTTGGAGGGTGATTTTTGGGGGTGGTTTTTAGGGGTGGTTTTTAGGGGTGGCCACTCACTGACCGCGCCCCCGGCCACGCTCCTTGCCCCGCCCACCTAGATCATGTAGGGTATCAAATTAATCAGCTCGATGAGACAAAAAGGAATCTATAGTTATTCTCCTACTTCCGAATTCTTATCAGTAGTTGTCTGCCTGTATGTCTGTCGGTCCGTCTGTCTGTCTGTCTGTCTGTCTGTCTGTCTGTTTGCGAATACAGCTGTCTGTTGACACAGACAGCTGTATTCGCAAACACCATGGCTGATGACACGAGCAAGAATAAGACTGCGCACGCGCACGGTTGTATGGAGAGTATTTCAGTTTCCTCTTTGACGACGTCCGCTATGAAATAAACGGGGTGGAGGTGGATCGAAGAAAAAACGTGAGCATCACGAGCACACTGAAGGGTGTAGTTTCTCTGAATGAGGGTGAGGTAGGTGCCCTGGAGAATGCCGGCTGGACGAATACGGGAGACTCACCGAGCCACCTTATCGACGCGAACGGGAACTTTAACGTGTGCATCCCGGGAAGAATCCTGCTGGGATTCTTGGAAGATTACCCCAAAATTCTGTTAAATGTGTGTCACGAGCTCATTTTGACTCGATCGAAAAACGATAGGAACGCTTTCGTGGGTAACGAGGACACCAGAATTGAGTTGAGCAAGGTTCATTGGAGGGTGCCGTACGTCTATCCATCGGATGCTGAATACCTAAAACTTCTCAATATTGTCGAGAAAGAGAGAACGTTGCAGCTATGTTTTCGCAGCTGGGAGCTGTACGAGTATTCGGTGTTGCCGCAAGCTACGAAACAAACGTGGGCCGTCAAGACTGCAACACGGTTGGAGAAACCCCGCTACGTTATTGTCGCCTTCCAGACGAATCGCAAAGCGAATTTGGACACGGATTCAAGCAAATTTGACCACTGCAATCTGACAAACGTCAAACTGTACCTGAATTCTGAGTGCTTCCCCTACGAGAATTTAAACTTGGATTTCTCCACGGGGAAATACGCCCTGCTATACGAAATGTACCAGAACTTCCAGAGTTCATACTATGGAAAAGTTGGCGAGCCGTTATACGGCAAGGAACAGTTCAAGGATCTAGCGCCCATCGTGGTGATTGACGCATCAAAGCAGTCGGAAAGCATCAAGCCTGGACCCATAGATATGCGTCTAGAATTTGAGTCGAGCGAGAATTTTCCGCCCAACACAACCGCATACTGTCTCATCCTGCTAAACCGCATCGTTGAGTATACACCGGGTAATGAATCGGTCAGGAGAGTGGTGTGAGAAGCTGCAGAGCTTCGATTTGCCCGGAAAATACACGCATGTCTACTATGTATACAGATTATAGTTTTAATTATATTGATGTAAAAATATATAAAACGTTTTTATTTTTGCGAAAACCACGGCGCAGGCGCCTGGGCCACATCCAAAGGCCCAACAGCACCTAACAACAAGATCAGTTCTGATTGGCTCTCATTGGCTGTTGCCCCGCCCACTCTCATAGAGCCCCGGCGCATGCGCCTCAGCCACTGCCAAAGGCCCCAAAGACACCGTTGCTGAAGACAGGACTCCTTCAGCAGCCTCTGGTCATTGATGGCACCTGGATGGACTGGCCTGAACAACACGTGCAACAGAGCCCCGGCGCAGACGCCTGAGCCACAACCAAAGGCCGTCTTCGGCAATGACACTCGCTTCTTCTGAGAGAGGCTGCCGCAGAAGTCGCTGCTGAAGAAGTGGATGGCATCTGGAGAAGCCGGGGGGGGCCCGGCTTCCTCACGCCGAAGCGATCGACCATCTCGGCGGGCTGGCTCGAGCGCCCCATCACCTCGGTCAGAAAGACGGGCGCCCGGCTTCCTCCCGCCGAAGCGATCGACCATCTCGGCGAGCAGGCTCGAGCGCCCCATCGCCTGTGTCAGAAAGACGGGCGCCCGGCTTCCTCCCGCCGAAGCGATCGACCATCTCGGCGGGCTGGCTCGAGCGCCCCATCACCTCGGCCAGAAAGACGGGCGCCCGGCTTCCTCCCGCCGAAGCGATCGACCATCTCGGCGGGAGGGGCCTGGTATGCCGCTATGTGCTCCGAACGGGTTCGTATCTGAGGCTCTCATTTATCTACTACTTGTCTGGATGACAAAAAAATTTTTAAAAAAATCTCTGCTTCCGTGATTCGTTTACTTCAATTTTAAAAGCAAGAAATCTTGCAGCATATAAATGTACGATTTAAAGAAAATATCAGGTATCACATTGCCTGAAATGAATTTATTCTTATAGTTACCATCTTAGTTACCTATGACAGATTGCTTGTCACATAAATGTCATCATAATTCCAAATTATTTCGTCAAATGAAGACCACAGAAATGAAAGAAATAAGCACATTAAGACAACAATGAATTCAATTAATAAGGCAATTACTAGTCTTACATTTTTAGTCTCAAACACCACAATAAGTATTTAGCTTTGGGAGAATGCAATAACAACGCGCTAGCGGCAAGAACCACGTTACCCCGAACTCTTTCCAACATGTGCACAAACGTGTTTGCAGCATAAAATATGCACTGGCGCATTTTTTTTTCATTTTCCACAGGTGTGTCCAGTAAACTGTACTCTTCACATGCCCGCAAAACAAAAAGTCTAATGGCGTAACTCTGACGAACGCGATGGCCAAAACACAGGTCCTCCCCTCCCAATCCATCTATTCGGAAATTCTTCATCTAGCCACTGTTGAGGAGGCGCAGCATTATGGGCAGGAGCTCCGTTTAGTTTAAACCACATATTGTTGGCTGTTGCTAAAGAAAGATTATCCAAAAGTCTTGCACCTCCGTTCGCAAAAAAATCAAACAATCTACCTCTGCAAGTCCATTCGGTATAATATGTGGTCCAACTATTTGGTTGCATATAATACCGGCCCACAAGTTTGCGCTAAACTGGTGCTGATGGGAACTCTCGAATAGAAGACTTGGATTGTCGACGCTGTAATGATGCATATTATGCGCATTAAACTATAACCGCTCCTGTTTAATGTGGCTTCAGCTCACCACAGAAAGTTTCTGGTGAAGAATTCGTCCTGTTCCACTTACTGAAGGAATCTTCGACATACTCATGTTAGTATAAAATTTGTGATATTTCAAACTACAAAGTATCCAAATTAGATACAATCTGAACATGCCACTTTTAAACTGACAGCCTAAATCCGGTTTTTCAAAGAAACCAACACCGGATTAAGTCTGACACTGGCTTCCTTGCTATGATACCGGCTTTTTGATCGATTGTATCGTAGCAACGAAGCCGGTGTCAGACTACTTGATTCTAGAGATACCAATTCTACTTTGACTTTCAGACTTCCGCATATACCACGTGGGGATTTAGTGTGTAATCGGCTCATATCTTTGGAACTATTTAAGATATCAAAATGAAAATTTGCACGAATGTGGGGAACCGCATGGAGCATTTCCCAAAATTATTTAGGTATATACAGGATGTTCACATTCTAAGTACCAGACCAAAGTTCTATTTCTCTAAATGGAAACCCTACGTGTCCTTGCATAATGCATAATATGGATTCCCCATAAAATTCCATGAAATTTGATATACTACATGATGTGGTTTTGACTAAGTAATGTTGAGATACTGACATTTTTGTGCCATTATGAATCCAAATTTATGACGCTACTGACGCATAGGTACTAACCAAAGCCACCTAAAATTTCTTTATTGAAATAGGTTCACACACTGCTGTATTTTTGAAATCTATAAATAATTTTATTATAATACTTGAGATAATACAGGGTGGTTAAGTTATGCAAAACAGATTTTTTCTCAAATAATTCAAATGGAACACCATGTATATTATTTTTTGTACAATTGATGGTCATTTTACTAAGCTTTTTATTGATGTGGACATTGTCAAGTCCACCAGTAAAAGTTTCGACAGAATGTACAACTGAATTATAAAAATGTAGAGTTTACATTATTTTTGGCGATCTCCCCTATTTTGTCACCCAAAACTCCAAAAAAGATCTGCATTTTGTTTCTATAAAATATTTAGCAAATGAAGTTTATATTAACACAAGAAATCCCATTGCAAGATTATTTCTTAAAGATAATATTTTCTTCCATGGCACTCCTTGTTTGAACATTACACCCGACTTTATAAAGACATTATACATTTAAGAATATAACCATCAAGAAATAATTTTACAATAAGATTTATTGTCATTATATTGATACAAATTTGCAAATACAAAATATAAAATTATTGTGAGTTTTGAGCAACAGAATAGAAGAATAAAAGAATAGAAGAAAATATAAACTAATAATGAAATTCAAAAATGTTGATGTTCAATCGTAATATCTGCCGAAACTACCAGTAGTAGACCCGGCAATATCTACATCAATTAAAAGCTTAGTTAATTGACTCTCAGTTGTGTAAATAATATACATGGTATTCTATTTCAAATTTTTGAGAAAAATTCCCTTTTGCATAACTTAACCACCTTGTATAATCCCAAGTATTATGGTGAAAGTATTTATAAATTTAACAAATAATAATAATAATAATAAATTTATTAACACCACCCAAAACATTTTTACAAAAATGAAACATATATCACTACAAATCTGGTGTCAAACGGCAAGCATTCAGGCATCTGCAAATACTACAGTACTTGCAGAGCCTGATATTCCATGCAAGCCATACAGCAGTGTGTAAACCCCTTTCAATAAAAAAATAATTAGGTGGCTTTGGTCAGTAGACGCCAGTAGCGTCATAAATTTGGGACCATAATGACACAAAAGTGTCAATATCTTAACAGTCCTTACTCAAAACCACATCAATTTTCATGAAATTTTATGGGGAATCGATATCACGAAAATGCCTGTGGGGTTTCCATTTAAAGAAATAGAATTTTGGTCTGGTACTCAGAATGTGAACATCCTGTATATACATAAATAATTTTACGAAATGCTCCATGTCGTTCCCTACATACGTGTAAAATTTAATTTTGATATCTTAAGCAGTACCAGAGTTATGAACCGATTACACACTAAATCCCCACCCGGTATAGTATAGTGCAGACTAATGTCCTAATATTAAATTTATATTCCAAGAGAACGCATTTTTGAAACAGATCATTTGCCCTCTCGCACCAGACACACGCATTTTTTGGAAAAAAAATGATATAAAAACAAGCAAAATATATCAAACCCCTACGGGATCAGAACTCGTCTAGCCGTATGCAGTTTTGTACGATACCCCCGCACCCACGAACACCATTACCGTCACGACTCGATAACGACGTACTTAAACGTCATTTTACCGACATAAGTAACGCGAACGCGGATGAGGATGCTTGAAAGCCAAAGTAGAATTGGTATCTCTAGACACAACTTGCAAGATTCTTTGAAAAACCGGGCTTTACTATGTTTAATTTTCAATGTCGACATTTGAGACAAATTCGTTTTGGCCACCTATGTACTATACCTAATTGGAATAATTCAGTAATGAATGCATTTTTGTCATATATTGCAAAATTGCAAAATTGGTGTTTTGTAATTTCCCAGGTACACTCAAGTAAGTGAAGGTAAATGTTCCCTTGTGTTTTGAAATGATAACAGCAATGTGTCACAATAGTTTAAGATTAGATATTAGTTAGCATAATGGCTGTAGCAGGAGTTGAGTAGGTAGACTTTGGACCTTTTTCTGTTGAAAACTACCGCACTTGGATTTTTTTAGCATTTTTCCCATACTGAGGTGACCATTCCTGACAACGTACTGACGAGTTTATCCGCTATTTGTTGGACACCCTATGGAAGTTGTGATCGAGGTTGTGATAAATATTTTTAATAACAATAGACGGCGAGATCTAGTTGACACACTTCAGAAAATAATGGGACCATTCGCTAGGGCAGAGTAAAAGGAAACTCTTGTGTCGGCACTTAAGCTTCCACAATTTATTTATTGCATCATCAGGAGTAAGATTTTTGCAGCTGCAAAAATCTTTCAAGAACTTCAAGATCGAGTCCAGGAGAAATACTATGAGATTATGACTACAAAAAAAAGAAATGTTACTGATTATTTTTTCATCGTCAAATTGACCAATAGGAACAATGCATTAGGGTCTAGAAGCGTGTATTATTTCGGTTATTTTTTGCCGTTTCTATTTTCCAATAAATGAACAGTATTTTTGATCACGCGTTTAATTCTGACCAATTAAATCATTATTATAGTGAGAATTTTTTACCTAACTTATCCCAGCGGGAATTTTTTTTAGTATTTTGTTTTTGTTGATAAAACGACTTGTTTTCTGGTTTTGACATATTGTCTTATATGTTTTAATCGCAAATTGTGACATTGAAAGAATAATATTGACAGTTGTTTCATATTTGAACGTCAAAAAATAACCTTTCGAATACCACACGACAGTAAGAATAACTTGGAAAATAATTCTCCACATTTTACTCAAACTTGTCGCCATTCGGCAATAGCCACTCGAGCCCTACGGGCTCTCGTGTCTATTGCCTGGCGACAAGTTTTCGAAAATCTGTCGAATTATTTTCAAGTAATTCTCACTCTCTTGTGATATTACATACGGTAATTTTTTTCGATAATTTTGCTTGTTGATAAGTTGCCATAGTTTCGAATTTGTAGGTGAATTTATAATGTATAATCTAGTTATTTTAGTACCTACCAAACGTCAAATATTCCCAACACATTTCTTTGTATGTGAATTAATTGAAATAAAATTTCGTTTTGAACTACCTTGCTTCGATTCAAAAAATAATCTTGTCAAATACAATTCGTGGTCTGGAATTTTTAGGTAATTTTACTCAAGCTGTTGCTTTTACTAGCCACTCGTGTAAATTTGACAGAAGATCACTCGCGCAAGCGCTCGTGATCTTTTAACTGTCAAATTTACACTCGTGGCTACCAAGCAACGCAACAGCTTTCGTAAAATTTCCGACAATTCCAGACCACTTATTGTATTACTACAGAAAATTTAATAACATAAAAAAAGAAACAGGCAATTCTATAAGTAGCACCGGATTTAACCCTGTTGGATTTAACTATAAACTAGGTAATTGAATCCTCAACTGAAAACAAAGGCAAGTGTGGCTCAAACGTTTCCTAAACCGCTAACATTGAAGACTGACACTTTTCACATAAGATGGTAATTTATTGTAAATTTTGAAAATATTCCAACAAAAAGAAAAAGACCTCTCGAACAATTATATACGATGGATGGTCGACATTAGGAGATTCAAAATTCTGCATTTATATTGTATAAATCTGTTCGAAATGGTGTTGAATCAAATGGAAACAGTTTTCACAGAGGGCTATGGTGTGAAAATAAATGAAAATAAAATCACCCTCTTAGTATGTAAGGGGCGCAAAAATAGGACTAAAAATATAGCAAAAATCGAAAGCGAGACGTTGAAAAAGTCGCAGATTATTAGGAATTGAAATAATCTGCTATGGTAAGAGCAGTATAGGGACATAAAACAAAGACTAGCACAGGTCTGAGTTGCATTTAACAAAGAGGAAACAACTGATGTTATGCTCGAGAACATTAAATGTAGAAACTTGAACTCTTAAAAGCGTACGTATGAAACACGGTATTATAAAAGTTGCGAAACCTGGACGATAGCAGAAGCGGATAGGAAAAATTTAGAAACGTTTCACAGATGCATATGAAAGATTGCGTGTATAGATAGGGTAGACCGGGGCTAGTTGGGCACAGGGGCAGGTTGGTACAGTCCTAATATTTTCGCTAATATGCAACAGATTGCGCCACGGTCACGTGTAAGTGTATTCTTCAGTTTGTAAAATCAGTCAGCCCGAAGTGGCCGTTTCCTTTATTTGTCTGTTACGGTTCAATAAATATTTTCGTGTTTTAATCACCCGTAAGTAAATATTTCATTCTTTATAAAACATTGTATACACAGTTAGTGAGTGGACTTTTAGTTTGTATTTTATTACGAGGTTAGTATAGATGCATTTTGCTTAATTCCTGTGTATTCAAACCAAAATTCAATTTATTGTATAGAGAGCTGTGAAATTTTAAAAGACAAAAGACATTTTTGCCGGGATCGGTTGGTACTGTACCAACCAACCCCAATTCCAAGAAATATTCTCAATTTGTTCGAATTTCGGTATCATTAGTTCCTTCTGTTTAGATCTAACATGCGAACCTATAAAAAGAAGTCACAAAGGGGACTGACGCCACCGGACGTCATGCTTAGAGCAGTGAGAGCTGTAAAAATTGATCACCGTTCTTTAAGAGAAACTTCCAGAGAGTTTGAAATACCTTTAATGACTTTACGTAGATACTGCCAAAAATTTTCCGATGCGGAAATTAATGCTGGAAACGTCTCTAATACAGTAGTTGGTTACATAGCAAATAGACAGGTTTTTACGGAAGAACAAGAAACGCAGCTTTCTGATTACACGAAAAAAGCCGCCGATATTTATTTTGGTCTTTCACCAAAAGAAGTCAGAAGAATGGCTTTCTTGTTTGCCTCGTCGTTAAACCTGCGTATGCCCGAAAACTGGAAAAATGTTGAGTTGGCTGGAGCTGATTGGTTTTCAGCATTCTTAAAAAGGAACAAAACACTTTCGATTCGATCACCGGAAGCTACAAGTCTATCCAGGGCAACGAGTTTTAACAAAACTAACGTGAGTGCATTTTTTGATAATCTCCAGACTGTATTAAATCGCCTTAAGTGTGAACCCGCGGACATTTGGAACATGGACGAAACTGGGATAACCACAGTTCAAAAGCCGGACAGAGTAGTAGCCCGTCGGGGAGCACGTCAAGTGGGAAGGGTAACTTCTGCTGAGAGAGGGACGCTTGTTACTTTGGCCTTTGCCGTTTCTGCTACGGGAAATAGTGTACCCCCATATTTTATCTTTCCAAGGGTTCATTTCAAGGACCATTTCTTGAAAGAAGGGCCTCCTGGTAGTATTGGTGGAGCGAACCCTTCGGGATGGATGAAAGAAACTCATTTTATTGAATATGTGAAGCACTTTGTCAGGCATACAAGAGCCTCGGTAGACATGCCAGTTTTGTTATTACTTGACAACCATGACTCACATTTGTCAGTTGAAGGACTCACTTATTGTAAGAATAATGGTGTCACGGTATTATCATTTCCCCCACATTGTAGTCATAAGCTACAACCTCTGGACAGGAGCGTGTATGGTCCATTGAAAAAATATGTCAACAGCGCATGCGACGCTTGGATGACCAATACTCCTGGGCGCACTATGACGATATATGATATTCCCGGGATTGCTGCAACATGGCTGGTTTTAGAGTGTCAGGAATATCTCCGTTTAACCGAGATATTTTCCCAGATAGCGAATTTATGGCAGGATATGTGACTGATAGACCAGATCCGAATCCCGAAATCATTGATGACATCAGCTTTGCCAATGCAAATGCTGAAGCTATTGATCCTATTTCTGAACAAGGATCTACTGACGTCCTACTCTTGAATGAATCCCAAGTAGCAATTCCATCGACTTCAGCAGAAATTCCTCGACACTCTACTCCAACTGACGAGATTCTTAATCTGCCTGGCTGTAATACATCTGTCATCATTCGTCTCGAAAATTTGAGGCCGTTACCAAAAGCTGCGGCTAGAAAAACTAAACAGAATAGACGCAAGAGAAAATCCGCCATTCTCACTGATACTCCAGTTAAAGATGAGCTTGAAAAGGAGAAAGGTGTAAAAATGGTGAAAAATAAAGCGAAAAAATGTAAGAAAATAGAAACCGTTAAGAAAAGTATTGTAGGAGAAAAAAGAGACATTAAAAAGGGGAAGCAGAGGAAGACGAAAGATTTGGTAGCTCACGATGTTTCCAGTGACAGCAGTGATGAAGAATCTGTCTGCTTAGTTTGCGTTGAACCATATTCAAACAGTGCTCCAGGTGAAAAATGGATTCAATGCACAAGATGTAAACTTTGGTCACATGAAGAATGCTGTGATGCTGGCCCATTCTATATATGCCATAACTGTAACTCCGACGACTCTGAGTAACGCAGTTTTTTAATTTTAATTTTTTTGTGATTACTTATTACCATTTTAAGAATAAAATTTACTTTTAATACTGTTTCATTTTGTATTTGAAGTGCAAAATCCCCATTATGTTGTACCAACCAACCCCTTCGTATGTACCAACCAACCCCGGCCATGGGGTTGGTTGGCACATCTGCAGCCTTACAAAATAAAATTATTGCAAAATTTACTGTACGTACATCCAATATTGGTCTTATTTGGGAATTAGTTAACCAAAACATTAAGGATAACAGTAGTACAATTGATTTGGCTCCAACTATAACCAAAACAGTTAGAAGCGCCTTAATGCAAAAAGTGTACCAACCAGCCCCGGTCTCCCCTAAGGTTGGCAATAGAGAGGTATTAGAGAGAAATTTATGAAAAACAATAAATAATAGGAGAGACAGGATGGTAAAGCACTTTTTAAACCACGAAGGATTCGTTCACGATAGACTACGTGCGGAGAACGGAGATAGGAATAAAATGAAGTAGAAGTAGGCCAAGATTAGACTACACTATTAGCAAACAGTTAGAGATGTAGTATGCTCTACTTCTGCGTATAAACACGTAGATGAGCTCTAGATAGGAAAGGATGGAGGTACGTATTCCACCAGTTTTCGGACCATACTGAAAACTTTATGATTACGACTATTAAATCGTTTGGGGGACACTCAAAACATAAATAAATATGTACCTAGGTACACTCAAAATGTGCCATTGTTCCTACAAGGAGTGTTGTATTATCTTAAGTGCTCGTCTTATGAGACAGTAATCGAAAAAGAGCAACTTCACACCCTCACCTGTAACTCCAGGTAAAAACATTTATGCGGTATAATTTTCAATACAAAGTAATATGGAAGTTAAACCGTTATAATACGATTAAACATGAAAGGCGTTCACCCTTGGGATTATTGCGGCTCACTTTAGCCCCTGTCAGGTGTGCAGGTAATCGATTCAATACAAGGCTGACCAGCGTATATCACTTTATGACAGGCTCAAGAAATATTAACAGCGACTGGACGGACAAGGTATACCTACAACAAAGCTCGTTTCCTCCAACGTGTCTTTTCACTATTTAACTTCAGTTGAAAGCAGTTACTATTAAACGTTACTTTTGATCATATATACAGTTTATTGTCATAATTAAAAATAGATAAATGAATGCATTTCCCTTGACATTGCCTTCTCGCCAGATTCAATAAGTAACGCAATTTAAAAAACATTTTGTCAAGATCCAATACTAAGAAAAACAGATATGTTCTTGAGGAATTTAATTTTGAACATTCAGACATGTAACAGAGAGCAGAAGCAGCAGAAGCTATGAAGTTACTATACACACATATAATATCAAACTATTAACTTCCATTCGTTATGCCCACTGTTGCTAGGAAACTGGAAACTATTTCATCATCTCTGATTTAACTAAGCGGGAGCACAGCAGTGTTCAGACGATTGTGTTGCTCGTTAGCCCTTCATATTAATGGAAATCTGTACGTGCGTCTTCCTTATCAGTCATCTCTCACAGCGTGTAGTATGGTAGTAATTCATTAAGAACAAAGATGTTGCCTGAGATGGCCATAAAAACTACGGACATAGCACTTGGTTTTTGAATCTGCATACCATGCTAGAACGTTATTTCTTGAGGTAAGGTGGATATTCCTAAAATGTTGTGTACCCACAAACTTTACGTGTACAAAACGATAAACTCATTATTATAATTAAATGAAGGTAAACCGTAAAACTGAATTCTAAGATTACAAACAATGCTTTTATTGAAAAGTAAAATATAGAAAAATGTCTTAAGTAATTATCACCTTGCACGAAGTCGTTAAAGTTAGCCGTTCCATAGTTAAACCATGAGGTCTTCATCAGGTTCATAAAACATTAAAAACCAGTTAGCACGCAGAACCCTGCTACGTGTGTGGTGAGTGCAGATATTATTGAAGTAATTAAAAATTGAAGTGGATAAACATTTTGCTTTACAATAATGGATTCGTTCGAACGCGAATAATTTATTTCATTTAATTTGCCCCAGACACCTTTTAATTAACTTATGTGCGATCGCAATAACTTATCTTTCCTGAATAATTTGAATGGGACATAAAAATCTCTCCAAGGAATATTCTTGAATTATTATTAGATTATAATTAATTAGATCATAATTATTAGATTATATCGGGTGTCAACGAGTGCATGTAACATCCCGCCATTTGTTTACTTTTTGAAATACACTTTGGCAATCCTCTGTTAGTATTATACTCCTAAAACCCCATATTTTTATCATCTTTGGCATATCTAATTACTTCCGGTTAAACCGAAGTGATATCAACTCAGGGACGTAGCAACAGGGCGTGCGAGCGGTGCCGTGCACGAGGGCCCGGCCCCTGCGGGCCCCTCACCCCTCGGCCAAATTGTGTTTTTGTTGGCTTCAGCTGAGCAAATTAAAAATATTTGAACTTACTGAATTTTAAATTACATTTTTCAACATAAAGATTCAAAAACTAAGTAACATACAAATTTTTGTGAAAGGATAAAGAGGGGCCCGTTGTGGTCTTGCACAAGGGCCCGGTTTCGACATGCTACGTCCCTGTATCAACTTCTTTATGTTAAACAGCAATGTATCATTTTGTTTAGATAGTTCAATAGGCCTTTTTATTCTCTTGACAACCATGTATCATACATATCCAAAAACTTTATATTTTTGACGTCAGAGGGCGTTAAATGAAAAAGTCACGTTGGCTGTGAATTTGAAGATATTAGCCTAATTTTAAACGTTTTAATGAATTCTACTATTAATTCTAACATGGCCATGGAAAGATTTTTGAATTTGAAGCAGTACATTCTTTATTTTTTAAAAAAAGGAAAGTTAACATAGTCGTTTTAAGTGTTTTGAAAAATGGAATTTAAATTACTAATTGATAATTGAATTGCACTTTTATGCACTAATTGTGAGGACAATAAACTGAAGTTCGAGAAACAAGAACAATTTTAGCACCTTGCTATTTAAAATTTCACGAAAAACTCTGTTTCAAAAACGAATATTTGAACGATTATGTTAACCTTATTTTTAAAAAGGCCGTGCCTCCGCTGCCGGCAACGGCGCCCAAATGAGCTGCCCGCAACGCCAACGGCACCCGAATATGTGCTGCTGGCAAAGAATTCTTAGGTTTTGCTGCTGATCCCGATTTTGTCTAGATAATTTTCTAGATCCCAAGGTTTCATTAAAATTCAACATTCTGGGCTGATTTATAATACTATAACGAACATATAAACAAAATACAAATAAATTGTAATTCATTCTAATAACACAGTAAAGTATAAGGATAATAATAGAATATTATTGTATTAATTTAATTTAAAGAAATGCATATACGGGTTCCTCATGAATGAAGTAGCATAAATAAAAATAAAAATGTCATCTTTTCCGTAACTTTTAAGAGGCTGAAACTATGCACAGGTGCTACTTTGGATAATCGTATGTTTGGTTCAATCGACCTATTTTGACCTCTAGATTCACTGGTAACATTTATGCTGCTTCATTCATGAACATCCTATACATTAATTCTTAATGCAGTATGTAGAATAGGTACAAGGGTCGCAGCGGAGGGCTACAATTACACGGCGTGATTTTGGCTTACTTGACTGAAAGATAAAAGACTTATAAGTCTTTGGTCACATTCATCGTTGGTTTTAAGTCTAAAATTCTTTCCAGAAAAGAAATAATCAAGTTCATTGACTGTTGGTCATTGAATAATAACCCATTATCAATTCCTCTCTTAGCATTTTGAGGTTACTGTGGCACGGAAAATGTCAAATTATATCCAAGAAAAATCGCATATGTATTAACTATGTATCTATAAGTTTCTTAGGAAACGTTTGTTCAAAGGCTACTGTAACTGCACATTTATATAGAATAAGTAGTTAATCTAATCTTTAAAGTGCAACTGTCTACGAGTTCTTGCAGATAAAGTACAGTATCCAACTCTCGAGTTATGGATATGTGAAGCAAATGATTTTTTTAAGCATATTTTGTCGTTGGTTCATAACTTATTCGATATAGAATAAAACCTTTGAAAGAAATGAGTGGCACTCATACCTAATAAAATAAGGATAAAGTCGAGACTAATAAGCCCAACGAATAAAATGTGTGGCAATACAGAAATGGAAATCGGCAGCCTGAAGTCTATTGTTCGGGCGCCATTGCCGGCATTGGAACCAACATTGAGCGGACAACCGGCGCCGGCAGCCATTAGTTTATTTTGCGGGCACCGTTGCCGGCAGCGGAGGCACGGCCTTTTAAAAAAAATAGAGGATGTACTTCTTCAAATTCAAAACTCTTTCCATGGTGATTAAAACAGCCTGTTAGAATTAATAGTTGTATTCATTAAAACGTTTAGAATTAGGCTCATATCGTCAAATTCACAGCCAACGTGACTTTTCCATTTAACGCCCTCTGGCGTCAAAAATATAAAGTTTTTGGATATGTATGATAAATGGGCCGAGTTGCGTTTAACAAAAAGAAACAACTGTTATGCTCGAGAACGGTTAATATAGAGACTAGGAAGAGACTCTTAACGTCGTATGTATGGAGTACGGCATTATACGGGTGCGAAACTTGGACAATAGGAGAAGCGGATAGAAAAAGAGTAGAAGCGTTTGAAATGTGGTGCTACAGACGCATGATGAAGATACCGTGGATAGATAAGGTTAGCAATAGGGAAGTATTAGAAAGAGTTGGGGAAAAGCGAAAGGTATGGAAAACAATAAAGAGTAGGAGAGATAGGATGGTAGGACACCTTCTAAGACACGAAGGAATAGTTCGTGACATACTAGAGTCAGAGATAGGAATAAAAAGAGGTAGGGGTAGGCCTAGATTAGACTACTGCTCTCAAATAGTTAGGGATGTAGGATGTTCTACTTTTAGGGAAATGCGTAGGTTAGCTCAGGATAGAAAAGAATGGAGGTACGCGTCCAACCAGTCTTCGGACTGAGAACCTTATGATGATGATGATGATAAATGGTTGTCAAGAGAATAAAAAGTCCTATCGTACTATCTACACAAAATGGTATACATATTGCTATTTAACATAAAAAGTTGATATCACTTCCGGTTTAACCGGAAGTAATTAGATATGTCAAAAATGATAAAAATATGGGGTTTTAGGAGTATAATACATACAGAGGATTGCCAGAGTGTATTTCAAAAACTAAACAAATGGCGGGATGTTACATGCTCTCGTTGACACTCGGTATACTTATTAGATTATAAGTTGAAATTTTATTATACCTAATAACAAAATTTCGTAATTGATATTAATCGTGCTTCTATACTTTAAAAGTACTGTCCCTTAGGTTTACAAGTTGTCCCGTTTCTTTAACATTTCGGAAACTAAATATTTTGGAACTAAATAAAGCTCCAAAAATAATATTTTGGTAGGATATAAATAACATCTATGAGTAGCTGCAGCCGCTACTTGACCAATTTAGAAAATTTATTTTATTTTTCAAGAGAAACTGTAAAAATTTTATGTTTGTTGCTTCCTTCGTCGAGCATCTAGCCTATTGTGCACAACAGCTTTATTATCATAAAATCTATAGTTTTTGAGATGATCAGATATATAACCGTTCCAAAGTCTTAAGAGGTGGTTACACCGCGAGCGATTTGCCGAGTTTGTCCGTAAGAGGCCCATGTATTTCTTGCGTTGCCGGCGCTTTGCAAGGGTTTACAAAATACAATTTTGTGTTACCAATTCTTAACCGATTTTAATTTTAAAAAGCTTGCTGGCATCGCAAAACTTCGAGCATGTTGCCTACATCGAGTTTTTCTCATAAATTTGCAGCAGTAACATGCAGTGGAACGTAAATATGACTGAAATTGCGTTAATTTTGTGGATTTTAAATATTTTTTTCTTGATTTCACAGCGAGAAAATTGAAAAAAGTCGCATGTAGGATTCAATTCCAACCTTTTAACTATGCACTAGAAAATTTTCACATTTCTAACTTCAAGAATGGGGTAGTAATCTTTTAGATTAGAAAGGCTGTTTTTCGAATAAAATCGAGCGGTATAACCTCCTCTTAAACAAATCAATATAATATTTTACGATTTAGTCCCATTTCGTGCGTTGCCGTTTCGGGCGTAGATGAAAATTTTCCCGTTTCGTCCGTCGTCCCAAACCTCTACCTGGTTTGAGTGCCGTTTCGTGCACTAACATGCTGATAATGCAGTAAGCCACTAATTCGAGTTTATCTTTACAATACAACGCTGTTAATAACTAGATTTCAATGCGGAAGTGTATGTTGATTTCTCTCCTATTGTTTTCAAATGTTAATGTTTTTGTTTTGGAGGGGAGACTTAAACGCTTTGCTCGCTAATCTTCCCCACAGACCGGAAATAGTGGGCCGTGGAACAACTTTTTTGGCCGTATTCAGTGAAGGGCAACTATAAAACAAAGCAGTACGTTTTGTATGCCTTTATTGCAACAAGTACAACATGTTCAAAGTAAAGGATATCGTTGTGCAACGCACGAACTGGCACTACTTAATTACCCAGGAAATTCTTGACGCTCGAATAGGTACAAAAACAGGTAGAAACCCAAAAACGCCCGAAACGAGAACGCACGAAACGGGAAGATACCATATTTTACACATTCTCAAAATATTGTAACCTCAACCTCACGTACTATGCGCGAGCAGACGTGCCGAGCGCTGCTGCTGTGTTTACTAAGTAATTTAAGGGAGCGATACGCAAAGATAGGACAAGAGATCAATAGTACATATGTAAGACAGAAATAGACACAGCTTTAGCAACAGCTTGGTACAGTTAATGCTCACATATTTTATTTGGCGGTTAACTAAAATCCTAATGTACAATTTGTGTGTGAATAATGTTAAAGATTTCCGTTAAAATTTGCCAGTTTTCAACTTTGTTTATTTTAACAACAGTGTAAATATGGCGAATAAAATAAGCCTATTCTACCAACCCTCATATTTCTTTTAAACCATAATTCATGTCTATAAGTAATACAGTTTTTGAGCTGGACTGCCTGTATTAACACCATCTCAGAAGCGAGGGGACCTCTCGCTTCTCGGTTATAAGAATGCCGCAGTGTGATACGTAAATTGCCAAGGATGAGTGCATGAAGTAAGACTAGCAGTTCCAACATTGTAAATGCTGATTTTAATCTAATTGCGCAGAAAGTAGTCATATTTGTTAATAATGGTAAATTTATTTAGTCGATTTTTGTTCCGTTTATTGAGACTGAATTTTATTTATGTTTGTGTTTTTAACCCCCGACGCAAAAAGAGGGGTGTTATAAGTTTGACGTGTCTGTCTGTGGCATCGTAGCTCCTAATAGAATGGACCGATTTTGATGAGGTTTTTTTTGGTTGAAAGCTGACGTGGTCGAGATGGTTCTTAGCTACAATTTATGAAGATCTGTTCAGGCGTTGTGTCGGGGGTTACTTAAAATTTTGAATTTTATTACTTGTAGGTGATGCTCTTCTCCTTGTTAGATATACAGGGTGGAACTTTCTAATGGAATAAATTCAGTAAAAACTGATCGGCTAATATTTGGTTGAAATCCTCGGACACGTCGATTTTTGATTTTAATTGCGCACCTTATGATGTAAATTTCATTACTATTTGGTCACGTGACTACGAGTTATAACGTCACAGTACATATTTTTAAATACCAAGGTATGTTAAATTGTATATCCTTGAATAGATTCTTTCGAGAGAAATTCAGTGCCGTTTTCCGATTTTGAATATCTTTATTAGTTTTCGAGTAAAATCGTTTCAAACTGCAGGGACGTATGTATACATCATAAAAATAAAGCTGGTCATTTACTTTGATTTGGAAATCCCATTTAAGTAAATTTCTTGCTACCGCTTTGTTATTCGCAAATCACTTTACTTTAAAAATTCAATTTTGATAATAAAAATACTTTTGTTTCATGACCAGTTTTATTTTTATGAGTAGGTATACATCCTGAAGTTTGAATCGATTTTTCTGGAAAATAATAAAGATATTCAAAAACGGAAAAAGGCACTGAATTTCTCTCAAAAAAATCTATCCAAGGATATAGAATTTAACATACCTTTCTATTTAAGAAAATGTACTGTGACGTCATAACTCGTAGTCACGTGAACAAATGGCGATGAAATTTACGTTATAAGGCGCGCAATTAAAATCAAAAATCGACGTGTCCCAGGATTTCGATCAAATATGAGCCGTTCAGTCTTTACTGAATTTATTCCATTAGAAAGTTCCACCCTATATGAATTCGCTACGAGTGGCTCATTTAAATAAGATCGTTGCTGCTAAAATTTGCCGAATTTAGACAATTCATTTTGAGTGAAAATTATGACATAGTTGGTCTCTCGGAGACCGATGTTTCCATGGGTGTTGACGGCTACCATGTAATTCGTCGTGATAGAGTTGGATGTCACGAGGGTTGGTGGTATGGCCTTTTATATTTCCCAAAATATGAATTACAGAATTGTTCCTAGTGGTGATGGCATTGAGCAGCTATGGGATTCACCTTGCAACGCGAGGATTTTACTTTTGGAGTTTGCTATAAACCGCCATCTTCAGACTACAGAAATTTCTTGAATTTGTTTGAGGACTCGTCGCATGCCGTTGCTGTTTCAGATAGTGTATGCTGTATGAGAGACTTAAATATTGACATGTTGAAATTGGATAACTGTAATACGCAATGCCTCCTTTGATTTGAAGCTGGTGATTTTGCAGAACTTAATGGGGCTCTAAGAATTAAAATCTGGGATGGTTTATTGTTTTCACCCAAATTTTGAAAATGTCCATATCTCTGATTGGAAATCTATGTCGCACACTGTGATTAGGTATGTCCTCACAGTCTTTTACACAATACTTTTTTATCCTCGGCATATGGTAAAACATATAATACAAAACACAAATCTACAAAAACGACGCGACACTTCAAAACTGACACTACATTTTCTAAATTCAAACATTCTATGCATAAACCACTACCACTACTGCACCGCCACCCTCAAGCTGTTAGTGATACCTACTAAATCTTTTGGAGAAACAGGTTCTGTTTTACCAGCATTTAGTGCTACCTGGTGTCTGTTCACAGTAGCTTTTAGTGAAAAGAATACCTGATGCAACGTACATACCCCTGGGCCGGTAGGCACATTTACGATAGCTCCTATGTGACCACGATTGCTCGCGTCTACCAGTTAGTAATTGGTGTGCGCTGAAGTACACTACAGTCCATCATAATGACAGCGCGATTTCGTGTGTGTCAGAACAGATTTTATTGGTATTTTAGAAACAGACCCCTTAACTGCCCCCGCACCAGACACACGCATTTTTTGACAAACGCATTTTTTGTAAGAAAAAGACACCTAATGTAAAAACTAGTGATGCCCACGAGAGTCTCGCATGGTTTTCCAGACGACACTCGAGACGAGATTCGAAAATTTTCTCGTAAGGCGAGACGAGACTTTCTCCTGGTCTCTGCTCGAATCTCGCAGTCTACAAAAATGAATTTTAGAAATCTGCTTTGATAAAGGCACTTCCATTGGCGGTGTCTAGACCTCAAAGCGATATTTTTCATTTTATTTGTATTTATTTATTAAATATACAATGTGGCATACACACCTGCAACTTTGATGACGCGGCCTATTGCGACTTAATTTTTAGTATTGAAAATACTTCTGGGCGCGTGTATATGGTACTCATCTTACGAAAAATGTATCGACAGGCGACAGATTCTGTCGTAGTGCAGCGATATTCAGCAAATACTAAAATTTTAACTTTGAGTGATCCCAAAGTATAACCAGATGAAACTCTCACAGATGATTCTACAAGTCTTTTGGCACCTAAAAATGGCAATTACGACTTTTTTGGGTGGTAGCGAAAAAAATTAGGGGTGAAAAAGCAGTAAATCTATCCCACGGTGCGCCGGGAGACTCTCGGGCATCTTACGCGAAAATTACAAGTCGTAGAACTTTGCGTTTTTTTTTTAATTGTTGAAGAAATATGGTGTAAATTTTGTGTAAATACAAGAATCCAAACTAATTTTATTGCACCGTATCTAAAATATGTCGCCACATCGGTAACAATACGTTCCACTTTGAACCTGGATAACTTTTTTTTTCACGATATAGATTTTGTTTTTTCTTACATAGAAAACTTCCTTATGGTATAACGAAGTTATGATTTCGAATAATGTATGGTCGCGTTTCAAAAATAAGTCCGCTATAACACTTTCAATGCGCCGATGTCAAAAATTCACTTTCGGTGCACGGGACGAGCCGTGGGAGTGAAAAGGATAGACTATGGGGAATAGCCGAGCACCAGAAGGAGACAGAACGCGGCCAAGTTACTCTGCAAAAGAACAGCGTTGTAATGCCACCTTTAAAATCTTCTTTCAATGCATTTTCAAAACTCTGTTTCTGTAAAAGCCACGAAATAAATGCTAGTAAATGAGGTAGGTAATTGTTTAGCGAAACTTTTACTGTTTATATCATCTGGGGAAGGATAATTTTTATTGGGTGTTGTAAAATTTTCCATACATTTTCTTAAAATTGCAGCAACTCTGCGAAGAATTTGCAAATCTGATAATGTATCACCCGTTGTTTCCAGATTAAAATCAGACGATTCGTCTGTTGAGCTTGCGTCCTCATTTACATGCTTGATTTTTTTGTCAAAAGTTCTTTGCCAGAACACAACAAATCACCTGACCTGACCTGGTCTACGAATAAATTGAATAGAGCCTTTAAATCTTTTCGACAATTTCATTTTCAGTTTCGCGGATTGTATTGGGGATCTTTCTGCATTACGTAACATAGAATTATATTTTTGTGTTACTGCAGGTACTTAATGGCAGCTTTTCTTTATTATCTAAGATGTGTTCTTGAATCCAAGACGAAAATGTTGAAAACAAGCGATCGGTACTTTTTGTATTTCTGTCAGTTTTATTTTTGTGGGAATTTATATTCCTGGTTGATATGTACTCTGCGTAGCACAATTTGTGGTATTTTGCATCGTATGCAAATAAGTCTTCATACAAAATCAGTCTAGAGATAATACGATTGTCATTTCTCTATCTTGCAGCATTTTTATGCGAGTGGAATCACCCGTGCCTATAGTAACAAGGACAAACAATACATAATTAACCAAATAAAACATTTAGTACTATGATACCAGTTTGAATTGAAGTAAGTGATTTCCTTTTTCTTTTACCAGATCCTCCACAAATTAAGGCAGTGGATAGTAGTCCGCAAGTTGCGGAATCCCATCAAGTGTACTACAGTTCCGCAAGTTAAGTACTTCGTTAGTTAAATCCCCACCCAGCAGCGTTTGTGGGTAGGTAGGTTATCGTAGAGAGCTAGTGGTTTGTTACTCTCGGGCCGGGTAGGATCGGCTCCCGTAAACGTTATTTTTTTCTCAAGTTTCCACATTATCTTTTTCGCATAAAATGCGTGTGTCTGGTGCGAGGACATGTAAAGGGTCTGTCTAAAATGCGTTGATACACAATATTTAAAACCTGCTCGCATGCCCACAACTTGCGGAACCGTAATGACAAATGATAGTGATCCGTAACTTGCGGACTACTATCCACGGCCACAAATTAAACACATGGTTCTAACGTTAAATTGATCCTGTCTTCTAGGTATTTAAAAGCGTATTGCTATTAGAGGCTGCAGAACCATTGTTGTGTGAGGGTTCACGATTTTTAGTATTGAAAATACTTCTGGGCTCGTGTATATGGGACTCATCTTACGAAAAATGTATCGACACACGACAGATTCTGTTGGCGGCGCGCGCAGTCGAGGCCGCTAATAAATTGGATGGAGGCGGCTACCGGCTAGCCAGATCGCCAGATGTAAACTAAGGTACGGCGAGGGCGAGTACCGTTTAAGAGGGATATCGCGTTGCAATAAAAGTCCAAACTGTACAAAACGGATGCGTTAATATTTTGTTACGTATTGCGTCAGTTCTATGTGCCTTGTGCTTGTCACAAATCATTTATTTTATTGTATCAACTTGAAACGGCACAGATCACTTTTGTTGGACATCTTAAAAACCGAGCAGTTGTGTCGGTATTTTCAATACGCCTATGATACTTGCGTAAGATGCGAGGTCTGTGAATTTTTTCATTCGGTATCAGTTTTTATGAAAAAAAGAAGCAAATAAAAAGGAATGATCTCTTACAAAGTAGTGTAAAAAAGAGTGTAAAGCTTAAATATAGGTACTTTCTACTCTATTGTGAGTCATGTTAATACACAGTGGTTGGATCGAGAACTTTGACGTAAATTCACTATGAATTCTTAACAAGTTAACCCCACACGCCAAAAAAATATAATAATTTATTAAACTCGACACGTGTTTCGCTGACAACGTCAGTATACTCAGGAGTTAAAGGTTAATAGTCAACTTCTGTGGATACTGACGTTGTCAGCGAAACACGCGTCGAGTTAAATTACTTTGTCACTGTCATATGGCGTGCGGAGTTAAATTATTAAAAATTCATAGTCATGTTGACGACAATGTGACGTCACTTTGGATATATAAACGGAGATTGTCTCGGGCGGAGGGGCGCAGCTCATTCTTGTTTGAGATCTGGAAGAGTGAACTTCGATATTTTCGGAGTAAAGTAGGTGAAATATTTGAGTACTACTGAGGATGGCCGAAATGCGAATTTAGTGTTTCAAATTGTGTGTGGTTACGGGTCTAATTGATTTTTGAATTAATATTAGTTTGTGTTAAATGTTTAGAAGGTTTTCAAGTTATCTGCAAAACTTACTTTTTTAAACACAACGTCGTGTATACAGGATGTCCAAAAAATAGCGGATAAACTCGTCAGCACGTTGTCAAGAATGGTCACCTCAGTATGGAAAAAATGCAAAAAAAAATCCAAGCGTCGCAGTTTTCAACAGAAAATGTCCAAAGGCTGCCCACTCAACTCCTGCTCCAGCCATTATGTTAACTGATCTTGAACTATTGTGACACATTGCCATTATCATTTCAAAACAGAAGGGATCATTCAGCTTCACTTACTCAAGTGTATCTGGGAAATTACAAAATACCAACGCATTTTTGGGGCAGTGGGGAATTGCTGCAATACATGGCAACAATGCAGTCATTACTGAATTATTGCACTATACTTGGCCCGCTGAACAGACGGAGTGATCACCCTGCAAGAACATGCTCTAGCGGGGCCAATATTAATTTGTGACGACCGAATTGTAGTCTTGCGACTTCGTTGGGTCTAAAGAAAGCTCATCACTGCGGTTCGGTCGTCCTAAATTAATAGTGGTCTTGCCTAGAGCTCATGATTGCACGACCTACACCAGCGCATACTTGCTGCTGCAAACCACGTAGTTGTCCACATGTTAGAAAGAGTTCGGGGTAACATGGTTCGCAGGGCATAGGACTGCGTAGCCGCGCAGGGGAGGAATTTCGAACACTTGCTGCAAACTTCCTTTCTGGTCGAGATGCCGTAACAGTGATTTACCGAAGAGTGCTTATCTATTGGGCTAGCGCTCGGGATAAAGTCGTGTTGCGTCTAATGAGTTGTTATTGCGTTCTCCCAAAACTAAATACTCATTGTGGTGTTTGGGACTAAAAAGTGAAAGATTAATAATTGCCTTGTTAATTAAATTCTTTGCTCTCTTAATATGTATTTCTTTTACTTTCTCTGGCCTTCATTTGACGAAATAGTTTGGAATTATGATGAAGTTAGGTACCTGCATTCATGACATTTACTTGACAAGCAATCGATCTGCCACACACAACACACAGATATAAAGGAAAGCCCTGTAAAAACGTCAAAGACATGCTTAATAGTTCTCTAAGCAGCCACCGCAGGCACTGGTGTAGACGGCATGGCGGGATTATTCAAATTTAAAGTAAATTTAAGTTCAATTAGAATATATAAGGAAGGGCATAATGGTACAACACCAAATTCAGTGAATCATAAGTTTATTGAGAGATCACTTCTTTACATACAAATAAATAAGATATTCAATTATACAAGAATAAATACGCATAAATAGGTAACAGACGGGTTACGAATATTAAGAAATTTGAATTCTTAATATACAAAACCATTATCTTTGTGTTGAAATAAAAGAAAATATAAATTATTTTGGCGTCTTATTTACATAATTTAAAATCGCAGTTATGTTACAACAAAGGAAATTCTTAGTAGAACTGAATTGCACCGGTTGTACCGTGTAACTGTTAAGTACCTAAAACTACGTGCATGTTTTGTCCAAAAAGTAATTTATATGAAAAATGAACATACAACAGATGAAATAACATAGGTAAAATATTTCACATAAGAATTACGAAAACAAAGTGTACCTGTTTGAGGATTAATACAAATATGTAATAACCCAAACCGTATTTTGGTACGTTTGTGTATGTGTTGAAGAATCTTACCTGTGAAATTAGAGGGTACAAGTTTTTAAATTTGCTCCGCAAACACAACAATATGAAACCATTTTAAAACTACCAGTTAAAAAAAACACAAAATAGAAACACTTAAACAACAAACAGAACAATAAACAGTAGACAGTAATAAAAATTTCTTGGCAAAACTTGAGTATGTAGGAAAAATTGATGATTTTACTCCCGTACGCAAAATAAAAATTCATATGACAAGTTGACGTTTAAATTTTCTTTAAATTCTTTCCACCTATCTGCCTCCTCCCGATTCCGATTAGGATAACCCCTGTCTTGTTTCTAATAATGTTTTTGCTACTAGACCCAATTTCTCTGCGCAAGACAAAATAAATGAAATATAGAATTATCTCTATGGACTAACCATCAGCGCCCACAGTGGATGTTTAGATTACTATAAAACTTATATCCAAGGCTACCCGATGCGCTTTCCTTTATATCTGTGTGTGTTGTGTGATCTGCCATAGGTAACTAGGATGGTAACTAAGATTTCAAACAATGTGATTCTTGATATTTTCTGTAAATCGTACATTTCTTATGTTGCAAGATATCTTGCTTTTAAAATCGAAGTAAACGAGTCACGAAAGCACAGAGAAAATTGAAAAAAAAATTCGTCCAGGCTCAAATTCTTTCGACGTAGACCTGCCGCTGCGAAAGAAGAACCTGTCACGTGTTCTGCGCGAAAAACCAATTTACGTAGAACGGGTCTACAATGAACAGCATAAACATGTAAACAATAAAGGCCGACACGACACTGCAGCTGACAGCAACAGCGGACACCCCCATTACTTCATTGCAGAAATGTTCTACGTAAATTGGTTTTTCGCGCAGAAGACGTGACAGGTTCTTCTTTCGCCGCGGCAGTTCTACCATTGAGTTTGTCCGCTATTTTTTGGGCACCCTGTATTTTTAGATATTTTTATCAAAAGTCTTAATGATTATCGTAAAATTTGAAACAAAGAAGTTTCGTGTCATTTAAAATATTACATATTTTGCGCTAATTTATATTCCAACTAGGTTTTGCCAAGTAGGACACATCCACTTTCACGCACTTCATGTTAAACAAGCATCGAGATTGGCTCAATACCAAAATGCGCAGGAAGTTTTTGTTCGAATCCAAGCAGATCCTTTTTCTTTTTTTCTTCTAAAGTTTGTTGTAATTATGTAATTTACAGAATTTTGCTTTCCATAGTGCTGTGTACGGTGTCCCGCCACAAAAGGTATTTTTTTTAAAGAAAATTCGCGATTACTAATGAAAACAAGGGAATAATAGCACGCTAAAACGTTGCATTGACAAAACCCAGTTGGGATATAAAAATATTTTACACTATAGCTACGTACAGGGGTATTTAACCCGAAGTTTACCCCATCTCCGTTATTGTAGTAATTACATAAATATTTCAGTTTTGATTTTTAAGTTTAAATTACGTCACTAGAAAAACAACTGAAAATTAAATTTCGCAAGTTCCTGACATGAACTGTGTTTTCTTAAACATCACCGTTTGTCTATCCGATGGACAATTTTATTCTATACTATACCCATACTATAAAATCATAAAATGTAACAATAATACAAAAAATATACCGAGAAATATACGGATAAAGAGCACCTAAGCCTGCAAAAATAATTTCACAATAATTGGTAAACAATTATGCGAGGTATGGTTATGCTATTTCGGGAAGGCAATATATTTTCGGAATCGCGTATTCGGGAGCAAGTTATGAAGTTTCAATTTTGCCGTTACTTTCGTGGTGCATAAGAGTTTATCTGAATATGGAGATGAAACTAGCAGATACTGATAAGTACTTGAGAATAATAGCACTGAACTATTTTAGTGCAGTCATAAGACCGACGGCAGAAGATGCAAACCATTACGTATATCGATCGAGTCGACAGACTCTCAGTGACCCATCACATTGTTATGCAAGAGATTCTATATGATAGTACACCTAGAATGCTTTAGGGTTAGTTACTCTCCACCTAACACAAATTAATCAGGATGTCCCAAGCCTTTTAGACTGTGTGACTGTCCTACTAGGTACCCCCACTCACAAGTCGAATAATAATTGCAGACGGCCTACTGCGTGCGGTTGACACTGCCACCTGCGAGCATCATTTTATAAGGAAACTTTTGAGATGTTTTAGCAATCCCTTATAACTTTTTCAGTTTTTCTTGCAGTTAGTTGAAGGCAACCGAAATTGCAGGATGCCAGAGAATTATCGTCACCACTACGTCAGCAACCAAGTAACAGAAAGGATATTCATACAAATTAATAAGTTTGAAGCTATACTTAATAATGCTTCTCAGTGGTAACCCTGGTATGATTCGGACAATATTAATGAATGTTTGTGCTACCTTTGAGTTGGTGTCGCTCAACATTCTAATACAAAGTGAGTGCTTATTAAACAAGCTGGCATTACGTACTGCTTAGCTTTGCATCCTAACATCTAACATCCTTACAAAAGGCAAGCCTTTACACAAATTACATTTACAGATGTCAAATTTGCCCAATAATAGTTTTGCAATAAATTTTTAAAATGAATGGTTTGGTTGAAACGCTATCAAGTAGTTCACTTCTATTGTCGGGTCCTGTAGAAACAAGAAATTTATTTCAATTGAACATTTTTGGTTTATTTGGAAATAAATTATTTTCTCTGTGTTAACGATTATAGCTATCTACAAAATTAAGCTATAACATTTAAGTAAATTAATATACCTATACTTGTACCATGACTTTGTAGCCGGGGAGCAGCTTGCTTAAATTCAAAGTGGTCGTCCGAAGTCGAGGACACACTTGTTTTGAAAACTGTTTTCTATGTAAAATCACCCGCTGAATCCGAATCTGGAGGGCGCCCGTTCATTTGGAAGGGCCTTGAGCCTGAAAAATTCATTTTTACGTAAAATTTCGAAAAATTTAAAACTGAACATTTCAGTTTACATCGTCATATCTTCGTTCTGGACACAGCTAGGAAGATAATGTTTTTTTGAAATGTTCTCCAGGCATTTTTGATTGCAAACCTCTACCTACATACAATTAACTTTTAAAAAATAACTACGTCAGAAATTTGTAATTTTGTACACCGCGTCATTTTTATGCACCTTAATTTTCACCACGCGAGAAATATTTTTATTGTAAAAGATAGATACCTATTCAATCGAAACAATAGGTATGTCGTGAAAAGTATGCAGAAGTTTTTAGTGAAAAAATCATATCGATATCTGCAATTCTGACCGAGTTACAGCGATTAACAAAATATTGCTTCTTGCGCTTCGGCTTAGTGTTCTGTCTACTCTGCGCATCTGTTTTGTACCTTCCTCCAGGGACGTTTCTAGTGAGCGGGGAATGCGTGTCAAACACTCAGGCGGCCAATTTTTGAGGCGGCGGGCGGTATACACCAGCCGCTGAAAAAAAAACGAAATCGGATTGCTGAATGCCGCCTTTAAAAGTTAAAGGTGGCATTCACTTTAAGGCGGCACGCGCGGAGAACTTCATATTATGCAGTTACTTCCTTCTTACATTGTATTTTTTATGCATTTCTTTGTAGATCTTGTATCAAATTTATGTTACGCCCATGTATGGAGTTCAAATTTTTGTGTATTCCTATTTTGAGAACAAATATAAAACTTTTTAAAAAATGAATTTTTTCTTCGAATGAGGAACGGTATAGGGGTGTAGATAAACAGTATTCGTTAGCTTAGGTTAGGTTGAGGGCGGCAATCCGGCAAGACTTCTAGTCTTTGAGGCAGCCAAGGGGTCAGAAACGGCCCTGCCTGCCATGCCCCCTTGAACAATGCGTTGTATCCATTTTCAGTTACAGCTTGAACTGTTTCTGCTGGATCATTCATCTGACAAATTATGCACAAATTGTAATTGATTTCCATTTTCACTAATAGTAATGCATATAACTTAACCTCAGACTTCAATCAAAGCACAAACAGTGATTCCAAAACAATTCCACATAATATAAGTACATACTACTCGTACATAGTTATTATTATTTGTAAACAATTAAACATAAACTTCATTACATCGGAAACTGTTTTATCACTTTGTCAAAGAAAAGTAATAGGTATATGCACGAGTTTCCCGCATAAGACGGAGATTAGCCGCCTGCAGGCGCAGATGTACGGAGTAGGTAGATGCACGGAGTAGGTAGATGCGTAGAGTAGAGATAGAACACTATGCCGCAGCGCAAAAAGCATTATTTTTTCACTAAAAACATCTGCATACTTTTCACGACATATTGTTTCGATTGAATAGATATCTATCTTTTACAATAAAAAACTTTCTGGCGCAGTGAAAATTAAGGTGCACAAAAATGACGCGGTGTACAAAATTACAAATTTCTGACGTATTTATTTTTCAAAAGTTAATAGTGTATAGAAATTTGCAATCAAAAATGCCTGGAGAACATTTAAAAAAAATTAGCTTCCTAGCTATCTCCAGAACGAAGATATTATGACGATGTAAACTGAAATGTTCGGAGTTTTAAATTTTTCGAAATTTTACGTAAAAATGAATTTTTCAGGGTCAAGGCCGTCCCAAATGAACGGGCGCCCTCCAGATTCGGATTCAGCGGGTGATTTTACATAGAAAACAGTTTTCAAAACAAGTGTGTCCTCGACTTCTGGCGAACTCTTTAAATAAGCGCTTTTTGAGATGGCTGCTCCGCGACTATTGTGTACAATGAGGGGCTAAAGGTTGGAATAAAATCAAAAATTTCTTCTTTATCAATATTAGAATGAGATACTCGGACACGTCAATTTTTATTTTCCATTTAGAATTTTGTGACGAATATGTAAAATATACAAGTTGTTTCATTTTCATGCACCAGCTGTCAATGTCAATTTTCTTTAATGGAACACCATATACCGTTTTATATTTCTGAGTAGTCCATTGAAAGACAATTTCATAAATGTGGCATTTCTTACCTTTTGCTTTGCTATCGAGATATTAATAAGTACTTGAATTTAGAATATTCCTAAAAATTAGAAGCAAAAAAAGCAAAGTATACAATCACACGACCATATGACATCGAAGCTTTAAGAACGAGAATACGAAATGGTATTCGGAGAATCACACCTGAAGTTATTAGAAGTGGTCTGGACGAAGTCGAGTACAGTTTGGGTATAGCTTAGCAAGTTTTTGGAGCTCGCATTGAACATTTAATTTAGATTATTCTTGATGTTAATTACTTGCTTACGTTATTTCATGGCATTCTTGTAAACCTGATTTTGAATAATAGGATAAATCTCACCAATCTCTATTGTAGCTTTTGTAGAAGTTCAGATATCCTAATTCTAAGTTTGAGGAATATCTAAATTCAAGTGTTAATATCTCGATAGCCATGGAAGTAAAAGGTAACAAATGCCACATTTATGAAATTGTCTTTCAATGGCCTACTTAGAAATATGAAAATATATAGGTATAGTGTTCCATTTAAGAAAATTGACATTGACAGAGTGGTACATGAAAATTGGACACCCTATATGTTTTACATATTCCTTACAAGATTCTAAATTTAAAATAAAATTTGACATGTCCCAGAATTTCATTCAGATATTGATAAATAAGAAATTATTAATTTTATTCCAAACTTTAGCCCCTCACTGTATATTTTAGTTATTAACTACATAATTAAATACCCGATGCGCAAAACTTAAACTTGCTTTCCAAAAATATGTGAAGTCATGTAAAACTTACTTAGATAATTACTTTTTGTCAGTCTTCTAAACGGAGAACTCCATATCTATGCACAAATTCTGAAAACAAGATTATTAATCAAGATTTACGGTACACGCAAACATTTATAAGTAATGTGATGTTATCGATCAAATCCCCAAATTCTTAAGAGATTTATTTACTATACCTTATGAAAAACATAGGTGTTAATTACTTTCCGATTTTATTTAACAAAATAATTTTTCAGAAATCCCCTATTTATAAAACTGGCGTCTACTTAGTCATAATTTCAGGTGCACGCACCGACTACCGTATTTGGGCGTTTGACAGATTTGGCAAATAAGCCATGAGACGATATAATATGTTAAGAATATTTATACATATTTTTACAATACTGGAAAATCTTAATCGTTTATAGAAAGCATCTCGTTATAACATGCAGAGTGAGTAAGGAAGAGAGGGAAATATTTTGGCAGGTGATAGTATCGACAATTTCGAATAAAAAAGTTTATATGAACATAGTTATTTTAGCTTCCTAGCTGAGCTAGGTAGCTGAGCTAGGTAGCTATTATGATAGTCGTTTTTGACCATGGTGTTTTTTTTATCAAATGTGGACGTTTCAGGTCATTCTAAGACTTTTTGGCAAGGTGGCACATTTCCGTCCGTATGTATGTGTGTGTGTGTGGGTGTGTGTGTGGGTGTGTGGGTGTGTGTGTGGGTGTGTGTGTGGGTGCGTGTGTGGGTGTGTATGTCTGTTGGCACTTTTACGGGAAAACGGCTCGACAGATTTTGCTGAAATTTTGCACACGTATATCAGAGATGGTCCATAGGAAACTGACGGGGCGGTTTTTTTAAAGCACTTTTGAGCCGAGATATGGCGTCATCGAACATTTTTTTCATTGAGACCGTATATATTTTTGTATTGCATCTGATAGAGGGTATTTTTCTCTACACGATGTGCGAAAATCGTAATAGGTTGTATAAGGAAAAAATTGAGAAAAAAATTACGAAAAGAAGGCGCGCGCCAAACGCGCCGTCCAGTTCAGTTGTGGCTGTGGCTAGGAAGCTGTTCTGTCAATGCGTTGACAACTAGTCATTCTTAATAGTTTTGGACGAGGTTTCGGAGATACATCTGTTTGGATTTTGTTAAAATAAAAACTAGTTGTCAACGCATTGACAGAACAGCTTCCTATAGCCACAGCCACAACTGAACTGGAGGGCGCGTTTGGCGCGCGCCTTCTTTTCGTAATTTTTTTCTCAATTTTTTCCTTATACAACCTATTACGATTTTCGCACATCGTGTAGAGAAAAATACCCTCTATCCGATGCAACACAAAAATATATACGGTCTCATTGAAAAAAATGTTCGATGACGCCATATCTCGGCTAAAAAGTGCTTTAAAAAAAACCGCCTCGTCAGTTTCCTATGGACCATCTCTGATATACGTATGCAAAATTTCAGCAAAATCTGTCGAGCCGTTTTCCCGTAAAAGTGCCAACAGACACACACACACACACATACATACGGACGGAAATGTGCCAACTTGCCAAAAAGTCTTAGAATGACCTGAAACGTCCACATTTGATGAAAAAACACCATGGTCAAAAAACGACTATCGCAATAGCTACCTAGCTCAGCTAGGAAGCTAATTAATGAACTGTTACGCTCAAAACAAAAAAAATGCTTAAAAATTAGGAAGTGCCTCCGTAACCGGCGCCGGCTACAGTCTTATGGATGTATTGTTGCCGGAGCCTGCGTGTGTCTGGTGCGAGAGGGCAGCTAAGGGGGTCTGTTTATAAAAATTAAACCTTGAACTTTAATACACTAACTTGTCAAATCGCTTCCCAAGAATGTGTGTTGATTCACTGAGTGCAACTTGACTGGCCTTTATGCGATTAGCAGCATCCGAAATGCGAGCAATTAATTCCTCTCTTGTATCTGCCTTTGTTTTGTAAACTTCCATTCTTAACCATCCCCATAAACAATAATCTAAGGACGTTAAGTTCGGAGATCGTGTGACCGATGAACACTTTACGATCAGGAGTTCTTCGGTTGGGAAATCTGTGGCGGTATTCTACTACGGCATCATTGGCACTTCCATTGCAAAACCCGTACATAAACACCATATTGGCATACTCGGCATGTGTAAAGATTTCTGGCATCGTCCGTACACCATAAAACACACCCTTGTCATCACACCTGTCACTCGCTAACTACCAAAAAAAAAAAACAAAAAATGGCACCAGAAGCAACTTGATCAGTTATTTTCAAAAAGCTGCATCTTCGTTACTATTAAGAATAATAGCTGTTCATATAAACTTTTTTATTCGGAATTGTCGATACTATCCACCTACCAAAGTATTTCCCTCTCCACCTGCCTCGCCCTATACCGGGTGTCCCAGAACGTTTTACACACGTTGTAGCTCCAAAACTATAAATGATAACTAAATGTAACAAAAACCACTGTGTTGGATTGATGATGGAGCACATAATTCCACGAACATAACTACCCCCGGAGCGGCCATCTCTGACAAACCGCCCCCACTTATTTTTTTCAAATAGCACACTGTATATTCCGTGAAGGAATATGACAAAGAATCAAATTCTCTATTAAAGATTTTTTTTGAAATTAACAATTGGCCCATCAATGGTGGAAAAAACAGACTTTTTATTTATTTTTAAGTTGACCATGGAATTATTAAAAGTATGAAATAAAAAGTTTAAACATAAGTTAAAATAATAATACTACTATTGTGATAATGTAACAAGTTGATCAAGTGTTCAAATTGGAGTCCTTCTGCAGCAATACACATTTCTAACCTGCACAATAAATTTCTTCTACCATGCTTCTTGCATGTCCACATACTCGCATGGCGTAAATAAAGCAGGCATTTCAGAACACAACACAAAACTACTTTTCAGTTAACTCAAATTAAATTGGACATTTACGCCGGTAGCCGGTAGTCATTTGTTTATAAGTTCCAATAAATGTTAATAATTCCATGGCCGACTTAAACATACATAAAAAATCTGTTTTCTCCACCATTGATGGATCAATTTTAAATTTCAAGAAAATGTTTGACAGAGAATTTGATTCTTCGTCATATTCCTTCACGGAATATACATGGTGCTATTTGAAAAAATAAGTGGGGGCGGTTTGTTGGAGATGGTCGCTCCGGGGGTGGTTACGTTCTTCGGGTTGTGTACTCCTTCATCAACGCTACAAAGTGGGTTTTGTTCCATTTCGCTATCTGTTATAGTTTTGGAGCTACAACCTGTGTAAAACGCTCTGGGACTCCCTGCATATTATAAATGAAGGTACCTACCAAAGTTCATAAAAATTAACGTTACCCGACATTGTTCTTTGTCATTTTCTTTTATTCATAATTAAATAAAATTAACTTGAGCATTCAGGGGATATTCGCAATGTGCTAAAACTTGAGAACCTAAGACAGAATCTATTACCTACTAATCCGGCAACCCCGAAATTTTCAGAACATAAAGTTCAAACATATAAAAACAAATCGATCGACAGTCCAAAATTTTTGATTTTTGTTTTGGATTTTACATTTTAGGTAGGTACCTAACTCAAAAAATATGAAAATTTAAATTTCGAAATTCATAATTCAAAATTCGGTTACTGTCAATCTGTTAAGTTGCTTTGTCTATAATTTTTGCAATTTAAATTTTATTAAATATTTAAAGATAAGCCCTGTAGAGGGCACCAAAGTTTATAAATATCAACAAGAACCGCGGTACCCGACGACATAGCTCTCTCACTTTCCCTTACACATAATTAAATTACAGTAATGCATTTTCAGCATTAAATAAGTCCGTGGAAATCCCCTTCCGTCATCGAGCCTGCGAAAATCCCATTAAATTTGAAATTTCAAAATTTCACCATTGTGGGCAGGTATGTACGTATGTATTTTTATAAATATATACTGAACTTTGATCTCTTCTCAGTGAATCTAAATTTCAGTATATAGTCATTGAAACTAGCTATGTCAAGGTGGTCAACAAACAAATTATAAACTGGTAAATATTGGACATTCAATATGCATACCATGTACCACTTACGGTAATGAAAACATTTCATTGTTATTATTATTAAAAACTCAAAAACAATACAAAACATTTTACCTGAATATTCATTGATTATTAAAGGTACAGAGAATATTATATAAGGAGTGAAACTTTAGGGGCTGAGTGTAAAATATCTCACAAAATTTATTTGCTCAAAAACCTTGAAAATGTTTAACCAAGAGGAATAACAAAAGAAAATTACGCAGGCAATGACTCACAAAATTTAAATATTATGTAAATAATAAAGAAATAGTTTAGATTCCGCAGAATCAAAATAGAAAACCCTGGATAACAAAACATACTGTGAGTCTAATAGAGGAAAGCTGAAAATATAAAAATAGATTGGATGAAAGAGGGAAACAAAGATATAAGGCGATCAAGTGGGAAATTATTTGGAAAGCGAAAGAGCAATGGATTGATATTAAATGCAAAGAAGTGGAAGATAAGTTCGAAGTAAGAAAGACTGATGAAGCATATAAAATAATTGGGAGAAATTTCAGAGAAATTGGATCTAGAAGCAATAGCATTAGAAACGAAGCAGTAGTTATCCTAATCGGAAGCGGGGAGAAGGCAGATAGGTGGAAATAATATTTGGGAACCTTATATGCGGGACAAGAAGTAGGAGATATATTAGAAACGGAAAGCAGTGTATAGAGGGGGACAACATAGGCTGCCCTATAATAAGAGAAAAGTGTGAGCTAGCACTAAAAAGTTTAAGAAACAATAAAGCACCAGGTATAGATGGCTTGCAAACAGAAATCTTAAAGTGCGCAGATCAAGAGGTAATAGGTCGTTTATTTAAACTAATTAGCTACATATACCAGACAGGCGAGATTCCAGAAGATTACAAACGAAACATCATAGTAGCTTTGCCAAAAAGGAAAGAAGGGGTAAATGCGGAAATTTTAGAACCATCAGTTTAACTTCCCACGCGTCAAAAATTTTAACTAGAATTGGCAAAGAAGGATGGAGAAAAGGGCGGAAGAAATATTGGATCAGTTCGGATTTAGAAGAAATAGGAGAACGCGCACGGCCATTCTAGCTTTACGAGTAATAATAGAAAAACAACAGAAAAGGGAAAGAGCGTCTGTATAGGATTTGTAGATTTGGAAAGTCTTCGACAATGTAAAATGGAAGATGTTCGAAGTGCTCAAAAATGTAGGGATGAAGTATAGGGATAGAAGAATAATTCATAATCTATACAAAGAGCAAAATGCAGTTATAGAATTTGAGCAGGAAGTAGATATCCGAAAGCGAGTGAGGCAGAGATGTGCGTTATCGCCTCTAGTTTTCAATTGATATATCGAAGATGCGATTAATATTGTTAGACAGAATAGCTGCTGGAATTAATATACAGGGCCAAACTATTAATATGATCAGATTCGCGGATGATGTAGCAGTGTTAGCATCCAGCATAGAAGTATTAGGAAAGGCTCTGAACGAAATGGAAGCTGTTTTGGCGGAAGGCTATGGTCTCGGGTATGGTATGATGATCAATAAAAAGAGAACTAAAATTTTGATTAGTAGGAGGCATGGAAATAGGACTAAAACTAAAATACAAATTGGAAACGAGAAGATAGAGGAAGTCTCAGATTTCCGCTATTCAGGAAGTCAAATAACTCTCAATATGAAACAAAGAATAGCGCGGGGCCGAGTTGCATTTAATAAAAAGAAACAACTATTATTCTCGGGAATGATAAATGTAGAAACTCGGAAGAGGCTCTTAAAAACGTATGTTGCACGGGAGCGAAACTTGGACGTTAGGAGAAGCGGATAGGGAAAAATTGGAACCGTTTGAAATGTGGTGCTATAGACTCATGATGGAGATACCGTGGATATAAAGTTAACACCAGAGAGGTATTAGAAAGAGTTGGAGAAAAGCGAAATTTATGGAAAACAGTAAGGAATAGGAGAGATAGGATGGTAGGACACCTTCTGAAGCACGAAGGCCTTAGATAGCTACATACTAGAATCAGAGATAGGAATAAAAAGTGGTAGGGGTAGGCCCAGATTAGACTACTGCCCTCAAATAGTTGGGGATGTAGGATGTTCAACTTTTGGGTAAATGCGTAGGTTAGCTCAGGATAGAAAAGGATGGAGGTACGTGTCCAACCAGTCTGCGGACTGAAAACTTTATGATGATGAAAGAAGCAAAAATTTCTTACCATATAAAAATTGCCCATCTAAAAACTGGCATCCCATCCTCGAACTAGTCTGTGAATGAGACAAGAAAACTAATATTTCAGTATGTTGGGCATGTGCTGACTTTATTGCAAACTTTAATGAAAATTTTGTTCTATTTGAGGAAATGGTCGTTAAGATATTTAAGTCCCGCATTTGAAGAGTTGCAAGTTTTCGAAAGAATTTACCATTCCGTTTACTTAATTAATGTAGGTATGTATAATCATCTATGATCTAGGTTTAATAAACTGTCATATCAGGATTTCATGTTTCCATGTATAGAATCTGCATATTCATTTTGATATATTTTTGCTATCAATTCACCATTGGTTTATCCAGTATAAGGGTGTTCCTAAAAGGTTGGGACAACACGCTACCACAGTTTCCTGACACCAAAATTTGTTGATTGACCCTAACGTATCTCTATAAATACAAAGTTGCTTGGTTGAAAAAATATTATTTTCTTAATAACTTAAAACCGAGTTCTTCGCTTGGAACGAGTGTTGGCAGGTGATCTTTTGGTTTGAAATTAAGTATATTGCCTTTTTATTTTTGGGTTTTTGCTTAATGCAAATGGTAAAAACTAAGCCATTCATATCTTAAGAGCTCCATAATTTCTTAACAGTGCAATATATGGTCTCTAAAAAATTCCGTGAAGATATCATTTTATTTTAAGGGTTTTCTGTCTCTTATTCGATTTCGTTGTTTCCAATAGTTTAGTTAGAAAATTATTTTTATCAGTAGTGCTCCTCTAAAATATGCAATAAATAAGGTAGCTGTGCTTTCTTAATGACATTGCTTGAGATCTGTCCGGAGTATAAATATCATTTTTAAAGTAACTTAAGTTAAAATACATAGTGTAAGAATAGATATGGCTTGAATTTTGTCACCTTAAGAAAATTAATAAAAATTTTAATGAGATTTGAAACAGCTATTTTCAAAGACCAACTTTGTTTAAGACGTTATACGCAGACGATAAGAAAAATTTTATTTTATTCAAAACTAGCGGGCCCGGCAGACGTTGTCCTGCCTAAAATTATTTTTCGTATTGAACTTTTGATTCATTAACCAAATCGTTTATTCAATGTGAAACATTTTTCTGATTACGTTTATGTTCAACCAAATATGTCGTTCCTATCGTCAATTATGATCGCGAGTGCATACAAAAAATTAGAATTTTGACAGTTTGTCCGAATTTTCCAACTTACGCCTATCCATATCATACAAAAATCCAATAGAAAAAAGCACTTTCAGTTGTTTCCGAATTTTCCAATTTTCCAGGCAACTTTTCCAATTTTTCGTTCCCTAAACACTTTATTTTTGAAAAGAATTAGCCAAATCGGTCCAACCGTTAAGCACTTTCAGTTTTTTCCGAATTTTCACATTTTCCGGTCGATTCTCCAAAAATTTTCTTTCATACAAACCTTGTCCTGACAATAACGACCACAACAAAAAAAATCAGCCAAATCGGTTCAGCGGTTAAGCACTTTTAGTTTTTCCAGAATTTTCAAATGTTCCGTTGGATTTTCCAAAATTATGATTTTTACAGTTTGTCCGAATTTCCCGACTTACGCATATCCATATCATACAAAAATCCCATAGAAAAAAGCACTTCAGTTTTTTCCGAATTTTCCAATTTTCCGGGCAACTTTTCCAATTTCTCGTTCCCTAATGCCACGTTCGGCCTCTGTTTTGTCGACGTTCCAAATTATTTTGTGCGTAAGCTCCAACTGAGCGCGTCGAACTCGACTGTACCCGTTGTTCCGGAGTCATAATGGATCGCGCTTGAGGCTTGAGAAATTCTTATTCGACTTGGCTCCAAACGCTGTCTACGCTCTACGTCAGTCTCATTGACTCGACGATCATGTAGTTGGCTTGCATTGCGCGTACGCCGACAGATATTTCGACGCCTCACTGATTGCATTTTTTCCAAAGAAACACCAAATACATGATCACAACCGATAACACACTGACAATTCAATTTTTAGAACTGTCAAACTGAACGTCACATTTTTGTTTGTCAAACAGATTTTCATACAAACATACCATCCAAATTTTCGACTTTCCCGGTGGATTCTCCAAAATTTTCTTTCATACAAACCTTGTCCTGACAATTACGAACACAACAAAAAAGAAATCCGCCAAATCGGCCTAGCCGTTCTCAAGTGATGAGCTTACATACATGTGGCAATTGATTTTTATTTATATGTAGATTTAAAAAAAGGTATGAAAAAAAAATTTTCAAGATCTTTGACAATCGATAACTCTTCAACCAAGCAACTTATTTGTATAAAGATATGTTGGGCTCAATCAACATATTTTTCTGTCAGGAAACTGTGGTAGCGTGCTTTCTCAAACTTTTAGAAACACCCTGTATAAATTTAAAAGAAACCAAATTAGACTACAAGAGTAGATACTCAAAATTGTCGCATAAACTTGTTAAACAAAATATTAGACTACCATAACTTCGACTGTACTCCCACTTTTCGAAAATAATTCATTATTCATTCACATTTTAATAAAAGTATTTACAAAAGAGCGGTATCGACACTCAAGTTAATGAAGGAAGATGCTTAAAAATGTATATGTTGAAAATAAACGTCAAGGTTAAAGTAAAAAAAAAAACTTGTAAAAAACGCACACAGAAATTACCTGTGTAATGTACACAAGTGACTAGTCGAAACCTACTAAAATAAAATTTTAAAATTGTCTAATAGGTATAATAATTGCTGATAAAAGCAAATGAAACTAAAATTGAAAATTCGTCCACCTCAGGTGCTGTACTGAACTACAAAAACAAACTGAAGAAATGTTTGATAACTCTATTCGAAGAGACCTACCTATTCATAGACACCTCACACATATTCCAAAAAATATATTTCTCATCCTCTTTTCGACGTACGAAAGCTGCCCTAACATTTGTCCAAAACACGTCAATTTCACTATTGTGGCACTTACAATAAGGATATAGAGATAGATAGAAGATAGTGGGAACAATAGCGTACCGTTTTACCTTAAGTTAAGGTGAGGAACCCTAAAAATGGTAATAAAGGCACTCGCTCAAGAAATAAAGAAAGGATTCCTTGGCTACATACCTACTAAAAATTTTTTTCCTACAATCTGTCAAGTTCATTATATTACTCTATTCTGTAGACCCCTTTATTTTTTGAATGTTCAAGAAATATGTGCTTTCCAACTACAAGTCGTGTATTTCTGTACGTATCCATCAAAGAAACATAGGCGGACATACAGCAAACAGCAACATGTTTCAAAACTAAAAGTTGACCTGTGTTGCATTATGTATGTGTATGTTTTCGTTTTCGTGCGCTGTATTTGTACCAATCACTACACAAACGGTGGTCGCCATTATTACCTCTTCTTCCCACAACCTGTTCATATGTGTCACGCCGGTGTAGACAGAATGTTGTGATTTTAAAGACAGTATACACAAGTAGCAGCATAATGCAACAAAGTTTTTCCAATTGATAAAATGATTCTAAATTGCGAAACATTGTGCAACACAAAATTTGCTCTATGTTGGTTCATATTTCTTTGGTAAATACGCACCTTAAAAGTAAAATTTACTAAAACTTCCCACTCGTAGTTTAAAATACGGAAATAGGTATATTCAAAGTAGGGTAAAGTGGACAGTTCTGGATGTGGTGGGGGGTGCAAACTCGACCTTGACCTTGACCGCGGTCAAGGTCAAGGTCGAGTTTCCACCCCCCACCACATCCAGAACTGTCCAATTACGTTCCAAGGTCATATTCAACTCAAGGTCAAATTCATTCCAAGGTCATTTTCAATCCAAGGTCAAATACATTCCAAGGTCATTTTTAACTCAAGGTCAAATCCATTCCAAGGTCATATTCAACTCAAGGTCAAAACCGCTTCAAGGTCAAATCTGAATTCAAGGTCAAGGCTATCCCTACTTCTTCCCCCACCACTACCCCCACTTTGTTCTTGATACTTCACTCTTTCAGAGCAAATTTGATGCAGTTTAAATTAACGGGTGTCTGAACAAGAGGTTTAATTTTCTATTCTATGGCATTTTTTCTCTTTAGTCTTTAGTGTGCAAAATTTGGAACAACTGTCATAGTGAAACTATGGCATTTCAAGTATGGAACGCTACACCAACGAACGACGCGTAATTATTGTGAAAACCTATTTTAAAAATGGGGAAAATATCGCAGCAACTGTAACGAGCGGCCCGACAAAAACTACCCGTCCTATACGGACCCTCAATTATGTACGGAGCAATCTTGCAATAAAATTTTTGGATCTCAAACAAAGATAATAAAATAAATGTGTACTCTCTTTTAATTCTGATTGCAGTTAGAAAAATTTTACACCGAACACACATTCAACAACTATTGTTTTTTAAAACTAACGACTGACTGACGCCTCGCACATTTCCATAACAACTCATAAAAACAGGAACTCATATAGAGCAGAAAACTTGAAGCAGTCGGATAGGGTCCCTGTATTTAGAGAGTACCGCAATCAATAGCTCCACTATGTTTCAGAACTGTGAGTAAACATGGCGGACTGCCGTGTCAGCAGCAAAATGTCATATGTCAGTCAAAGTCCAGCTGAAATGTTGGTTTGTTTGGTGTTTATCTTTTATCGTTTTTTGTGAATCAGTGATATATATTTCCACAATCTGGTCTGTAGTATTATTCCTCAACGTATTACAGTCAAATTTTATTTGTTTATGGATCAAAAATCGGAAGGTGAATCCGCAATTTGTAACACATGTCAAATATAAAATCTGACGTTCCACCATAATTCAAATTTGGCGCCTGTTATTGTGAGTAAACATGGCGGAGATTGCGGTACTCTCTCAATACAGGGACCCTACAGTCGGCCGTCACCCAACGCTCCCAGGTGGCGGAATAGAAAACTGTCGAATATCGATAGTTTCTCCCCAGACTAAACATAACACATGCACACCACATAGAGCGGGGCAAAAACAAACAAATGACTCCAACAGCAACACTTCGTCAACTGCGGGAGCATTTTGGTATACATAATCATCCATCTCGTACTGCAATTGTGAAATTAATGCAAAAGTTCGAGCGCAGCGGTTTAGTTTCAAATGTAAAAACACCTTTCCGTCCTCGTCCTGTCCGGTCTCGTGAAAACATTGCCGCAGTGAGTGAAAGTGTTAACGAAAACAGAAAAACCTTCGTCATCACGCCCAGCAATAAGCCATTTCAAAAAGCTCTCTGCATAGAATTTTGGCAAAAGTTTACATAATATGCATGCGTACAAAACTCAACTGACACAAAGAACTGAAGCGTTGTATATTTGCCAATTGGGTTATTGGATGTTGGAGAACCAGCAAGTTGATGCTGAATTTTCGAAAGAAATCATCTTCAGTGACGAATCCCTTTTTCAACTTAATGGCTATGTCAACAGGCAAAACTTTTGCATCTGGGACACAGAAAATCCGCATGTGATTTACGAACAACCAATGCATCCACCAAGAGTCACCGTTTGGTGTGGATTTTGGGGCTGCTGGAGTGATAGGGGCATACTTTTTTGAAAATACTAATGAGATTGCGTTAACTATAAATGGTGATCGTTACCGTGATATGATAAGGAACTTTTTGAGGAATGAACTGAACGGTATCGACCTGGAGAGCGTCTGGTTTCAGCAGGATGGCGCAACCTGCCACACAGCGAGAGAAACGTTGGAGTTATTGCAAACAAAGTTTCAGGGTAGAGTGATCTCTCGTTTTGGTGACCAGAACTGACCACCAAGGTCTTGTGATATTACGCCACTGTACTCTTTTCTATGGGCTTTCTCGAAGGAGAAAGTTTTTTGCAAATAACCCACAAACCATCCCAGAACTAAAGAACGAGATTCGACGCGTAATTGGCGAAATGCGGCCTCAGTTATGTGAAAGAGTGATAGAAAACTTTGTTAAAAACTCAAAAAAGTTAACGTCTACCAACGAAGCCTGGGGCGGCCATTTACAAGATATTATTTTCCATGTCCAATGTCAATGTTTGCCCTTAATATTCAATATTTTTATATAAATTTCGTGAATTTCTAGCAATAAATAACTGTATAAGTATATCGTCGCCCTTCTCACGTACTGGCGTAAATGACAATTGGTAAATTTTTCAGGAGAAAAAAAAACGTAATTCGCTTACACTTGTAGGACTGCATTAAACACAGTAACATAACCTACGGGTTGTCTTTTTTTATGTAGATTGGTGCTGCAGTTACGCCACTTCGTGAGGTGGTGCAGACACTAGAGATATGCATATTATACAACGTAACTCAATTTTCACAAAATTGTCAGTTACGCCAGTACGTGAGGAGGGCGACGATATAATATATCGACGTTTCGCCCCCGCTCGGGGGCTTTGTCAAGATTTATTAAAAAGAAACGTGTAAAAAATACAAAATATTTGGCAATTTTTTTCTTTCGATATATTATATACTTATACACTATACAGTTATTTATTGCCAGAAATTCACGAAATTTATATAAAAATATTAAAAATTTAAACTGGCACACATCAAACAAGAATCTTAATACTCAAATAAAAATATCGGCACTATTCGAAAAGTTAATGTGTCTTATTCAAGGATTAAAATGAAACCTCTTGTTGAGACACCTTTAGATACTCTGCATTAAAAAGAAATACAGTCCTCAGTTGCATGCAAAACGCAGGGACATACCGAGTGACAAACTTCCATGTATACATGGGGAAATAACATGTTTAATAACGTTTTTGGGGATTCCTGCTTTCCATGTATATGTATAGTTACAATGGAGGTAACAATCTGCGTATGAGGATATCAAAAACTCTACAACTTTCAAATTTATTAAAGCATTAAAAGCAAAAATTACATTAATAATTTTCAAGCTAAAACACAGGCATTATCCACGACATCTTAATTTATTCTAATCAAGGACGTCTTTGATTCTTGTGGATTTTTTAATTCGTCTGGACTGTCAACATTTATCGACAATTTAAAATTTGGGTTTGGGCGAGTAGAAAAGCAAAATTAAAAATGAGACTTTAGTTTCTAAATCCCGCGTAATTATTTGACAGCATTGCCAGCGTAATTTCATCTAGGGTACCCAACAGGAAAAAAAATCGGATTTTTTCTGAAAAGCATCAGATTGGTTAGAAAATGGAAGTGTGAAATTTTCGCTGTACAACCATAGCTTGCTGAATCCCAACAGCCCATTGCGTTAGTACTCCCGATAAAATTTTTAGTAGGTACTTTTTCCGCTGGAATGCACCAGTTTGCAATATATTCAGAAATGACGTTTGATTCATTTAAAATTCGACGAGTAGAATAGTTATTAGCATTTATCGGTAACAAAAACATAATACGTATAATATTATTAATAGTCGTGAATTCCACATGAAAGACAGCTTTTCTATGTGTCGACCGGTTATAATTAATAAACAGTTATGATTACCAGTGACCGGCAGCTATTGCGCATATTCAATATCGATTATTATTTACTAAAATATAGCCGATAGTGTTTGGTAGTGTTTGGTCTGCCGAATACTCCAAACATCCTCATCAGCACATGCCATCGTAAAAGTGCCTTCTCAAATTGCTGTTCGGTAAACTTGGCACCCACCGCCATGAACGAATTGCTATCATGAACTACAGGTTAGGGCATGTCGTGAGCTGGAGGGTTTTATTTTTGAATTAATCCCGTGTTGCTAGTAATATGGGCTACAAGTCAGCATTTTCGGGTTTTGGGTTTTGGTCAAGGAGAGCGTTAGCATTTGTGCGATCGGTAGATTATCGTGTAGAAATTAATAAAAAATAATGCAGGAGAACAATGAAGAGTAGAAATAAACGAAAATTAATTATAATCTTTTAGTATTCCCAATGTTCAGGAAGGTCCACCAAAAGCATAAACAGGTTTTTACCATTTAACCTCCGTTTTATGGAAAGCGCATGGGTTGCTCAGTTTTTGCCTTTTGCCTTTACTTAACTTCAACCCCGAAACAGAGGTTAATTGCAAATTCCGGACGGCAAGTCATTTTTAAAGTCGTATAATTTGGTTGGCACGGGGAAACAGAAACAATAAGGATTGTAAAGACCTGGTTTTTATTAAAGATTTTCACAGAAAATTTCGGCACATGGAAGTTCGAAATCGAAACTAACTTATGGTACCGAAGAATATTGGTTTCTAATGAAGTTTGGAACGAAATTTCGTGGATCTCAGTTTGTCGGAATCAAACTCATCTTGATTCCATCGATTATGACCGTCCAGAAGTTAGCCGAATATGTATTATGTAATCTACTGTGCGCTGCCCATAAATTGTTGTTTAATGGTATTTTGAAGAGTGTTAAAATGTTATAGTATGTAAAAAAGAATGACAGCAGGGTTTACTTCTAATAATGTCAACTCATCGTCGTTATACTGCTCACCATTTAGAAATAGGGCCGCAACGAGTCACATATATGCGACATTTGTATAGCACCAAGAAAATACTCAGACTCTATAGGTGCATATAACGGAATCACATCATGTTTGAACATTACTTAATAAAAACCACCTGGTAGACGCAAGCTTACACTGTAATAGTTCACTTCACGAAAGCGAACTTTTCTGTGCTACATTACCGAAATTTCTCGTAATGATCTCCAATAAAAACCAGGGCTTTTTACAAGGCGGTACAAACTTTAGCGCACACGATAAGACATCTTGAATATTTTAAATTTTAAAGTACTAGGTCATCTCGCGCGCTCACTGCCCTAGTCGAATCACGACTTCAAAGAAACGCGTTATTGTCCGATTACAGAATAATTTACATCTGCCATAATTCCCTGAAAACTTAGTTTTGAACTATACGGCTATTTCTTTGATTTCCTAAATAAATTATCAAACCTTCCCAAGAACGAACTCTCGAAAAAGCCACGCATAATTGTCCGTGAGTAAATATTTCTTTTCGGAGATCAATTCCTATTTGATCAAATGTTTGGCCTTGTGATTTGTTAATAGTCATTGCAAATGCTAGTTTCATGGGAAATTATTGTCGTCTTTTAAAAGTAAAAGGATAAACATTTTTACAGTACAACGTTATACGGTTAACGAAAACTATATCTCCATGTTTATCGCCTGGTAAAATTTTGCACTGTAGGATATTGTCTCCCAATTGTAAAATTAACAATCTCGTACCATTACATAAGCCTTCATTAATGCTGAGATTTCTAACCAACATCACAATACAATATACTCTCAACTTCAATTCATGCGGAGAATCTCCATTATCACAATTTTCAACACTATCCAAGTTTGTATATGTTACGGGCAATGTAAATAATTGGACATTATTTATAATGCCCGGGCAATTTAGAAAGTGCCCAAAGGGATATGACAAAATGATAAATTATATAGAAAATATTACATGGCCCGGGCATTATGTATAATGCTGGAAGTCCAGTGGGCAAATTGAGAATATTTATATTCATACTTTTTTCTCTACATACAAAAATAAGAGGATATATTATAAATTATATGAAAACAAATTTTCAAATAACTAACAAACAAGCAAACTGGCGGTGATAAAATAAGTAGGCCTAACTAAAAAAAAAAACATAATAGGTACGTAAAGTCTGAATAACATAACTTGGCGTATGGGTTGACACATGCATGTGAACTAATTTGTTTCGACATCGACATTACTGTGACACTATACTTGGGCCGCCCAACAGACGGAGTGATCACCCTGCAATCATGAGCTCTAGGCAGGACCACTATCAATTTAGGACGACCAAACCGCAGTGATGCGCTTTCTTTAGACCCAACGAAGTCGCATCACTCCAATTCGGTCGTCATCAATTAATATTGGCCCCGCTAGAGCACGTTCTTGCAGGGTGATCACTCCGTCTGTTCGGCGGTCCAAGTATAATACTAGTTTCCAAGATAACTTTTTTGGGACTAACTAATTAGTACGAAACAAGCAGAGACGTACAAATACATTGTTACCCAACATTAAAAATGAGAATGAGTGAAATAAAGAGTTACAATGGAAAATCTTGATTATTTCATCTTACGTTAATAATTAGCAGCCGTATCAACTGGTTGCGTGCAAGAGTGACATCAAACTAACATAATGCGTAGATTATTTCAATCATACGTCAAGTAATATGATTCAGACTTTACTTGCAAATACATATTCACACAAAATGTCAAATCCTAGAGTTTCTATTTATTAGAGCAGCTTCCACCTTGGTGACATTTCGAGTTACATACGACATTTGCACTTGTCAGATTACCCCCTTTACAGCCACATCGACTATAGCCTTGGCCCCCAGTCTAGGATGACATTCTTCCACATTCTCTTAGTGAAATCTCTGACTGTGGAAATTCTTCGGCATATACATAAACTTTTCATTACATATTGTAAATTGGTTCCTAGCATAAAGTTAATTTAAGATTAATTTATAAAAATTGGCATCTGTTATTTCAAGAACAAATGCCAAAATATTTCTTCCATCGGTACGGCCTCTGTCGACATCTGGGACTCGAACTCTAACTGTGTCACCCTTTTTAGCGGCAGGGTATTTTGAATTATAGGTTTGAACCATTTTTTCAGCTTGGTTTTTTAGATTGCTTGCTGAAATCTCCATAATTTTTAATATGCCGGCTTTCCTTTTTTTCACATTGGGATCTTCTAAGGAAACTTCATAACCTTCATACGCGCGTTTTTCATGACCGGGGACTACAATTTTAGATGGCTCGGAGACATTTATTTCTCTTTCGTTATTAAAGAATCAGAGGGCTTGGTTCAGATAACAAAGTTGAAAAAACAATAATCATTCGTCGCACATAAGCAATATAACATCCAAAGAAAACTGTAGAACTATAAGGGACGTTGCAAGGATAGAGCCCAGCAAAGAACTGAAAACAATCGGAAACTCGTCAACGCGCAAGCGGCAAGAGACCGAAAATGCATGCTGATTGGCCAGCGAGACTCATACCATACGCACGTTGTCAAATTGGCATCAATTAATCAAAGTGCCCGCATATTTTGTGTTTAAGAAAATTTACGGAAATAACTCCAAAGAGAACTCAATTTGATACTTAAATTCACTGTTTCACAGCGGGTAGCATTTATTTTAACTGGTAACAATTGTCAAAAATCTTCCTCGCAACACCATAATTTTTCCACCAAACGGAACATCACAATTCATAGTTTCGTATGATTCTATCTATAATGTCTAAAGCATACCTTGGCGCCACAGGAGCTTCAACCCAAATATAAACATCTACACTCATTAAATAATCTGCTTCTTTTGAATTTTTCTTAAAGTTGGAAGATGAATCTAAAAACAGAGGAACAGGTAACCCAAACGTTTTATAACCTGTTCTGCCAAGAGGAAGTAGTGTTGCTGCTATGCCCGTGAAGGCCGTGGTACAAACAATTTTATTATTACTCTTCAGTAAGCTGTAAAGCATTGGTTTTCAAAGTGGGGGGCGCGCCCCACTAGGGAGGCGCGATAAAATGTAAAGGGGAGCGCGAGCGAGAAACGGAAAATATTATTTTTAAATAAAACATTTGATTAAAGGTTGTTTTTTTAAAACATGTTTTACCTTGTTGTATTTTATAAATAGGTACGTGGTACATGGCGAGCCCACTGGCTTCCTCTAGCTGTCTAGCTGCTAGACTGCTAGAGTCTAGCTCTCGGTCTAGCTCTAGCTCTCTAGCAGCTAGAGCTAGAGTCTAGTTTGTGCCAACGGGGGGCGTGGGCATTTTCATTTTAGACAGTAGGGAGACGTGACAAAAAAAACTTTGGGAACCACTGCTGTAAAGGGTTGTATAAACATAAGTCTTACAGGAGCCTCCTGGACCGTCTATATAAAAACATGAAGATCCAGAAATTGATTAATTTATGTTAGCATCTCATTTACCCAAAATAATATCTACAATTTCTTTCTGCTTTTCATTTAGGTGTTTATATTGTCGTGATCCTATTTCTATTGCTTGTCCTTCATTTGCATATTCAATGTTGTGGCATGGTGGGAAACATTGAAAGATTGTACCTAACCTTCCGCAGAAAGCATGGAACTAATTTGAATATATAGGCTTTTTTGTCCTTCAGTATTGCTGTAACGTCTTTCATAATCTTGTGACATTGCTTCTTTAAATTCTTCCCACAATTCTTCCTGATAAATTGGTCGGCAATGCATTAAAATACGAATGAATAAATATCTCAGCTGTCTGGGCATAATCCAAATTTCAGCTCCATTCATGGCTCTTTTCCACTCGTGATGATCTTAAATAAGACCTAATTTTAAACACGCTGCTACATAAGATTCCTGTATTTCTCCGTTTCCTGTTTTCAGATCTTCAAATCCGTTTGCTCCTTTAATATGAAGCAATAGTAATCGAAAACGAAATAGTTCAATTTGGCTGGGGCTTACGAAGTACATGCGTTCAATAACTTCGAATTGTTTCTGACGGCGTATACTTTTACAACAACAACAAACATGATACCTACCTGTGATAGTTCAGACGTACGCACTTTCGGCGATCGGCTCCCGTACGATTAAAAAGAGACGGAAACGAAAAATCTGACTTCGCTAGATCGAAACGGTACGTGTCTATTGCGCATTCTCCACGACTAACATCACTTTTATTAGATAGGATTATGGTGATATGTGCAAAGTGCAATGAGTGTTGAATGGACACAAATGGCGGAGGCTAGCCGCAAAAAGGAGAAACAAGGCAGTATCTATGGACAGTACAGAGTATTTAATATAATGAACTTGAGTCTTCTTATTAGTACCTTCGAGAGTGTGTGTTTGAAGTAGGAGTTCAGAGAGGAAACCTAAAGTTATCTAATCATAAGGGATTTAATTCTCTTCTTCAAATTTCTCTTAAAGAAATAAGATTGGCACTTCAGTTTCTTATTAGAATCGAAAGTAACTCCAAGATGTTACACTGGCGCATTAAATGTTTATGTAAATAATTTGAGATTCATATCTTCAAGTTATTGCCAACGTATTGTAAGGATTTTCAAAGGAATTAGGTCAATTTTGTATAGACATCTGGTGGAAAAATTGATAGTTGGAAGTATGAGGATGCGATTATTAATTATTAGTCGAAAACGATGCTTCTGCGGCCATTGCGATATTGGTTACCCTGACTTCCGAAAGAATACCTCGTCGCCAACTGCCAAAATTGGCATCTGCGAGACTAGAGATGACACTGAACTAATAGACTAGGGATCGGGGGAATTATTCTATACTCGAAGTAAGTTTCGGCCGATTGATTAGGTAATCTAGATTATATGGTACTAGAAGCATCATTAAACACTTTAATGTTAATTGCGATAACATAATCTACCTTTACCCCACACCGTCACATTCCACGATAATAAATACAATTCATTCCTGCTTGACTGACCATTCCTGTTATATAAACAAGACCCCTGATCGTTAAAAACAGATGGTTGGACTTCACATTCAAAAATAAATTAGTGTAACTATTCTATTAACTAATTAGCTATTAAAACAGTTTCAGATTCAAGTGAACACTTGAACATTGTGGAGTGAACCTTAACAAAGTGATTGCCTGATTTTTGTGTTGTAATAATCCGTTCAGTTAAAAATGAATATTTTATCCAAATATAGACTTTTGACGAAAAACTTGAAATAAAACGAAATGAACGTCCTGAGCCTGAGCGAAGATCAAATGCTTTTCGAAAGGTCGCGGTAAAAGTTGTGTGCGAAAGTTTAACCTTTTGGATTTGGGATTTTCGTCAAATATTGCGGTGAGTGAAATTTCTTGTTTTAAAGTGTTTTAAAATGGCGTCTAAAGCACTTCATTTAAAAAAACCTACGGGGGAGAAACCGCCAGACCCCCCACAGCCCCTGAGCGATGATTTCATTCCTGAGCACTGCCAAGTTCTAAAGCCGCCACTGCCCTGATCCTGATCCTAGTCTTATTAGTAGTGCCAGCCCAGCAATCCTAAAGATGTCACTTATCTTATGAGAATTGGCGAAAAATTGGCTTCTAGTCAATCGACGACCCGTTCTACGTCAGGAAAGATTGCTTCTATTTATAGTTTCTGTTCTTATTTGTTGTAGGCTTGATTTGGTCCGATAAAATGTAAAACAAAAATATGTAGTAGTGTAATACAACGAAAAGTAAACTATTCGGTAAGATTAAGGTACCGCATGTTTGTGTAGAACAAATGATTGCTTATTAATAAACGGCCACTATTCACTCAAATTCTTTAGTATGTAGTAGCATCGCTATTTTTAGTATCTAACTATAAAATTAAATACAGGTATTTAATTTCTAGAAACGTTATTTAAGAGCAATTTTTAATGACCAATAAATAACATAAATTAATTATTATTTTTTAAAACGTATATAATACACAGCACAGACGGGTACATTTACGTAGTTCTGATGTACATAATTACCTACACATTCACATTCATTCTACCTATAATACCTAATAGCAGTCAAAACAAGCAATTCAGACGTATACACATTTTATATCAATTCCCCTTGTATTGTGTTGTATTTCCATACCTGCACAGGATGTTTTTCAAATAAGCACATTAAACAAAACCTATCATTTGTGTAGATAGTGTATTTTGTCTTTATAAATGTAAATTTTATTGGCCCACCACTACTATCTCGATTATTATAAAAGACTTGCGGGCGTTTAACTGGAGAAAAATATTGCACGAGGAAAATTAAAACTCGAATCGTGTTCCAAAATAAATTTAAATAAAGTCTTATGACTCACTCTTTCCAAATAAAGCAATTTGACCACTAAAGTAAAATATTTTTGGAATTTCTGTTACGGTACACTTTACTTTTGAGAAAACGCCATAATAAAGTAATCCAAGTGTGCATGTTATGGTACTTATGGTACAAACAGTTTTACTGACTCGGTATAGTTAGAATATTGGGGTCAAATTTACTCTCCAGTGGGCATTGTGCTGCAACCTTGGCATCATGATCAAGAACACCATGTGAATTTGTTTAGTAAGTTTTCTAATTCTATTTTCACTAACCACACTGAGAAAATGTTTGTTTTCAGAAATCGTATTTCATTTACAATAAATCAATCCCTTATTAGGATAAGGCGAAATATACGTGTATTCACTGTGAATAAGTACCTAACTGATTAAAAATATTTGTAACAAACAACGCTTATACTAAACATATATGTTTACTGATAGAAATGTATAGCATTCAGTTTTAAATAATGTACGCTTGTACAATACAAAAACATGAACCTTTACCTTAATTTATTTAAAAAAATAATTCTCAGTAGCTGTCAGATATTGTAAGGTATACCTAACTGAATTTATTGGAACTAACAGGAAATAAATGCGTTAATGATTATTACAATCGTTAACTTTTAATTAATATTTTACACGTAAATGGTATTCACATTAACAATGCATTTTGTAACTATTAATAAATATGTATATTTATCATAAATAAATAATAGTTCATAACGAGGCGTTCTAATTTTTATTATAACCTTATATTCCATTATTTTTAATGAATCATTTACTAACAACAAAAAAATTGGACGGCGGTGATTTTTCGCTATAAATAAACGATTTTCTATATTTATACAGGACGTTCCAAGATAGCGTAATTCCTCCATAACCAACTGAAATTGCTAATATCGAAAAATGATTCAAATGAAAGTTGAAACGAATCAACTCCATCACACTCTAAAATTATTTTCGACTATACAGTGTGCCCCATTTCTTCTGCAGAGCGCCTAACTTTGTTTTTTTTTTAATGGAACATCCCGTATCTGATTGCATTTTGGAATTGCTTGTTGAATTTAAGCGCCACTTGTTAACCGTACATTTGGTCTAAGTTCCACCCTTTCGGCGTTATTTGACGTTAAAAATAGTAATTTCTCAAATTTCAGTTCTGAATCTAATGACTTTTGTCATTTTTCAGGAAGCAGTATTTTCCAACCCCATTATATTCAGAATTGAAAACTAGGTTAGGAACATGAAAGTCATTTTTCCTTATCTCGTACCGCTGAAGTCAAAATTTATAAAATTAGTATAAAGCTTTACTTGCTGACTGGTACTGGACCGTTCGAACAACTACTTCTCGAGGCATTGAATTATAGAACCAAATCCAGATTTTGTTTAGGTAATACGAGATCTCATACAGGATGCTACCTCAAACATATCGTTAGGCTTGGAGCATCCTTGGATCTCTGCGTACTATCGTGGTCATCTGGCAGTAGTAGCATGTACGTTAGAAGTTTTTCAATATTGCATGTTTCGAATGTGCATGGAAAACAGTAAATTATTTGTCAACCAAGGTTTTTTTTTGGAAATTTTAAATGTTGTAATGGGCAACTGGACAACGTTTTTTATTTTAAATATTGAAAATTTGGATGGAAATATTTGACCCCTATTTTTGCGTTTTTCTCTGTTTCATTTTAAGGCAGAAAAAATAATGAATAATTTTACCAGGCACAATAATTATTATTGACGTTAATCCGATATTGTCATAAATATGCTCGTAAATATGTAACTTGAAATCATTATTTCTACTTTTCTAATAAATAGCGAAGGAGTTAAATTATACCTATACATGAAAATTAAACATTTGCAAAACACAATGACTGTACCACGTAAAATTATTTCGAGAAAACGAAACTGAAGAACTAAAAACGCTTTTGAACTTAGCTTTGAATTATATGACAACACAGTGGTTTTGACGAGAAGTAGGTCATTCGTATTTTATCAGATTCTGTCAGCTGTCCTGATGTCACTTATAGCCTTTGCTTGCTGTTTTGACATCTGGATCTGACGTGAAACTAGAAATTGACGAACGAAAATGACAAATATGCTGTATCTAAAATGTCTTGCGTTTTAATTGGTTCTGAGCAATGCACGTCATTAAGTTTAAATGGCGCGTGTTAGAAGTCTCCAAGGCCAAGCGTCAGCACATGAACAAGTGCTGAAGCGGCGGAACCCACGCTATAATTCTGCTTATTGTTATCTTTGTGCTTAGTAGACATTTTAGTGTGAGAAACTTTGTTTTATGAAATGTTAGAAGTAGTTGTAGTCTGAATTCCAAACTTAAAACATCTTTTGTATTTACTGAATAAATTAAAATTTTTAAAAATTGGTTTTTCCTTTGAGGAAAAATATCTGGCGCAGTCGGTAGGATTTTCCCAAACGACCGAGGACACACATCGCCGTACGTTGTTCGATTTTAATCGTTAATTGGGAAAACTCCAAAAATTTTCGGTTTCGGCAAAAGTTCGGTTGAGTTCCGGAATTCGTGATCATTGTCGGTACAGCTACAACTCACTTTTCGACACATCCAGAGGGAAGGACAAACATCGCCAGAACTTATTGGATCCCGAAAACAAGTCCTGGGGAAGAGACAAAAATCGCTCAAACCTATAGGCAAAAACTAGGCTAAGAAGAAGAAAATGAGAATATCCACAGCATTTTTAATGTAAGTCTGTTCATTACTAATTTACCTGCTTTACATTTTCTTAATTTTCATTTATTTGTGAATTTCGTTTCTATTTTTTTTTTGTAAGTGTGTTTTTATTTTTTTTTGATGCAAAGTTCTATTGACGAGTTAACAGAAAAGATAATTAATTTAAGTTTTAAAGAAGATTCAGAAGTAATAAATTCAAAGATAGATTTAGAATTAGATAATAATTTAAGTTTAGAAAATTTAGTTGAAGAATTAGACATGGCAACAGACGCTTCAAGTAATAGAAGTAACATTGCTTTATTAAGATACCAAGCGGATAATATACCGTCATTTGATGGTAACACAAAACAGTTAAATCGCTTCATTTCTGCTTGTGAACATTTGTTAACAAATTTTCAGAATACAGCAAATATTTTAGATCCAATTAATGTGTGTTTAATAGATACGATTTTAAATAAACTAACTGGCAGAGCCGCCGATTTAATTTGTTCAAGAACCGAGTTATCAAACTGGAAAGACATAAAAAGTACTTTAATTTTGACGTTTTGCGATCAAAGAGGAATCGATTGTTTAATTCAGGAATTAATCAATTTAAAACCAATCAGAAATGAACCACCTTTGCAGTTCGGTATCCGAATTCAGGATACACGCAGTTTGTTATTTTCTAAATTAAATTCAACAATACAGAACCCCCAAGAAAAATTGATAAAAATAAATCATTACGATGATTTTGCTCTGAAGACTTTTATAAACGGTCTTCCGTATAATTTACAGTTGGTTGTTAGGTTGAAAGATCCTGACTCCTTAGAACAAGCTATGTCATTTGTGACAGAAGAAGAAAATTTCCGACAGTTCAGTCATAATTCACATCAGCCGTCTTTCAATAATCAAAAACCTGTTTTTAATTTTAACAACACTCCTAAACCAAATTTTAACCCACAAATTCCACGACAACCTTTATTTAATAGACCACTATTCAACCCCAATCCTTATCGTCCCCAATTTGGACAAAATTATTTACCAAGACCGAATTTCTTCCAAAATTCCCAAAACCCATTCCAAAATCGAAATGTACAAGCTTCACAAAATTTCCCCAGACCTTTCCCAAATTTCCAAAATTTTAGACCGCCTCAAAATTTCATAAAACCATTCCCCAATTACGTAGGACAGAATTTTAACAAATTTAACCCAAATCCAAACCAAAGCACTATGACAAAAAATAGTAGACAGTATCCACAGCCGATGGACACATCATCTGGCAATACCCACATGCAAAATAAACCCAAATTTATTTCTCAAGAACTGTACAATCAAGAAGTAAATTCTGTGCAAGAAACTCTAGATCAATACTCAGATCAAGATTACTCAAACTACCTAAAATACCTACAGCAAGACGACATAACAAACGTTAACCCTATACACGACGAAAATCCGGAAGAAAATTACTACGAACAACCAGAAAACTCTGAGGAACCACAAACTGAAAATTTTACCCAAGCTTCGATCCCCACGGACGAGACGTAGTATTTATTAACAGTTTCAACCCAGACCTTCCTTACATCCACATTCCCGAATTAAATGCAAATTTCCTAATAGATACAGGTAGTTCCAAAAGTTTAATAAAACCTAATTTAGCAGAAAGAATGTATAACCAGTACATTCAACACGAAATTTTCAATATTCAAACCGCTCATGGAACAACTTTTCATGACAGAGTAGCTCACATTCCAATATTCAATGTTTTTCAAACTCCAGGTTTTCACAAATTTTATCTGTTTGATTTTTCCGAAAAATTTGATGGACTAATAGGTGCTGATTTATTGAAACATCTCGACGCGAACATAAATTTAAATTCTTGTAAAGTCAGTACACCAAAAACTGTGATACCGATTCATTATCAGCAAAAACCGATAGAAAATGCTAGAGTCCCCAATAAATTATTCAATTACAATATTTCGGCTAGATCACAACAAATTGTAGAAATTCCAGTTAACCAAAAGGACGGACTAGGTATACTAAATTACCAAAATATTAAAAAGGGTATCGAAATTCCAAATTGTGTAGTTAATATAAAAAATTTTATGGCTATTACTTCAATAACAAATTCTAACGAAGACTCTACTAATTTTATTTTGGACAAACCTTTTGAAGTAGAACCATTTAGTGATAACCAAATAAATTTTATGAGCGACTCAGAAGCGAACAATAAAATTTCTGTCGAACAAGACAACCTCTTAAAATCAAACATGAAAAATTTACGTTTAAATCATTGTAATAGGGAAGAGAAAGAAGCTATCCGCAAATTATGTTGTAACTATCGTGATATATTTTATTGCGAAGACATACCTCTAACTTTTACCAACAGAATACAACATAAAATAAACCTGACTGACGAAAAACCTATATTTACGAAGTCCTATCGTTATCCACATGTCCACAAAACTGAAGTAAAATCCCAAATTCAGAAAATGCTCCAACAAGGCATCATCCAACCTTCCTATTCCCCATGGTCATCGCCTATTTGGATAGTCCCCAAAAAATTAGATAGTTCCGGTAAACAAAAATGGCGTGTAGTAATCGATTTTAGGAAACTTAACGAAAAAACAGTAGACGACAAGTACCCCCTTCCTAACATCACCGAAATCCTAGACAAACTTGGCAGAAGTCAGTATTTTAGTACTCTAGACTTGGCTAGTGGTTTTCATCAAGTAGAGATGGACCCGAGCGACATTCAGAAAACAGCTTTTACTACAGAGGAAGGACATTTCGAATTTAAAAGAATGCCATTTGGTTTAAAAAATGCTCCTTCCACGTTTCAACGTGTGATGGATAGTATTTTACGAGGATATCACAACGAGATTTGTTCCGTATATTTGGACGACATTATTGTTTTCAGCGCATCTTTAGAGGAACACATTTTAAAATTAAAACAAATTTTCCAAAGGCTTCGAGAAGCAAATTTTAAAATTCAGTTGGATAAATCCGAATTTCTTAGAAAAGAAGTCGCCTATTTGGGACACGTAATCACACCGTCTGGCGTAAAACCAAACCCAGAAAAAATAATATCAATACAAAAACTTCCTCTTCCAAATTGTCAAAAAGAGATAAGATCATTTTTAGGACTTTTAGGATATTATCGAAAATTTATTAAAGACTATTCAAAAATTACTAAACCCATGACAGCTTGCTTGAAGAAAAATAGCAAAGTAGTTCATTCTCCCGAGTTTGTCAACTGCTTCGAAACATGTAAAGCCCTTTTAACAAATGCCCCAATCCTCCAATATCCAGACTTTCAAAAACCATTTATACTCACGACCGACGCAAGTAATTACGCACTGGGAGCTGTACTTTCACAAGGAGACGTTCCAAACGATAAACCGATAGCATACGCATCTCGCACCCTTAACGATCACGAAATTAATTACTCCACCATCGAAAAAGAATTATTAGGCATCGTTTGGGCCTGTAAACATTTCAGACCGTATTTATTCGGCGAGAAATTCAAAATTTACACAGATCATCGACCTTTAGTTTGGCTGTTCAATATTAAAGAACCAAATTCAAAGTTAATCAGGTGGAGACTTAAATTGCAAGAATACAATTACGAAATTGTATACAAAAAGGGTAGCCAAAATACAAACGCTGACGCACTTTCTCGTGTTTGTATTAATGCCATAGAAAATGAAAGTATTCTAGGTAACCCAGGTGAAATAAATAAAGACATTTTAGACTATTTAACAAATTTAGCAGAAACCCCAATCCTAGATCAAGATCCCGGACCTTCAACAAGTAACATAAACAAATCTCCAAAATCCAAAATTAAAATCCTCCAGAACATTCAATTAAAATCTCCTATACCCGAAATTGAAAAATTTGACGACTCAGATGACACAGTTCACAGCATAGACGCTAACGACAACTTTAACGACGGAATACAAATTTTAGAGGATATTATTAATAATAAACCAAATCAAATTCTAATATCCAATAATCCTCATAACAAATTAAACGTAACCTCAGAAAATGTAGGAAAACTCAAAATCTTGAAGGTAAAAATTCCTAAATTTAATAAAAATTTAATTTTAGAATTTCTTAGAGATTATACCAGCGAAAATAAAACTTTTCACTTGTATTTTCATGACGAAAAAATGTACGCTCTTTTCAACGAAATTTATATCAAACATTTTCATAATCTGAAATTAATAAGATGTACAAAATTGGTAAATTTTGTCAAAACAGAAGAAGAACGTTTACTAATGATAAAGTACCAACACGAAGGAAAACTAAATCATAGAGGCATTCCTGAAACTCTAGAACATCTTAAAAGAAATTATTATTGGCCGAGTATAAAGAACGATGTAACTAATTACATCAATGATTGTCAAATTTGTAATAAAGCTAAATATAATAGACGACCACCATATGTACCTCTTGTTTTAACAGAAACTGTAGGAAAACCTTTCGAACTTTTACACATTGATATATTTACTTTCGATAATCAAAATTTTCTAACCGTTATCGACGCATTCACAAAATTAGGACAAGCAATTCCAGTAACTGGTAAAAATGGCATAGAAATTTGCGACGCTTTAACATTATATTTCTCATTTTACGGTGTACCTATGAGAATAGTCGCTGATCAGGGTACCGAATTTAAAAACGAAACAGTACAAGAATTATTAAAATTACATAAAATTAACGTCCACTTTACGACAACAAATCACCACGAATCAAACGGACTAATCGAACGCTTTCACTCTACATTAATCGAACATTTAAGAATCTTAAGAGGAGTACACGGCAATCAAAATGTTCAAATTCTTATGAAATACGCCATAATAGCGTATAACAATTCAATTCACTCTGCTACAAAATTTACACCGATCGAATTAACTTTAGGACATACAAATAGTAGAGATCCTTCTGATCTAATAAAAGAAAATTTTTATAACGACTATGTTTTTAACCACAAACAAAAATTAGATAGTCTGTACAAAAATGTTAACCAAAATTTAGAGTCAAAAAAGGAAAAAGTATTGGAAAATAGAAATAAATTAGGACCAGAACCTTCCCAATTCAAAGTAAATCAAAATGTTTATAGGAAAACAGACAGAAGAAACAAAAAGGAAAATAAATTTACAGGGCCTTATATAATAACAGAATTCTTAGAAAATAATAAGGTAAAAGTACGAAATTCAAAAGGCAAATATTTAGTTTTACACCTGAAAGAACTAAAACCTAGTTCTCTTGTTACAGATCCTCAATCCTGACAATTGTGAACGGTAACCCACCTCAATTCCATAATATGAACGAAAATCCAGGCCTCCTACCTTTACATTTAGGATCAGCTCAAAATATGATCAATTATTGGTCATTTGTACAAATTTTTGATTTGTCCAATGTTATAACGGAATTTAAATTATTACATTCGCAATTTAGCAAACTTAAATCTGCTTTAGAAAATTCCACTCAACAACAACAAGAATATTACAATTCCTACAAGTTGGTAAGTACGTTAGAAAATAGAATAATATCACAGATCAGGCAAATTATTCCAAATTTTAATATTACGAGAAATAAACGTGGCATTATTAATGGACTAGGATCAATCATAAAAATTATAACAGGTAATTTGGATAATGAAGACGCAGAAAAATATGACCGGGCTATAGAAAACTTGTCAAACAACCAACAAAAAAATCAAAACCATCGTTAGTAAACAAATTACGTTACTACAAAAATCCATTGATACATTCCAAAATTCAACAAAGTCTTTAGAACACAATCAGGTAATTTTAGTTTCAAGAATTAGAGAAGCCGAGGAAACAATCAAAAACTCGACGCTAAAAACTACATAAATTTACGACCACTTTATAGTTCAATTATTTTTATCCGAAATTCAAATTGCATATCAAATGATTTATGACGTACTTGAAAAAATCGAAATTGCTATTTCTTTCTCGAAACTGAACACGTTTCATAACGCTATTGTAGATCCTTTTGATCTATTACACGAAATATCAAACATTGACACTCAAGTAACCGACGGTAAATTACCCTTCGAACCAAAGATAAATAACATCTTACTTTTTGAAAAAATAATAAATATCAAAAGTTATAGTAAACAGAATCAGGTCATTTTCATTATAGAGATTCCAATAGTTGAAAACGAAATTTACAAATATTACCACTTATACCCGATTCCTGTCCCAACGAATCACTTATTCAAAGTCATTGTACCCCAAAATAATTATCTTATCCTAAATGAACATGACTATATACTTTTCGACGAAAAATGCAAAGAAATTAGCCCTAGTCAATACATATGTAACGAAGTAAAGAACAAAATCCATCAGTCCACGCCCTGCGAAATTCAAATGTTAAAATACTCAAAGAACCTCACCGAATGCCGACTTGTACCAATCGAAATTAAGAAGACGAAGTTTCAAAAACTAGAAGAAAACAAATGGATAATCGTAATACCTACTGAAAATGTAGCCATCCAAAAATGTCAAGGAACCGAAGAAAATGTACCATTACAAGGTACTTACGTAATGGAATTGAATACAGGATGCGAAGTACAAATAGACGGTTTAAAATTGAAAACTTTCCAAAATGTGAAACAAGTGTTTAAATTTATTGAACTTCCAAAATTAATTATTAGTGACAAAAAACTTATAGACTTCGAAGTGAACACAAACCCCATAAATTTAGACGATATCAATTTAAGTGATTTGAAAAACCTGCAGGAAAATCTTCAAGAACAAAATAAAAATTTAGAAAAACTTTCGGATAAACCGGTTCATTTTAATAAAATAAGTGTTTGGACATTACTAATTTACATGTTCATGACAATTATTGTGATTGCATATATTTACAGAAACATTTCAGCAAAAAGAAAGAAAATTCAAGAAAAGGAAGATAGAAAAACAGAAGAAATTGTGATTTGAACATCCGTTCCACTATATGTTCAAGTCTAAGGGGGGAGGTGTTAGAAGTCTCCAAGGCCAAGCGTCAGCACATGAACAAGTGCTGAAGCGGCGGAACCCACGCTATAATTCTGCTTATTGTTATCTTTGTGCTTAGTAGACATTTTAGTGTGAGAAACTTTGTTTTATGAAATGTTAGAAGTAGTTGTAGTCTGAATTCCAAACTTAAAACATCTTTTGTATTTACTGAATAAATTAAAATTTTTAAAAATTGGTTTTTCCTTTGAGGAAAAATATCTCGCGCGAGCGAAAAAACTCACTTGAAAAAGTTGATCTTTGGAAGCATTGTAAACAATTATTTTTTATAAATTTTTAACTTTTGAAGACGTAAAGTGTTACGTTGGTGTTTACTACGATATTAAAAGAAAAAATCCGCAAGTTCAATTAGTGTCCAGCTGCCCATTGGAGGGTGGATGTTAAACGCTGAAATAATATTTTCAGTCAGGAAATATACTCTACCTACGCCCGTCAGATAAGAACTACTTCTTATCCCACTCATTTTGCGTGAGATAAGGAGTTTATTACCGCACGCGTTTTCTTATCTCACTGCTTTTCAATCAATCAAATTAAGGTAATGACAGTAGCATTAAATATATTAATATGTCAATTTTTACAACCGCCATCGCCATCTCGATGTGTCGCCATGTAGTTTCAATGTTCTGGTTTTCTCTATAAGTCATGACAAATTTTAAATTACAATTACCGTTTATTTTCACTTTTTAGGGGCGTAGATAAAAATTTGTACGATATACGTGTTAACGACATTAACGTACGCATGCGAAATTTGCCCAACGAGTGCGTAGCACGAGTTGGGCAATCGCAAGAGCTCATATCCCACTTACATCGTAAATGACTATTATCGTTTATATCGCTCATATCGTATAGGTATGTTTCTCCGCGGTAAACCACACAAATGAGTTAAAAATGAATCATAATTAAAATTTTAAAGTGAGCAATGAATTGATTGATTTGTTAGCTTGATAGTTAATTGTACATTGCAAGATATTACACAATGATCGGAAACGTCATGATTGGGATCAACAGCAACTTGATCATGATCAATAATGAAAGGACCCGTTGTAATTATATGGTCCAGCAGCGTACAGGTCGTCGCAGAAACACGCGTTGGGTGATTCACTAACTGAGACAGACTAAGAGCTTCTAGTAAATTCATATATATTGTTTGACATGAAAAGAGTTTATATTTAAAGAATCGATATTGAAGTCACCAATTAGTAAGAAAATGGCCCCAAGTTTTACAATTTTGGCCGATATGCACAGTAAGGCTTGAGTCATACGAGCATTTTAATAACGTACGTTATAACGGACGTTCCGACGTACGTTGCTGCATTATACTAACACAAATGCTAGCAGTCACATTAACAACGTACGTTGGATTTAGCGTCCGTTCAACGCTGACGACGGACGAGATATGCTACAACGTACGTTAAGGCATGTAACGGACGTTGTAGCGTACAATATGAACATATTTAGAAAGGCACACGGTCGACAGTTAACGCCCGTCTTCGGTCTGCGAAGACTGAAATTATCGGTAGAAATATACGTCATATCACCTCAAGATGGATATTGAATTATTAATAACAAAAGTAGAAAAGGGGCCATCATTTTGGAACGTATCTTGTAACGACTAGGTATAAAGATAAAAATATAAAAAACAAAGAATGGCTTGAGGTTACAAATTTATTAGTAGGAGACGTTCAATGTGTAAAAAGCTCCTCGCAATAGTCTTTCGCTGTTTATAAGATGCACCCACCATTTTCGCCGTTTAGTTCTTTTTTTTTTCGTATTTCCAGAAATAAATAAACAATAACTGCAGTTTCCACGTCATTCATTTCGCAGATCACACAACACTAACGCTCTGTGTGACCATGATATCAACGCACGTTAAAAACAACGTCCGTTATAACGTACGTTACTAAAACGCTCGTGTGACTCAGGCCTAAACTGGACGTTTGACAGTAGTAGTAGTAGTAGTGTGGACACTGCAATGCAGATGGCGGTGGCGCTTCAGTTTATTCTCATATTCCTAAATAGAAAATAGTACTTTAAAGATAGGACCGCCGACTAGTCCTCCCAAATTTATTCGGCTGCCGCTGAAGCAAAAACCTTGAAAATTCCAAGCTGTAGAGGTTCCGTCTGAAGAGTTTGCAGCTGTAATAGAAACCAATGATAATAGATTGTGACTGTATTTTGCATAATCCTAATCACACTTTTGGGCGATAGGTGTCAGCACTTTATAGACTACCGGCTGATATATTCCAACCTTCATTTCTTACTCAGAATTTTAGGATCTCCACGTGTAGTTCTTTCGCCAAATTTACTTCCACACTCCGTATTTCAAAATATATCATATTTGTATTTAACAGTGAGGATGCAAGTAAAGTCTTTGTAACGGAGTACCATTCCAGAAATTACTACTAGATACACCATGCTCAAAAATTCTGAAAATGTCAGATTTTAACGCGCCGCAGGCTTTCTCTGAAAATCTACCAAGAAATTTAAAAAACAAGATAGTTTAGTGCCGATTGCAGGCAAATTCGTTCCTAAGACGTAAGTGCACGTATTTTTATGAAAATTTAAGAGGTGGGAATGATCGAAATAATGGTGATTCTGAACAGGAATAGTTAATTTTTGTAAAGGCTCTTTAACGCTACTTAATAATTTTTGTTTTTGTTAGCAAGATAAATTTGTTTTGTTAGATATTTTTCAAGTTAAATCTATGTTTCAAAAATTCATGTTATGTTCGATTTTTGTCTTTTTTATTTTTGTTCTTTTCTAAAGAGCTTTTTATTTCTTTCGTTACCTATAGAATATATGCAGTAGGTCCCTGGATTGGGTTAAAAAGAAGATAAATATAAGCTTCTCAAAAAATCATTCTTTATTAAAAATACCGAAAATTTTTACTAAAATATTTAAATCAAAAAAAAATATTTTCATGACTATTTAAGAATTAAAATAGTGCGCCATTTATATAAAACTGATATATTTTCATCTTCATTAAGTCTATTTTTGTTTTTGTTTAAAATATATTTTTTAGTAATTTCCGTATCGACATGAACACTAACTTATTACTTATTTTTTTCTGAAAATTTCGTAATTACTAGACGATAGCATTCCTCACCGGTACCATTGAATTAAATAAATTTTTACTGTAGTGTAACCCCATCCGGGGACGTACGATACCTATATGTACTTCTGTAGTTAGTTTGAAAATACTTATTTGAAGAAGCAGTGTTTTTATATGTAAATGATATTAACAAATCCCACATCATAGATCCAAATTTGACGTGTTGGTGTCAAGATTTGGACACGGGCATTTTTTAAAATTGCTTACGAGATGTATGGAAAGAACATTACTGTTGAAGAAACTGAGTTAAATTTTTGTTAAAAAACGCGTAATGAACATAAGCAGGTGAAAAAATTTAACTATTTTACAAACGGAAAAATGCTGAAAGTTTTTGTTGATTTTTCTTAAAACTAAAGCTGCCTTTTGTGCCAGCGAGATAGGGTGATTTCATTATTCCGATATTGAGAGATTTGAGGTGGCGGAGTAAAACTGTCAATGAGACCCATTTACTGCACTGGGTATTTGGAGATTCTGCGAATCGGTAATTACGTTACTCAACACTATGGCTCTTTGTGGATATAATGCATTTACTGTTATCCATCGTTATTTGCATGTCTACATAAAGAGTAACAACCTTTTTCCAAGTAAACAGTGTGACACATTTTGACAAATGATGTTCACAGCGGATTATTAGATTATTACGCGTGAGCAAAATACTGGATATCAGCGAAAACATAAACTTCAACCAACTTTCGGGTATTTGGTAGAGGTGCACCGAGTAGTGATTTTTTAAAAAACCGGGTACCGGGTACCCGGCGATCTTTATTGGCCGGGTACCGGGTACCCGGCCGCCGGGTAGGTGCCCGTGCGTATTCGCCAGAACAAATTTCTGAAGGTCACTGCACTGTTATAGTATGCAATAACAATTCACCCATGTTTGGGGTAGGGTCTGAATTTCTACTACAAAAATGAGTAAAAGCAAAGTGTGGGATTATTTCAAGGTTTGCGAAAGGGACGATAAGTAGGCTGTGTGTAAAAAATGCAATAGTGAACCAAGTGCAGTACTCGGCCCGGGTAGTCCAAAATTTGGCCGGGTACCGGGTACCCGCCAAATCGGTCGGGTAGGGCCGGGTACCGGGTAATACCGGGTACTCGGTGCACCTCTAGTATTTGGAGAAACAGTGATTTCCCCTATTCGCGCTAGCGTCACGTGAACGTTATCCACCAATACGGCGAATCTCCGTTTAGCCAAATCTCCCAATCTCCCTGGCACAAAAGGCACCTTAAGTTTCGTGCAGTTTCGTGCACGAGACCCTTTCTTGCACCTACCCTTTCAATTGTTAGAAATCGATCAAGTAAAGCTAGTCAAGAAGTACTTACTAGTAATATTCAATGACCACTATTTCATAAGACGACCTAGGAAAACAACTACCTACCCATTATTTATTAATTCCGTACTCGAATTAATATAAGTAATGAACGTTCTACGTAATTACACTATACATCGCGGGGGCATTCATAAAAAATACTGGGTATGTTCTTCCTGGTTATTTATTTTCAGTGCGACTTTGAACTTAAAGATGGACGAAATCGATATTACTTACCAGTATAGAATTATTTAACAGTATACACGGTACATCAGTAGGTACAAATAAGGAAATGTCATTAACAGCGGACCAAAAAATCGATAAAGTATGCCAGTTCTTAACACATATCAGATAGGAATTCATTCCGCGGGTATTATATTACTGTAAAGGTTACTTTATAGCGTATAAGAAATGCATGAAACAAAACTCAAAGTAGGCTGCGGCGCGACGAAATATGTCTGGTCCTTAAAAACAGTCGGCCAAGGAGACCAATAATTTATGCAGAACCTGGCCATTAATATAAGTGGGTGGTATGTATGGACATTTCGGTAATGAATAAATATTTCTCAGTCGTCCCTATTAATATTCTAGTACTTGAACGAAAAAAAAATACAAGAGTGGGAGATGACTTCTAAAGAGGTTATACGATGTAAAATATAACTATTATTCTAATAATCCGTCTTAGGTATCTATAGCTGGTTTTGATAGAACAATATTTATGTGCACAAATTAATATAGTCTAGGAGTAACTAAGAAATATTTTATTTTGGGGAAGCTGTCAAGGTACGTAGATTTTAATGTAATGAAATCGATCACGAAAATGTAACAATTGACTTTTCCTGAGACAATTACTTTGGATGTTTGCGAAGTGACTTGCTGGTTACTATTTCATTACTTTTACCTGTAATAATCGCAACTAATTTAGTAATGTTTAGTGGATATGTAGTAGTACATGTGTAAGACAGAAATAGACATAGCTTTAGCAACCGCTTGGTACAGTCAGTCTAGCAGAAACTTGAAATAACGAAATTAGGCAAATATAGTCTTAAAATAAAAAGATCGGTGAGTATGCTCACATTATATTATTTGGCTGTTAACTAAAATCCGAATGTACAATAATTTGTGTGTGAATAATGCTAAGATTACCGTTAAAATTTGCTAGTTTTCAACTTCGTTTATTTTAACAAAATATGGCAAATAAAATAGTTATAAGCGTATTCTACCAACCCTCATATTTCTTTTAAACCATAATTCATGTCTATAAGTAACACAGTTTTTGAACAGAACTGTCTGTATTAACACCGTCTCAGAAGCGAGGAGAACGCTTCTCGGGTATTCAAATATCCCAGCCTTAACTCAAAGATGTTCTAGTAAATCAGAAATATTTAAGACTACCGAGTTCCTTCGAATAAAGTACCATAATTGCTAACAGTGAATGTTGCGCTCAAAATAAGTCGATTGAACTGTGTTTCTGTAGCAATCTATCGTTTCAACCCTTCCATTTCCCTCCACCTAATTCAGAATGAATGTACGAATGAAAAGAGATTGGCACGAAGCTCCAAATTTCTGTTAAATCTCCTGTCCACAAACTCCGGTAAAATCCGGTTAAAATAAAAAAAAATCAGTTTCACTCGCATTTTCTTCACTCCAGAAGCGCGCTGCAAAATTATGCAACCATCTCTTAACGAAATGGAATGTGCGGCAAAGGCATGTAAAAACATCGTACTCAACGGAACGGCACCCGTGCCGGTCACCATTTGGTGCAAAAAGGTAAAAACAATGTCACTTCCGGTGCGGAAATTTGCGGTAAATAGGCAGGTTCGGTGATTTTCAAATTTCGTTAAAATTGATAGAGTTTATTATACTGAAGGTAGTTATGTTGTTAATTTTTGTTAAAAAAAAATTCCTTCGCATGTGAAGCCGTTGCAAAGTTTTCCGTCGGTGCGAGGCTAGAAATCGTACCTTGCAGTGAGACTGGGCCGCGTGACGTCGGTTGTTAGACGAGTCCCAGCTTCAGCGCGCAGTCCCGTAAGTATTATAATACATGTGTGTTGTGCGTAGTGCGTATAAGAAAAATGCCGGGTCGTAAGTGGTGTTTTGTACCCAGATGTACTAGTACATCGTACAGCACACCTGACAAAATTTTTATTACTGTTCCGAAGTCCGCAGTAAAACGGAAAAAGTGGTTTGTTGCAGCCAGAAGAAAAATTATCGATACTTTCACGAGTTAGTTTATTATTGCAAAACTTTATAAAATTATCGGCTGTCTCATTGCAACCACTCTCAATAAAATCGACCATAATGTAATGTATCGATAGTTTTCTGGGACCATTTGGTAACGTGTTATGATTATATAGTGGACACAGATACTTATGTTTTTTTGTCATTTCAAGGATTTCGTCCAAAAATCCTTCCGTCCTAACAACTTTCCTTTGTGGTTTCCTTACAGATCTACCAATGTCCGCTGCTTTAATAAATTTAATATTTGAACCTACTTGTGATAAAACAGCTTTTCTCCAATAGCAGACTACGGTAGTAGGAGCCGGTTCCTCAGATCTGCGATGCAACCACATTAAGAAAGCAATAGAATGTTTGCAGCCCCCTGCCGAAGCTGCACAATCCAAACATTTAACTTCAAGAACTAGATTTTCTTTTTCACTAATTTCGCATGTTAGGTACTGAATAAGGCTTAGCCCTAACTTTATGTTCAGGACAAATTCTTCCCTGTACCGTACATAGGTATGTCCCCATTTCTCTTGACCTGTACGTACCTAACCAACTGCTGAATCGCCGTAACTTTCCTTCCCTGAACTAAAAAAGGAAATTTTATTACCTATTGAATTTTACAATAATGAAATAGGTAGGTAGTTCATAACATAGTATTTTGATTCGCGTGAGATGTAGATAATTCAGTTGAATAAATTGCCGATTTTGTTTTTACCGGACTGCTTTTACACCGCTGCTTTGAGGTTGATTGAAATTGGTGTTGGATGCAAAAAAAATCACACACCATTTCCACATTTACATATGGCAAATTATGTGAATCGGCCTTTTGAAACCCTTGTTGCATCGTTAATGGGTTATATTGTCTTTATTTTATGTTTAATTGGCACTTCCCTTTAAACATTCACGCTGGAAATAGTCGCAATAGGTATATTATGAGATAGGATCCATTTCGTGGGCATATAAAGAATAGTGGGAGGAGCGCCGCGCAAACATTTGACGTCAAACTAATCACAAACCGAACCAGCATGTGGGCGTGGTAAGTTAGTTTCTTTGGCTTATTACGTCGAATAAAAATTTTTTTGAATAAAAATATCGCCGTAAATCTATTTCAATAACAATTTTCTATCATTTTCAAGTCAAAAATAGGTATCTTATTTTTTCCCGAACCTCCCTATTGCGCGATTTGTTAACGAGATAAAAGTTGTGCCATCTTGTAGCCTGCGATTTATTGAATTTAAATCGGCACCGCTGCCATCTTTTACCCTAGTACAAATCCCCGGCACGGCGACATTTTTGCAGCCCGTAACTTGGACAAATTCCCGTCATGTGATAACGAGTTGAAATAAAGTTCAATGGAAAGGGCATTATGTTCCTTTTACGAATATCCAAGCGTGCCGCGATTCAAAGCAGTTTAAGTAGGTGGCACGGTCCGATTTATAACGCGCTATGCGGCGTCATTTTCAGGGAATTCGGCAACCGACGCGCGCGAGTTTTTAACATTGGAAATGTTTTTAGTATGTATCGTAGTATAGGCCCGAAATTCAGAAAAAGTGTCACGCGTTGCATTTGTAGCATGATTTAATAGCGAAAGTTTACCTAGTTACTTACTCCCTATAAGTACAGTCCTTTTTTAACTTGATCCTAATGTCACTCAGTCCAGCAGTCCGAACGCTGAAAAGAACGTAAGCCGGCATGCAATTCAGCCGCTACTTTTATTTACCGTCCTTTTTTACACAATGCAAATCGCCATATCGGCATTCCAGACACTCTTTTCGAAAGTGTCTCTTTCCAACATGCACTATTACAGCTGCACGTGCGGAGTAACTTACACATTACGTTGATGACGTAAGGATTAAGTTAAAAAGAAGGACTGTAGTTACTTAGTTACCATTAACAGATGTCACAGTGACAGATGTCAATTGTGCACCACACAAAAAACATTTAATATTCGACGAAATGTTGCGCGACCATTGAAATTGATTCAAAAGTGACATTTCGCCGCCGCTTAACGCGTTATAAATCGGGCTGTGCCAACTGCTTTGACTGTTTTGAATCGCGGCACGTTTGAATATTCGTAAAGGGGACATAATGCCCTTTCCATTGAACTTTATTTCAAGTCGTTAACACATGACGGGAATTTGTCCGAGTTACGGGCTGCAAAAATGTCGCTGTGCCGGGGATTTGCACTAGGGTAAAAGATCAAAAGATGGCACGGGTACCGGTTTCAATTCAATTAATTGCAGGTACAAGATGGCGCAACTTTCATCTCGTTAACAAATCGCGCAATTTTCAGCAAATTTCCGTACCGGAAGTGCCAGTACACTTACTGTCATTTAATAAAGAAACTGATGAGTTAAGTATCTGAAATTCCCTATAGGATTATTCAACGTTCCACACTCGGTGAATCGTGGTTTTATTTTAATTTAACTTTTGCATTTCCCAAAATTATTTTCAAATCTACAATTAGGTTAGTGGCATGGGGCGGCCCAGAGGTGATATTATGGCGATAAGTTGTCATACTGGTGGTTATCCTGCGGTAATAATATGTAGAAATACGTGGTGGTCCGGTCACAATATTGGCGATCCGGTGGTTATGTAGTGGCAGTATGTGGCTGTCCAATGGTTGTCTAGTGGCAATGTGTGGCGATCCAGTTGCGATATGTGGTGGTATAGTGGCAATATTGGCGATCCGGTGGTTATCTAGTGGCAGTATGTGGCTGTCCACTGGTTGTTTAGTGGCAGTATGTGGCGATCCGGTGGTAATATTTGGCAATATTACATAAAGTGGCAATATTTCGTACCCCAAATTTCCCGTGAGTGACCCCCCGATATTGCATGTTTCGAATGTACATGGAAAACCGTAGACCACTGGTTTCGTCCTTTTGGAACTCATCAGTACGGTGCTTTGTCCTACACACTCGAACCTTGCAATATTGCTTGCTGTATATACAGGGTGGCCCACTGAAAACAGTAAGTGCGATTTTATACCATTTGGCATCATTCTTAGGCAAAAAGCTCAGGCACGTCTATTTTGGTTGTAAGGGGTACATTTGAATTCGATGTTTTCATTTATGTAACTTCAACCCCAAAGCTGGAGGGGGCAGCACCCTTAAATTGGTAAATGGAAGGTGGTATCAAGATACACGCCGTTTGAAAGGCCTTTCAGTTCTTTTTGTAACATTTTTTTTATTTTTTTAAATAGTACCTCTAACCACCGAGAAAGTGCGCCTTCGAGATAACATTAATTAAGGCAGCTTAACACCCATAAGTGCGATTTTATCCAATTTTTTAACATCACTTTTGCGCAAAAAGCGCAGACACGTCGATGTTAGTTTTAAGGGAAAAATCTGAATTCCATGTTTTCATTCATGTAACTTCAACCCCTAAGCTAGAGGAGGCAGCACCCTTAAATTTTTAAATGGAAGGTGGTGTCAAGATACACACCGCTTGAAAGGCCTTTCAATTCTCTTTATAACAATTTTTCATTTCTTGCAATCGGACCACTGACCTCTAAGAAAATGCACTTTAAATTGTATTAAATCGCACTTACTACTGGTGTTAAGGTGCCTTAATTGATGTTATCTTTAAGGGGCATTTTCTCAGAGGATAGTGGTCCAATTTAAAAAATTACAAAACTGTTATAAAGAGAATTGAAAGGCTTTTCATGGGATGTGTATCTTGATACCACCTTGTGTTTAAAAATTTAAGGGGGCTTTCCGCTCCCTGTTTGGGGTTGGAGTTACATGAATGAAAACATCGAATTCAGATGTCCCCCTTACAACCAAAATCGACGTGTCCGGGTTTTTTTCGTAAAAATAATGCTAAATGGTATAAAATAGCGCTTACTGTTTCCAGTGGGCCAAACTGTATACTTACACGCTTGGTGCAAGTATTAGCAAGAGCTATATTAGCCGAATTCTGCGGCGATAATGAGTGGTACTGGACCGTTCGAACACTACTCCTCGGGCAAATACCCAGCCAGGCATTGAATTATAGAACTAAATCCAGATTTTGTGTACTACATCTTATGTTACCCCAAACATATCATTGGGCTTGGAGCATCCTTAGATCTCTACGTACTTTCCTGCTCTACCAGCAGTAGGCTTATGTATGTTAGAAGTTTTCAATATTGCATGTTTCGAATGTGCATGGAAAACCGTAGACCACTGGTTTCGTTCTTTTGGGACTCATCAGTACGGTGCTTTGCCCAACACACTCGAACTATTCAATATTGCTTGCTGTATATATACTTACACGCTTGGTGCAAGTATTAGCAAGAACAACTACTCCTCGGACAAAGACCCCGCTAGGCATTGATCTCATAGTACACAAAATCTGGATTTAGTTCTATAATTCAATGCCTGGCGGGGTATTTGCCCGAGGAGTAGTTGTTCGAGCGGTCCAGCACCACTCAAAACATCTCTGAAATGCTTCATTTGAAAACATTACTTTTCAGTTAACCTGATATAAAATTTGACGTAGAATTCAAAAATGTAACAAAAAACATGGGGTTCCATTTAAAGTTATAAGGTAGTTCTGGAATTAGTTTAACCAGTTTAATAACAATTTCCACACACCCTGTAAATGTTTTGACAGATATCTTGACACTCGTCTTGACATGTATACTTTGCCAATTGTAAATAGTTGTCTGTGGGTGACTTTCATTAATTTATTGTTGAGTTTCGAAAATATTAATAACTAGCGACCCGCCCCGGCTTCGCATGGGTAGCACCAATTATCTATAGCCAGAAGACTTCTGGTGGATGGATGGGGGCGGTCATGTGACGAAGTTTTGCAAGACATCTATAGGTACAATGCCTTGCTACGCCCAAGAAAAAAAACACATGTATTTAAGGCAAATGGGAAATTATATTTATTTATTAATTCATCTTAAGGCTAGTGGATATACAATGTTTTTTGTTTTTCTTTTTATTTGGAGTAAAAACGTATAAATTTTTCGGTGTGCCAATTCGGGAGCAAGCCACATACAATTGGCCATGTGAAAAACATGAATTTTCCAAATTTAAGCCAGCAACGATTGGCCTTGTGCTTTGTTGATGGTAACAGCAAAGGCAAGACACAAAGGGAACTGGAGCCGCTTGAATTCGAATGGTAAATTGTTGGAAATCATCGGTATGCGTGGAATCAGTACGTCTTCGCCTTTGAATCTGCCACCGATGATTGTTGCCTCGATTAAGTTTGGTGACAATTTTTTGACGGTTAATCTGGTTCCGTTGCATAACTTTGTTACGTTTAAGTTACGAATAAGCATTACCGGTGATCCAACCTTCAATGTTAATACGCGCGGTGGCATTCCGGGTGGTTCCAATGAATTCTTCGTCCATTACTGTGTCAATCGATTTGTATTTGATTGTTTCGCCGAGCAGTTTAAATTGAATTTGCTCATTGAGCTTGTTGACATCATCATTTTTGGTGCCACAATTGCACGTTCGCACAGCCAATCCGGATTTTTGTAGTTATTGTTAGACTTGGGAATACCTTGTCGACAACGGCTTTAATATTCAGTTGCATTCGGCAGAAGTTCGGCGGGAACGATATCTCATTCGTGGCGCGATCAATTGGAATTTTGCCATTTCCGGTGTCCAAAAGTTGTTTTGAGAATGTTTGGGCAGACGAATCTTGCAGCAAATGCACACGCATGTTCGCCGATAGCGTGATTTTCTCGACTCGGTTCCAAATATATGAAGATTTCAAGCATGCGTTCAGCTCATCTGCAGGCATTGATCGCGGAATAACAGGCAAAGTTTGGCGGAAATCACCAGCAAGAAGAATAAGAGCGCCTCCCATCGGTTGGTTGTTTTCTCGAAAATCACGCAGAGTCCGGTCAAGCGTATCGAGCGATTTCTTATGAGACATTGTGCATTCGTCCCAAATGATAATTTTGCACGTTTTAAGGATTGTGGCCATGCCGGAGTTTTTGCTGATATTGCAAGTTGGTGTTTCTGTCTGGTTCAAATTCAATGGGAGCTTGAGTGCTGAGTGCACAGTGGGTCCGCCGTCCAATACGTTGATGCAATTCCCGATGATGCCACTGCGAGTGCAATCCAATTCTGCATTAGAACTGGCGCCAATATCAAATTGATGAGGAATGTTTTGCCTGTTCCTCCTGGTGCATCGAGGAAAAAAGTCCACCATTTCCGTTTGATATTCGTTGCATGACTTTGTCGTATGCATTTTTTTGATCAGCAACCAACCGTCTTGTTTGAATTTCCACATATTGTTGTTGCTAGTTCGCATCGAAGTGCTGTTCTCGCAGCAAGTCTCTGTCTTGGACACTGTTTCTGTCCCGTATCGAAGCCGGCATTCCAAGTTGAATAAGGACTTTGTTGTTGATGGATATGCACATGTCCTCAATCAGCAGTAGAGCTTGGTTGAAAATTTCGTCCTGGTTAGGATCAGCTCCGCGTGAATGCCTGAGAATGTCTTCACTGAGGCTTTCGCGATGCGTTTCCCACAGTTCTCGTGGATTCGATGGTGCGCATGTTGTTAAAAGGTTCGCAAAAAAGGGTGTATTTGTTTTGTGTTCCAATGCTGATCACTTTCAAGCAAACCCAATCTAAAACACGCTTCTCGAGAAGTCTGGCATTCGTCTCCATCGATGGTTTTCAAGGCGGCGAATGATGTTGAACCTTTGATCGAATGCAATAGCAATCGCAAATAATAACATTCAGCATTATTCGGATGAACGGTGTAGACACGTCCCAAAGCATGAGAAGAATTCACACCAGCATATTCTGGGTAAATCGCGAGTCGCTTTCTCCTCATGAACTTCGTTGTTGACGTGTTCCAAGTGTTATATTTGGGAACTTCAGGATATAATAAAGTCTTGGCGAAATTGTCGGTTGAACACAATTCAAAGAAAGCGGTGAGACTGGTGTGTGGCGGCTGCTCAGCTATATTTTCTGCGTTTTGTTCGGTGAAATATTCACGCTGGCCATTTTCCAAATGAACAGCTAGATGTTGAACTGTTGGATACCGCTCGTGAAAGTTGAATGAAAATATGCGCCAAGCCGCTTCATTGCGTGATTTCGTCAGTTTGATTGGCCCGCCCGAATACTGCCATGTCACTGCCTTTGTTGAAGTATTTGCAAATGTATTTGATTGACTTCACCGAATTGCATTACTCAACATTGATGTGGGCATCAAACATTTTTGAAAGCAGCGGTGAGTAGGGCACGATCCATCTGTTGTCGGCATCAACATCTACATTGCGCATTTTGATTGTGGTTGTGTATCCACCGTCATCCGCCTTTCTTCGCCTATACAGAGGAGTCACTTTCTTAAAAACATTTTCGGGAAATAGTAATCACCCATACCTAACATTATAATACAACTTTGTTTAAGGTGCATGAGAATAGAATGAAAATAATATGTAAGATAAAACTATTCGTTCATAAACAAAATTGCAAGCTATTGTTGTGGTTATAGCTAATATCTTTTAGTCGCATCTAGGCGGCCCGCGAAACCATATTTCGAGTTTAGGCTACAGCAAAAATCTGAAACACTTTCAAACCTTGTTCCTATTTCCTCACCTTATGTTTGAAAATAAAAAAAATATGGTGGAAAAATTAGATGAATAGAATGACAGTGGAGCAATTTCATAATTTCAATTTTTACGTTTCTTAATTACTGAAACTCGGAAACAAAAATCGAAAATCATCTTTCAATCGAATGAGCTGTGGTGACAATTATTTCAAGTTCATCGGATTAGGTAGTACTTACATAATAACTTCAAATTATGGGACTCAAATTTTACCACACTGCGAAAACAAGCTATAACGCGGCATAGGTGCATGCAACTTTGGATAAAGGTAAGTATGTTAAGTTCAATCGACTTCAGATTCGCTGATAGCATGTATGCTACCACATTCGAAAACACCCTGTATAACCATTTCTCATTACTTATAAATTAATGGGTAGTGCAATGTTTATATGGCTCTCAAAATAAAGTATCTACCTTAAATATCTTGTTTATAGAAGTAATTTTGAAGTAATTAGCAACTTTTACAGAAGCTAAGGTTTCGACTGTGGCGGCGCCTACCAGTAATTATCATAATCAACTTATTCATATAAAAACTCACAAACACATCACATCAAATCGTTAGAGGCAAAGTGCCTGGCGTCTGTGATATGCTGACAGATAATCATGGATTTAGCAAAACGTGTGACTAAAACTAATTCCTTCATTAGCAGCCTGTCTTTTTATACTAACAAATACTATAGCTTAGTTAAAAGAGGCCAGCAGACCTACATATTCGTAAATAAATGTTGCACATACAACAGTCGGGCAAATACAATGATGTGTAACCCTACTGGATAGGCCCATTTCCGTTTCCGCCGTGAAAGCTTTGCGAGGCCTGAGGCATATATGTTGCGTATGCAACCTGCAGTACTTATGTAGGTATCTCCATCCGTTTGTAACGCGAAAAGCTAATCAGGAGTTTTTGTCCAAGTAACAGTTTTTTGTTAACAAGGGTAATATATTGCGTTGCTCACGACTGTAAAAGCGTTCAGCAGCCCGGTAATAACTTATCGTTTCATGGGTAAGTAACAAATTTGGTTGCGAATTTACGTAAGTGCAACTGATTCAAAAAATAGCTGAAATGTACCTGAAAATTAGACTTAATAGTTATGCAAAGAAGGTTACTGACCGCTTTTTTGTTCAAAAGAAAAAATTATCATAACAAAAAAAAGAACTGCGGTGAGTTGCGAACCTTCAGCGTGACGCCTTGATAGGATGAGACCTCAACCACTGAACCACGAACGTGTGGTGGCAAGAACGTCTACGAAAACAGTATATAAGCCGATAAAAGCAAAAAATACAACGGCATTTTAGTACGCAACCGCTTAACGGCAGTTTAAGTACACCGATATATTTACGTGGGACCATGGCGTAAATACACACGCCGTTTGGTCGGGAGCGCGCATGAAATTGCTTGAGGCAGCCAATCCCTCAGATATATTTGGTCACTAAGGTCTACAGACCAAGATGCATGGAGGCTCTCGATCCCAGACATGCGCCCCAGCTTCTCAGCCGAGAGCTGATAACGTTGTTGAAGTTAGCATCAGCTTCAGATTTGAGATTCGTAAATTTACAGTGGACCAAATGATTACTGTATTTGATGGGAAAAAATCGTGAAACTGGTAATTTAAATAGAATTTGACAAGAGTATTACCGTGCTATTCATCAAATCGAAAACTACCAAGAACATAACTGTCAATTAACTTTTTACTTTTAAGTGCAACATTTTGTTTACACAAAAACGCATTTAACCGTTGGTAACATCTTATAGACCGTATCAAAATGTATTTTATAGTTTTCTATAGCATATACATATGGCGCGAAGCAAAATTTCGTTCCACAGTATGAGGGTTTCGTATCAAACGGCCAAAAAATTCAAAAAGTCGATTGGGTCAAGCCGAAACGTGTTTCACGTTCTCCTTTCGCAGGGAGATTTCTCTTCAAATTAAAAAGGCCGAACAAAAATTTCAGAGTATAATGATCTAGTTTCCGACCGTCAAAAATTTCAAAAAATTCTACTGGTCAAGCCAGAACGTGTATCACATTTTTCTTTGACAGGAGGACTTCTTCTCTCATTACAAACTTGCCTTAAAAGTTTCATTCCGATATTCAGAGTGTAAGGATTGCATTTATAACCCCCAAAATTTAAAAAAATCCCACCGGCCAAACCAAAACGTGTATCACATTCTCTTTTCGTAGGAAGACTTCTCTTCTCACTAAAATGCTGCAGTAAAAATTTCGTTCAGAAATTTAGAGTATAAGGGTTTTATTTCCAACTCCCAAAATTTCAAAAAATCGCACCGGCCAAACCAAAACGTGTTTCACATTCGCTTCTTCAGGAAGACTGATCCTCCCGTTACAAAACTTAAAATATGGAGTACAGAGGGGCGCCATTTTCTTCCCTCTAAGTTGAAAAATATCACACATTCCCAACGAAATCGTGTTTTATTCTTTTCTTTTAGAAGAAGACTCTCCCTGTAACAAGACTGTAGATTTTGAAATTTTTTAGAGTGTTGGGGCTCCGTTCTCGGCGCCCAGTATTTGAGGAATTCATGGGAGCCAAACACGCATTAAATAAAAATTCCCGTAAATATTCCATTTAGAAATCCGCATAAAGAAAAATTTGTAAATCCCAATATTTCAAAAAGATGAAGTAGGTACGGACTAAATAACGAAAGAATTTTTGCATATACCTACACGTGGTTTTTAATTGAGAATTTTGAAATGATTATTGAACACACCTAAAAGTATAATTTTTATTTCTTCGTGTTGTTTATAAAATAATAGAATCTTAAAATACTTTTTCAATAATGAAATTTATTGCAATTCTCATCTACAGTATATGGAGAGGGGTAATCAGATTCATTTTCTAATCCCAATAATTCCATATATCTCGAAAACAGGTAATGTGTTCCATAAAAGCATTCCGAAATTCTTTTATTTATCCAACCTAACAGTACGAAACATATATGAAGCTTAATTCTTTGCATTTTATTTGAATCTGTATTTCTCTGCATAATTCTGCGGAAGCTCTTTTAGATATAAATGGTGTTGAGTAGTCCCAAATTAATTGCTTGTCGTGAATGTTTGAAGGTACTGTTCTAAATAATCGTGATTCGGGGTTTGTTTGCCTTGTGGTGTACAAATGTTCTAATTCATTTTTATACAAAAACACAAAATTTCTCCATTTAAGAGAACTTAGTTGTATTGATTTTGGCAATGAAGCAAATGGATTTGAATTTTTTACCACAAAAGGCATTTTGTTGCATCAGGAGAATCGTTACTGTCTTGAATTATGTATTATGAAATCGCCGCATTTTTTTGTGTGCACCAGCCTACAACAAATACTGATGCATTTCAAAAATGTTTCTCGTTTATCGACTTCATTGCCGCAACGCAAGCAAAGATCATTCATATTTTTCGATGTTAATAATAAATAGCGTTGTAATATCTCGCGATAACTATTTGGTTCAAAATCAGAAACGTCTTCAAATTGTGCCATGGTTTCGATTTCGGATATAATCTGAATGTAATATAACATATATATTCTGCAGTTATAAGAATCGGTTTGTTTTAAATATTTCAAATTATCAGCTATTTCCCAATTTTCCGCGTTGATTTCTGTAGGATTGATTTGCTGTCTCAGGCTTAAGAATCTTCTTACGCTTTGAAATAATATCTTATCTTCTTTTTTTCGTTAGGTCTGGGGATCAAAACAGTACATGCGTTTACTCAATAAATCTAAAACAATAAGCACCCATTGGCAATTATTTACACTAGGTCAGCAAGACGCGCTGCGCGCGTCTTTACTGCCCTAGTAGTAATCATAGGAAATTTTTTAATTGAAATGTACAATTTGTGTGAATGCAGATTATTAAATAAATTAATGCTGAAGAGAATGAATCATAAGTTGCCATAAAACATCTTTATATGTATGTCAAGAACATTTCAGTGTTAGGTAATAAATAACCTGTAAAACATTTTAGTGTAAAAAATAGCCTATATTTTCAATAAAACAATGAAATTAACTTTTTCTGAAAATACTAAATCAAATTGATTTTTCGAAAAGTGCGTGTTGATTTTTCCTGAAAATACATGCTTAATATAATCTCGAAACATTTTAGTATTAAGTAATAAATCATACCTGCCCCAACGTTTTTGTAAAACTTAAAAAATAACATTCATTTTCAATAAGGCAAACACATTAACGTTTTCTGAAAATATACAGGGTGTCCCGTTTTTAAACAGACAAACTTAAATATGTGACAGAACTCGATATTTTAAGATGAAAAGTTTATACAAACATATCGCTCATCCGAAAGAAAAGTGACACATCTCAAAAACCAACAAATTGTAGATTTCCCAATAAAACAATGAGAAAATAATTAAAGTTTTAAATGGAAAAGCGACAAGTATATTTACTGAAATAATCGATAGATGGGGCAAGTGTCACTTTACAGGTACTCTAACATTGACACGCTCTACTTTGGAAGAATATCATATTTAGTAGTGGACTGTCATTCATTGGAGTAAGTCCCGCTTTTTTTCTAGAAAAACGACATATCTTCAAATGTGATCTACTGCATATTATGCTGAAAATTTAAAACGAAAGTGACATATTTTGTGTTTTGACATCAAAGACAAAAACAATAGTTACAGAAAACCGACACAATCCAAAATAATTTTTCAAAAAACACTGCAGCAACTTCATTTACCCTTTGGAAGTTATAACGATTCCGATCCATAACAGGTTTCATCGTAAACAACAAGTGCAGTTCAGGTTCTTCATTCAAACTGATACATCGTTGGTGTTCCAATTCTTCCCCCATCATTTGATAAGACTGAGCAAATACATTATTTTCACGCATGAAATTCTCAATTAGTTTTATAATTTCTAAATCACATTGCGAATTCTGACTTAAACGAAATTCTACTGCTTCATGGGGATCAACAATAAACAGCTGACCGTAACTTGGGGTCTCATTAGAGGATGGATAAAGTGCTGTATTAATTTGATAATATATTTGCCCCTGAATTTTAAAACAAAATGGACCTCTACGTGCAGAATTAAAATTTACCAGATTAGCGTTAAATGATGCAAATGAAAATTGAGATATTATTATATCGGATGTGTTCAAAAAATGTGTTAGATTTTGGATGAGAACCGTTGAACAAGGACTCCAGAAAAGCAGGAAAAGCAGGTAAAGGTTGTAAACGTACTTCACCATGATTACAACAATCATTAAAAGAATTGCCTTTATTTGACACTCTTTCAGAAACAAAATGTTTCGCACTACAATGTATGCAATCAACACTCATGGCACCAATATAATGTTCACTAACACTATCATCAAACCCAAGCAAAGTGAGATCAATATAATTGTTTTTCCTCGAGCGATAATTTCGTTGATGCTGTATTTGTGGAATTCTTGCAGTATTTCGTTCAGCTTCTCGACGACGACGTTCATATTCAGCTTTCTGTTGTCGTCTACGCTTCATATATTCTTCTTGTTCTTCAGGACCTCGATGGAGTTTTCTACGAGGCATACTTCGTGACAATACCTAACCCTACTATTGTGCTATGAATCTGTACTCGTTGCACTATAACAAGGATATATAATTCTGTGTTACTTTTTTGCTCTACAATATATACCTACTTAAATCTTTCTCTTCTTTGCGTTTCTTGTCTCCTTGTTTTTCGTCTTTGATGGTCTTTAGGTAATTCTCAAACTACCTGTAGCTTTCTTTACTCTAGTCTAAAATGTATACTTAAATCTTTCTCTGGTCTAAAATCTGGGTCTTTGTTTTTGCCTTTCTTGTCTCTGTTTGAACGTCTTTCTTTAAATCTCTTTCTGGTCTAGTTTTTTATTTGTCCTCTGATTATTGTTGATCAATATCAAAGTTTGTAACGTACCTTCATGGGGACGGTCCAGTTGCTACTCACCTTTTCAATATATGTATATTTACTAAAGCATCACCACGCATACGCACACCTAAAATGAAAATTTATATTTATATTTATATTTTCAACGTTGTTTCGTTATTTTGAGTTAAATTACATGAACTCTAAACATCACCACTTTGTTTGGCACCAAATCTGTTCAAATTTTGGTAACGCTCACGTGTGTAATGTTGTTTATCCATGCTCAGCCCTCCAACAGAAAATGGCGGCCTGTCAAAATCAGGCCATTCTAAAACAGTCTATTGTAAAATTCCTACTCTAACTCACCTTTAAACCTCTTACCAAAACACTGCATTAATAATAATATGTACAAACGTATATCCTATATCGAATTACAGCACACATACAAATCGTAGCAGAATAAAACTTATGAAAATGAAAAATCCAAGTCACAGCTTTGACAAAATGGAAATGTTGCTTGTTGATTAGCTCAGTAGTGTTGTGTGTTGGGCGCATCGAATGAATTTTTCGATAGTACACCACCATTCGAATACTTAATTCGATAGTACTAAAACCATTCATTCATTTCATTACGTTTCATTCGTTTTGACAACTGAATCTTTTAGCAATGGAATAAAATGTACGTACTGACTGAATTATTTAGTATCCCCCTTCAGTGAACCAAGGGAACGACGAACGAACACTGGAATTATCGAAGGAATAGTTATCGTTAAAAATAATAAAATGCATGTCCAGGTATGAAACACGTGCCCTTTACCCCAGCAGCCGTCTATAAGCAAATTAATGATTCATTCGATAGTGGGAACTACTCATTCGATAGCAAAATTCATTCGATAGCGCCCATCGCTAGTGCTCGGTGATATTAGGAGCTAATAAGAGCAATCTGTGCCCAAGTGGCACCCGTGCCCCTGTCAATTTCGAATGCAGTCGTACACTACAGTAGTACTATAAACGCCCGTAAGGTTATATAACTGCTGTGAGTTGAATCAATTGTGTCGTATCGGTAGCGTATCAGATGACCATGCACCGTAGTTGTGTTTTCGATACCAGCGCTGGTCGTTTTTTTGTTTGTTCCACTTTATTTTTTAAATATTTGTCAGGTTACCGTCAATTAAGCGTGGCTGGATCATTTGAACCTACGTGTGTACGGACAAAAAAACCGTCCTTAGCACATAACGCCAAATGCGCAAGTTTGGCACAAATTGTTCTTATTAGGTTTATTCGCGGAGACGGTCCGTAACCAATTCCTTACAAATGCGCGTGCGCATTGCGATTTGAAGTGTTCGTGGTACGAACAATGCTACATTCTTATCAAAAATCCAGCGTTCGTAGAACCTCTTGGACAAATGCGGATAATCGTACAATGTTAATTTCACCGAGTCAGAAGATCAATTTTTGAACGATACGTTGTCAATTAGACAAGACAGTCCAAAGTCGAGCTATATTTCGTTCGCGGAGGTTTGTAAATTTCGAATCAGTTAGAAATCGCGTGTACAAGTAATTTGGTATTTGTAAAGAACTGGCCCCGGATTCGCTCCACGAACAAACCTATTCAGCCCTATGCTGTATCACATACGTTATATTTAACACTTGTACGCTATCTAAATTTAACGAATGGAAATAACATAACAGATAACGTAACGTCTAAAACCCGGTATGCTGTATCTGTCTTTTAACGTATACGTTACAGAGTACGTTATGCCCGAGGTGTTAAAAGGGAAGGAAGTTTAGTTTCTGTGAAGGGAGACAAAGCTATACGAAATTAGTATGAGTCAGAGAGAAATGAACCGAAGGAAGCTCCCGCTTGCGCCCACTTTAAAACAGCTGATAGACTTTGTCATTTGACAAATTGCAATTGTTGTGATTATTTTTGTTTTTGTTTTGGTGTCAATAAATTTATTATTATTATTATTATTATTTGTAAAACCCCGTATTAGCATTAGGCAAATTTTAGTTGCAATGAAAACGTATTTTTTTGTTTGGTAGTTTGACGTAGGTACATACATAGTTCGTGTCGGCTCAAAATGGTTCAACACAAAGAAAACTAAGCGGTGAAACAATACGAGGACTTTATTAATTTTTTAAAATAAAGCCATATGTTTCCATTAAGGAGAAAATAAAATCCCAGGACTTTAATAAAATCATTCATGATAAGAATTCTTCAAAATCAAAATTGTAAATAACAGTTCTTACAGAGGCTGAAGGCAAATATGTAATTTTTCTTCCCATTTTTCCAATCAGTTTTTTAGATTTCTAATGAAATAGAAAGTAAATATAAAAAGGGACAGAAAAATTCTTCTGGAAAAGGTTGCTGTAGCCGTCCCCGTCATCAAATATTCTTTTCCTGGTTTCTATAAAACGTTTCATACCTAACCTCATTTTTTCACATCACACATCAGCGAAAAATAATCTTTTGTTTACGTTTCCCAGTTGCTCCAACAACAACAAGACTCAAAATATTCTAGAATTCAATGGTTCCGAACGTAAGGAACAAATTTTATTAGCACCTAACAACCGAAATCGCATAGGTTATCTCATAACTGCTTGTTAAGTCTGGAAGTTAAATCTGGTACGTTAAGTTGACAAATAACGTAAGGTAGTGACGTCACACGTTACGAGCAGTAACGTTAACTGTGATACAGCATACCGGTTTTGAGAAAATAACATAACAGCGAAGATAACAGTACGTTATATTTAACGTAAGTGATACAGCATAAGGCTGATAGCTCCTCGTCTCAGTGATGCCGACATCGACAGTGGTGGGCGATACGTATCGACATTTTCAGGTATCGATATTTTACTTCCCGATACCCGATATTTTGTAACGATACTTCTTGTCCTGCCGATATTTTCCATATAATAAACCAGGTATCAAATATCGCGTATCGCATAAATAATCCTTAAAAAATCAAACTTGAAAATAAAAATTGCATACTTTCCTTACCTATGCTGCATGCCTAGCATCGTTTTCTATTGTAAGCCTTAAGTTGTATACCTAAATTAAACAAAAAATCTACATTGCTTTAATAATTTTCCGGTTATTAGTAACAATTGAAAAATCCGATTCGATACTATCGATATTTCGAGTATCGATACTTTCGACTACGATACACGTATCGATCCCCTTCAAACCAATACGGATCGATACGCGGTATCGATACTTTTCAGAGTATTGCCCAACACTATGATGATTTTTCTGCAGTGAATTGAAATGTCCCTGAACGACAGCACACAGCATTTTGGCATAATGTAGTGTTTCCTTGGGCATGATTATTATAAGAAACACCTTTTTTGACCTAAACCAAACAATAGATTTTGGCATAATGTGGTGTTTCCTTGGGCATGATTGTTATAAGAAACACCTTTTTTGACCTAAACCAAACAAATCGCTATTAAACAGTGACCACGACTGTCATCAAAGTAACTCCCTTTTTGGACCTACAACCAGAGAGCGTTATTAAATAGTGACACTGTCCTTCTATTTGACCCGAACCCAACAAATTGGAAATTAGTATAAAGCCGGCTCCAAACGATCATTCGTCAAATGTTAGTCAAGTAAAAATGCGTCAAATATTTGTAGACTGTTTGCCGAAAATTTATAGCACCAAGTCATTCATACACACGATGTGTTAACGTGGCAATGTGAACACATGACAAATATGCCTCGAAGTATTCGTTACGTTATCCACACTATATGCTCACTTGGCAATTTTTGGCTTGTCTACTTGCTTGTTTAAGTTCGCTAAATTTGCAGCGAATATGAGAAGATAATCAATTTCATCAGGTCATCAATCTGGTAAAGTGTAAAAATTAAAGTGAATGCATGCACGTGCTCGGGTTCGATGCGCGGAGATTCGTCTGCTTTGATGTGTGCTTATTTACCGCCCTCGGAGCGAACCTTTAGCACATCAAGTAAAGTACATTCGTCCATGGTCCAAACGATGTGTCATGTGTATTGCTTTGGCGAATATTTGACGAGTGCACACATCCTCTCGAATGCTCATGCATGCATCATCCACACGATGCTGCATTTGTTTGCGCTTGTCAAACATTTGGCGTTTGGACAAATCTACGCACATGACCACATTGGCATACGTCGTATCGTCCACACGATACCTACTGCATTTGCTTACACATGGCGAATATCTGTCGAGTGACCACATCGTTTGGAGCCGGCTTTAGTGACATGACCATACATTTTTACAATCAATGCAAAAAAGTGACTGGTAGGGACCAAGCCGCGAGCGCCACAAAACCAGTCAAATTATTTAAAAATCCACTTTGAATTAATTGTGCAAGAGCCAAAGTGCATTATTTATGGGAAAAAAACAACTCTTACCTGCTCGAACTTTTATTGAATTTACATTTAATTTCGCGTTTACCTATAAAAAAGAAGAAAACTAATCTTTCGAGCATAAAGAACCTTAAAGTATGGTATAAATCTATATTTAGATATCGAGTTTGTTTGTACATGGAGCGCCTTCCCTTAAAAATCTTTTCCTTCCGAAGTATCATATACTCTTCCTCGCTTTTATTAAGACTTTTCTTCACACAAAACATCTGATCGAGCTTCGTTTTCATTCAAAAGCTGTTATGCATCTGTGATCCTGTGTTTTAATTGTCACAGAAATGCCACGAAAACAAAATTTATAAGTTTATGACAATTACCGTAAAAATCTAACTAAACTAACCTTTCAAGCAGCGCCATAATAATGAGAAAGGGGGGAGTATTGCACATGTACGTGAAGGATATCGAGTCTGATTATGCATCGTATTCTTGTTAAATATTCCAGATTCTACATTCCACTTGCCTCGGTCGCCTCCAGGTATTTCCGTATGGTATTTTGGTATTTAACCTCAAAAGTGCTATTATTCTGAAACAGATTGCACAATGTACTGTGGAACTATTATTAGGTATTATTAAAAGAAAGCAACGATGAAACAGATTGCACAATGTACTGTGGAATTATTATTAGGTATTATTAAAAGAAAGCAACGATTTCGGTACAACTGAGAGACAAAAACAAACATTCAACATTCCAGAAGCACACACTAATCACTACTGCGATGAAAATGTTTTAATGTAACGTACTTACATGGACATTTCCTTACCTGTTCAATGTAATATGTTATCTGTTCAAATAAATCCTAAATAGCACAAAAATTACGAAATACGCCGTATAAACAATAATAGACGGAGCTTTCAACGACAGCTGATCGATCGAAAGATCGAAACCCAGGAGAAGGAGAGGCATGCGTGCGCATTTTCTGTCCACTAACATGTCGAATTTCTGTTCGGATTGCAGGGCAAAATCATAATTTTTTGTCTTTCAACGATTCTATAAAAGGATACGATTTTAAAAAAGGGGAGTCGAAATTAATAATGTAGAAGTATGTTATGCATCATCATCATAAGGTTCTCAGTCCGAAGACTGGTTGGACGCGTACCTCCATTCTTTTCTATCCTGAGCTAACCTACGCATTTCCCTAAAAGTAGAACATCCTACATCCCTAACTATTTGAGAGCAGTAGTCTAATCTAGGCCTACCCCTACCTCTTTTTATTCCTATCTCTGACTCTAGTATGTCGCGAACTATTCCTTCGTGTCTTAGAAGGTGTCCTACCATCCTATCTCTCCTACTCTTTATTGTTTTCCATACCTTTCGCCTTTCCCCAACTCTTTCTAATACTTCCCTATTGCTAACCTTATCTATCCACGGTATCTTCATCATGCGTCTGTAACACCACAGTTCAAACGCTTCTACTCTTTTTCTATCCGCTTCTCCTATTGTCCAAGTTTCGCACCCGTATAATGCCGTACTCCATACATACGACTTTAAGAGTCTCTTCCTAGTCTCTATATTAACCGTTCTCGAACATAACAGTTGTTTCTTTTTGTTAAACGCAACTCGTCCCTGCGCCATTCTTTGTTTTATATCTTTAGTGCTCCTACCGTCTTGGGTTATTTTACTTCCTAAGTAGCAGAAATCCGCGACCTCCTCTATCTTCTCATTTCCTATTTGTATTTCAATTTTAGTTCTATTTTCACTCCATCTACATACCAAAATTTTAGTTTTCTTTTTATTGATTTTCATGCCGTAGCCCTGTGTCAAAACTGCTTCCATTTCATTCAAAGCCGCTCCTAATTCTTCTTTGCTAGATGCTAACACTGCTATATCATCCGCAATTCTGAGCATGTTAATAGTTTGGCCCTGTACATTGATCCCTGAGGCTGTTCTTTCCTTAAGAATATTAATCGCATCTTCGATGTATAAGTTGAAAACTAGAGGTGACAATGCACATCCCTGTCTCACTCCCTTCCGGATATCTACTTCCCTTCGTTCCTGCTCACATTCTATAACTGCCTTTTGCTCTTTGTAGAGATTATGTATTATTCTTCTGTCCCTGTATTTCATCCCTACCTTTCTCAGCACTTCGAACATCTTCCCCCATTTTACGTTGTCGAAGGCTTTTTCTAAATCTAAAAATCCTATATATACGCTCTTTCTCTTTTCTATCGTTTTTTCTATAATTACTCGTAAAGCTAGAATGGCCTCGCGCGTTCCTCTATTTCGTCTAAATCCGAACTGATCTTCTCCTAATATTTCTTCCGCCTTTTTCTCCATCCTTCTTTGCACAATTCTAGTTAAAATTTTTGACGCATGGGAAGTTAAACTGATAGTTCTAAAATTTTCGCATCTATCCGCGCCTTTCCGTTTTGGCAAAGCTACCATGATGTTCAGTTTGTAATCCTCTGGAATCTCGCCTGTCAGGTATATGCGACTAACTAATTTAAATAAACGATCTATTACCTCTTGACCTGCGCACTTTAAGATTTCTGCCTGCAAGCCATCTATACCTGGTGCTTTATTATTCCTTAAACTTTTTAGTGCTAGCTCAAACTCTTCTCTCATTATAGGACTCCCTAGGTTATCCCCTTCTACACTGCTTTCACTTTCTAATATATCTTGCACTTCCTGTCCCGCATATAAGTTTCCTAAATATTCTTTCCACCTATCTGCCTTCTCCCCGCTTTCGCTTAGGATATCTCCTGCCTCATTCCTAATGCTTTTGGTACTAGATCCAATTTCTCTAAAATTTCTCCTAATTATTTTATATGCTTCATCAGTCTTTCCTATTTCGAACTTATTTTCCACTTCTTTGCACTTATCATCGATCCATTGCTCTTTCGCTTTCCTACATTTCCGAATAATTTCCCACTTGATCGCCTTATATCTTTGTTTCCCTATTTCATCTAACCTATTTTTATATTTGCGCCTTTCCTCTATTAGACTCACAATATGTTTTGTTATCCAGGGTTTCCTACTTTCATTCTGTTTATGACCCAAAATATCCCTAGCTGAGGAAACTAAACTATTTTTAATGCAATTCCATTCTTCCTCTATGTCCCTAACAATATTTTCGCCCGCGCCCTTTAGTACTTCGTTTGTCTTTTTCTCGAACTTATCGCGCGTATCATCATCTTTTAGTTTCTCTGGGTCAAGATACCTTCTTCCGCTTCGTTTTTTCAAAATATTAAATTTAAGATTGGCCTTCATAACGACTATATTGTGATCACTATCTATATCCGCTCCTGGATAACTTCTACAATCCCTAACTTGATTTCTAAATCTTTGCCTAACAAGAATGTAATCTATTTGATATCTCCCTAGGTCTCCTGGCATCTTCCACGTGTAGCGTCTCCTAACATGATGGTGAAATAGAGTGTTCGCGACCGTTAAGTTATGTTTATCGCAGAACTCTATCAGTCTCACTCCCCTATCGTTCCTATTGCCTAATCCAAAGGGACCAACTATTCCGCCCTCTCGCCCTGTGCCTACGACTGCATTGAAATCTCCTATAATTATTAAATTTTCGTGTCCTCTCACAAAATCTAGCACATGTTCAATATCACTATAAACTGCCTCTACGACCTCATCACTGTAGTTAGAAGTGGGCATATATACCTGTATTATTACTGTTTTTACAGGTTTCGAATCTAACCTAACCATAACTACCCTGTCACTTTGCTGTAAGAAATTTTCTACACTCTGCCCTACTTTTTTCCGCATAACAATTCCTACTCCCGAATTTCCTCCTACAGATCCCGTGTGTATTACTCTAAAATCTCCGCTCCAGAAGTCTCCGGCTTCTGGCCATCGCACTTCACTAATACCTACTACGTCTAATGCTAACCTATCCATCTCAATTTTTAAATTCTCTAACTTTCCTACTTGTTTCATGCTTCTAACATTCCACGCTCCGACTCGTGAGATGTTACACTTATCATTTCTGATGACTCCCCCCGAAGCAGTCCCCGCCCGGAGATCCGAATGTGGGACTATTTTACCTCCGGAATATTTTACTCCAGAAAGTGCCATCATCATAAATTCTAAGTACGCTGTACCAGGGATATAATAATGTGGTGGTTTCCCCGTTGCCTTCCACATCGCAGTAGTGTGTATCACAGTGCCATACCGACCCTCACGATCTCTGCCACTATGATTACTGAAAGAGCTGCTGCCCCCTTTCAGGGACTTGATTTAGTCTGGCTTCTCAAATAAAAACCCCTCCAATATGGTTAAACCTATGGTTCGGCTCTTTAGATCATTGAAGCGCGCAAGCCATCCCACCCGTCCCAGTATTACTAGAACTGCGTCAAGGTACAAGTCCTTTGGGTGCAGTCTACATAAAAAATATTTCCCTATTTTAACTAGAATTGTGGAAAGAAGGATGGAGAAAAAGGCAGAAGAAATATTAGGAGAAGATCAGTTCGGATTTAGACGAAATAGAGGAACGCGCGAGGCCATCCTAGCTTTACGAGTAATTATAGAAAAAACGATAGAAAAGAGAAAGAGCGTCTATATAGGATTTGTAGATTTAGAAAAAGCCTTCGACAACGTAAAATGGGGGAAGATGTTCGAAGTGCTGAGAAAGGTAGGGATGAAATATAGGGACAGAAGAATAATACATAATCTCTACGAAGAGCAAAAGGCAGTTATAGAATGTGAGCAGGAACGAAGGGAAGTAGATATCCGGAAGGGAGTGAGACAGGGATGTGCATTGTCAACTCTAGTTTTCAACTTATATATCGAAGATGCTATTAATATTGTTAAGGACAGAACAGCCTCAGGGATTAACGTACAGGGTCAAACTATTAACATGCTTAGATTTGCGGATGATATAGCAGTGTTAGCATCTAGCAAAGAAGAATTAGGAGCGGCTTTGAATGAAATGGAAGCAGTTTTGACACAGGGCTATGGCATGAAAGTCAATAAAAAGAAAACTAAAATTTTGGTATGTAGGGGATGTGAAAATAGAACTAAAGTTGACATACAAATAGGAAATGAGAAGATAGAGGAGGTCGCGGATTTCTGCTATTTAGGAAGTAAAATAACTCAAGACGGTAGGAGCACTAAAGATATAAAAGAAAGAACAGCGCAGGGCCGAGTTGCGTTTAACAGAAAGAAACAACTGTTATGTTCGAGAACGGTTAATATTGAGACTAGGAAGAGACTCTTAAAGTCGTATGTATGGAGTACGGCATTATACGGGTGCGAAACTTGGACAATAGGGGAAGCGGATCGAAAAAGAGTACATAGAAGCGTTTGAAAGGTGGTGCTACAGGCGCATGATGAAGATACCGTGGATAGATAAGGTTAGCAATAGGGAAGTATTAGAAAGAGTTGGGGAAAAGCGAAAGGTATGGAAGACAATAAAGAGTAGGAGAGATAGGATGGTAGGACACCTTCTAAGACACGAAGGAATAGTTCGCGACATACTAGAGTCAGAGATAGGAATAAAAAGAGGTAGGGGTAGGCCTAGATTAGACTACTGCTCTCAAATAGTTAGGGATGTAGGATGTTCTACTTTTAGGGAAATGCGTAGGTTAGCTCAGGATAGAAAAGAGTGGAAGTACGCATCCAACCAGTCTTCGGACTGAGAACCTTATGATGATATTTTCCAACATGCCAATTGCACAAACGTCAATAAATTATACTATCCGTCAACCATTTACTATTAACGAAATTTTTACTGCAGCATTTCAGTGAGAAGAGAAGTATTCCCACGGAAAGAGAATGTGAAACACGTTTTGGTTTGGCCGATGCGATTTTTTGAAATTTTGGGGGTTGGAATTAAAACCCTTATACTCTGAATTTCTGAACGAAATTTTTACTGCGGCATTTCAGTGAGAAGAAAAGTCTTCCTTCGAAAAGAAAATGTGAAACACGTTTTGGTTTTGCCGGTGCGATTTTTTGAACTTTTGGGGGTTGGAAATAAAACCCTTATACTCTGAATTTCTGAACGAAAATTTTACTGCAGCATTTCAGTGGGAAGATAAGTCTTCCTACGGAAAGCGAATGTGAAACACGTTTTGATTTGGACAGTGTAATTTTTTGAAATCTTGGGGGTTGGAAATAAAACCCTTATACTCTGAATTTCTGAACGAAATTTTTACTGCAGCATTTCAGTGAGAAGAGAAGTCTTCATACGAAAAGAGAATGTGACACACGTTTTGGTTTGGTCGGTGGGATTTTTTGAAATTTTGGGGGTTGTAAATGCAACCCTTACACTCTGAATATCGAAATGAAACTTTTAAGGCAAGTTTGCAATGAGAGAAGAAGTCCTCCTGTGAAAGACAAATGTGATACACGTTCTGGCTTGGCCATTAGAATTTTTTGAAATTCTTGACGGTTGGAAACTAGATTAAAAAAAGGGGCAATACCGCTTCAGTGTAAGCCAGGAGCATGACGGATTCTCAATACTGCATTAGTTGATAGCAGAGTGTTTCCCGGTTTTTGTCTCCGTATAAGTACACAACCTCTTTTCATTTAGATCATTATACTCTGAAATTTTTGTTCGGCCTTTTTAATTAGAAGAGAAATCTCCTTGCAAGAGGAGAATGTGAAACACGTTTCGGCTTGACCCAATCGACTTTTTGAATTTTTTGGCCGTTTGAAACGAAACCCTCATACTGTGGAATGAAATTTTGCTTCGCGCCATATATGCTATAGAAAACTATAAAATACATTTTGATACGGTCTACTTATATGATTTTCCCAACGGTTAAATGCGTTTTTGAGTAAACAAAATGTTGCACTTAAAAGTAAGAAGTTAATTGACAGTTATGTTCTTGGAAGTTTTCGATTTGATGAATAGCTCGTTAATACTCTCGTGAAAATCTATTTAAATTACCAGTTTCACGATTTTTTCCCATCAAATACAGTAATCATTTGTCCACTGTAAATTTACGAATCTCAAATCTGAAGCTTATGCTAACTTCAACAACGTAGCCGATATGGTAACGCTGCCTGGGCTGCCAAGTGCCAACTTCCTAACTTCTCTAATGTTGTTTTTAAAGTTCAACTGTGTCCAGTTTTGTCTTTGTCCAAAATAATATGAATTCTACAGAGACATGTGGCGTTTGTAGAATTACGTTTTCCAATTCAAGTAATCTTAGGAAACATACTAGAAATTTTCATACAAGTTAGTTTATTTGCTGTTATTTTGTAATAAATAACAATAATAGTGGGAGTTTTATAGATAAGTTTGAGTTGATATTTGGATCAAATTTGAGAATACAATCGCTACATATTTCTGAGAATGACTCTGCTGATAATACTCTAGTTTATACTGAGTGTAGAAAAAGATTTTCGAAATACTCCAATCTTAGGATCCATGCGAAAAAAATTCATGGGGGTAAGCTTTAAACTTTTTTACAACTTACAAAAGTTCGGGCCCTCTTTATTAATTGCCCACATTTTTGTATACAAACTTGATGTCTTAGCGCCCAAAAAAAGTACAATCACCAATGTGGAAAATGTGAAAAACAGTTTACCCATTTGATTCAATTCAAAAGTCATCAGAAACACCATCGGACTTCAACAGATGTGTCTGATGAAAAATATAAAAAGTCAGGATTCAAGTGTCCTTTATGCTCTGATAAAGAAATAAGTAATAAGGCGATCCTTGATCATTTTAAAACTGTCCATGATGTACAAATTGAGTCTGAAAGTAGATATTGAATTTTCTACGATGGAGCAGTTTGAGTCATGGAAGGATAAAATAGAAAAAACGACAAATGCCTTTTATACCATTATGTATTCAAAATAGAATGTTGGTTGTACAAATTCAAAGTACCTTTGTCATCGTTCCGGCAGTTACATCACAAAAGGAAAAGGTTTGCGGCATATTAAAGCTCAGGGCACAAACAAAATTAATGGGTTTTGTCCAGCAGTTTATTGGTTAATTCAAGGGATGGAAAATATACAGTGCTGTACATAAAAACACATGTGGGACATGATATGGATTTAGACCACATAACGCTAACTGCTTCTGAAAGAAAAAAAATTGCTAGCAAAATTGCAGCAAAAGTCCCATTGTCAGCTATTTTAGATGACATAAGAGATTCACTCACAAACTATAATCTGGAGCGAATCCATCTTTTAACTAAGAAAGATTTGTACAATATTGAAAAAGAATATAAATTAGATGCAGTTAAACATACAAATGTTGTCTTAAGCGTTGAAGCTTGGAGTAAAGAAATGAGTAGTGATGTTTTATTGTATAAAGCCCAAGATAGCTCTGATCCACAATATCCAACCCTGAAATCAGAGGATTTCGTTTTAATTATTATGACCGATGGCCAAAAGGATATGTTGGAAAAATACTGCCATGATTGTATATGCATAGATGGAACGCACGGTGTAAACAGCTATGGATTTGAATTAACTACTTTATTAATAACTACTTAGCTGGTACCCGGCGCGTGCTGCCTCAGAAGAAATAATTGTGGTAAAATAGTTTGAAACTTGATAAACTGCGAATGACATATGCCGTTTGACGTTTGCTGTCAACTGTCACTTTGTAAATTATAGCGACCCGCCCCGGCTTCACATAAACGTATAAAAAAAATTCTGTTGATTCGATCGCTACCAAACTTCACAGGAACACCCGCTGGGCTAATCTGAAGATTGCCTGAAAATTTCATCAACATCGGTCCAGTCGTTTCGGAGTCTATAACGGGCATAGGTAGGTAGGTAGAAACATTTTTTGTGTTTTATACAGGGTGATTTTTTTATGTGGTGCTAACATGGCTATCTTTTTAATCTTAATAGATACAGGTTCGGTTAAATGGGAGAAAAGTTGCGTCTATTCAAGCATAAAAAGTGCCGTTTGCAGAAGTTGATTATCTCTTTTCGTTTTTGAGATAATCGAAAAAAAATTAAATTTTGGCTTTTACATTTGTGTTCATATTTTCCTTATTTGGCATTCAATCTTAATCTGCAAAAACTTTCTTGGGACGACTTTTCATCCTCTTTCCATTTGTAGTAGCAGAAAGTACCTACCACGTTACGTTTCTTCAGAATCATCATCAGGTTCATTTTTTCTTATGGCGCCATCTTAGATTTATTCACCATGAAATAGCCCATTTTTTTCTGAATAAAATGATGTAACATATTTGCATGTTTAATTCGCATTTAGGCCCAGAATTTTAATAAAACATGATAAAAGTGGTTTTTCCTTGTAATCACAATTGCCGTGAAAACAAAAGTTTATCTACTTTGTCAACTCAAACGTCAAGAAACTTTTTTGTGTTTTATTGGGTTACAATGGATTACTCTATTTGTTTATGCTACTGCCAGAAGAAATGCTGAAAACGCGACTGCAATGCATCGCGAATCGTATCCGGAACAAACACAACCCCATCAGTGTTACTTTCGCAAATTGGAACGCAACTTACGCGACAATAGACAGTTTATGAAACCTAAAAGAAAAAACGAAAATCTAGTTACGCAAATATGCGAAAATATTGAGCAAAATGTATTAGCATTTACCGAATTAAAAAATTTAAAAGGTAAAGATGTATCCCTGCATGAAATTGAGCAGCATAAGTAACGCTGATGGGGTTGTCTTCGTTCCAGATACGATACGCGATGCATTGCAGCCGCGTTTTCAGCATTTCTTCTGCCAGCAGCATAAACAAATAACATGTCAACCTTTTCGTCATTAGAGTAATCCATTGTAACCCGATAAAACACAATCGTATTAAAAAAGTTTCTTGACGTTTGAGTTTGCGATTTAAACATACAAATGTTATATCATTTTATTCAGAAGAAAATGGGCTATTTCATGGTGAAAAAATCTAAGATGGCGCCATAAGAAAAAATGAACCTGATGATGATTCTGAAGGAACGAAACGTGGTAGGTACTTTCTGCTACCACAAATGGAAAGAGGATAAAAAGTCGCCCCAAGAAAGTTTTTGCAGATTAAGATTGAATGCCAAATAAGGAAAATATGAACACAAATGTAAAAGCCGAAATTTTAATTTTTTTCGTTTATCTCAAAAACGAAAAGAGATTATCTCAAAAACGAAAAGAGATAATCTTCTGTAAACGGCACTTCTTTGTTCTTGAATAGACCCAACTTTTCTCCCATTTAACCGAACCTGTATCTATTAAGATTAAAAAGATAGCCATGTTAGCACCACATAAAAAAATCACCCTGTATATGTTACCGGTAAAACCCGAATTCCGTGAAAACCCGTTTTAACTAGTTAGAACAGTTAGAAACAACAAAGAGCCTTTGTGAAAACTAGTTTTAGCTAGTCAAAACGCGAACTGACGGGACGTATTTGTAAAAACCCGAATAAATAATAATGTTTTATAGGCTTCGGGTTCTAACTGTGATTTTTAGTCAAAACTAGTTTTACCCAGTCGTTCGCTTGAGGGAACTAGTTTCAACTCATAGAATCAGTAAAAACCCGAAATACTCCATTCTTCATAAAACAAAACTTAGAAGTGCTGCTTCTTTAGCTAGTGGATCTGCATTATTTATTTGCGTTGTACATGTAAGAAGCGATGCGCAAGCAACATGTGCAAGTGTAAAAACGCAATGGTATTATACAGTGTAAAACACGCGTTTGAATTATGACTTATGTTATACCGTGTGTCCTGGAAATTCTGAAGCATCCTGTTTAACATATGGAAAATTTGAAAATTGCGATTTCTATGCCCCCAAAGTGTTTTAAGGATATTTCGAGTATCAGAATACATACAATGTGCACCAGAGAAAGCTTTTGCATAATAATTTTCAAAGCTTAAACAAATATCAAACATATTTCCAAAAATGTATCGCCTGGGAATCAACTTAGTTTAAATACAACCGGTATAAAGAGCACAACAAATTAAAATGAACAAACAAAGTTTTAATACATTTAAGTAAATAAATAATTTTCTAGGTATTGTTCTAATGTTACTGCCTTTAATAACGTGAATAATTTTCTAATAAATCCATTGCCAGTTTAATTAAAAATTATAAAACGTTTAATTATGCATCTTTACTGATAGAAATCAATCGCTGTTCATTCGAAATAACAATTCAAGTAAAAAAAATAACCACCGTTGGATTCGAACCTCCATATGCTAGATGCAATCTCGGCCGTTCTGCGATTAAACTCACTAACACATTGCGCAGATGGCTGTCGTGCTCTTTACACTAAGATGATTCCCTCGCGATACATTTTTGAAAATATTTTGTTAAACTTTCAAAATTATTATGCAAAAACGTTATTTGGTGCACATTTTATGTGTTCTGATACTCGAAATATGCTTAAAACACTTTGGGGACATCGAAATCGCAATTTTCAAATTTACCATGTTAAACAGGATGCGTCAGAATTCCCGGGAAACACGGTTATGAATATATTTTTTGTTTTTAGAGTTTAATAAAACCTAAATTCAACTGAGTTTTTAATGTTATGCAAAAGAATACAAATTTCGGGTTTTTACTGATTCTATGAGTTGAAACTAGTTCCCTCAAACGAGCTATTCGGTAAAACTAGTTTTGACTAAAAATCACAGTTAGAACCCGAAGTCCATTAATAGTATATTATACACGAGTTTATAATGAATGCTATTATTACCGAGGATGAAGTTTACAACACGAACGAGTGAAACGAGCGAGTTTTGTAATCATCCAAGGTAATAATAGCATCATTATAACGAGTTGTATACTATACTTTGTCCACGACTATAAAAACAGATTCCCAGAAAGAATTTACCTTCAATTCCCTTCTCCAGTGTAAGAAAGATTCATACATACGCTCTCAGGTATAATTTTCTTGGTTTTTTGGGCAATGAATCTAATGAGGCTAGTTCTGCAGCTTCTTTTATTGCTGGTGCTGTTAAAGAAACCTCGTTTTCACTCTCAGTACTCATTATATCTTCTTTTTTAGAATATGCATTTCAAATTAAAAGCAAACCATGCTGATTTGACGTTTCAATTTGAACTGACACATTGCGATCGCGGCCTACTAAATAAATGTAAACTAGTTGTCAATGCATTGACAGAACAGCTTCCTAGCCACAGCCACAACTGAACTGGGGGGCGCGCTTGCCGCGCGCCCTCTTTTCGTATTTTTTTTCTCAAATTTTTTCCTTATACAACCTATTACGATTTTCGCACATCGTGTAACGAAAAATACCCTCTATCCGATGCAATACAAAAATATATACGGTCTCATTGAAAAAAATGTTCGATGACGCCATATCTTGGCTCAAAAGTGCTTTAAAAAAAACCGCCCCGTCAGTTTCCTATGGACCATCTCTGATATACGTATGCAAAATTTCAGCAAAATCTGTGGAGCCGTTTTACCGAAAAAATTGCCAACAGACATACACCTTGCCAAAAAGTCTTATAATGACCTGAAACGTCCACATTTGATGAAAAAACACCATGGTCAAAAAACGACTATCACAATAGCTACCTAGCTCGGCTAGGAATCTAAAAAGGGTCAAAGCGATGTTCCTATTGGTGTAGTGAATAATATTCATTAATCACTGCAGTGATTAATGTATCTAATTATGATTGAAGAAACACAAGTATAAAGAGTATATTATAAGATATTAGTGGACAAAGATATACAGGCTGTCTGAAATTCGGTGTGCAACATGGGGATCTCTGTTATCTTATCTGCTAGACCCTAGGTTTAAATTCGACAAAGTTGCCAAATATTATGCTGACTAATGTCCTCAAAAGAAAATCGAGATGTTCTTAATTGTTCTCGTGAAAACTGAAAAAAACTGAAAAATTGCGTTTTCGTTTTTTTTTTTGTTTGACCTTGTATCTTCATTCTGCAAAAACTTTTACATTGGCACTTTTTATTCTCTATTTGATAGCATTGTCATTCATTTTTGTTTTTTAAAAGCCAACTTCATTTTTTCTTATGGGCGTCATATCTGAGTGGCAGGTGAGCTAATCCGCGCTATTTTCCTGGATACAACGATGTGCTTCATGATGACTTTTTTCGTATTTTTACAGTTTTTATACATTTTTGCCGATTTTTATTTCTGCGTTCCAGTTATCTAAGACAAAATCAGAAATAATGTGAGTTACCATGGAAACAAAGTCACCCAACGTCAAGTTACTAATAATTTTCGCTTGCAAGTTTTTTCGATTTGTGTCGTATTTTTTTACATTTTCCCCGCTTTGAATTTGTTTTTCTTTGGTTCATTTTCATTTTTTGTGTTCCTAGGTTCCTGATGCTGTTATCGCTTCTTTTACGTTTTTGATTTTTTTGTATTACCTGAAAATGTTCCCTAACAAAGAAAAACGAAATATGATTGAACTCTATTGTTCGTTGAGACAGAATGTGCAATTTATTAGATTCCAATAATTTGCTATTAGGTTACTTTGTTTCCATGGTAACTCACATTATTTCTGATTTTGTCTTAGATAATGAGAACGCAGAAATATAAATCGGCAAAAATTTATAGAAACGGTAAAAATATGAAGAAAGTCAATATGAAGCGCATCGTTGTATTCAGGAAAATAACGCGGATTAGCTCACCTGTCACTCAGATATGGCGCCCATAAGAAAGACTAAAGTTGGCCTTTAAAAAACAAAAACGAATCGACGTAGCCAATGAGTGACAAAGCTATCAAATAGAGAATAAAAAGTGCCAATGTAAAAGTTTTCACAGAATGAAGATACAAGGTGAAACAAAGAAGTTATAGCCAAAAAACGAAAACGCAATTTTTCAGTTTTTTTCAGTTCTCACGAGAACGATAAAGAACATCTCGATTTTCTTTTGAGGACATTAGTCAGCATAATATTTGGCAACTGTGCCGAATTTAAACCTAGGATGTAGCTGTTAAGATAACAGAGATCCCCATGTTGCACGCCGAATTTAAGACAGCCTGTATATTTGAAACTCATAAATGCATTCACTCCAATCATCTGTTTACCCTACAAATTTTTCATTCCTCTAATAACGTTGAAGTTTCACTTCTATCGCACGTGGCGACCACGCACCCAGTTTTTTTTTATTCTAAAGTTTATTGAAATTTAAATAATTTTGGTTTGGATGCGTTTGTCTGGTATACGTCACAAAAGGGATTTGTTTAAAGAAAATTCGCGATTACTATATGTTTACTATATTATGGAGGGTGTTACTAGAAAAGGAACCAAGCGCCATTTACCAAATTATGGGAAAATTGACTCAAAGTATCCATTTATTTATAAATCACATTCGAAATTTTTAAAATGGTTTTTTTACTACTTTCGAAGTATTATTTTCTAGGTTATCTACCAGTCACATTTTACTTTTAAATTAAAAAAAAATAAAACTAATTTTTTTAGTCCTTGGCGCTTGGTTCCATTTCTAGTAATACCCTCCAATTATAATTTTTTGTTTATTACTGTTTTAATGTAATCTTATTCATTTGTTCACTACTGTAAAAATCGGTACATAGTAATTTGTAATTTTAGTCACGAATAAACTTGTTCAATTTTGAAATGCGTTTAGGCGCAATCGCAGCCGAGTGCGACCATAGGGTATTCCCCTGTAGCCAGCAATAATGGGGTAACAATAATATAAATACCTCTTCGGTGCTGGATGTAAAAGGTTCTTATTTTGTCTTTAAGTAGGCCAGTACTTAAATATGTCCGCTTATTATTCATATATTTTCCAATCCTAAGAATTCTCGAAAAAATTCAAATACAATTTTCAAAATCTCTAATTAGGACATTAGCACGTTATTGGGTGCAGATCACACGGCATTTCCCACATATTGCATTCTTATTGCATACGTATTGCAAACTATTGCATACTTATTACAACCTATTGCACACTTATTGCAAGTTATTGCAACCTATTGCATTCGTATTGCAGCCTATTGCATACTTATTGCAGCCTATTGCATACCTTATTGTAACTTATTGCAACTTATTGCATTTACAAGTGTCCCGCATATTGCATAAGTTAAGTGAATAAATACCGATTAAATTTTATGACAGGGTACCGTCACTGGGAGAATTGCTGGCCAAACCTGGTTCAAGGCCCAGGACTCGTATTAAGTGAATAAATACCGATTAGATTTTATCGCAAGGAGCCCAATATTAATTTCCTGTAACATTTTTGTATTATACCGTTTTACCCGTCAAAGTTAACTTAATAAAATCATTTTAATTTGTTTCCGTTTTATAATTAATTTTCTTCGTGGGTATAGCAAGGGTATATCCACGAATAAGTTTTCCATACGACCGACCTAGATGCAACAATACAATCGTTAATAAGCTAAATATTTGATTTAAATAGGTATACAGCGTGTCCGAAAACGCACGAGGGAAAGTTCGTTGCAGATTCATACTCTTCAAGAATTAAGGACTACAACTGTAATTTTGGACCTGCAGCAGTACCATTTTTCCAGTTAATCCAAGTTGGAACGAAGTCTTAATGAGACAACTACTTATAATAACAACACTGATGCAAATTGAAACTGCGAAAATTAAATTGTTTTTCATCTCGTTGGTGGTCTGCGTAATATTCTAGACTGACTTCTTTATGAAATAGCTAAACTTGATTTAGGTACCGTCGCTACCCCAAAGCTCTATTCCACGATAATAGTTTTGTATGGAAGGTATGGAAGGATTTTGTTTTCTAATAACATGTTAAACTTTCTACCAATCAACCAACACAATTATTTTACATTTAGATCTATTTATTTTAATTTTTAGAAAATGCGTTTCTTCCAGGTAAGTACTGTAGGGCCCGGTTTTTCAAAGAATCCAACACCGCGTTAAGTCTGACACCGGCTTTGTTGCTATGATACCGGCTTTCTGATTGGTTGTATCATAGCAACTAAGCCGGTGTCAGACTTAACGCGGTGTTGGATTCTTTGAAAAACCGGGCCTACGTATTGTGTAGGGATAAATATTTGGTACTTCAAGACAATGATATTATTTGTAAACCATTTATATTTACATTAAGGTGAAATTCGCTAGCACAGATTTGGTTTCATTGATTGTAATTCTCCACTTCTCTGTCCAGATGTTTATTTGGTATAAGTGGTCCTGTAGAGCATTCGAAGCTGTTAATGGTTCTGCGTTATATGCGAGAATGACTATTGACTATATCATCAGCAAATGTGCCTCTGGTCGAATTTTCATTTCATTAGATCTGCTATACATACAGAGAACATAGAGCAAGGGTCCAATGACACTGTCTTGACGGATTCCAGATTTATAATGAGAAAAAAGCTAGACACTTTTCCATTTACCCTGGTTCGAACTCTCTATCATATAAATACGATTTTAGGAGGTGATATTATAGGTATAGCAGAGTGCCAAAACTTGCTAAAGATCTAAGGCCTAACTAACATCTGGGAATACTGATACACAAAATCTTTGTATTTAAGCGTTTGATTTATTTCCTGGCTCATTCCATTTGTTTGCCATATAGTTGAGTAATTTCCTGGAAATCAAAATTGGCGAAGTTCTAGGTATCCATTATTCAGGATGTGATTCGGGATTTATTCTTTGCAGTAGAAGTACATATGTACCTATTTCAAGGAGCTTGAAACAAAACGTAAACAAAAAGTAAAGCTTAAAGGGCGATGTGAAGATGCCTTTGTTGGATCTTTTCCAAGTTTTGCGATTATAGGATTATGTCAGCAGTTTTCTGTTGTTTAGGCCAATAATTTTGCCTTAGGATTGCGATATAAAGGTAAGTAAGTAGCACTATCACGTTTCTTGGTAATTCCTTTGACACTTTAGGAGTTACTCTATCTACAGGGTGGGCCAATAGTGCGTAGGCGGTCCATATCTCGGGTACTATTCAAGATATCGAAATGAATTTTTACGTGCAAGTGAGGGACCCCATGATGCATCTTTTAAAATTATTTTGATGTATACAGGATGTTCGCATGCTGAGTACCAAACCAAAGTTATAGTTTTTTAAATGAAAACCCCCACATTTGGTTACATATTTGGATTCTCCATAAAATTTTATGAAAGTTGATATACTACAAGGTGGGGTTCTGAGTAAGGGATATTAAGATATTGTAATTTTAGTGCTAATGTAGACGCAAATTTGTGGAGCTTCTGACGTCTACTGATCAAAGCTATCTAAGATTTCTTTATTGATCTAGGTTCACAGACTACTCTATTTGTAAACTACATTAATACTTCTGTCAGAATACTTCATATTATACAGAGCGGTCAACTTTTGCAAACCGAACGTTTTCTCAAAAATTTTAAATGGAACGCCCTGTATATTATTTTAGCATTTGACAGCCAACTGACTGAGCTTTTTATTGATGTACATAATGCATGGAGTGCAACTGATAGTTTCCGCAGAAACTAAGATCGACCCTTCAAATTTAGGAATTTCGCTGTTTTTCTAACGTTTTCCTCAGTTCGACCGCATTTTAGCACTCAAAATAAAAAATCATGTTCATGTACGTTCATAGTGAGTCTATATTTAAACAATAATTGCCATATTATTCCTTGAAAGTGTTATTCTTAAATAATAAGATCTCATTAAACTAAAGGATATACCTAACAGTTACACGTATTTAAATTAAGGGGTGCCATGAAAGAAAGTTATTTTGTTTTATGATAATTCCTAATTATTGTGAAACGTCAAATCTTCAATTTCTATAGTTTGGTTTCTGACATTTTGATCTGTGTTTGTGGATCTCGTCTCGTCTTGTTGTTTTCATTGTTATTTTTATTATTCCCGTTGTTGTTAGTGTTGTTTATTTTGTAATTTTATTACGCGTTGGTTACATTATTCCATTAGAGATGAATTTTACTCAACGTGAATTGGTCGATATGGTTTACATTTTGGGTGAAGCTCATAGAAATTGTTTGTTGGCGTCGAGGATTTATAAAGAGTGTTATCCAGAAAGACGTCAACCTCAAGATGCATCTTTTAAAAATCTTGCAGATGGACTTGAGAACACCGGGAGTGTTAATTACCAACGCACAAATAGAATGAAAGCCGCTTTGAGTGAAGATAATGAGATTTCTGTGATGACCTCCATTGTGGAAGACCCCTGCACTAGTACGAGAAAATTAAGTACGGAACTTGTTATAAGCAGAACTTCAGTTAGAAGAATAATAAAGAAAAACAGATTCCACCCATACCACTTCCAGTTCCATCAAGAATTAAGCGAAGAAGATTTTAATTCGCGTGAAAACTTCTGTCGCTGGATAGTGATTAGAAACGAGGAGGACCGAGAATTCGTAAATTGCGTAATGTTCACAGATGAGGCAACATTTCACAAAAATGGGCCCACAAACAAGCACAATCTTCATCACTACTCTGATGAAAATCCCCATTTACTGCGACTTGTTGATCAACAACATCGGTGGTCCATAAATGTGTGGGGAGGAATTATGGGGTTCAACATCATTGGCCCGTTTTTCTTTGAGGGCATATTAACTAGCGAGATATACTTAAACTTTTTAAATACCCGCTTGGACGATCTTCTGGAAAATGTTCCACTTCAAACATTGAGAAGGATGTGGTTCCAGCAAGACGGGGCGCCACCGCATTATGGAGTTAGGGTCAGAGAATGGTTGAATACTCATTACGATCAACGATGGATTGGGCGAGGTGGGCCAATAAACTGGCCTGCTAGGTCCCCTGACCTAACCCCAATGGATTTTTTCTTATGGGGTTACGTGAAAGAACAAGTATATGCCGTTCCACCAACCACTGTGGAAGACATGCAGAATAGAATCAGAGCTGCATTTTTATCTGTGTCACCTGAAACTGAAAATGTAAAAAACTCACTCCTCAACCGTATGCAGAAATGTGTTGACCAACGCGGACATCACTTTGAACATTTACCTTAACCTTTAATTCGTCTTAATTTCTTTAATTTATTGGTTTTAATTTTGTGTTTCTTTTATTAAAATATTGTTTCTTTAGTTTTCCTTATTTATAACTTTTACCGTTATAAATTTAAGCCAGTAGGTAATTCAACTGAGATTCATGTGATCCTGGAAACAGCCAACTTTAATGTTTGTGAAGTAACTTTATTTTTCAACTGCATGCAGTAAAGGTAATCCTAGTTCTTATTTTCATGGCCTTTCATAAGATATTATTTGGAACACGACTATTAAGAAATAATCTGAAAATTGAATAATTTCTTGTCTTAATGTGAACTCGACCAAAATGTGAATAATACTTTCCGTTTTGGGTGGTAAAATACAGTAGTACTGATGGAAACGTTAAAAACAGGGAAATTATCAAATTTTAAGGTTCAATCTTAATTTCTGTCGAAACTATTAGTTGCAGACTATACAATATCTACATCAATGAAAAGCTCAATCAGTTGGCTGTCAAATGCGAAAATAATATACAGGGCGATCCATTTGAAATTTTTGAGAAAAAGTTCGATTTGTGAAAGTTGACCGCCCTGTATAATATGAAGTATTCTGACAGAAGTATTACTACAGTTTACAGGTAGAGTAGTCTGTGGTCCTAGCTCAATAAAGAAATCTTAAATAGCTTTGATCGGTAGACGTCAGAAGCTCCACAAAAGTGCATCTACATTGGCACTAAAATGACAATATCTTAATATGCCTTACTCCGAACCTCACCATGTAGTATATCAACTTTCAGGGAATTTTATGGGGAACCCAAATATGTAACCAAATGTAGGGGTTTCCATTTAAAAAACTATAACTTTGGTTTGGTACTCAGCATGTGAACACCCTGTATACACCAAAACAATTTTACAATATGCATCATGGGGCGCTTCACGCGTACGTACAATTTCATTTTGATATCTTGAACAGTACCAGAGATATGGACCGCCTACGCACTATTGGCCCACCCTGTATACTTGGAGCTTTCCAAGGATTCAGTAATTTAATTTCATTATGGATTTCTTATGGTGGACACATTGTATACAATTCCCTTTTATATAAAGTCGAGATTTTTTAATTTGTACGCCCAATTTTTGCATGCCTAATCTTGTTAGGATTGCCAGGTCAGATTAAGCAAAAATCGAGTAGGCCAATTAAAAAATCGGGACTTTAGATAAAAAAGAATGGGTCGTAATTTACTAATTCAATATGCTTTGTATTTTAAAGAAATTCACACGATAAAGTATCTCATTTGCACTATAAGTTCTGGTCGCTACTTTAATCAAATAAGCGCTCCAAAAAAATGTAAATGCTCGATAAGTCGGGTTCACCATTAAATCATATTTTGCTTGATATAATTGAATTATCCCAATGGGGTACTAAATAAACGGTCGGGGGGGGGGGGGAGACTTAAACGCTTCGCTCGCTCCGCTTGCCCAAAGACCGGAAATAGTGGGCCGTGGAACCACTTTTTTGGCTGTATTCAGTGACAGGCAAGTATAAAACAAAGCAGTACGTTTTGTATACCTTTATATACCGAACATTCATTATAATAATTGAGAGTTTATAATTTTTTATCGAATATTTATTATTATGGGAGGAATTTGAATTTTGTATCAAACTTTCATTACATTTATCGAGCGTCTATCATATTTATCGAGTATTTATTATATTACCGAGCATGTGAATTATATACCAAGCATTCATTAGAATAATCGAGTGTCTGTTATTTATATCGAATTTCTATTTCTTAATCATGCGTTTGTATAAAATAACGGGAAAGTGTACTCTGCAGTATGATTATAATATCGAGCACCTAATTTGTTCCCAAAAAGAATTGCATTTCAATTTTATTTCACGCACACTAATTTTCTTTCAGCCGTCTTAACGAATAATTTTTATTGTATTTTAAGAAATAATTAATAGTTCCGCTTTCATACCGACCTGGCAACATGTGACGTCACCCAAATGGCAAACGCCACAAAAGAGGATTCCGCCGCAGCTAAGCTCGAAGCCGAAGATGGGGGTGGGCAAAACTGAAAAAGGGCGCCAAGGAGTTGTTGGCTGATCCTCAAATGTACACGCAAACACAGCGGCCACAGCTCCTAAAAGCCGCTGGTACACAATAGGGCAAATGAATGAAAAAAAAAAATAAAACAAATATAGTCGAATAATAAAGCCAGCATATAATAATTGAAAAATAAATATAACCCAGAATGAACATACAATATAAAAAATAGTGTTAAATCAAAATATGTAGCTATTAATATGAAAAAAAAATAATGTAAGACAACAAAACTGCGGGAAATTTTGACGCCCGGTACTAATGTTGCGCCAAAAAAAGAAAAACCAAGATAGGCGCCGATGACACGGTAAATATCCTACACAGTTGGAGCTCCGCACGCGCAGCGGACCAACGAGTCAATCGCACGCACTCTACTCAAACGCAGATAGACGCAAACGGCAGTATCGACCGTTGCTAAATCGCGTTACAAAAAAAAATCTATCTAAATCTAAGTATAAAATTGAATTGAATTGAAAATTGAATAAACGGCAAAAAAAACTAAGCAAAATTTCTCAAAGCAAACAACTCTTATCTAACTCAACACTGGCAAAATGATTAAACTACGTATGAAAGAAAAACTACCGGAATTATTTATAATAACAAAATTACGAATTAAATTTAACAAAATAACGTGACAAATTATGTCAAAAACAAACAGATAACCACAACAAGCCGTGGCCAGGCATCTACATTGAAACTAGCCGAACGGAACGATTCCCGAACGGACTAGCGGCGCGCAAACACGAAAAATACAAATTCAAAGTGGTCACAGAAAGCTGTGCCGGGCGCTACACAAAAACCAGCCGTTGGACGTGATGTTCCAGACGGACAGGCGACGAAATAATCAAAATTGATATCTGACATTCCAGATGATAAATTATGCAGGTCAGCTGCTACAGCAAATCACTTCCTTGTAGCTCAGCACCAGGTGACCGGCGCTTCTCGTAACGTGGGGAAAGTGCAACAGAAATCGGTATTTGCACCCCAAAAAATTGCTCCCAGAAAAAAAAACCTAAAATGCCGAAAAGACAAATTAGAACAGAAAATAAGAAAAGGGAAATGAAACAACACCGACGACTGAAGATTTAAATAAAAGATGAAAAATAAGACACTCAGCACGTAGGGTTTTTTCTCCAACAAAACCAACTGGACTCCAAATGCAAGTAAAAATCCCAAAAAGGCTTAGACGACGACCCCTAAACTTGCACAATACAACCAAATCGACGTCTTCTCAGAAACTGGCAAGAAAATCTATTTCCCGAAACTTGGCGTCACCGACCACTCGCAAGAATAATACAGCCGGAAGTGTCGTTTCCGAAAACAAATGGGAATTTCCAAAAAATCGCCGACTATAATACAAGGTGGCTCCATCCGAAACTACAAATGTACCCAGAAGTACCCTAGATTTCCAAATCTTCCAGAGGCGTCACCGGTGATGGAATAGTTAACTGAAGAAAAGAAAGCTTAAAAGGACTTGCAAACCCAAAGGAAAAGAAGATAGCAATAAGAAAAGTCACAAAGAGGTCTCAGGAGACAGAAGAATAGATAAGACAATGCATAAAGAACCGAAATATGAGACAGGGAAAATGAAAATGAGAAGGCGCGCTAAATGGAAAAATGTCCTTCACAAGTTGGCAGAACCGAAAGTAACTATCTAGTTGAAATTAACCTCAAAAATGTGACAACAGAAGAACAACAAATTTGAGGCTATTAAATGAATAACTATACGACCAAATCGTGAAAAGGGAACGACATTCCTCCCCAAGGTAGGCTCAGCAAATTATAAATACGAAAGATTAACAATTCCAAGGCTGAAAAGAACATAAACATGAACAGTGAGCTACAAAGTACAGAGGCAATAAGGGGACTCAAAAATAGCAGGTAAGTGAGACAAAATCCATGACTAGTGAACCTAACAAGAAATAATAATTTTAAGACAATTCTACCCTCAAACAAATCGATAGAAACTCAACAAGACAATGAACGGAGGCATGATCGGAGAACAGGTGCAAGAACCGAGAATAGGGACAATTGAAGCAATAATAGACTAAATTTAAGTGAGAGACCTAAAATAGGAATACAAGTACGGTAATCAGAGCATGATGTAAGTACAAGTCTATAATAAAATGTTGAAAATTACAATTTGTTGTTGTAATGCCAAATTAAAATGTAACAAACAGTTAGGGGTGCCTAATTTACATACTGAGATACATATTATATATTAATAATAATAACATTAATAACAATAATAACAATAATAGTAGTAAATAACAAAAAATCAATTAGGTACTTACTAAAAGCAAGTAATTTAATAATAATAACAACAAAATGCTTTATTGGTGTTTCAAATAAATAAATAAATAGTACCCAATGTTTAGTACAGAAAGAAGAAAACAATGAAAACAAGAATTCGAAATAATCCAAATTCTGAAACTAGTTTAGGTAGGTACCTACAAATATTTCCACACTCCAAAAGGTGAAGGTCAGTTTGCACCTACCATATGAAGATGCAACCTGATCTTCCACTTAACCTAACTCAACCTTGCTCCAGTGACTCCCCTGCATAATACTCGCGTGTAAACAGACCTTAAAAATAACCCAACATTTTTAATTGTGGAGTTACCGATTTTCATTCAAAACGCGAATTTATAGCGATTGTTGGCAATGTTATAAAAAAATTCTATTACCTAAATCGTTAAATTAAACATGTTGTTAACTGATTGTTCGCCCTATATTTACCCTCTACTTGTAAAGCAAGTTGAAGTAGCAATGTTGTATAATACGATTCCGGGAAACCTAGCACCAATATACGCTGAAGAACAGACTATACGCCATATTGTTTAGGCAAACAAACCAGTTCTACTTCAACTAGCAGCAGCAGGTATTGAAGTTTCGTTAGTTGTACAGTTAAGTATAATGGGACATAAGCTTTCTGAATGTACTTAATACGTTCCTTGATCCTAATCGACAATCCACGAAAGTTAAGACATCAATTTATTGTTTCCGAAAGTATATTTACCTCAGGTATTATTCAGAAACCATTCAGTTTTCTTAGTTTGCGAGCAAGGTGGCACTTGTAAGGTGAGAACTTGCATGCTTGCTTTGGCGTAGAAAAGTAAATGGCGAATAAAATCGCACCACAGGGTAGTCGTGTGGTAAGTGGTACAAGCGGTATGTGAGAAACGACATCGCGGTTACCCGAAGTGGGAATAAATTCAGAGGTACAACCGTATCTGCGCTTATATTCGTAATGAAATCTGCAAAGAAACAGCTTACTTGTTGTCCACCAGGGGTACAAACATCAGTCTGAGCCTCGATACTCTACAATCACCAAGTGCACACAGATCCCATCTCGGATCCCACTATTCTTTGCGAATAGACTGCGTATTATCGCCTGAAACAAAGCTGGAAAGAATTACAGCATAATAATAGACTTGTTCCCTCGCTTGCTCCTATGGGCTGCAACGTCGATAAGGAGGCTGGAAAAATACTCAAATATCGACACCTTGCAATAGGAGTATCGCGCATGTGGTATAAAAGAGTAGACATTGTTCTTGTCACTGTAGGGGCTTTACGCACAACGCCAAGTTACAAATTATAAAAGGCTTGAGTAAATATAGGAGTTAATATTTATCTTTGAAGTCGGAAAGGCAAATTTTTTTTAAATTTTGAAAAATGTATACCTAGGGTGTTCCAATTAACAAAAATTAAAATTGTTTAAAAATGACTTCGGCAAATGTATACAAAAATTAGACATTTTTGAAATCAGGAAGATAAAAATTCTTCACAAATATTTATTTAGTAAAACATGCCTTTACGGTTTTTGCATCTTGGGATTGTCGTTTATTTTATTTGACGAGAATTTCTTACGGTTCCTGAAAAATCCTAAAGCTGTTAAATTTAGATTTTTTGTATCCACTAATATAAACTCTGCAAGGGATGACAAATTAATTATACTGAGAAGCCTGTACGTCGAAAGTGGAGCACAGGATTGGTGCTTTGCACCTGACCCTAACGGCATAGCAGATATATTGCGCCAAACAGCTCCGCCAAAGAGTTCCGCCAAAGGGATTAACTTGCAAAACCGACTAACAAAGCTTTGTACAAAACAGCCGACGTTTGATTTTATGTATGGAATATAACTAAATTATTGTAGGCATATTATAATATGAGCGGCACCTGTATTGTTCGGTAGTTTATATATACAGCACCGGCTATTGCTGGGTATAGACTTTCGCTCGTTCGCTCCACAGACATAGTGGTATATTATGTATAAGTAGATCTCCTCATTTGAAAAATTTTTCTATTACTTATGTTCACCCTGTTTCCCAGTGCTTCGGAGTACGTTGTATAGACTAGTAGGTATACAGGGTGGACCAATAGCGCGTAGTCCATCCATATCTCTGGTTCTATTCAAGATATCAAAATAAAATTTTACATGCATGTGGAGAACCCCACGAAGCATTCATAGTGCATATAGGGTGTTCACACTTTGAGTACCAAACAAAAGTTATGTCTTTTTAAATGGAACGCCCCACAATTGTTTGCATATTTGGATTTCCAATTAAATTTCAAGAAAGTTGATATACTGCACTGTGGGGTTTAGAGTGAGCGATTTTAAGATAGTGCCATTTTAGTGCTAATGTGAACCCAACTTTGAAGGACTAACGTCCACTAGATTCACAGACTACTCTATTAGTAAAATTCATTAGTACTTTTGTCACAATACCTCGGAGTGGACAACTTACTTCCACAATATGGATTTTTTTTCTCAAAAATTTCAAACGGAACAACCAGTATATTATCTCCATATTTGTTAACCAGTTTACTAAGAGTTTGATTGATGAAGATATTGTTAGGTCTGCGACTGACAGTTTCAATAGGATTGAAAATTGAACCTTAAAATGTAGTAATTTGGCTGGTAATTTACTCGGTTCTCCTATATTTTAGCACCCAAACCAAAGATATTGCTGCCATTTTATTTCTGGAAGTTGAGTTCACATTGGGGCAAAAAAAATCATTGCTGGATTGCTTCTCCATGATTATATTCTTAAATACGTGATAACTTATTAAAGCTAGGTAGGTAGGTAAAGTTTGAAACAACGAGTGCCATGGAAGAAAATAGTCCTTTCAAGAAATTATCTTACAAAGGGATTTCTTGTGACGGTGTAAAGTCCGTTTGTTAAAGTGTATGCATTTTTCTTACTTTTTGGTGGCAAAATAGGGGGAATCCCCCGAAAATGATATAAAATTAAGACAAACAACAACATTTTTAGGGTTCAGTTCATATTTCTGTCGAATTCTGTCTAAATCATCAGTCGCAGTCCTGCCAATCACTACATCAATCAAAAGCTTAATTAATTAGCTATCAAATTTGCAAATTATATACTGGGTGTTTCATCTAAAATATTTGGGAAAAGTTAAATTTATCGCAAGTTGACAATTCTGTATATTACGGAGTATTTTGGGAATAGTGTTAATGGATTTTACAAATAGAGCAGTCAGGGAATGTCCGTCTAATAAAAAAATCTTAGATAGCTTTGAGCAGCAGAGTTGGGTTCACACTGACACTAAAATGGCAATATCTTAACATCGCTCACTCTAAACCCCACAGTGCAGTATATCAACTTTCTTGAAATTTCATGGGGAATCAAATACGTAAACAGATAATGTGGAGCGTTCCGTTTAAAAAAATATAACTTCAGTTGGTATTTGGTACGTGAACATCCTGCATACATGAATATAATTTTATCTGAAGCTTCGTGGGGTTCTTCACGTGCACGTAAAACTTCATGTTGATATCTCAAATATAATCAGGTATGGACCGACTACGCACTGTATGGTGTTAATTCAGAGTTCCCAGGTTCATTCTATAAATTTAAATTTTGTGCATTGAATACAATTTAAAGGAGTAATGGGGTCTGACCAAGGGTCAGAAAATGTATCGACGAGGCCAGCATTTAACGATACCCCCGACGATGCATTAAAAACGGCAACATCGAGGACATCTTTTAGCTTTTTAGAGCTATATTTCTTCTGAATGTTCTGAAATGTGGAACATGATGTTCTATTTAAGACTGACTTCTCTGTAGCTCTTTTATTATTAGCTAGCTGGTACCCGGCGCGTTGCTGCCCCAGAAGAAATAATTGTGGTAAAATCGTTTGACACTTGATAAACTGCGAATGACATATGCCGTTTGACGTTTGCTGCCAATTGCCACTTTACAAATTATAGCGACCCTCCCCGGCTTCACATAAACATATAAAAAAAAATCTGTTGATCCGATCGCTACCAAACTTCACAGGATCACCCTCTGGGCTAATCTGAAGATTTCCTGAAAATTTCATCAACATCGGTCCAGCCGTTTTGGAGTCTATAAAGGACATATGTAGAAACATTTTTTGTGTTTTATAGATATAGATTTTAGAGAAAAACGTTATAGGAGAGACCCTCTTTTAATTTTGAATAGCTATGTTATAAAATTATTTTTACTTCCGTTTCTTCTGCACGGTGTAAACTTTGTTTTTTAAATTGAACAACTTAATGAATGTGAGAGCATTTTTAGATTTCTTAAATGATTTTAGTGCGAGGCAGTATCAGGCATTTTTTACTGAATGGCATGTTTAAGATGTTACTTACTGGATTTTTTTTGAAGATTTTGACAGATGCAGAAGAATTTCAAAAGTTTTGTATTTTTAGACTGAACAAAGTTGTAGCAGTGAAATTTCGGTAGAATGAAGGTAATATTAAGGAGTAACCGCTGCCGTAATAAAAACCTAAAAATTATACATACAGGGTACTACCCAATTACATGATCAACAACGTAACTATATTTTTTTAAATAGCATGTGGTACCTATATTAATTATATCACATACGAAATGTTATTCCATTTTAATTTTATTATTACATGATTGTGTCTATTTATAATAATTTTGAAGATAATTCATGCTTTTCTAAATTTTTGACGCACTCATGCCCGTATTAAACTGCGAATATCAATTGTTTCGTTTACACCAGGTAAGCTTTAATATCAGTGTTGTACATAATGGAGTACATAATTAATATGTCTACAATTTTAATACGTTAATAAGTGTAAAAAATTAAGAGTTTTAATTATCTCAGAAACTTCTAGAAATAGAATGAAAAGCGTATTATTAAAATAAATAGAATCGAATTTCGTATGTTGTGATGTAAAAATTGATATACTCATTGTATTATTTAAGAAAAAATAAGTTATGGGGTTTTAAAAATCTTTAGTTTTGTCACGTAATTACTCATACCCTGTATAACATTTTCGGTTTTTCGTTACTGCAAAAGTTAAGTAATGTCTTCGATTCACCAAAATATCGCTATTACAGCTTTGTTCAAACCGAAGATATTTAATTTTTGAAATTCCTATGCATCTTACAAAATTTTCAAAAAAAAGGTCAATAACACCATCATAAATATGTCGTCAAGGCAAAAAATTTCATACGCAACCTCCTACTAAAATCGTTCAAGAAATCCGCCTTAAAAGTGGAACACCCTGTATAAACACGATGTATTAAATTTTTCTGTGTGCAAGATTTAAATTTTGATGGTACACTGAAGTACAGCCTATATAGGTACGTGAAAATAATTTTATAGCATGAAGAATCAAAAATAAAAGGCGGTCTCCTAAAACATTCTTCTCGAAAATTATTAATCAGCTACTGAGAAATCCGTCTTAAGTGGAACACCCTTATAAACCCATGTAATATGATGTATTAAATTATTATTTTTCTATTTGCCTGATTTAAATTTTGATGGTGCACTGAAGTACAACCTATCTATATAGGTACGTGAAAATAATTTTATAGCATGAAGAATCAAAAATAAAAGGGGGCCTCCTAAAACGTTTTTCTCGAAAATTATTAATAAGCTACTGAGAAATCCGTCTTAAGTGGAACACTCTGTATAAACCTTTGTAATGCGATGTGTTAAATTTTTATTTTTCTGTTTGCATGATTTAAATTTTGATGGTGCACTGAAGTAGCTGTATCAGCAGTAGAAATTTCAATCAGGTAAACAGAAAAATTTGTTTCACGTTGTAGTGCTAAAGTTAGTCCTTTTCAAATTTCAGAACATTCTAACCAGAGACTTATGTATTGCCCGAGATTGCCCTATTGCGACCCTGTTGATTGTCTTGATTTGTTTCAATTATTCGCATGTAGTGTTTATTTGTATTTTGCAAAATAAATAAAAATATTATTAACAATTATTTAAATGCTTCACAAAATATATCGGTAATATAGTAACGATCTTTCGAATATCGTGTTTAGGAATACTAGATTATTAAACCATGAATATTCCTTGCTGAAATGGCGGCATTCACACCAGCATATCGAGATGCTGACAATTAGGAAGTGGTCTTCGAAGAGCCCTTAAGTATTAGTCATTGCTATGCTTTAGGTGTTGTGTAAATGTTTTATACAGGGTGTCCCGGTGAAGGTGGGAAATCTCTCGGGTGCGTAAAGATTACACGAAAATAACACCACAAGTTCATATAAAGTTTTCTCCTACGACCTTCCCCTACCGAGATATTCTCCCTTAAATTGGAGAAATAAAAATCATTTTTTTTCATAAAATTTTTATTTTTAATTGTATTTCGATAATTTTCTTGGTGACGTATGTAGTGATTGAATGTCGATAAAATAATGCCGCCCGTTTTTGATAGTGCATCAGAAGAGCAAGGGGTGAACTACCCCTTACCTTCTTAACGTCATATTTTTTAAGGGGCTGGATATTTTTAGTTAGTTACTCTTTTTAGGTTTTGATAAAATGAAGGGTTTTCGAGAAAATCAAACTCAACGAGCAAGAGGAACCGTGTTTCTACGATTTTCGTTTTTATTTTTTCTGCCATTATTTTCACAGATATCAAAAATTCGAAAGCTCTTTTAATAAATTATTTCTTAGGAATTTTTTAAGTATGATTTGACCCTACATTAGCTGTTTCTTTTGAAATTCATTAAAAATTGTCCAGGTTCATATTAAGAAAAAATTAAAATTGACAATGTAGACAACATACGAAACGTCGTACACAAATAACCTTGACAGTTTGCGAAATGTAGTGAGAATTTACATTAAAAAAATTGCTTTCGGTTTTTCGAATACCAGAAAAAATGAAAACGAAAATCGTAGAAACACGGTACCTCTTGCTCGTTGAGTTTTATTTTCTCGAAAACGCTCATTTTATCAAAACCTAACAAGAGTAACTTTTTATGAGCAAAATGTCAGGGGAAACAAAAAATGCGGTTAAAAATTAAAAATATTCAGCACCTTAAAAAATATGAAGTTAAGAAGGTAAGGGATAGTCCACCCCTTGCTCCCCTGATGCACTATCAAAAAGAGGGTCGCATTATTTTATCGGCATTCAATCACTACGTACGTCACCAAGAAAATTATCGAAATACAATTAAAAATAAAAATTTTATGTAAAAAAAAACGATTTTTATTTATCCAATTTAAGGGAGAATAACTCGGCAGGCGAAGGTCGTAGGAGATCCAAGGATGTTGCAAGCCCAACGATATGTTTGGGGTAGCATCCCGTATGAGATCTCGTAGTACACAAAATTTGGATTTAGTTCTATAATTCAATGCCCGGCGGGGTATTTGCCCGAGGAGTAGTTTTTCGAACGGTTCAGTACCACTCATTACCGCAGCATAATTCGACAAATAATTAGCTCTTGCTAATACTTGCACCAAGCGAGTAAGTATATGTATATACAGCAAGCAATATTGCGTAGTTCGAGGGTGTAGGGTAAAGCACCGTACTGATGAGTCCCAAAAGGACGAAACCAGTGGTCTACGGTTTTCCATACACATTCAAAACAGGCAATATTGAAAAACTTCTAACAAATACCTACAATCATGTGTAAGGCTGGAAAATTAATATAGCTTACTTCTCCTGAAATAATAGAAACTGTTTCCCGGTAATTATTAAATACTAAAACACAGCTTATTTAATTTAACCAGTCACGGGGGTCGGAGGAGTTGATTCTTAGCTACGCGTCCTTAAAACTGCAGTGATGGCAGTGGAATCAGCTGAGTAGTGCCTTTTGTGTTTACAGTAAACTCAGTGAAGAAGCGTACACAGTATACGCGGGTGTAGGTACCTACCTAATTCTGGAAGGCTCGTACACAGTATACGCAGGTGTAGGTACCTACCTAATTGTGGAAGGCTGTGCTACTAAGAAGTTTGATAAGAGCAGGTCCTGCGAGATTACATTGAGTAACAATGTCAAGCTGGCCCTCGTGCTGACCATTACCCTGTCGGGTGCAGATCCATATGTGTAGAGTTAATACGCATTCTAAGTAGAGAAGTTGTAGTTATATTCCTATTTGTATAAGCATGAGGATGTGTAGGTCATGTTCGATGTAAGTACATGAACGGGGATAAGTAGAATGTAACATCTGTAGACATATTGTGGACCCCCGGGGGCATTGAATCTCTCAAGGCGTATGGTATGCACCCAACTGGGCGTTGGACATTTCAAGGCGTGTGGGCCCAATTGGGCGTTGGACGTTTCAAGGCGTGCGGACCCCACGGAGCGTTGGGCTTTTTACGGCGTGCGGACCCCTCGGGGCGTTTGACCTTTTCAGGCGATTGGTCAAGGGACAGAGGAGGTGAGGTGATAGGCTATGGGGCCAAGGGCAGATGCCAGGGATGAGAGAACACTTCGTGACGAGGACGAGCCTAAGACGTACCCCAACCTAGCAACGAAGGGGGATGCTAGCGAGTGAAGGATCCGCCTTAAGTGATGCAACCGTTTCTCACTTATTCGATCTAATTAAAAGGTACCTCTTTATTTCCGTATTGCTGTTTCTTGCTGATGCTACCATGAGCCTGATAGATGCGCTAAATACACCATTCTTCATCGTATCCATATCGGAGATATAGCAGATTAATCGAATAAATATATCAGAGTAGTGTAACAATAAAAGGTTAAAAATGACATCTTGCTGTTTCAATAATTATTAAAATAAAATCCATGCTCACTATACATGCAAAACAAGATGAAAAACATGAAAGAATAGGAGAAATAGGATGGTAGGATTAAAATAGGCAACCATAGGTCCAGATTAAAATAATGTTCTACTTTCGGCTCGACTTTCGGTGATATGTGTAGATTAGCTCAAAACAGAAAAGGATGGAAGAGCACGTTTAACCAGTTTTCGGACTAAAACTTTATGAGGATGAATTACAGTAAAAATATTAATTATAATAGCATATTATTTTATATGAGCGATTATGACAGCCATTATTCACGAAGATGATGTTTGAGCCCACGAGCCAAAGGCTCGTGTCCCAACGAAAACTTGTACCCCCGTAAAACTCCACAAAATAAACGGTTTGACAAAAATCCAAAAACACGTCGATTTTTATATCAAGGGGGACCAATTTTTATGCAATAATCATTCTTGCAACTCTAGCCCTGTGCGGGGGGTAGCGACCCCCCAAAATTTTTAAATGGGACGGGTGGTCAAATGATCCCTATTTTGGAGGGGTTTTTCATTACTTACACAACAGTATTTGTTTTATTCAATTCGATCAATTTGTTACCGATAAATTGATTCTTGAATTTTCCAAGATAAAAAATTAATCAAAAGCACAAAAAGGTTTAAACTATCGAATGTATTGCTCGAAATGACCTCCACCAATTGTCATACAATAATACATTCTGGATTCAAATCCAAAATAAACTTATTCGCCACAGTATAAAATCGTGTTTATTTACGAAATCAAAATAGTTTATTCCAAAGAAGAATGCCGGCTAATAACTCCCGAGGTCTTGAGAAATGTAAGATCTGGATTTGAATCCAGAATGTATTATTGTATGACAATTGGTGGAGGTCATTTCGAGCAATACATTCGATAGTTTAAACCTTTTTGTGCTTTTATTAATTTTTTAACCCTCGGGCGGGCGCGCGACGAATTTTATGCCGCATTTTTACAATTTTTACTGTCAAAAATGTGTCGCTACTCGTAGATCATTAAGCACCTAAAGTCTGTTCCCCGAGTCCTGAGACCGCGTCAAAACAAACATAATCGCGTGATCAGCACGTGTCTATGACGTAGCGCGGTTCTCATTGGTACGTATAACACGGTAACGATCAGGCGTGGTCGCGACTTCACATGCTTGCAGTGTTACGGCGTTTATGGGTCAATCGAGTATTGCTTTCAAACTAAGGGCCGTTATATTTTCTACAGATTTTACATTTAGTACTAATTTTACATTGTAATGGAAGTATATTTTTACTATTTCAGGCATACTGATTATTTTTCCATGTTACTATTGCGCGCCGCTTAAGTGAGCTCTTGTGAATTAAGCATATTGCTGTTCACGCACGGATCACGTGTATTTGTTTTGACGCGGTCTCAGGACTCGGGGAATAGACTTTAGATATACTTATTTTACTACAATAGGCAACACTGGACACGGATAACGTGTGTCCATCAGTCTCATCTCAGTAGTAATTGTGCAGTGAAAGCGAGAGTTACAAAAGTGCGGTACTCCGTTCCGCAGCACGCCGGGTCATGTCAGTGAAATATTCACTAATTCAGTTTTGTAAAGCAATTTTTGTAAGAAGTTTTTCAATATTGCATGTTTCGAATGTGTATGGAAAATAGACCACTGGTTTCGTCCTTTTGGGATTCATCAGTACGGTGCTTTGCCCTACACACTCGAACTCTACGCAATATTGCTTGTTGAATATATACTTACACGCTTGGTGCAAGTATTAGCAAGAGCTAATTATTTGCAGAATTATGAGGCGGGAATGAGTGGTACTGGACCGTTCGAACAACTACTCCTCGGGCAAATACCCCGTCAGGCATTAAATTATAGAATTAAATCCAGATTTTGTGTACTACGAGATCTCATACGGGATGCCACCCCAAACATATCGTTGGGCTTGGAACATCCTTGGATCTCTACGTACTTTCCTGCTCAACACGCAGTAGAGTATGTTTGTAAGACGTTTTTCAATATTGCATGTTTCGAATGTGTTTGTCAAAGTTCATGTTTTCTTGTGGTATTTGTAACATTTTGTATTATTATTATTATTATTTTTATGTTCCCTGGACATTTTCGCTATTTTTTCCTAGTTTATCATTTTGTGTTGTATTTAAAACTGTTTGTCATTAAGCATATTAAATTCAACAAATTTTATTGTGTTCATGTTGTTGTTGCTCAAACCATTTTTAACAAATTTCACTCAAAATGAGAAATTTTGAAATGCGGTACATAGTACTCGGGCGCGCCAGCTCGTTAGAATCATAAGTGCGCGCCTGCCGCAGGGTTAACTTGGAAACTTCAAGAAGCAATTTCTCGGTAACAAATTGATCGAATTGAATAAAACAAATACGGTTGTGTAAGTAATGAAAAACCCTTCCAAAGTAGGGATCATTTGACCCCCCGTCCCATTTAAAAATTTTGGGAGAGTCGCTAACCCCCCGCACAGGGCTAGAGTTGCAAGAATGATTATTGCATAAATATTGGTCCCCCTTGATATAATAATCGACGTGTTTTTGGATTTTTGTCAAAACGTTTATTTTGTCGAGTTTTACGGGGGTACAAGTTTTCGTCGGGACACCGTGTATATTGAAATTTGTGCAGTTAGTAATATACAGGGTGATTCAGAACGGGCGTGCCAAATTAAAATGGGTGCTAGAGGAACTCCAAATAAGACGAAAAGTTTATATGAACATATATTCTAAAGTGACTACTAACAAAGATACAGGGTGTAAAATTTTTAATATTATTTTCTCGTTCTTCTTGTTAGTTTTGTTAGTGTTATTCTTAATAAACATTTTTTTTCAATTTTCACTTTCCTTGCATATCGGTGAAGCCATTATTGCATTATGGAAAATTTCAGTGCATGCGCACGATTGCACAAAAAGCTATTTCATTCAAAAACTAAGCATTTTACGAAAAATTTTGAAGATACCAATTTCTTCCCAAATTGAACGTATATTTCAAATACATTAATATCACCTGCATTCGCCAGTGGCGTAACATTGGATTGGGGAAATAAATAAACGGTCTACCCCGTAGCAACGCTACTGATGGGGCTAACAGAGCAAATTTTTTTGGCAAATTAGAACTTGGCAAATGAAAACGACACCTTAAATTTCAACTCAATAACTTTCCTAGTTACTAAGATAATACAAAAAATATTAAAAAAATATTGAAACTTTTACACCCTGTATCTTTGTTAGTAGTCACTTTAGAACATATGTTCATATAAACTTTTCGTCTTATTTGGAGTTCCTCTAGCACCCATTTTAATTTGGCACGCCCGTTCTGAATCACCCTGTATAAATTTGGAGTTGTCCCTTCCATTGTTAAATTCTGGAAGTTTTAGTGGATGAATTGTTAGTTTGCACGGATTAAACGGTACCTACGCGAACGAAGTGCATACATTGGAAAACGTAAACAGTAATATCGCGATACACTTGGCTGTCACTCGAGTCGATTGTCAGCTACAGCAAGAGTTGATCGCGGTCGATTTAAAATATCATTGGATCAGCGAAACAGTGATTATTGAATCTATATCTGTGATTGGCCGAATACCGTGAATTATGAAACCATAATTCACTGCAGTGAATTATAGGTACGATATTTCACAAAGAAAATGCTAATAATTGTCATATAATTAAATAGGTGTAGAATAAAAAAATTAATTAATTAATCAATTAATTTTATAGAATTAAGTATTACTAAGACGTTTACATATTAATATTTTGCATTCAGTTCCTTGTTTACATAATAAATCTCATTACCAAATCGAATTTTGAAATTGTAAGAATAATGCACTTCCTCTTCTTTGCTAAACAAGCCATCAACGTAAAAAAGATTTATTTTTATAATGCCCGGTGACATTAAGTATAATACTTAGAAAGGTGTAAAACTTAACTCTTTAAATATTTATACTAATACCTATAATATTCTTAGAATAATAATTTTATGTTTTATTATTGAACTGCTAATATGTTAAACCTATAACTTAAAATAGCAAATTATTTTGTTAAAATTAGTTTTCAGATTTGTGTTCGATTAATAAGCAAAATAATATTATGCTGCTGACATATTAAAATTAAAAGCCGCATCTCACACTTTGTATATTAAACTGTTTAAACAAAAAACACCGTTATGCAGATTTGTTTGATCTTACATTTTATGTAGTAACTACCTATCGTATTTCAGAATACTTCATTTATGCAGATAAATATTTGTGTTGGTAAAATACACAGCGACTAATTTTGAATTCTAGGATTAAACTGTCTATGGACATAATGTACATTAGCCGCTGCCTTAAATTATTATCTCTCTTCTAGATTGACACCGCAAACAATGTTGAAATATACACTGACGACAGCCGTAGTTCAGAAGTTAACATTGGATATTTTATTGCACGAAACACGATGGCAAATTAAAATAATCTTTACGTTTAATGGAAAGGACTCAAATATCTTTGACTATATTGCAGAAGAAAAGAGATGTTTGATTAACCTTGCGAATTGTAGTTAAGACAAATATATCTACAGGAAAATCCCGGACTGCGCAAACCAGTTATTTTCTTTTATTGGCAAATTTCTCAAATTTCAAAATAAACAATTCATTCGATCATTTGAAATATTTTAGTAATACAACCTTATCAATAACTTAACTGCCTGTATTATTTCATGCGACAAGTTAAAACGTTTACTACATTGGGATGATACATGTGACCCTCCCTAATCATATACTTAGGTCGCGTGAAGTAGTCAAATATTTTCAACCCAAATTAAATAACCAACGTGAAAACAGCAGCCAAAGGCAGCAGCTAAATTTTACGAGAACGCCCGATCACCATAGAGTTAACCTGAAGCTGGAGAGCAGTTCGCTCTGTCCACCTTTTAGAACTTGCAACGTATTAACTCTCGGTAATTCACGTTCGCCCGTTCCCACCAAAGAAAAAGCTGCTCTTAAAAAATAGAATACCAACCCATCCAATACGTAAATAACGCATTATTTCCAAAAATTACTACCTATACGATTTCGATGAAACGTTGTAGATGATGTGGGAAAATTATCTACTTATTTTTAAAACGATCGCGAGCTCAGTAAAGTGCTTCCAAAGGGTTGAAAAGCAACCCCCATCATATATACAAATAATTCATTTTTTTCAAAAATGACTATACGATTTCGATGAAACGTTCCAGATAACGTGGGGGGATTATTTACTTATTTCTAAAACGATCGCGAGCTCCGTAAAGTAAAGCAACCCTCGTCATAAATGTAAATACGTATAATTCATTTTTTCCAAAAATGACTAAGTACATATACGATTTCGATAAAACGTTGCAGATGGCGTGAGGGAATTAGTTACTTATTTTTAAAACGATCGTGAGCTCCGTAAAGTGCTTCCAAAGGGTCGAAAAGCAACCCCCGCCATAAATGTAAATAATTCATTTTTTCCAAAAATGACTATATGATTTCGATGAAACGTTGCAGATTGTGTGGGAGAATTATTTACAAATATTGAATTATTTCCATTTATGTTGAGGGTTGCTTTTCAACAGTAGGTTGAGCAGTGGGTACTTACCCAGTAGCAGAAAAAAGTTTGGGCTTATAATAATTTTACCGAGAATTATACACTTAATCTCAGTTTGTAACTCACTTGGTAACCTACAAAGTTGAGTACAAAGTAGACGTGCCTAGTGTTCAAACCTCGGTTCAAACCATGAGGAGCCCAAATATACACAATTCTTTACCCCAGTACTTCCGATATTTATATGGTTACTACTTTTACATCACCACTCAGTAGGTAACTTCTATAGCTTAGTGAATAACGTAAAGGCCTTGTAGTCACACAAACGGGGGTTCGAACCCTCGTTTCCGTATGGTATAAGGGTATAAATATGGTTTTTGTGCTTATTCAGCTTTTACACAAGCAATTTGGGAAGAGGAGGGTTTCGCGGCTAATAATCTGTTAGGTTTTGAAAGTCCGGGGGAGGTCAGCTAGGGGATCATTCTATAAGAAAACAGTTTTAATTATTTTAAGTTGGCATCGTGTCTTTTCGAGCTCCTCATGATTTGATCCCTATACTCTCGTCTACAAAATACGAAAATATTTACGAACTACCGCTGAAGTCGGTTTAAAACTGGTAATTCGGGAAAGCACCGATCCACACCGATCCTTGCATTGATCGGTTCTGTCGAAGGTCAGTATCATTATTTCTAATTTGTTGCGATGAAAAGTTTTGTAAATAAACTTTCCAAAGATCTAGTATCCTGCTTAGTACAATTATTAATAGAACATTGTATAAATTTTCACATTAATTCTGATAAAATCCGGATTTCATTGGGATTCCATCCGAATTTCATAGGGATTTCATCAAGATTTCACCGATTTCATCGAACTTCAATAAGTTTCACAGGATTGCATCGGATTTCAAATGATTTCATGGATTGCATGTGGATTTCATTAGATTGCACGAGGATTTCACGTGGATTTCATCACGGCTGTTCCACTGATTGGTTACCCCCTCGCAATAACTGCTGTTGTACGACAGTGTGGTGATGCGTTCATCTGTTCGTGTGTTCCGCGTGGTGTATAGACTGCTGGACAATTGAAATGGACCACTACGATTTTTGAAAGTAAATTATGTGAAGCTATTTTGTTTTTGTAGTTTTGTATAATAAATAGATTACTGTCTTGTTTATTGTTGACTTCAGCTTGCATTAGTCATTATATGGTTGTAAAATCATACCATATTCTGCAGACATTCGACAAAATTGTTTATTCGCGAAAAAGTGATAAAAATTTTAGGATATTCCAAAGATGGAAAATGACTAGCATCTAAATGTCAGAATTGTGTAGGTCCCCCGCGAGCTTCCAGAAGTGCTCTGTATCTTCGAGGCATACTCTTAATCACTTTATTGATAAATTCTTGTGATATCAATTCCCATTCTTAAAGCAACAGACAGCTCTTGTAGTGTAGAAGGATCACGCTGGCGTTGGTTTAATTGCTTCTGAAACTTGTCCCAGACATGCTCTATTGGATTCATGTCTGGACTTCTTGCAGGCCAATTCAGTCTAACGATTTCGTGTTCTTGTAGGGAGTTGGTAATAATTCTTGCACGGTAGGGGAGAGCATTATCGTCGACCAATAGAAAACCTCGTCCAAAATTTTCAGCAAATGGAACAATAATTGGTAGAATACATCTGTCCCTATAGATGTGAGCATTCATGGTTTCATTAATCAAAACAATTAGATCAGTGCGGCCGTTCATAATTATGCCTCCCCAGACTGTGGCATCCCCACCACCAAAAGCTATACACGGGGCGCCACATTACGGTCTAGATAACGCTCACCTGGCCTTCTCCACACTAACACTCTTCCATCTGAATGGTGTAGATTGAATTTTGATTCATTAGTGAATAAGCATCGGCTCCATTCTTCAATGCCCCAGTTTATGTGTTCTTCAGCCCAAATTCTATGGGCAACGCGATGCTGCCTAGTATAAGCAAACAACATGTCGCACGCCTTCTAGCTCTAAAATTGTACTAATTCAACCTTCTTCCGATGGTTCCAGTGGAGACATCAATTCCAGCAGCATCGTGAAGCTCATTATTAATTTGAGTTGACGTATGAGTGAGATTTCGCCTAGCGCTTAAGCACACATAATGTGTCTGTCCCGTTGTAAAACTTCTTTGGCGACCTCCGCCATGCCGCAAATCAACACTTCCAGTACTTTGAAGTCGTTGACGAGCACTGCTTAGTACGCTATGCGAAGCATTAAAAAATCTAGCAATTTCTCTTTGTGAAGCGCCATTTTGGATAAGACACAAAGCTGTATTCAAATTATCCACGCTTAAACGATTGTAAGGCATTATTTTCTTCACTTGCTTAAGACAAAAATATGAAACAACTGTAAACAACCACGTATTCTTAGTAAATTATTTTATTTTTACGATGGGTTATACCTTACATTTTAGTTTTTTTGCAACTTTATCAAAAATAAACACATTTCACGAACTTTGACACTTATATGAAACAAACGCAACATCTTAAGTAAACTTTATTCAACGCACTCTTAGATCAATCTTATTATTGAAGCTTAAATCAATTTATTTGAGGTGGTCCATTTCAATTGTCCAGCAATGTATGTAGGGTAAACCAAGGAGAGATGGCTCACTTTTCTTGAATTTGCTGTAAAACAGATACTGTGTGAAAAATAACATAAACAAATATGGCCTATAAAAGGGCGACGCATTACCTTATAGTTTTCTACTTCAAAAAGCGTGCGGCACTTAAATAATGTGGTCGGAAAAATAAAAACAAAATCTTGATTGTGCGCCATCTCACCCAAAGTGTATAGGGGAGATGACGCATCACTTTCTTGGTACAATAACACCAGGAAAATAACTTTTCACATGTTTTGAGTACAAATTTTAATAAATCATATTCATATAATAAACAATAAGACATTTCTTCTTAAAAGTAAAGAAAAAGACAAAACTATTAATGTTTGTTCCAAGAGTTGAAAATATGAAGCCACATTTTCCCGTGTCATTGCTAAAGCTCGGACAGCAGAAAATCCTTCAGATTTTCGCATGCTTAGTAGTCTGTTCCGTCTCAAAAAGGAATGGAGCCACGGATAGCCCGCCATACCAGTTTCTTTATTGAATTTGTGGGGTAACTTTAATCTTTCGGCCAAGTCAAATGCCATAGAACGAAAAAAAGACCGTGTAGGCGCAAATCCGCGATTTTGTAATTTTTGAATGTGTGTCACTATTTTCGCTTTGTTGGCATCTCCTAGTCCTAGGTTTCTAGTCCTGGTCCTGTTTCGACGCCGCATAGTAGCTTCGGGTAAGCCATAGACGCGACTTGCTTCTCGAATGCTCATATTTTCCATTTCGATTGCGTTAATTGCTGAACGCAGTTGATCGGTACTCCACTGGCCTCTTGCCACGCTACCCTTCCTCTTGAACTCAGTTGGCATGGCTGTTATCCCCTCGAAGGAAGACTTTTCACAGCCACATTGCTGGTATCTCGATGTCCCAGGAAAAACTTCTCATTCGCAGAGATGTCAAAAGAGTACTGTCAGAAGTTAAAATATATACGTACCGTCCTGCTACTTTTTGTGCATAATTATTATTTCTTGTTTACTAATTATTTCTTAAGCGAATATGTTAGTCGTATGGTCACCCTGATAGTAAATAAAACGTTGTAAAATACTCTTATAGTAACTTCATATTATGATACACGATAGGTTATCAAACTCGGCCTTCGGCCTCGTTTGATAATTTTCCCATCTTGTATCATAATATGAACTGTTACGATACTTGTATCTTAAATAACTATTAACAGATACTTGACTAAAGAAAGTACACGTACATATTTTAAAATATTCTTAAGAACCATATTAAAGTGTATCTTGGTATCTATAGAAATAGAACGTCTTAGTTTCAAACAAACCAAACCAGCAACTACTCTATAATTGAAGATTAAACGACTTACCTGTAAGGAGGTTCAATCGTAATTATACGACTAGTTCGGTCCGCATAGAACACATAATGCAGCAAGCATTTCTTGTGCGGTTACGTACACTATTTCAAAGCCAAAAAAGCAATGATTCATCCATTGCCCTCTCGCCGATACCCAGCCATTACGCGTTTTAGTACTTGACATCGCAAGAAAGGGAGCTATATTTGGGAAGGGGGGGTGGTGTTCTATGCAGACCGAACTAGTCGTATAATTACGATTGAACCTCCTTACAGGTAAGTCGTTTAATCTTCAATTATACATTCCTAGTCCGGTCCTTATAGAACACATAATGCAGTTGTTTAAAGTAACATGCGATGTCCCCAAAGTAACAAAAAAATTTATTTTTATATTCAATCAAATCGAACATACATAAATCCTACATTCATAATTATAATCTTATGCTAATGTCCATTTATAATTTTTTCCGCAAACAACCTCTGAACAGGAGGCTGTAGTGGTCTATTGTAAAACTTGAAAAAAACATCTGAATTTTGTGACCATCCAACTGATTGTCGTATGGTCTCAATGTCCATTCCAGCTCTCAGAGCAGCTGAGGAAGAAGCATGTCTAGTACTTTGAGCTGAGAAAGTTTGAGTATCTACACCACTTTTGTTTAATACTGTTTTAATCCACCGATAAATTGTTTGTGTGGATGCCGCATGGTGCGGTTTTTTATGTGTCAAAATCAATTCAGGCGTCTTGTTCCTTAATGCTACCGTTTTCTGAATGTAATACATTATTGTTGATGCAACACACACTGCTGGTTTGTTTTCAAAAAACGGTAACACTATTTTTGGTTGATTCCCTGTCGGTGTGGATGTCTTTAGTATTACTGGGAGTAATATTTCTAGTCTATTGTTAATACTTTTTATGTTATCTATACAAATCTTGGTTAACGTTTGTATTCTGTGTGAAGTACAGAGAGCTAGTAATCCCACTAATCGAAAAGAAAGTAGTTGTAAGGACAAAGAGTCTAAAGGATACAACGTGGATATATAATTTAATACTACTTGAGGATCCCACGTGAAGTTATATTTAGGGAAGCTTGGCCTTAGCTTAAAAACACCTTTTAAGAACCGACTTATCAACCGTTCGTCTACTTTACTGGAGATTATTAAATTTATTGCCGATCTAAAGCAGTTCAATGTAGAGTAACTAGCTCCCCGATTATACTCTTGGTTTAAAAATTGTATAACATTATTACTATTTGGGTTATATACATCAACGCCCTTGTCCCGTCCAAACTGCCACCATTTGGAGTAAACCGTGTTATATTGCGATAGCGTGTTTTTACTCAGTGACGCAATTAGGATTTCTATGGAGTGTTCTGGTATGCCTCGATTTCTGTATGCTTTCCTGACAATCTCGCTGCCACCAGGGTAAGTGATCGCCACAGCGGATGCTCTTGTCTAAGTGGGGACAATAAAAGACGTTTATTAGGTTTTAATATCACGTAATCAGAAACTGCTAATTTTACAAATATTGGGTACCAGGTCTGTGTTTTCCATAAAGGCACTACTACGACCCCCTCCCCTTTGTCAGCAGTTATTTTTTGTAACACTCTTGTGATGAGCGGAAAGGGGGGAAATGCATAAAACTGAAATTTTGACCAGTCTAACGTGAATGCGTCTACTGCTATAGAAAAGGGGTCCCTTCTCCACGAAACGTAATTTTTACATTTTGCATTAATTTTGGATGCAAATAAATCAATGTCAAAAGGTCCAAGAGCATCGAATATTTCCGAATAATAAGGATATTGTAAGCTGTATTCCGTCTCGATTGACTGCGACCTAGACTCGCTATCTGCCTCTACATTCTTTACTGATTCTATGTAAGTAGCAAAGATCCAAATCTCTCTAGATTCACACCACTGCCATATCTTCCTAGCTAAATTAGTAAGATTTATGTATTTTATTCCACCCATTCGATTAATATATGATATAGCAGTGGTGTTATCAATTCTCATGAGAACTGAGCAATTTTTAACAGATTTTGCAAAGCACCGCAATCCTATAAAGGCCGCTAGCAACTCCAAATAGTTAATATGTTTTTTGGATTGTTCAAAGGTCCAAAAGCCATGTGATGATTCCCCATTGCAGAAAACACCCCAACCGGAGCCGGAAGCATCTGAATAAATTTCTGTAGCATAAGTGCGTGGCCTTAAGGTTTCATTTGCTACCGGAACCTTTTTTAACCAGCAATATAAATCGCGTTTAACTTTACTTGTAAGATAAACTTTACCCTCATAACTACCTGAATTTTGTTTTAGAGCTAAAAACTTTTGCCTCTCAAGTCGCTTGGTGTACAACCAGCCATACTTAACTGCAGGACAAACAGAAATAAGATGGCCAATCAGTTTTGCCAAGTCTCTAATTCGACAATATCGCAAGAGTAAAAAAGAGTCAATTAATTTAACTGTCTTTAGTACTTTATCATTTGGTAATGAAATGGTACTTGTATAACTATTAAACATGAAGCCTAAAAATTTACAATCCTGACTAGGAACTAGAGAGCTTTTAGCATAGTTTACGATAAACCCTAATGACTGCAAGAAAGTTACAGTAACCTGAACATTCTTTTCGCATTCGGCTTTGTTGCGTCCTAACAAAAAGAAATCGTCTAAATAATTTACCGATACATAACCTAGGGACCTCAAATGTTGTACAGCAGGTTTTAAAATCTTGGTGAAAAGAAACGGTTCCGTACAAATTCCAAATGGTAAACAAGTAAATTCATACATCGTATGTAGGAAAATAAACCGTAAAAACTTCCTATGGGATTTATGTATCGGTATTACAAAGTAAGCTTCCTTTAAATCAAGGGTGGCCATCATTACATTAGGGGTGATAATATTTTTAACTGTTCGGTGATCGTCCAACTTGAAATGAGGCGGCGATATGAACGAATTTAAACATTTTAAGTTAAAAACAAATCTATGTGTACCATCAGGTTTTGGGACCAAGAAATATGGTGAAATGAACTGTCCCGTTTTATATTTACATCTCTCTATCGCCCCGATTTCTAGGAGACGATCGATTTCTATTCTATAATTGCTAACCTCTTGGGCAGAAAAGGATTTTGCTGCCAAGGGTTTATCCTGAAAAGGTATCTCTAAAAAGGGGATATGATATCCCATGATGCTCCTAATTATAGAAGGGTCATTGGTGATATGTTTCCATTGCTGAGCAAAGTTTCGTAGACGACCTGCATAACGTCTTTCTATATTTACCGTTAATTCCTGCGATGTGACGTTGGCTGCTTGATCCGATTGTGATACCAGTTCTGTCGCGGTGTCTGACGGGTCCCTTCTTGGTCTCTTCTTAAATAATTTCTTTGCTGAGGGGCTTGGAAGTTTCGTATTTTGAATTTTGAGCTTGGAGGCGGTTTTGATCCTAAAAAAGCACTCTGACGACGACGCGGCACTTCCGAATTACTCTTATCGACAGTCTTCAGTTCTAAGCTGGACTTCTTAATCGCCTGGGCTGCTTTGCACCTTTCAGAGAAATCGATACCAAACAGCATGGACTCCACTTTCGCGCTTGTGGCCACCTTCCGCATTGATTGGTTTAGGATTGGGTAAATTTGGTGGCGACGGTGTTTTGACAACAAAAAGTGCGAATGCGTTATTAATTTTGCGCCATCTGCCAACTTTGGTATGACATCGGTTTTCAACTGTTCATTGGCATTGGACAGTATAAACTCAATAGAACTACCTAACGCTGCTAAGCCAGAACCGAGGTCCATTTGTATAGCTGATAAAATCCCGTCGAGTCTCCTTTGTTGTTCTGATAATAGCTCTTGTACTTCTGGGTTTACAGTTGGAGCATTTAATGCAACGCAATTCTCTGGTGTCGCCCATTTTGTTTTTGCAGCTTGTCTGACCTCATTTTCCACTCCCGTTGTCAGGTAACTTGTCCAGCGTGATTCTAGTTCTGTGTTTAATGACGCACCCAACGTTTTTGCTATTTTAGGATCAGCGCCTAGTAAATCGGCAAATTGAGACTGCTGATTATGTTGTGCATTAGAAGGTTCAGATTCTGAATCACTAGATTTGATACGACGCACCCTCCGTCTCCTGTTATTTACAGATGGCTCCTCAGGTACGGATTCATCTGGAGAGAAAAATCCCTTAATATTGCGACAGCATTATGACAAAAAAGACGACCGCATTCTGGGACGAGCCTAGTCCCAGATCAGTCAAAAAAAATTTCTTTCGTAATAAGAAAACTTAATGGTCATCGTCTGTGAGTCATGATACAGCAACGCCGGCAAAGTCGCCTGGCATACCGTACGAATGGAGCGAGCCTAGCTCCATCATACATTTATATCAACACTGGAGACGAGCCTAGTCTCTCAGAAAGTCATGTGGATATTTAGGGAAAGTGGACAATCCCGTGACGAAGAAAAAAGAAAAAACAAAAAATTACTTACTTGCGGATGATTCCGATTCCGACGATATCTCTTCTAGCATTTCCTCCATTTTCCTCATTTTTCGTTGTAGGGTAGCTAATTTCCGGGCCGCTTGGCGTTTCATTTTCACTATCACTTAACACAACAGTCACGTACCACACTAAAATGCGTAATGACTGGGTATCGGCGAGAGGGCAATGGATGAATCATTGCTTTTTTGGCTTTGAAATAGTGTACGTAACCGCACAAGAAATGCTTGCTGCATTATGTGTTCTATAAGGACCGGACTAGGAATGTATAATTATTAGTAACTTGACGTTAGGCGACTTTGTTTCCATGGTAACTCACATTAGTTCTGATTTTGTCTTAGATAACTAGAACGCAGAAATAAAAATCGACAAAAATGTATAAAAACTGTAAAAATATGAAAAAAGTCAACATGAAGCACATCGTTGTATTCAGGAAAATAACGCGGATTAGTTCACCTGCCACTCAGATATGACGCCCATAAGAAAAAATGAAGTTGGCTTTTAAAAAACAAAAATGAATCGACGTAGCCAATGAGTGACAATGCTATCGAATAGAGAATAAAAAGTGCCAATGTAAAAGTTTTTACAGAATGAAGATACAAGGTCAAACAAAAAAGTTATAGCCAAAAAACGAAAACGCAATTTTTCAGTTTTTTTCAGTTTTCACGAGAACGATTAAGAACATCTCGATTTTCTTTTGAGTACATTAGTCAGCTTAATATTTGGCAACTTTTCCGAATTTAAACCTAGGGTCTAGCTGTGAAGATAACAGAGATCCCCATGTTGCACACTGAATTTCAGACAGTCTGTATATAAAAATGAATCCCTATTTCCCTTGGTCTCGCCATAACTTGAGAACGACTTAACCGATTTCATTCTTCTTTTTTTTGTGGTTTGTAGAAGGTTAGAAGGATAGATGCGAAAATTTTAGAACTATCAGTTTAACTTCCCATGCGTCAAAAATTTTAACGAGAATTGTGCAAAGAAGGATGGAGAAAAAGGCGGAAGAAATATTAGGAGAAGATCAGTTCGGATTTAGACGAAATAGAGGAACGCGCGAGGCCATTCTAGCTGTACGAGTAATTATAGAAAAAACGATAGAAAAGAGAAAGAGCGTCTATATAGGATTTGTAGATTTAGAAAAAGCCTTCGACAACGTAAAATGGGGGAAGATGTTCGAAGTGCTGAGAAAGGTAGGGATGAAATACAGGGACAGAAGAATAATACATAATCTCTACAAAGAGCAAAAGGCAGTTATAGAATGTGAGCAGGAACAAAGGGAAGTAGATATCCGGAAGGGAGTGAGACAGGGATGTGCATTGTCACCTCTAGTTTTCAACTTATATATCGAAGATGCGATTAATATTGTTAAGGAAAGAACAGCCTCAGGGATCAATGTACAGGGCCAAACTATTAACATGCTCAGATTTGCGGATGATATAGCAGTGTTAGCATCTAGCAAAGAAGAATTAGGAGCGGCTTTGAATGAAATGGAAGCAGTTTTGACACAGGGCTTCGGCATGAAAATCAATAAAAAGAAAACTAAAATTTTGGTATGTAGGGGATGTGAAAATAGAACTAAAATGGAAATACAAATTGGAAATGAGAAGATAGAGGAGGTCGCGGATTTCTGCTACTTAGGAAGTAAAATAACTCAAGACGGTAGGAGCACTAAAGATATAAAACAAAGAATGGCGCAGGGCCGAGTTGCGTTTAACAAAAAGAAACAACTGTTATGCTCGAGAACGGTTAATATAGAGACTAGGAAGAGACTCTTAACGTCGTATGTATGGAGTACGGCATTATACGGGTGCGAAACTTGGACAATAGGAGAAGCGGATAGAAAAAGAGTAGAAGCGTTTGAAATGTGGTGCTACAGACGCATGATGAAGATACCGTGGATAGATAAGGTTAGCAATAGGGAAGTATTAGAAAGAGTTGGGGAAAAGCGAAAGGTATGGAAAACAATAAAGAGTAGGAGAGATAGGATGGTAGGACACCTTCTAAGACACGAAGGAATAGTTCGTGACATACTAGAGTCAGAGATAGGAATAAAAAGAGGTAGGGGTAGGCCTAGATTACACTACTGCTCTCAAATAGTTAGGGATGTAGGATGTTCTACTTTTAGGGAAATGCGTAGGTTAGCTCAGGATAGAAAAGAATGGAGGTACGCGTCCAACCAGTCTTCGGACTGAGAACCTTATGATGATGAGAAGGTTCTTACGGAACGGAAAATTAAGAAAATTGTGCAGAAAATTGGAAAATTTGAGAAAACAACGACTATTTTAACTTCGCGCGTTTGACAGTCAGTCTGTACGTGTGTATGTCATCGAATTCCGCCTAAATGGCTAGACCGATTTTGATGAAATTTTTTGTGTGTGTTGGAGTGGGTCCCTGGATGGTTTACATTCGCAATTGGACCCGGTAGGTGGCTCTGCAATCGGGTTCTAGAAATTTTTTTGAACGGCTGGACCGATTTTGATGAAATTTTTTGAGTGTGTTGGAGTGGGTCCCTGGATGGTTTACATTCACAGTTGGACCCGGTAGGTGGCGCTGCAATCGGGTTCTAGGATTTTTTTTTAAAACGGCTGGACCGATTTTGATGAAATTTTTTGTGTGTGTTTGAGTGGGTCCCTGGATGGTTTACATTCACAATTAGACCCGGTAGGTGGCGCTGCAATCGGGTTCTAGGATTTTTTTTACGGAATTTTTTTTAATGTCGGGCAGGACAACGTCTGCCGGGCCCGCTAGTGTTATTATAATATTGAAAAACTTATAAACATATAAAATAATTCAGTAGGGTGCCAAAGTAACCCGATTTTACGGTACCTACTCAGCATTATGAGGCTGTACGAAATATAGGTAGTAAGATGACTAAAAGCAGTAGTAGGTGCACAAATTTTGAGCAAGTGAGATATCCTCTGAGATATCCCTAGTAATGGCATGTTTTCGTGAAAAAGTGAATATAAATAAATTACTGACATTGAAACCAAAGTAATTATATGGGAAGTTGCCTAATGCGAGGTTCGTTCTTAGTCAGCTGCGATCGGAAATTGACGTCACCGCCAGACCGAAATTTCCTGCCGTACATTAGCGGATAAGCGGAGCGCATGGAACGGTGGAATAAAATAATCATCGTTAGGTATAAAATAATAATTAAAATAATTAAAACTAAATTTCCGTGAACATCTGTTTCTGTAGGTATGTACACTTTCTTCGCCATGATGAGCGATGAATATATGCACAAAAATCAGTACTTGCGTACCTACGAGCGTACCTACCAGCTACCATATTATTATAGACACTTCCAGATTAGTTTCGGGAATGATATTAGGCAAGTAGGTACGTATTAATTGGAGTAGGTAGTAGGTATAAAGGTAGGTAGGTATTAGGTAGGTACACATACTTACGTTTTGCTTTCAAAAACACATCGGCGAGTATAAAATGTTTATAAGTAGGTATTTTTATTCAAATAACTACATAATGTTATCTATATCTATACTTACTGCCTACTTATGTGCATACTTTTTCAACTTCTTACTTTGTTTGGAATTAGTCGGAGTATATGTGTAAGTACGTATTTATTTCTGAAAATAAAATACTGGATGTGGGTTTTAGTTTTCAGTATACTGTTAAAAACGGTTAAAAATGAACGACATCTAGGGCGATCTCGATTTAAATCTAGGTTTAACTTCATTAGGTTAACATAGCTAATTCAAAAATCTAAATTACTCTCCAATATTAGAATACGATCATTTTTGCTTTAAATGTTACAAATTACCCCTAGGTATCCATATAGTCAGGCCCACGCCCAGAAGAAACTATAGAATCCGTGGACTGAAATTCAAATTTGAACCCGAATGATGAAATGATCCGCCATTTTTACAATTATTACCTACCTACGTACGTGATAAGTGTGGGAAATTTAGTGCAGGAATTTGAGGTAGGTAAGTGACTATCTTTAGGACCTTTACTTACACCTTTTTGCTTTAAATATAGGAACAAAAGAAACTTACCTTAACTTTTTCATTAACTGCAGAACTACCAAACTTCACAACAATACTGGTTATATATCAATTTATGCTATCAAAGGCATGCATAAAGCGCGGGTATCGGGAAACACATGCAGACGTCTCTACACGTACGTGTGCGGAGCGCGGCCGAGGTCCTGCGCTGACGTCACATGCTTTCCCCACTCGTACTTCACGCGGTGCTACACCGCTTTACTTCCCATATAATAACTTTGCATTGAAACTACCAAAACATTGCAGTGGGTGAAACGATTATGGCATTTAGGTGGGTAAATGCAATCGAGAGCCTTGGTGCAACAACAGGACATGTGCGAAATTTGCAATTTTCAGAAAGTGCAAAAAACTTATTTTATTTTATCTAGTGAAAAAAATTGAATTCTTGAACCTCGTCTTGAACTAATACAAGTAGGCATATTATTCCATGTATGATTGTAAAATATCAATACCGAAAAACCTAAACAGTTTTAAAAAAAATTTTTTCTTACACATGTAGGTACCTACCGTTATTGCCACCAACATGATCAAACATATTCGTGTTAATTATTACAAATTATGAGTAAAAACTGAATCAGAATTGACAAGGGGATCGCCATCACTCGAGACCAGTGTTGTAATAGATACTCCTATTTAAATATCTAGTTACAGATACAGTTACATATTTGTAATTGTATCTAGAACAGTTACATATTTGTAATAGTATCAAGATACAGATACAGATACAATCTCTATGCATGTATCTAGTTACAGTTAGAGTTACTTCAGAAATGTATCTGTTGCGGACAAAACAAGACAAATTTAGATATGACCAGGCTTTTTAGACAGAGCCCAAAGTGGTATCAAAATTTATGTTGTTTCGATGTTTGTCCAGACAAAACGCATTATGTCTAAATAGGAACAGACAAATCACATTTATAGCACTTCGTAACATTTTATTTATTACAACGAGAAAGGAAAGCATGGCACTTGGAATTACAAAGAAGATTATTGTTTTTACACTTACATCTTTTTGAATTGCACTTGGTTTTACAAAAACATTTAAAAAAAACCTTGGCCGCCAGTTAAAAGAGGCATCTGTGTTAGCTTTTCTCAAGCTCACAGGATTATCAGGAACCTCATTTAAAGTAATTAAATTTTCCTGGCACATGCTTATTTGATTTCTCGAGTACAAATGATTAATAACACCAGATTTACAACCAATTTTGTAATATCCATCTTCGCTATCTTCCATAACAATAAATATTATATTTCGTGCATCAGTTTACTTCGATCAAGTTCAGGAACCGGCAACGTAACCGATGAACCAACCGGAATTGCTGGAAATTTCTTCTCACTGCAAATTTTCATTTTCTTCGCTGGACTTTCCAAAGAAAAACGTGCCTTTTTGCGATTTTTGTATATTAAACCTTTGGTAATGCATGGCTTACATTTCCAGCTGTCATCATGATGACGACAAATTTCCTCTTCTATTGATTCTTGCGGAACAGGTGCTATATGAGAGGCGCTTTCTTAATCACAATTTGGAGATTCATCATTTACGTTGTCGCCATCAGTAAGTAAAAGGTCTCTTCTCCTGTTAACAGACAAAAATGAAAGAGTATCTTTGTTTAGAAATTGACTTACTAGCTCAGGATTGTCGTTGGCATCATCATTGATCATTATTACTCAACATTTTTTCTAAATCTTCTTCTGATACTAGTTTTTCTAAAATATATGAAGGAAGTTCACGTGATCGTAGACCAATTCTAGCTTTTCGACCAAAAAGAGCCTCGTATGGTGTTTGCTTGATTCCGCTGTGATATGCGTTATTCTTTCGAAATTGACAAAATCTAAGACCCACACTCCAGTGACTGTTTTGCGTTTCTTCCATCCAAGTCCTCAGCATATTTCCTATGTCCTGGTTCGCTCGTTCGACCGACCCCTGGCTTTGGGAGTGGCGCGGTATCCCGTGCACCATCTTCAGCCCTGGCCACATAGTCGAAAGTTCTTTAATTATCTGGTTTGAAAATTCACGACCGTTATCGGATTGTAAAATATTTGGGGCACCCAGAATCGAAAATATATCTAACAATGTGTAGCTCACTTCCTCAGCCCGTTTTGATTTCAACGGGCGCAAAAAACATATTTGGTAAGATGGTCCTGGTATACCAAAATAAATTTGAAGTCACCATCTTTACACGACTGTAAATCAATAAGGTCTACTGAGCACGTGAATTTAAGTCATTGAACACCATCGGCTTTACCACTAAACCTTTTCTGGGCATATTTTTCTTCTTTTGGCACGATTCACATAGATTCAAATACATCATTATCACGTCGCGAGGAATATTATGAAACTTACGTTTCAAGTTCTCTTCTATCCTTATTCGTCCCGCATGTCCACACTGGATATGTGCTTCATGAATAACATCAAAAAGCTCAGATGATTGGACAAAATATTTTATGTTAGAAGTTTTTCAATATTGCATGTTTCGAATGTGCATGGAAAACCGTAGACCACTGGTTTCGTTCTTTTGGGACTCATCAGTACGGTGCTTTGCCCTGCACACTCGAACTATGCAATATTGCTTGCTTTATATATATACTTACACGCTTGGTTCTTGGTTAGCAAGCGTGTAAGTACATATAAAGCAAGCAATATTGCATAGTTCGAGTGTGTAGGGCAAAGCACCGTACTGATGAGTCCCAAAAGGACGAAACCAGTGGTCTACGGTTTTCCATGCACATTCGAAACATGCAATATTGAAAAACTTCTAACATACTTACTAACTGCTAGTTGAGCAGGAAAGTACGTAGAGATCTAAGGATGTTCCAAGCCCAACGATATGTTTGGGGTAGCATTCAGTATGGATCTCGTAGTACATAAAATCTGGATTTAGTTCTATAATGCAATGCCTGGCGGGGTATTTGCCCGAGGCACCACTCAAAATATTTTATGTCACCGCTTGTTTTATTCGTTGGCACAATTATTAATTTCTTCGTCTCACCAATGTTTAAAATATCATATCTCGACAGACGTCTATAATCTTTTGATGTAAGTTTTTCTTTGCTTTTCTGCCTTTCTTTTGCCGCTTCGACTTCCACTGTAATAATTTCCTTGTACCTTGTGGGCGAAATTAAACCACTATTATCACTTTACGTCAGCAACACTAGTTTCTTTGCGAACTTATCTTTTAAAATACTAATATTGGAGTTAGAACTCATTTTAAGACTTTTTGAAGCAAATGTACTCCTGATTTGTTAACATATCAATAGGTACGAAATATGTTAGGTATGTTCTGGAAAAGTAAGGTTAGAATATGTCACGCCAATAAAATTCGGATTCTGTCAACGTTAACATGAACAATACTTACGCAATTTGTGCGGACAAAACACGAAATCATGTGCAAGTTCGTCTTTCGGCTTGAATCATCAGACATTTCTAGATTTGTCTAGACAAAACGGGACTTGCCTAAATTCGTACTTTGTCCGTAACATATCTAAATGTAACTAGTTACTTTTTGATTGGTGGAAGGAAATTTTTCAACCAATTGCAACGCTGGAATGACTGGCGTGGCGTTTGCGTTGACCAGCGTGCCTCAGACAGCACAGCGTGCGTTCCGCAGCGACTTGCACTTACCAATAGATTGCGCGAGATGCTTTCCGATTCCGACATGCCAACTTTAACAAACTTCGCGACGAATTTTACTTTACCATCCTCATCCTATATAAATATCTGAATTTCAGTTACAGTTACTTTCAAACAAGTAACTAGTTACAGTTACAGATACAAAATTATAGAAGTAACTAGTTACAGCAATAGTTACTCAATATGTAACTAGATACTGTAACTAGATACTTTTATCTAGTTACATTACAACGCTGCTCGAGACAGACATCCACTTATTTGCCATACCTCTGCGACCACGGTCGTCCGATACGAAACTAAGCTAAGTTCGGCATTTGTCAATATGCGATAGCATACGCTCGATACGAATATGCGTACGGGGAGTCTAAGCAGTCCTGCCGGAAATCACGGTAATCGCAACGGTAGTCGCGACAGTACTGGCAGATTTTTGGAAAAATTGATGCAAGAATGGTACATCTGCAGAGGCAATGTCTTGTTGTTTCTCCCACCAATACATCGAAACATAAAAATATACACACGTGCTTGGTGAAAATACAAGCCAAGGGCAGTTTTTGCGTCAAAAGAAGTCAGTAGCGATTTTATGTACCGTTTTTAATCCAAACGATGCAGGACATTCTAAAGTATCAGAAACTGCACATAACACGATTTCAGAAAAAAATGGTGTATGTACTGTTTTTGCGCCAAACCCCTCTATCTACCATAAGTAAGTTTGCAGAAATTATTGTAATTGCAGTTATAATAAAACCTGGAATCGCATCTTGGGTTTTTATTATGGTAGCACAAGAAGGCAACACTACAGCTGAGTGACTCTAATTGAATATCTTTAGATACCAAATAAGCAACTGAAAAATGCTGAAATGAAATAGCTGACGAAGGATAAAATAATTTTCAAAACAAGTTATGCATAAAGCATTAATAAACACTAAACAATAACCAGTTAATCTGCGTGAAACGCCTATTCAATTCAACATTAGTTTATCTAATGGTAAACGAGAATCTTTATAGTCATCTGGCTGTATTAATTTAAATATTCAAGCAGGTTACACCCCTGTGCATTAATTAAGACAAATAATTGCAATTGTATTAATTCTAAATACCTACGGTAGTATTATTGACCAGGTGTCAAAATAACTTACCGTCGAATACGGAGAAGTACAATGTTTTAATCTAAAATTAACTGGATTAAAATACTACACCAGAATGTCTTCTAAAATACATGGGCGGTTTAAAAAACACGACGATGTCTGTTCTAAAAGCATATTAAACATGTTGAGCCACTCTGCCAGGTAACACGTCTATTGTCGTATTAAAGCCTACATCAAATTTAGGAAGTAATATTTCAGGAATCACTGGGTCTCCCACGTCCGTTTCACCATTCTAAAATGTTTTAAATAAACAGAACTACCTAATTCAATTGTATGCCCATAAGTTTAACATGTCAGGCAAATTCCCAGTACCTACAAACTCAAATATGGCACTTTAACAATAGCAAGGCGTCCTTTCTCAGGTAAAAAGTAGTAATCAGTAATAAATTAGAGGACCCAAACGTTTCAATATTTATGGAATTTCGTAATATGGCTATTCGCTAGTGGGTATCATACCATCTTCAATAAATTTCACTTTCCACATTCAACAAGACTGTTCTAATTTAAAGATTAACTCGACGACTACCTAATAAATACAAATAATAGTGTATATGTATGGTACTTTCATAAGTAGAAAAATAACGTTAAAGGCATCAATTTCCTAGCAATAAATAAAAACAGAATGGATATCTGATAGCCATAGAAATGTAATGTAAGTTTTGTTATAGCATAATTCAGAAGAAAAATGTTTTATTTATATTTTATTGTTATCTAGCTGAAAGAATAAAAGAATTAATGGTTTTCAACGGAACGCATAATTTGCGCAAGTAATTATCGGAATTACTGCTGAGAATTGGCTATTGTACTTGGAAGCTAAAATCATTTTATGTACCTGCAGTTTTATGTTTTGAGGGGTATGTAATTACACATAAGTCGTTGGTACACGATTGTTTATCGACACTTGGCCTAAGTGTTACTAGGCGACGGCAAACTTGTGGGTCGACAACATGGCCTGAAGATTGTTACTTCTTTATGAACATTTTCAGCACAGGTAACGAATACCTACAATACTCAACTATCAATTTGCAAATTATAATAATTACTGGAAGCCATTTATGATACTATTGAGAAAATACCGTTCCATACAACACATCAAATCTAAGTAACTAAATCACAACTGATTAAACCATTTCAAGCAGTAGGTACCTACCTACTAATTTTACTACCTATGTTTAGGTATTGGACGTGTGAAAACAGGTATAGTAATTAATATAATTTATTTATTTACTATCAATACGTAATATCAAACTTTACGACGTTCCTGACATCTGTGAAATGCACGGAAAACTGATTAAAAAAAAATCCGATGAAATCAAATGAAATGTACTTATAGTACGCCGGATAGTGACAATGATTTTAGCGTGTGGCAGAGGTTGTAAATTTGGTAGTTTGTGTGATGGCAAACAGGAAAATTGACCTCTGCCTACTCAGCGTCGGACATTTTACAATTGACATGTCTTCAAAAATTTTAAAGAAAGAATAAGTTAACGTAAACCTTTTCAGCGCCTCTGCCTTATGATTCCACTTATTAATTAAATCATAAAAAACGAGAAAATACCCGAGGCAGAGGTTCTGAGCAGTCCCTGGGCATAGGAAGAGGTTCTGAAAGTGCTTGGAAAGTAGGCCTACTTAAGCCGGCTACTCACTACGCGATACTTGGCAAGTACCTACTTTCACTTGTTAAAGTACTTGTACTTGGCGAATAGCATGTGTGTATACCATACACACTACACGGAAAAATGGTGAATGCTCATCTTTTGCGGGAAGTGCAAGTACTTGTCAGAAAGCTTCTCATCATGGCGGACGATAGTAAAACGGAAGCAGCAACTTCAATAATTGTAGAACTCAAACAGTTCCTAAATGTTGCCATTACGGAATCTTTCTTCTTTTTTAGCTCGGGAATGGAAACTTCCATTTCCTCCACCATTTCTGATTAAATGTGCTTCTACGCATCCATGAACCTCGTTCTTATTTTATGCAATTTGTGCAAGGGGTCCCAGATAATCGGTTTCCCTGATAAATATCCAAAAAGAAAAGTGTCTTTCTATTGGATCACTCCATTGTAACTAAATTTTTCAGCCCGAATCGTAAGTAAGTAACGGCGTAGTGTGTATCGGTCGCTATCAGTTACTAGAATTTCGCAAGACAACAAGTCGCCAGTCTTCAAGTGCCCCCTCAAGTGCCCCTAAAAGTACGTTATAATTTTATAAAGATACGTTACCTTAGACAAAGCATACGTGTGTAACTCTACAGAATTTATCCGCAAATATTTACTCTCAATAAAACTGGTCATTTGAAGGTAAATCTGTATGTATCTACAGCACAACATGCATCTTTAAGAAAAAAAATCAGTATAAATAGGTATATTTTTAAGAATTGTACCTCTAAATATTTTGGTACTATGGAAACATTAAAAAAATCGAAAAAAATGCTTCGTCGGGCCACGCGTCGGACTTTTATGTTATGCAAATTCTTTAAAGGAAGGATGCGTGCTTACAAGAAACTATCTATCGCTTTGACCGCTCGTTTTACCCTCACATAAAAAAATCGCAAAAATGCAGACGGGCAATGAAATAGTAGAGGCGACAAGAATGATGGAACGTTTCAATTGTAGGGTTAAAACATTCGCTTGCGACGATTACCAGGTAACGATAAAGGACTTAAGTTTAAGGCGTCATTGCAAACAAGAACCGCAAGCTGCAAAACTATCGCATAGGAATTTATTTTTATGCACCGATCATTTAGCAAAGAAATGGATGTTTGATAGTACGAATTGTTAACTGATGTAGAAACTGAAAATAGACTTGCTTTGTACCTACAATAGTGCAATAAAATAATATATTGACTGTCGAGATGACGGTATTTTTGCGAGATGGCATCCTTCAAATCCGACTTGTGTGAAACTGTTCTTTAATCTAGTTAGGCTAATTAGAGATCATACTCAAAAGCGCCCACGATGCGATACATGATAGCTCAACCGAAGCTCACCGAGATTTTCACCTGGGTTTACACCTGCAAACTACATATAATAAATTGTGCTTAGGTAATCTAAATGAATTTTAAGATACCTATGTGTTGTTGGATAGTAAGTGATCTGTACAGTCGTTTATACATTCATTATTTACCAAAATTAGAAAATGCACTTGGTATCTCAGTACCAAGAACATTTTATTAAAGTAGGTATGTTCTCTCTCTTCTGTTGCAATATTCTGTTCATTAGGGATCTGGGTCTGCGCCATACCCAATTAGATATCGGGTGTTCGTAAAACCCTGGGTAAAACCTTTCAACTTCATGCAGGTTTAAAGGTAGAAAACAAATTAAGATCAGGGCTGCATTACAGACAAATATTTTATTCTTATCTAGGGAACATTGGCTTTGTTATTAAAGCTTGCCTCGAAGCCCGCTTTGTAAACGAGGGCAACTGCAAAGGTTATTTTTTCTCAAAAGCGGATGGATTTATCGATTTCTAACAAGTGTAACTTTCTTATTCCAAAATAACACCTACCTACATACATCATAACGAAAATCATAATTACAGAGATAATTACTGACCAAAAATGCCAGAAAATTACCAATAAAAAAGATTGGGCCGAATTTAGCTCTTCAATTTATGTTCTATTATCTATAGGAGTAACTTCAAAATAAATGTACCTGGAAATATACCTAACATAAACAACACAAAATATAAAATACCGTGTGAATATACGTTATTCCAGTAAATTCTGCAAAAGCCTTAAATTACTGTTTCTAAAACGTCAGCCAACAAAATATTTTACAAAGCAGAGGGCCAGAAAGAATATCTGCCCAAAAGCAACTTTCGTTGGATAAATAGGTACATACCTAGTTGAATTTATTTACGTACATTTGTGGTACAATTCTTTCCCAAATTCAACTATATATTTCACATAAACCAGAACTTAATGCAAAACTTCCCACTTAAGGTTTCAATTTAAAAGGAACCCAAGAAGGAATCTAGGAACAACAAATCCTTCTGAAGCTTTAAGTGATTTTCTATTGATGCTTGAGGTGCGAGTTGAGGTTAGTTTCAAATTGGAAAACGTACCTGGGTATCTAAGTAACGTTTGTAAAAAGGAATATAATTTTCTATATCCATTTTAAACAGCGTCAGAACTTACCCACATCTTTAAAAGAAGACTAATAACCCTTTCCAATTCAAAGAAATATTCGATGTTAGCTTTCCTACATATTATTTGGATATTCTTTACTATAAAGAGTGAAACAGAATGAACAGTAATATAATATTGCTGTTGCTAAATATCTAACACTCATCGCCTTTTAACACCATTTAAAAACAATACTTTTCCCGCGTAGAAATAGGTTCCTATTATGTGTCTACTTAGTCCCGACTTTAGTTTAATGCAAATAATGAGAATGAAGTTATGAAAGTACCTAGTAGCGCTAATGTTGAGCGTCTATATACATATAATCAAGTAGGTATCTACATCTTATTACTATTATTATACTATGAGCAAAAATTATGTAGATATTGTATTGAACTCGACAGTTGAATAACCAGATATTTTGTAATGTAATAGAATTTTGGTTAGGTAAAACGTACTTTATTATATCTACAATAGGTACTTATTCAACTAGGTATGAGTGGAAATACTTATTTCCACATTTTTTATTTTTTCGCATTTATTTATGAGGAAACTTCAAAGAAACTAATACCTAACAAAATTAATTGTTTTATATATGAGATAACAGACCGATAATAGCAACCTTGATAAATGTATATATCAACATTTGTTTTGTTCTGGTTAAGGAATTTGAGTGGAATTTACATTTTTTGTTTGGCGTTGTCGAAACTGGGATGCACCGCAATCATAATTCTCGGATAAATAGTAATTAGAACATTACACAATCTAATGAATTTTGTGTAAAAGGGGTTAATATATAGGTTACTCACTTACAGATAAGGGTTCATCCAGTAGGTCAGGGGCGAGTGGTGCCACGTGGAGCATCACCCAAAAACATCCTAGAACCACTGGGTCCTCTGCTTCGTCTCGACGACGTACGTCGCCGCACTAACACAATGTCTGCACAATATTTCTTAGAAATTAATAGTATTTCAAGTAGGCATAAATATAAACAGTAACAATTTATTTAGGACCATTATAATGCATATTTATTTTTAGAGGATTATCAGTCACACTCTAAATTACGGTTCCAATATAAATTTTTTCGGCGACACATTGGGGCGGTATAAAAAACGTCGATAACACACACATGAGAAACAACCCACAACACCTTCTCACCGTAGCTGTTGATAACACAGTGCCACGCGCGGCCGTTCTCTCCTGCTCTCCACAACTCGGATGAAATCGGACTACCCCATCACAGGTAGAGGTAGTACATATCGCGGTTGCGCAAAACAAAATAATATGCTGCTAACCAAAATTTGTTTTTATAGATAACTGAACAATTTCAACTATGAGTTACAAATATATATATAGGTCATAATAACACTCTAGATTGCATTTAATTTAAGATACAATTGCCGCCAAATTCCTTGGGTATGAATAGTCAAAATTAATCAGATTTTGCTTAAATTCCGAGGAGATAAGAGTAAAGTACCTACCTTACTAATATTTTCTCAGTACTTTTATTCTAAAATCACAATGAAAGTTACTGTGCAAGTACATTGTTAGTAAATACTAGCTGGGGGACGCGGACGGTCATTGCTCAATAAATTACATTTTAAATACCTACCACAGAGAATTCAAGATTAGCACTGCACCGCTTTTTGTAGTAGATAAGTGTATTTTATGATGTACAATTTTCTTACACTAGTAATGCAGCGAAACTTTTCATCCTTTCTAATAAGTAAAACATAAAATAAATCAAAGGGGAACAACCTCAGCGCGATAACTTTGTTTACTTTGCAAATACTTGAGTATTTTCTCTCCTAAAAACGCCTCTAAATATACCTACCTACTTACTCTTGTGTTTTGTCGTTTAAAGATATCATTTGTAGATATATTTTTGAATTCATTTATCTGCTTGTTTAAGCTACCCTATATTCACAATAGATGCGCCTACATGTATGTACGATAGACTCATTTGTGCAACTCTGGCTGCTCCAGAATAATTAAGGAAACCTAACAAAAAGATAGGTAACGGGATTGTACGATGTACAATGAACAGGTAGTCAAGTGAAACGTCTTTTCGGAGTTACAAATTACAAACTTTAAAATTCCAAAAGTGTATAAATCTTCAGTCTTAGCATCAAGATGTCAAGTGGTGGACCACCAAGAAGAAAACGTTCCCGATAGGTTCTGGGCAACCCGCCGAGTGACAGCTGTCGGTTCCTATAATTCTTTAGTTCATTTCGCGAGTTGACGCTCAAGGCGGCAATAAACACTGTATTTTATGTTAGCTAAAACACAGCGTCCAAGAAGTTTGAAAGCAGTACTTAATTATCGAGAAATAATGAAGGCGACTTTATTTTACTAAATAAGTAAATGATATTTTAAATAATTATGCATAGATACCTATTTAAATGACAAATCCAATCGTTTGATTTAGATTCCCAGTATTTCTATTTTTAGCGGACATATTGTTTACTAACTGCTCGTGAGTTATTTACTATTTATCTATTATGATTCTATCTTCATCCATTTCGCAACTTGGTACACGAATCTGAAAAATTTTGGAATCTTTTTAGTGGAAAAACGATGTTTTTCTAATAAAGCTTTGAGTTGTACTGGACCGTTCGAACAACTGCTCCTCGGGCAGGTTTCTGTGTACTACAAGATCTCTTACGGGATGCCACCCCAACAGGGCCGTAGCCAGAGGGGGGCCTAACATACCTGTGGCCCCCCCTGTACTTACACGTATAAACAGACCTCAAAGGCTGACCAATTTAACATTCTTGGCATTTGGAAACGAGCGAACAAGAAACGTTTATATGGAAATAGTGCTCTGAAAATTTAATGACGGTCGAAATAGGGAGCTGCAGTTGTGCTAGATTTTCTGTATACATAGTTGTATTTTGTTTTATTGTAAGAAATGAAGATTTTAGTTTTAGTTTATTGTGAAGTTTTACTGAATTGTTTTTTACATTGTTCGTTGTTCAGTTTTTTACAAGAGTATTTATTAGTCGTATTGTTTATTGCATCCATATTCTGAAACTGTATATTTATCTAGTTTAGTAAAGTATTACAATTTCCAATTTTTGGTGTAATTTTAATCGCATATTCCAAGAACATCCTACCAAAAATTTCGTTTAAGCCCCCTCAAAAAATACGTAAGCCCCCCTAAGTTTTGATCCTGGCTACGGCCCTGCACCCCAAACATATCATTGGGATTAGAGCATCTTTGTATCTCTATGCACCGTGTGCATATTAACATTCCTTGCAAGCCTACAGCACAAAAGCATATATCAAGAAAGCAAGTGCTTAAATATAAGATTTAGTAAAGGAGGCTTGGCAACACGTTCGTGGCTCAGTGGGAGATTCGTCCAGAACGAAGGTGCGAGTCTGGGGGTTCGCTTCTTGCTGCGGTGGGTTTGTTTTGTTCTAGTGATTCAGCTTTTTTCTTATGAACAAAAAATCGGCCTCTGGTCTAAAAGGTCAGAAAGGTCATCACCATCAACGCCTGGACATTTTCACTTTTACTGTTGATATATAAGTACCACTTGTTTACAAGTCCCTCGCCCGTTGCTGTAGGTCTGTAAGGGATGTTATTTTGCGCATCGTGTGCTCACACTAACAGTATTATGCATTGTATGTTGAAAGCTTCAATATTGGATGGTTCGAATGTGCATCGAAAACATAACATGCAAACCTCCTGCTACTGTGAACATACAGTACCTACGTAGAGATACGAGGGTGCTCCTAGTCCAACGATATGTTTTGGGGTCGCATTCCGAGAGGTCTCATAGTACACAAAAAATCTGAATTTACTTCCACAATTCAATGTCTGGCGGGGTATTTGACCAAGAAGCATTAGTTATTTAAACCGTCCACAACTCATCTCATTCTAGATTTAAGCAGATAGCTGTAGCGTTAAAAATCAATTCAAACTATTTTTTTACGCATTTATTAATAAACTAGTACTTAAGTACATCGTGCTCATATTAACATATTTCTATTCCTATTCTAAGTCTCACACTTAAATTTAGCCTCTTATTGCTGTCTTCTTTTCTTTTGGGTTTGCTAGTCCTTTTAAGCTTTCTTTCTTCTGTTAACTTCTCCATTTTCGGTGACGCCTCTGGAAGTTTTGGAAATCTAGGGTACTTCTGGGTACATTTGTAGTTCCGGATGGGGCCACCTTGTATTTTACCTAGTCGGCGGTTTTTTTTTGGAAATTCCGATTTGCGTTCGGAAACGTCTCTTTTGCTTCTGTTCTTCGTGTGAGTGGTTGGTTACGCCGAGTTTTGTGAAATTTAATTTCTAGCCAGTTTCTGGGATTTTCTTGGGTTTCCTTCCTCTTGAAGACGACGATTTTGTTGCAGTGTGCGAATTTGGTAATCGTGGTCTGTGCCTTTTTGGGATTTGACTCACATTAGAGGTTCAGTAGATTTTGTTGGAAAAAAACCCCACGAGGTGAGTGTCATTTTTCGTCCTTTATTTAAATCTTTAGTCATCGTTATTGTTTCCTTTCCTTTTTCTTATTTTCTCTTCTAATTTGCCCTTTCGGCATTTTAGGGTTTTTTCCCGGGAGCGATTTTGTTTCTTGGTGCCAGTTTCCTGGTGCCTCCCGTCTTCCCGTTTAGAAGCGCCGTATTCCACCTGGTGCTGAGTTTCAGGAGTACCTAGGACCTACCTACAGTTTGGTAACAGCTTTTACACCTTTAATCTCCTGAAAGGTCAGAAGTATATTGTATATTTCGATTTTGTCGCCTGTCCGATTGGAACGCCGCGTCCATCGGCTGGTTTTTAAGTAGCGCCTGGCACGGCATATACGTGTCCGAAAACCCCTTTGGAGTTTTCTCCGCATTTTTCGTGTCGCCTGCCCGTTCGAGATCGTCCCGTTCGGCTGGTTTGGAAGTAGTTGCCTGACCACGGCTTGTTGTGGTTATTTTGTTTTGTTCATTTGTAAACTTATTATTATTCATCTTTATTTTTATTAGTCGTTAATTTGAATTTGTCATTTTGCACGTAGTTATAATAATATTAGTAGTTTTGCTTCACATTTTCGTACTTATAGTTTATTCATTTTGTTTGCATTAATACGAGTAGTTTCAGTTTAGTATAATAGTTTTTATCAGTCGATAAATTTTGCATGTTTTTCTAGTTTAACTTTGATTCAAATAGTATTAATTTGTGGGGATTTAGTAACGGTCGATACTGCCGTTTGCGCCCGTTTGTTTTGTAGGTAGAGTGCGTGCGATTGGCTCGTCGGTGCGTTGCGCGTTTGGAGCTCCAACCGTGTTGCGGATTTACCGCGTCATCCGCGCCTATTTGTTTTCCTTTTTTTATTGGCGCAACGTTAGTACCGGGTGTCTAAATTTCACCTAGGTCAGTTTTGTTATATACCTACATTGTTCTAATGAAATATTATTAGCTGTGTATTTTTTTTTTTATATAGGTACCACTGTTTTTGTTGATATAAATTTTCATTCTGTTTCAATTTTCTCCACTATCATTATATGTTCATATATTATTTGACTACGTGTTTTGTTTGCACCTTGCCCTACTGTTTGCCGGCGGCTTTTAGGAGCTGTAGCCGCTGTGTCGTGGTGAGTATTCTTTTCTTGGAGGATCAGCCAACAACTCCTTGGCGCCCTATTACTTTTTTGCCCACCCCCACCTCCGGCTTGGGTTTAGTCGCGGCCGGATCCTCCTACCGTGACGTGACGTCAGCGGTTACGTCACATAGCTCTTGCTGATACAATTCCGATTTAGAGTCGTCAGTTTGGGCAACTTGGTTAATATTAAAGATGCAAAGATGGTTAAACGGGAAAAGTTTATCAGAATCTTAAAACCACTCCAAATGTTCATATAGTTACATTCTAAGATTTTTTTGTTTTTGGAATAGGTAGGTACCTGAAAAAAACAAAAACTTTACATTTTCTTTTCTCATCGATCTCTTTTTATTACTCATTTTGCATTGCTGGAACTTAGATATTGTTAAGGCAGTTTTTGATGACTTGTTCAGTGGTCCTATCATAGCTATTAATTTCCGTCTCTTAATTTCGAAGATACAACCACAAACTTTTATTTCTCCTATGGACGTTAATTGTTTTGTTTGCATTTTTGAATCGCGCCTTTTATTACCTTTTCAACGATATATTACACAACCTGCCAAAATCTTCAATTTTTCAAAAATGGCTTAAAACAAAAGAACAGAAATTAAAAATGTATTTTCAAACAAGAACGTTGGGATGCATTAATAATAATTATTGTCCAGATCTTTTGTTTGAAAATAAGTTGTAATTCTCCGTTCTTTTGTTTATAGTTATTCTTTGTTAAAAAATTACAAATCTTGACAGGTTGTGAAAGTGAAAGTGTTGTTGAAAAGTCCAAGTAAAACAACTGACGTTCATAAAAAAACAAAGTTAGTAGTCGTATCTCTGAAATAAAAAGAGTTCGGAAAAAACTGATATAAGACCACCGAGTATACTTTCAAAAAATAGCTACCTTAACAATGTTCAAGTCCCAACCATGAAAAATAGTTAAATAGTAAGAAGAATATTGATAAAAATCTAAAACACACACTTTTTATATTTATATTTTAAATGTAGGTTGGGGCGATCACCAAATTGTGATGAACTTTTTCCATTTAACCATGGCGTAAATACACATGGTGAGTGCATAGGCAGACACTATTTGGTCGGGAGCGAGTATGACGTTGCTTGGGAGAGCCAAAACCTCCAATATTATACGGTCCGCTTTGCACGGCAAAGCGGATCTATGCCTTTATCGTTTATATTAGAATGACTTTGTACACCTATCAAGAAAAAATGAAACACATATTTGTTACAATAATTAATTTATTATAGGGTGACACAAAATAAAACAAAATTAGTTAAAAATGTACGAGAGAAATAAATCAGAACTAAATAAATGATGAATTGAAGACTTACGGTTCGTTCAATATTTTAAGACGTGGTTAATTGTTCAAATGTGTAACATAACTTCGATTTTTGAGTAACCAAACGCTTAAACTTTTATTTATTAATTACAAAGTAAATTCGGTAATAATATCAGAAGACTATCTTACTACATTTGAGAAATATTTTCCAAAATTTAAGAATACAATAAATTAACGCGATGTGTGTTTCCTAAAAACAACACTAATTTTGTTAGAAAAGGAGAAAAAGTATTTGAGTGTACTAGGAAGGTCGAATGATATTGCGTTAGATTATATCATTTCCCTCAACTAATAAGCAATAAAGTTATACAGTGAGGTCCTAAAGTTTGGAATAAAATTCATAATTTCTTTTTTATCAGTATTTCAATGAAATGCTGGGACACGTCAATTTTTATTTTCAATTTAGAATTTTGAAAGGGATATGTAAAATATACAAGTTGTCCCATTTTCATGTACAGCTGTCAATGTCAATTTTCTTAAATGGAACACCCTATACATTTTCATATTTCTGAGTAGTCCATTGAAAGGCAATTTCATAAATGTGGCATTTGTTACCTTTTACTTTCATGGCTATCGAGATATTAACACTTGAATTTAGAAATTCGTCAAAATTAGAAGCAAAAAAAAAGCAAAGTATACCTCACACAACCGTATGACATCAAAGATTTATGAACGAAAATACGAAATGAAATTCGGAGAATCACGCCTGAAGTTATTAGAAATGTTCTTTACGAATTCGAGTACAGTTTGGCTATAGCTTAGCAAGTTCTTGGAGCTCACACTGAACATTTAATTTAGATTATTTTTGATGTTAATTACTTGCTTGTGTTTTTACTTAACATTGTTTGTTATTTCGTGGTAGTTTTGTAAACCTAATTTCCAATTTCGGCAATCTCTAGCTTTTGTAGAAGTTCAGATATCCTAATTCTAATTTTGAGGAATATCTAAATTCAAATGTTAATATCTCGATAGCCATAGAGGTAAAAGGTAACAAATGCCACATTTATGAAATTGTCATTCAATGGCCTACTTAGAAACATGACAGTATATAGGGTGTTCCATTTAAGAAAATTGACATTGACAGTGGTACATGAAAATGGAACTCCCTATATATTTTATATGTTCCTCACAAAATTCTAAATCGAAAATAAAAATTGACGTGTCCGAGCATTTCATTGAAATATTAATAAAAAAGAAATTATGAATTTTATTCCAAACTTTAGGACCTCACTCTATGTTTTGCAATATAATTTTACTAAATCTAGCCTCCTGATTGGTTAATATCGGTGCAAAATAGTATTTTAAACAAGTTTTGAAAACGAGTCTTTTCACACGAGTGAGACAGTTTGGTGGACCGGGCCGAAAGCAAGAGCCACAAGTCGAATGAGTATGAAAATACGGTATTTTTGTTCATTCTAAAAGTTGTTAAAATGCTGCTTAGCCCCTTTCAACAATAACCGATTTTAGCTCTTACTTGGTGATTTCGTTTTACAAAACAATGCATGCGTTAAAAAATATGACGCGAATCACAATCACAATCACAATCACAACAAAGCTAATTTTAGTTTGCTGTTTTCTCCATTTTCTTCACAATTTGAGCCTTGTAGTCGCTAGCGATGCATCCCACGGAGATACAAAAAAGCTAACATTACCTGTATTACGGTTATTAAAGGATTAAGATGTAAGAGACTGTGGTTAAATAATCAATTCAAGAATCAATTGTACCCCTAACCACATAAATTTTGAAATACTATATACGCATTTCGGCAGCTAAGCTGCCATCTTCAGTAGCAGGGAAAAACCTATAGTAATAAAAATAAAAATGGCAATAACACTAATGCAAAAAAAAAAAAAACAAAAAAAAAAAACAATTATATATATGACAATAATAATAACAACAATAATGATGATGTGAAACAATGATAGTGACAATAACAATAATATAGGTCAGGTATTTTCTGCTCACCACTCCGAAAGAATCGAAGTGCACTCGATCAGCTCTCAAGCTAGAATTACTATAGGTTTTTCCCTGCTACTGAAGATGGCAGCTTAGCTGCCGAAATGCGTATATAGTATTTCAAAATTTATGTGGTTAGGGGTACAATTGATTCTTGAATTGATTACGGTTATTGTTGAAAAACCCTCGGCAGCATAATTAGGCATTATATTTGTCAAAAATACTGGTAATTTAGTAAAGTCTTCGTGCGATAGCGCCGCTGCCCGGCTCCCAGGTTCGCACTCCCAATTGACGTCACGCTCCCCCACTTACGTGCGCACTACGATTCTATCGGCTCGGCCTGCATTTAACAATCTTTGTAAGTTTACCCATACTGACGACTAGAAATTGGGTTCGAGTGTTCAGGCCAAGGCACAGTACTGATGCACACTACAAAGCCGAAACCATCAGTGGTCTACGATTTTCTGTGACATTCGAAACATAATATTGAACCTTTCAAGATAATATAGTGTTGTTTAAGAAACGTGACAAGATTCAGGTAAAAATCATGACATAATTAATTGATTGTCGCGACAACGCGTTGCAGACACCTGCATACATCATAGATAATGGAAAAGATAGATATGTGACTCTTGCTGTGGCCGCCGGACTTTGTTTTTAGTTTGACGTCTTGTCGCAAATCGCAAGCACAGAGTAACCAGAATAAAATGTCATGCTGCTGAAAAAACTACCCGCATCACTTGTAGCATCGCGGTGGCTATTATGGTGGGTGACTGACTCGCCTTCTTTCTTACTTCCACTACAAAGCGTAAGTCATGTCATGTTTCATTTACGTCACCCAAGGCAATGGCGACTGACAATTGAAATTGTCCCTAAAAGATCAAAGCTGCCGACAAAGAGATATTATTCTGGTTTTATTCTGTGCCGTAAGTGACGGTAACGTCACTGGCTTCTTTTTATTCATCCTTTTTTTAATTTGACCATTTACAATAGGTACTCCAATTCACTTTAAAAGTAATATTTTTATATATTTATTTCGTGCCTCCTAATTATTATACATCGTAATATAAGCAGCGAGTTCAAAGACTTCATAAAGTATTAGAGTGATTATTTTTTTCATCGTCAAATTGACCAATAGGAACATTGCATTTGGGTCTAGAAGTGTGTATTATTTCGGTAATTTTTTTGGCGAATGCAGATTTAATGTGAGAGGTGCACCATTTGGTGAAATCCTCTGCCTATTTAAAGAAAGATATTCATGATTGAGGTGAGTAGTTTTATAGAAAATCTTTGTTTCCTCTTTCCTTATCATAATTTCACGTACACTTTTCCAATCCATGCGATTTCCGGCATCGTCCTTTCGAACCGATAAGATACGGAGATCTGGAGACATACGTATAAATTTAAATTTAAAATTAAATTCTAGCTGATGTAGGTACGATATATGGCTTCTACCGCCTTGCCAATTTAAAAATTGGAATGAGCTGGGAAGGAATAAAGACTTCTTTTACCCGGCCAATAGCTGCAGAAATCGCACTGTGCGCGGAATCGCCTTCGTTCTGTCCGTGATTGGGCTCAAAAAACAACGAAATTACAGACAAATTTGTTCAAGAAGCTAGTACATGAAGTAACATTGTAGCGATTATGGAATTTTTATTTTGGCCGCTACAACCGTCAGAAAACAGTGACACATTTTCTTGTACCTCGTGCATCTGATTCCTTGAGGTACAGGAGGATCCGAGGATCCGAGGATCCGCGTTTACTAAGACCTTCGTGCCAGAAGTAACAGTGGCATTCTCTCGATTTTAAATTTATACTGTAACGTTGTAATTTTATAGTCGTCGGCGATCAAACATACTACTCTGATTACTAATGGGTAAAAAGATAACTTGCTGCAAATCGAATACAGCACTTTCATTTTTAACATTTTCGTCAGCTTTGGCAGAGTCCTCTTTGCTTCAGACGGACGTTTTCTCAACTATATGTTGTTGATAAGTCTCATTCAATTCCAGTTTCTTTGTTGCATCCAAGGTCAAATGATGTGTAACCCTACTGAATAGGCCCATTGTCGTTTACGCCGTAAAAGCTTTGTGAAGCATACCTGTTGTGTATGCAACCCGTACTACTTACGTATCTCCATCCTTTTCTAACGCGAAGAGATCATCAGATATTTTGCATTGCTCACGATTGTAAAAGCGTTCAGCAGCCAGGTAATAACTTACCGTTTCATGGGTAAGCAACAAATTTGGTTGAAGTGCACTGATTAAAAAAATATCTGAAACGTACTTGAAAATTAGACTTAATAGTTATGCAAAGAAGGTTGCTGAGAAAATACAACGTGAAAACGTCACTTTGCTCCAGAAACGAAAACTATTTTAGTTTGTACTGTATAGTTTAATTATTACTGCTTCTGTTGCATTTAGTGCTTCTGTTATACTTACAACTAGTTTACTCAGTCTAGAAACTTATGCTAGGTTCTCATAAAAATAAAGAATAAATAAATAAAGAATAGGAGAGATGGGATGGCAGGACACCTTCTGAGACGCGAAGGAATAGTTCGCGGCATACTGGAGATATTATTTTATGCTTGACCCTCGGTCTGTCCTAACTTAGCCAATATTTTTAGGTTTTGTACAAAATACAAAACTAAACTGAAATTTACCGAGCTCTTAATATTTTTTTCTGAGTATTTAAAATATTACCTTATAACGTGCCAAAATAGCGTTACAAAAACAATAGTTATTTACGTAACCAGTTATGAAAAGAGTAATTTTATTTGACGAATATAATATTTGCCAAAACGAGAGTTACGAAGACGCAATGTTGCTGATGCTAGGCTTTAATATCTAGGTAAGCTTATCGCAGTTCTAAACTTAGAACCAAGAAGACGCTATTAAATTCATTCTGTTGCTTGCTTTTGTACTGTATAAATCGAAATTAAACATTGTATAATTTTGGAATAAAATTAAATGTTTTTAAAAACGATTTTCGGGAGTTGAATAACATAATTGGCGCAGTCGTAACGGATTCACGTGACCGCGGAAAATAGACTTTCGCAGCGTGTCGGAAAAATAGTTTAGTTTTTGCGGTTGGATTTTTCATCCGAAAACGTGAAGAACGAACCTCCAGTCTACTACAGACGACAGCAACTCCCAACAGTTCGAGCCAAGAAGAATCGGAAAAGGAACAGGCAGAAACTCAGACTTCAAAGCTGTAAGTGCCATTTCTTTTTGCCTTTCCGGAACCCTCTGTTTAAGGACTTCCGAAAGATAGAGAAAATAAGTTTCGCAATAAATTAGTTTAAGAAAACTCAAACTGAAAGATAAACTGAATTTTTTTAATCATTGTTATTTTATTTCATTGCCAATAAAATATAAAATAGATTTTAAATAAGTATACTAAGCTTGATAAGCTTAATTGAAGATTTAGCAAATAATTTTAATAATTTAGTAAATTTAAGAGACATTCCTGAAATTCCTAGTTCAAATTCATCAGAACCAGATTTAGAGACAATTGCAGAAATGGATAACCCACAAGTGCAAGTTAACTGGAGCCTTTTTAAATCCAGAATGGAAAATTTAAGACCGTTTGATGGTGATAGTAACACCTTAAATAAATTTATTTCTCGTTGTGATGGTATTATAGCCAGTTATAGCGTTTTCAACGATCCTGAATTAAATTCTCACATTTTAGAGTGTATACAGGGTAAATTAATAGGAAAAGCTGAGGCTATGGTAGGTAACAGAGTTGAATTAAACAATTGGGAAAGTTTAAAAAATGCTCTGAAACAATGTTTCTCGGACAGGCGCGATTTAGATTGCCTTGTTCAGGAATTAACAAGGACAAGACCGTATAATAATGAACACTTATTAAATTTTGGTGGTAGACTTCAATTTATTGATTAGAAGCAATGTAGTTCAAAGAATAAGTAACGATTTAACATTGTCGCAAGAAGCAAAACTTTGCCAAATCGCACATTATGATAAAACTGCTTTAGATACTTTTATTGCAGGTTGTACAGGTATCTTAAAAAATAATTTGCATCTAAAAAGACCAGCATCTTTAGAGGATGCTATGGCATACGTTAACGAGTTTGAAAATTTTGAAAGATTGTATGGTAGTTTAAACGAACATAATAAATTCACTCCTAAGGTCAATAAACCAAACCAATTCCAAAACTTTGTACTTCCTAATCACGCTCAACAAAACAGATTTATACCTAATTTCAACACACCCGCAAATTACTTTCAGAGATCAAACACAAACACTTTCAATCCAAACTTTCAGCAAAAACCAATTTGGTCCAATCAACCCATAAATATTAAACCAATACCACAAGCTCCTAGAAGATTTCCAACTAACCGAGAAGTATTGGACCACCAATAAATGTATTCAAACCAAGACCGATACCGACCAATCAGCTTCCCTAGCCAGAACCCATGTCAACGACATCTAGATTCTTTACGCCAGGAAATCAGTTTCCCAAACCAGAACCCATGTCAATGACACTAAAAAACCCTACACCAATAACAAGACAACCTTTCAATAATTTCAATCAGAGACCTCAATTCAATAATAATTTTAGAAATTACCAACAACAAAGACCAAATTATACATTTGAAGAATTATATTCCAACGAACAGGAAGAAATAGATCCATCCTTAAATTTAAATGATCCTGAAAATATGCTGTATCAACCAGCAAGCTCTTCTGAAATATACGAAGAGTATCAACCCGACGAACAATATTTCCAAGACAGTCCCGAACAAAACAATGACTCAAATTTTCAGATCGACCACCAGACAGACAAATTAGCTTGACAGAAATAAATATTTCTTCTAGCAATGCACTACCTTATGTCGAAATTTGTCAACCCAAACTAAAACTCCTAATTGACACTGGAAGTTCCAAATCAATAATTAAACCTTCTATAGTAGAAAAATTTTATCCTCACACCATATATCATTCTAACGCTACAATTAAAACAGCCATTGGTAGCAAAAATATCATGTATCAGGCACAAGTACCTGCTTTTCCTGAATTTCATAGCGTTCATCAAATTGATTTTCTATTGTTTGATTTCCACGATTATTTCGATGGAGTCATTGGATTAGAGGATTTAATTAGCATGAATTTTAACATCGATTTAATAAACAGGAAATTAGTTTCTGATAGCGTTGAAATTCCATTTAAATTTAGAGAACCTGAGGATACTGAATTTAATTTTTCAGTAAATCCAGATGAAAGAATAATAAAAAATCTCCCAGTTAGTATATACGAAGGAGATATTTTAGTCAACGAAACAAATTTAGGAGAACTTTACATCCCTAAAATTTTGACAACTGCAAAAAATGGTTATGCACCTATCGAAATTCAAAACTCTACAGATGCTCACAAATTTCAATCTGAACAGTACGAAATGTACAAATTCGAGAGCTTTACTAACTCATCAGAACAATTAGACTTTCCGAAATTAGACACTCGACCAGACATTAAAAACCTTATTCGGACCAATCATATGAATTCTGAAGAAAAATCTGCTATAACCGATGTCTGCAGAAAATTTTCTGACATTTTCTTTAAACCAGGAGACAAGTTAAGTTTCACCTCGAAAATTAAGCACACAATTAAAACGACAGATGAAATACCGGTTCATGGAAAATCGTATAGATACCCTTATGTTCATCGCGAAGAAGTTCAAAGACAGGTAAAGAACATGTTAGACGAAGGCATAATTAGGCCCTCATATAGTCCTTGGTCATCACCTATTTGGGTGGTACCCAAGAAATCAGATGCATCAGGAAAACAAAAGTGGCGAGTAGTGGTAGATTATCGAAAAATTAATGAGAAAACTATCGAGGACCGCTACCCTATTCCAAATATAAACGATATTCTAGACAAATTAGGTAGAGCCCAATATTTTAGCACACTAGATTTGGCGAGCGTATTTCACCAAATCGAAATGAGCAAATGTTCCGTTGAAAAAACCGCGTTTAGTGTCGATAACGGACACTACGAATTTTTGAGAATGCCCTTTGGTCTTCGAAATTCACCACTCACTTTTCAAAGAGCTATGGACGAAATTTTAAAAGAACTTCAAAATAAAATTTGTATGGTTTATATGGACGACATAATTGTTTTCAGCACCAGCTTACAAGAACACATCCAAAATTTAAAATTAGTTTTTTCTAAATTACGCGAAGCACGGTTAAAAATTCAATTAGACAAGTGTGAGTTTTTACAAAGAGAAGTGGAATTTCTCGGGCATATCGTAACTCCCGACGGTATACGGCCCAATCCTAAAAAAATTGAAGTAATAAAGAATTTTCGGATACCACGCACTCAAAGAGAAATTAAATCTTTCTTAGGTTTACTTGGATATTACCGCAAGTTCATTGACAATCTGGCAAAAATTACAAAACCTATGACAAAATGTCTTAAAAAGGGTCAAAAGGTAAAACATACAAAAGAATTTATAGAATGCTTCAACACCTGTAAAAATTTATTGATTTCAGAACCAATTTTGGCATATCCCGACTTTGAAAAAACTTTTGAATTAACCACAGACGCATCTAAATATGCATTAGGTGCTATTCTATCACAGAACAATCATCCCATATGTTATGCATCCAGAACACTTTGTCCAGCAGAGATCAATTATTCGACCATTGAAAAAGAGCTCCTTGCCATAGTTTGGAGTTGTAAATATTTCCGCCCTTATTTGTTTGGCCGTAAATTTAAAATATACACGGATCACAAGCCTTTGCAGTGGTTAGTATCCCTTAAGGAACCAAACTCACGCCTGATTAGATGGCGATTGCGATTAGAAGAGTTCGACTACACAGTTGAATATAAAAAAGGAACTAGTAATCAAGCAGCTGATTATCTTTCCAGGAACCCACCTGACTTTGACTTGAATCCTTTGGAAATCCTTTCTCTTTGCAATAATTTAGGAGACATAGACGAAATAATCCAAAAAGCATTAGAACTCGAACCACTTCCAGAATTAAAAGACATCACAGATTCTGAAATCCTAGATCCAAATTATACAAAACCTAAAATAAATATAATTTCCGATATCCAAATAAAACCCCCTGATTCAGTAATTCAAACAGAAGAGACCGATGATGAAACCGTTCATACATCAATTGAGAATCCAATTTTCACAATACCAATATCAGAACGACCGGTAAATACTTATAAAAATCAAATAGTTGTTACTCTCGGAGAAACTAATACCATACACTTTAAAACAAATAAAATTTTCGAAAATTTCCGATACTATGTAACATTGCCAAAATTTGATTTAAAATATCATATTGTAAAATTTCTGAAAGAATACATAGATCCAAAACAAACCTATGCCATTTTCTTTAGAAATTCCTCCATATTAGAAAATTTTATAAGAACCATCCAAGATACTTTCAAAAATTCTTCGTTCAAATTTCTGCATTGCACAACATTTTTATCAGACGTAGAAACAAAAGACGAGCAAAATGAAAAATTAGAATATTATCATATTGGTAAAACATGTCATAGGGGTATAAACGAAATGAAAATGTCACTACCCTCTAGATACTATTGGCCGAAAATGGCATCAGATATTGAAAATTATGTCAATAATTGTGAAACTTGTCTGAAGAATAAATACGACCGAAATCCCCCAGTGATCAAATTCAACCTTACCCCAACAACTTCCAAACCTTTTGATCATGTCCACATTGACACTTTTACTATAAATAACCAGGACTTTTTGACAATTATTGATACTTTCTCTCGTTATGGTCAAGCATACCCCCTAAATGCCGTCATAGGCATATCAATAGTTGAAAACTTGTTAAATTTCATTTGTCACCATGGATTGCCTCAAAAAATATCAACAGACCGTGGTACAGAATTTAAAAATCAAGATCTCGAAAACTTTTGTAAATTACACCGTATAGATCTGCACTACACTACTTCAAAAAATAGTAACTCAAATTCGCCAGTAGAACGATTCCATTCTACAATAATAGAACATTTCAGATGTTTAAGGGAAGAAAATAAAAATCTTTCATCCGAATCTTTAATGAAACGAGCAGTATTAGGCTATAATAATTCCATTCATAGTGTTACAAAATTTACCCCCTTTGAAATCATAAAAGGTCATATAAATACTTCAAATCCTTTCGAACTAAACGACCATATCATTGTTTCTGACTATGTTCAAAATCATAAAGAAACAACTAAAAGGCTCTATGATAAAGTTAAGGAAACAAATCAACTAACAAAAGAGGTAGTTATTGACAAAATTAATGAAAAGAGAAATGAACCACCAAATTTTGCTGGTGAAAAAGTAGCTTACATTAGAACAAAGTTTAGAGACAAGAAATTGCCAAAATTCAAAAAGACCAAAATTACTGACGAAGATAATATCAAACTAAAAACAGATAAAGGAACGTATCATAAAAATATAGCTAGAACACCTAGAGTTAAATCAAAATCATTGTTACAGGAATCCGAATCCAACAAAAATGGGTCCATTGATCCTATTCCTGGTCCTTCAGGTATTACACGCCGATAGTACCGATGACGTTGAACTGACGACACTGGACAATCCAATTCTTCCTATACGATTAGGGAATAGCAGAATAATTTATAGCAAACATACTTTTTTGCATTATTTAGATTTAGATATAGTTATTAAACAATTAGCAGCTTTAAAGCAGAATTTCAATTCTATTAGAGATGGCATCGACAAAATAAATACGTCAGATCCTACATCCTATCACGGTTTAGCCGAAAACATGCTCCTTCGTACAGAATATTTACTTCAAACGACACAACTTAAACTTGAGAACTTAGGCCCTCATATTCGCAATAAAAGAGGACTAGTTAATGTAATTGGCAAAATTAATAAATGGCTTTTCGGCAACTTAGACTCAGAAGATGGACAACACTATGACCAGGCTATTAATATATTAACACAAAATGAGAAAATTATGGCATACGAAATAAATTTGCAAATTTCTCTTTCAAAAAGGCTAATTAGTAATTACAATAAAACCATTGAATTATTAAGTAATAACCAACAAAAATTAGAACAGGATTTAAAAATGGTTCAAAATTATGTTAAAAATACAGTTACAAGCTGGGGTACCTATATAACTTTTCAAGGCACAATTTCACAAATAATTTTAGACTGTCAGAATTTAATAACATTTATAGATAATATAGAAAATGCCATTGTCTTTTCCAAACTTAACACAGTTCACAATTCAATAATATCTAGCTTGGAACTAGAAGAATCAATAAAACATTTAAGTAAAATTTATGATGAAGATGAAGTTCCTAAATTTAAAAACATATTGACTTATTATCAGTTCTTGGGAACCCAAGTAACAATATCAGGTTCAAAATTAATTTTTGCGATTCATATTCCTCTATTGACAAAAGAAGTTCTTAAATTTTTCCACCTACACCCTATAATCCAAAATACCCTTATGTGGCACGAGGAAATTCCAAAACTCAGTTCGAAAAGGACGTATGTCCTTCACTAGAAGAAACGAACTATTGTAAAGAAAATTTCGTAAACGAGGACGCCTGCACCCGTCAACTTATTGATGGAAAATTTTCCGAAAATTGTCAAACATTACAACTATTCGTAGAAGAACCAATCATCGAACAAATTACTCAAGAAATTCTACTAGTTATTCCCGTTGAGACAATTAAACTTTTCTCCAAATGCAAAACTGATCAACACTTACAAATTTCAAAACCAACGTTAGTGAAAATACCGGAAAAATGTGAAATTCAAATCATGAACAAGACATTTAGAAGTAATACTGAAGTGCATCAAGGGAAACCGCTTATCTTACCAAAATTGGAAATTGGAAACTTCAAAGTTTTAAAATCGTTCAAGACAACAAATTTAACAAAATTAAATCTGGAAGACCTACACCAAATAAACGAAATCGCGAAGCAGTTATCGCCAATACACCTTCAAGAAAATCAAGAAACGGAAACGACCTACATTTTCATCGTATTATTTGCAATAACTATTAGTGCCATTATTGTGTTATTCGTGTTCAAACTAAAGAAAAAATGTTACAAAATAAACCATAATCAAGACAAGAAGTTGGAAATGGAATCCGTGGAAATTGAAATGGACAATTCCCGAAAAAATAAATCCGTTATTTTTTCATCTTAAGGAGGGAAGAGTTACGAAGACGCAATGTTGCTGATGCTAGGCTTTAATATCTAGGAAAGCTTATCGCAGTTCTAAACTTAGAACCAAGAAGACGCTATTAAATTCATTCTGTTGCTTGCTTTTGTACTGTATAAATCGAAATTAAACATTGTATAATTTTGGAATAAAATTAAATGTTTTTAAAAACGATTTTCGGGAGTTGAATAACATAATTCGAGCGAACGAAGTGAGCCAGTTTTGCAAATTATATGAGTCAAATAAAATTAGCCTTTTCATAACGTGTTAAGTACAAAATTTTATCTAACCCCGCTTTAAAATAAACAAGAATTGTGCTACTCCAAATAATGTAACATCCTTGTAGCCGTACAAATAAATTCAACTTCATCGCTTTACCTTGGCGTTGCTATGGATACTATAAATAACTATTGCCAGTGATGAGTTTTTTTATTTCAAATTACGCCAAAAATGGATGATTCTGATGTAGATATGCCTTCTGATATAGAAGAATCAGCGAATTTGGCAATAGATTCAATAATACCCTGTAATAAATGCTTACTTTTGTTTTTGCTTTTAAATATTCAGTTACGTAAAAGTTCATTACATAACTAGTTATGAAAAATATGACGTTTCGTAATGTCAAAAATGCATTTAAAATGTGACATTTCATAGCGGGGTTAGATAAAATACTAAACTATAATAGGCCCTTAGTGCCGTTACACATTAACGCTGATGTTCCGCTCTCCGCGCTACGCGCGCGTCAACCGCCTCCGCGTCTGTTGTTTTCAGAGTTTGCGCGTTTGCTAGCGCGGTGCGCGGGAGATCTTGCAGTTGACATTTCGCATGCAAGCACGTCATGATGAGTTCAAAGTCCACGCACCAGAGAAAGTTTTGGGTGCACCCCATTGTTGAACAAAGATGCAGCAAAGGGACGTTCTTCACACTATACTCTAAATTGCGTGACGACGGAAATATTTTTTTAAATTTTTGTATTCCTTGTGAACCTCTGCCTCGGGTATTTTCTCGTTTTTTATGATTTAATTAATAAGTTGAATCATAAGACAGAGGCCCTGAAAAGGTTTACGTTAACTTATTATTTCTTTAAAATTTTCGAAGACATGTCGATTGTAAAATGTCCCGCGCGGAGTAGGCAGAGGTCAATTTTCCTGTTTGCCATCACACAAACTACCAAATTTACAACCTCTGCCACGCGCTAAAATCATTTAAAAATTGATGTCACTATCCGGCGTACTACTTGCTTATAACCAAAGACTTATAGAGGGGACTTAGCTATTTACATTTACGACTGAAGCAGGGGGAATACTCACAGACTTAGCGTTTGTTTGTGGAAAAGGCAAAACAAAGCAGACGACCAGTTGTATAGTAAACAGGTGCCGCCGCGGTAACAGAACATCGTGGAACATTCGCCTGGTCCGTTGCTTGAATATAATAACAAACAACGCTCTCCGCGACCCGCTGGCCTACGACCGTGTAGGCTTCACAACAAAATCAGTTGTTGCATAAGGGCGCCAGGTCCATTCTAGGAATCGAAATCTTAGTTTACAACTTTCTCCGCGCGAAATGTCCGCTTGATGTGTGTGCAAGCTTCGATTTGTTCGTGGGTAATTTAGTGAAGCGGATGGACCGCGTCGCGGAGGGGCTGCGCGGTCGCTCCTCCGCCTTGCGGACCATCCGCGCTATTGTGAAAGCTCTAATTACGATAAGGAAACTCCGTCAGCGCGCGTAGCGCGGTGAGCGGAGCGTCCGCGTTAACGGAGAGTAGGCGTGGGCCAAGCAAAAAAAGATATTAATCGAGGGCGCCACGTGATTTTCCAAATCACACTGCCTGCACTCCACGTGCAAACGTAAATCACGAAAAGATAAGTGAAACAACCTATAATAGTAAAAAATAAAAGAAACAAAACACTCAAATTTAAACGTACATCATTATGATTCAACTCACTAGTAAATGCATAACCAAGCGGGTAAGTACCCGCTCGGTGCAATAAGAAAATATATACCAAGTCAAAAATAATTAAATGAGCTAAATAGTGATTAAATACTTATGACATACAATAGGCCCTACTAATGTAGTGAGAGAGATAAAAAAAGTAAAAGAAAAATTTAATAGAGCAAATTCAAAATTCAATCGCGACTTCATACACCGGAGAAACGAACGTGACAAGAAGAAAATTCGTGAATAGAAAACTGGAAGTTTGCCACGATACGCCGCGACGGGCTATACAAAACAGCTGAGCACTCCGCTGCGGCGACACGGAACCACTTGTAAGACGCAACCGGAACGATACGGAAAAATCTGACCTTAGGTGAAATTTACACTTCCTGGAGTCACAGAAGTCCAGGCACAGGCAGCAGCATTCTAGAATGGCGTTAGATGGCAGCTACAACTACGAAAACCACGCCAGTAGGGGAGGTTTAAGTTACTGATACTCCCTCGGGTAGAAAAACCCTGAAATATACGAAGAAAAGACACACAATAGAATCACGAATGATGAAGAACGCTACAGAGATAGATAAAACAGGAGAATGGCTCACCTTGAGAGGGTTTCCAGACAATTTGGGTTGACCGCGTGCACTGAAATCCCGAAAAATCGGAGGAATCGTCGAATTATATATGTCGCAGGGATATGATAATGTATTGTCAGCCCTGCTTAGGTTAGAGACATTAGGTTACGGATGTTGCGAGTCCTGCGCGAAGCAGGGTTGAGGAGAAGCAACTTCAGAGCTTCCGGTTCACGGGTGTGGCTCTTCGCTTGTATGTTCTATATGTTCTTGTATTTGCTCATTATTAAAGTATTATGCAATATTAAACGTATTCATTGTTTAATAACACGACATGGTGACAGCGGTAAGCGAATCTTTATTCGTACTATAAAGTTTTTCGTATTTAAGTCGCATAAACATGCAAAAAAACGAAGCTGGAATGGTAGCGTCGTCCGGACACGTGGAACGATCCACGGAATCTTTTCCAAACGCAGTTTCTGCACCGCAGAAGTTCGATTTTAATAATTATTCACCATGCCAATGGGTTCAGTGGAAGAAAAGATTTTTAAGATACATGTCCGTAGCAGGTTTAAATAACAAAACTGAATCTGAAAAGATCGACCTACTTCTTTATATAACGGGTGACGAGAGTAAAGAAATAATTTTGCAAATTCCTAATCGTCCTACGACGTACGAAGGAATACTTCAAGCATTGGACACGTATTTTATTCCTCGTAAGAATGTCATTTTTGAGAGATTCAAGTTTAATTCAAGGGTTCAACGACCAGGTGAGAGTGTTGATTCTTTTATAACCTCCTTACATTCACTTGCAGACAATTGTGAGTATGGTCAGTTGAAAGAGCAGTTAATCAGAGAAGGAATTGTAGTTGGAATGTCTGATGTCAAAACTAGCAAGCGTTTGCAACTTCAAGCAAATTTAACCCTTACAGAAGCCATATTAGCAGCAAAACAGGCGGAAATCCAAGGGGTTCAAAGTCAAATTCTGCGAAATGAAGTCCCGGACAAGCAGGTTCACACAGTTGCCGTGAAAGCGAGTAAGTTCAGTCGCAAACCACAGAAAAATAGTCTCCAACTGGACAGCAAGAATGGATCATCCCAAACTTCTTCATGCCAATATTGCGGCCTACGTAATCATTTAAGGAATCGATGTCCGGCTCGCAACTCCAAGTGCCGTTCGTGCTCAAAAGTTGGACATTGGGATAAGGTTTGTAAGGTTAAGAAGGTTAGTGCGGTAAATTTAGAGCATGAGATGATTCAGGATGAATCTGTTGATTGCAATTATTTCATAGGCTCGTTAAATACTGTATCAGGTAATCAGTGGTATGTAGACATATTTGTTAAACAATTTAATGTAAATCTGTCATTTTTGGTAGACACCGGTGCAGATGTAACATGTATCCCCGCACATATGGTTAGTAAAAACATTGCAACTAGAATTAGACCTTCGAAGGACATAATAGCGGGACCAAGTAATCGTAAACTCAGTTTAGTAGGTAATCTAGATGTTGATCTTAAATTCAAAAATGTTTGCTGTATGGTCACTGTGCATGTTATAGAACATTTGAAATGTGCCATTTTGGGACGTACTGATATTGTAAATTTGGGCATCTTAGACCCCAAAAATTTACATATTGCACAAGTTACATCTGTTGCAAATAGTGTTAACGTGGAACAAGAGTTTCCTCATATTTATGGCAGTATAGGGGAATTCAAGACAGAATTAGATATAAAAATTAAAGATAATCCTGTACCCTTTGCACAAACTGTACCACGAGTTGTACCATTACCTCTGCTAGATAAATTAGAAGCTGAATTACTAAGACTTTTGAAGTTGAAAATTATAGAACCTGTAGATACGTATACTCCATGGGTTGCTACGATAGTCGTGGTGCCCAAAGGAGACTCTGTCAGGTTATGTTATGACTACACCAAATTAAATGAAAGCGTGTTGAGATCATACTTTCCAATTCCTAAGGTTGAGTTCACACTTGCTAAATTAAAAGGATCAAAGTATTTTTCAAAACTCGATACAAATTCGGGATTTTATCAAATTCGTTTAAAGAAAAAATGCCAGCATTTAACGACATTTATTACACCTTTTGGGCGCTATCTTTTCAAGCGTTTACCATTTGGTATATTTCGTACAGAATGGGGGATATCAAAAGTACCTACCTAAAACAACTTTGTAGAAGACTGCAATACCGATCCTCAACAAAATTTCGAAAAATGTTATTGCATGTTATTATTTATAAAGTTAGTAATAAGAAGTAACAAACTAGAACTCTTATTTTTCTAATTAAGTATATTATCTTAGTGGCATTAAATAAAATGTCATTTATCAAACAGAGAAATGTATAAAATAGAGTTATTCTGCAAGATGTGCCACTATTAAATAAATTTTTGATACTGCTATCGGGAAGAAATTTATGAATATTTTAAAAACATAAATATTCGATTTTTGCGAAAATTTGCATGGATGCGTACCATTACAAAAGTAAATTGTAACACAAGTGAGGAAATGGCTTCATTACAAAAATAATGTTAGGTAGGTATACCTAGGTAGGTACAGGTACCAAATAAATAATTACATATTTCAAATCTTAAGTATTTAAGTTGGACATAACTTTTATGTTGTAAATAGCTTAATAGAATGTAAAACTGTGTCTACACGTGTAATGGAAATAGACAAAAAGTAGATATATTAGATAAATACCTATTATTCACCACTTACCATTCTTAAAGTTTATTTTATCATCTCGTCGACAAGCTACAATTCATTGCTTTGCCAGTTCGCTAATCTTTGGAAACTCGAAGTATGTAAGTACTTTATATACCTTAATATACCTTCGCCTAGTTGGTGATTTATACAACACATTAGGTCCAAATCGAGCCGGATACAGAATAAATCTGGGATTATTAATTAGAAAAATTGAATTGAATAAAATTTGAAACGGCGGCCGGCGTTTTGCGTATCTTAACACGGAGGAACCAACCTTTTGTCTTGCAGTGGAAATTCCCACGCTTCACTACAACACAACCAGGCATTTTAACTTAATGTTACACAATTTTTTTCATAGCATAAATTGCAAACAATGCTTAAACGAATAATACAAAACGCTAACAACACCGCGTCATTGCGTTCGCACAGCACGGAGATGTGTTTCCCGCAAATCTCTGCTTCGCACTCTACGCGTCTTGCGCGAGTGGGACAAAATTGGGCTGCCTATCGAGCATACTATATATGCTTATACTATGATTGGAACCAATAACTTTGCTATTAAAATCTAATATGCAGTTTGAATGGGACATTCCTCAACAATTAGCTTTAAAGAAGATTACTCAAAATCTTATGGAAGCTCCCAGTCTAGCGTTCTTTGATCCATCTAAACAAATTGTCATTAGTGCTGATACATCATGCTATGGTTTGGGTTGTGCGTTAATGCAAGTCGTAAATGATCATCGTCAAATTGTTGCATATTCATCAAGAATACTAACGTCTACTGAACGCAGGTACGCCCAGATAGAAAAAGAGGCATTAGCTCTTACCTGGGCCATTGAAAAATTCAAAGAATGCTATAGGCATTCACGTAATTCTAGAAACAAATCATAAACCACTTATTTATATTTTACAAACTAAACCTTTACATGACTTAACACCCAGGCTACAACGATTTAGAATTCGTCTCATGAGATATGATTACTCGGTTGTGTATATCCCGGTGTATATCCCCGGGAAAGATTTGGTAGTCGCGGATATGTTATCTAGAATTCTTGTAATATAGAATCGGAGGAATTAGCATCTGAAGTAGAAGCACATGTAAACTTAATTGTAAAAAGTTTACCGGTAAAAAGTGATTATATGTCACAAATAATTACAGAACAAAATAATGACCCTGTATGTCAAATTTTAAAAAAATATTCTCTGACAGCATGGCCAGCTAAGAAAGATGTTCCTGAGAACGTAAAAATGTACTATCAGTATAGACACGAAATTTCATTTACTGAAGATTTGTTATTAAAAGGAAACCATATTATTATACCACCTACTTTACAACAAAAATGTTTAAATTTCATTCATTCCGGTCATCAAGGCATAGTAAAGTGCCGAGAAAGAGCAAAGATGCCCATATGATGGATAGGGATATCCTCCAAAATTGAAAATTTAGTAACAAACTGTCCTAATTGTGTCGAGAATCGTAGGAATCATTTTGAAACGTTTGTCAAAGACTCATTAACTACCAGACCCTGGCAAAAAATCTGTGTAGATTTGTTTAAACACAATAAATGGTACCTCATAGTAACTGATTATTACTCAAGAGTCTTTGAGATATTTCCTTTGTTACATGATTTCTCAGCACGGTTGGTTATTACAAAAATTAAAGAATTGTTTGCACGATATGGCATCCCTGATATCGTTAGGTCGGACAATGGTCCTCAGTTTAGAAGTGTATTTGAAAAGTTTGCCAAGGACTATGATTTTTCTCTTACAACCAGTAGTCCACACTTCCCACAATCAAACGGTTGTATTGAGGCAGCAGTTAAGATCGCAAAAAATTTAATTAAAAGAATTTCTGATTCTGATTTGGATTTGGATTTGGATTTGGCGTAACTGTCGTATCGTTCAATACCACTAAAGTGCGAGTTAAGTCCAGCTGAGCTGCTAATGAATAGGAAATTAAGGTCGCATTTACCAATTTATTCTTCCCAGTAAGTTGCATGAAATTGTAAATTCTAAATTAATTTTGCAAAAGGAAAAGGGTAGGAAAAACAAAGTTCTAATTTTAATAAGCGGCATAAAGTAAAAGATTTGTCCGAATTAAATGTAAACGACTGTGTTTGGGTAGTCGATTTAAGGGTTTATGGCAAAGTTGTAAGAAAGGCCAAAGAACATCGTTCATACTTCATTCAAACGAATGAAGGAATATTTCGTCGAAATAGGTGGCATTTAATTCCAGCCCCCTACAAGAATTTCAATTTTGATAACCAAAATGCCCAAGCAAAGCCATGTTTCCAGGATCAAACCCAGAAACAAACTTGTACTAACTTTAAGCCAGTAGATTATAATGCGCAAGTGAAAAGCGAGATAAATCCACATGATTATAGTGCGGCGGTGAATAATCAGGATTTTTCTTAAACATTTCTGATGATGGGATCTTTTGTAGATCTTGAAACCGGTTAAATAAAATAATTTGTTATACATATTGGTAGTACGCGAAGTAATTTTTTTATGTAATCATGGATTTCTACCAAATAGTGAAAAGTGAAAATATTACCTACATAAAAAATGCCAGCACGGCAGTTCAAGTAAGACTATACAAGAAGCTTAAACTGAAACAGAGAAAAATAAGTCAAAATATTTGGTTTAATCAAGAATGTTTAAGAATGAAGATAGTTCCCAAATATGTACATATCACAACGAGAAGTAACACGATTTCTGCAGAGAAGGCAATTAAAGCTGCCCAGAGAGTTTGGTTGAAAGAAGAATGTAGAACCCAATATAAACAAAGATACGTATTAAATCACTACATTAAAGTTTTACACTCTGAACTTTCATACAAATTACACGCTATAGAGTCTGACAGTTTCGATGACATAATTAGAGACAATATTAGTAAAATCATACATAAAAAATACCTCACACAACTAAAGCAAAACTGACATTTATAACAACAATTCTAAGAAATCAATATTTAGTTCCAAATTTATCAATTACAGTAATACAGTTTTTGACAATAATTAAACAGAATTACTATCAAATGGTCCAAAATTTGCCCCCAATATAAACAATATAAATAGAACCGAAATTTTAATTTCAGAAATTGAAGAAATTTTAAAAAAGGATGATGATTCTCAGAATATTAGAAATAAAATTCATAATTCCTTTCAGTACAAAAACTCAATCATTTATAAAATTAATAAAATCGATAAAATTACAATTAATTCAATTAAACAAAAAATTAATAAAGATAATTTTTTTGATAGTTTCGAAAGCAGACAAATCCAATGTTATAGTGATTTTACCTAAAGATGAATATATAACAAAGATGCAAAATTTTATTACAAATGAAAAATTAACTGAACTGAAAAAAGATCCAACAAAACATTTTCAAACAAAATTAAAAGATGGTTAAAAAATTGCAACAGTATTTTCAATAACAATTTTGAAAAATTAAGATTAATTAATATGAATGCATGTGCCCCTAAATTATATGGACTTATCAAGAACCATAAAATTAATACACGTATAAGACCAGTAGTATCATATATTAATGATCCCACGAGAAATTTAGCTAAAAGCATTAATAATATATTCAAAAATACAACAAATTTTAAATCTAAATTTAGTTAAAAAAATTCTTTAACAATATCAAATATAAAAATAGTCCAACAGGGTCCCTTTTGGTTTCTTTTGATGTTACAAATATGTTCCCTAATATTCCTCCTAATGAATGCTTAAAATCAATTGAAAATATTTTAGATAAAACTAATACTAATATTGTTATAAAAAATGATATTATTACTGCTTTCTAACTTTGTATTGAGCAAAATTATCTCCAGTTCAATAATACATATTATACTCAAGATTTAGGTCTTGCTATGGGTTCACCAATTAGTCCTTTATTAGCAGATATTTTCATGTCAGATATTGAAGAAAAAATTATGAACTCAGAATTAGGGAAACAACATATTCTATTATGGTATAGATATGTAGATGATATTATTGCTTGTTTTAAAGGAACAACAAGACAATTGGACAATTTTCAAAAATTTCTTGAACAGTATTCATCCAAAAATTAAATTTACGAAAGAAATAGAAACTGAACATAAAATTAATTTCTTAGATTTAACTTTAACTTTTGCCACCGTCCAGTACACGCCCTCGTCAAGGACTTGCTCTGTAATTCAATGCCTGTCGGGGTGTTTGCCCGAGGAGTAGTTGTTGGAGCAAGTTCGGGTCGAATTTTATTTTCATGTTCTTCGGCATTGTAACTGTAATGCTTAGAGCGGGACGACCAGTGAGCGAGAGCCAACTTTTCGGAGTTGCCGCTCGCTTACTGATGTGGCCCGCTCGCCTTTATAGATTAGATGCTGTTTCTGGTTTGTTCGCACACAGCTGCACCGTACTGATGAGCTCTAATACAGAGTGAAATCATGATATGCGGTTTCTGTGTGCGAACGAACCGAAACTCTTCTTTTCTTTTCTATTAATTTTCAGGCCGCATTCAGCGGGGCCTTGCACCGCTTTTGTGTACGCTAGGGGCACATAGGATTCTCAATACTGCACTAGTTGATAGCAGAGTGTTTCCAGATGTTTTGCCACCGTCCAGAACACGCCCTCGTTAAGGACTTGCTCTGTAATTCAATGCCTGTCGGGGTGTTTGCCCGAGGAGTAGTTGTTGGAGCAAGTTCAGGTCGAAATTTCCTTTAATAAATGAGAACAATAAAATACATTTCGATATTTTTAGGAAACCAACATAATATACAGATATTACTCTTTCAGCAAATTCATTTCAACCCTTTTGTCAAAAAATTTCTGCTTATAATTCTATGATACACAGGGTCTTTCCAGTACCGTTACCTTTGGATAAATTGAATAAAGAACTAAACATAATTAGAACAATTGCAATAAATAACGGATTTAAGATTGAAATCATCAATAGAATCATTAACAATAAAAAATTTAAAATTGCTTGTAACAATATTATATCCTAAATTATCTAATGATAAACTTACCAAATTTTGCAGGATTACCTATTTTGGAAATATTTCTGAAAAGATTTCCAGTATTTAAAAAAAACAACATACAAGTCACATTTAAACCATCAAATATATTATCACATATTTTATTTAACAGTAAAGACAGAACACATAAACTTGACCACACAGGTGTTTATCAACTAAAATGCTTAGACTGTAACAGCATATAATATATCGGCCAGACTGGCAGATCTATACGTATTAGGTATAACGAACATTTAAGATCATTTCGTTTGAAGAATGATAATTCAAGTTTTCCTAATCATTTCTTTGATAACAATCATCAATTCCCTCCTCCGGAGAATACTAAATTATTGTTTAATTTTGTAAAGAGTTATCAATTAGATATATTAGAGTCTATAGAAATTTATAAACATAAAAATGATAAAAGTCGATTTAACACAATCTAGTTTATTTAAACTTTTGTAAATTAATTCAAGAATCAATTAGTTTATTTGCCCCTCCCCCCCCATATAAACCATGGACTTTCGAGGTTTTTTTGGCAATATGGGATTCTTTTTCTTTTTGTTTTGTTATTGATATTATTATCATCGTCTTCATCATCATCATCATTATCATCATCATTATCATCATTTGGAAACATCGACTCCAAGCTAGCATCAAGACAGCGAAGAAAGAGGCGTGAAAGTCCATATGCAGCGACATAGACCAGGATATCTGGGGCAATGGTTACCAAATCGTTATGAAACGTGCAACAGGTTTCCCACCCAGGGTAAAGCTCTCTATGCCGTTCACGGAGGAAATTGCAAGCCAGCTCTTCCCAACCCATGAGCCGGTAAATTTCGAGTGTAACACTGAAGCCGAATTCAGCCCTTTCACGGAAGCCGAGCTACATAAAGCAAGTAGCAGGCTAAAGAGCAATAAAGCTCCGGGACCCGGAAAAATCCTCCCGGAAGTAATCAAGGCAGTCGTAAAGGTGAGACCAAGTTACGTTCTGAGCGTCTACAATCGCCTAGCAGGAGAGTGTAATGGATAGAGTGAACTGTCCGCCAGCATTTCTACTAAAAAAGGGATTGGTTGCGCCAGGTTCAGCTGCAGGGTGTGGTCGTCAATCGCATAACACGCAAAGGAATGGAAAAAGGCGTCGCTCATTTTACTCCGGAAAGGAAACAAGCCGATAGACATGCCGTCTTCATATAGACCCGTGTGCCTGCTGGATGCAGAAGGGAAACTGTATGAGCAGTACTGCTTGGACGACTGAAGAAAGAGCTGAAGAAAGACTTGTCTGACCGGCAGTACGGCTTTAGAGAGGGACCGCAAACGGTGGACGGCATAGCGAGAGTCTTAAATTTGGCGAAAGAGGCAGCTGACTATAGCAGCAGAAACAGGAGACTCTGTGCAATGATTACCCTAGATGTAAGAAACGCTTTTAACAGTGTACCTTGGCAAGTGATCCTTGAGGCTTCAAGAAAGAAAGGAATCAATGAAGCACTGGTCAGAACCATGGCATCATATCTGTCAGACAGGCTGATTATCCTAGAAGCGGAAGGCAGAACGGAAACAGTAGCGATCAGCAGCGGAATCCCCCAGGGTTCGGTGATTGGACTGACACTCTGGAACATCCCGTACGATGAGCTGCTCGATGAGACAGAGCTTCCAGAAGGTGCGACGCTAGTAGGTTTCGCAGACGACGCACAGTAGAACGAGACAATGTAAATAGGTGGACATTGGCGATTTTTAAAAATTATGATTTTCTCCGACCTCTTTTATATTTTTATATTGTAAACATATTGTTGTTTTTAGAAATACCTTAATTTGGTTTTGGCTTCCTACACGGTGGAAAAAAAATGTGATTTCAATGGTAAAATCTATATTGATTAAATATGACAAAATATTTACTACTTTTCGGTTCCCCAAAAAAAGGTGTTTTACAAAACTCACAATTTACACTTTGCGGCATATTGAAACTAATATATCTGAAAATCCTTTAGTGTATAAATATTGTTTTTATACTATCTCTTTTATCTGTGGTACGAGATTTCTCTTATGAGTGATTTTGTTTCTCAATTATTAAGTTTTTTTGGGTTTTAAAAAACTGGCTTCATTTGGCTAGGCTAAAATTAGGCGTTTTGGTAAGATCAAACCTTACCTAAATAATGCCCACAAAGATTGGCTGCGACCACTTGCGACCCCGCGAAATAATCGCATATTACGCTTAGGGTGCATAGGACAGCTTAAGTCAACGATTGCGTAAGATACCTTTCTAATTTACAGATACAAAAAAATGTTAAAAACAAAAGTTACAAGATACGGGGTGGTGTATATTTTAAAGGTATTTTTATTTATAATGGGTGTCCCAATATGATGGTACCGATGTCGACTTTGAAATTTTCAATGGGACATCATGTAGTTTTATGCATTTTTGGATTCTACGCAAAATTTTGAACAAAAAATATGTAACATGTCCTATACCGAACTTAATTTATTTTTGAGATATTGACGTTTGAAAATTGAAAATTTTTGGATTTTGAAGCGAAATATCTCGAAAACGGGTTAAGTTAGCGCAAAACGGCTTTGAGGCTCCTATGGTCGTTTTCAACTTTCAATCATTTGACATCAATTTTCGGATTTTTCATGAGAGGTGCTCATGAAATTGAGTCTTATAAAATAAATAAGAAAAAACAAAGTTGATGGCAGGAACCGAAACGTCGAATTGGAATTCTGACAACACCACCTTGTAGAGGTGAAAAAATTGCTACACAAAAGTATTTCTCGATTTTTATAAGCTTTTGATATAAAGTCAGAAAAAATTAAAAACTAAAATGTTAAATTTCTTTTTTTTGCGGATGTATCCGGAAGGCCTAAGAATATTTTTAGTTTCTTATTTAAGTAAGCTTTAAAATGAGCAAATCTGTCAAATTTAAACTGCACATTTGCTATACCTTACTATTTTTAAATCGTTACGGTAAACCTCGAATCTTAATGAATCTTAATCACCCTGTACTCTGTATTACGTCAATTTTTTAATCAAAATTGGAAAAAAAACATCTTATACTGTTATCAAACTAAAATAACTAATTCAAAATAATACGACCAAAAAGTTATTGCGAATGTCCTCGAATGTCCGGGTTTTCCTATACTTCGATCTACTGTGCGACGTCGCACAGTGGGGCCAAATACATGAATTCTTGGCAAAAATTCTGAAACTTGCTATACTAATTTAATAGAGGTCCGTTATTATAGGAAAAATAATATAAAAAATTCCATCGAAAAATGGGGTAGTTTTGGGCGGTTAAAATTTAAATAGTTGTGGGTAATTTTTGAAACTTCCTATACCAATTTAACATAAGCCCGTTATTGTAGGAAAAATAATATTAAAAATTTCATCGAAAAAATGGGGTAGTTTTGGGGGGTTAAAATTTAAATAGTTACGGGAAATTTTTGAAACTTCCTAGACCAATTTAACATAAGCCCGTTATTGTAGGAAGAATAATATAAAAAATCCCATTCAAAAAATGGTGATGTCTTTGGGGATGAAAATTGAAAAATCGCTTTTTCAAAAATGTTTTTTTTAACACGAAATCGCAGAAAATCGCAAAAAAACAAATTGGATCCAAATTCTACAATAAATGTAAGATTTAATCACGAAAGCAATATTTTGTACTGAAAATATAAAACACAACTGAAGCTGACGGCTCCAGACCAAAAAAAGAACAATTTCAAAGATTTGATACAATGCGCAACGTTCAAAGTTCACTTAATAAAATGGCTCAGTCACATTTATGAGTACTGTCACGACGCGTCCCTTGTTTTTGACGGGGCGGGAAGAGCAAGCTAGAATGTTGCCAGTCCCGAGATATATGCTGTCTCATACACTCAAGGGTTGCCTACATTGGCGTCATATCAGTGACAATTTTCCCTCAATTTTAATTTTGGAGTTAATACCAGTTTTTGGGGTCTCCTGCCCCACTGTGCGTCGCCTTGATTACGGTAGCCAAAACCGAAGAGCTCCTGATGAGCCGGGTGAACATTGCTCTGAGCAGAATCTCCAACTGGATGAGCAGCAAGAAACTCCAGCTAGCCCCAGAGAAGACAGAAGCTGTGCTTCTCTCAAACAAAAGAAAAGTAGCTCCGATGCATTTTTTGATCCGGGGTACAAGAGTGGAACTGAGCCAAGTAGTAAAGTACCTCGGTGTGTGGATAGACACAAAGCTTACGTTCGCTACACACTTACAAAGAACCATATAGAAGGCTGAGAGGATAGTCACGGCACTGTCACGCATAATGCCTCAAAACGAGTATTGTCGAGTGTAGTACACTCCCAAATTCTCTACGCTGCACCTGTCTGGTGCAAGAGAACAGAAAAGAAGCGGGTGTGCAGAATGCTCACTAGAGTGCAGCGTCTGATGCTAATTAGGATCACCAGTGCTTACCGGACAATTTCTGCGGAGGCAGCCGGGGTGATTGCTGGGGTACCGCCGATAGACCTTTTAGCGAGAGAAAGAGCGGCTAAATATGAAGGCAAGGATGGCTCAGAAGTCAAAAAAGAGCTGATGCAGGGGTGGCAGGAGAAATGGGAGGCCAGACAGTACGGTCCATGGACCTTCAAACTTATTCCTAAAATTGAGGAATGGATAAATCGACCATTTGAGGAAGTCGATTACTTCATGACACAAGCACTCTCCGGCCATGGGTGCTTCAAGAAGTTTCTCCATGACAGAAAGAGGGCAGATACCAATATATGCCCATATTGCGGAATGGCCGACGATGTCGAGCATACTTTATTCATATGTGGGAAGTGGACAGACACCAGAGAAGTATTCAGAAAGGAAATAGGGAAGACCTTCGACCAAGACAACCTAAAGGCGAGCCTGACGGATAGTAAAGAAAGCTGGCTGGCAATGTACAGAACTATTAGAGAGATAGTAGGGAGCAAAGAGACAGACGTTAGAAGTGGTTTGTAATAGCCTTCAGGCAGCGCCCACACTGAAGTAATGCGAAAGCGGTTTTCGGTGCGAGACGGCGTGAGAGAAAGGAGGTGGTTTTTAGTCGGTAAGAATCCGACACTACGCAATGTCACCTGGGTGTCTTATGCAAGATTTTCCACCTCCTTTGCATTAAAAAAAATTATCATCATCAATATTATTATTGTTGTTATGATTGATTCTTGAATTAATTATTTAACCACAGTCTCTAACATCTTAATCCTTGACTCATTTCTTTTTTTTGCTATTATTGACTTATTTCTCTCTTTTTTAGTTTATTATAATATGTACTAGCAGTTGGCAGTTGTTGTCAAGATTCCATGGATATTTTATTTATTTAGTTTTTTCTGTTCTGATATTTCATTTGAAGGTTTTTTCAATTAAATTTATTGTTTTTTTTCCTATATGGTTTTCTTTAAATTCATTGTTTTTTCCCTTCAAGCTACGAGGTATTCGATTTTCCTTTGTGTTTTTCTTATACCCCGTAGGTAAATACTGAAATTCAGTTATCTAGTGATCTTATTTCATGGATATCATTATTATTTGTCAATTTTAGTTTCCTTGTCAACTGTCATAATAATTTGTTTACAATTTTTCTTAAACATTTCTGATGATGGGATCGTTTGTAGATCTTGAAACCGGTTAAATAAAATAATTTGTTATACATATTGGTAGTACGCGAAGTAATTTTTTTATTTAATTAAAAGTATGTTTTTAATGGAATGGCATTAAATATAATGCTCATTTATTAGAACACGTTGTGGATTTGTGGCAAAGGACGTTACTTTTTTTACAGGCACATCTTTTTGTTTTACATTGTACTTTGGATTTTTCACAGGAACACTTTTTGAACCCTTGACCTCCGAATAAAGATAATTTTCCTGCAATTCCACGCAAACTAAGCTCAATCGGTGGAACGGTTTCGGCAAATGTAGAGAGTTTCTAGGAAGCCAATCTTTTATAATGCCGACAGAAGTACCAACTTGGTATAAATTGTTTTTTAAATTTAATACGATCCCCGTAATGTTATTTCCATCTATAATGGACCTCTATCTACCTCAAGCACATCAATTAAAACGGTGGAATCTACAATACGTCTTTGAATTTCTTCACAGAAGTATTTATCATTTTTTCAGCTGATCTTTTAGGTATTTTGCCGCACTTCCCCTTTGGTCTTTAATGTTCTCTTCTTTTTGGCATAGATAGCATAGAATTCTCGATCCGTATCCTTCTTCTCCCAACGTATTTCCACATATTCCGTGCACTGGATTTTTACAAATGTCGCAGGAATGGGCTCCAGTAGATTCCATTTCACACACGAAACAATTTACTTTTCTTCGCTGTCAACGGCTGCTCCCTCTGATGCAATTAACAATACAGATACTTTAACTGTCGATTTAGATGTTGTTCAGCTGCTGGCAGATAATCTGAATTCAAAGACGTATTTATAGATTCCACCGTTTTAATTGATGTGCCTAAGGTAGATGGAGGTCCATTAGATGGAAATAACATTATACGGGGATCGTATTAAATATAAAAAATAATTTATACCAAATTGGTACTTCTGTCGGCATTATAAAAGATTGGCTTCCTAGAAACGCTCTTCAGATAGTTGCGACAACATTTGCCGAAATCGTTCCACCGATTTAGCTTAGTTTGCGTGAAATTGCAGGAAAATTATCGTTATTCGGAGGTCAAGGGTTCAAGAAGTGTTCCTGTGAAAAATCCAAAGTACAATGTAAAACAAAAAGATGTGCCTGTAAAAAAAGTAACGTCCTTTGCCACAAATCCACAACGTGTTCTAATAAATGAACATTATATTTAATGCCATTCCATTAAAAACATACTTTTAATTAGGTAGGTACTAAAACTTACATTTCTTTTTTGATACTTCTTCTGTCGATTCGTTCGAAATAAATGTTTTCTGACCGTTGTCGTATTACTAGGTATATCTAATAATGTCTGGTTTACTAAATAAATTTGTTTAATATATTGGAGATTTTATTTTTGTCATTTAACTAAAACCGTTCAGAGATTTGATCAAATCACTTGATTTTATTAGGAAAATGATAAAACACAGTTGACATTTTAACATCTCCCGTGACTTGGTCATTTCCCTTAGAGATTTCATCAAATCCCCGTTTTTATCATATCTCTGAGACATATATACTGTAAACGTGGCAAACACAAAATTCTAACGCTCCTTTATGCTGATGAAAGGCTAAATCCAAGAAACTTGGTGCACAAACACATGCAGTAATAGAATTATAAAATTCTGTCAATCACCAAGTATGCACTATAACAGCTAGGACCCAAAAGAGAAACCGACCGCGCCACAATAGATGATCTTGGGAAAAAAGGACAGTGACACCACGTCACAAGAAGGAGCGATGCGCAAGAAGATATTACGACAAAAAAGAGACCTACAATAAAGTAAAACGCGACAGGTATACTGTACCAAGGGAGGGTGTAAGCCATCAAAGTAGAAGTTAAATAAAAAGAAGCGATAATAACACAAAGAAGAGAATACGAAGAAGATAAACTAATCCCCATATGCACGCCAATGAACGAGATCTTCAAAAATTGCCGGCTGAGGATTGACAGACTGCCAGGGTCAAACGTCCTCACGAAATAAACAAATGTCAAATGAACATATGGAACCATTTATACGAAAGAATTTAAGTTAATGACAATTCCACCTGACTAAGACTAAAACATATGAAAAATTAGTGGACAGGTGGACACAAAACGTAAGTAAAAAAAACTTGTGCGTGTCAGCTCCGGCGCACGACTGGAGTTTACTCTTTACGAACGATTATTTTAACTTCAATCAGTTGATAATAGGGTACACACGAATGTCAGTTTTATACCCAAATGTGTATTTATCAGATGGTTTATGTTCGAAAATGTCCAACTACATAAAAATATAAATTGTTTATAAATTCAGTAATTAAGTGACAATCTGTTAAACGTCGATCCCACTGGCAATGAAATAAGTACTTTTCCTGGCGTTCGAATAGGCGTTGATTCACATTTCGGCACTAAGCAATATTTGGAGTATTTAATATTAGGTTTTTCCACATTACATCAAAAGATTCAACAAATTTAGGAACGAACAAACAATGCAAATGCTGACTTTACAACGCCAACTGTCATATCTACTCTATGCCACGCGATTTTCACTATTTCCATGCTCTATGCAGTCAGACAATAACAGCCGTATCCATAGATATGTACATAATTTCAATGTGAAAGGTAACGTAACGCAACGCCTCACTTTTAGTTAACGCTTGATTTTACTCCTCATAAAATTTTCGTACCGTGGTCTATAACTGAAAATCGATTCTTAAGGAGTAAACTCCAATAAACCTAATACAATATGCGTACCAAGGGATGCAACTATTTTAGGCAACCAAATTTAAGGTATGAAACAGCAGACAATTCAAAATATCCAGGCTGTAGTATAAATCGAAGACCGGTAAACAATCCAACCAAGTGCAATGAAACTGCTAAAAGTGGAAATAAATGCTGCGATACAAATAAACGATCTAAGATAATATCTTTTAGAATTTAAGACAACTGTAAACAACAGAACTGCAAATCAGGAATACAGAAACCTCTTTAACGAATTATGAAAATAAATGCAACAGATACCAACCAAATTATTCAAACGTGACAACCGACAAATCGTGACGCAGAGGGAGATCAACAGACAAAAGGACCCAAATCTTATTAAATTTTGTTATTACAAAATAGAGTGTAAATTATAATAAATGAAGATACACAAATAGTAGATTGAGGAGGAAAAAAAAACTTGTGCGTGTCAGCTCCCACGCACGACTGGAGTTTACTCCTTACGAGCGATTATTTTAACTTCAATCACTTGATAATAGGGTACTCGCGAATGTCAGTTTTATACCCAAATGTGTATTTATCAGATGGTTTATGTTCGAAAATGTCCAACTACATCAAAATATAAATTGTTTATAAATTCAGTAATTAAGTGACAATCTGCTAAACGTCGATCCCACTGGCAGTGAAATAAATACTTTTCCTGGTGTTCGAATAGGCGTTGATTCACATTTCGGCACTAAGCAATATTTGGAGTATTTAATATTAGGTTTTTCTATATTAAATCAAAAGATTCAACAAATTTAGGAACAAACAAACACTGCAAAAATGCTGACTTTACAACGCCAACTGTCATATCCACTCTATGCCACTCTATTTTCACAATTTCCATGCTCTACGCATTCAGACATAAACAGCCGTATCCATAGATACGTACATAATTTCAAAGAGACAGATAACGTAACGATGTTACTCCTCATAAAATTTCCGTACTAGGTGCAATAAGAAAATAAGTTATAATACCCGAAAAATAAAAATTGCAAGTGTAAAAAATAAGAGGCAAATTTATACAAAAATAAAGGTGACCAAGATAAAAAAAATATGGTCGCAATGCCGTGATCCAAGTCTGCGTACGGGGCTAAAAAACCGAAATGAAATCAGACGCAAACTAAGCGATGATGCACGTATACGAAGCTTCGCTGTCGCAGGCTTACCCAAGGCCAAACGTCAGCATAAAGGCAGTGCTGAATCGGCGAAACCCACGCTGTAATTCTGCGTAGCGTTATCTCTGTGCTTGGTAGGCATTTTATTGTGTAGTAGTTGTAGTCTGAATTCCATACTTAAAACATCTTTTGTATTATACTGAATAAATTAAAATTTTTAAAAATTGGTTTTTGAGGAAAAATATCTGGCGCAGTTGGTAGGATTTTCCCAAACGACCGAGGACACACTACTTCAAAACTTTTACAAAAGAATTACAATCAGCTTCTTACACCATTTAATAACCGTTACTTTTTCAACCCATTCAATATTAAGGCAACTATGTTGCTTCTATTTGTGTGTATTAATTTTTGAGGTTATGTGAGACGATCACCAGGTCCAGCAACGAAGACGACCACCAGATCCAGGCATGAAAACATCCACCTGGTTGTAACAAAGCACGATTGGAATGCCTATGTTACCTAATGAACTTAGGTGGCATTCATAATTTGTTCTGTTAATGCACTACAGGTATCAGAGTTCCAGAGAAAAGAAGGAGGTAGGCGTCATCCTATTTGTAAATGGATGGGAGAAGCAAGCGCGTGCCATTTGAGATTTAAAACATGCGATATCGAAGGTTTGCACACGTCCCATGTATGACGCGAAGGATCAACGTCACAATTGGTGCAGACGGCACCAATGCCCCCGCTGGAAAATCTCGGAAGAAGACCGCAGAATCCACCCCCTAGTCTTATAAAAGCTACTGTCCTGATGGCCAAGGGACATACATTCATTCCAAATTATTTCTCCGACTTCGAATTAAGAATCTTTCAGATTCAGAATTCATTCACCGCCGAAGATTCTCAAGACTGATTTTATTTAACCGCAACGTACTGAGTAACGTTCTCGTTTCGCCGTTCGATCTGAAGATATATCCTCCGCTACCGTTTTCATGTAAGTACCTAGGTGGTTATTTATTGCTAGCTTGTCTAGCAATATTTAAACATTATCCAACCAACGTGGTTGGAGCTGACTGGTTGTACGGCAACGGGTCTACCGAAATCGGAGCTCTCTGGCAGGGGTAGGAACCACTTAATTACGTTTTCTCCGCTGGTTATTTATAGCCACCTGGGATTTCTTTGTGGTGACCGGTTTCTGGTGACCGGTTTCCACCCAAACTTGGAGTCAGCCGGTGTATGGTAGGACGTATCCATTACATATTGGTTAGCGGCCTCCCCGAAGGGCTGGCACTCTGGAGTGCGACACCGTGGATCCCGTATCTAAACCCCCGACTGGAGTGTATTTCAATACTGCTACGTAACGTCCAGAAAACCAGACCTATATTGTACAGATCGAACGCCGGACGTTCGACTTGTATCAGGAAACCAGAATTCAATGAGAGGTTCGCCCGGCGAACAACTCATTTAATTATTAGCTCGTACCGTACAGACCGTTTGAGAGAAAGACTTGAGAATCTAAATTACGGCGAAGTCTTGTATTAATTGTCACTGTAAATATTTTGTATACATATATATAATTTAGTCAACTGTAGTGTAAATAGTTAAAGTAATAGAGTTGATTTTAAGTTGTTCCTGTGTTCTGTTTATCATCGTTTAGCAGTAGAGAACCCTACCCTTTCTTCGACAAAGAGCTCAAGGGTATTGTCGACGATTACCTGTCCAACCGACCGTATCCAGGTTTAGTTGGTACCGAAAGTAAGATAAAAATTACCGTTGCACAACAAAAGACATTAGTATCGTTGCATAGTACAGCTATGAAGGCGACCACCGGGTTTAGCCATCAAAACAACCACCATGTACAGCCATGAAGATGATCACTAGATCCAGCCATGAAAGCATCCACCATTTCAAACGCTGTTACTTTTTTCTATCCGCTTCTCCTATTGTCCAAGTTTCGCACCCATATAATGCCGTGCTCCATACATACGACTTTAAGAGTTTCTTCCGAGTTTCTACATTAACCGTTCCTGAACATAACAGTTGTTTATTTTTGTTAAACGCAACTAGACCCCGCGCTATTTTTTCTTTTATATCTGTAGTGCTCCTACCATCTCGAGTTATTTTACTTCCTAAATAGCAGAAATCCGCGACTTCCTCTATATTCTCATTTCCTATTTTTATATTTCAGTTTTAGGGGTCGATTCTGTAACTAATTGTTTACGGACGACAATATTTACATAACGACATTGTTTGAACGACTATATGAACGATTTTTTTGAGAGGTACATTCTGTATCCAAGTCGTTATGATATCGGTCTTGAACATAAAGCAACGACAAAATTTGACGTATACTATTAAAGTTGGTAATAAATTTGACAAATCACATACTCCTTGATTAATTTGATTAATATTTGGAGTATTTAATATTAGGTTTTTCCACATTACATCAAAAGATTCAACAAATTTAGGGACGAACAAACACTGCAAATGCTGACTTTACAACGCCAACTGTCATATCTACTCTATGCCACGCTATTTTCACTATTTCCATGCTCTATGCAGTCAGGAAATAACAGCCGTATCCATAGATATGTACATAATTTCAATGTGAAAGGTAACGTAACGCAACGCCTCACTTTTAGTTAACGCTTGATTTTACTCCTCATAAAATTTTCGTACCGTGGTCTATAACTGAAAATCGATTCTTAAGGAGTAAACTCCAATAAACCTAATACAATATGCGTACCAAGGGATGCAACTATTTTAGGCAACCAAATTTAAGGTATGAAACAGCAGACAATTCAAAATATCCAGGCTGTAGTATAAATCGAAGACCGGTAAACAATCCAACCAAGTGCAATGAAACTGCTAAAAGTGGAAATAAATGCTGCGATACAAATAAACGATCTAAGATAATATCTCCTTGATTAATTTGTGGTTAACAGTTTCCTACATCTTTGCGTTTCGACAGCTTATTGTTTACCTGCTAAGTCCATTATTAATACAATTTGTGATATCACGGTTAGTTGCATTAGGTCCAAGAGATAAAAAATCGGCCCGAACTTGCTCAAATAACTACTGCCCGGACAAGTACCCCGACAGGGATTGAACTACAGAACAAATCCTTGACGAGAGCGTGTACTAAACAGTTTGCTTGCACACCAGCTGCAGCGTACTGATGCGATCCAACGATAGTGAAATCATGATATGCAGTTGCTCTAGACAAACAAACCAAATAGTTTCTATTCTTCTTTTATGTCCAAGAGGTCATCAAAAAACCACTGGGTAGCAGTACGAAATTTATTTAAGTGAACTGCAAACAAATATACCATTCAGGAAAAATTAATTTGATGGAAGTGATCCTGACATTATTGTTGAAAATTTTGCTTTCCTGAGTCGCAATTAATTGAGAATAAACCATGCATGTTCATTATTTGGTAAATTCATTTCATACGTGTACGTGCCACAATAATTGTGTTATCAAAACAACCAAAAAGTAGAATTATCGTTTACATACGACAGCGAATATGGCATCGCTGGATAACGATAAATTGCAGTCGTTGACGTACGATGGTCGTTTATTACAGAATAAGGAAAATCGTTGCGATGTCGTTCATAGGCGACAATCGGTAGTGAACGATGTCGTTGGTGCTTACAGAATCGACCCCTAAGTTCTATTTTCACGGCCTCTACATACCAAAATTTTGGTTTTCTTTTTATTTATTTTCATGCCGTAGCCCTCTGTCAACACTGCTTCCATTTCATTCAAAGCCATTCCTAATTCTTCTTTGCTAGATGTTAACAATGCTATATCATCCGCAAATCTAAGCATGCTTATAGTTTGACCCTGTACATCAATCCCTGAAGCTGTTCTGTCCTTAACAATATTAATCGCATCTTCGATATATAAGTTGAAAACTAGAGGTGACAATGCACATCCCTGCCTCACTCCCTTCCGGATATCCACTTCTCTTTGCTCCTGCTCAAATTTTGTAACTGCCGTTTGCTCTTTATAAAGCTTACGTATTATTCTCCTGTTTCTATATTTAATCCCTACCTTTCTGAGCACTTCAAACATCTTTCCCCACTTTACGTTGTCAAAGGCTTTTCTAAATCTACAACTATACAGTCGCTCTTTTCCTTTTCTATTGTTTTTTTCTGTAATTACTCGTAAAGCTAGAATGGCCTGGCGCGTTCCTCTAGTTCGTCTAAATCCGAACTGATCTTCTCCTAATATTTCTTCCGCTATTTTCTCCATCCTTCTTTGCACAATTCTAGTTAAAAATTTGACGCATGGGAAGTTTAACTGACATTTGTAACGTTATAAATTAGCATTAGTTCAATTTTAGTTCGAAATTTATTGGTTTATTATTTTTGAAGTCTTTCGTAGTGCAGTGCCATCTTCTGGCAACTGGGAGTACTGCTGTATTCTTCATGCGCGCGATTTTTGTTTGGAGTTTTTGCATATTTTTTTGGGTTTTTTCGAAAAGTTGGTGGAGGACATTTTGGTCATCAGTCTTGCACATGTTAGAGAGGTGAATACTTATCCGCTGTGTTCTATGACTATTTTAAGTCATCCGAAAGGGTTTTTCCCAGGGAAAAGTTTGAATGAGGAATAAAATTGCTGCATTGAAAATATTTCTGGAAAATTCTCCTCACGTCCGTTGTTACGGGATTTTCTCTGCATGCACATGGCCTCGTGTCTTCAAAATTTCATCTAACAGCCCTCAGGATTGAGGTAAGATTGGGGCTTACAGATGAAAAGATCATTGAAATTATAATGTAATTTTATTTCGAGGTTTTTTTTAGATACCTACCTATTAGTATAGTGTTGTGATTCGCAAGGTTGTCGATATCTCATCGACTAACAAATCTCAGCTCGAGGCCGTTATATCACCGGCTTATTGCTGCACAGGCTGTATTATTGAGTCTACAACTAGAGTTGCCGTTTTAAAATCTATATTCGGTGTCGATATCTGTTGTCGCTCAGTTCTTTTCGGCGGAAGAAATCTGATACCGAGCTCCTTCGTCGAACCTGGAAGAACGCAAGGTTAGACCTTTCCTATCATTATTACGAGTAGCAACAAGCTTACCTAGTGCAGGTACTCCGGAGAAACAGCCATCAGCTGATCGATAAATCGTGTAGGTCTATAAATAAATAACATTACCATTTGCTCTTGAGGGACACTCACAACTTTGTGAATATTGTTTATATAGCTTTAGTTTATACTTACTTTTGGCATTTAGAAGCACCAAAGGAGTGCACTGCTTAATTAATTTCCTTTGTGGGTTAAAGTTGCTTACAAGTCATTTAACTTTTAGCTTAAACCGGGGACACCGATTGCATCTTTTGCCTTAAGCCCATAATCTTGCTAAACATAGGTTGTAAAATAAAATCAATTTGTACATACCTACGTTTTCATATAGTCTTGTTAATTTTGGTAAATTTCGACTGAAAGAAGTTTATTTTGCTTCCGTTTCTGATTTGACAGCCTGGCAGTGGCTGCAGTTGCGCCCCCATAGTGTTCAATCTTTAAGGCCTCTTGCACACGATGCGGATTGCATCCGGCACGGTTTTATTGCTTTTGCCGGACACGACTTTTAAGCGTTTGCACACGATACGATTTTTTTGTTTCCGGAGAAGTAAACAGGGGCATATTTTATTTAGTATTCGCTGCATCTGTGTGCTGTTACCTGATTCGTTTCAAATGTACATTTTATTTGTTTCAAAAGTAATAAATAATTATATCAATATCAATAACAATAATAGAAGTATTTACCAGTTTCAACTTTTTCCTTTTCTTCTGCTGATTCATAGCTTGGACATAAAAGAGTAAATATTTCTGCCCAAGCTGCGGGCGTCAAATTTTTGTTTTTATAGTCTTCGAGGGATTTATCCCACAGCACAGGTCTTTCCTCAATTAAAGTTATGAGTAGCTCTACATCGGCATCCATGTTGCTCTGTATCTGCACTTCTGACAACTGAATTAAATTTTGTTCAGGTTTGTAACAATTTGTGCAGCAACATGTTTATGTTTCATCTAGCGCGCCATGATCCCATGATACCTATGTTTGATCTAGTGAGCGATGATTTTATTTTGCTGCAGCCGTTGTATCCAGGAGATGTACTTTTTTGTTTGAATTCAGTTATTCAGTATACACAAAATGACTTGGTCGAGTGTACTTCTGTTTGCACGGCAGACGCTGTGTATTCACGTCGCAATTTGTATTTGTTTATTGCAAAATGTAATGTTTCTATAGTGCGACACTTGCGTATTGTTTGTAATAAAACTTCTAAAATACAGTTCACTGAAATTCTACAACAAATCACTGGTAAGAAATATTGCTAAATCAAGGGAAAAACTGGACAACGTCGATGAAATTCTCTACTCCAACAAATTTATTACCTACAATTTTCCTTAATACCTCTGCCGGTCCGGCACAAATAATGTAACGGTGTCGTGTGCAAGACACCATATGCTCCTATTGTTCATTGGAACTTCCGTCTCTCTCTATACGGCACGGCGACCGTGTTCACCGATCGACAGCCGTCACCGCACACGGCAGCCGGACACGGCGACGGTTGCAGTCGTATAGTGTGCAAGCTTGTATTTAAACCAATGCAGCATTGGAGCGTACGGAAAAAACAATAAAACCGTGTCGGATGCAATCCGTATCGTGTGCAAGAGGCCTAAGGATTGCCTTGCGCATGTCCGATTTATATTTTGATTAATTGCTTGTATATTTAGCATATTCTTGATTAGTGTATATTCTTAGTGCAATGCTTGTTTTTTTTTACTCTACTGTATATGATTGTAAGGGACAATCGTATGCTTACGTAAGCCTCCGACGCGCCCGCTTAATTTATTAGTCCTGCTTAACGCTATAATATTAGCCTAGAATAAAGTCTAATAGCTGTGCACTTTATCTGAAAATTATTTTGTTTTTTTGCATGGCCTTTGTTAATACTGTTACCGGAGTATATTATTTAATTGAACCTATAACAGAAATTACATTATATGTCAGCAGTCACACAACATCGTCGGTTTTCTTTTCCCTCCTTTAGCAGCGTATCCTTTAGCAATTTGGAGTACTTTGTGAGGTAAGGTTTTGGCTGTGGAAAATTTGCTTGGCGCCCAATTCTTCTTTCCAGCTTTTGTGGAACCCCGCCCGTCTCCAGGAGCAGGGCCGGCCGTAGCCTTTTAGGAAGGAAACGTAGGTTACACAGTTTAAAAAATTTTCGCACTTATCTGCACATTTCCTTTTGGCAGTCACTTACGGCTAGTTGCCCTACGTGAATATCTCATGAAACCATAGCATTCTTCCAGGTTCGGTTCACCGACGTCGGGTCGTCTACCTTCCCGCGACCTGGCACGGAAAGGCTGGAGGTGATCGGCATGATGCTTGATTGGAGTTCCGTTGATATAGACCGTGTAGATGGCGTCGACGTCTCGGGACAACACCGTGAATGGTCCCTTCCATTTGAATACGAAAGGGAAACGTGGACCCATTGCACGAACCAGAATTTGTTGGTCGGGCTCGAAATTCACTGGCTCTCTTTCTTCGTCGTAACGGCGTTGGTACGTGGCGTGATTTGCTCGGGCACGTTGGTGCAAGCCCGCTATTCGGTGCACCCGCCTCTGCGGCTCGTGGTAGGGCTCTTCACCTGCACCAAAATCTCGGCGCCTAAGGTTGTGGCCGAACATCAACTCGGCCGTGGAATAGCCAGTGGTAGCGTTCTTCCTGGAGCGGATTGCGAAAAGAACGTTCAGGAGATTCTGGTCCCATCTTGGTTCGTCTTGGTTGGCAAGCACATGAAGTCGGAGACCTTGCTTGAGTTCTTCATTTCTTCGCTCGGTCAGGTTGACCCGGTGATGGTACACAGCCGATGTCCAATGGCGGCTTCCCCAACGTCGTAGGACCCTTCGAAATGTGACGAAATTGGGTACCATTGTCCGAGAGGATTTGCTTGGGGTACCCCAATCTTGCGAAGACCTCAACCAAATACTCGAGGGCGTCATGTGCGGTGGAGCGTTCACAACAAGTGGCTCCCACTCACCGGCTGAAAAAATTGGTGACCAACAGAATGAATCTATTTCCCTTTATAGAGGCTGGATATGGTCCCATTATGTCAATCGCCACCGTGGACCATGGCTCGGTGGGCTGGTGAGGTAGGAGAGGGGCGTCTATCTGATTTGCCGCCCTCTTTGTGCAGGCGCAGATTCAACAGGACCTGACGTAGCTCCGGACATGGCTCGTCATACCAGGCCAGTAGGACGTGTATTGGAAGGCCCGCGTTGTTTCGTGTGCACCTGGGTGGCTGCCCAGTGGATGATCATGGAAGGCGTAAATCACCCGCTCTTGCATCGTCTTAACTTAAGATGGCGATGCGCAATGGCGACAAATGAATGCACCACCTCACAGGAGTGCAGCGTTGCCGCGTTACACAGTTGGCTGGTATGCAAGGGACCATATAAGATATAATTGCAACTTAAATAAAACTATTTCTAACATAGCCCCCCTTTTGAAGGGTACCTTAAAAAAAAAGAAAAGAGAAATACAATAAATTCATGAACAGGTAAGTGACAGCTTGACAGGTTTTGAACCTGTTATAGGCACTTCACTATAATAATGCGCACTGAACACAATAATGTTGTGAAACTGACACTTAATTTTCAATTTCTTCTTGTGATGGCAGTGGGCACAAGTGTCGCACAGAACGGGTGACGATTCCTTTATGCGTCTTGATTTCTGCAATTCGAGACGTTCCATCTCTGCCAGGAAATAACTTGGTGATTCGTCCAATGGGCCACTTGCATGGACGCATATAGTCATGTTTGATCAGGACAATCGTGTCAACAGTGACTTTGCTTGGGGCATCTTTCCATTTGTACTGCTGATGCAATTGTGAAAGGTATTGCTTGGAGAACTGATGCCAGAAACGTTGGTAAAGCTGCTGGGCATGTTGCAGTCTTGAAAGGCGATGATCTTTCATAATGGTCAAGTCATAATCAGGAATGGATGTGAGGACACGGCCTATTAAGAAATGGGATGGGGTAACAGATGACAAGTCATTAGGGTCATCTGACATTGAAAAGAGAGGCCGTGAATTTAAAATTCCCTCGATTTGTATAACAAGGGTGCATAACTCTTCATAAGTAACATTGTTATTAAGTAAAACTCTTTTTAAATGGTACTTTGTACTTTTAACGGATGCCTCCCACAAACCACCATGAATAGGAGTATATGGAGTGATAAAATTCCATTTAATGTTAAACTCACTGGTTGCATCAGTAATAGAATGTTGGTTTTGATATAGAAATTTACCTAATTCTTTCATGTGATTGTTAGCTCTAACAAAGGTGCTACCGTTATCAGAATATATGACATAAGGTATGCCCCGTCTGGAATTAAGTCTTTTTAAACCTGCAAGAAAGTTTTCTGTAGTTAAATCTGTTATAGTTTCGATATGTATTGCTTTTGTACAGAAACAGACAAATATTGCTAAATAGCATTTTACTAATTTTGCACCTCTCCCCTTTTTGTCTAAAATGAAAAAGGGCCGGCATAATCGATGCCAGTTACTTCAAAGGGTCACTTAGGTTTGACTCTATTGTTGGGTAAACTTAACATTGGGCAAGAAAAGAAAGTTGGATTAAATTTATAGCAAGTTCGGCAATTTTTTACTATTCTTTTGGCTAGTATTCTCCCACCTACAGGCCAATAAAACTGTCCAATCGAAGCCAGTAGCAATTGTGGTCCTGGATACAATAACTGTTTGTTTGTATTCGAAGATTAATTTAGTAAAAAGATGGTTAGAAGATAGCAGAACTGTATGTTTAAAATTGAATGGTAAATCTGTGTTTTTTAGTCTGCCTCCTACCCTAATAATTCCTTTATCGTCCAGGAATAATGCGAGAGAAGATAATCTATGTTTAGGATCGAGAAAATGGTGACTTTGTAAAATCTTTAGTTCATTTGGAAAACTTGATTGTTGGGACAATTTTATTAATATGTTGTTAGCATTAGTGATTTCGGACGGTGCTAATGGTCCAACTTGTTTGGCATCTTTAAATTTAACATTGTTTATAAACCGAAGACATAGTGCAGTTATGCGCTTTAGCTTATTTACTTCGGAAAATTTAGAAAATATATTAAAACTGTCTATACTTTCCACAACAAGTGCTTTAGAAGTCTTTTTTAACTCTGGTAAATCAGAAATAGGAATATGGATGTCGATAGTAGGCCAACTGGATGCTGGCGATTTCAGAAAGTCCGGTCCATTCCACCAGTGTTTATTTGAAACTAGATTTTCTGGTAAAACCCCCCTTGAGGCTATATCAGCAGGGTTATTTTTCGTGTTTACATAAGATTCGGTTAGGAATTGAATTTTAGCTACTCTATTAGCCACGAAAACTTGTAATGAACTAGGCTGGGCCTGTATCCAAGAAAGGGCTACCTGTGAATCGGACCACAAGACAACATGAACCTTAGTGTTCAGTGCCTTTTTAATAATATTAATTAATTGTGAACCTAAGAGACAAGCACAAAGCTCAAGTTTAGGAATAGTAATTGTTTTTAATGGGGCAACTTTAGTCTTTGCACACAGCAATTGCAAATTATAGTTACCAGCATCATTTGTACTACGTAGATAGGTGCAGGTTGCATATGCATCCTTTGATGCATCGCAAAAGCAGTGACTATCTGTCAATATGTGTCCCGGTGAAATAGCATTTCTAGGAATAGTCCGTGTGTTGAAATTGATGAGGCTGGTCTGAAATTGTGACCACGTTTTTTCAATGTCTGTGGGAACTGGAATATCCCAAGGGATATGTACAGACCAAAGTTTTTGTATTATAATTTTAGACAAAATAATTGATGGACTTAGGAGCCCTAAAGGATCATAGATTTGAGATATAATGGATAGAATATACCTTTTGGTAATAGAAGTTTTTACCGAGAATGGTTTAATTTTGTACTTTAAAACATCAGAATGGTTTGCCCATTGGATCCCCAACGTTTTACAACTATCTAGATCCCCGATATCCAAAACTAAATTTGGAATGTGAGGTTGCTTAAAATCGGAAATGACTTGAAAATTGTTTGCATTCCACTTTCGGAGAATAAAACTAGCTGATTCCAAAATACTGTAAATGTCTTTGCAAGGTGTTTTTAATTCTTCCAAATTATCAGAACCAGATAATAAATCGTCTGCGTAAATTATCTTGGGCTAATTGTCTAATGCACTTAATAGCTAAGTAGGGAGCTGATCTGGTCCGAAGCCTAACGATAAATCAAGCCGGAACGTAGCGGCGGTGACGTATTAATCGATATTCGTGGCGTGGAAATAATGCTAGTTTATCAAAATATTGTTAGGGACATAGAGGCAGAATGGAATTGCATTAAGAATAGTTTAGTTTCCTCAGCTAGGGATATTTTGGGTCATAAACAGAATGAAAGTAGGAAACCCTGGATAACAAAACATATTGTGAGTCTAATAGAGGAAAGGCGAAAATATAAAAATAGGTTAGATGAAATAGGGAAACAAAGATATAAGGCGATCAAGTGGGAAATTATTCGGAAGTGTAGGAAAGCGAAAGAGCAATGGATCGATAATAAATGCAAAGAAGTGGAAGATAAGTTCGAAATAGGAAAGACTGATGAAGCATATAAAATAATTAGGAGAAATTTTAGAGAAATTGAATCTAGTACCAAAAACATTAGAAATGAGGCAGGAGATATCCTAATCGGAAGCGGGGAAAAGGCAGATAGGTGGAAAGAATATTTAGGAAACTTATATGCGGGACAGGAAGTGCAAGATATATTAGAAAGCGAAAGCAGTGTAGAGGGGGATAACCTAGGGAGTCCTATAATGAGAGAAGAGTTTGAGCTAGCACTAAAAAGTTTAAGGAATAATAAAGCGCCAGGTATAGATGGCTTGCAGGCAGAAATCTTAAAGTGCGCAGGTCAAGAGGTAATAGATCGTTTATTTAAATTAGTTAGTCGCATATACCTGACAGGCGAGATTCCAGAAGATTACAAACGGAACATCATAGTAGCTTTGCCAAAAAGGAAAGGCGCGGATAGATGCGAAAATTTTAGAACTATCAGTTTAACTTCCCATGCGTCAAAAATTTTAACTAGAATTGTGCAAAGAAGGATGGAGAAAAAGGCGGAAGAAATATTAGGAGAAGATCAGTTCGGATTTAGACGAAATAGAGGAACGCGCGAGGCCATTCTAGCTTTACGAGTAATTATAGAAAAAACCATAGAAAAGAGAAAGAGCGTCTATATAGGATTTGTAGATTTAGAAAAAGCCTTCGACAACGTAAAATGGGGGAAGATGTTCGAAGTGCTGAGAAAGGTAGGGATGAAATACAGGGACAGAAGAATAATACATAATCTCTACAAAGAGCAAAAGGCAGTTATAGAATGTGAACAGGAACGAAGGGAAGTAGATATCCGGAAGGGAGTGAGACAGGGATGTGCATTGTCACCTCTAGTTTTCAACTTATATATCGAAGATGCGATTAATATTGTTAAGGAAAGAACAGCCGCAGGGATCAATGTACAGGGCCAAACTATTAACATGCTCAGATTTGCGGATGATATAGCAGTGTTAGCATCTAGCAAAGAAGAATTAGGAGCGGCTTTGAATGAAATGGAAGCAGTTTTGACACAGGGCTACGGCATGAAAATCAATAAAAAGAAAACTAAAATTTTGATATGTAGGGGGTGTGAAAATAGAACTAAAATGGAAATACAAATAGGAAATGAGAAGATAGAGGAGGTCGCGGATTTCTGCTACTTAGGAAGTAAAATAACTCAAGACGGTAGGAGCACTAAAGATATAAAACAAAGAATGGCGCAGGGCCGAGTTGCGTTTAACAAAAAGAAACAACTATTATGCTCGAGAACGGTTAATATAGAGACTAGGAAGAGACTCTTAAAATCGTACGTATGGAGTACGGCATTATACGGGTGCGAAACTTGGACAATAGGGGAAGCGGATCGAAAAAGAGTAGAATCGTTTGAAATGTGGTGCTACAGGCGCATGATGAAGATACCATGGATAGATAAGGTTAGCAATAGGGAAGTATTAGAAAGAGTTGGGGAAAAGCGAAAGGTATGGAAGACAATAAAGAGGAGGAGAGATAGGATGGTAGGACACCTTCTGAGACACGAAGGAATAGTTCGCGACATACTAGAGTCAGAGATAGGAATGAAAAGAGGTAGGGGTAGGCCTAGATTAGACTACTGCTCTCAAATAGTTAGGGATGTAGGATGTTCTACTTTTAGGGAAATGCGTAGGTTAGCTCAGGATAGAAAAGAATGGAGGTACGCGTCCAACCAGTCTTCGGACTGAGAACCTTATGATGATGATGATGATATCAAAATATTCAATAACAACAACTGGACTTTTGAAATTTTTATTAAGAGAATATCTAATTAAATATACCTGAACGGTATAATACCATATTTTCCTACTTTGAACAAACGTTTAACATTAAAAACCTACAGAACTCAATATGTACTTAATAATATTAAATGAGCCGCATTCCGCATGAAGAACAAAACTAAAAAATATAGTAGAAAACATTCTCGGAACAAGTCCTAACAAAATAAAATACACCCGCTAACAAAATGTTTACTGATGGACGAAGATAAATGGGAGAACTACTTACTACCCAATTTTTTAATTTTCTTTTCTTTTGCTTCATTAACTAACATTTCATTGGAGGTAGGTAACATGAATAATTATTTAATAAAGTATTGCATGAAATCTAATGTGCAATGTATAATGGTTATATGGTTATGTGAGGGGAAATGCAATTTGTTTTTACGCCTACACGGCTCAGTGTTTATTAACCCGCTGTAACTTTTTTCAGTAACAACATTAATGCTTCGTTTCTTCACCAAAAATAATTTCGAGCCTTTGTTCGTATTTGGTCTCGCATATGCATATGCTAATTCCGAAAAATAAGATTACGTATCCAGTACGTGAAAAATACATTACACAAATTTGTGGTCTAGCAAGAAAACATTTTTTTTCATAACATTGGAAAGTTTTAGAGGCAACGTGAGTACACTGTGATGATCAGCACACTTTAATGTATATTCCATGAAAAAAACAGATCTCTTACTCTTTTCGCTGCTGAAATACAAGAAAAGTATTAAAAATGGTCGAAAATTGATTTAGGAAAGTTTAAGAAAATTCGATTTTTCGGCATTTTCGCAATTTCCGATATTTTCGCGACCTCAAAATTCGAATCCGGCAGGTCATTTTACATAAGAAACAGCTTCATTTTTTTGTGCGTGTTCGAGTTGTAAGAGGTTGTCGTTTGTCGAATTAGAGCACTTTACTCCCCGACTAAGCGATCCGTCCACGGCTGTAACGTCACAGCAGTGCTCCACGCGCTACATTCTGGCTTGTATTATCGTTCGGCTTCGTCTGGTCCCATACGTAACTGTATTTAACTGGTACACAGAAAAGTCATCATCAGGATTTTCCTGCCATAAAATCTATTGCAATGGCCTATGGTCAGGGTGCATCAAGATTTGACGGTACATTTTGGACACATCAGCTGATACAACGTAAGTGTAGGTTCTAAATCTTAATAGTATAGCTAGGATATCATTCTGGACTTTAGGACCTATATATTGTAAGCCAACCGCTAGAACTCTCACAACTCCCATCGAATACAGTTCTTAATTTGGTGGTGATACTTGTTTCACTTAAGATACCATGATGTGGTAAAAAATAGCTAATAGAGTTATTAGAGTCATCTGCTAATTTAGTCATGTGACCCAATTGCTCATATTCATTGATAAAATCAACGTATAATTGTTAAAAAATAGTATCATGAAATCTTTTCTCCAACGATTTGAAACGGTTAATAGCATTGCACTTTGAGTCACCTAAGAGACTGGGTGAATATTTTAATGGACAATGTACCATAAATTGTCCATTGTTTATTCGAGAGGTAGTTTTTGTAAAAAGCGCTTCACATTGCTCGTCATCTTTAGACAGAAAGTGATTTTCATTGTTTACTTCTTCTAGTTCCCAAAATCTTTTTAACTGATCATCCTCAGGGACATGAACTTTAGCGAAATTGCAGATAGATGTATTCGAATTGGTAGGGATTGTGCCAGTAACAATCCAGCCAAACTGGGTATTATGCAATAGTGGCATGTTTTTTTCCAAATGTTATTTTTCCGTCTAATAACAAGTCCCAAAAAAGATGAGCTCCAATCAAAAGATCGATGTCTCTTGGACATTCAAAACTAGGATCCGCCAAATTGATATTACTTGGTATGTTCCAGTGTGAAATGTCAAAATGATAAGATGGAATTTCACATGTTATGGTGGGAACAACTAGGCAAGCAATTGTGCAATTGTATTTATTAAAATTAGAAGAAATATTAATTGTACACTGATTATATAATTGGGAGACTGTCTGGTTAATACAAATAATAGAAAAACTCGTAGGAAGCAATGGAATATTTAATATTTTACAAACTTTTTCAGTAATAAGATTAGACTGAGCTCCAAAATCTAACAAGGCTCTACAGGTATGAACATGTCCTTGATTATCTACAACTTGACAGGTAATAGTGGACAACAGAACTTGATTAGAATTATTGTTAACATCAAAAGCCATAAAATCTGAATTCAAGTTTCCAGACAAATTAAGGTTGGAGCTAGGCCTTACCAACATATTTAACGAGTTTGTTTGGTTACTAGGGGCACTGCTTGCTTGGTTAGTAGGGGCATTACTTGAGGTTGATGGCGTCTGATTATCTCGTAGAGTATAATCTTTATGTAACAACGTATTATGTTTTTTATTTTTGCAAATGGCACATGGGTTCAATCACTTGATTCTAGAGATACCAATTCTATTTTGGCTTTCAGGCTTCCGCATATAGTATAGTGCAGACTAATGGAGGCGTAAAAAAATTAAGCTGATAGAACGTATTTTAAACAAAGCCTTTTCTTGCCATCTCGCACCAGACACACGCATTTTTTGGAAAAAAGATGATGTAAAAACAAGCAAAATATATCAAACCGCTGCGGGGTCAGAACTCGTCTAGCCGTAGGAGAACAAAATGGCAGTTCTGTACCATATCCGAACACCCACCGAGACCGTTGGAGTCACTAGCCGATAACGATATTCTTAAACGTCATTTTACCGACATAGTAACGCGCAGCGGAAGCCTGAAAGCCAAAGTAGAATTGGTATCTCTAGATACAACTGGTTCAATCTACAATTGGCTTTGTCATGCCCAATAAGCAAGCAATTTTCGCAGAAATTCAGCCCTTTCACTTTTTGAATTCTGGTATCTACCGCTAAGGATAAAAATTCTGGACATTTAAAAATAGTATGGTCCTTCCTACAATAATTGCACCTTATTGATTTATTAATAGACCAATGCATTTGCGAATTTTTGCCCAAATATGAACTGAATTTATTCTGACTTGACATGTTAACTTTAAACATCTGAGTGTCATCCAAACACTGTAGAATATCTGATCTGTCTTTCAGAAAATTTAAAAATTCTTTTAAAGTAGGCAAATCATCACTACATTTAAATTATTTCCAATCGCGAATTGTACTTTTATCCAACTTGTTGGATATAATGTTAATCAGAAATGAATCGTACAAAATTTCTTTAGATAGTTCCAACCCATCAACCGCCGTTAAATGTTTTAATACTTCATCTAAAATTTTTCTGAATTGAGAATAATTTTCCTTTTGAATGGCTTGTAAGTTTAAAAGAGACTTAAAATGATTATCCAGCAAGAATTGTTTTTTATCGAACCTATCACACAATAACTCCCACGCCCTTTCAAAGGGCCTTTCAACATTTTCTAATCCCTCCAACTGAAATTTTTGATTCTCATTTAAGCCTGGATTACTTAAAATAGTAGATTTAAAATTATTTTTAAAAGTTAGCCATTGTTGGAATTCATCAGAAAATGTTTGCAATTTTATTTTAGGCAAAAGAACATTTTGAAGCGGGTCAAAATTCCCACTTGTGTTTTGAGACTGACCTGACCTACCTTCTGAAACAGGCAGTGGCTGCACACTTTGTAATACCTGCGAAAGAAAATCTTGTGTTGCATAGAACCTTTCTTGGAAGCTATCTCTTTCCTTAAAATGAGTTTCTAATTGATTCTCATCACACTTTGATTCTATCATATGGCGTCAGAATCTAGATAGTCGTGTCTTCGTACCGCTCCTGCTAAATTGAATTTCTCTGTTTTGCTGAATGAGTCTGGTTTTTTTCGTTTTCGCGAGTTTATGTATGTAAGTACTGTAAGTGTTCAGATATAAGTGTTTTTAGGAGGGAGTGTCGAATTAAGCCTCTAGTTTGACTTTTGTATGCTAGTGTTTCAATATGGTTTTAACGCAGGCAATGCTCAGTGACATCAAGGAGGTTTTTAAGCAGTCAGTAAAAACGTTAATCTGTGACCCTGAATTTTTGTCTTCTATCACGTCCGGTGTATCAAAAACTGAGGACGAGAACCTCAAAAAAACTGTCGCCGAGTTAAATACAAAGATTAGTCACTGTGAAGGGAGAATTGCAACCCTCGAAAGAAATAACGAAGATTTGGTACGTTTTAATATGGATCAAGCCGAGCAGTACTCTCGGAGAAATAATATTCGCATCTTTGGAGTTAAAGAGGATTGTAAGTTATTATATTATTATTATTATTATTATTATTATTATTATATTCTAATTTAAAAACCCCAATTCCAAAACTAATGAAAACTCATACTGTATACAAAATTAATTGTAATAACTGTAATAAAACATACATTGGGCAAACCAAGAACCATCTTGAAACTAGATTAAAACAACATACATACCAAACTAGTAATTCAGCTATCAGTAAGCACATAAAAACACCAAACATGATTTCGACTTTAACAACACTACTATTCTGGAGCAGGAGAAAAATTTAAAAGCTAGACTGGTTTTAGAGATGATACACATCCAAAAAAATAAAAACTCTTTGAATGACAGATCTGACATTCAAAATTTAAGTCAAATTTACAGTAATCTGTTCTCTACCACTTGATTCTAAATTATGTACTGCAATTTCCTTTTTTACCAAATCAAGTATGCCAAGTAAAATTTCTATTTTTAATTATTATAAGCCCATAGTTACTGTTATTTACAATTTTTATTAAGAAAATTTGTCACTTTTTTATACGTTATACAAATCTTTTCAATAAACTCTTGATAAAGCTCCCAATCGGGAGCGAAACGTTGAGATACTCCTTACGAAGTGTTTAACTGCCATTAAATTCACAAAAATTATTGAAATATCATAAAAAAACGGCACAAATAATTATGAAAATTTGTTTATTAAGCCGCGAAATCATAAGTTGAATTTAAACCCTGGTAAATCTGCCGTTATTGTGTTTGGTAGACAAAATTCTGCGGAGTATATTAGAAAGAACATTAGTATAGTTATTAATAATGTCCGGGTACCATTAATGCGGTCTATTAAAAGTTTGGGAGTTACTATCGATGATGACTGGAGGTTTAGGAGTCATGTTGGAAATCTGCTGCAAAAAACATATTGCGCTATGAAGTCATTATACAGGGTGGCCCGAAATTAGCGCGCAATATTTTACCAGCGTGTTCTGTGGTCAAAAATAAGACAAAAAGCTCTTATAAGCGTATACCGAAATATGCTTCGCAAGGGAGCTATAGCTTTCTAAAAGAGAAGGCCTGAAGACGTTTCCTTCTAAATATATTCGAAACAAGTCCAGTTAAAATTATGAAATTTTATGAAATGTGTAAGTACCAGATGCTGAATCTTTTACTGTAAACATAATTTCTAAAATTTAACAGGGGCGTCCCAAATCTGGGGGTGGTGGAGGTAAGATTTACCCCAACTTTTTTTACAACACGTCGATTTCAATTTTTCCATAAAAATTTTAAACTTCAGAGTTTTTTGCAAAAAAAATGTGCTCCTGTCTCGTTATGATAGGAGGCACCGTTATCGAGCACAATCGATTTAAAAATTTCGCTGCATGCCCAAAAAACTCCTACAAGAAGTGGAAAACTCCGTTTGTATACTTAAACGAGACAGGAGCACATTTTTTTGCAAAAAACTCAAGTTGCAAATTTTTATGGAAAAATTTCCGAAAAAATTGAAAACGACATGTTATGGAAAAAGTTGGGGTAAATCTTACCTCCACCGCCCCCAGATTTGAGACGCCCCTGTTAAATTTTAAAAATTATGTTTACAGCAAAAGATTCAGCATTTGGTACTTACACATTCAATAAAATTTCATAATTTTAACTGGACTTGTTTCGAAGATATTTAGAAGGAAACGTCTTCAGGACTTCTCTTTTAGAAAGCTGTAGCTCCATTGCGAAGCATAATTCGGTATACGCTTATAGGAGTTTTTTGTCTTATTTTTGACCACAGAACACGCTGGTAAAATATTGCACGCTAATTTCGGGCCACCCTGTATAGTTGCCGTCATTTTCTCAATTTAAAACTTAGAAAAGAATTATCGGAGTCATTTTTTAACTACTGCGATATTATTTACGGGCCATGTCTCGACTCTTTGTGTTCAAACAGAATACAAAAAGTTCAAAACTTTTGCTGTCGGTTTATTTTTGCACTCCGTAAATATGATCATGTGTCACAAAAAATTATTGAATTGGGTTGGTTAAGGATGGAAAAGCGCAGGAGACTTCATTTGGCTATCTTTATGCATGGCCTTTTGGTATCTGACAGCGGGGACTCAATTTGTTCAAAGTGGGTAAAACGATCCCAGATGCATAATGTTAATATTAGATCAGGCCACAAATTTACCATTCCTAAGGGTTTGTCGGCTTTGTCCCGTAGGTGCCTCACTTATAACGCTATACATATCTACAACGGATTGCCCACAGAATTTCAAAATATGTATGTTCCTAGTTTCAAGACTGCAGTTAGACGGTTGTTTTTTTCGCAGCAGTGACAGAACTATCTAGTAGTTTTTTAGTTTTGCTTGTTTATTTTTTTATATTTGTTTTGAATTCTTGCAATGAGAAGTTAATGCTGTTTTCTTTTGTATTTTTCTTATTTTTTTGTTATATCTAACTAGCCATATGTTTTTTTTTAACAACTATTTTGTTAATTGCCTACTTGCCACAAGTTAATTTATTGTTCTCTTTGCTATTTTTTTGTATTTTTTTTTTTCTTTTTTGTTTAGTAATGTTAAGCTGGTCGCCTCTTATTATTGTTATGTTATTTTTTTACTTTCTTAGTGATTGGCAGCAAAAAAACTCCTTTCAATAGTTGACTGGTCGGCTGTACCACCACGCTACGGGATGTGCTGCTGGAAACTCGACTCTATTAACGGACGAATAGCACTTGATTTTAATTGTTTTTAACTTTTATCCGCGAGAGGACCAATTTTTATGTTAATTCTTTCTTCACTGGTTCAGTGGAAATCTTAGTAACAATAGGTACTAATTTAATTTAATGTGGACTGTATTAATTAAAAAATACATAAAATAGATACAAGCAACTTAAAATGTGTCGTCAACTTAAGATGGTGATACGCAATGGCGACCAATGAATGCACCACCTCACAGGAGTGCAGCGTTGCCGCGTTACATAGTTGGCTGGTATGCAAGGGAGCATATAAGATATAATTGCAACTTAAATAAAACTATTTCTAACAAATTAATAGTAACATTCAAACTAGATAGTGGAGCTAGTTGTAATTGTTTGCAAATCAGAATTGTTAGAGATTTAGGGTTTGATGAAAATATTATTAATAATGAGGGTGTGTCAATAGCCACATACGCAAATCATAAAATTAAAACATTAGGCAGTGTAGTAATAAATTGTTTAATAAGAGAAAATCGGTATAATATTAAGTTTTTACTTATTGAACAAGCAAACACGCCTATCTTGGGAATAAATGCAAGCATTAAATTAAATCTGTTGAAAAAAGTAGAATTGGTAAAGGCAATTTATCATAATAAAGATGAGTTTATTAAGTAATAATAATAAAGACATTTTCGAGGGTTCTTGTATATTGCAGATTTACTCTCAAGATCTTTTATAAAAACTAATACTCAAGATGATCCCGAAATGCAAATAGTTGTACGTAGTTTAGATTATGAACTGCCTATTTCGGAAAAGAGCTTGATGGAGTTAAAAAATGCAACTAAAGCTGATCCTGTATTAGCAACATTAAAACAGTTTTGTAACACAGGCTGGCCTTTGAAGAATAATTTTTCTGATTTTGAAATGTCAACATTTTTCAAGCTGCAAAATGACTTGTTATTAAAAAATGACTTGCTGTTTATAGGTCATAAATTTGTAATACCAAAAAACCTTAGAACTAGTATGCTCGAAAAACTACATACAGCTCATCTGGGCATTGAAAAAACCAAAGCACGAGCAAGAAAAATATTCTTTTGGCCTGGGATTTCTAAAGACATCCAAAATTTCATATCTAAATGTAGTGCATTTTTGAAATTCTCTAGAAAACCTACCAAAGAGCCTTTATTACAACATGAGAGACCAGATTTACCTTTTTATAAAATAGGAGCAGATATATTAACTTTTGGTAGCCGAAATTATCTAGCAGTAGTAGATTACTTTTCTATTTGGATTGAGCTAATCTCACTAGAGACTAAAACGGCATCAGAAATAATTTTGAAAGTTAAACAAAATTTTTCTACACATGGTATTCCTGGTATATTCGTTAGTGATAACGTACCTTTTGGTAGTGCAGAATTTAAAGATTTTGCAAAGGATTGGGATTTTAAGATCACAACTTCAAGTCCCAGATATCCTAAATCAAATGGCTTATCAGAACGTGCTGTCGGAATTTGCAAAAATTTGCTAAGAAAGGCTCAGGAGAGTAATACTGATCTTTATAAAGCTTAGAAACTCGCCATTATCAGGTATGCAGTTTACACCCGCAGAACTTCTAAATAAACGATTACTTCGATCTGTTATACCTGTTACTTCGACTGTTCTCAATAACAACCCTGATATTAACTTAAAAAATTTACACAATAAACGGAAAACAGCAAAGAACCCAGCTAACACTAGTTGGTATATATACGTTGTATTAAACGTATATATGGTATATATTTGGTTACAGTATATAATACGCATGTATTATATTCGTATAATCAGTTACCTTCGGGTTTAGTATATAACAAATACCTATTATATTCGCATAATCAGATACCTTCAGGTTTAGTATATAACAAATACCTATTATATTCGTATAATCAGATACCTTCGGCTTTAGTATATAACACGTACCTATTATTTTCGTATAATTAGATACCGTCGGTTTACCTGTCTTCTGAAAATTTATTTTCGAACGCGGGTATACCAAGTACACACTATTTACGAGCGCATACCAGCATACCAAAATTATTCTTTCCGAAGTATGCATTGATTTCTCTCTGTAATGGGATTTGTTCAACACCACCTAGATAACTAAAGCCGACCAACTCCGATGTGACGTCATCATTAAGCGGAGAACGGGGCCTACTTTACTCAATTACGGTTATAGCAGAAATAACAAATTCATGTGAATAAAACAGAAATAATTATTAAGGGTTAATTTTTCGTCGCCTTCAATTTTCAATAACACCTTCAAAACGTTTAATTAATTCTTCAATAGCTTGAACACTATTTACACTATTTGACCCCTTTATAGAAATTTCTACACCATCATAAAAACAGATGGCTTCAAGTTATAATTTACAACAATATGTGTATAATATGTCATGGGGTGCTTTACGTAAATTTAAATAAAGGTATATTATTTCCTCCTGTTTCATTATAATGTTCCAGTTTTTACTCATACAATTCATGGAACGTGTCAAAACAAAATTTTCTCTAAAGCATCATTTTTTCATTTTGGCTTTTAACTATTGCGTTTTTAAGTGCTCCAGCTTCCATCCTTGTCTTTTTCGAAGAAGGCGACTCTCTGTTATTACGGCTTCTTCTCAAATATAAGGGACTTCAATGGAAAATATTGGCGGAACTGCACCAGACTTTAGACGCGGTCTTTGCAAATTAACCCTAATCGTCTGCCCTGACTTTCAGTCCACTGCACTTGTTGTAAATATTATATCGGCGGCATTAAAATTCCTTTCCCTGCATTTGTTAAATTTTAGGTAGCTATTAATTTGTAATAAAATGTCCAATATTATTTTCCAACAAAAGTAGAGAGTGCCATGCCTTTGACAATTAAATAATTTAGCGAAGGTGATTTTACATTGAAACTTTGTTCGCCGGATATCTCATCGAGGACTCCATCGATTTCAATTTCAACAATTGTGGGCTCTACTGGAAAGCTCTTAAGCTGTAGATGTGCCTTTTCCGGGTTTAAAAAGCATTTGTTACATTTTAGGTAGCTAGGTATTAATTTGTAATGTCCAATATTAGGTATTTTCCAACAAAAGTAGAGTGCCATGCCTTTGACAATTAAATAATTATCGATTGCGAAATTTTAACTGGAGCAAAGCGCCGAGAATGTGCACTTATACCTAAGGTTAAATGAAAACCATGTGATTCTGCTTTACATTTTCAATTTGAACGTACACAATTCCCACTTCGCTTAGCATTTTGCTTAACAGAAAACAAAAGTCAAGGACAAACGCTTAAGAAAGTGGCCCTTTACCTTCAAGAGCCTGTTAAGCCAAATGCTAAGCGAAGTGGGAAAATTCCCATGGACAGCTTTTACGTAGCTCTTTCGCGCGTTCCAAAATTTGACTCCATACATATTTTAATCAAGGACTCTAAGATAAAAGGTTCTTTTCTAAACTATTTAGGTAAACTTACGCGTAATGTTGTTTGCACTGAAGTTCTATAATATGTATTTCTTTATGTAGGTATAAATCAAATAATAACTTTTAAACATCTTTTATATTTGTTTTTTACAAAATTATGAAGTAATGCGAGTACAAATAATATTATATAACAAAAACATTTATTTACGTTACTCATAAAATAAAACATCTAATATGATATAAAAAAGAAAATAAAAAAAGTACAATACTATGAAAAAAGAACTCATTCTAAGGTTTCAGTTCTCACTTAATTCTAACGTTTCATTCTCACTTTTATCCGATTTTTCTAAGTTGTCTACAAGTTGAGACAGAGCATTGTCTAAATTGTCATCTATAGATAAAAATGATTTAAGAAGTTCTTCACCTGCAGATGAAAAGGTTGGTGCAGCGATGCCTGAATCGCCATCGGTATTTTTTTAGATGAAAATGATTCATTCAATTCTTGGCGTGAAGGCAGAGGTGATGATACAGCTGATTGAATACATTCCATCTTTTTTCTTTCATTAATTTTTTTCCAATGCAGCTCTTTTTATTCTCTGATATGTTTTCTCTTATTTGAGCTGCTCTTTTGTTTCTTATTATCTTACTTTTTTTTTCTGTGTGCCCACATATTTGACAATATCCGTTGTATTCGCACATTCGTAGATATATTGCTGAACATGCTGAACAGCGGCATACATTTGTAGTTTTCAGTTCATGTGCCATTATGTATGGCATACAATTGCATCTTTCACATTTTCCCACAAATCAGATTTTCCTTTACGCATAAGTTTCGATTTTTGAAAATAGCTACGTACCAATTTATTATAGTGTCGAATTCCATGTGTTGTCTACTACCGCACACACTGCAAAACATGTCCATTTCTGCAATTCACGTAGTTCCGACCTACGTTGTCTTATATTCAGTCGGTACCAAAATTAGATTTTCAGTTCTTCACTCGCAAGTACACATCAACCGTTCAAGTTAGGATACGAGACAGCTTGCATTGCAGAAAAAGTTAAGGTACTGATTTGAGGAGAATAGTATTGATATCCCGCCCCCCGGTTGCCAGATATTGCCCATGCAGGAAATAATCTTTCATAATCTTAGATGTTAGTAGTTAGATGTCGCCGAAAAGCAAGTTGTACTACAGACTCACTAGATTTTCACATTAGTTGTACTTATAACTATCATTAATACTCCACAGAACATGTTCTGTGAATAACTCGCACTCAATCACCGACAAAATATTAAAATTAACCAAACCATATTACATATGTGAAGTGTCCTTATCTTTTTAGTTTTTCTTTGTCGTGTAATTACAATTTTCCAAACAACAATAAATTCTGAAAAGACGTGTGGCGTAGCCCACGGGTTCCACTTGTATAGTAATAATAAATAAAATAAACCGCATAAATGCAATAATTTTGACGTTTGTAAAATGCAAAGGTGACGCGTTTTTGAACATCGTTCCGCTTGAACATGACGTCAGATCGACTCGCTTTTTGAGTTGGTTGGCTTTAGTTATCTAGGTGGTGTTGATTTGTTGCTGTCATTAATAAGTAGGTACCTACCTATCTCCGTGCTTTTAGTCGTATGTAAGAATTAGGTACCTACTTAATTTGAATTTAAATATATTTCCCGCCTCTCACATTATGTGATAGGTTCTTCATGGGCATGTTGTCAAATGAACAATACGTTACTAAAATATGTAACGGCTTACTGCTTTGCATCACTAGAGAAGAATTTTGTGTCGGCTGCCAACTTGATTTATGTGTAAGGTATGTAAGCTGTATTATAATTTATTCACAATATCCATTAAGTAAAATAATGTATTAAATTTATAACTATAGAACTGGCAACGTTGCCGTGACGTAAGGCAGTTTGCTATGATGTCTTCTAATCTCATTGGTGAGAATGCTCAATTTTATTTAGTTTCTCTGTTACAGTCTAGATGCCAGTAGTGTACCTCTTACTATATTATGTATTACGTGTGCTTTATGTAGGTTTTATTAAAAGCATCTAAGCTGCTGTTGCAACTACAAAAAAAATCCTAAAGAATATAATAAGAAGTGCCTATGAACCAATTTCTGCAAAAATATGATAATTTTTGAAACTGAATCTTGAAAAAACTGAGCCTTAAGGGGTTATTTATGAATTTATAGGGTATACCATATATTTAACGCATATCTGTATAAATTAGGTAATTGGATATGACATACCAATATTTCAAGTTATTATAATCCCCATTATATACGTAAATCGAATACCTCAATTATACACATAGCTACATACGTTGAATTCTAGTGTACCATATACCGATATTTTAGGTTTAATTTATATGAATTATAGGCGTATACCATGCGGACATTTTTACCAATATATTAGGTTTAGTACTTAGAGTAGATACACTGGTTTTATACGAAGGTGTTATCCAATATTATACGTTAATAATACCACTTCGTGTTAGTTGGGAAATAGTATGATCAACACTTAAAATTTCGTAGTAATTTTAATAAGGGTGATAGTATCATTATTAGGAGGGAAAAGGAAAGGTATTGGGTGCCTGAGGAGATTGTTAGTAGATGTGAAAGTCCACGTTCATATTTAGTGAGAGACAACTTTGGAAAAGTGTTTCGAAGAAACTCGTCGTTTATTACGCCTTCACCAAATGTAGCACCTCAAACCCAAAATGTTCATTTAGATTTTAATCCAACTGAATTTTCTGGTTCTGAACCCACCACTCCCAGTAACAGTTTAAATGTAATAGCTCGCCGAATCTCAAACAGTAATTCTTTAAATAACCTACCCTCTACTAGTAATGTTGTAACTAGGTCAGGCAGAATTGTAAACATACCTATTAGATATAGAGAGTAGTCTTAGAACTTAAAATCGATTTAGAATATAATTGTTAAATTTTGTTAAAGTAAAAGAGGGATGAGATGTTATAGATGTCCAGTTCTGTTGTCCTATCTATAAGTTAGTCAGTAGTCAAGAAGTTGTAATGTCTGTCAATTGTCATATTAACCTTACTTCTGAATAAAGTAGAATCATAGTTATAAAAGGTGACTTTAATTAAAAATACAACGTCAAAAACATAACAGTCCCCTTTAAATTTCTACTCTGCGACAGTACGCTCCACTTTGCCCGATAAGAAACAAATTTGACTAACATGGGACGATATTTCCCCTCTTTAAACACAGATGTTCTGTGACATCTGTCTATATGTCATCAATATTCAAAAGGATCTTAAGGTTGTCGCTAAAAAATTAAGCACATTTTCTTCTACACTCTCGTCAGCATCCTCCGGTAAACCAAAAATTCGTAAATTATTTCGCCGAGAGTATCTCTAGGGCATCAGTTTTATTTGCCACAAAACATCTTAACTTTTTGTTCTCTTCTCGAAGTGATTTCATTTCTATCTCAAATCTTGAAAAACGTTCTTCTATATGTGCAGCGACTTTGGCCATGATATCAGCTGTTATCTTCGTCATTGCCTCTGCTATAGCCGCTGCTACAGTATTATTAATTTCACTAATTATTTCATGTGTTAGTGGCATTTTAGGATTTTCATAATTATCAAGATGCAACTCAACTCAGATTTCAGACTATCCACTTCACACTGAAACAATAAAATCAGACACGTAACTCACTCAAAATACTAGTTATTTTGGAAACAACTTAAACAGACAACATACTCTGCCGCCATTGGTTCTTGTAGCTGTCCATAAATCCAGCTCTAGCTTGGTTTGGAGCCTTACGCGAACCACGAACAAGACAATTTTGAATATATCTAATTACAGACGGTCTCATCTTCGGCCAGTAATAACATTTTGCGATTCGAGATGATGTTTTAGAAACGGCCAAGTGACCTGCAAAATTATTTTTTGATTTGGAGTAGGGGCAACTAGGTAAGCGGCATTTAAAACGCTCACACTACGGGAGAGGAAATCGGCAGTGACGCTACTTGAGCCCTTACGGTACTGTAGAGAAAAATCGAACTGGCTGAGATGGACACACCATCTTGCCAAACGACCGGAGGGTTCCTTAAGCTTGCTGAGCCTTAAGAGAAAGGTATGATCGGTAAGCATAGTGAATGAGGTACATTCTACGTATAGCCCTAGCGGTTAACAAAAAAACCCTGCAAATTGTGTTAAAAGCATGAAACTTGGTCGACAGCTTAAATAGATTTTGCCCAAAGTACCCAAAAGCATCTCAGGGGCGGAATATATTTCAAGGGACTTGAATTTCAAAAATAATTAAATAATAACCAATGTGGGCAAGTATTATGTCATTTTCTATTGATCTGATATCGCTGAAGTCAATTTAAACCATATTTTTTAGTACTATAAAATTTTCAAAATGGCTGCCAAATTTCCAAATTTAATTCCAAATTTTGTTAAATTCGCTAATATTAAAAAAATGTAAAATATATAATTATACTTTTATTTAAATTGCAATCTCTTAACCTGTTCTAATGATATTTTTTGGTATCCTCAAAAATTTCAAAATGGTTGCCATTTTTGAAAGTAAAATTTATTTACAGTATACCTTGTTGGACATGGATGGACGAACTGAGGGTATTTTATTTTTTGATTCTTTGTAACGTCACCCACGACGTGATGTCACAAAGGAGGATCCGGCCTCGACTAAACCCAAATCGTTGATGGGAGTGGGTTAATTTTCAGAAAAAGACAAAAAAATGGGCGCCAAGGAATTGTTGGCTGATCCTCAACGGTTATAGCTCACAAAATATTCAGCGACCACAATTACTAAAAGTCGCAGGTAGGCACTGGGGGGTTGACACGTAACCCAATACAAAAAATAAAGACGTAGTCAAATAGCAATATGGTATAATGAAAAAAAAATAGTGATGGAGGTAATCAGAATTAATGCACAATTTTAAAAAAATGATATACATATTAGAAAACAACTATTAAGTGTAATGAACAGTGAATATAAAAAAATAACCTGGAATGAAAACTTAGGCACCCAGTACCACGTGTTACGCCCAAAAAAAGGAAATACTAAATAGGCGCGGAATGACGCGATAAATACACAACGCGATCGGAGCTCCGCACGCGCAATGCACCGACGGGTCAATCGCACGCACTCTACTGACAAACTCAATAGACGCAATCGGAAGTATCAGGGGTGGCTAAATCCCCATACAAAATTTAACTTAATGAAAAATTTAATGTACAAAACTATTATTATTGACTAAAAAACAACTACTTGCACGTAGAGAAAGATTGAGAATAATTGCAAAAAAAACAACTGCGCAAAATTATTGACAACAACTACATTTTTGACAAACTGTAAAATTTAACTTAACTATCTGACTGTATGACCAAAAAAAGAAATTAACTAAATTATTAAATTTAAGAATGAAATGAAAGTTACTCCAAAAAAATTAAGTGTCCAAAAGAACAACAATGGTGACCACAACAAGCCGTGGTCAGGCAACTACTTAAAACGAACGAGAACGGAAGCTCGAACGGACAGGCGTCGCGAAAATTAGACGAAAACTACACAAACGGTGGTGGTCACGTATATGCCGTGCCGGGCTCTACAGACAAACCAGCCGTGGGATAACTCTCCACACGGACTGGGGACAAAAGATCTAATCTGACCTTACAGAAGATGATGGGACCTCGCTGCTCCAGGTGGTACGACAGCACCACCTGCTATGGCGTTGACAGATGGCCGTACGGCAAAAATGCGGGGTTCGCAGGAACAATTCCCCCAATAAAAAAACCCTAAAATGCCCTGAGAAGGAAAGAAAATAAATACAAAAAAATCGATAGTAAAGGAAAGAATCAAGGTCAATGAAAATTATAACAAATGAAATAAGAAAAGAAAGAAAATCGCTTATCACGTGGGTTTCTTTTTCCAACTACTCAAACTGCTCGACTCGAGACTTCAAATCCCCCAAAGGGAAGACGACGTTTTCCTACAACACACACGACGAAAAGGACTCTCTAAAGGAAGTGATTGAAGAAAAATCCAAAATACTTGAAGCGAAAACCAAATTTTCACACAACCCTCTAAATCACTACACGTCCCATTCGACGAACAGCATGCCAGTAAAAAATCAAAGAGGATCTTAAGAAATTTCGAAAAAAACGCGCACGAGCAAATTTCCGGTTACCGATCGATAGCTAAAATATACCAAAACCCAGTGGCGTACAGGGCACGGACAAGCGAATCAAAGATAAAGAAGCTAACAAACACCGAAGAATAGCAAAAGGAAAGAAGATATCAAGGATACAATACTATAAGAGTAGAAAGAAATAAACGGAAGAAAAACGAAGCGAATAATAATTTCTCAAGGGGAAGAGCACGCTCTTGTAAATACAGGTTAGCCAACTTCAGAACCTCAACTACATTTCTACTAGAGATGTGAAATTTCGTTACTTTTTTGTATTCGTTACAAGTCGCTACTCTCGCTATTTGTATTCGTTACTCGTTACATTTCGCAACGCTGCGCTGTGGGATGTGGTCATTATGCGTGTAGCGTGTATGCATATTGGTTTATTGTGTGAGCTTCTCTGTCGATCGGACGTATTTTGGTGGTTCTGCGGTGAATACTAAATCCCAGATCGGGAAATAGTTTAACAATGTAAACAACTTGTACTATTTGCAGCAATAAATTGCAGAAACAAAGTAAAAAGTCAATTAAGTGTTCCGAGAGAGGTTGTCAGAATTTAGCCCATTTGGAGTGTTTAGATGATGATTCATGGCAGTGCAGAGATTGCAACGAACCAACTTCTTGCCAGATTATGAAGGAAATAAAATTATTGATTGTGTCGGTGAATGGATGTCATGAAAAGATTGATGACAATGGCATGATTATAAAGAGGTTGGAGAAGAAGATAGATGATTGCTTTGCAGGCATTGACGCATTGGCAGCAAGATGTAATGGGTTGGAGAAGGACAATGAGCAAATGAAGGCTGATTTCAATAAACTTAGTCAATATTCTAGATCTAATTGCGTCGATATCTATGGAGTTCCAGAGAAGAAGAACGAGAATATAATGACCACTGTTGCGTTTATATGTAAGGCACTCAACGTTGATGTAGAGGCTAGGGATGTAGATTGTTGTCACCGATTGTCACTGATGCTGCCGAGCCTCGTTGAATAGTGCTCAAGTTTGTTTCTAGGTGGAAAAAGCAACAATTTATGGCTGCCCGTAGAGTAAAGAGGAATCTTACCGCCCAGGATGTTGATACAGCTTGGACCAACACTCAAGATACCAACCGTCCCATCTATATTAATGAATCTTTAACCGCCTATAACAGGATGGTTTATAATAAGTGCCGTGAATTTAAGAAAAGTGCCAAAGTGAAGTATCTGTGGATAAGAGATGATAAGATTTTAATGCGTAAAGCAGAGAATTCGAAGGTGTTTGTGATAACTACTGAAAAGGATCTTAGCGATGTTCACTAATTTTAAATTGTTGAATTTCTAGTTGTATCCTATATCAGTATATTGAATACTACTTTAAGTTGTCATGGACACAGATGTTTTCTTTTTACGACGTATTTTATAAAGCCAGATGAACCTTGTGTTTTTCTCGAATGTGAATATTTCTTGTTTAATACTCAAAGTTTTGTTCTTTTTTGTTTACATTATTTGTCTTACCGTTCATTGCGGCGATTTGTTTGTTTGGTACTTCAAAATTATTCTTGTTAGTTATTTTACATTTACAATGTATTTGCGACATATTCTTATTTTTTTGTGTTTTTGTCAGTGTTTGGTTTGTTAAGTTGTTGCGGACGCAGACGTTTTCTATTTGTGCCATATTTTGCAGAGTTTGATAGACCTGGTTTTTCTTTGGAATGTAGATATTTTTTGATAGTCGCTCAAAATGTTGTTTTCTTTCCCTTTGAATTACTTGTATTATCGTTCATTGAAACGTTCTGTTTGCTTGGTTTTACTGATTGGATCTTGTTAGCTTTTGTATATTCACTTTGTATTTGCAATCTAATTATAAGCTTTTCTGTATTTTTGTCAACTTTTGCTTTGTTCTCATTTCAATTTTTTAATTGGTCGGGGTTATTATATGTCATTAATTGTTTGGCGGAAAAATGTTTCTTAGACATTTTTTCTATTCTCATTTATCTTTTAAGTATCTATATATTTTTCTTAGCAGTTTCAGATGGGTGATGTGCATGTTGGGCATATTAATATATGATCTTATTTTAAATGGTTTTCCTGAACTTAAAGACCATATATGCTGAGCAGTGACTACGATATAATTTGTATGACCGAAACAGGGCTAAATGATAATTTTTACTACGACTTGATTGACATACCGGGATACACATTTGAGAGTATGAATAGGCAGGGGAGAGGCGGAGGAGGAGGTATTTACATTAAAAGCTGTTTTAAATTTTCTAAAATTGACGTTATTCAAACACAATGACGGGAACTACTTTGGTTGCAAATAATTTTAAATAATAAAACATATTGTTTTGGAGTAATTTACAGACCACCTAACACTCCCCTAAATAATTTCGTAGAAAATTTTGAAGAGACTCCGGTGACTACATTGTTTGTACTGGTGATATTAATATAGATCTTTTAGATTTTCATGGTAGGGTCACGGAAGACTTCTTTTCCCTTCCAAGCGATTTTGGTCTTAAACAATTAATTAATGAACCCACATTACTCCTTTAATAAAATGTCACTACTTGACGTAATAATATTTTCTAATGACTTACTTGTATCGGACAGTGGGGTAAAGCACATTGGGCAATTGACAACTGACCATGAATTAATTTTCTGTGCTCTGAGTATTTGTAATTCGAAAATAAAGCCGAGAATCATAACTTTTAGAGATTTTAAGCATCTTAATGAAACAAAATTCACGAGTGACTTGGTAAGCACTTCTTTTGAAGAAATATTTTACTTGAATAACATAAATGACAAAGTAGCACGTTTTAACTCTCTAATTTTAGATTTATTTAATAAACACGCGCCACTGAGAACGTGTAAAGTTTCTAAACCACGATCTCCATGGTTTACAGATAATGTGAGGCTACTGATCAATTTGAAAAATAGGGCGCTGCTTCGATTTAGAAGTACTAAAAATCCTGTGCATTATGAATATTATAAACAAATTAGAAATTTCGCAAATAAGGCTGTTTGTAGGGAAAAGAAGGCTTATTTAAATTATAAAATTCAGACTAGTGCAACTAATGTAATATGGAAAGAACTTGCGAATTTAAATATATACCCTTCTAGAAAACATAAAGAAATTCCTGATCATCTCTTAAATCTTGATGCAATTAATGATTATTTTATATAGTGTAAGAACCTACCCCGGTGGTAATGTAAATGATACCATTATTTTTTATCAAAATAATCATAAATGTGATTTTCCAGGAAAACTTTTATTTTCGTTGGAGATTTCGGAAAATATTTACAACATTTTACAGTCTATTAAAAGTACTGACGTTGGTTCCGATAATATATTAATTAAAATGTTGTTGTACTCTTGTCCGCATGTGTTACCGGTGTTAACTAATATTATTAATTCATGCATCTTAGAAAATGTTGTTCCAGTATTATGGAAAACGTCCTATGTGATGCCTATATCTAAAGTTGCTCAACCTCTTAATTATAAGGATCTTAGTCCAATAAGCGTTTTGCCTGCACTGTCCAAGGTACTGGAAAGAATTATTTACTTTCAAATTAAGGAACACTTGAGCAATTACAGCATATTATGTTACGTTATGAAAACTCATTGGCGATTATTTACCTACATTTATTAATAAATACTAACTTACAGTCATTTTCACTCAATGTACTTACACCTAGTAAACTCCCTGTATAATAATTTCCATTCTTTGCATTTGTATGATTGTGGTTTTCTGTTATCTGTTTAATTTCTGCGATTGTTTAGAATTTCTTGGTTCAGCTTTGTTTCAGTGACCTCTTGAGATATCTTTTTTTCTGGAAGTGAGTGTTTGGACTTTAGATATGTGCTGCTTTGCTAGTTCTATCGAACTTACCATTTGGATTTTTGTTGTGGCTGTTTTCGATTTTCTGACCTTTCTTCCGGATGTGGGATGTCTCCAATCGATTGTCGTGTTTCCCTGTACCAGTTTGTAGTTTGTTCTGTTCCTCTTTTTGTTCGGGTTTTTCCCGAACTTCGATGGATTTCACTTTTAATTCTGTTTGGTATTCCTGTTTACACTTGTCAGCGCGAGCGCGTTTTGCTAGGTTATGTACGTTCTGTAATGTCATCTCGGAATGGCGTTAGCTCTGTTGCTCGCATTTAGTTCGCAGTTCAGTGGCGTGCTCCTGATTTTCCCCCCATGGCACACCTTTTTATTCTTTATGTCTTCTATTCTCTGTTCTCCCTTCTCATAGATTCTGCTGAGGTTTCTCCTTATCTTTAACTTCCTTTCTTTTGCGTCGGAACGTCTTTTTAAGCCTTCTTTTCTTTAATTAACCTCTCCACTCTCGGTGACGCCTCTGATGTTTTTGGAAATTTATTCAACGGGTCTACACTTCTATCGTTTTTTTTCAAAATTCCGATTAGCTTCGGTATTTTTCACTTTTCATGCTGTTCTAAAGGTGAGTGGTTGGTGATTTCGAGAGTTAAGTGTAAAATTGGATAATTTTGCTGGAAAATATTTTTGGGATTTTCTCGAATCACCACCTTTTGGCGTTGATTTAGTTGCGTTTGTTGTATAGAAATCGTCGCCTCTTCCTTTTGGGATTTTTATTCACGCAGACAGTTGGATTGCAACAAATGCATTGAAAAACAATTGGAAATACGCGCTGACCAAATAGAACAATACACGCGAAGGAATAATGTACGCATATACGGCATTGAGGAGAAAAAAGGAGAGGTTGTTGAGGATTTAATTATACAGATTTTTAATACCAAAATGAATTTAACTTTACCGCCTTACGCTATTGAAAGATGTCATCGCGTTGGTAAAAGCACTAACAATAAACCCAGGCCTATAATTATAAAGTTTTCCAACTATAAATTTAAGGAATTAGTTTTCAAAAATAAAAAAAATGTTGAAGGGCACTTCCTTTGTTATCAAGGAAGACTTATGTGCCGGACGATTCGAAGTGTTAAATGAAGCTATTGGAAAGTTTGGCTATCGCGAAGTGTGGTCACATGATGGTGTTATTTGTCTAATTCGGAATGGCCGGCTGACGAAGGTTACGACAATGGATGAACTTGCTGATTTGTGAGGGTGGGTGTTACATTTAGGTTAAATTGAATTATGTTTATTTGGGGCTATGAATACATTGTGTTGTGCTTTGATGAATTTTAAGGTTTGCCATATTAATGTAAGATCGTTGGTTTCTCATTTTGCTGCTTTTCTTGATCAATTTGAGGAGGAGGATTACGACATCATCGCGGTGACTGAGACGTGGTTAAATTCTAATATTTTGTCTAGTTCTTTAAGTCTTGAGGGATACGTTTTTCTGAGAAAGGACAGGGAAACTGGTTCCAGGGGTGGCGGAGTTGGAATATTTATTAAGAATAAGTTTCAATTTAAAATCGTTGATGATTCAACTAATGCCGAGTATCTATGGGTGAGTATTTCATTGACCAATTTTGAAATTCTGATAGGTAGCGTGTACAGGGTTCCTGGTGGGAATGACGACATAATTTGTCTGGGGGACACAAACATTAATATGTTTAACATAACTGGTTCTGGTTGTAGTAGATTTAATTCTATTCTAGAGAGTACGGGCCTTAGGCAAATTGTCGATGTTCCTACCAGGATTACCCCTTGCAGTATGACACTCTTAGACTGTATTATTGTAATGGAGGGGTGTGATGTCCTTTCGGTGGGTGCCGTTTCGGTTCCCTTAATTTCTGATCATGAACTTGTTTTCGCTTCTCTTAAAATATGTCCTTGTGGTGGTGGAGCGGAACCAGTAGTTCGCTATGCTAGAAATATCAGAAACATTAACATCCAGGTATTGTATGACCATCTGCGGTCAATTCCTTGGCGGAATATCTTTGACATTCGAAGTATTGATGAGAAGGTTAAATTTTTTAATGAATGCATTCTTACATTGATGGACATTCATGCACCGATCAAAAAAATTGTTTTGAGAAAACCGCATAAGCCGTGGATTACAGATAATATTAAACTGCTTATGAATTTGAGGGATAAATCTTACAGTAAATATAAAAAGTCAAAGCTGCCTCAACATTTTTTGGAATATAAGAACTTGCGAAATTTTGCCAACAATTCTATCAGACGTGAAAAAAAAGCTTACTTGGAATCTACATTTCTTAAATCTGGGAAAGCTACTTGGAATGCGCTAAAATAATTGAATATTGTTAAAGATAAGAAAACTCCCGTAATTCCCAATCATTTATCAGATGTTAATGCAATTAATCAACACGTTGTAAACTCGATTCAAATAAATAATAACATTTCGAAAAGTATTACTGACTTTTATGATAATAAACATCCAAACATATCTCACATTTCATTTTAAAACTGTATGTGTGTCTGATATTGCAAAAATTATTTCCTCTATTAAATCTCATGCTGTTGGAGTTGATGGTATATCTATTGATTTTCTGTTCTTGTGTTGTCCTTTTATTCTAGAATTTGTATGTCACATAGTGAACTGTTGTATATCACAGTCGGTTTTTCCTACCCAGTGGAAACTGGCACAGGTTCTTCCACTTCCGAAAATAGTTAATCCAACTGAATTCAACCATTTAAGGCCTATAAGCATATTGCCGGTTATGTCTAAGATTTTTGAACATGTACTTAAATTGCAGTTGTCTGAGTATGTTGAGAATAATGCTCTTCTGCCTGAAGTTCAATCAGGGTACAGGAGGGGTCACAGTTGCGCCACAGCACTTTTGAATGTCACTGATAGCATACTGCGCGCTGCTGATGATGGAATGCTTACATTGCTGGTTCTTTTCGACTACTCCAAGGCGTTTGATACAATAAATCATAATATATTGTTCCACATATGCAGATATATGGGCATGAGGGATAGCGCAGTTTCGCTTATTGAGAATTACTTGGGGGGACGGCGACAGAGGGTGGTTTTGGGCGAAGACGTCTCACAATTTGTGGGATTGCATAGTGGAGTGCCCCAAGGTTCCATTCTTGGGCCATTATTGTTCTCCATATACACTTCATCTATTCCTAACTTGTTGAAGTATTCTAAGGTACAGTTATATGCTGACAATACTCAGTTGATTTATTCATTTTTTCCTGATACTTACCAGATTTCTTGTACTAATGTCAACCACGATTTGGAAGCTTTGTATGAAATTTCCAGGGACCACTCTCTGTTTATGAATCCCGGAAAGTGTGCAGTTATGTTGTTCGGGAGCAAACTTGTACGAGCACGGATACTTGACCGGGTCGATATCAAAATAGATGGCGTTTCATTACCCTTACGCGACTAAAATAAAAATTTTGGCATTACGATTGATGTTGGATTAAGGTTCGACGGGTACGTTTCTCAGTGTATTAGAAAAGCTATCATAGGATTGAAATTTTTGTATAGTTCCCGGCATTTATTAAATTCAAAATTAAAATTACATCTGTGTAACTCCCTAGTTCTGTCTGCATTTGACTACTGTGATACAGTATATGGCCATTGTCTCACAGCTTTTAACAGGAACCGCATTCAGAAGATTCAGAATTATTGCTTTAGATTTGCCTTCGGAATTAGAAAAAGAAAGTCAGTCCGTCATTTGTTTTCCGAGTGTCGACTTCTTGACATGCAGACCCGACGCTATGTGCACTGCGCTTCCCTCTACCATAAAATTGTTTATTTCAGGCATCCCATATATCTGTACGTCGGATTTCATTCAGAACGGATGTACATAATTTAAATTTACGTTTCAAAGCCACTTTAACACCGCCGTTTCATAAAACTAGTTTTTTTGAAAGATCTTTTTCTTATAATCTTCCTAAACTTTACAATTCTCTTCCTCCTTTCTTGAAAGCCTTGTCGGTTTCATCTTTTTCTAAGCGACTGAAACGGCTCCTACTGGATGGACGTCGAGATATGATCCATGCGTGATGGTCCACGTTAATGCGCGCTCGGTGGTGTCGTGGTCACTTCTCCTCGGATGCTTTGCTTATGTAAAATATTTTCCTTTTTATCTTGTATACTGCTCAGATTTTTTTTTGCATTTTCATTTTCATTGCTGTTTGTTTCATTTTAATTTATTTACCTTCTGTGACGGCGTTATATGTGCATACTCCTTTTACATTTCGCTTTCACTTTGTTATATATATTTTTTTCTGTATTTTTCGGGTTAAGTGGAAGACCAGCTGCTATGCACTTAATTCTAAGTGTATGGTGAGCTGAACTTCGCCCTTTTGTCCAGGTGATATACTTCTTTTAATATAATGTTCATACTTATTATTGTTACCTACCTGAACAAATAAAGATTTATTATTATTATTATTATTATTATTATTATTATTATTATTAGTTGGAAAAAAAAAACCCACACGTGGTAAGCCATTTCTTCCGTTTATTTAAATCTTTAATCATCCTTGTTTCTTCTTTTCCTTTATATGTTTTCTTTTCTAATTTGCCCTTACGACATTTTAGGGTTTTTTTTGGGGTGCAAATTGGAGCTTTTGGTGCACTTCCGCCTCATTAAGTTATACGAAACGCTGACCACCTGGTGCTGAGATTTTTGTTACCTAGTAGCTGACCTGCAGCTCTCTGAATCGTCTGTAAGGTCAGAAATATAATTTTGATTATTGAGTCGCCTGTCCGTCTGGAACATCGCGTCCAACGGCTGGTTTTTGTGTAGCGCCTGGCACAGCTTTTTGTAGCCACCTTGTAATCGTATTTTTCGTGTTTGAACGTCGCCAGTCCATTCGGTTGGTTTTAATGTAGATGCCTGGCCACGGCTTGTGTGGTCACCTGTTTGTTTTTTTTGACATAACTTTGTCACATGTATCATTAAATTTAATTTGTCATAATTTATTATAATTCCAGTAGTTTTGTTTGAAATTTTCACTTATAGTTATCATTTTGCCAGTACCTAATAGTTTTGCTTTTTTTGTCAATTGGTTTCATTTTGCTTATTTTTTTGCCGTAATTCAACTTCGATATTATAGTAGACTTATACATATATTTTTTTTTGTAACAGGATTTAGCAACAGACGATACTGTCGTTTGCGTCTAATTGCGTTTGTAGGTAGAGTGCGTGCGATTGACCCGTCGGTGCGCTGCGCGTACGGAGCTCCTAACGTGTAGTGTATTTACCGCGTCATCTGCGCCTATTTTGGTTTTCTTTTTTTTGGCGCAACGCTAGTACCGGGTGCCTAAATTTCCGGTAATTTTGTTGTTATTCATTCCATCTGTTTGATAGTTGATTTGATTTACCACTGTTTTTTTATATATTGTATTTTCATTACATCCATATTTTTTTTCCAATATTATATGCTCTCATTACTGTTTGACAATTTGTTTTATTTGTTTTTTTGTTTACCCTGTTTTGTACCAGCGCAGCGGTTTTTAGGAGCTGTAGCCGCTGTGTTTGCATTTTCATTGGAGGATCAGCCTACAACTCCTTGGCGCCCTTTTACAGTTTTTTTGCCCACTCCCGTCTTCGGCTTGAGCATAGTCGCGGCCGGATCCTCTTTTGTGACATTGCGTCATCGGTTACGTCACAAATTTGGCGCCCAACGTGGGGCTTCACGTTTCAGCGGTATATTTTTTGATCATTAATTTTTTTTTGCGGTATATTTTTGCAATATATATTTTTTCCCTTTAGGACCTTAATTTCGCTCTTGTCTGTGACAGTATATTTTTCCAGTATTCTTGTTGCGCAATATATTTTTTTTTGCTACTTGGTTAGTTTTTTTGGGATAGTAGATATGGCGCGCAACATGAATGTGAACAGATTGTCGCAGGACGAGCTAGTATACGAATTGAGGATTAGAGGATTTGAATCTGGCACTTGTGAGGAGATGAGGAGACACTTGTCAAGGGCCAGAAGATTGGAGAAGTCTGGTGAGAGTTCCACCTATCCACCACACCCCTATAAATTTGAAGAAGATAAGGAGGCTGTTGTTGCGAAGATGGAGGATTTGGCTTTGGAAATCCCTTTGTTGGAAGGAGATAAGAATAGTGGACCATTTTTGAAAGTGGAAACCAAGTTGTCCCATTTAGCAGGACGACTTGATAGAATGGTTGCAGGTGACCCTGCCCAGATGAAGGAGAAGAGTTTACTGATGACCAAGGTGCTTGATTTACTGGCGTTATTAGACGAAAAAGTCGAAGAAGCGACACGACGGCAAGAATCCGAAAGACAGACTCCAAGACCACCCAGTTTGGAAATTTTACAGGAAGGAGAAGAAGACGAGCCTAGAGAAGAGAACTTCGATCCTCAAGGAGCTGCTGGAACTTCGAGGATGACGATGAGGCACTCCAGTATATTAGCGGCGAATTCTTCTGAAATACGATTTAAATCTGTTCCTGTGAGTAAGTGGGATTTAAAATTTTCAGGAGAAGAAGAGGTTGTCAGTCAATGCATTCCTTGAGCGGGTTGACGAATTGATGGTAGCACGTCATGTATCTGCAGAGGAGCATTTCGATTCAGCCATTGATTTATTTGCCGGCAAAGCACTGTTGTGGTATAGGCAGGCGAGGAAGAGTGTGACATGTTGGAGAGACCTGGTTTTGAGTCTTAAAGAAGAATTTCAACCGAGCAATTACGACGAGAAGCTTTTCGAAGAAATCAAAAGAAAAACTCAGGGTCCAGATGAGTCCATCGGTGTTTATGTTGCAACGATGTCAGCAATGTTTGATCGGCTGAATTGTTCTGTTTCAGAAGGCACACGATTAAAGATCCTGTTAAGAAATATTTCGCCATTCTATCAAAGTCAGCTGGGACTCGTTGATGTCACCTGTATAGAGCACCTGAAGTCTTTGTGTCGTCGTTTGGAAGACAGGCGTGAGACGGTGGAAAATTTTTCATTGCCGCCACGGAAGAGTACCATAGAGCCAGATATGGCATATGTTCATCCAGCTTGCGAATCAGTCGAGACCGTGAATACGAGAGCGAGAGTTGAGAACTATGGGAGTAATAGCAGGAGTAAGGGCATGGCATGTTACAATTGCAACGAGTTGGGGCATAAGGCGGTAGGATGCTTGGCACCTAGTCGTTCGCGATGCTACAAGTGTCAACTGGAAGGGTACACCACCCGTAATTGCCCAAAATGCTCGCATTCGGGAAATGGGAGTCGCCGTCACTAGGAGATCGTGTAGCTGACGACGAAAAGAAGACAACGACCAAAAACGTAAAGCCCATATTAAACTACATTCTTGGACACGCTCGAGAGGATGAGAGGCCTTATTTGGAAGTAAAAATTTTTGGGAAATCTGTACTGGGACTTTTGGATACAGGTGTTAGTAGAACATTTTTGGGAAGTCAGGGAAGGGAACTCATGAAGGAATTGGGGGTGAATCTGAATAAGAGTGAGCAGGTATCCTGTAGATTGGCTAATGGTGACTTATGTGTTAGTGTTGGTAGTTATTCATTACCCATTAGTGTGGAAGATAGGAGTTGCTTACTTGAACTGTTAGTGTTACCCCAGTTTCCTTATAGGCTCATACTCGGAATTGACTTTTTCAAGAGACTTGACGTGGTTCCTGATTTGCGTACAGGAGAATGGAAGTTTTCGGGAGAACCACAGGGTCTGGAGGTGGCTGCCCTTATGCAAGAGGAGTCCACACTCACAGAATTGGGGAGAGTACGTCTGGACGCACTCATGAAGAGGCATAAGAAGGAAATGGGAGATGAGATGGGCTGTACTTCGATGGCAGAGCACGTTATAACTACAAAATCCCCTCCGATTAAACAGAGATACTATCCAGTTTCTCCTGTGATACAGTCACATATAGATCGGGAATTAGATGAGATGAAAAATAAAGTAGTTGAGCCATCAAAAAGTGCATGGTCCTCACCAATTTTACTCGTCAAAAAGAAAGACGGGACCTATAGGTTATGTGTGGACTATAGGAAGCTTAACGCAGTAACGGAACGTGACAGCTATCCTTTGCCTTATGTTTCAAGTACCCTAGACAAACTCAGAGATGCATGGTACCTTTCCTCTCTGGACATAAAGTCAGCATTTTGGCAAGTACCTGTTGCCAAGGACTCCAGAGCTTACACTGCCTTCACTGTACCCAATAGAGGGCTTTTTCAATTCGTCAGAATGCCATTTGGTCTGCATAATTCGCCTGCTACCTGGCAACGGCTTATGGACAATGTACTGGGACCCGATTTGGAGCCCCGAGTGTTTGTGTATTTATATGAAGTGGTTATCGTGACTCGCACGTTCGAAGAACACTTGGGGGTTCTGGAGGAGGTGCTACATAGGTTGGAAGCTGCCAATTTAACAATAAGTTGGGAAAAGTGTCAATTTTGCAGACCCCAGATGAAATATTTGGGTTACGTTGTGGATCGATACGGACTCCACGTAGATCCGGAGAAGGTTAAGGCAATGCTGGAATTGCCTGTACCCCGAACAGTCACCGAAGTTCGCAGAGTGATAGGAACTTTCTCGTGGTATCGAAGATTTATACCAGACTTTTCCACCAAGATAGGACCCCTAACATCTTTGACAAAGAAGTCGAATAAATTCAAGTGGACTGAAGAATGTCAGAAGGCCTATACAAGTATAAAAGAGTGTTTAGTAACTGCACCTATCTTGAGTTGCCCAGACAATGATCTACCTTTTCAAGTTCAAACTGACGCATCAGGTTATGGGTTGGGAGCCGTTTTAACACAGCCACATCCAGATGGTGATCGCGCAATCTGCTATCTCAGCAAACTTTTGACGAGACAGGAACAGAACTACTCGACAACGGAAAGGGAATGTCTCGCTGTAGTTTGGGCGATAGAAAAGCTCAGACCGTATTTGGAGGGAGTTCAGTTCACTGTGATAACAGACTCACTCACTTGTTTGGTTGCAGAGTTTGCGTGATCCTTCAGGAAGATTAGCTCGTTGGGCAGTACGATTGCAACAATATGATTTCACCATCGTTCATCGCAAGGGTAAAGAGCACATTGTACCTGATACACTTTCGCGAGCTGTTGCGAATATTCATCTTATCGAAGAATTGTTGTATTCGGCTGCCATGGATCATTGGTACGTGGGAATGGAAAAGAAGGTTGAAGAGAATCCTTTAAAGTTCCCGAATTGGCGCGTTTCTGATGGAAAACTCTTCAAGTACTGTAAGCTTCAGTACCCAGGTTTATCACAAGAATCAGATGCTTGGAAATTGGTTGTCCCTAAAGCTGGAAGACAGAAAGTGTTACAGGAAGGCCATGATTTGCCCACTGGTGGACATCTGGGTGTGTATAAAACCTACAATAGGATTTTCAACCTGTATTATTGCCCTAAAATGAGAAGCGACGTGGCCCGGTACATCAAAACATGTGTTGTTTGTGCTACGCATAAGGTAGACCGGCGACCACAGATAGGCCACATGACCTGCCAGCCGTAGGCACACATACCTTGAGAAATAGCGTCAGTAGATTTGATGGGACCGTTTCCGAGATCCACACGTGGAAATTGCTATGTATTAGTGGTGACGGACAATTTTTCAAAGTTTTCTTTGGTATTCGCATTGCGATCTGCACTCGCCTCTAATGTGGTTAGTCGTATCGAAAATGAGTGCTACCTATTTGATGTTTGGTGCACCGAGATTGATTATTTGTGATAATGGTGCTCAATTTAAAAGCAAACAGTTTCGGGATATGAACGATAGATACGGTGTGAAAATTAGGTTCAATGCAAACTATCACCCTCAGGCTAACCCCACAGAAAGAGTAAACCAGAACTTAAAGACCATGATTGCAATGTATGTTTCAGAAAATCACAGACTATGGGACGCTAACTTGACTAAACTAACCTGCCCTCTCAGAACTTCACGCCACGAAGCAACTGCTCTTACACCTTATTTTATTAATTTTGGACGCGAGATAGTTTTGAACGGGGAGTTTCACTCACTGAGAAACCCAGAAAAGGATTCTCAGAAGTTCGATAGCGAGCAGAGGCGCAAGTGCTTTAAGGAGATGTATGCGGATGTTCACAGGAGATTGGATGAAGCAGCTGCAAGGGGACAAAAAACTTACAACTTACGTTGAAGACCTGACAAGTTCCACGTTAACCAACTGGTATGGAAACGAAACTATGTGTTGAGCGATGCGGCAAAGTACTTTACAAGTAAATTGAGCCCTAAATATGTTAGACCATTTATCGTAAAGAAAATCGTTTCGCCATGGACTTATGAACTCCAGGATCCACAAGGAAACCGAGCTTGTGGAATGCAAAGGACTTGAAGCCGGTTAGTTCCGACGAGACCCTAAATGTTTACCCTCTGGGGAAACATTCTTGAAGATAAGGGGGGATGTTACGTTATGAAAACTCATTGGCGATTATTTACCTACATTTATTAATAAATATTGACTTACAGTCATTTTCGCTCAATGTACTTAGACCTAGTAAACTCCCTGTATAATAATTTCCATTCTTTGCATTTGTATGATTGTGGTTTTCTGTTATCTGTTTAATTTCTGCGATTGTTTAGAATTTCTTGGTTCAGCTTTGTTTCAGTGACCTCTTGAGATATCTTTTGTTCTGGAAGTGAGTGTTTGGACTTTAGATAATGTGCTGCTTTGCTAGTTCTATCGAACTTACCATTTGGATTTTTGTTGTGGCTGTTTTCGATTTTCTGACCTTTCTTCCGGATGTGGGATGTCTCCAATCGATTGTCGCGTTTCCCTGTACCAGTTTGTAGTTTGTTCTGTTCCTCTTTTTGTTCGGGTTTTTCCCGAACTTCGATGGATTTCACTTTTAATTCTGTTTGGTATTCCTGTTTACACTTGTCAGCGCGAGCGCGTTTTGCTAGGTTATGTACGTTCTGTAATGTCATCTCGGAATGGCGTTAGCTCTGTTGCTCGCATTTAGTTCGCAGTTCAGTGGCGTGCTCCTGATTTTCCCCCCATGGCACACCTTTTTATTCTTTATGTCTTCTATTCTCTGTTCTCCCTTCTCATAGATTCTGCTGAGGTTTCTCCTTATCTTTAACTTCCTTTCTTTTGCGTCGGAACGTCTTTTTAAGCCTTCTTTTCTTTAATTAACCTCTCCACTCTCGGTGACGCCTCTGATGTTTTTGGAAATTTATTCAACGGGTCTACACTTCTATCGTTTTTTTTCAAAATTCCGATTAGCTTCGGTATTTTTCACTTTTCATGCTGTTCTAAAGGTGAGTGGTTGGTGATTTCGAGAGTTAAGTGTAAAATTGGATAATTTTGCTGGAAAATATTTTTGGGATTTTCTCGAATCACCACCTTTTGGCGTTGATTTAGTTGCGTTTGTTGTATAGAAATCGTCGCCTCTTCCTTTTGGGATTTTTATTCACGCAGACAGTTGGATTGCAACAAATGCATTGAAAAACAATTGGAAATACGCGCTGACCAAATAGAACAATACACGCGAAGGAATAATGTACGCATATACGGCATTGAGGAGAAAAAAGGAGAGGTTGTTGAGGATTTAATTATACAGATTTTTAATACCAAAATGAATTTAACTTTACCGCCTTACGCTATTGAAAGATGTCATCGCGTTGGTAAAAGCACTAACAATAAACCCAGGCCTATAATTATAAAGTTTTCCAACTATAAATTTAAGGAATTAGTTTTCAAAAATAAAAAAAATGTTGAAGGGCACTTCCTTTGTTATCAAGGAAGACTTATGTGCCGGACGATTCGAAGTGTTAAATGAAGCTATTGGAAAGTTTGGCTATCGCGAAGTGTGGTCACATGATGGTGTTATTTGTCTAATTCGGAATGGCCGGCTGACGAAGGTTACGACAATGGATGAACTTGCTGATTTGTGAGGGTGGGTGTTACATTTAGGTTAAATTGAATTATGTTTATTTGGGGCTATGAATACATTGTGTTGTGCTTTGATGAATTTTAAGGTTTGCCATATTAATGTAAGATCGTTGGTTTCTCATTTTGCTGCTTTTCTTGATCAATTTGAGGAGGAGGATTACGACATCATCGCGGTGACTGAGACGTGGTTAAATTCTAATATTTTGTCTAGTTCTTTAAGTCTTGAGGGATACGTTTTTCTGAGAAAGGACAGGGAAACTGGTTCCAGGGGTGGCGGAGTTGGAATATTTATTAAGAATAAGTTTCAATTTAAAATCGTTGATGATTCAACTAATGCCGAGTATCTATGGGTGAGTATTTCATTGACCAATTTTGAAATTCTGATAGGTAGCGTGTACAGGGTTCCTGGTGGGAATGACGACATAATTTGTCTGGGGGACACAAACATTAATATGTTTAACATAACTGGTTCTGGTTGTAGTAGATTTAATTCTATTCTAGAGAGTACGGGCCTTAGGCAAATTGTCGATGTTCCTACCAGGATTACCCCTTGCAGTATGACACTCTTAGACTGTATTATTGTAATGGAGGGGTGTGATGTCCTTTCGGTGGGTGCCGTTTCGGTTCCCTTAATTTCTGATCATGAACTTGTTTTCGCTTCTCTTAAAATATGTCCTTGTGGTGGTGGAGCGGAACCAGTAGTTCGCTATGCTAGAAATATCAGAAACATTAACATCCAGGTATTGTATGACCATCTGCGGTCAATTCCTTGGCGGAATATCTTTGACATTCGAAGTATTGATGAGAAGGTTAAATTTTTTAATGAATGCATTCTTACATTGATGGACATTCATGCACCGATCAAAAAAATTGTTTTGAGAAAACCGCATAAGCCGTGGATTACAGATAATATTAAACTGCTTATGAATTTGAGGGATAAATCTTACAGTAAATATAAAAAGTCAAAGCTGCCTCAACATTTTTTGGAATATAAGAACTTGCGAAATTTTGCCAACAATTCTATCAGACGTGAAAAAAAAGCTTACTTGGAATCTACATTTCTTAAATCTGGGAAAGCTACTTGGAATGCGCTAAAATAATTGAATATTGTTAAAGATAAGAAAACTCCCGTAATTCCCAATCATTTATCAGATGTTAATGCAATTAATCAACACGTTGTAAACTCGATTCAAATAAATAATAACATTTCGAAAAGTATTACTGACTTTTATGATAATAAACATCCAAACATATCTCACATTTCATTTTAAAACTGTATGTGTGTCTGATATTGCAAAAATTATTTCCTCTATTAAATCTCATGCTGTTGGAGTTGATGGTATATCTATTGATTTTCTGTTCTTGTGTTGTCCTTTTATTCTAGAATTTGTATGTCACATAGTGAACTGTTGTATATCACAGTCGGTTTTTCCTACCCAGTGGAAACTGGCACAGGTTCTTCCACTTCCGAAAATAGTTAATCCAACTGAATTCAACCATTTAAGGCCTATAAGCATATTGCCGGTTATGTCTAAGATTTTTGAACATGTACTTAAATTGCAGTTGTCTGAGTATGTTGAGAATAATGCTCTTCTGCCTGAAGTTCAATCAGGGTACAGGAGGGGTCACAGTTGCGCCACAGCACTTTTGAATGTCACTGATAGCATACTGCGCGCTGCTGATGATGGAATGCTTACATTGCTGGTTCTTTTCGACTACTCCAAGGCGTTTGATACAATAAATCATAATATATTGTTCCACATATGCAGATATATGGGCATGAGGGATAGCGCAGTTTCGCTTATTGAGAATTACTTGGGGGGACGGCGACAGAGGGTGGTTTTGGGCGAAGACGTCTCACAATTTGTGGGATTGCATAGTGGAGTGCCCCAAGGTTCCATTCTTGGGCCATTATTGTTCTCCATATACACTTCATCTATTCCTAACTTGTTGAAGTATTCTAAGGTACAGTTATATGCTGACAATACTCAGTTGATTTATTCATTTTTTCCTGATACTTACCAGATTTCTTGTACTAATGTCAACCACGATTTGGAAGCTTTGTATGAAATTTCCAGGGACCACTCTCTGTTTATGAATCCCGGAAAGTGTGCAGTTATGTTGTTCGGGAGCAAACTTGTACGAGCACGGATACTTGACCGGGTCGATATCAAAATAGATGGCGTTTCATTACCCTTACGCGACTAAAATAAAAATTTTGGCATTACGATTGATGTTGGATTAAGGTTCGACGGGTACGTTTCTCAGTGTATTAGAAAAGCTATCATAGGATTGAAATTTTTGTATAGTTCCCGGCATTTATTAAATTCAAAATTAAAATTACATCTGTGTAACTCCCTAGTTCTGTCTGCATTTGACTACTGTGATACAGTATATGGCCATTGTCTCACAGCTTTTAACAGGAACCGCATTCAGAAGATTCAGAATTATTGCTTTAGATTTGCCTTCGGAATTAGAAAAAGAAAGTCAGTCCGTCATTTGTTTTCCGAGTGTCGACTTCTTGACATGCAGACCCGACGCTATGTGCACTGCGCTTCCCTCTACCATAAAATTGTTTATTTCAGGCATCCCATATATCTGTACGTCGGATTTCATTCAGAACGGATGTACATAATTTAAATTTACGTTTCAAAGCCACTTTAACACCGCCGTTTCATAAAACTAGTTTTTTTGAAAGATCTTTTTCTTATAATCTTCCTAAACTTTACAATTCTCTTCCTCCTTTCTTGAAAGCCTTGTCGGTTTCATCTTTTTCTAAGCGACTGAAACGGCTCCTACTGGATGGACGTCGAGATATGATCCATGCGTGATGGTCCACGTTAATGCGCGCTCGGTGGTGTCGTGGTCACTTCTCCTCGGATGCTTTGCTTATGTAAAATATTTTCCTTTTTATCTTGTATACTGCTCAGATTTTTTTTTGCATTTTCATTTTCATTGCTGTTTGTTTCATTTTAATTTATTTACCTTCTGTGACGGCGTTATATGTGCATACTCCTTTTACATTTCGCTTTCACTTTGTTATATATATTTTTTTCTGTATTTTTCGGGTTAAGTGGAAGACCAGCTGCTATGCACTTAATTCTAAGTGCATGGTGAGCTGAACTTCGCCCTTTTGTCCAGGTGATATACTTCTTTTAATATAATGTTCATACTTATTATTGTTACCTACCTGAACAAATAAAGATTTATTATTATTATTATTATTATTATTATTATTATTATTATTATTATTAGTTGGAAAAAAAAAACCCACACGTGGTAAGCCATTTCTTCCGTTTATTTAAATCTTTAATCATCCTTGTTTCTTCTTTTCCTTTATATGTTTTCTTTTCTAATTTGCCCTTACGACATTTTAGGGTTTTTTTTGGGGTGCAAATTGGAGCTTTTGGTGCACTTCCGCCTCATTAAGTTATACGAAACGCTGACCACCTGGTGCTGAGATTTTTGTTACCTAGTAGCTGACCTGCAGCTCTCTGAATCGTCTGTAAGGTCAGAAATATAATTTTGATTATTGAGTCGCCTGTCCGTCTGGAACATCGCGTCCAACGGCTGGTTTTTGTGTAGCGCCTGGCACAGCTTTTTGTAGCCACCTTGTAATCGTATTTTTCGTGTTTGAACGTCGCCAGTCCATTCGGTTGGTTTTAATGTAGATGCCTGGCCACGGCTTGTGTGGTCACCTGTTTGTTTTTTTTGACATAACTTTGTCACATGTATCATTAAATTTAATTTGTCATAATTTATTATAATTCCAGTAGTTTTGTTTGAAATTTTCACTTATAGTTATCATTTTGCCAGTACCTAATAGTTTTGCTTTTTTTGTCAATTGGTTTCATTTTGCTTATTTTTTTGCCGTAATTCAACTTCGATATTATAGTAGACTTATACATATATTTTTTTTTGTAACAGGATTTAGCAACAGACGATACTGTCGTTTGCGTCTAATTGCGTTTGTAGGTAGAGTGCGTGCGATTGACCCGTCGGTGCGCTGCGCGTACGGAGCTCCTAACGTGTAGTGTATTTACCGCGTCATCTGCGCCTATTTTGGTTTTCTTTTTTTTGGCGCAACGCTAGTACCGGGTGCCTAAATTTCCGGTAATTTTGTTGTTATTCATTCCATCTGTTTGATAGTTGATTTGATTTACCACTGTTTTTTTATATATTGTATTTTCATTACATCCATATTTTTTTTCCAATATTATATGCTCTCATTACTGTTTGACAATTTGTTTTATTTGTTTTTTTGTTTACCCTGTTTTGTACCAGCGCAGCGGTTTTTAGGAGCTGTAGCCGCTGTGTTTGCATTTTCATTGGAGGATCAGCCTACAACTCCTTGGCGCCCTTTTACAGTTTTTTTGCCCACTCCCGTCTTCGGCTTGAGCATAGTCGCGGCCGGATCCTCTTTTGTGACATTGCGTCATCGGTTACGTCACAAATTTGGCGCCCAACGTGGGGCTTCACGTTTCAGCGGTATATTTTTTGATCATTAATTTTTTTTTGCGGTATATTTTTGCAATATATATTTTTTCCCTTTAGGACCTTAATTTCGCTCTTGTCTGTGACAGTATATTTTTCCAGTATTCTTGTTGCGCAATATATTTTTTTTTGCTACTTGGTTAGTTTTTTTGGGATAGTAGATATGGCGCGCAACATGAATGTGAACAGATTGTCGCAGGACGAGCTAGTATACGAATTGAGGATTAGAGGATTTGAATCTGGCACTTGTGAGGAGATGAGGAGACACTTGTCAAGGGCCAGAAGATTGGAGAAGTCTGGTGAGAGTTCCACCTATCCACCACACCCCTATAAATTTGAAGAAGATAAGGAGGCTGTTGTTGCGAAGATGGAGGATTTGGCTTTGGAAATCCCTTTGTTGGAAGGAGATAAGAATAGTGGACCATTTTTGAAAGTGGAAACCAAGTTGTCCCATTTAGCAGGACGACTTGATAGAATGGTTGCAGGTGACCCTGCCCAGATGAAGGAGAAGAGTTTACTGATGACCAAGGTGCTTGATTTACTGGCGTTATTAGACGAAAAAGTCGAAGAAGCGACACGACGGCAAGAATCCGAAAGACAGACTCCAAGACCACCCAGTTTGGAAATTTTACAGGAAGGAGAAGAAGACGAGCCTAGAGAAGAGAACTTCGATCCTCAAGGAGCTGCTGGAACTTCGAGGATGACGATGAGGCACTCCAGTATATTAGCGGCGAATTCTTCTGAAATACGATTTAAATCTGTTCCTGTGAGTAAGTGGGATTTAAAATTTTCAGGAGAAGAAGAGGTTGTCAGTCAATGCATTCCTTGAGCGGGTTGACGAATTGATGGTAGCACGTCATGTATCTGCAGAGGAGCATTTCGATTCAGCCATTGATTTATTTGCCGGCAAAGCACTGTTGTGGTATAGGCAGGCGAGGAAGAGTGTGACATGTTGGAGAGACCTGGTTTTGAGTCTTAAAGAAGAATTTCAACCGAGCAATTACGACGAGAAGCTTTTCGAAGAAATCAAAAGAAAAACTCAGGGTCCAGATGAGTCCATCGGTGTTTATGTTGCAACGATGTCAGCAATGTTTGATCGGCTGAATTGTTCTGTTTCAGAAGGCACACGATTAAAGATCCTGTTAAGAAATATTTCGCCATTCTATCAAAGTCAGCTGGGACTCGTTGATGTCACCTGTATAGAGCACCTGAAGTCTTTGTGTCGTCGTTTGGAAGACAGGCGTGAGACGGTGGAAAATTTTTCATTGCCGCCACGGAAGAGTACCATAGAGCCAGATATGGCATATGTTCATCCAGCTTGCGAATCAGTCGAGACCGTGAATACGAGAGCGAGAGTTGAGAACTATGGGAGTAATAGCAGGAGTAAGGGCATGGCATGTTACAATTGCAACGAGTTGGGGCATAAGGCGGTAGGATGCTTGGCACCTAGTCGTTCGCGATGCTACAAGTGTCAACTGGAAGGGTACACCACCCGTAATTGCCCAAAATGCTCGCATTCGGGAAATGGGAGTCGCCGTCACTAGGAGATCGTGTAGCTGACGACGAAAAGAAGACAACGACCAAAAACGTAAAGCCCATATTGAACTACATTCTTGGACACGCTCGAGAGGATGAGAGGCCTTATTTGGAAGTAAAAATTTTTGGGAAATCTGTACTGGGACTTTTGGATACAGGTGTTAGTAGAACATTTTTGGGAAGTCAGGGAAGGGAACTCATGAAGGAATTGGGGGTGAATCTGAATAAGAGTGAGCAGGTATCCTGTAGATTGGCTAATGGTGACTTATGTGTTAGTGTTGGTAGTTATTCATTACCCATTAGTGTGGAAGATAGGAGTTGCTTACTTGAACTGTTAGTGTTACCCCAGTTTCCTTATAGGCTCATACTCGGAATTGACTTTTTCAAGAGACTTGACGTGGTTCCTGATTTGCGTACAGGAGAATGGAAGTTTTCGGGAGAACCACAGGGTCTGGAGGTGGCTGCCCTTATGCAAGAGGAGTCCACACTCACAGAATTGGGGAGAGTACGTCTGGACGCACTCATGAAGAGGCATAAGAAGGAAATGGGAGATGAGATGGGCTGTACTTCGATGGCAGAGCACGTTATAACTACAAAATCCCCTCCGATTAAACAGAGATACTATCCAGTTTCTCCTGTGATACAGTCACATATAGATCGGGAATTAGATGAGATGAAAAATAAAGTAGTTGAGCCATCAAAAAGTGCATGGTCCTCACCAATTTTACTCGTCAAAAAGAAAGACGGGACCTATAGGTTATGTGTGGACTATAGGAAGCTTAACGCAGTAACGGAACGTGACAGCTATCCTTTGCCTTATGTTTCAAGTACCCTAGACAAACTCAGAGATGCATGGTACCTTTCCTCTCTGGACATAAAGTCAGCATTTTGGCAAGTACCTGTTGCCAAGGACTCCAGAGCTTACACTGCCTTCACTGTACCCAATAGAGGGCTTTTTCAATTCGTCAGAATGCCATTTGGTCTGCATAATTCGCCTGCTACCTGGCAACGGCTTATGGACAATGTACTGGGACCCGATTTGGAGCCCCGAGTGTTTGTGTATTTATATGAAGTGGTTATCGTGACTCGCACGTTCGAAGAACACTTGGGGGTTCTGGAGGAGGTGCTACATAGGTTGGAAGCTGCCAATTTAACAATAAGTTGGGAAAAGTGTCAATTTTGCAGACCCCAGATGAAATATTTGGGTTACGTTGTGGATCGATACGGACTCCACGTAGATCCGGAGAAGGTTAAGGCAATGCTGGAATTGCCTGTACCCCGAACAGTCACCGAAGTTCGCAGAGTGATAGGAACTTTCTCGTGGTATCGAAGATTTATACCAGACTTTTCCACCAAGATAGGACCCCTAACATCTTTGACAAAGAAGTCGAATAAATTCAAGTGGACTGAAGAATGTCAGAAGGCCTATACAAGTATAAAAGAGTGTTTAGTAACTGCACCTATCTTGAGTTGCCCAGACAATGATCTACCTTTTCAAGTTCAAACTGACGCATCAGGTTATGGGTTGGGAGCCGTTTTAACACAGCCACATCCAGATGGTGATCGCGCAATCTGCTATCTCAGCAAACTTTTGACGAGACAGGAACAGAACTACTCGACAACGGAAAGGGAATGTCTCGCTGTAGTTTGGGCGATAGAAAAGCTCAGACCGTATTTGGAGGGAGTTCAGTTCACTGTGATAACAGACTCACTCACTTGTTTGGTTGCAGAGTTTGCGTGATCCTTCAGGAAGATTAGCTCGTTGGGCAGTACGATTGCAACAATATGATTTCACCATCGTTCATCGCAAGGGTAAAGAGCACATTGTACCTGATACACTTTCGCGAGCTGTTGCGAATATTCATCTTATCGAAGAATTGTTGTATTCGGCTGCCATGGATCATTGGTACGTGGGAATGGAAAAGAAGGTTGAAGAGAATCCTTTAAAGTTCCCGAATTGGCGCGTTTCTGATGGAAAACTCTTCAAGTACTGTAAGCTTCAGTACCCAGGTTTATCACAAGAATCAGATGCTTGGAAATTGGTTGTCCCTAAAGCTGGAAGACAGAAAGTGTTACAGGAAGGCCATGATTTGCCCACTGGTGGACATCTGGGTGTGTATAAAACCTACAATAGGATTTTCAACCTGTATTATTGCCCTAAAATGAGAAGCGACGTGGCCCGGTACATCAAAACATGTGTTGTTTGTGCTACGCATAAGGTAGACCGGCGACCACAGATAGGCCACATGACCTGCCAGCCGTAGGCACACATACCTTGAGAAATAGCGTCAGTAGATTTGATGGGACCGTTTCCGAGATCCACACGTGGAAATTGCTATGTATTAGTGGTGACGGACAATTTTTCAAAGTTTTCTTTGGTATTCGCATTGCGATCTGCACTCGCCTCTAATGTGGTTAGTCGTATCGAAAATGAGTGCTACCTATTTGATGTTTGGTGCACCGAGATTGATTATTTGTGATAATGGTGCTCAATTTAAAAGCAAACAGTTTCGGGATATGAACGATAGATACGGTGTGAAAATTAGGTTCAATGCAAACTATCACCCTCAGGCTAACCCCACAGAAAGAGTAAACCAGAACTTAAAGACCATGATTGCAATGTATGTTTCAGAAAATCACAGACTATGGGACGCTAACTTGACTAAACTAACCTGCCCTCTCAGAACTTCACGCCACGAAGCAACTGCTCTTACACCTTATTTTATTAATTTTGGACGCGAGATAGTTTTGAACGGGGAGTTTCACTCACTGAGAAACCCAGAAAAGGATTCTCAGAAGTTCGATAGCGAGCAGAGGCGCAAGTGCTTTAAGGAGATGTATGCGGATGTTCACAGGAGATTGGATGAAGCAGCTGCAAGGGGACAAAAAACTTACAACTTACGTTGAAGACCTGACAAGTTCCACGTTAACCAACTGGTATGGAAACGAAACTATGTGTTGAGCGATGCGGCAAAGTACTTTACAAGTAAATTGAGCCCTAAATATGTTAGACCATTTATCGTAAAGAAAATCGTTTCGCCATGGACTTATGAACTCCAGGATCCACAAGGAAACCGAGCTTGTGGAATGCAAAGGACTTGAAGCCGGTTAGTTCCGACGAGACCCTAAATGTTTACCCTCTGGGGAAACATTCTTGAAGATAAGGGGGGATGTTACGTTATGAAAACTCATTGGCGATTATTTACCTACATTTATTAATAAATATTGACTTACAGTCATTTTCGCTCAATGTACTTAGACCTAGTAAACTCCCTGTATAATAATTTCCATTCTTTGCATTTGTATGATTGTGGTTTTCTGTTATCTGTTTAATTTCTGCGATTGTTTAGAATTTCTTGGTTCAGCTTTGTTTCAGTGACCTCTTGAGATATCTTTTGTTCTGGAAGTGAGTGTTTGGACTTTAGATAATGTGCTGCTTTGCTAGTTCTATCGAACTTACCATTTGGATTTTTGTTGTGGTTGTTTTCGATTTTCTGACCTTTCTTCCGGATATGGGATGTCTCCAATCGATTGTCGCGTTTCCCTGTACCATTTTGTAGTTTGTTCTGTTCCTCTTTTTGTTCGGGTTCTTCCCGAACTTCGATGGATTTCACTTTTAATTCTGTTTGGTATTCCTGTTTACACTTGTCAGCGCGAGCGCGTTTTGCTAGGTTATGTACGTTCTGTAATGTCATCTCGGAATGGCGTTAGCTCTGTTGCTCGCATTTAGTTCGCAGTTCAGTGGCGTGCTCCTGATTTTCCCCCCATGGCACACCTTTTTACTCTTTATGTCTTCTATTCTCTGTTCTCCCTTCTCGTAGATTCTGCTGAGGTTTCTCCTTATCTTTAACTTCCTTTCTGTTGCGTCGGAACGTCTTTTTAAGCCTTCTTTTCTTTAATTAACTTCTCCACTCTCGGTGACGCCTCTGATGTTTTTGGAAATTTATTCAACGGGTCTACACTTCTATCGTTTTTTTTCAAAATTCCGATTAGCTTCGGCATTTTTCACTTTTCATGCTGTTCTAAACGTGAGTGGTTGGTGATTTCGAGAGTTAAGTGTAAAATTGGATAATTTTGCTGGCCAGGATTTTTGGAATTTTCTTGAATCACCACCTTTTGGCGTTGATTTAGTTGCGTTTGTTGTATAGCAATCGTCGCCTCTTCCTTTTGGGATTTTTATTCACGCAGACAGTTGGATTAGTTGGAAAAAAAGACCCACACGTGGTAAGCCATTTCTTCCGTTTATTTAAATCTATAATCATCCTTGTTTCTTCTTTTCCTTTTTATGTTTTCTTTTCTAATTTGCCCTTACGACATTTTAGGGTTTTTTTGGGGTGCAAATTGGAGCTTTTGGTGTACTTCTGCCTCATTAAGTTATACGAAACGCCGACCACCTGGTGCTGAGATTTTTGTTACCTAGTAGCTGAATTTCAGCTCTCTGAATCGTCTGTAAGGTCAGAAATAATTATCATTTTGATTATTGAGTCGCCTGTCCGTCTGGAACATCGCGTCCAACGGCTGGTTTTTGTGTAGCGCCTGGCACAGCTTTTTGTAGCCACCTTGTAATCGTATTTTTCGTGTTTGAACGTCGCCAGTCCATTCGGTTGATTTTAATGTAGATGCCTGGCCACGGCTTGTGTGGTCACCTGTTTGTTTTTCCTTTGACATAACTTTGTCACATGTATCATTAAATTTAATTTGTCATTTTGTCATGATTATAATTCCAGTAGTTTTGTTTGAAATTTTCACTTACAGTTACCATTTTGCCAGTACCTAATAGTTTTGCTTTTTTTGTCAATTGGTTTCATTTTGCTTATTTTTTTGCCGTAATTCAACTTCGATATTATAGTAGACTTATACATATTTTTTTTTTTGTAACAGGATTTAGCAACAGTCGATACTGTCGTTTGCGTCTAATTGCGTTTGTAGGTAGAGTGCGTGCGATTGACCCGTCGGTGCGCTGCGCGTACGGAGCTCCTAACGTGTAGTGTATTTCCCGCGTCATCTGCGCCTATTTTGGTTTTCTTTTTTTTTTGACGCAACGCTAGTACCGGGTGCCTAAATTTCCTGTAATTTTGTTGTTATTCATTCAATTTGTTTGATAGTTGATTTGATTTACCACTGTTTTTTTATATATTGTATTTTCATTACATCCATATTTTTTTTCCAATATTATATGCTGGCATTACTGTTTGACAATTTGTTTTATTTGTTTTTGTGTTTACCCTGTTTTGTACCAGCGGTTTTTAGGAGCTGTAGCCGCTGTGTTTGCATTTTCATTGGAGGATCAGCCTACAACTCCTTGGCGCCCTTTTACAGTTTTCTTTTGCCCACTCCCGTCTTCGGCTTGAGCATAGTCGCGGCCGGATCCTCTTTTGTGACATTGCGTCATCGGTTACGTCACAATTATTGCATTCGTTTCAGTCTGGTTTCAGAAAAAATTTTAGTTGTACTACCGCTTTAATTCAAGTTACTGATAATATTCTGAGGGCAGCTGACGAAGGTAAATCAACTGCGCTAATATTGCTAGATTATTCAAAAGCGTTTGACTGTCTGCCGTATTGTGCGTTTAGTAACGATTCAATTGAATTCTTCAAAAATTATTTGTTAGATCGAAAGCAGTACCTATGGCAAAGTCAATGATAGATTTTCGTTCGAAGGTACCTTGGATAGAGGTGTACCACAAGGTTCTATTCTTGGACCTATTTTGTTTCCCACTTATGTATCTAATCTATACAACTGTGTCGGGAGTTGTGGAGTGCATTACTATGCAGACGACACTCAACTATATTACTCCTTTAATCCTTCAGATATTGTGCTTGCAAATTCCATCATTAATGAGGATTTAAATCTATTATTACAGGCGTCTCTTGACCATAATCTCATAATTAATCCAACTAAGTCAACTCTACTTTTCTTCTGCAAATCTTCCATACGTGATGATCATATTGGCAAACTTAATATTTCTATAAACAATGTAAAATTGAATTGTGCTCAAGAAGCGAGAAATTTAGGAATCATTCTAGATAATTCTATTTCTAATTGTATTAAAAAATCGTTTGGTGCCTTAAAATTAATATATTCAAATAAACATATTCTTAATCAAAAAACTAAGCAATTACTATGTGATTCTTTAGTGCTATAAAATTTTTCATATTGTGATGTACTTTATAACTCCTGCATAGATGCTCAGTCGAGGCGTGGAGTACAGTTAGTTCAAAATGCTTGTACCAGATTAATATGTGGTGTGAGAAAGCGGGAGCATATTTCACATAAGATTAAAGTTATTATCATTATTATTATTATTATTAAATCGGTTGGTTAAATATGGCCAATCGACGGTTGTTACATTCATGTGTTTTCTATTTTACCGTGGTCACTGCTCAGTCACCTCCATAATTATATGAAAAGATCAGGTACAGGTGTGATATTCACAATATAAACATAAGAAGGAAATCATTAATTACCCCACCCTTGCACAGGACTGCACTCTTTGAAAGATCATTTACATATAATATTAGCAAAATTTATAATAATATTCCGAAAGAACTAAAGATGTTAAACCATAGGGGATTTAAATTCAGACTCTTTAGTCAATTATTGTCCCTTCAGTGAATTTTATCCTACAAATTTTTATAAATTTTTCTCTTGCTTCATTATATTTCTCTTGCGTTTAAAAGTATTATTTTCTAGTGTGCATTGCCCGTCTTGTTCTTCTTGGAGAGGCTCATTTTAGTAATATCATAAATTTTTAATTTTTGGGTTAAGTGGCAGAACATGCTTGCACGTGTAAGATTAACTTCGCCTTTTAGCATGGATCGTTGATGTAATGACGTTTATGTAATATTTGAGTTGTTATCTATGCTAATAAAGATCTATTATTATTATTATTATATTATGCAGTGTACGAGGCGACGTAAAGAAGTTCAATATCGTGGCAAATTTTTGCTTGGGCCTTATATTTTGCGATTCTGAGCAAACTTTCTTAATTAATTACTTAATTAATTAGTTCGACGTAGAATAAGACATTTTCCATTTAACCGAAATAGTTTTTTTCGTCTTGAACACTTGTCGTATAACCGAGTTTTCAAGGAGAGCTTCTTACAAGAAATTATTTGTCTGAACGAAAATTTTATGCGATAAGTTAAGTACCTAATAAAAGAGATATCTGGCTGTTACGTACTTTTTGGGACACCTGTGAATATATTTTATAATTTGAATTTATATTTTCTGGTATTAATTAGTGGTACTGGACCGTTCGAACAACTATTCCTCGGGCAAATACCCCGCCAGGCATTGAATTATAGAACTAAATCCAGATTTTTTGCACCACGAGACGTTTCAGACTGCTACCCTACCTAAGGTGGCTTTGAAACAATCGTAATTTGTCTCCATGTACGTACGTGCTTTTAAGCAGGTCTTTGTTCAAATATTGCATGTTTTGAATGTGTATGGAAAACCGCAGACCAACTGGTTTCGTCCTTTTGGGACTAATCAGTATGGTGCTTTCCCCTGCACACCCAAACCATGATACTTAATCTTGCTATATATGCTGCCGCGCTCTGGACAGATATCAGCAAGTGACAACTCTTTTTAGTAATTATCCGGTATTAATTAGTGGTACTGGACCGTTCGAAGAACTACTCCTCGTGCAAATACCCCGCCAGGCATTGAATTATAGAACTAAATCCAGATTTTTTGTACTACGAGACGTTTCAGACTGCTAACCCACCTAAGGTGGCTTTGAAACAATCCTAATTTGTCTCCATGTACGTACGTGCTTTTAAGCAGGTCTTTGTTCAAATATTGCATGTTTTGAATGTGTATGGAAAACCGCAGACCAACTGGTTTCGTCCTTGTGGGACTCATTAGTACGGTGCTTTCCCCTTCAAACCCAAACCATGCAATTTAATCTTGCTATATATGCTGCCGCGCTCTGGACAGATATCAGCAAGTGACAACTATTTTGAGTAATTATCTGGTATTAATAAGTGGTACTGGACCGTTCGAACAACTACTCCTCGGGCAAATACGCCGCCAGTCATTGAATTATAGAACTAAATCCAGATTTTTTGTGCCACGAGACGTTTCAGACTGCTACCCCACCGAAGGTGGCTTTGAAACAATCCTAATTTGTCTCCATGTACGTACGTGCTTTTAAGCAGGTCTTTGTTCAAATATTGCATGTTTTGAATGTGTATGGAAAACCGCAGACCAACTGGTTTCGTCCTTGTGGGACTCATCAGTACGGTGCTTTCCCCTTCAAACCCAAACCATGCAATTTAATCTTGCTATATATGCTGCCGCGCTCTGGACAGATATCAGCAAGTGACAACTATTTTGAGTAATTATCTGACATTAATTAGTGGTACTGGACCTGTAAGATTTGAATGAACCTTTAAGTTAATACAATTGTGAACAGGCCACAGGTTGCGGGTGACAGATGACAGATTGTAGAGGGAAAAGGGACAATACAGTTTGTTACCACAATCCTAGTAGTTTTACTTATATTCTTGGGTTGGTGCTGCATAAATAACATAAGGATCTTTACTTTTCGTATATATGGAATATATAGCTACCCTGAAAGTACACGCCTTTGTGTCTCGGAAAAGCCTACTTTCAAAATGGGATCGACTAATTTGAAGATTCCACAATTTTAAATATTTGTCATCTCATTTAATGTGCCGCATAAATAAAATAAGAACCTTTACTTTCCGTATATACGGAAGAGGAGACTGGGGGTTTTCTATAGCTTCCCTGATATGACAGGCCTTACTATCTCGGAAAAACCCATTTCCACAGTGGAATCGTCCAATTTCGAGTTTCCAGAATTTAAAATATTTTTCATCTCATTTAAGGTGCTGCATAAACAACATAAGAATCTTTACTTTTGTCATATACGGAAGAGGAGACTGGGGGTTTTCTATAGCTACCCTGAAAGTACACGCCTTTGTGTCTTGGAAAAACCCATTTCCAAAATGGGATCGTCCAATTTCGAGTTTCCAGGATTTAAAATATTTTTCATCTCATTTAAGGTGCTGCTTAAACAACATAAGAATCTTTACTTTTGTCATATACGGAAGAGGAGACTGGGGGTTTTCTATAGCTACCCTGAAAGTACACGCCTTTGTGTCTCAGAAAAACCTATTTTCAAAATGGGATCGTCTAATTTCGAGCTTCCAGAATTTTAAATATTTGTCATCTCATTTACAGTATCGCATAAGAAACAAAAAAAATTTTTACTCATCGTATATACGGAAGAGGAGACTGGGAGTTTTCTACACCTACCCTGAAAGTGCACGCCTTCGTGTCACGGAAAAACCTATTTCCAAAATGGGATCGTCTAATTTCGAGCTTCCAGAATTTTAAATATTTGCAATCTCATTTAAGGTGCTGCATAAATAACATAAGAATCTTTACTTTTCGTATATACGGAAGAGGACACCGGGGGTTTTCTTAAGCTACCCTGAAAGTACAGTCCTTTGTGTCTCCAAAAAACCCATTTCCAAAATGGGATCGTCCAATTTCGAGCTTCCAGAATTTTAAATATTTGCCATCTCATTTGAGGTGCTGCATAAATAACATAATAATCTTTACTTTTCGTATATACAGAAGAGCAGACTGGGGGCTTTCTATAGCTACCCCGAAAGTACACGCCTTTGTGTCTAGGAAAAATATATGTCGAAAATGGGATCGTCTAATCTCGAGCTTCCAGAATTTTAAATATTTGTCATGTCATTTACGGTGTCGCATAAGAAACATAAAAATCTTTACTTTTCGTATATACGGAAGAGGATACTGGGGGTTTTCTACATCTACCCTGAAAGTACACGCCTCTATATCACGGAAAAACCTATTTCTAAAATGGGATAGTCTAATTTCGAGCTTCCAGAATTTTAAATATTTGTCATCTCATTTACGGCGTCGCATAAATAACATAAGAATCTTTACTTTTCGTATATACCGAAGAGGAGACTGGGGGATTTCTATAGCTACCCTGAAAGTACGTGCCGTTGTGTCTCGGAAAAGCCTATTTTCAAAATGGGATCGCTTAATTTCGAGCTTCCACAATTTTAAATATTTGTCATCTCATTTAACATAACATAGTAATCGTTATTTTTCGTATATACGGAAGAGGTGACTGGGGATTTTCTATTGCTATCCTGAAAGTACAGGCCTTTGTGTCTTGGAAAAACCCATTTCCAAAGTGGGATCGTCCAATTTCGAGTTTCCAGAATTTAAAATATTTAGCATCTAATTTGCGGTGCTGCATTAAATACATAGTAATCGTTATTTTTCGTATATACGGAAGAGGAGACTGGGTGTTTTCTATAGCTACCCTGAAAGTGCATGCCTTTGTGTGTCGTAAAATCCTATTTCCAAAATGGGATCGTCGAATTCAGAGTTTTCAGAATTTAAAATATTTAGCATCTAATTTATTTATTTTATTACCGTAGAATTTGGAGTTTCCAGAATTTAAAATTTGTGGTATTAAAAATTTAGTGTTTCATTATTTTTCTTATATACCCAATAGACTGAGTGTTTTCTATTGCTATTTCTACTATTCGGTAACCGGAGATCTCATTAAGTTTAATTTTTCCCTTTGTGGTTGTCAAGTTCACACCGAACTGTGGCTAGGGCTAGGGTCACAGCCAACGTGACTTTTTCATTTAACACCCTCTGGCGTCAAAAATATAAAGTTTTTGGATATGTATGATAAATGGTTGTCAAGAGAATAAAAAGGCCTATCGAACTATCCAAACAAAATGATATATTGCTATTTAACATAAAAATGTTGATATCACTTCCGGTTTATCCGGAAGTAATTAGATATGTCAAAGATGATAAAAATATGGCGTTTTATGAGTATAATACTTACAGAGGATTGCCAGAGTAAACAAATGGCGGGATGTTACATGCTCTCGTTGACACCCGGTATATTTATGTGCGTTAAAAGTTCTATATAAAAAATGTAAGTGTATTTTAGACACAAAAGGCGCCTCATAATCTACAGATTTGGAGCAGGCCGGACTTCGTCGCTACTCAAATTAGTTTATGCATGTACCGTGAGTTCCGGTGGCAGCTCCATAAAACGCTTGGATTTCTACATATACAAGAGTGGGGACTCTCGTATGCATTCGATACTTTACGTGAGACATCTATTTAAACACGGCGAACTATTTAGAGTTCGCCTTGATCTAAATCTATTAATCTATGATATTTCTGTGACACCCGTAAATGTCGCAGATTTTGCGAATTTTGCACGTTCTACGTATGCCAGGTCAATGTTTTTGGTGTCATTTTGAAGATACGGTCAAATACGAACTTTGGGGATGGGGAAATAGAAAATGTAAGATTTAAGGGGGCAAAAATGCGGGAGTTAAGACGATTTTTTGGACACAGAAGCGTTCGGTGCTGTTATACCGCATACTTTGTGGAACATCCAGCTTTGATTTTGGGTTAGTTGGAAAGAGGATGAACTAGCCAACATCGTGTGGGTTGGTTTTTGAGGTTTGCGATGCAGGAGGGTGAGATGATTATTATAGGGGTGTAAAGTTGAGCTACGTTTTTAGAAAATTTTAAGCGTTTGGTGCTGTTACATCGCATACGTTTGTAAATAATAATAATAATAATAATAAATAAATGTGTGCACGAGACGCAGCCGAGTGCAGATATCACACGAGTGTATGAAATACCAGTTCCATAGAGTTATGCACACTATTTTTCCCATGGCCCCTTAAGAAAGTAAAATATTGTAACGTATTTCGATTTTACACTTATTTATTACAGTGACTTTATGTATATGTACAAATATTTACAATGATTAACAGTGATTTGAGAACTTAAAATTAACAAATTGAACAATAAGCTGCGAAATATATACAAGCAGTAAGTAACAACAAGCAGTGAAAATTAAACAATTAAGCGAACAATTAAACAATTAATTACCTAACCTAAACAATCCACAGTACACAAGTCCACAGTTTAAACTCTCTAAAACACTCGTCTTCAACCGACGGTTAATCACATACGAAGACGCCCCGGTACACTTAAAACGCCACCAAAGAATTCGCACTCGCGTACCGTACCGACACTAAACGCGTATCAAGACTTATACTCGCAAGGAACTATTAAACGCCCGGTTCTTATCGCATTCAACATTCGCTTCCAAACTTCAGACTTCAAACTGTAAGACTGTCCACTCGGCTTCTTGCTTCCCATTTTATAATGGTCTTAGAAGGTTCTCGAAAATTATCGATCAAACATTGTTCCAGAATGAGAATCTTCGAGATAGACTATTCTTTTCGGGAATCATAAACAGCGACAAGGTCGCGCCGTCATAAATCAAAGCCTGCTCGCCGTAAACAAATAATGTGTCACCACCAGGGGCGTCGCTGACGGGGCAAAAGTTCGTATCACTGCCCCCTCCTTAAAAGACTGATCGCCCCGATCAGAAATTGTCTCCTTCTTTCCCATGGTACAGAGCAAGCCGGTCCAGATGGACTACCTTCATCTTCGATCGTGGAGAACGCTGAATCCGGTAAACAACGTCGTTGATCCTGGTCACTACTCGGTATGGCCCTTCCCAGTTCTTCTGTAATTTCGGCGATCGTCCTTTCTTCCGGGCTGGATTATAAAGCCACACCAGATCGCCAGCCTGGAAACCCACAGAATTCGCTCGGGCATCATACCGCGTCTTCATTCGGTCGCTCTCTAGGCGCATGCGATCCCGAACAGCCTCATGAATTGCATCGAGTCGTTCTGCCAATTCCCGGGAATACTCATCTACAGGCACTGACCTATCTTCAGGATGCCCAAACAACACATCCATTGGCAGCTTCAATTCCCTTCCGAATAGCACACTGGCAGGTGTTCTTCCTGTTGACTCGTGCACAGCCGATCGATAAGCCATCAGGAACAGCGGAATATGTCGGTCCCAGTCTGTCTGGTGTTCATCTACCATTCTCCTCAGATGGTTTTCTATGGTCCTGTTGAACCTCTCAACCATACCATCTGACTGGGGATGTAATGGAGTGGTCCTGGTCTTCCGTATTCCCAGCAACTTACAAACATTTTGGAACACCGCAGACTCGAAGTTCCGTCCCTGATCAGAATGGAGCTCCATGGGTATACCGAATCGGCTGAAGAAATTATTCACCAGTACTTCAGCCACAGTGGTAGCTTCCTGATTTGGTATCGCATATGCCTCAGGCCATTTACTGAAGTAGTCCGTCGCAACCAGGATGTACTTATTTCCATCAGTTGATGTAGGAAACGGACCTGCTACGTCAATTGCAATCCTCTCAAATGGAGCTCCCACATTATACTGGCGCATTCTGCCACGGCTCCTTGTCTTGGGTCCCTTGCTTGACGCGCAGTCATCACATCTCCGGCACCAGTTCATTATATCTGTCCTGTAGCCCAGCCAATAGTATCTCTCTCTGACCTTCATCGTGGTTTTATTAACACCTAAGTGCCCCTCACTCACTCCATTGTGAGCCTCTGCTAGGACTTCCGGAACCTTGTCCTTGGGCACCACGACCTGGGGCTTTCTCTCTCTTCCGTCGGTGCTCTCCCACATTCTCTTCAGAAGACCGTCTTCGATCACAAGAGAATCCCATTGTGCCCAGTATGACTTCAGGGCCACACTCTTGTCAGAAACTTCTATCCACTCCGGTCTTCTACCAGCTTCTTTCCATCTTAGCAGAGGTTCCAAGGTCTTATCTTTCTGCTGGGCGTCTCTCCAGGATTGTAGATGCTCTTCTTCTACTTGGATCCGGGTTTGATGGCATTTGATGGGGTGTACATGCTCTTTCAACTCTTGCCTCCTGCAGTACTTGCAATCTTCCAGGCAAGGTCTTCTCGAAAGTGCATCAGCGTTGCCATGTTTTCTCCCAATCCGATGTTGAATGACGAAGTTGTACTGCTGCAGCCTCTCAATCCAACGGGCTAACTGACCTTCTGGGTTCTTAAATTGCAGCAACCACTTCAAGGAAGCATGGTCAGTTCTGATAAGAAAATCTTGCCCGCATAGATAGTTATGGAAGTGCTCGATGGTCCGCACAATTGCTAACAGCTCCCTCCTAGTGACGCAGTAATTACGTTCAGATTTCGACAATGCCTTGCTGAAATAGGCCACAACCTTTTCTTCCCCATTCTCTTCTTGAGATAATACACCGCCTATGCCCACATTGCTCGCATCGGTATCCACAACAAACTTGCTTCCAGGCCTCGGATAAGTCAAAACAGGAGCAGAACACAGAGCCTTCTTCAACTCTTCAAATGCTCCTCGGCACTCCTTCGTCCACTCATATGGCCTACCATCTTCGGTCAACCGATGCAGGGGCTTCGCAATGTCTGCAAACCCTTTCACGAAACGGCGGTAGTAGGTGCATAATCCCAGAAAGCTTCGAAGTTGATGTTTATCTTTCGGAACAGGCCAGTTCCTCACTGCGTCTGTCTTCTCCGGATCTGTCGCAACTCCTTTGGTGGAAATTATGTGCCCCAAAAACTTAACCTGCTTCTTGAATAGCTGGCACTTCTGCGGACTCAATTTCAGGTTAGCTTGCCTCAATTTCTCGAAGACATCGCACAAGTTCTTCAAGTGCTGATCGAAAGTCTTCCCCATCACGATGATATCGTCGAGGTATACCAGGCAAGTCTTCCAATGCAGTCCTCGCAGTACTGTCTCCATCAGTCTCTCAAAGGTGGCGGGTGCATTGCACAGCCCAAATGGCATTACCGTAAATTGCCACAAACCAGTTCCGGCAGAGAATGCTGTCTTCTCCTTATCTTTGGGATGCAACTCGACTTGCCAATAGCCACTATTCAAGTCGAGGGTGGAAAACCATCTGGAACCCGCCACTGTGTCTAGGGTATCGTCAATCCGGGGTAAGGGGTAACTATCCTTCTTGGTGACATCATTCAACCGCCTGTAGTCTACACAAAAACGAGTGGAGCCATCTTTCTTGCTCACCAGCACTACAGGGGAAGTCCACGGGCTCTGCGAAGGCTCAATTACCCCTTGTTTACTCATGTCTTTAATCAGGTTGTCCATTTCGGTTTGTTTTGCCAAGGGTACTCTTCTAGGAGCTTGCTTAATGGGAGTATGATCACCGGTGTTAATGGTGTGTTGAATTACTCCCGTCCGTCCTAGGTCACCATCTTGCAATGAGAAGACATCTTGATACTTCATCAGAAGCTGAGTCAGCTTCTCACCCTGTATCTGATCCAGTTGTTGGGAACATTCTTCTACCATCGTTTCCAGGGGAGTCGGTAAACTCTTCGTGTACATCTTCTGATCCTCTCCCTTCTTCTCATTCTTATTTACCATGGCAATCCTAGATACTGGCTCACACATACCAATTAACGTACCCTTGCAAATCTTCTGGTCAAATTCGGCAATGTTCGCTATCCTTACGAATACTGGACGTTGACCAGGTCTCACCAACGTCTTCCCAATTAGTAATCCTTTCTTCACCTCTTCGTACATCGGCTCGACCAATCCCACCAAGCAGCTCGGAGCACCATCCACACGGACCCGTACGATGTTTTCGGATCTGGCAGGCATCAGGACATCTTCTTCGACCTTCACTCGGTATACACAGTTCTTGCGCCCAGGAGAACTCATTACTAGTTCTTCTTCACCAATTCGAAGTACACCGGCGCCAACATCAAGCACAATCCCGTGCTTCTTCATACAATCCAGGCCCAGTATAACTTCATCCACAATGTCGGCTACAAGAACTCTCTGTGGAATGACGACATCTTCCATCCCTATGTCGATTTCCGCCTCTCCATATATAGGTGCTGTCTCGCCGGTAGCAGTAACCAATCGGATATTCTTATTGGTCGGCCTAATTCTCCACTCAGCCACAACATCTTTTCTGACTATGGTGTCACTGGCTCCTGTATCGATGGTAATTTCAGTCTTCCTGCCATAAATGATCCCATCAATCATTAAACTATCCCCAACTCGAGCCAATCTTGACACATTCACATCTTGTACTGGGGCTTGGTTGGATGGGGCTGTCCTCACGTACCGGTTCTGGCCAGGAGTACGTCGGCATCTACTGCGAAGATGACCTTTTACACCACAGCTCCAACATCGCAGGAAATTCTCCCTTCCATACCATTTCCTACCATTCCCCTCATTGTTCTTCTCAGTTCTTTGGCGTAATTTCAACCTGACTTTTTCTATCACTCTCTCCAGCAGATGTTCGTCTGGTCCTTGGGTAAGCAGCTGCCGCACCTTGGAGTACCCTCGGGATGTTTGCTTTGCTGCCTCAAACTCCAAGGCGTGGGCCAAAGCGTCTGCCAGGGCTTTGTGTCTGGCTAGCTTCAGCGCCATCTTTGCTTCACTGTCACGCAGCCCCTCAATGAAGTTTTCCACCGCCAGGCTCTCCAAAAACTCCTCCGGGGCTGTTGGGTACGCCAACCAGACTAAACGGGCGATGTCGGCCTCAAACTCTTGCAGGGTCTCATTGGAGCGCTGAGACCTACCCTTTAGCTGTGCCTGGTGGACTTGCTGGAGGTGTTGATGGCCATACCTCATCTCCAGGCGCTTAACTATCTCCTTATAATCAGCCTGTTGTTCGGCTGTCACCGTATCCAGGATGTTCAAGGCGTCCCCTCGGAGTGCCACCACCAAATTCACCGCCTTCTCGGTATTGGCCCACTGGTTCGCCGTTGCCGCTGCCTCGAACTGCTTGATGTAGGTGTGCCACGAGGACTTCCCATCAAATGTAGGAGGCTTCACCTTAACAACAGGAGCTCTTCTTTCTTCGTCCAATCCAGTATCTTCTGTCTTCAATGTCTTCTTCTTCTCTAGTTCTGCAACTCTCTCACTTATCTTCGATATTTCTTCATCCACCACCTTTCTGATTTCTTGTGTTTCTTCTGTAATACGTTTCTCTAATTGAGTTGTTCGTGTTTCCAGTTGGTCAGTTATTTCAGTAATTTTCGCAGCTACCTGTTCTTGACTTCTTTCTATGGCTGCCTTCATCTCTTCTTGGCTGTTCTTCATTGTTTCTTCCAGATTATTCTTCAGTTCTTCTTGGTTGGTCTTCATTGCTTCTTCTAAATTTCTCTTCGCTTCTTCTTGACTGCTCTTCACTGTTTCTTCAAGATGGTTCTTCATTTCTTCCTGACTGCTCTTCATTTCTTCTGCTAAGTCATACTTCATTAATTCTTGTCCGGTCTTCATTGCTTCTTGGCTGTTCCTTATTTCTTCCAAATTATTCTTCATTTCTTCTCGACTGTTCTTCATTAATTCCATAAGAGCTTGAAGTTGCTGCTCCATCGCGGCGGCTCTTCTTGTTACTGGCATAAACATTCACAAGTTCAAACACAAGTCTCAAACCACTTCCAGTCACTAAGGAGTCCAAAAACGTCGAAACTTTCACTCAGCTCGGCCAACTTCCAGAAAATTCTTCAATTTTCCACCGGCTTCCACGACGTTCTTCGCTCTTCTTGGCTCCACAAATCCCACTTCTGACACCAGTTGTAACGTATTTCGATTTTACACTTATTTATTACAGTGACTTTATGTATATGTACAAATATTTACAATGATTAACAGTGATTTGAGAACTTAAAATTAACAAATTGAACAATAAGCTGCGAAATATATACAAGCAGTAAGTAACAACAAGCAGTGAAAATTAAACAATTAAGCGAACAATTAAACAATTAATTACCTAACCTAAACAATCCACAGTACACAAGTCCACAGTTTAAACTCTCTAAAACACTCGTCTTCAACCGACGGTTAATCACATACGAAGACGCCCCGGTACACTTAAAACGCCACCAAAGAATTCGCACTCGCGTACCGTACCGACACTAAACGAGTATCAAGACTTATACTCGCAAGGAACTATTAAACGCCCGGTTCTTATCGCATTCAACATTCGCTTCCAAACTTCAGACTTCAAACTGTAAGACTGTCCACTCGGCTTCTTGCTTCCCATTTTATAATGGTCTTAGAAGGTTCTCGAAAATTATCGATCAAACATTGTTCCAGAATGAGAATCTTCGAGATAGACTATTCTTTTCGGGAATCATAAACAGCGACAAGGTCGCGCCGTCATAAATCAAAGCCTGCTCGCCGTAAACAAATAATGTGTCACCACCAGGGGCGTCGCTGACGGGGCAAAAGTTCGTATCAATATTTATAAAACAGTAACTTTATTTAATGTGTTATTTATGTTAGTAAATGTCAAAATGTCAAACTTTCAAGTTTCCTTTTGGAATGGATAAATGCATCATTACAGGATGAGAAAAACAACAAAATAATATTAATAATAATAATAATAATAATAATATTAATAATGAATTTGTTAACACCAGTACAAATTTAAAAAGAAATATAAACACGGGCCCGTGTTTTGTTTGTTGCAGTGTGCAGACATCTGTCATTGTTTCGATTTCTAGAAAATGTTATCATTCTCATTTTTACAAATTGTTGCTTTGATTTATACTGAGTATACTTGAAACTTAGCCAAATTCATTTTCAGTGCCTTAAATAATTTTGCTAAACTGCAACTTCTGTAAATTTTTAATTCCGTTTCACCTAAAAACTCAAAAGATACAGGAATTTGCGTCAATCTACCGTTTCCTACCACTTTTAATGCTGAAATCTACTGCAATCTGATTTAATGATCTAGCAGCACTGATTGAGAGTAATGCCTAGGAGTTGGCGCTCGCTTGTCGATGTTGTCCGCTTGTCCTTATAGTCTATGTGCTAGTTTGGTTTGTTTGCATACAGCTGCACCGTACTGATGCTGTGTGCAATCAAACCAAATCGTTTCTCTTCTTCCTTTGTATTTTATGCCATAGCAGGGCCTAACTGCTTATGTGTACGATATGGGCACGATGAAAATCTAATATCTAGTTGGTTTTCCTAGTGTTTTGTCACCGTTTATACACGACCTCATCAAGGATTTGCTCTGTAGTTCCAATGCCTGTCGGGGCGTTTGCCTGAGGAGTAGTTGTTTAAGCAAATTTGGGTTGATTATTTTCAATAAAGATTAAACTTATATGGAATCACTAGGTATTTACAGGAATCAAGTTGTTGTGGGTAAAACAATTGCATGTGAATAAAAGCTTAATGTGTTTACTGTCAAAATCGGTTGGATGCATAAAAAGTTAATAAGATTTGTTCGTGAACTGTTGTTTTTGCTGTTCAGAAGTGAAATCGCAGCGAGTTGGTAAGCTGCATCTGTTCAAAATTTTTGTTAAAAATGCCTTATGTGGGGTTATCAGAAGTACAGAGGGGAAGAATTATAGCTCTGGTGGAACAGGGAATGTCCCAAAGACAAATTGCACGGACGGTGGGGGTCACACAAGGGGTTGTTTCAAAAACCTATTCAAGGTTTTTGGAATTGGAAACCTTGAAAAATAGGCCGAGGAGAAGTCGTGGAAAAGTAACTACAGAAAACCAGGACCGCTTTTTAGCTCAAATAGCAAGAAGAAATCCCACAGTATCCTATTCCGAGCTTTCTGGGCAACTTTTGCAAGCTACTGGTATTAATGTTTCGGTCGAAACTATCAGGAAAAGACTTCGTGCACGAGGATTATTCAGCAGAAGACAGTTAAGGGTTCCCGAACTATCAAGGCAAAATAAAATCGACCGTTTAAATTGGTGTTTGGAACATCAAAACTGGACAATGGAAGATTGGCGAAATGTCTTATTTTCGGATGAAACCAGAATTGGCCTTCGATCAGATGACCGGCGAATTCGAGTTTTGAGAGGTCGTGGGAGACAAGCTAGGCTCGTAGCTGCCCGATCTGTTCCCAAATACAAAGTAGGAACTGTAATGTTTTGGGGTGGGATCATGATTGGTGAAAAAACTCCTATAATTATAATGAGACAAAATTTAACAGGTCCACGGTATGTTGATTTAGTGCTGTAAGCTGTAGTTAGGCTCTGGAGAGTTGCTTTCGGCGATTTGTTTTTATTTATGCAGGATAATGCACCTCCACATACCAGCAGAGTTGCCACAATTTTTTTAGAAATGGAGGGTGTGGCTGTTTTGAAGTGGCCTTCTTGTTCACCGGATCTAAACCCCATAGAGCACTTGTGGGATAAGATGAAAAGAAAGATTAGAGCTCGTCGAAATAACCCTGGCAATGCAGAACAACTCATTCAAGCAGTTTTAGAGGAATGGGAAAATGTTCCCCAAGAAGAAGTTCATAACTTAATAGAAAGCATCCCTCGTCGAATTCGTGCTTGCATTGAGGCCAGGGGAGGCAATACTGATTATTAAATTTACAACGATTGCTTTCTCCGGATTTCGGACGTCACTTATACAACGATAAATTTCGTCTGGGTTTACTTCGTACGCCAAATTCTGGACGTTCTAGGTGCGGTCCTTAAATATGCAGCGGTACCCCTCCGTATCACTTATTGGGATACGCTGTATATTTAGGCTGGTCGGATCGTTCGCTTATGAACGTTTTTCTTGGGTTGTATTTACGGTCAGGTAAGGCTCATACGTTGGTCACCCTTTTGCTCGTAGTCGCAGAAGGGTGGGTCCAAATATTATGTTACTATTGCTAAACGTCGAATAACACAACAGAAAGAAAATGAAACGGTACTCTATTAATTTAACTATTTACATTTGAAAGAATTGAATAAACAGACTTGAATGGATAAAAACAGAATTTATATACAAAATACGAGATATTATTTACAGTGAAATAAAATGCGGTTCTCACGGAGTATTCTTAAAAGAATTAAGTTACTAAATCGGAATATATACAAAAATACCAGATATTTACGGGGAAATAAAACACGGTTTTTACGGAGTGTCCAGATAGAACGCTTGCGGTCCGCCGAGTGATCAATTCTGAATATTTACGGGGTCTCGGAGATTTCGTGGCAGCAGCGAACGGTGCCAACCCCGAGACGGGAACGGCGGGCAATTCTCGTCGCAGCACGCGAGTGCAATCGCCTGGGGGAACGCCGCTAGCTCCTCCGTCGCAAATAATCAATTTGTTCTACCTTAAGATTTCACCAGGAGCCGCCCATTACCCGGATGCGATCGATTTCCACAGGTATATCGTCCCATTGCAGGCGCTAGGGCCACACAGGATGGGAAAATCGATCGATCTTCATAGACAGCACTCCCAATTCCCCAGCATGAACAGATTGAATTTATTTGATACGAACGAGGTAGGGTACTTATTCAAAGTTACTTACTCAAATATTTACGGGGTGAAATAATTACTTTCGGTTTGATCACACGGCGAAGTCGGAACGGTCGATCAGGTACTACTAGGTCGGATGAGAGCAGAAAAATTCTGATCCTCTTCAGTGCTTCGGTCTTCTCTTTTATAGAACCAGGGAGGGGATATCGGTGGCTGTGTGACGTCGAATTTCTCTACGTCAGCTGTAGTAGCGGGTGCAAATTCAGCCCGCAACCTTGCCATCTCTTGAAAGTGGGCGTCAGGAGCTTCTACGTCACGGTAGTGCCGCTTGCAAAAGAATAACTCGGGAATTCCTATCAGCTTGCGTGACGTCAGGCGCACGTGTAGCGTGTTTTATTCTTTCATCGGTGCATGCGTACACTGGCTAATTTCTCATTTGGATCGGGTTCTCGTCTGTTTCACGTTACCAGTCGCGGTCTCGTAGAACAATTTCGGAATGCCACTCTAAGTTCATTAGAGCTTTTAGGCATTATTACGGTGCATTGTTACACATCCCCCTTCCTTCGGTGAAAAAGGAGGCCTGGTTTTCAGCGCGGTCCGGTAATATTTCCTGGAAGTCTTCTCACATCCCTAGCTGTTTCTTGACGTGCCTTCTCACTCGTATAAACCCTCCCCCTGGGATGAACACGCGGGCCCTTTTTGGCCGCCTCCGTCGGACAATTGGTGTCTTAGGAGGACCCATTCTCCCGGCCAGGGGTACCAAATCGGGACCTGGGGTACGGACGCCACTCTCCGGCATCAGTTCTTTCGGCACCGAACAGACATAACGATGCCTCTTCAGTACCGGGCAGTAGATCCTCTCGGGTGTGGTAGGGGTCTTCGGCAACGGTGGACTGGTGTAGTCCATCACCTCGTAAGGAGGGGTGATCGGGGAATTGATCTGGGCCCACTTCTGGGCGAACTGCGGGCTGGGCTGGCGATCCAGGGGATTCAAACAACTTTTCAAACTTTTGGGCCAGCGCCCCCATGTCGGGGCCAGGTGACGGTGTCTTAGGTGGTGGCCCAGGCACTACCAAACTGGCCGGAGCGGCTCTGGGCGGCACCCAGGGCCGAATCACTCTTCTTCTTCGCTTACTTTGTTTCACTACCTTCATGATGTCGGAACTGGCGGGTTTCGGACGGTGGGGCCGGTTTTATGCTAAAACAAAAGCACACGCCCATGGTTAAAGAAGAGAGGGTACTTACTCGGTTTCGGTTGCTTCCGGCTTCACGTCCTTCACGTGGACTCGGCCAGCGTCCCTTCCTTCTTCAACTTGCAGGGCGATTATGACGGGGGATACGATCTTGTGTACCACAAACGGACCGGCGTATTTTGGGGCTAGTTTAGCCGCAAAACCCTTGGCGGCATCGGAGAGAACATGGGTGCGTCGGTACACCCGGTCTCCTACGGTAGGACGGCAATCTCGTCTTCGGAGGTTGTAATGGTGACTCTGCTGGACAAAGGCTTTGGCCAAGTTCACCCGGACCACCTTGTATATGTCTTCTAGCGTCTCCATGTATTTTCGGTATTTCTCGGGGGTCATTTCCGGCATTTCCCCAGGAACTTCTAGTCTTCTCCGCACTCCTGGTGGTGTCAGCTCTCTCCCGAAATTTAGGAAAGCGGGAGTGAATCCGGTGGACTCGTGCTTGGCACTGTTTATGGCGAATGCCATCTCGGCCAAGTAAACATCCCATTTCTTTTGATTTTCGGTACTGTACTGGGCGAGCATCTTCCCGATGACCTTGTTGGCCCTCTCTACTGGATTTGCCTGTGGGGTGTACGGGGGAATGAACTGATGGCGGATCCGGAAAGCGGCGGCCATGTCCTGGAAGATCCGGTTAGCATACTGCTTTCCGTTATCTGAAATTAAAATTTTCGGTGTCCCATGCCTATATACTATACGTTCCTTGAATGCTTGGAGGACCGAAGGTGCAGTGGCTTTCCTAAGGGCTTGGATTTCCACCCACTTTGTAAATCGGTCCTGGAACACGGCCAGGAATATATGTCCTTTGGATGAACGGGGTAACGGACCTATTAAGTCCGCGCTGACCACATCCCAGGGGTCAGTGGGACGTGAAAAATTCATTTTCCCAAGCGGTTGTTGTTGAGGTACTTTATAACATTGGCAACTCTCACATTTCCTGATATAAAATTTTATATCTCGGAACATCCCAGGCCAATGATAATATTGCGCCACCCTCTTATATGTTTTAGCAACTCCGAGATGCCCTGCCGCTGGATCGTCGTGACATTCGAATAAAATTGCTTTGCGCTGTGATTCAGGTACGCACCAGACCCACCGGTCGGCGCGTCTACCTGCATTTCTTTCGGAAAAAACGTCTGGGAAACATTTATATATTTTATCATTTAGAATTTTGTATTCTCCAAACTGTGCTGGAGCGCCGGTGATTTTTCGCCGCAATTTACGTACCCAACTGCAGTCGGCGACTCGGGCTATTGCGGCCAGATTTTCTACACCTCCTGGTGCTCTAGACAGAGCGTCAGCCACCTGGTTGAGAACTCCCGTGCGGTATTTTACATCAAACGAATACTGCTGAAGTTCCAGAGTCCATCTCGCTAGCTTTCCAGTCGGATTTTTCAAACGGTTTAACCACTCTAGGCAGCGGTGATCGGTAATAACTGTAAAATGATACCCCTCTATATAGGGTTTCCATTTAGTTATAGCCCATATTATTGCCAACAATTCTTTTTGCGTAGTAGAAATTTTTCTCTCTGCTTCAGTGAGAGTATGCGATATGTAAGCTATAGGCCTCTGAACGCCGTCCTGGACCTGGCTGAGGACGGCTCCGAGTCCCACGTCACTGGCGTCGGTCTGTAAGACAAAAGGTTCATTAAAATCGGGGCAAGCTAAAACTGGGGCGCTAATAAGTGCCCTTTTTAATTTCTCGAAAGCGTCATTCTGTTCCGCAGTACAAACAAACCGTGTATTTTTCTTTAACAGTTTATTTAGAGGGGCGGCGGTATCCGAAAAATACGGAATGAATTTCCTATACCAGGACAGCATACCAAGGAAGCGGCGAAGTGCTCTTACGCAAGTCGGCGGCTCCATTTTCGTGATTCCTTCCACTTTCTCTGGGTCCGTGAGAATCCCGTCTTGGTTAACGACATGTCCTAAGTATTTTAATTCCGGTTGACAGAATACGCACTTCTCGGGTTGCGGCTGCAGTCCTGCCGCCCGTAACCTCCTGAACACCTCCTGTAGGTATTCCAGATGTGTTTCGAACGTAGAACTGACTACTATTATGTCATCTAGGTAGGCGAAAGCCCTCGGTTCAAGTTTCACGCCTATCAGTTTGTCCAAAAGGCGTTGGAAGGTGGCTGGTGCGGAATGTAATCCGTATGGCATTACCTTAAATTGAAACAGCCCCATCCCTGGTACGGTGAACGCGGTAATTGGCCGGCTCTCTTTGGCGAGCGGTACCTGCCAATACGCGTGCTTCAGATCAATGGTGGAGATATACCTTGCTCCTCGCAATTTATCTAGGATGGCCTGTATATACGGGGTGGGATAAGCGTCCGGCACGGATTTCTTGTTTACGACCCTTAGGTCTACACAAAAACGATGCTTGCCGGATGGCTTCCTCACCAGGACTACCGGTGAACTCCAAGGACTGTCCGAGGGTTCTATTATGCCCTCCTTCAGCATGTTTTCCACTTCTTTGTTAATTATCGCCTGCATGGCGGGATTCCGGGGGTAGTAGCGCTGTTTCTGGGGCTCTTCCCCTTCTTTCAGGCGTATCCGGTGTTCCACGAGAGTCGTCGGTCCCGTGAGAGTAGAAAACTTTTTCATTTCTCTCTCCAGGAATTCATTCAGCTCTCTTTCCTGGTCCTGGGTTATCGGGGTGATGCCGGCTATTTCGCTTCCAGCGCCTTCTTCGAGATTCAGGAGCATCTCCCGGTCCCCGAGCCACATTTTATTGTTGCTAAGGTCTATCCTTGCATCTAGGGCCCTCAATTGGTCCATTCCCATCACTACATCGGTGGTGAGGTGCTGCAGGTATCCCCACACGCCTCTCACTTCTCTCGTATTATATGCAAATTGGAATTCATAGTTATTCATAATGGGAACGGTCTGGTTGTTGGCCAGCCGGACCAACTTGTCCTGGCCTGGCTTCGGTCGTATTCCGTTGTTTTCCAGGTGGTTGCGCACTCTTGTTCCGATGTAGGAACAGCTTGCGCCGGTATCTACTAAAGCCTGAAAATATTCCCCAAAAATTTTTAGTTTTACATAAATCCTACCATCCCTGGTAGCTGGACGGTGACTCGGTTGTCCTTTCCTGCCCTCTGGACGTGGTCTCCCGGTCCTCGGTTGGGGTTGGGGTCGCTTCTGTCGCCGATAAGATCCCCTTACTTCCGGCGACTCGTTTCGTTTCCCTGGTTTAGCAATCCGCAGCAATTTCTGGTCAGGATCCCTTGCGTCCCGCACCAGGAGCAAAATAATTTTCGCGGGCCTCGGCATTTCTCCTTCCAGTGCCCTTGTTCGCCGCAGCGCCAGCAAATTTGTGCCCTTGAATAGGTTCCTCTTTCCGGGACTGTTCGTGCCGGGACGGCGTCTAGTTTCTTCTCCGTTACTAGATCCAAATATCCTTTGTTCTGTTTTCCTGGTTTCTGACTAGCGCAGGCCGTCTCCGATACATACGCTTGTGTGGGAGTAGGCGGCGGACGATAGGACGCACACTCTAGCAATACCCCCTCATATTCTGACGCTAGTTTCAATAAATCCGAGATGCTATTGACCTCGCTTCTTTTTATATACTTTTTGTACTCTGGCCGGAGATTTAAATATACACGTTCTAGTTGGTTTTCTGCCGAAATTTTACCGTGTCGTCTTATTAAAGTTATCAGAGAAACGGCGTATTCCTTCGCAGTTTCTCGCATTCCCTGCCTACGAGTGCGAATTTCTTCGTCTAGCCCGGACATGTACCGGGGTGGATAATAATTCTGTTTAAATTCTTCTAAAAAATCATCCCATGTTTCCCACAAAATTTTATTATTTCGGTACCATAGTAAACATTTGCCTTTTAATAATTCAGGTAACGACTTCAATAGATCTCTCGGGTCTGTTCCGTAACATTCCTGTAGCTCTGTTAGGCGTTCCAGGAATGTAATCGGGTCCGTGGTTCCGTCATATCTGAGGTTCCACTTTCGTACAGTGTCGCATGGCGGTTTCTTTTCTTCCCTGGCGACGGCGACGGCTGGTGCTGCACCCCTTTCGGGTTCCTCGGCGAAGCCTTCCCTTAAAAAGGTAACCAGCTTCCTTCTCATCCCTTCCATTCGGGCGCTCGGTACCAAGTGAAATTTTCTTAGTTCTCTGGTTAGCTCCTTTTTATTTAATTGGTAAACCCACGCAACTCTGGCCGCGGGTATCGGGGGAGCGGCTGCCTGTTCCTCCTCTACTCGTTCTGGGTCTGCCATATTTTCTTCCTCATCCATTGCGGACGCTGTGAACAAAGCAAACAAAAAAAAATCTAATACACACTTACTCTAGACCAATTCCGGTGCGATACACTGCTCGGGCGCCACTTATACAACGATTGCTTTCTCCGGATTTCGGACGTCACTTATATAACGATAAATTTTGTCTGGGTTTACTTCGTACGCCAAATTCTGGACGTTCTAGGTGCGGTCCTTAAATATGCAGCGGTACCCCTCGGTATCACTTATTGGGATACGCTGTATATTTAGGCTGGTCGGATCGTTCGCTTATGAACGTTTTTCTTGGGTTGTATTTACGGTCAGGTAAGGCTCATACGTTGGTCACCCTTTTGCTCGTAGTCGCAGAAGGGTGGGTCCAAATATTATGTTACTATTGCTAAACGTCGAATAACACAACAAAAAGAAACTGAAACGGTACTCTATTAATTTAACTATTTACATTTGAAAGAATTGAATAAACAGACTTGAATGGATAAAAACAGAATTTATATACAAAATACGAGATATTATTTACAGTGAAATAAAATGCGGTTCTCACGGAGTATTCTTAAAAGAATTAAGTTAATAAATCGGAATATATACAAAAATACGAGATATTTACGGGGAAATAAAACACGGTTTTTACGGAGTGTCCAGATAGAACGCTTGCGGTCCGCCGAGTGATCAATTCTGAATATTTACGGGGTCTCGGAGATTTCGTGGGAGCACCGAACGGTGCCAACCCCGAGACGGGAACGGCGGGCAATTCTCGTCGCAGCACGCGAGTGCAATCGCCTGGGGGAACGCCGCTAGCTCCTCCGTCGCAAATAATCAATTTGTTCTACCTTAAGATTTCACCAGGAGCCGCCCATTACCCGGATGCGATCGATTTCCACCGGTATATCGTCCCATTACAGGCGCTAGGGCCACACAGGATGGGAAAATCGATCGATCTTCATAGACAGCACTCCCAATTCCCCAGCATGAACAGATTGAATTTATTTGATACGAACGAGGTAGGGTACTTATTCAAAGTTACTTAGTCAAATATTTACGGGGTAAAATAATTACTTTCGGTTTGATTACACGGCGAAGTCGGAACGGTCGATCAGGTACTACTAGGTCGGATGAGAGCAGAAAAATTCTGATCCTCTTCAGTGCTTCGGTCTTCTCTTTTATAGAACCAGGGAGGGGATATCGGTGGCTGTGTGACGTCGAATTTCTCTACGTCAGCTGTAGTAGCGGGTGCAAATTCAGCCCGCAACCTTGCCATCTCTTGAAAGTGGGCGTCAGGAGCTTCTACGTCACGGTAGTGCCGCTTGCAAAAGAATAACTCGGGAATTCCTATCAGCTTGCGTGACGTCAGGCGCACGTGTAGCGTGTTTTATTCTTTCATCGGTGCATGCGTACACTGGCTAATTTCTCATTTGGATCGGGTTCTCGTCTGTTTCACGTTAACAGTCGCGGTCTCGTAGAACAATTTCGGAATGCCACTCTAAGTTCATTAGAGCTTTTAGGCATTATTACGGTGCATTGTTACAAATTTACAAAAAGTTATCAATTTTTGTCTGAAATTCTCATTTTCCTTAGTTTTTTTTTTAGAAAAATGCCCATTTCTTTTTGTTTTCTTTATAAAAAAATTGTTTGAACTAATTTCTAATTCTTCTTATAATAAACTTATTTTGGATAAACTGCTTTTTATTGCCAAAAGACTTTTTTGCCATTGAAATATTGTCCTTCAGAAAAACTGGGTGATTCCATATAAGTTTGGTTGTGTGTATATCATTATTTGAGACAAAACAACGCAAGAATCATAAATTAATGCCTAAAAGTAAAGTCTAATCTTCTACAATTCTGGCTGGGTCTATATTTAGTTTACAATAGTTTTATGGATCACCCCTATCGTAAAGTATGAGAATTTTGTATTTTCCAGTTTGCCGCTAATGCAACAAATTTTTCTTGAGCGTTCCAATGCTTCGTTATCATCTGATCATCTCACTCTATCCCTGCTGTAGATATGGGAAGGCGATGTTTTCTGTCTCAATAACGACCGCTTCATACCAGTCGACTACTAGACATCGAATTCTACCTGGGGAGTGAGGGGTAGGAAATAGAAAGCGGAACACAGAGTACCAAAACATCGCGTCGAGTCACTTGCGTCTAGTAAGCATGACAAACAAATGATCCTGCGGCCTGCTGTTCTCGTGCACACGGTCAATTTCGACCGTAAGTTTATGTACAGACTGTCCTATTTTCGTTGTGATTCGGGGGTTTCTCATAGAAGCAGCAGAGATAGAGCCTCGGGGCATAGCTATACTCGGGGTTTGCGCGAACTGAGCTACTTTTTTGAGTATAATAGAATGCCGAAACCAGAATTTGGATATCGTTTTTAGTTTTCGAGAAAAAAATAATGTTGATTTTTATCGTTTTTCGAAAACTCTCCAATTATTTTTGTACTAAACAGACTAAAACTGTTACGATTGACTCATATAGAACTTTTTCCAAGGAATTCAGTGGCGTACGTAGTTTTTTTCTAGGGAGCGTATTTTTTTGAGTTATGACATAAAGTTAAAATTTTTTTAATCCAAATCCTAGTAGGTTTTGGTCTAGTTCGAAAGGTCTTTTTTTAAGCTATCAAAATATATATACAGGGTGTATCCAAATAAGTGCGAAAAAATTTGAGAGGCGATTCCTTGTTGAAAATTAAAGGGGGTGTTTGATATAAACAAATCCTCATATGTCCCTCCCTTAGGAGTTACGCTCCTCCAAAGCGGGAGGTGGAAATTATGTTTTTTATTTTTTTGTCAAAATCTGAAATAGTTAGGGAAATGCAATTTGGTGGAAGGATTCTAATGTTAAAAAGCCTACTTTCTAAGATTTTCTAGACCGATCCATATTGTTATAAGTGGATGAAACTCGCAACCCCTCTAAGCAACTGGTGCCGCCTACTACTTTTACTTGGAATTTAATTCTTTCAGTGCATGATGAAGTTAATCATTTTTTCCCGAAAACTATTGATTTTACAAAAACAGCAAAAGAGATACGAAAGTTTTTAAATGAATGAAGCTTTCTAAGGCATATTTTTAAACAATCAAATTCTTACACGGTAAAAATGTAAAACGTTAAAAGGGAAAAAATTAAGAGGGGTTGCGAGTTACATCCACTTATAACAATATGGATAGGTCAAAAAATATTCGAATGTAGCCTTTTTAATATTAGAAGCCGTCCACCAAATTTCATTTCCTTAACTTTTTCAGATTTTGGGAAAATAAGTAAAAACCTAATTTCCACCTCCCACTTTGGAGGAGCGTCACTCCTAAGGGAGGTACATATGAGGATTTGTTTATAGCAAACACCCCCTTTAATTTTTAACAAGGAATCGCCTCTTAAATTTTTTCGCACTTATTCGAATACACCCTGTATATATACTTTTATATTGTTATTTCAAAAAACTGCAACGATTTTGGTACTTTTTAAGTTTTAACTTTAGAAAATATAAGAGATAGGTAGGTACATCCAAGATACCTGTGATTTTATGTTAACAACTGAATAATTATCTTTTCACATACATGGATCAATGGATCTATATCTCAACAGGTACACAAAAAAGTTCCTAGTTATCCATTTCCAGTATAATACCTATCCATCGATTTATTAAATTTAGATACCCAGAAAAAAGACGACCAAGCAAAATGATGTTTTCGAGATTAAAATCAAATTTAATTCACTATGGGTCATTCAATAAACCTATAAACAAAATTTATAATAAAGAAAATAGGGAAGAGGAAGAAATAAATGTTTTATCGTTGGTTGAGGCGACACCAAAAACTTCTTGTCGCGAAATCGAATTACAAGTTGGTGTTTCCAAATCAAAAGTTCAAAAAATATTTTTAAAAAGGCAAATACCTATAGGCCACATAAAATTCAAATATCTGTCAGGTTCACGTCAATTATGCGGTGACCGTTAGACCTCCGCGAGGCTGGATCATTTGAAATAAATAATGAATATCAATTAAATTTGGTTGCTAGTTTTTGCATTCGGGGGCTCAGCTACAGCGATCGCTACTCGCTAGATGCTTGCCAGCAGGATCATTTGTTTGTCATGCTTACTAGACGCAAGTCGTCGAGTCGATTCATAGAATTCTATCGTGACACAGAGTCCCACTGCTGAATCGACTTTAATTTGTAAATGAAGCGTACAGGGTGGATCGTTATCAGAATTACCTAACGAAATTAATACGTTCTCGACTGTAAATTAGAATTGACGAGAAATTTGTTAGCCAGCAGTCATAATGTTAGGATTTTATATTATAGGAATTGTTGTGTATGGATAATAAATTCTGGGTGGTATTTTGAAGTATAAGCGTGTGTGTGGCAGTCTGCAAGGGATGTTTTGCATTGTGAGAGGGTCGTGTGTCTGGCCTGTGGCGCCGTTGAGTCGCAATATTTCTTCCGACTTTGTCAGATCTGATGTGACAGCTACAAGCCCAAGTTGTGACAAATTATTGTTTTAATTAGTGTATCATATTTTGTACAAGGGTCTGTTTTGTAACTGTCGCATAAGATAATCATCCCTGTGATTGGATGAATGGAATTGGAATGTTTAGCATGATTGGTCGAATGAATGAATTTAGGGAGTATTTTTGTAAGTAAGGGAGTGCCTATAGTTTTCCTAGTTTTAAGAAATTGTAAATAGAGGTAGTTACCTCATAGCATCCGCGGCGTAGAATTGTAATTATTGTATGTAAATAGATAACAAAGGTCCTTTTGCTTGGTGTTCCTGACAAGACACTATATCAGCGGTTGTTATCAAGTAGAGATACAACAACTTAAGGTCAGAAGTGGGATAATTAATCCATCATTTGATTTATTTACACATTTTAATTTCGGGTTTTCGCATTTTATTTTGTGTGGTTTGTGATAGTCGTGCGGAATTTCTTGTTTAACTGGACAGTAATTGCAGAGTGGACTTGTGGTACGTCGGGTACGTGACTGCGAAAGCAAGTTGGGACACTTTGTAATTTTGTAGTTATAATTATCTGGTATAATTATACCGGGAGAATGTGGCGACTAGAACCAGTGACAACGGTAGCGGCGAAGATGGAAGTTATGCAGCTTCCCGTGCTGTGAGGTTTCTCGGGGGAATTGAAGACGTAATTCCTAATTTTGATTCAGTAAAGGGAGACGTAGAAGTCTCGGACTGGATTGAGTTAGTATATCGAACGAGGGAAATCTACGGTTGGAGTAACCTAGAGGTGACGCAATATGCTTTATGCCGATTGGTAGGTGTTGCCAGAAAGTGGAGAGATAGCTTGAGTCCACAACCCAGGGATTGGGAGGAATGGAAGGAGATACATATATCTCGCGATTGCAATGTGAGAAAAGTTCAGAATTTTCCAATTAATAATCCGGTGCCTCGCGTAAATCGAGAAATTGTGTGTTACAGGTGTAATGAACGGGGACATTTCTCGCGCGAATGTCAAAATCCTGTAAATCGTGTCGCGAAGGACTTGATGGTGGTAGACGATGATAATTTGAACTTAAAATTTTTCAAAGATACATTTGTGAACGGACATGCAGTGAAAAGTTACATAGTCTTAGGTAGCCAAAGTTGTGCCATAAAAGAGGACGTCGCCAACGAAATTGGTTTGAAATATTGTGAAGAGCAAGTAAATCCTTTGAACGGGTACGGTGGTGGAAATGTACAACCATTGGGGGTTGCCGTAGGTGAACTAGAAGTCGATGGTGTATCGGCAAAGGTGCGATTTCACGTAGTGCCGCGGGCGGCACAGAAAATCGGGTTAATTGTTGGACACCCATTTACGGAACAGTCACATATTACAGTGATAAAAACCGCGTCGGAATTACGCATTACGGGAAATGTCGACGGTTGTAGTAAAAAAAGAACTCGAAGAAGAAGTAATTGAGAATGAAAAATTTAAAGAGCACGTAGAAGAAAATAGTGAAGTTTTGGATGTTGAGAAAAAAGGGTTAGAACGAAAGGGTGATGCATGTAAGAAAGAAATTTATGAAGAAACTGTTGAAGGTGAAGTAAATTTGGAAGAATGCGAAGAGAGTGAATTTATTGTGGAAAGGGTAAGCGAGAATGAAAACGGCAACGAGAAAGTAGAACATGAAAATTGTGAAAAATTTGATATGGAGGAAGGGTTAACGGAAATGGAAGAGTTTAAAATTGAAGTAAATCAGGCTAAGGATGGTCCGAAAAATTTAGTTTCGGTGCTACACGAAAATTATTCGAAAAATAGGAGTGAATTAGAAAATGAGGATGAAAGGATTAACCAAGACAGTGTGAAAATCAAGAATTTAATGTTTGTCGTGTCAGAAATTAAGTGTTTGAACGAAATAAAGAATAACTGAAAATGGAAGGGTTGATATTAATGACAATGCGGTTAACAAAACATTAAAAGAATTTTCGGTTTCGGATGAAAGTTTTAAAGAGTGTGCGGTTTTGAAGGTTGAAGATTCGGGTGAAATAAACAGTTGTAAAGGGACAATTTGTGAGGCTGTTAAAAGTGTGTCAAAACCACACAGATGTGGGAGTTCGTCGACCGCCCAGCAGGTATTGGAAGGGTTATTTAGGACTGATGTTTTACCAAATAACGGATCTGCAATTTTACGAGGAGCGGCGGATAGTTTTAAGAAAAGTGCATATGGTAATTTGGCCTTTTCTAGAGACCGTTTAGTCAAAAATAAGGACTTGGTGAGTTTACGAGGTGGTGTCACTAGGTTTGAGAAATGTGCGTGCTGTGAATTGAACTATTTTTATAAAAATAAGGACTGGGTTTTAGAAACGATAGATGGTGTAATTAGGTATTGTGGAGGTTAAATAGGCATGATATTTTGTTAGTTTTATTATTAGTTTTAATTTTGTGTTATTGGATTTTCTTTTGATAGTGCCAGAATCGTAAAATTGTAATTTTAAGGAGGGACTGTTAGAAACTGAAAGTGGTGCGAGGGTGCATTGACCGATAGATATAGGGTGGACCCACTGTGGTGAAGTGAAAGTGACGTTCGGGGATGTTCTCGAATCTTTTATTACGAGGTGCGGTCAAAACGTTTTAGGATATCAGTTGGAAAATATGAAGCAAATATTGTTTAGATTAAGGTTGTTTTGGTTTTTGGTTTTTATTTCTTAATTATTATGTGGTGTATTCCGAAGTTTTTTTTATATTTTTTTTATTTTAATTTTTCATGTTGGTAATGTTTCAGATGGTTATGTAAAATGTATTGTTGTGTGATATGAACATTTCTGTTAGATTTAAGGAGTGTGTGTGCATCATGATGTGGTTGACGAGGGCGTCAATGAGGTCAGGAAGGGCCGAATGTTAGGATTTTATATTTTAGGAATTGTTTGAGAGTGTATGGATAATTCTGGGTGGTATTTTGAAGTATATGCGTGTGTGTGGCCGTCTGCAAGGGATGTTTTGCATTGTGAGAGGGTCGAGTGTCTGGCCTGTGGCGCCGTTGAGTCGCAATATTTCTTCCGACTTTGTCAGATCTGATGTGACAGTTACAAGCCCAAGTTGTGACAAATTATTGTTTTAATTAGTGTATCATATTTTGTAACTGTCGCATAAGATAATCATCCCTGTGATTGGACGAATGGAATTGGCATGTTTAGCATGATTGGTCGAATGAATGAATTTAGGGAGTATTTTTGTAAGTAAGGGAGTGCCTATAGTTTTCCTAGTTTTAAGAAATTGTAAATAGAGTTAGTTACCTCATAGCATCCGCGGCGTAGAATTGTAATTATTGTATGTAAATAAAATGTGTAAATAGATAACAAAGGTCCTTTTGCTTGGTGTTCCTGACAAGACACTATATCAGCGGTTGTTATCAAGTAGAGATACAACAATAATAATATTCAATATAGGAGGCACTCTCGGGTGAAAAATGTGACGCCGGCGCCGCGCCGTCTGGTTTTTCGTTCATCACATTCGAATAAATGAGGTTTTGAAAGACCCAAAGGACATCTAGGTATTCACACAGAAATCTGCCCAGAAGCTCAAGTGAAATCGCTGAAATTTTCTGATAATAAATTCTATCAGACATTAAAAGTAAGTCGCATTTTAAATGGTCACTTCTATACCAAGCCTTTTAGGACAATGTTGATGAAAATTTTTAGTGAACGGGTCAGATTTGTCATCCACTCAAACTTGGGTTACTCAGATTATTTGGCAGTTAAAAGGTGTTTTGTAAATTTGTGTCTAGAAAAACAATTACAAGATGTGAAATAATATACACTGCAACGATATTGTATGGGCGAATATTAATCAGTTTGGGAAAACCATATTTATTAAACATGGGAATTTGTCGGTAATAAAATTAAGAATGATTGAAACCTCCGTTCAATAATTATTATCTGGTGTGAATTAACTATTTATAATAGGTATATGTATTGTAACCGATATAATAATTTACGTTAGTGTGAGAAATAGCCACTATTCTTCAAACGCACTAAGAGCAAATATTTACTTTAGAAATAAAACTTGCATACTTTGAGATGTTACAATGTTATTGAAAGGTCATGCCTAAGGTAGTAAGTTTTATTATCATGAAGGTAAATATTTTGATATTAATCAAGTTACATAACACTTCTTGTCGGTGAACGTCTGTCAGATAGTTCATATTATAAACCTTGACTTTTATTTCTCTACTGAAGAATGCACAAATTTTAACTTACAGATGATAATTTCACGAAGAAATGCAGGAGCAGTTCAAACTCTTTTTTTTCTATTATGCATGTAAACGAATACAGGGAATACCAGTACTACTTAGTCGGCGACAAGAGCGTGAAAGGCGAGATTTAGATGCGCACAACACCACAAACATGACTTTCCTCTCCGATTATTTCGTCCATGTATATTCGCTTCTATGGCTCATGCTAATGGCACACTCACCTTCTTTATGCAGATTCACCCGCTAGGTACTCTGTACATGATTAAAAAAGCTGAAAATTTCAGATGAGGAAAGTAAATTTCGGGGCATTGGTAATTTCCGTGAGTTGGTTTAATAAATTCTCGCCTCAACTTTTACCTCACTTTTCAACAAAAATGTAAAGGAATAAAGGGGTTTTCCTCGGGGTTTCTCAACAAATAAAAGTCGCCTTTATAGCTTCTAAAGATTGACGACGCAAAATAGCCGGATGAAAAACATTAAGCACTTGCAAGCAAGACTTTTCCATTCAAGACCAAGGATATTGTCGAGACCCTCGCGAGATTCTTAAAATATTGTGGGCGATAAGAATATATATATATACATAAATTTGGTTTGTTTTCTTGGGAATGCTGTCAAGTGGAAAGTAAAGCCTGCGAGCTTTTTCTCTATTTCCTATATTTCGGCGTAATATGTCGCCTTCATCAGGGCTAAAATGCAATACACTGTCAAACGATAACAGGGGCACGCAGTCTCTACTTACAAAAGAAACCGGCCACATGGCTAAGTTCGATATGATCACTTTTACTAAAAACATCCTTTTTACTCTAACGGAAAAAACCTTGGGACAGGTGAGTCTGCAATGCAAAAATGAAAAAAGTGGTGTAAGGAGGAAGTAACATGACTTTACCAGCGCAAAAATGGTCTCCGCAAATATTCAAAGTTTAATCTTATTATTCTCTTAAAAACGATATAAATTGGCGGAGGACAACATAACTTGGAGCTGTAAAGAAAAAAAGAAAAACACCTCATAATCAAACAAATTATGTGGACAAAGAAGAAACTCACCACCACGTGGAAATTTAAGGTTAAGAACCATAAGTATGCTCATCAGCGGGAAACAATCAACGAAAGGCATTGCAGGCACACCACACCCCATACATCAACAATCAATTATATTATTATCTCTACAATTTTCTAGGAAAAGACTATATATCTTAATTTATTTAAAAACGTCACATTTAAAACGACCGGCCGACATACAAAAATTTTTTGATTTGTTTTTTGGAACTGATATCAAAAGCAATTCCCAGAATGACAGAAAAGACGGCGAGAGTCTGCGCGCAACCAATGCACAAAAACAGTGGCGGCGGAAAATCAGAGGCGTAACTACTGAGGGGAAAAATCAAAACTGAGAACATTTGCGTAAATATTGGATATGCCTTCAATATCTGCCCGGTTGTTGACAACTGTACTCCGGTTCCTGTATATCAAAAACATCTCCAACAACAGGCGTTTCTTCAAATGATGCTCTGTTGCCAAAATTTTAGTATTGTTAAAGTCGAAGCCGTGGTCGAGCAGGTTGACGTGCTTAGCTAATTCGCAACGTTCGGGGTCTCAGTTTGGTGTCACTTTTATGGAGGGTCAATCGGTGAGATAACGTCTGTGAAGTTTGACCTATGTAAGATTTGGGACACTGAGAACAAGGAACCTGGTACACTATTGAAGACTTTTTCATGGGTGGAATCGGATCTTTAAGCTGAGTGTGGATGGAATTGACTGTAATCAGAGGTTTCTTAGCAATTTTGAAAGGGGTTTGACGTCTGAGAACTTTAATGATTTTATCAGTTAGTGGAGGAATGTAGGGGAGATAAATGTATGCAACCCGACCATTAGTCCCGTTGGAGGAGTCGCGGAATGGAGGATTGGTGTTATTAATGAACGATGTATTGGTATTGTTAATGAATGAAGTGGGTACACGATCACTTGGGACTCCAGGAGTCTGAGTGTTCGAAGCAGGATATATGGTATGGTGGTGGGAAAGGTATTTGTCAATGCACGAACGAGGGTAACCATTCTGCTGCAAAATGGAAGCAAACTTGTAGTAATTTTGTTGGAGAAAGGATGGGTGTGAAATAAGTGTGATTCTATTTTTCATGGCTCTAATGAAATTGGTTTTGTACGATTTGGGTAAAGTGGATTGGAAATGAATGTATCTATGAGAACTGGAGGGTTTCGTGTACCAATTTGTGACAAGTATGTCATCATGCATACGTATGACTTGGGTGTCCAAGAATTGAACTGTGTAGTGTTGTTCTGTTTCTATGGTGAATTGTATAGGAGAGTTGGGTTGATTAAAGGTTTGATGAAGATGTTCTATCCCATCGGCGGGGACAGCAGCAATGATGTCATCAACATATTTTTTTATAAAAGGGAGTTAAAATCTTAATTTAGGAATAAGGTCATTTAAAATTTTATCCATGACGTACTGGGCGACAATACTGCTAATTCCACCACCCATGGGAGTGCCAAATATTTGTATATAAAGCAGTTCCTCGCGGCAAAGGGTTTCTTGAGACTTAATCTCCATATCATCCTGACTCAAAGCGATAAAGGAAACACATCTGTCCTCTTACATAGGGATGATTACATCCTCAAGTCAATGGATATTCTTTCAGACATTACATACTATAAACCAATTAACAGAGACCCGACTCCCTCTGTAATTAGAAACGTAAATCAATTAATTAGCTCTTTAGAAAAATCCAAATCAATAGACAAACAAACGGCTAAGTCCCTTCACACATACAATGCTACCAGTCCTCGTTTCTTTGGACACCCAAAAATCCAATCAAACCGGTGTACCCTTGAGGCCCATCATTTCCACCATTAATTCTCCCACTTACAACATCTCAAAATTTATTGCTTCTATATTACAACAATCATACAATTACAATAATCCTTAATTCATAAAAGACACCTTTGAGTTCGTGCAGTTCATCCAAAATTACAAAATTCCTCCTAACCACGTAATTGTTAGCCTTGATGTTGCTGCTCTCCTCAATAATGTCTCGTATCCCATGGTAATGGAAACTCTAACCGACAAATGGCACTTAATTTCACCCAACTGCAACTTTTCCTTTCCTCAGTTTGAAAAAATCATTAAATTCATCTTTGATAACAGTTTCTTTTCCTTCAACAAAAAGTTTTATAAACAAATATTTGGCACTCCCATGGGTGGTGGGATTAGCAGTATTGTCGCCCAGTACGTCATGGATAAAATTTTAAATGACCTTATTCCTAAATTAAGATTTCAACTCCCTTTTATAAAAAAATATGTTGATGACATCATTGCTGCTGTCCCCGCCGATGGGATAGAACATCTTCTTCAAACCTTTAATCAACCCAACTCTCCTATACAATTCACCATAGAAACAGAACAACACTACACAGTTCCATTCTTGGACACCCAAGTCATACGTATGCATGATGACATACTTGTCACAAATTGGTACACGAAACCCTCCAGTTCTCATAGATACATTCATTTCCAATCCACTTTACCCAAATCGTACAAAACCAATTTCATTAGAGCCATGAAAAATAGAATCACACTTATTTCACACCCATCCTTTCTCCAACAAAATTACTACAAGTTTGCTTCCATTTTGCAGCAGAATGGTTACCCTCGTTCGTGCATTGACAAATACCTTTCCCACCACCATACCATATATCCTGCTTCGAACACTCAGACTCCTGGAGTCCCAAGTCATCGTGTACCCACTTCATTCATTAACAATACCAATACATCGTTCATTAATAACACCAATCCTCCATTCCGCGACTCCTCCAACGGGACTAATGGTCGGGTTGCATACATTTCTCTCCCCTACATTCCTCCACTAACTGATAAAATCATTAAAGTTCTCAGACGTCAAACCCCTTTCAAAATTGCTAAGAAACCTCTGATTACAGTCAATTCCATCCACACTCAGCTTAAAGATCCGATTCCACCCATGAAAAAGTCTTCAATAGTGTACCAGGTTCCTTGTTCTCATTGTCCCAAATCTTACATAGGTCAAACTTCACAGACGTTATCTCACCGATTGACCCTCCATAAAAGTGACACCAAACTGAGACCCGAACGTTGCGAATTAGCTAAGCACGTCAACCTGCTCGACCACGGCTTCGACTTTAACAATACTAAAATTTTGGCAACAGAGCATCATTTGAAGAAACGCCTGTTGTTGGAGATGTTTTTGATATACAGGAACCGGAGTACAGTTGTCAACAACCGGGCAGATATTGAAGGCATATCCAATATTTACGCAAATGTTCTCAGTTTTGACTTTTCCCCTCAGTAGTTACGCCTCTGATTTTCCGCCGCCACTGTTTTTGTGCATTGGTTGCGCGCAGACTCTCGCCGTCTTTTCTGTCATTCTGGGAATTGCTTTTGACATCAGTTCCAAAAAACAAATCAAAAAATTTTTGTATGTCGGCCGGTCGTTTTAAATGTGACGTTTTTAAATAAATTAAGATATATAGTCTTTTCCTAGAAAATTGTAGAGATAATAATATAATTGATTGTTGATGTATGGGGTGTGGTGTGCCTGCAATGCCTTTCGTTGATTGTTTCCCGCTGATGAGCATACTTATGGTTCTTAACCTTAAATTTCCACGTGGTGGTGAGTTTCTTCTTTGTCCACATAATTTGTCTGATTATGAGGTGTTTTTCTTTTTTTCTTTACAGCTCCAAGTTATGTTGTCCTCCGCCAATTTATATCGTTTTTAAGAGAATAATAAGATTAAACTTTGAATATTTGCGGAGACCATTTTAGCGCTGGTAAAGTCATGTTACTTCCTCCTTACACCACTTTTTTCATTTTTGCATTGCAGACTCACCTGTCCCAAGGTTTTTTCCGTTAGAGTAAGAAGGATGTTTTTAGTAAAAGTGATCATATCGAACTTAGCCATGTGGCCGGTTTCTTTTGTAAGTAGAGACTGCGTGCCCCTGTTATCGTTTGACAGTGTATTGCATTTTAGCCCTGATGAAGGCGACATATTACGCCGAAATATAGGAAATAGAGAAAAAGCTCGCAGGCTTTACTTTCCACTTGACAGCATTCCCAAGAAAACAAACCAAATTCATCTATCGCTCTGTCACTATCATTTCTTGAAATATATATACATATATATGTATAGTAATTATAGTAAACGGGCATTGCAGTCAAGGAACACTACACAAGGCCCCACCCACGAAAAATGTGAAACAGGCGCTGACCGGGATTTGAATCCAGATCTTTCGCTTTCATTTATTTATTATTATTATTTTATTATTATTATTATTTATTATTATTATTATTTTATATTATATTATATTATATTATTCATGGTACACCTTGTATATACCGTGTGTCAACGAGAGCATGTAACATCCCGCCATTTGTTTAGTTTTTGAAATACACTCTGGCAATCCTCTGTAAGTATTGTACTCCTAAACCCCCATATTTTTATCATCTTTGACATATCTAATTACTTCCAGATAAACCGGAAGTGATATCAACATTTTTATGTTAAATAGCAATGTATCATTTTGTTTGGATAGTTCGATAGGCCTTTTTATTCTCTTAACAACCATTTATCGTACATATCCAAAAACTTTATATTTTTGACGCCAGAGGGCGTTAAAGGAAAAAGTCACGTTGGCTGTAAATTTGACGATATGAGCCTAATTTTAAACGTTTTAATGAATACAACTATTAATTCTAACAGGTTGTTTTAATGACCATGGAAAGAGTTTTAATTTATTTATTTTTTTAAAATAAGGTTAACATAGTCGTTCAAATATTCGTTTCTGAAACACAGTTTTTCGTGAAATTTTCAATAGCAAGGTGGTAAAATTTTTCTGGTTTTTCGAACTTCAGTTTATTGTCCTCACAATTAGTGCATAAAAGTGCAATTCAATTATCAATTAGTAATTTAAATTCCATTTTTCAAAACACTTAAAATGACTTATGTTAACTTTATTTTTTTAAAAAACAAAAGGATGTACTGCTTCAAATTCAAAAATCTTTCTATGGTCATTGAAACACTGTTAGAATTAATAGTTGAATTCATTAAAACGTTTAAAATTATGCTAATATCGTCAAATTCACAGCCAACGTGAATTTTTCATTTAACGCCCTCTGACGTCAAAAATATAAAGTTTTTGGATATGTATGATACATGGTTGTCAAGAGAATAAGGAGGCCTATAGAACTATCTAAACAAAATGATATATTGCTATTTAACATAAAAAAGCTGATATCACTTCCGATTTAACCGGAAGTAATTTGATGTGTCAAAGATGATAAAAATGTGAGGTTTTAGGAGTATAATACTAACAGAGGATTGCCAAAGTGTATTTCAAAAAGTAAACAAATGGCGGGATGTTACATGCACTCGTTGACACCCGGTATATATATATTGCTTCCAGAAATTTATTAAGCATACTAGCAATGGCAATAGAAAAATATTTTAAACATAAAGACAAAGAAATATATTTAATAAACTAAATTACACTCTATAATACTAAAAATAATAAAAATAGACCGGAGTGCGAAAGTATTCGAGGGTGTTACTGTCCACGCACAGCCACACAAGACCAAATCCCGCCCGCGGTATTTTTGTTTTTTTTTGTTTAAAGTAAATATTTTACCATTTTATATTTTTTACTATGTTAATTTGCCATCTGATTTTTGCCTTCTTCGTTATTTGGGCAAAAACCAGACCACTAATTTAATCGACGGGCTTATTAAAAGTTATACCACAACTACAACTAACAGAGCATGGTATTGTGCTCCACATAAAACATTCGAACCACCTCGAAAGAAAATTATCAAAACTTTCCAATTTTAATTTATTGATTTGTTAATGTTGTTCATTGACAACGTTCTCGCCTAGCAAACGTAGGGCCCGTTTAGACCTTAGTTACGTCTGCTATTACTGTTTACTATTACACATAATTAGGTCTATAATATGTTGAATATTGAGGAAGAATATAAATTATTTGGTTTGTTCGCTCACAGCAACCGCATATCATAATTTCACTCTTGTTGAAGCTCATCAGTATGGCCCAACTGTGTGCAAACAAACCAAATCAGCATCTATTCTCAAGGACGAATGGCTAGCATCGATAAGCGAGAGCCAACTCTTAAGATATTACTCATCAATGTCGAGGAAAAAAAATAATGAAAATTCGACCCAAATTTGCTCCAACAACTACTCCCCGCGCAAATGCCCCGACAGGCATTGAACTGCAGAGCAAATCCTTGACGAAAGCGTGTGCTAAACGGTAACGCAACATCAGGCAGCTTCCTACTACTAACGAATGTAGGTCTTAAGAATCCACTGGATGTCCCTAGCGCACACAAAAGCAGTAAAGCCCTGCTCCAGCATAGAAAATTAAAGAATAATAGAAATGATTTGGTTTGTTTGCCCACAGCAACTGCATTTTAACCCTCGAGAGTTGTAGTTCTCGCTTACCGATGCTAGCTGCTCGTCCTTAAGGATAGATGCTGGTCTGGTTTGTTTGCACACAGCTGCGCTGTACCGATGAGCTCCAACGAGAGTGAAATCATGCTGTGGGCGAACAAACCAAATCATTTCTATTCTTCTTGAATTTTCTGTGCTGTGGATTACTGCTTTTGTGAGCGCTAGGGACATCGAATGGATTCCTCATACCTACATTCGTTAATAGTTAGGAAGCTGTCTGATGGTGTGTCACCGTTTAGTACACGCTTTAGTCAAGGATTTGCTCTGTAATTTAATGCATGTCGGGTATTTGCGCGGGGAGTAGTTGTTGGAACAAGGTCGGGTCGAATTTTCATTATTTTTATTCTTCGGCATTGATTAGTAATATCTTAAGGGTTGGCCGTCGCTTATCATGCTAGCCGTTCGGCACAGCTGTGTGCAAACAAACCAAACCAGCATCTATTCTTAAGGACGAGCAGCTAGCATCGGTAAGTGAGAGTCAACTCTTGAGACATTACTATTCAATGTCGAAGAATAAAATTAATGAAAATTCGCCTCGAACTTGCTCCAACAACTGCTCCCCGGGCAAACACCTCGTCGGGCATTGAATAGAGTAAATTCTTGACGAAAGCGTGTACACAGCTGCTCCGTACTGATGAGCTCCAAGAAGAATAGAATCATGATAAGGGGTTGCTGTGAGCGATCAAACCAAATCATTTCTATTCTTCCTTAATTTCCTATGCTCCAGCAGGGCTTTACTGCTTTTGTGTACCTACGCTAGAGACATCGAGTGAATTCTTAATATCTACATTAGTTAATAGTAGGAAGTTTCCTGACGTTGTGTCACCGTTTAGTACACGCTTTCGTCTAAGATTTGCCTGTTGGGGTATTTTCCTAGAGAGTAGTTGCTGGACAAGTTCGGGTCGAATTTTCATTATTGAATATGACTACTTATGGTTTCACAATAAGTGTGCAGTTTAACTTGCAGTTTTTGTGCCAATTCGATAGTCATTTTTTATCAATTGTAATGCCTCCAAGTTCTTTCTATCTAATGGTCTTCTATCAAAATTCGGAACAGTGATAGTTACGAATTTGCCCGTTTCTATGTCCCTAAATTCAAAGGAACTAAATTATTATTACTCCGCGGTTTTGAACTGTCCATCGTAAGATTTTTACAGTTATTTTCCATATTTTCTTTCTTGATACAGAATACAATTAACCTGACTGTCTAAACCCTAATCGTCTTTGTGAACAACACAGCAAATAAGATGCACTATTTTGTCGCTGTTCGGAAAAGTGTGTGCACCTGTGTTTCATTTCAGCAGCAGAATAATTCACTAGAGTTTGTAGTACGACCTTTACTAGTGCCCTGGTTCAAAAAATCTGCAGAGACTTTCTCTATTATTTTAGATATTTCGTCCATAATTTCTCTAGTATACGTTTAAATTTGGTATCCACAGCCGACACTGTATTTGCATCACCTGATCTTACTATGATCTTGCTATGGTTCCCTATGCTGGAATTTATATTTTATACTACTCCCACATGGTACATCATTGCCATTGTTCGGTGAACGTTCTATATTATCATCATCTAAGTTTCTGTCTATGCTTTCTAACTCCTCTTCAGGTAATATTTTATCAATCTGGCGGCAGATTTGTGGATTGTAAACCTGGTTTCGGATCTGCCCTATATAGACTCTTGTAGGGTGATCTTCCAATGATACGATGAAACAATATATTGTATGCCACTGCACTAAGTAGCACCCAACCGACCAAAGAGAAATTATATGTTCTTCCATCCAAATTTCATTTAAACTTTCCCCTGAACCAGTGCTTTGAGGATCCTTGAACGTCCGTATACAATTTTGCGTTCTGACCATAACACAACCAGCTCTTTAATGTATGAGGTAACCGGAACAGTGTGTTCAAGGAAAATCTTAAGTATTTCACCGGCCACCTCTGTAGCCGAGACCTCAAAAATATAGAAATTTGGTATAATTATCTTGGTAGTTTTGAAGTCGTTTGTAAATCCCGTCGGCGAAAGATTAAAAATCTATTAGATCGACTTGTCTTCTAACATTGAAATGCGATAAGTTCTACAACTAAACCAGCATGTTTCTGTGTTTTTCAATTTATAAGTTTTACATAATTCTGTGTATACTTACTTCACCTGACGCTTTTGGCATGTTTAATTTCTTTTCTAAATTGTGAAGCATTTTGTCTCTTCGTCCGTGCCCCGTTGCTCGGTGTCGCTCACCTGTTTTATTCAGTAACTCTTCGATCAGTGTAACATAAATAAGATTATCGTTATCTAAAGACTTTATTTTTGAAATAACAAGCCGGATATCTCTAGGAGTTCATACTTTCCGCCATAATATTTTTTTAACGACAGCGCATGTACATTGCTGGGACTTTTCTTTTCTTCATAATATTGATAACTTTATCAGTTTTAGTAAATACCAAGGTTTTGTAATAATTGTTGTATGGTCATACTTCGCCAAATAGTATTCTGCTTTATCTACCGTGGCGAATGCAAAAGATACCAACAATCTTGGTTACTTTCAGAAATCAAAATTCAATCCAATGTGCCTCTCGTCCTGGATAAAGTAGCAACTCTTTTTACCAATAATCACGTTTAGCTCAAGCACTTTAATTTAGATTCAGGGCTTCGGAATAAAAATCGCTACAAAAATGTCAGGTTACTTGGTTCTGAACTAGAAATTGGATTTAAGAGTTTATTTTATATGTACCTAGGTACTCATTTAATTCAATGAAAAATGTTAATGCTTGCTCTTTAAACCAATCGAGATCACAAGAAGCAGTTTTAGATTAGCTTACCTAGTAACAATTACTATATTTTATGTTTGGTATATACGAGAGCATATCAGTAATAAGTAATAATAACGATAAAACGAAATATTTACTTTCATGACTGGGAATTTGTCATATACAGGATGGCCCACTGAAAATAGTAAGCGCGATTTTATACCATTTAGCATCATTTTTACATCAGTAGAATCGAGTAGTAGAGGAATGCCGCCAAATTACTCGACAAACGTGCAGAATGTTCGACAGTGATTTGAGCAAAATCTTTATTGCCGCATGAAGGTTGGTGGTGGTCATGTTGAACATTTGGTCAATTGAGCACGTAACAAATAATATCGCATCAATTCCTCATGTCACACTTTCTCGAAGGTTACTGGTCCGTTTCAAAAATAAAAAATTTAAAAAGAAAATTGAAAGACCGTTCAAACGGTTTTGACACCACTTTCCATTTAAAAATGAAAACATAGAATTTAGGTATTCCTTTTAAAACCAAAATCACGCATAGGGTAAAGCATACAGTTATTGGCACCATAAGCACTGAATCTTACTTAAAAGCACAGTAGAGATTTATTTTGATAATATTAGGCAAGTTTTCGGCATTAATACTGTTTTTCGGAACATCCTTTATGATAAAATGGAACTGACATACCCCTAAATAATAAATTGTGATATTTAACAATAATCCAAAATTGAGGTGCGACTCTTGGGCATAGTAATCGACGTATAAATTAGTGATTGGCACTGTTAGACACAGTTATTAACACTAGGCTGTCTTTGTTTCAAATGTTTATTAATAAAGGAAACATATAGTGTCAATAACAAATTGGGTTTGGGGTACTTTTAAATATACATTTGTTAACACTCTCAAAATTACGTAAATTAGCAAAAATATCGGTTTGATTGGCATCGATTGCCCTTTTATATCCAATAATCCATGCACAAAAACTTTTCAGAAAACCAAATGGGAATACCAATTAACATAACACACCGATATGTAGGAGATATCCTAATCGGAAGTGGGGAGAAGGCAGATAGGTGGAAAGAATATTTAGGAAACTTATATGCGGGACAGGAAGTGCAAGATATATTAGAAAGCGAAAGCAGTGTAGAGGGGGATAACCTAGGGAGTCCTATAATGAGAGAAGAGTTTGAGATAGCACTAAAAAGTTTAAGGAATAATAAAGCACCAGGTATAGATGGCTTGCAGGCAGAAATCTTAAAGTGCGCAGGTCAAGAGGTAATAGATCGTTTATTTAAATTAGTTAGTCGCATATACCTGACAGGCGAGATTCCAGAAGATTACAAACGGAACATCATAGTAGCTTTGCCAAAAAGAAAAGGCGCGGATAGATGCGAAAATTTTAGAACTATCAGTTTAACTTCCCATGCGTCAAAAATTTTAACTAGAATTGTGCAAAGAAGGATGGAGAAAAAGGCGGAAGAAATATTAGGAGAAGATCAGTTCGGATTTAGACGAAATAGAGGAACGCGCGAGGCCATTCTAGCTTTACGAGTAATTATAGAAAAAACGATAGAAAAGAGAAAGAGCGTCTATATAGGATTTGTAGATTTAGAAAAAGCCTTCGACAACGTAAAATGGGGGAAGATGTTCGAAGTGCTGAGAAAGGTAGGGATGAAATACAGGGACAGAAGAATAATACATAATCTCTACAAAGAGCAAAAGGCAGTTATAGAATGTGAGCAGGAACAAAGGGAAGTAGATATCCGGAAGGGAGTGAGACAGGGATGTGCATTGTCACCTCTAGTTTTCAACTTATATATCGAAGATGCGATGAATATTGTTAAGGAAAGAACAGCCTCAGGGATCAATGTACAGGGCCAAACTATTAACATGCTCAGATTTGCGGATGATATAGCAGTGTTAGCATCTAGCAAAGAAGAATTAGGAGCGGCTTTGAATGAAATGGAAGCAGTTTTGACACAGGGCTTCGGCATGAAAATCAATAAAAAGAAAACTAAAATTTTGGTATGTAGGGGATGTGAAAATAGAACTAAAATGGAAATACAAATTGGAAATGAGAAGATAGAGGAGGTCGCGGATTTCTGCTACTTAGGAAGTAAAATAACTCAAGACGGTAGGAGCACTAAAGATATAAAACAAAGAATGGCGCAGGGCCGAGTTGCGTTTAACAAAAAGAAACAACTGTTATGCTCGAGAACGGTTAATATAGAGACTAGGAAGAGACTCTTAACGTCGTATGTATGGAGTACGGCATTATACGGGTGCGAAACTTGGACAATAGGAGAAGCGGATAGAAAAAGAGTAGAAGCGTTTGAAATGTGGTGCTACAGACGCATGATGAAGATACCGTGGATAGATAAGGTTAGCAATAGGGAAGTATTAGAAAGAGTTGGGGAAAAGCGAAAGGTATGGAAAACAATAAAGAGTAGGAGAGATAGGATGGTAGGACACCTTCTAAGACACGAAGGAATAGTTCGTAACATACTAGAGTCAGAGATAGGAATAAAAAGAGGTAGGGGTAGGCCTAGATTAGACTACTGCTCTCAAATAGTTAGGGATGTAGGATGTTCTACTTTTAGGGAAATGCGTAGGTTAGCTCAGGATAGAAAAGAATGGAGGTACGCGTCCAACCAGTCTTCGGACTGAGAACCTTATGATGATGATGACCGATATGTAACTGTATGCTATAAAAACGAAAATATTACAACGAATTGAAATTAACACTACACACGACATGGAAGGCTTGCCATTAGAGTTCCGCGTAACCAACCTAAAGTAACAAAATATCTATAGTGACAACCGAATAGTTACTGTAAAGGTGTCTATTTCGAAAATGAATCGTGGATTAACGGTTTGCTTGATATTCAGGACTTATTAGAAGGGTGTCAACAACCCTACAGGTGTCAACAACTGTACGCTTTACCCTACATGCCTCTTAATATTTCTGGCACCTCGACTATAATCCGATTTGCGGCAATCTGCTGAGAATATCATATATTATTGGCGCCACCTGTTAATATCTTATCCAAACAGTGGGTTCCGTGATACACACTATAGGAAGAAATCTATCACTTGGCTTGGAATTGTGGCACCCGTGCCATAATAATGGTATTTCAGACTGTGTTCGCATGCCACAATTATTATATAAGTTGTAAATAACGCACAAGTTTGGTTGCGGTGTTGACTAGTTGCTTTGTTGCCTGTTCAGTGCGTTAATATCTATAATGCGCAATTCTTTACCAGCGACATCTACGAACAAAAAGAAGAAAGCAAAATCACATAAATGAAGGTTGAAGAATGTTCCCTAGGGGAACTAAGGTCCACTAAAAATGAGCCAGTTCAAAACGTTTTCACTGAATATCTCCAAGACGGTTCAAAGAAAAATATATATAAATTTGGATAATTATTCTTAGTTTTATGCGCAATTAGATGAAGTGGAAAGAATTTTAGATTATTAATCAGGGGTGCCCCAGTTCAGCAAAGGGGTTCAAATATACCCTACTTTTTCGTGCTAATTTTTTCAGTTCTTGACGGTAACACGTGAAATATCAATGTTTCCCAATTAAAAAAGGTGCTCTTACGGAATATCCACAGGACGCATCGCTTATAAGCAATATCGAATTGAAAATTGCATCGTAAATTCGTTATATAGGTATGAATATAACATTTTTTTATTACAATAATTATGCAAAAAGCACTGATTTCATTAAAAATTTTCTTCAATTTCTGTAACAGACTATCATTGACACTTTAACAATTTAAAAATTTAACATTGGCAAATTTCATTAACAAATTTCAGTCATTAGGTACATTTTGTACAAACAAAAATCTTTTTAGTGCTTTACAAAATGGAGCAGCAAACACACTACTTATTGTTTTCCATGGCCTGCTCTTAATCAAACTTTATTTTTAATCTGCAGTATGTACGATTACTACGTAACGAAATCTTTAGATCGAATTGGCTCATACCCTCATACGTGATGCATCCTGTCGATATTCAATAAACATACCTTTTTTCGTAGAAAACTTTGAAAATTTTACATTTTACTGTCAAAAACTGGAAAAAACACATACAAAAACAGGGGATATTTTTATCCCACAACCCTCCTGGCTTGGAACATCCCTGGTTAAAAATTTCAAATAATTCTTTCGCTCTTATGCAACATTTTATTATTTTCCCTTTAATGGTTTAAGAGATATTTAATGAAAACGATTATGAGGGGCCTGCATTTAGGGTGCTGTGTAGCTTCCTTAGAATGCATTTTTGGTCAAAGAAGTCCCTTATAAAGTTAGTATTGCACACTATTTTCGGGACATAATTATCAAAATCAAATGTGCTAGATATAATTTCTATTATTAAGTTTAACATAGTTACTGTTATTTACAAATTTTATTAAGAAAAAAAAATGTCACTTTTTTATACTTTATACAATTTTGAATAAAACCTTGATAAAGCCCCCTAACGGAGGCGAAACGTTGGTGTTTTACAAAAAGAAGTTTCAATTTTGCCAAAAAATTCACAAAAGTTATAAACTTAAAGAAAAAAATTGGCACGAATAATTATATAAAATTATATACAACTTGAAGAAACAGTGCATAACTCTACATTGAAGATTTTAATAAATAAAAAAAAGTGAAATACCCAAGAAAATTGGTAAGAAATAGCAAAATTTAAGAAAATTTAGTGAGAAAAATCAATATTTAAGAAGATATCCCAAACAAGAACATTTCTCAGTATTTTGAAGATGAACAAACAAAATTTTTATGGAGACATAACACGAAATTTTGGTAAATACACTACAAATATCCTTAAAGAATACTCCAAATTAAATATTAAAATCGCGCAACTTAAAAACAATAGAATATTTTTGTTAAAGTGTAGAGAACAAAATATAATCCCAAATTTTCTAAATTACCTCAACCCAAAAAATATACATATTGAAAATCCAAATTACTCGCATAAAATACATGATACTATTGTAAAATGTCAAAAATCTTGTATAAATATTCTTATTTCTGATCACTATACAAGCATACAAAAAATAACTAAAACTCTTCAGTATCTAGAAGTTCAAATCGATAAAATATTACCACAAACATATAACAATTTTTTCAAACAATCACAAAACCGAAAATTTCACACTAAATTTCTTAAGATAAAAAATAAACAACAACACAAATTAACAAATCTTACTAATAAACATACAAATAACAATGATTACAACTTTTCTATTAATACTAATTGGATACATAACATTTCTACCACCAACATCCCAACCAATGTACAAAAAATTTTACAATTAGGCCCCAACTTTACCATAAATACACGTAATACAGAAATTCCAATTAATAATATTATCGCCACAATTGAAAGTTCTATAACAAGGCTTCCTTCCGAAGAAAAAAATAATATTAGAAATAAAATTTGTCAAATCATTAAAAAATTTAGCTATTCATCTACAAAAATTAACAAAAATGAAAAAGATCTTTTGAATAACATTAAAATTACCAAAACTTTCCTTAAAAACAACCCACAAATTATCGTCCTAAAACCCGATAAAAGTAATAAAACTGTAATTATGAACTCCATTGATTACGAAAACAAAATGTTTAATCTATTAAATGACAAACTAATATATACAACTCTTCCAAAAGATCCCACAATAAGTTTACAAACTAAAAATAACAATTTTATTTCTAAATTATTAAATGAAAATAACATTTCACCTAATCTTAGCTTTAAACTTAAAATACAAAATTCTCTCCCCCCACGTATATATGGCCTCCCTAAATTACATAAAACTAATATTCCACTTAGACCAATAGTATCATGTATACAAAGTCCTTTCTACAAATTATCGAAATTTTTATCCAACATTTTATCTAATATTACAGGTCAAAATGAATTTTATATTAAAGATTCATGGTCATTTAAAGAAAAAAGCAAAACGTTTTATATTCCGGAAAATTTTACTTTAATTTCACTGGATGTTGTATCACTCTATACAAACATTCCAATAAATCTAGCAATTACCACTATCAAAAAAAACTGGAATAAAATCGAACCCTTCACATCACTTACTTTAAACAATTTTATTACTGCAATTGAACTTGCTTTAACTACTACATACTTCAAATTTAAAGATAAAATTTACAAACAAACTGATGGCTGTGCTATGGGTTCTCCAATTTCAAGCACTATTGCCCAATTAGTCTTAGAAGATTTAGAAAGCACTGTTATTCCCAAATTATCTTTTAATTTACCATTTTTTGTAAGATATGTGGACGATTGTCTCACTGCTATTCCTCCTGGCAAAGAAAATGAAATACTATATCAATTTAATAACTATCATCCCAAATTACAGTTTACTATAGAAATTTCAAAAAATAACCAAATTAACTTCTTAGACTTAACTCTTTACAAAATTAATAATTCTATAGAAACAGAATGGCACACTAAACCCACTTGGTCTGGCCGTTACATTTACTTTAATTCTAAACAACCAATTTGTCACAAAAGAAGTATTGTTATGTGTTTAGCCGATCGAGCAATCAAACTTTCTAGTCCACAATTCAGAAAATCTGCAGTTGACAAAGCCATAAATTGTTTAATAAAAAATAACTACCCAAGATATTTTATTGACAAAATTATAAAAAACAGACTACATCAATTTTATAATAACAACAATATTAATCAGAACCAAAAAGAATCTAAAAACTACATTTCCTTACCCTATATAAAAGAAAAATCACACAATATTAGTAACTTATTAAGAAAACATAATTTTATAATTGCTTACAAAAAGCATAATAATTTACAATTTTTATATTCTCATCTGAAAACCCCCATTCCAAAATTGATGAAAACTCACACCGTATACAAAATTAATTGTAATAACTGTAATAAAACATACATTGGACAAACTAAAAATCATCTCGAGACTAGGTTAAAACAACATACATACCAAAATAGCAATTCAGCTATCAGTAAACACATAAAAAATACTAAACATAATTTCGATTTTAATAACACTACTATTCTTGAACAAGAGAGAAATTTAAAAGCTAGACTTATTTTAGAAATGATACACATCCAAAAAGACAAAAATTCTTTAAATGACAGATCTGACATTCAAAATTTAAGTCAAATATACCGTGACATAATAACGTAATTTGTTCTCTACCACTTGATTCTAAATTAACTCATGTACATTATTTATTTCCTTATTCATAATTATCAAAATCAAATGTGCTAGATATAATTTCTATTATTAAGTTTAACATAGTTACTGTTATTTACAAATTTTATTAAGAAAAAAAATGTCACTTTTTTATACTTTATACAATTTTGAATAAAACCTTGATAAAGCCCCCTAACGGAGGCGAAACGTTGGTGTTTTACAAAAAGAAGTTTCAATTTTGCCAAAAAATTCACAAAAGTTATAAACTTAAAGAAAAAAATTGGCACGAATAATTATATAAAATTATATACAACTTGAAGAAACAGTGCATAACTCTACATTGAAGATTTTAATAAATAAAAAAAAGTGAAATACCCAAGAAAATTGGTAAGAAATAGCAAAATTTAAGAAAATTTAGTGAGAAAAATCAATATTTAAGAAGATATCCCAAACAAGAACATTTCTCAGTATTTTGAAGATGAACAAACAAAATTTTTATGAAGACATAACACGAAATTTTGGTAAATACACTACAAATATCCTTAAAGAATACTCCAAATTAAATATTAAAATCGCGCAACTTAAAAACAATAGAATATTTTTGTTAAAGTGTAGAGAACAAAATATAATCCCAAATTTTCTAAATTACCTCAACCCAAAAAATATACATATTGAAAATCCAAATTACTCGCATAAAATACATGATACTATTGTAAAATGTCAAAAATCTTGTATAAATATTCTTATTTCTGATCACTATACAAGCATACAAAAAATAACTAAAACTCTTCAGTATCTAGAAGTTCAAATCGATAAAATATTACCACAAACATATAACAATTTTTTCAAACAATCACAAAACCGAAAATTTCACACTAAATTTCTTAAGATAAAAAATAAACAACAACACAAATTAACAAATCTTACTAATAAACATACAAATAACAATGATTACAACTTTTCTATTAATACTAATTGGATACATAACATTTCTACCACCAACATCCCAACCAATGTACAAAAAATTTTACAATTAGGCCCCAACTTTACCATAAATACACGTAATACAGAAATTCCAATTAATAATATTATCGCCACAATTGAAAGTTCTATAACAAGGCTTCCTTCCGAAGAAAAAAAAAATATTAGAAATAAAATTTGTCAAATCATTAAAAAATTTAGCTATTCATCTACAAAAATTAACAAAAATGAAAAAGATCTTTTGAATAACATTAAAATTACCAAAACTTTCCTTAAAAACAACCCACAAATTATCGTCCTAAAACCCGATAAAAGTAATAAAACTGTAATTATGAACTCCATTGATTACGAAAACAAAATGTTTAATCTATTAAATGACAAACTAATATATACAACTCTTCCAAAAGATCCCACAATAAGTTTACAAACTAAAAATAACAATTTTATTTCTAAATTATTAAATGAAAATAACATTTCACCTAATCTTAGCTTTAAACTTAAAATACAAAATTCTCTCCCCCCACGTATATATGACCTCCCTAAATTACATAAAACTAATATTCCACTTAGACCAATAGTATCATGTATACAAAGTCCTTTCTACAAATTATCGAAATTTTTATCCAACATTTTATCTAATATTACAGGTCAAAATGAATTTTATATTAAAGATTCATGGTCATTTAAAGAAAAAAGCAAAACGTTTTATATTCCGGAAAATTTTACTTTAATTTCACTGGATGTTGTATCACTCTATACAAACATTCCAATAAATCTAGCAATTACCACTATCAAAAAAAACTGGAATAAAATCGAACCCTTCACATCACTTACTTTAAACAATTTTATTACTGCAATTGAACTTACTTTAACTACTGCATACTTCAAATTTAAAGATAAAATTTACAAACAAACTGATGGCTGTGCTATGGGTTCTCCAATTTCAAGCACTATTGCCCAATTAGTCTTAGAAGATTTAGAAAGCACTGTTATTCCCAAATTATCTTTTAATTTACCATTTTTTGTAAGATATGTGGACGATTGTCTCACTGCTATTCCTCCTGGCAAAGAAAATGAAATACTATATCAATTTAATAACTATCATCCCAAATTACAGTTTACTATAGAAATTTCAAAAAATAACCAAATTAACTTCTTAGACTTAACTCTTTACAAAATTAATAATTCTATAGAAACAGAATGGCACACTAAACCCACTTGGTCTGGCCGTTACATTTACTTTAATTCTAAACAACCAATTTGTCACAAAAGAAGTATTGTTATGTGTTTAGCCGATCGAGCAATCAAACTTTCTAGTCCACAATTCAGAAAATCTGCAGTTGACAAAGCCATAAATTGTTTAATAAAAAATAACTACCCAAGATATTTTATTGACAAAATTATAAAAAACAGACTACATCAATTTTATAATAACAACAATATTAATCAGAACCAAAAAGAATCTAAAAACTACATTTCCTTACCCTATATAAAAGAAATATCACACAATATTAGTAACTTATTAAGAAAACATAATTTTGTAATTGCTTACAAAAAGCATAATAATTTACAATTTTTATATTCTCATCTGAAAACCCCCATTCCAAAATTGATGAAAACTCACACCGTATACAAAATTAATTGTAATAACTGTAATAAAACATACATTGGACAAACTAAAAATCATCTCGAGACTAGGTTAAAACAACATACATACCAAAATAGCAATTCAGCTATCAGTAAACACATAAAAAATACTAAACATAATTTCGATTTTAATAACACTACTATTCTTGAACAAGAGAGAAATTTAAAAGCTAGACTTATTTTAGAAATGATACACATCCAAAAAGACAAAAATTCTTTAAATGACTGATCTGACATTCAAAATTTAAGTCAAATATACCGTGACATACTAACGTAATTTGTTCTCTACCACTTGATTCTAAATTAACTCATGTACATTATTTATTTCCTTATTCATAATTATCAAAATCAAATGTGCTAGATATAATTTCTATTATTAAGTTTAACATAGTTACTGTTATTTACAAATTTTATTAAGAAAAAAAATGTCACTTTTTTATACTTTATACAATTTTGAATAAAACCTTGATAAAGCCCCCTAACGGAGGCGAAACGTTGGTGTTTTACAAAAAGAAGTTTCAATTTTGCCAAAAAATTCACAAAAGTTATAAACTTAAAGAAAAAAATTGGCACGAATAATTATATAAAATTATATACAACTTGAAGAAACAGTGCATAACTCTACATTGAAGATTTTAATAAATAAAAAAAAGTGAAATACCCAAGAAAATTGGTAAGAAATAGCAAAATTTAAGAAAATTTAGTGAGAAAAATCAATATTTAAGAAGATATCCCAAACAAGAACATTTCTCAGTATTTTGAAGATGAACAAACAAAATTTTTATGAAGACATAACACGAAATTTTGGTAAATACACTACAAATATCCTTAAAGAATACTCCAAATTAAATATTAAAATCGCGCAACTTAAAAACAATAGAATATTTTTGTTAAAGTGTAGAGAACAAAATATAATCCCAAATTTTCTAAATTACCTCAACCCAAAAAATATACATATTGAAAATCCAAATTACTCGCATAAAATACATGATACTATTGTAAAATGTCAAAAATCTTGTATAAATATTCTTATTTCTGATCACTATACAAGCATACAAAAAATAACTAAAACTCTTCAGTATCTAGAAGTTCAAATCGATAAAATATTACCACAAACATATAACAATTTTTTCAAACAATCACAAAACCGAAAATTTCACACTAAATTTCTTAAGATAAAAAATAAACAACAACACAAATTAACAAATCTTACTAATAAACATACAAATAACAATGATTACAACTTTTCTATTAATACTAATTGGATACATAACATTTCTACCACCAACATCCCAACCAATGTACAAAAAATTTTACAATTAGGCCCCAACTTTACCATAAATACACGTAATACAGAAATTCCAATTAATAATATTATCGCCACAATTGAAAGTTCTATAACAAGGCTTCCTTCCGAAGAAAAAAATAATATTAGAAATAAAATTTGTCAAATCATTAAAAAATTTAGCTATTCATCTACAAAAATTAACAAAAATGAAAAAGATCTTTTGAATAACATTAAAATTACCAAAACTTTCCTTAAAAACAACCCACAAATTATCGTCCTAAAACCCGATAAAAGTAATAAAACTGTAATTATGAACTCCATTGATTACGAAAACAAAATGTTTAATCTATTAAATGACAAACTAATATATACAACTCTTCCAAAAGATCCCACAATAAGTTTACAAACTAAAAATAACAATTTTATTTCTAAATTATTAAATGAAAATAACATTTCACCTAATCTTAGCTTTAAACTTAAAATACAAAATTCTCTCCCCCCACGTATATATGGCCTCCCTAAATTACATAAAACTAATATTCCACTTAGACCAATAGTATCATGTATACAAAGTCCTTTCTACAAATTATCGAAATTTTTATCCAACATTTTATCTAATATTACAGGTCAAAATGAATTTTATATTAAAGATTCATGGTCATTTAAAGAAAAAAGCAAAACGTTTTATATTCCGGAAAATTTTACTTTAATTTCACTGGATGTTGTATCACTCTATACAAACATTCCAATAAATCTAGCAATTACCACTATCAAAAAAAACTGGAATAAAATCGAACCCTTCACATCACTTACTTTAAACAATTTTATTACTGCAATTGAACTTACTTTAACTACTACATACTTCAAATTTAAAGATAAAATTTACAAACAAACTGATGGCTGTGCTATGGGTTCTCCAATTTCAAGCACTATTGCCCAATTAGTCTTAGAAGATTTAGAAAGCACTGTTATTCCCAAATTATCTTTTAATTTACCATTTTTTGTAAGATATGTGGACGATTGTCTCACTGCTATTCCTCCTGGCAAAGAAAATGAAATACTATATCAATTTAATAACTATCATCCCAAATTACAGTTTACTATAGAAATTTCAAAAAATAACCAAATTAACTTCTTAGACTTAACTCTTTACAAAATTAATAATTCTATAGAAACAGAATGGCACACTAAACCCACTTGGTCTGGCCGTTACATTTACTTTAATTCTAAACAACCAATTTGTCACAAAAGAAGTATTGTTATGTGTTTAGCCGATCGAGCAATCAAGCTTTCTAGTCCACAATTCAGAAAATCTGCAGTTGACAAAGCCATAAATTGTTTAATAAAAAATAACTACCCAAGATATTTTATTGACAAAATTATAAAAAACAGACTACATCAATTTTATAATAACAACAATATTAATCAGAACCAAAAAGAATCTAAAAACTACATTTCCTTACCCTATATAAAAGAAATATCACACAATATTAGTAACTTATTAAGAAAACATAATTTTGTAATTGCTTACAAAAAGCATAATAATTTACAATTTTTATATTCTCATCTGAAAACCCCCATTCCAAAATTGATGAAAACTCACACCGTATACAAAATTAATTGTAATAACTGTAATAAAACATACATTGGACAAACTAAAAATCATCTCGAGACTAGGTTAAAACAACATACATACCAAAATAGCAATTCAGCTATCAGTAAACACATAAAAAATACTAAACATAATTTCGATTTTAATAACACTACTATTCTTGAACAAGAGAGAAATTTAAAAGCTAGACTTATTTTAGAAATGATACACATCCAAAAAGACAAAAATTCTTTAAATGACAGATCTGACATTCAAAATTTAAGTCAAATATACCGTGACATAATAACGTAATTTGTTCTCTACCACTTGATTCTAAATTAACTCATGTACATTATTTATTTCCTTATTCATAATTATCAAAATCAAATGTGCTAGATATAATTTCTATTATTAAGTTTAACATAGTTATTGTTATTTACAAATTTTATTAAGAAAAAAAATGTCACTTTTTTATACTTTATACAATTTTGAATAAAACCTTGATAAAGCCCCCTAACGGAGGCGAAACGTTGGTGTTTTACAAAAAGAAGTTTCAATTTTGCCAAAAAATTCACAAAAGTTATAAACTTAAAGAAAAAAATTGGCACGAATAATTATATAAAATTATATACAACTTGAAAAAACAGTGCATAACTCTACATTGAAGATTTTAATAAATAAAAAAAAGTGAAATACCCAAGAAAATTGGTAAGAAATAGCAAAATTTAAGAAAATTTAGTGAGAAAAATCAATATTTAAGAAGATATCCAAAACAAGAACATTTCTCAGTATTTTGAAGATGAACAAACAAAATTTTTATGAAGACATAACACGAAATTTTGGTAAATACACTACAAATATCCTTAAAGAATACTCCAAATTAAATATTAAAATCGCGCAACTTAAAAACAATAGAATATTTTTGTTAAAGTGTAGAGAACAAAATATAATCCCAAATTTTCTAAATTACCTCAACCCAAAAAATATACATATTGAAAATCCAAATTACTCGCATAAAATACATGATACTATTGTAAAATGTCAAAAATCTTGTATAAATATTCTTATTTCTGATCACTATACAAGCATACAAAAAATAACTAAAACTCTTCAGTATCTAGAAGTTCAAATCGATAAAATATTACCACAAACATATAACAATTTTTTCAAACAATCACAAAACCGAAAATTTCACACTAAATTTCTTAAGATAAAAAATAAACAACAACACAAATTAACAAATCTTACTAATAAACATACAAATAACAATGATTACAACTTTTCTATTAATACTAATTGGATACATAACATTTCTACCACCAACATCCCAACCAATGTACAAAAAATTTTACAATTAGGCCCCAACTTTACCATAAATACACGTAATACAGAAATTCCAATTAATAATATTATCGCCACAATTGAAAGTTCTATAACAAGGCTTCCTTCCGAAGAAAAAAATAATATTAGAAATAAAATTTGTCAAATCATTAAAAAATTTAGCTATTCATCTACAAAAATTAACAAAAATGAAAAAGATCTTTTGAATAACATTAAAATTACCAAAACTTTCCTTAAAAACAACCCACAAATTATCGTCCTAAAACCCGATAAAAGTAATAAAACTGTAATTATGAACTCCATTGATTACGAAAACAAAATGTTTAATCTATTAAATGACAAACTAATATATACAACTCTTCCAAAAGATCCCACAATAAGTTTACAAACTAAAAATAACAATTTTATTTCTAAATTATTAAATGAAAATAACATTTCACCTAATCTTAGCTTTAAACTTAAAATACAAAATTCTCTCCCCCCACGTATATATGGCCTCCCTAAATTACATAAAACTAATATTCCACTTAGTCCAATAGTATCATGTATACAAAGTCCTTTCTACAAATTATCGAAATTTTTATCCAACATTTTATCTAATATTACAGGTCAAAATGAATTTTATATTAAAGATTCATGGTCATTTAAAGAAAAAAGCAAAACGTTTTATATTCCGGAAAATTTTACTTTAATTTCACTGGATGTTGTATCACTCTATACAAACATTCCAATAAATCTAGCAATTACCACTATCAAAAAAAACTGGAATAAAATCGAACCCTTCACATCACTTACTTTAAACAATTTTATTACTGCAATTGAACTTACTTTAACTACTACATACTTCAAATTTAAAGATAAAATTTACAAACAAACTGATGGCTGTGCTATGGGTTCTCCAATTTCAAGCACTATTGCCCAATTAGTCTTAGAAGATTTAGAAAGCACTGTTATTCCCAAATTATCTTTTAATTTACCATTTTTTGTAAGATATGTGGACGATTGTCTCACTGCTATTCCTCCTGGCAAAGAAAATGAAATACTATATCAATTTAATAACTATCATCCCAAATTACAGTTTACTATAGAAATTTCAAAAAATAACCAAATTAACTTCTTAGACTTAACTCTTTACAAAATTAATAATTCTATAGAAACAGAATGGCACACTAAACCCACTTGGTCTGGCCGTTACATTTACTTTAATTCTAAACAACCAATTTGTCACAAAAGAAGTATTGTTATGTGTTTAGCCGATCGAGCAATCAAACTTTCTAGTCCACAATTCAGAAAATCTGCAGTTGACAAAGCCATAAATTGTTTAATAAAAAATAACTACCCAAGATATTTTATTGACAAAATTATAAAAAACAGACTACATCAATTTTATAATAACAACAATATTAATCAGAACCAAAAAGAATCTAAAAACTACATTTCCTTACCCTATATAAAAGAAATATCACACAATATTAGTAACTTATTAAGAAAACATAATTTTGTAATTGCTTACAAAAAGCATAATAATTTACAATTTTTATATTCTCATCTGAAAACCCCCATTCCAAAATTGATGAAAACTCACACCGTATACAAAATTAATTGTAATAACTGTAATAAAACATACATTGGACAAACTAAAAATCATCTCGAGACTAGGTTAAAACAACATACATACCAAAATAGCAATTCAGCTATCAGTAAACACATAAAAAATACTAAACATAATTTCGATTTTAATAACACTACTATTCTTGAACAAGAGAGAAATTTAAAAGCTAGACTTATTTTAGAAATGATACACATCCAAAAAGACAAAAATTCTTTAAATGACAGATCTGACATTCAAAATTTAAGTCAAATATACCGTGACATAATAACGTAATTTGTTCTCTACCACTTGATTCTAAATTAACTCATGTACATTATTTATTTCCTTATTCATAATTATCAAAATCAAATGTGCTAGATATAATTTCTATTATTAAGTTTAACATAGTTAGGCCCGGTTTTTCAAGTTCGAGTTAACTGTCAGTTAGGACTAAACCTTCAGTTATTTTCAATTAGATGTTTTTCAAATCAGGGTTACGTCCTAACTGTTAGTTAACTTTAACCTAGACTTGGGGTATGGGTTAACCAGTAACTTGCGCATAATATCCTGAATAAATGACACTGACAACACCATATTTGATCTAGTAAATAAAAAATATGAACAACTTGAAAATTAACGTACAAAGTAATGATGAGGAGGTAATAAAAGGACCGAAAATAACACGGCACAGACCTTATAACATCAAATACGGCTTCTACTTCCTAGAACACACTTTTTGTATTTAAATCTAAACAAACAACAAACTTCAAAAATTAATAATCGCCCTGAATTGGCCTACTTTGACTTTCATACATAAGGTTAAAAATTAAGCTGTTTCCATGGTTTTCACCACATTTCTGACAGTAGTCCCGGTTTCCTAACCAGAAATTATAATTAACGTGAAAAACACAACCTAAGGTTAACTTTGAAGTTACGGTTTGCTAACCTACAAGTTAACTTTAATTTGAAAAACCGGGCCTTACTGTTATTTACAAATTTTATTAAGAAAAAAAATGTCACTTTTTTATACTTTATACAATTTTGAATAAAACCTTGATAAAGCCCCCTAACGGAGGCGAAACGTTGGTGTTTTACATAAAGAAGTTTCAATTTTGCCAAAAAATTCACAAAAGTTATAAACTTAAAAAAAATTCCATAAGTTCTAAGCGGTGATCCATAATACTGCCCAAAAAATGGAATTTATGTTCTTGTCTCCTTTTTTGAGTACCTATACGCATTCATTTTTAACAGGTACAGCTCAACAAGCAGCATCTAGTTGATTAATTACAGTGACCCTTAGTTCACGAATTATATTGGTCTAAGTAGATAGTTTAACTTTTATTTAATACACGAAAATATGTGATTATTCTAAAGAAACTGAGGGGGATGGAAAAAAAATATTGCAGATTTATAATGGTTTTTGCACAACTCAATACAAATGAGTGTCCCGTTCGCATATTAACATTCCTTACAAACCTACAGCACAAAAGCATATATCAAGAAAGCAAGTGGTTAAATAAGATTTAGTTAAGGAAGCTTGGCAACACGTTCGTGGCTCAGTGGGAGATTCGTCCACAACGAAGGTGCTATTCTTGAGGTTCGCGTCTTGCTGCGGTGGGTTTGTTTTGTTCTAGTGATTTAGCTTTTTCTTATGAACAAAAAATCGGTCTCTGGTCCAAAAGGTCAGAAAGGTCATCACCATCAACGCCTGGACATTTTCGCTTTTACTGTTGATATACATATAAGTCCCACTTGTTTACAAGTCCCTCGCCCGTTGCTGTAGGTCTGTAAGGGATGTTATTATGCGTCCCGTTCGAGGGTGGGTTTTTTCAAAACATATCAGGTCGAGTGACGACTTTTAGGTAAGAAACATTATTAACAGACATATTCAGGGCTTTCATGCTTATTCTACAATGGATAGTTCGTAATAAACTTTCCTTTATCTACTCTTTAAACGGGTTTTACGATAATTTGGTACAGCTGCTATAGTGGCCATGATTCATCTTATTATTCGATGAATATTCCAGAAATAATTCTCTATGTGAAAGTCAATTAACTCAAAAAGACTTATATTTAAATAACTAAAATTGCCGAATATTTTAAAAATAATGCATGTTTTCCAAACGTTCCCATACAATACGCACATGCAGAGTATAAGGCGTCTGCAATAATTTTCTTAAAAGAGGAACAACATTTTTTATTACGTGTCTAATATATTTTATGTATAAATGATTACCTGTTTTGAGATAACCCGAAATCATCACGTATATAATCTGTTATTACTATAAAAAGACAGCGTGTAGTGGCCAAAGGCGGCTGAGGAATGTCAAGAACAAACAGCACTGGTGGCTAAGTACACAACACCGGCTGTCCACTATTCTATTCCCAAACCGCTAAAAGTGTTTGTCTACGTATTCATATTAGAAGGTTGCTGCTACAGAAGGTTTTCCTAGAAATTAGTTTTAAATTTCCACTGATGCTATTAATGTCGATAACTTTAGTAGTTTAGTAGGTAACTACCTACTAAAGGTGCAAAATAATAAAATTTTGCTTATTTAAATTATATAGTGTATAATCATAAACAGGTAAATATAAAAAATTGTTCTTACATCAGACTTCATATTATATAAGATCGTTATGTTCATGCCAACTGAATATCTATAGCAAGTATTTTAGGTACGTACCTACTGGCCTACTCTTCATTTATTAGCGACAAAATCAATAGTTAACTATTTCGGATTCCAATAAATCAAGTGCGTAGAGGTATTTCGTTTCTAAAATTTACAATCTTTACCACCCTAGGGGAAATATAAACGCTAAAACTTTTACCAAAATAATAAGTTCGATTTTCAAGCAAAACTTTTATTTCCATTTTTTACTTCGGAGAATATTTACATTTTACACTAAATTAAAAGTTCCTATAATATACCACTTGAAATGCTGCTGTACTCTTATCCGCATAATATTGACGGTTTTAACCAATACTTATTATTAATCATGCATCTTAGAAAATTTTGTTGCACTAACCACTAATTCGCATAATGTTGTCGATTTTAACCAAATTTTGTTCCAGTAATATGGAAAACGTCCTATGTAAAGTCTTGATCCAAAGATGCTCAACCTCTTGATTGTAAAGATCTTAGATCAATAAGGGTTTTGCCTGTACTGCCCAAGGTAATAGAAATAATCAATTACATTTAAATTGATGAACATCTTTTGGGGAATTACAACATTTTGACTTCCTTTCTAAGAAGAATTTTTTTAGAAATGGTGTATATTATTAACATTAACAATTATTACTAACAATTATTATTAACAATATTATTAACATTAACAATGAACATAAAATCAGACAGAAACAACTTAAACAGGTAATTTACACTTATCTGCTTAAACTAGCGTCAGATATAAAAAATCCTCAAAATTGATACACTTATTTAAAGGTATTACTAGTTGGCTAAAATCATCAGAATAAAATTTAAAATTTTGTCATGTCATACACACGTATGCATTTTCATTTTAACAAAAATTTTATCATACCAGCACCATAGTTTGTAAGTAAATCTTCAATATTTATTAACTATGAATTCTTAATAAGTTAATGCCACACGCCAAAAGACAGTTACATAGTAATTAAACTCGACACGTGTTTCGCTGACAACGTCAAAGTTCTGCTGTGTGAATATTTATTATAAATGATGTTTTATGTAAAAATGATTTTGTCCACGACTATCTTATAATATACTCTTTATACTTGTGTTTCTTCAATCATAATTAGATACATTAATCACTGCAGTGATGAATGAGTATTATTCACTACACCAATAGGAACATCGCTTTGACCCTTTTTTACATTTATTTAGTAGGCCGTGATCGCGATGTGTCAGTTCAAATTGAAACGTCAAATCAGCATGGTTTGCTTTTAATTTGAAATGCATATTCTAAAAAAGAAGATATAATGAGTAGTGAGAGTGAAAACGAGGTTCCTTTAACAGCACCAGCAATAAAAGAAGCTGCAGAACTTGCGTCATTAGATTCATTGCCCAAAAAACCAAGAAAATTATACCTGAGAGCGTATGTATGAATCTTTCTTACAATGGAGAAGGGAAATGAAGGTAAATTCTTTCTGGAAATCTGTTTTGATAGTCGTGGACAAAGTATAGTATACAACTCGTTATAATGATGCTATTATTACCGAGGATGAAGTTTACAACACGAGCGAGTGAAACGAGCGAGTTTTGTAAACATCCGAATTCTTGTTGGTTTGCAAAAGATTCAGTGACATCAGATTCCAATTGCAAGATGTTGTCCAGGGTTGAACGTTTCCTTCTGAAACCACTTTGACCATGTGATAAAAATTTGTGCTGCTCAATGTACCATATAAGTCTACGATTCACAACTTTTCCAAGAAGTTTCACCATAGAGCACGTTAAAGATATTGGCCTGTATGATTCAGGGTTTGATTTCGGTTTATCCGGCTTTAGTATTGGAATTATCCTGGAGCTCGCCCAACTTCGAGGGAAACACTTGGTGGTCCATATTTTGTTGTAGATCTGAAGAAATTGATCACGAGAATATTCAGACAGGTGTTTTAGGAAAACTGGTGGGATATTATCGGGACCTGCAGTCGAGCATTTAATGCTGTCAAGTGCATCTTCTAATTCATCTTTCGTTATTAGCTTGTTTATTGGATCTTGGTCGTGATCATCTGATGCCAATACATCATCCCGTTCCGCTGTTTCTTTATAAGCTAAAAAAATTTCGGTATAGTTTTCGTCGCTTGATTGTTTCTCAAACGTATCTGCGAAAAACTCGGCGATATCCATAGGATCTTCCAGTCTCTCACCATTGTTGTTTAAAAAAGGGATTAACGGTAGAGATATTCCTTTAATTCTCCGGACTTTGTTCCACACTTCAGTAGGTGCTGTTGAACTTGTTATTGTTGAAACGTATTTAGCCCAGGATTCTCTTTTACTTTTCTTGATTACGTATCTCGCCTTTGCTCTGGCTCTTTTGAAGGACAAGAGATTCTCGATGGTGTTTCGTCGTTTCAATTTGTCAAAGGCCTTTTTGCTAAGTTTGACAGCTTGATAGCATTCTTGGGACCACCAGGGCACATGTGAGTGGCGGACAGCTGATGTTTTCTCGATAGACTGATCAGCTGCTGCTATAATGGTTTCAGACATAAACGTCACTTCTTCCTGAATGTTTGTAAAGTCAGTTATTTCAGATAATCCTTGATCAATGATACTTCTAAAAAGGGGCCAGTTTGCGGTCTTAGTTTTCCACTTCGGAAGGTGTTTTTGGTGCGTTACAGTTTTGCGTGTCAGATCTTTGACAATGGTGGGGAAATGATCACTTCCGTAAAGATAGGGTGCAACTTACCAGGAGTATGTTGGCGCTAGAATGGAATCGCATAGTGCTAAATCTAAAGCTGAAAAATTTCCAGTGAATGAGTTAAATCTAGTTTTTTGGCCGGTAAGTAATAGTACTATACTTGGGCCGCCCAACAGACGGAGTGATCACCCTGCAATTATGAGCTCTAGGCAGGACAACTATCAATTTAGGACGACCGAACCGCAGTGATGCGCTTTCTTTGGACCCAACGAAGTCGCATCACTCCAATTTGGTCGTCAACAATTAATATTGGCCCCGCTAGAGCACGTTCTTGCAGGGTGATCACTCCGTCTGTTCGGCGGCCCAAGTATAGATCCAATTTGAATGCGAGGTTCTCCAAAATCTTTCCTCTTCCGTTTGCAGAATCCGAACCCCAGATGACATTGTGGGAATTGAAGTCCCCCAGAATAACCCTCGGTTTCGGAATCTGGCACAACAAATCATGTAATTCTACAGGGTCCAAAGCATGATCCGGAGGAATGTAAATTGAGCATATGGATAAACCTGTTCTATATTTTATTGTTATAGCCACAGCTTCCAAATTTGTGCTTAATGGTATTTCGCTGCACACGAAAGCGGACAGTGCATATATTGCGACGCCACCACTGGCTCTGTTTTGGTCTTTACGATTTCTGCAGAAGCTGTTGTAGCCTGGGATGTTATGAAAACGATTATGTTTGAAGTTTGTTTCTTGTAAACAGATGACTTGAGGTTTATAATCCGAGATTAATAATTTTAGGTATTCTAGGTGGGTAAAAACCCGCTAATATTCCATTGAATTATGTCGAACATTTTGAATTTATGTTAAGCGTTGCTTATTTGCGAGGAATCTGTCTCTGAGTCAGATATGTTTGAGTCGGTTTCGAAATCCTCTTTAATCTGACGAATAATCTTCTTTCGTATCCTCTTGTACATCTAGATTTTATACTTCGGTCAGTAAAATAGGGATACATCATTTTCATCATGTGTAGTAAAGCTTTTACGTCAGTCGTGTATTGTTTAGCGACGCCTAACGGATCTGAAGATTCATGTACGTTCTCAAAAAATCGCATGTCTGATTGTAGTTAAGAATAAACGATTCTGGGGGATTTTCGAAGACTTCCTTTAGTGGCAGCATTTGTTGGGTGACAGAGTGAGGTTCATGATCTGTAACTTTTGGCTTTTTAATTTTTCTTTTGGGAAGATTGATTTTTGATGGTTTGACAAAAACATTGATATCTGGCTTATTGTTTGAATCTATACGCCTTTCTGCTTCTGGTGCGTTGTCTACACTGTTGGTTTCTAAAATATCTGGTGAAGTAACTGGGGATCCGGGATCATTTGAATCTGCTAGTCTTTTCGAGCCTCTTTTTTCGCTTGTGTCATTTGGATTTGAATGGATGGTCGGTTCTACAACTGTAGGGCAGCGAGTAGCAATGTGTCCACGAAGTTTACATTTGTAACAGGCAAGACTGTCATCAGTTACAAAAATTCTATATGATGTATCATCGTGATTTAAGAGAACTGAGTCTGGGATTGTTAAATTTTCTTGATCAGCAATAAAAACTTGCCGTCTAAAGCTCAAGACATGGCTATACTCTTCTTCAGTCATGCCGATTCTTAGAAAACTTATCTGCGAAATCGTTTTAAGGCCCAATTTAGTTAACTCATTTTCTATTATGTCGTGTGGAATTGTTGGGCACACATTAGATAGTACGAGCCGTTTTGTTGGAGTTAATAGCCTGCGTACGGGTAATATAATATTATTTATGTTTATTTTTGCGTGATCTTGCATAAAAGAGTTGACAACTTCAATCCCAGATAGGTAGAAACAGACTCGATTATTAGATATTCTTTCGGATGAACAATATCTGCGATGGCTTTAACGCAATCTGCGATTTTGATACCATCAACTAAATTTAAAATTACATAACCCTTGGTTTTTAGGAGGAAAGTTGCATGAAGCTTTTGAATGTTTGGATACAGCACTGGAATAGGAATTTGAAGGTTGTTGCAGCAGAGCAGGAATGTTCTGTTGAGTGAATTGATCGTTTGATGTAGACGGTGTAGCAGGAATTTGAATGACAGTATTGGATTGGAGGTCCCTGTTGTCAGAAATCTCCATGTTAATGTTTCCCGTTGAAGTTTTGTTTAAGTGAAATCAGTTGATTTATTCATGTGTTTATATTTGCAGGTATTGCACACGTAAAAACGCGCACGAAAAACACTACGAAGAAACGACAGAAAATAAAAGGAATGTTTTTCACTTACACAGCAGGTCCGTGATAAGAAAAAATCAAGTTCTCAATTCTTAACACCTACAGATTATTATTTCGCTCAACTCAAAATATACATACGTCTTCAATCGTTCGAAGATCGATCGAAACTCCCGATTTGTAGTTCTTGACGAAGGCAATAAAAAATTGCCGAAAGCTTGACAAAATACAAAGAGTTTCTATTTATCTACAAGACTGCATCCCGGAATAAAATATAAATTCAAATAATAAGAAACTGTCGAAACAAAATAAATATCTTTATTTTAAATAACATAACAATTGTTTCGTCAACACAGTGGCTTCGTCAGATGTTGGTACAAACTAAACTAAATTTTACAGTGGAAGAGTATTTATATCTGGAACTTACAATGTTATAGTATTATTGATATTGTGGGAACATATTTAATAATGATGAAAAATTTTAAAGTAATTTGTAGTTTAATAAATATGGCATTTGATTTTTAAGTTTCTTAATTTCTAACGCTTTTAATTAGTTTAACTTGTTGCCTTTGTTTTCTTTTCATATGTAAAAATTTGTAATTTTCACTGATAGCATGATTTTCTGCAAATTAAATGAGCTGCATATTTATGTGGAATCGGTCTTCTTGTTTTTGAATCTATGTAGATGTTCTGTGATTCGTTTTGCAAATGGTCGTCCAGTTTGTCCCACGTAACTCGCGGGGCCAAATACACATACATATTAATTTGTAAATTTCCAATATAAGTTTTTTATTTGTTTTGTCTTTGTTATTTTTAATGATTTTTCCTAAAGAATTATTTGTCTTGAAAGATAATTTATAATTTTTGATCCAAAATATGTTAATGACATTAAAACTAATGCAAATCACGTGGTATCGTTCTGAATCACTGACGCCCTGATTTTTATAAGAGTAAACGGGGTTTCCCAGAATTTTATTCAATATTTCTGAATATAATAAGGCAATAAAATTGTTACCAAATTTTCTGTGACAACTTTAGTTATAAAGGAGTGGTATAATTCATAATTTTTAGTAAGTTTTATTTTTATTTTCGCAAAAGAATATGTAACTGATGTGTAACCTATACCGGGTGTCCCAGAACGTTTTACACAGGTTATAGAGTACATGCCGCTTGTCCACATACTCATTACTAATATGGCATTAATAAAGCGGGCATTTCAGAACACAACAGAAAACTACTTTTTAGTTAACTCAGATTAACTTCGACATTTACGCCGGTAGCCGGTAGTCATTTGTTTTTCAGTTCTAATAAATGCTAGTAATTCCATGGCCGACTTAAACATAAATAGAAAAATTGTTTTCTCCACCATTGATGGGCCAATTTTTAATTTCAAAAAAATCTTGGATAGAGAATTTGATTCCTTGTCATATTCCTTCACGGAATATACAGGGTGCTATTTGAAAAAAAAATAAGTGGGGGTGGTTTGTCGGAGATGACCACCCCCGGGGATGGTTATGTTCTTGAGGTTGTGTACTCCTTCATCAACACTACAAAGTAATTTTTGTTTCATTTCGTTATCTGTTATAGTTTTGGAGCTATAACCTGTGTAAAACGTTCTGGGACACCCTGTATAACCTAAAAAAGTTTTCCAATGTTAATTTTTAAAAACGTAAATAAATGTTCTCTGATATGCAAGTTAAATTAAATTGGCTCTCTCAGCTAAGCCATTTTGCTGAGGAGTATACGGTGTGGTTGTCTCATGACGAATGCCAAACTTTTGTAACAGTAACTTAATCTGATCATTATCGTATTCTGTGCCATTATCAGTACGGAGATATTTCATTTTTCGATTCGTCTGATTTTCCACATTAATTTTTGAAATTTTCGAGTGTCTTCGGAACATCACTCCTCCTTTCCAAGAAATAAACAAATATTTTTCTTGAACAATCATCAATGAAGGTGATGAAGTATTTAGCCCCACCAATCGAAGATATTTCCATTGGACCGCATAAGTCGGAATGGATTCTGTGTAATGGTTCTTTCGATCGCTTGAAACTTTGTTTGAATGACAACCTTTGATGTTTGCCTTTCACGCATGTGATACACGGAACATCACTACATTCTTCTAAACTGTAACCAGAAACCAAATTTTTCTTCAGCAATCGCATATCTCTTCGATTCAAGTGCCCTAATCTCTTGTGCCATAGGTCACCATTTGAAAGCTCAACTAAAATCATTGGTAAATTCTTTGGTAGACAATCCACTTCATAAACACCATTTACTTCGGTAGCAGTAGTCAATATTTCACCTTTTGCTGATGTAACTTTACATACACTGGGGCTAAAAATTACTGAATTACCATTATCCACTATTTTGCTTACTGATAGTAGATTCACAGCAATTTTGGGTACATATAGGACAATTTTTGCTCTGACTTCATCTGGAAAAACATTTACTGTTACTGGAATTTTTACACTTCCAACTAATGCAACTTGACAGTTTCTAGAACAGACTCTTTTTTTTTTCACAGACTACTTAACTTTAGACAATCAATAAATTGACGTTCACTTTCTAACACAGGTACCTACTTCTTTGACATCTCCACAAATTAAACAGTACAGATAGACAACGCACATATATTATTTTTGAACTGCTAACAGCGCCTCTGATGTTTGGAAGTAGAATTAGGGGCGGAAAGCGGGAATTTTGAATATTTCTCTTTTGAAGTGTACTTACTTCGGACGTTTAAAATCGTTTTAAAAAATGTAACAAATAATGTGTGACATATTTTATTGTGTGAAGGAGGCGATGTTTAAACAGAATCAGATACATCAATAATGGATATACAAGAATTTTAAAACTTATATCATATTATTAAATAAGAAATTACTCGCATAATATTGGTAAAATAGAGTAGTATTTACTATACACAACACACTTACTAACAAATTCAAAGACCCTTCCTTGATAAATTAATTCGCCACTGTGAAGAATCCAGAGCACAATGAATGTTAAAAATAAGTCCCAAGATAATTTTATGAAACATATGTACACAAAACGCAAAGGATAGTATCCAAATCTGTCACCTTATGTTATGTCCATGTTAAACAATAACCGATGAATTGTCTATCGATTTGAGCTCAATTCTGGACAGTGATAGTCATAACGCAACGACAAAACGGGGTGTTCTGCAAACTATGGCTATAGTATTCGACCCAATGTGTAACGTAACCAGAAGCGCTTACGTACGATCCTGGTTGCGGTAAATCCGAACGCACGGCAGACACAGGTTGACGGTCAAGTTCATGTGCCGCACCCAGTAGGCAATCGCTGTCAATGGCGTAGTCGTGTATTTACTTAATGTTGTTGTGTACTTGTCGTATAATATAATAATCATATGCAAATAAGTGTTAACTAATAAAATATGTTCTCTTAACGTTGTGTGTAATTGCCCACACGTTACATGGTGTCAGAAGTCTTGTTTTTAAGTGCCAAAAAGTAAAAAGCAGTGAAAAATAAGTGATAAAATAAAGTAACTAGTGTCTGAAAATGTCCCATGCTGAGGAAGAAACAATGAGGTCCAGTGGCGTCCAAATTAGACCACCCAAACCTTTACACTTGTCTGAAAACATGATCAACGATTGGAAGCTCTGGAAACAACAGTACGACTTCTATTCAGTTGCAGCAGAATTAGATAAGAAAACACCAAACATGCAAGTTGCCATTTTTATGGCAATAATCGGACCAGAGGCACTGGCAATATTTAACACATTCACGCTCACAGAGGCAGAAAAAAGCAACCTAAAAATAATTGAAGAAAAATTCGAGGCGTATTTTATACCAAAGTTAAATACCACATATGAAAGGTACGTCTTCAACACGACACAGCAAAAAGAAGGTGAGAGCTTTGATGATTTTTTAACTAATATCACAAACAAAAGCAAAACCTGCGAGTTTCAAAATTTATGTGACAGCCTTATAAAAGACAGAATAGTTCTCGGGGTCAAAGATGGAAAGTTGAGAGAAAAATTACTCTCAGAAGATGACCTTGATCTACAAAAAGCAATTAAAATTTGTAGGGCAAGTGAACAAACATCCAGACAAATGAACGAGATAACAAAAGAAGAGGCAAAAGAAGTACACGTAATAAGAAAAAAGAAAAACTCAAAAGACTCATCAAAAGAACAGTTCGACTGCAGAAGATGTGGTTCCAAGCACGGAAAAAAAGAGTGTCCAGCCTACAACAAAAGTTGCGAAAACTGTGGAAAAAAAGGTCACCTAACAAAAAAGTGCTTCAGCCAAAACAAAAAGAAGGTCGAACAAAAAAGCAAAATCAACTCCATCACGGAAGATGATGAAGAAGTTGTGTATGTGCACGCGATCAGCTCAAAAGAAGACAACGAATGGAATGAAACTGTCAAATACAAGCAGCAAAAGTTCCAAGGGGCACAATGCAATGTCCTTCCATTAAGGTTACTAAAGAAGTTAGAAGCCAAAATTTCGCTAAAACCATCCAAAACAGCCAGATTGGTGAGTTTTACGGTTCACAAAATTAAAGTGATCGGTGAAACAACTTTGAGTTGTACGGTTAAAGGTAAACAAGCAGAAACAACCTTCAAAATCGTTCGAGAGAATGTCTGCCCAATATTAGGTCGAAATACGTGCAAAGATCTAAAACTAATCCAAAGAGTTAACGCACTTTCTACAGAAAAGCAGGAAACTAATGTTTTCAAGGGACTGGGATGCCTGAAAAATTTTGAATATGATATTGACCTAGTGCCAAATCCAAGTTTCGAAATAAAACCAGCCAGAAGAATTCCTTACGCTATAAGAGAGGCCGTTAAAAAAGAACTGGATAAAATGGTTGACCTCCAAGTCATTAAATCGATCACAGAACCAACACCGGTGGTCAGTCCAATGGTTATAGTAAGAAAAAAGAACCAAATAAGGATATGCATTGATCCTACCGATGTTAACAAGAATTTATTGAGAAGACATTATCCTCTGAAAACGATGGAAGAAATCGCAGCTAAAGTTGCAGGATCCAGGTATTTCTCTTTGCTAGACTGCAAAAGAGGGTTCTGGCAAATAAAAGTCAGTGAAAGAACTCAAAAATACCTAACATTTGCTACTCCTTGGGGAAGATATTGTTGTACGCGACTTCCATTTGGTCTCGCATCAGCACCAGAAGTCTTCCAACAAGTGATGAATTCCTTGTTAAGAGACATGCCCAATACAGAATGTTCAATGGATGACATATTGATACATGCAGGGTCAAAACAGAAGTTAGAAGAAATCACTGCAAAAGTCATGAAGAAACTGGAAAATGCTGGATTGAAATTAAACGCAGAAAAATGTATTTTTGCCAAACCAAGCATAAAATTCCTGGGGCATATCCTATCAAGCGAAGGTCTAAAAATAGACATAGAAAAAGTCCAAGCGATAAACAAGCTGAAAACGCCAGAAAACAAAACTCAGTTACAAAGATGGTAACATATTTGAACACGTTCATAAACAACATGTCCAAATTAACAGAACCATTAAGGCAGTTGCTGAAAAAAGATGTAGCATGGGTCTGGAACAGAGAACAGCAAGAAGCGTTTGACAAAATTAAAAAAGTACTCACTGAACCACCAGTTCTGAAGTACTATGACGTCAATGACAACGTAACATTGTCAGTAGATGCAAGTTCCAAGAGTTTAGGAGCAGTTTTATTCCAAAGTGGTCAACCAGTAGCATACGCTACCAAATCCTTAACCAAACCAGAACAGAACTACCCGCAGATAGAAAAAGAAGCACTTGCGATCAAATTCGCTTGCACAAAATTTCATGAATACATCTACGGAAAAACGCTGTTTGTGGAAACGGATCACAAACCACTGGAAGTAATCTTCAAAAAACCAATTCAGTCAGCACCAGCGCGTCTCCAAAGAATTTTGTTTGATATACTCATGTATTCACCACAAGTAAAGTACATAAAAGGGACAGAAATTCAAATTCCAGATGCTCTGAGTCGTGACTGTAATAATGAAGAAGAAGACAATGAGGAAGAAGAATTGGAAGTGCAAATAATACTAAGCATGAGCAGAAAAGCACGAGAAGATTTTGTACAATCAACAAAGCAAGATCTCGAATTGCAACAATTACTGGAATACATAAAAAATGGTTTTCCAGATGAAAGTAAAAAACTGCCAAATTGTATAAAGCACTACCACAACTTCCGCGAAGAACTTTCGTACTACGAAGGTCTAATTTTCAAAGGTGAAAAAATAGTTGTTCCTAAATCACAAGTGAACAGAGTGCTAAAAGACATTCATGCTGGACACCTCGGCTTACAAAGTTGTCTAAAACGCACAAGACCGTTGTTGTACTGGAAATCGCAGTATAAAGACATACTAGACTTTATCAACAAGTGCTCGGTGTGCCAAAAAACGCAACGCGCGAACATCAAAGAACCATTGGTGAATAAAGAAATACCAAATTTCCCATGGCAAATCGTCGCGAGTGATCTTTTCACGTTTCGCGGTAAAGAAAACGTGATGATCTACGATAGTTATTCCGGGTTCGTGGACTATAAACTGTTAAAAACACTCACCTCAAAGGAAGTGATTGATAAACTTAAAGAATGGTTCGCCACCCATGGAATTCCAGAAGTGCTCGAGACCGACAATGGTCCGCAATATACTTCCAGAGAATTCAAAAATTTTGAATCATCCTGGGGATTCGAACACAAGACTTCTAGTCCATATCACTCAAGTGGAAATGGATTAGCTGAACGTGGTGTTCAAATAATAAAAAACATTTTGAAAAAGTGCTCGGAAGATGACTCTGACGTTCAATTGGCATTGCTAAATTACAGAAATACACCAAGAAATGATGTACTGCACTCTCCAAACGAAAGGTTAATGAGCCGTGTAACTAAAACAAAACTACCAATTGCAAAAGAAAAATTGAAACCAAAAGTTACAAAAAACGTCTCTGAAGAACTGAAAAAAATGAGAGAAAAACAGAAGCAATACGCAGATCGAACAACCAGAGTAAGACCAGAGTTTCAAAAAGGAGACAAAGTTGGCATCCGAGTAGCACACAGGAAATGAAAAGGAGGAGAAGTAATAGAAAATACGGAAAATCCAAGGTCAGTCCTGGTAAGAGCAGAAGATGGAAGTGTTTATAGAAGAAATTCCTATCATCTTCGTAAAACCGAAGCCAAGTTTACTGAACCCATTACCGTCGTTCCATCCACATCGACTGTAAAGCTCCAACCTCCATCTCCAGAAACCCAAGAAGTTGAGAGAGATGATTCTCACTCTTCCCAACCAACTACAGGACCAAACCTGGCCTCACCCATCAAGACAAGGTCAGGAAGAATAGTGAATCCACCTCAAAGACTAAATCTTTGAATACAAAAAGGGGGATGTAACGTAACCAGAAGCGCTTACGTACGATCCTGGTTGCGGTAAATCCGAACGCACGGCAGACACAGGTTGACGGTCAAGTTCATGGGCCGCACCCAGTTGGCAATCGCTGTCAATGGCGTAGTCGTGTATTTACTTAATGTTGTTGTGTACTTGTCGTATAATATAATAATCATATGCAAATAAGTGTTAACTAATAAAATATGTTCTCTTAAAGGTGTTGTGTAATTGCCCACACGTTACAAATGGGCATTCTAGGACCATTTACCGTAAGATCAAAAATATTGTTACAGAAGATTTGGAAGGAGAAATTAAATTGGGATAAAACGCTACCACCAGATCTCCTTAACGAATGGCAAGAATGGTATTCTGAACTCCCGATGTTGGAAGATCTCTCCATTCCCCGTTGTTTGATAAATGACCGAGTGAACGAAGTCGAGTTTCATGTATTTGCTGACGCAAGTCCACAAGCGTACGGTACAGTGGCGTAGCTAAAGTGTTTAGAAACAAACGAATGCAAGTTCATAATGTCTAAAAATCGTATATCCCCTCTTAACCAAAAGGGTGACAGGACTTTGACTTTACCTAAATTAGAATTGACTGCGGCGGTATGTGCAGCAAGATTGCAAAAATATATTTTAGAAAACTTACTGTTAAATGCAAGGGACGTGATATTATGGACGGATTCAAAGATCGCTCTATATTGGATCAGAGGTCAGTCCAAAAGGCGGAAGCCTTATGTGAAAAACAGAGTCAAAGAGATTCAGAGCATAAGTAAGGGAAATTGGAGATACTGCCCTGGGAAAGAAAACCCCGCAGATTTATTAAGGAGAGGCGTTGCTGCAAAGCTTTGGAAGGGTCATCTGTATGGCGTCGAGGACCACCGTGGCTCCAAGAAGATAGTGATAACTGGCCAAACGATGAATATTTTGACATTTCGCAAACGTCTGAAGTTCTTAGTTGTTTTGTGAGCTGCGAACGGAAAGCAACTTCTAAAGGGCAACCAATTTTTCCTCTGAACCGTTACAGTAATCTTAACAAGATGTTTCGAGTGACAGCTTACGTCATTAGATATGCGCATAACCTCAAAAAGCATAAGGAAAAGCTTGGTGGACCGTTGGTAACAGCTGAAATAAGCAATGCTGAAATTTACTGGATAAAGTATGTACAATTGAAAGAGTTTCCCGACGAGGTCAAAAGGTTGACTCTCAAAAAACCCCTAAGTACCGAGTCTCCAATTTTAAAGTTAAGCCCGTTTCTGGATGAAAACAAAGTTTTAAGACTAGGTGGACGATTAGAAGAAGCTTCTCTGGCGTACGAAACGAAACATCCCGTCATTTTACCCAAAAAGTCGCACTTTACTGACATGATTATTCAGAAGGCACATCAAGCGACGCGGCACAGTAGTGTGAACGCTACTTTAGCTTTCACAAGGGAAAAATACTGGATTATACAGGGCCGACAACGTATCAAGTCCATAATAGGAAAATGTTTCAAATGCAAACGCATGAAGGGTAAACATGGAGCCGAGAACCTTTCGCACCATTACCAAGAGATAGAATAAGAATGGCTACCCCCTTTAAAGTCACAGGGGTGGATTTTGCTGGGCCATTGTACGTGACCGTTATGAGCAACAAGGTCAAAACATATATTATGCTGTTAACGTGCGCAGTGGTGCGCGCAGTACATCTGGAATTAGTACCAGATCTAACCACGGAAAGTTGTATAAGGGCCCTACGAAGATTTATAGCACGACGTGGCGTACCGAGCGTTATGTACTCTGATAACGCTAAAACTTTTAAGCGTGCTAGCCTAGAACTTAATCAATTAGCCACCATTCTCAGAAGTAAGGAAATTCAAGATCTAGCCTTCACTCAACTTATTAATTGGCGCTTTATAGTTGAAAGGACATCCTGGTGGGGCGGATTTTGGGAACGCCTAGTAAGAACTGTGAAAAACGCTCTTAAGATGACACTTGGGAAGGCTACTGTCAACTATGATGAATTTCAAACCATTTTGGCCGAGGTAGAAGCAACTGTAAACTCCCGACCCTTAACTTACATAGATGACGATCCAACAAATTTGACAATCTTAACACCTTCTAACTTTTTAATTGGAAGTAAATATGCTGGGTTCGTTATGAATACCAAAATACCACAAGTAAATAGAGATGACATTTTGAAGCAATGGAAGAATCGAGAACGTCTTCTGTCAAAATTTTGGAATCGTTGGAGCTCTGACTATTTACAACAGTTGCGTTCTGCGCACCTCACAGAGCGTGCCAAATTCACTGAACTCAAGATCGGAGATCTCGTATTGCTCCATGGCCAGAACGTTCCGAGATTACTTTGGCAAATGGTCAGAATCGTGGATGTCTATCCGGGAAGAGACGGACGAGTGAGAGCTTGCGAAGTCCAAACGAACAAGGGAAATCGTTTACGTCGTCCGATTCAACTTCTCTACCCTTTAGAAGTTGAAGATTTCCCGCCGGGGGAGGATGTACAAAATCATCCCGATGCAGAGAAGTAGGTATGCAAATACTTATGCTTGAAAGTTTATCAATTTTTCTTTTCTTGGGACATTTTGAATTAGAATCTTTATTTTTCTTTCCTTTAAGTACATCACTCTTTACTTTCGAATAATTGTTTAAAAGTAGGTATATTGGCAAATGTACTTGCAACCTTTTTAGTAGTTGATTCCCAATGTCCAGCTTATTACAGGGCATATTTATCTCTATTGAAGATGAGGAAAGTTCAACAAGAAAATCTTTATCTGGTATGGTCACCGTATCTTCTCGTATTATAAATTTTTCTTCAAAATGGTCTACACCTCTACACAAACAGGGGCGTGTTCAGTAATAACAAAAGTCTCCCGATTAATACGTTTAAGCCAAAGATCTCTTCTTTCGGCTTCTTTTGGAAATAAAAATACCTATATATTACCGACGACTTTTTTGTTTTATCATAATTATTTTTACATCCTGGAACACAGCACGGAGACGGCATTTTTAACTGTTTTAATGCACTCAATAGAAAGAGTAAAAATCTTGTTTCCGTGCAACATCAATTCTGTATTTTATCAGTGATAATAAATAATCCAATAACTCAAATAGAGATTCTAAACCCAAGAATACATTGCGACTTGTGTAATTCCCACGTATGACTATAACTTTCATGGATTTTATTTTTTCAAAGTTTATAGACAAATTGTTTACTTCCAGTGGTTTCCAGGAACTAGTTTCTTCCATAAAGAAGTAATTGAAGATGATTGCTTGCTTCTCTAAAAATTGTGACCATTTCTGGATATACCGGGTGACCACGAGATCAGGCTCACCCCTATAACATTTTTGTTTTTCAAGATATTAATTTGAAATTTGGGACAGTTAAATGACATGTAAATCTGTATTATTTGGAACAGTTAAAATTTTTCTGGCACTTCCGGTTTCACCGGAAATGAGCCAAAATTCGAATTCTTAAATGGAACAGCCTGGATATTTTCACATTTCTGGAACCATCGTGTCATTCTAGATACGGTAGTGCCACTTTTGAGTAAAAAAATTATAATTATTTTTGTTTTATAATAAGTAAATCGATTCGTTTGACAAATTATCACATAATTGTGGATTTGACTTTTTTCGAGCGTATATGGCTTCCTCAAATCCCCGAAGGTTCAATTTAATGAGTAGCACGGCCGAAAATCCACAATTATGTGATAATTTGTCAAACGAATCGATTTATTATAAAACAAAAATAATTATTAGACAAATTCAAACCCAAAAAGCGACTCGTGCTACGGAAAACCAGGTATACACTGATAGTCTCAGCAAGGTTATTCTTTTTGCAACCTGTTCTTATTTTGGAAAAAAATTATCAATTTTAAATTTTATTTGAAAGTACCTACATCCTTCAAGCGAGGCAGCACTAACAAGGACGTAATTTAAAATAAATGTAGAAATCTACAATTTAGATGTTGGTGTAAATTCCAACCGTAACAACTCCCCCTCTAATCCGTTGAAAATTGCATTCTATCAAATTTTCAAATCAGGCGCTCGCTTTAGATCTTGAACGTGATAAATTCCTCGACATTTTCCATTATCCTCCAATTCGTAAGTCAGATAAGATACCTTCCTCTTTATCCTAAACGGTCCGACAAATTTTGGAGCTAACTTTGAAGTTATGTTTTTACTTGCATCAGATAGCACATGATTACGGACAAAAACAAATTCATTTTCCTGAAAATTGCAAGGTCGTCGCCTTAAATAGTAACGTTGCTTACTTCGAAGATGAGCTTTCTGCATAAGATTACCAATATCTTCAAATAATGACCGAAAAGTTTCAGGCCGTTCTGCCACAAAGTCATCAACGGTTTTAAACTTATTACTGAAAGACTTATTTTGGTTACCCGAAACGACATGTTCTTTCCCAAAATTGACAAAATAAGGAGTCTGTTTCGTGACCTCGTGTACAGATGTTCTTATTGCACATGCTACTTTAGGTAAGTATTCTGCCCAAGTTTTGTGGTTATCCTTAACGAAAGACGCTAACATGGTTTTCATTGTGCGATTGGTGCGCTCTGCCGGATTAGCGTGAGCATGATAAAGTGCATTATACCAAAGTTCCACATTATAATTATTACAAAAATGTACGAATTGCTTACTCTTAAATTGTGTTCCGTTATCGGTTACAATCGCGACAGGAACCCCAAATAATAAGAAAACATTTTCCTCAACTAACTGAACAATAGTTTTACTCGTGGCAGTACGCATTGGAAAAATAAGAGGAAACTTTGAGAAACAGTAAGATATAACCAAAATATATGAAAAATCATGAGACGACGGTAGCGGACCAACTATGTCCATGCGAATAACTTGCCAAGGTTCTTTACCATATGGCCTAGTCGACATCAATCCATAAGGTTTGGCTTGCGTTGGTTTATATTTGGCACACACTTCACATCGTTTCACATAATTGGCGACATCGCTCTTCATTTTAGGCCAAAAGAAGCGCTGACTCAGACGTCGAAATGTTTTGAAAACACCAGAATGGCCGGATGTCGGAGAATCATGAGCTTGCTGCAACAAATCCAACCGTGTGTCCTTCGGGACGACTTCCTTCCAGTTATCATCCTCGGAACCCAAATTTTCCCAATTACTAACAACGTGCTTAAATAAACAATCATTATGGATCCGAAAGGATGGATAACGAAGAGGGTTCTTTGCAACCAAAGACAGTAATTTGCGATACCAAATATCTTTAACCGAATTCTCGTCACGAACTGAGATTTCCCCCACACATGGGACATTCCTGGATAAGAAATCTGGAACAAGATTTTCTTTCCCCTTCCTATGAATTATTTCATAATCGTAGCTCTGAAGACGTAACGCCCAACGTGCCAAACGACCGACCGGATCTTTGAGGTTTTGAAGCCAAATGAGACTATGGTGGTCAGTAATAACTTGAAATCTTTGTCCTTCCAAGTATGGTCGCAACTTCTCAATCGCCCATTTCACCGCAAGACATTCGCGTTCGGTTGTGGAAAAATTCTGTTCTTGTGAGAAAGTGCTCGGTCTTATGGCAAGGGATAAGAATCTCTGATACTAACTTGATTCAGTTTGCGAAAGTCAACACAAAATCTGAAAGTACCATCTTTCTTTGGGACAAGAAGTACTGGAGACGACCAAGGACTTTCTTACGGTTCAACAATTCCTGCATCTAACATTAGTTTAAGTTCAGCGTCTATATGTTTCTGCATAATCGGGTTGACACGATAGCTACGTTGCTTAATTGGAGGTGAATCGGTGCGAATCACGTGTTGAACACAATTGGCACAACCAACGCTATCAGGCATCTGACTAAAATAATTATCGGTCAATTCTTTCAAAATTCGGTTCTGCTCAAAAGACAGTTCATTTTGATCAACTATTGAAAATATTTCCGGAGATTCGCGTTCCGCAAAATGCCAGTTCCCCGTATTAAAATTAGGTGTAATCCCCATTCCACGCCAAAAATCAAGGCCCAATATAATTGAGGGTTTCAAATCCGGCATAACCAAAAAGTCAAATACCGCTACTTTATCTCGCAGTTTAGCCGGTAAAGTCACAGCTCCCAACGTCAAGCATTCATCGCCATTCGCGATCGTACAGATGGGGTTAACTGATCTATTCAAACGAACACCTAACTTCTCGAGAATTTGAAAACTGTTCAAATTTATAAGAGTTCGATTTGCACCTGAATCCAAAAATTTCTGACCTAAGATATCAATTTCAAGATACGATCGCGCATCCTGTTCCACCGAACTTAGAAGAAAATCAATAAGAATTTTGTTCGTCGAATATATAGGGTATCAAAAGTATCAATTTTAAATTTTATTTGAAAGTACCTACATCCTTCAAGCGAGGCAGCACTAACAAGGACGTAATTTAAAATAAATGTAGAAATCTACAATTTAGATGTTGGTGTAAATTCCAACCGTAAAACGTGTACTGAATATGTTTTTCAGATTTTTTCAGAAATAACCAGTTTTATAAAACTTGTACAATTTTGGGAATTTTATTTGCATTAGTAGGTACTTAAATACCGAATGAAATTAATTTTCTGTTCAAAACTAGCTATTTGTCTCTGAAGTTCCAACTGCAGCCGAAATTCATATTCGACATTTAGTTCTACGTCTGACTGTGTTTTCGTCTCTATATCTCAACCCACGAACTGCAGCCTGTGAATAACAACTTTCGGCACCCCTCACGTCGTTTTGGTTAGGTGATAAGCGGCATCTTCAAACACAACGACACCCTTCAACCAGTTAAACAAGCAGAAAACAATTAAAATCTGACATGAGATGCCCAAATTTAATTAGTTACCTGAATAGATCTCAGACAAAGCAATTATAGTTGCCCCTGCTCCAAAAATAAATTTAGGTAGATACGGACTGAAGTAACTGAAACAAAACCTCGCAAATTTTAAACTGTATAGCATATCTCCCAATCTAGATTTAGATTGTAGATGATCACTGTTTTTTTTTAATTTTTAAAAGAAAACAGAAAATTTAACACGCCTTAAAAAGGGAGTTGGTAATACCTATAAATATTGCTATAGACCAAGGTGACGCAAAGACGAAAATTGTGAGTCCTTTTGTCAATATCAAAGAAGTAACCGAAAGGATGGAGGTATAATTTTGTGAACATATTGTGCTGATAAACCTTCACTGTTCTGAAAAACTTTGCTGGAATATTTTCATCAGTGGCGTAGTTATGTGGCAGGTAGTTCACTTTTCGGTAAAAATATAATATGTTATACCAAAAACTAAAATTAAACTTTTTAGTTTTTTAAATTAATTGCATTAAATTTTCCAGAAACGAAGCACTCTGGTTGTTTTGCACTCTGGTTAGTTTCATATTAAGACGATTTCTAAAACCTTTGCTTTGTTTAAAATTTTATTGGCAGAAGTTTCCTTTCTCCTTTTCTCAGAAACAGTTCAATTATTTTTAATAAAATTTGGTATGCGAGTTTTATATTCGGTAACACCGACGTCCAATTAAATTTTTCGAAACATTAGTTTCATTAGACAACATAAACATGCGTGGCAAGACGTAAAAACAATTTTTAATGTACATAATTTTAAAAATCTATATAATTCGATTGAGAATTTTTGTCACTTATGTTAAAACGAAACAGTGCAAGGAATTTGTTGAAAATCGGCTGAACCAAACCAGAAAGGGGAAATTTAGTACTTACAAATGAAACTTATTTGATAGTTTTAGAAAATAATTTTCTGCTAAAATTTAATTTAAAATACGAAGTATACCGGTTGGGGATTTAGTGTGTAATCGGTTCATATCTCTGATACTGCTTAAGATATCAAAATGAAATTTTACACGTATGTGGGGAACGACATGGAGCATTTCATAAAAATTTTTTATGTGTATACAGGATGTTCACATTCTGAGTACCAGACCAGAGTTATATTTCTTTAAATGGAAATCCCACAAGCATTTGCGTGATTTCGATTCCCCATAAAATTTCATGAAAATTGATATACTACATGATGTGGTTTTGAGTAAGGACTGTTAAGATATTGACATTTTTGTGTCATTATGGTTCCAAATTTATGACGCTACTGGCGTCTACTGACCAAAGCCACCTAATTATTTTTTATTGAAAGGGGTTTACACACTGCTGTATTTGTGAAATCTATAAATACTTTCACCATAATACTTAGGATTATACAAGGTGGTTAAGTTATGCAAAAGGGAATTTTTCTCAAAAATTTCAAATAGAATACCATGTATATTATTTGCACAACTGACAGTCAGTTAACTAAGCTTTTAATTGATGTAGATATTGCCAGGTCTACTACTGATAGTTTTGGCAGATATTACGATTGAACATCAAAATTTTTGAATTTCATTATTAGTTTATATTCTTTTTGGCGAATTCCCCCTATTCTGTCGCTCAAAACTCACAATAATGTTTATATTGTGTATTTGCAAATTGATATCAATATAAAGACAATAAATCTTATTGTAAAATTGTTTCTTGATGGTTATATTCTTAAATGCATAAAGTCTTTTTAAAGTCGGGTTGTTCAAACAAGGAGTGCCATGGGAGAAAATATTATCTTTAAGAAATAATCTTGCAATGGGATTTTTTGGGTTAATGTAAACTTCATTTGCTAAATATTTTATAGAAACAAAATGCAAACCTTTTTTGGAGTTTTGGGTGACAAAATAGGGGAGATGGTCAAAAATAATGTAAAATATTAACAAAACTCTACATTTTTATAATTATTCAATTGTACATTCTGTCGAAACTTTTACTGGTAGACTTGACAATATCTACATCAATAAAAAGCTTAATAAAATGACCATCAATTGTACAAATAATATACATGGTGTTCCATTTGATATTTCGGAGAAAAATTATGTTTTGCATAACTTAACCACCCTGTATTATCTGAAGTATTATGATAAAATTATGTACAGATTTCAAAAATACAGCAGTGTGTGAACCTATTTCAATAAAGAAATTTTAGGTGGCTTTGTTTAGTATGCGTCAGTAGCGTCATAAATTTGGGTCCATAATGGCACAAAAATGACAATATCTCAACATTCCTTAGTCAAAACCACATCATGTAGTATATCAGTTTTCATGGAATTTTATGGGGAATCCATATTATGCAATGACACATAGGCTTTCCATTTAAAGAAATAGAACTTTGGTCTGGTACTTAGAATATGAACATCCTGTATATACCTAAATAATTTTGGGAAATGCTCCATGTGTTTCCCCACATTCGTGCAAAATTTCATTTTGATATCTTAAATAGTTCCAGAGATATGAGCCGATTACACACTAAATCCCCACCCGGTATAGAAATAATAAAGTATAGTCCACACATCAAAACAGTGGCAAAATAAAACCCGATATGTGTTTCTCCGACAAAGTCACCATCTCTAAAGGTAAGAATTTTGTCCGCGAAATACACGCCGAATTTTAACTTGATACTGTTTTGGAGTGTCGGGTGACCAATGATATTATGAATAACTTTTTCTGATATAAAAGTTTCTTGATTCTTGGGGAAACTGCAATGTTACAACGACCTTTCCCGTTGCGTCACCTTTTGTCGGTCGGTCGGTCGGTGGACTTCTGGTCGTCGATAAATATACCCTGAACTCTAGTCAGAGACAGGATTCTCTGGAACTATTGCAAAACAAAAATAATGCTCACGATGAAACTTAAACACACTCTATTAATTTAACTATATACAGAAAATTCAAATAAAAGCAGAACGAAAGTACAATAAAAAGTTATTTACAAATTTAATCAAAATAATGACAACCAGCGGTATCTGGCGGTCAAAGTCGGTATCACTGTATACACGAAGCGTGCGACGGATAGATAACTTATTTCGCTCTTGACGATGTAGGTTACCGATCGGGCACCCACATTCGGAAAATCACAAGCCAAAATCAACGAAGGTATGTAAATCGTACTACCTTGCGGTTATTCACGGGGAGTAAATGTTGTTTCAGTGTGATGTAACGGATAGGGACTCTCGCAGCCTTTCGACGCAAGCTTTCCCTAATGAATGTGCGGAGAAAAGAATTATTCCGTGAACGATTCCCTTCAGTGTAAATGATGGCTGTGTTGCGTTATGTAATAGCAAGGTATATACTGTGCCAAAGAACTCTGCACTGTATTTACCCCCTAAGAGCGGCTGGTATTTCACCGCCTGCAACTTAGGTCTGTAATAAATTAGGCAAGCCTTTCGACTAGCTTTAATCGATTACCTGCGTTTACGGATTATTGGAAAATGTGCCTCCACGTATGTTCGGGCCCACCTCTAAATTAGTAATCGGGTTTGTAAGACTCTAGGTATTACGACGACACACTATCGACGGTTTCGGTTAGCAACTATCAAGTATTTAACAGTTCTATCGGCGGTACGACAATAAACATTTAATCTCATAAACGTTTACGTCCTCGGAGTGTACCTTGAACAATTTCTACTACGTGCCAACACTCGTAGAGAAGTTCTGTCGAGGCCTCGGCGCGTTCGGTCTATATCGAGGCCAGCGGCAGGAAAGATTTTGGAAGGAGGCTTTGGCGCGCGGCGCGACCATATTTTCCCAAAATCTAGTAGGGGCATCCTCGCTTCATACGACCGGAGAAAATGATTGTTCATTTGCTTGAATAATTGTTGCATTTTCTTTTGCATCGTTACAATGTCAAAGTTGATCTACCTTCCTAACATTTTGCACAGGGCCATAGTTTTAAATTCTGGACAACGTTTCTTGCTGATATTTTGCCGTATTTGGAATAGAATAGAATCACTGTTTGTGCAATTTTGATTGAAGTCTGAGGTTAAGTTATAAGCATTACTATTAGTGAAAATGGAAATCAATTACAATTTGTGCATAATTTGTCAGATAAATGATTCAGCAGAAACAGTTCAAGCTGTAACTGAAAATGGATACAACGCATTGTTCAAGGCGGCAGGCAGGGCCGTTTCTGACCACTTGACTGCCTCAAAGACTAGAAGTCTGGGCTGCCTGCGTATCAAATTACGTATTGCCGGATTACCGCCCTCAACCTAACCTAAGCTAACGAACACTATTTATGTACACCCCTATACCGTTCCTCATACGAAGAAAAAGATTCATTTTTTAAAAAGTTTTTATATTTGTTCTCAAAATAGGAATACATAAAAATTGGAACTCCATACATGGGCGTAACATAAATTAATTTGATATAAGATCTACATCGAAATGCATAAAAAATACAATGTAAGTAAGAAGTAACTGCATAATATGAAGTTCTCCCTTCTCCGCATGTGCCGCCTTAAAGTGAATGCTACCTTTAACTTTTAAAGGAGGCATTCGGTAATCCGATTTCGTTTTTTCGGCGGGTGTATACCGCCCGCCGCGCCGCCTCAAAAATTGGCCGCCTGTGTGTTTGACAAGCATTCCCCGCTCAATAGAAACGGCCCTGGCGGCAGATACAAAAACAGATAGAATTAGTGCAGGTACGTCTGTCGCAGAATTTGAAAAATTAAGAACAGTTTTATAGTTATGATATGTTATTTGTAAACAATTAAACTTAAACATAAACTTCATTACATCGGAAACTGTTTTATCACTTTGCTAAAGAAGAGTAATAGGTATTTGCACGGGTTTCCCGCATATGACGGATATTAGCCGCCGCAGGCGCAGATGCACGGAGTAGGTAGATGTGTAGAGTAGAGATAGAACACTATATGCCGCAGCGCAAAAAGCAATATTTTGTTAATCGCTGCAACTCGGTCAGTATTGCAGATATCGAGATGATTTTTTCACTAAAAACTTCTGCATACTTTTCACGACATATTATTTCGATTGAATAGGTATCTATCTTTTACAATAAAAAATTTTCTCGCGTGGTGAAAATTAAGGTGCACAAAAATGACGCGGTGTACAAAATTACAAATTTCTGAGGTAGTTATTTTTCGGAAGTTAATTGTGTATAGAGGTTTGCAATCAAAAATGCCTGGAGAACATTTCAAAAAAAAATTTAGTTTCCTAGCTGTCTCCGGAACGAAGATATGATGATGTAAACTGAAATGTTCGGAGTTTTCAATTTTTCGAAATTTTACTTAAAAATGCATTTTTCAGGGTCAAGGCCGTCCCAAATGAACGGGCGCCCTCCGGATTCGGATTCAACGGGTGATTTTACATAGAAAACAGTCTTCAAAACAAGTGTGTCCTCGACTTCGGACGACCACTTTGAATTTAAGCAAGCTGCTCCCCGACTATAGTAGCTTTAGTCTTTACTGTTTCACTGTAACGTAATGTACACATGAAGTGAAATAAAATCTCTTTTAAAAACTGGAATTTCAAGTACTCAACATAATTGGTGCAGTCGGTAGGATTTGTCAAACGTGCAAATTACAAAATCGAATTAGCACGGTACATTTCAACGTTTTGTTGGCAAATTGTAAAATTGACAAATTCAGTCGCGAGGGTGGAAAGTGAACAAAACCGTCACTGGGCTCTCCGAACGAATCAACGTGTTTTTAAGGATCGAAATTCCGTTTGCTGCCGAAGAACTCGTAGAAAAAGGTCAAGGACCACATCGCCTAGCCTATCTATAGGACATGCATACTCCAGAGATCTTCTTGCTGTAAGTCACGTTTGAAAAAGTATTCCTCCTTTTCAATTTTTTCCTAGATTTAAGTGAATTCCAATTTTTGTTCCTAAACTTTAAATGAAATTTGAACAAGAAATTTTAAAAAGAATATAATTATAAATAGTCATTCGAAGAAATAAATGAAAATTTTTAATTTGATGTCAGTTTCTGATATCGAAGAAGTTATTGATATACTATTTAATTTAAGCGCGTCAGATAATTTCAAAGACTTGTAGAGGGTACTTAGCTATTTACATTTACGACTGAAGCAGGAGGAATACTCACAGTCTAAGTGTTTGTGTGTGGAAAAGGCAAAACAAATCAGCCGACCAGTTGTGTAGTAAGCAGGTGCCGCCGCGGAAACAGAATAAAGCGGAACATTCGCCTGGCCCGTTGCTTGAATATAATAATAAACAACTGTCCCCGCGACCCGCTGACCTACGGCCGTATAGGCTTCACAACAAAATCAGCTGTTGCATAAGGACGCCAGGTTCATTCTAAAAGTCTTTGGATAATTTAGTTACAAATAATTTAAATATAAATAGTACAATACTAGCGGTCACAACGTCCATAACAACTATCTCACTCCCTGGAGAATATCTACTCGAATTCTATACATATAACTGCCATTTGCTCTTCGTACAAATTACTTGTTACTCCTGAGGAGGCCCGGCTCTGACATTCTGGCGCCCTGAGGAAAACTGAAAAAATACAAATACTATACAAATACTGTATTATTATTAGTTTTTTCCGTATATAAGTTGAAATCCAGAGAAGGCAACTCACGTCCCTATCCCTATAATACATGCAGAACTTAAAATAAAAATAAAAAATTGGTATGGAGAACCATACATGACTTTCATGTTCCATTGAATAAAACAAAAGAATGCTTAAAACAATTCCCGCCAAATTCCACTTGTTTTTAAATGGTTAACGATTAATAACTTTTTACTGAAGTTGCAATTTGGCAACCTTCGTTATGGCATTGAAAATTAACTTGGCTATGTTTCGAGCATACTCGGTATAAATCAACGCAACTATTTGTAAACAATGGAAATGCTAAAATTTCGAAGAAATCGAAACAATGGCAGACGTTCGCACACTACAAGAAACAAAACTGGAATTAAACAGTGAGGACTTCGTGAAACGTAACTGATTGCACGTCGCTAGTGACCGTTTGCGCCGTGCCGTGCGGCGATGACCACATTCCCATGAAATATTATTCATTGTTTGCAATATACAGGGTGTCCCAGAACGTTTTACACAGGTTCTAGCTCCAAAACTATAACATATAACGAAATGGAACAAAAAGCACTTTGTAGTGTTGATGAAGGGGTACACAACCCCAAGAACGTAACCAACCCCGGGGCTGCCGCCTCCGACATACCGCCCCCAGTTATTTCTTTAAATAGCACCCTGTATATTCTGTGAAGGAGAGTGACGAAGAATCAAATTCTCTACCTAATATTTTTTAAAATTTAAAATTGACCCATCAATGGTGGAGAAAACGGATTTTTTGTTTATGTTAAAGTCGGCCATGGAATTATTACTTAACATTTATTGGAACTGATAAACAAATGACTACCGGCTACCGGCGTAAATGTCGAAGTTAATTTCAGTTAAGTAACTGAAAAGTAGTTTTGTGTTGTGTTCTGAAATGCCTGCTTTATTTATGGCATATGAGTATGTGGACAAGCCGCATGTAGAAGAAATTTATTGCCCAGGTTAGAAATGTGTGTTGCTGCAGGACTCCAATTTGAACATTTGATCAACTGATTACGTTATCACATTACTAGTGTTATTAATTTAATAATAGTTTTAATAATTCCATGGCCAACTTAAAAATAAATAAAAAGTCTGTTTTCTCCACCATTGATAGTCCGATTTTTAATTTTAAGAAAATCTTAGATAGATAATTTGTCATAATCCTTCACCGAATATACAGGGTGCTATTTGAAAAAAAATAAGTGGGGGTGGTTTGTCGGAGATGGCCGGCCCGGGGGTGGTTACGTTCTTGGGGTTGTGTACTCCATCAACACTACAAAGTGGTTTTTGTTCCATTTCGTTATCTGTTATAGTTAATCCTTCACCGAATATACAGGGTGCTATTTGAAAAAAAATAAGTGGGGGTGGTTTGTCGGAGATGGCCGGCCCGGGGGTGGTTACGTTCTTGGGGTTGTGTACTCCATCAACACTACAAAGTGGTTTTTGTTCCATTTCGTTATCTGTTATAGTTTTGGAGCTACAACCTGTGTAAAACGTTCTGGGACACCCGGTATATGGAGTACGGCAATGTACGGTTGCGAAACTTGAACAATAGGAGAAGCGGATCAAAAAAGAATAGAAGCGTTTGAAGTGTGGTGCTACAGACGCATCATAAAGATACCGTGAATAGATCAGGTTAGCAATAGGGAGGTATTAGAAAGATTTTCGGAAAGCGAAAGGTAAGGAAAACAATAAAGAATGGTGGGACAGGATGGTAGGACAGGATGGTAGGACACCTTATGAGACACGAAGGATTAGTTTGCGACATGCTAGAGTCGGCGATGGGAATAAAACGAGGAAGTGGTAGGCCCAGGTTAGACCACTGCTCGCAAATAGTTAGGGATGGAGGATGTTCTACTTTTAGGCAAATACGTAAGTTAGCTCAGGATAGGAAAGGATGGAGGTACGCATCCAACCAGTCGCGGACCGAGAACTTTATGATGATCCTCACGGAATACGGAAGTAAAAGTTTTCCATATGTTACACACTTTTTGGACGCATTGTATACGTTATTCAGGTTAGGTTTTTTTGACAGTACCATCACTCGCGAACAAATGATGGCTGTTGGAGCCGCCACTACTATTAATGTCTTGCCCTCTATAGTCTACTAGCTGCCCGGTCCCGGTACGACACGCGCAACACCTACTGTAAGTTAATCTTCAGATTAGACCAGCGCGAGTGTTCCTGTGAAGTTTGTAGCGATCGGCTCAACAGAATTTTTTTGTTTTGTGCGAAGCCGGGGCTTGATATGACACATATCAACTGTCAGATTTGACAAATAAAATTTATTTAATACTTTCTGACGGTCTGAATTTTATTTGTCAAATCTGACAGTTGATGGCTATGGATGGGTGACTCATTTCTGCGCTGTGGCTAGGGCGCGCCTTGTATCAACTATCCAGCTTTACCTAATGAGGTTTTCCAGGTTTTCCTCATTCTCGCACTAAATGGTGGGTAGAGTACTAACAACTGTAGGTCGTTCCTGTGACGCACCTGCGGCCAATAGTAATATGCCGCCTCCTCCGTCCCGCACAAGCTATATAGTTAGCTTCTGGGGCTAACCTTAGGGTTAGTAGGAGTGAGTAGATATATTATTATTATTATTATTATTATATGTGTCATATCAAGCCCCGGCTTCTCACAAAACCAAGAAAAAAAATTCTGTTGATCCGATCGCTACCAAACTTCACAGGGACACTCGCTGGGCTGATCTGAAGATTCCCTGAAAATTTCATCAACATCGGTCAAGCAGTTTCAAAGTCTATAACGGACATAGGTAGATAGGTAGATAGGTAGGTGGAAACATTTTTTGTGTTTTATATACAATAAAAGATATAGACTAGTGGTGACCGTAGTTGTGTGTACCCTAACGAGCACAACACAGAAGTATTTTTTGGTGGAATAGTATTTGTTGGTGGAATTGTATTTGTTGGTGGAATAGTATTTTTTGGTGGAATAGTACTTTTTGGTGGAATAGTATTTGTTGGTGGAATAGTATTTTTTGGTGGAATAGTACTTGTTGGTGGAATAGTATTTTTTGGTTTAATCGTGACTTTTGGTGGTATCGTGAATACGGGTTCATATTCGTGTGATGTTTGGGTTTATAGACGCATTATTTATAGTCCACTTGCTTTAGGGTAAACTACCCAATGATTGGCACTCTAAGGGAATCGTATTAATAAAACTAACTCTAAAATAATAAGGTTTATATGTATTTTTCCCGAGTATCTATCAATTTAAGACCATTTATTTGATTTTTTTGTATCCATATCTTGACTGCTAAAGCCAAATTTTATTTAATTTGTTAAAAATTGCACTTTTCCAATCATTGGCACTCATACGCTATTTATTGGCATCATATATTTTCCAATTATTGGCACCAAATATTTTGTGGAAGATCCTATCTAGGTAGGTAACTGAATGTTAATACCTACTTTAAATGATTACCTACACTTCCATAATCTCGTCCATAATTAAAGTTCCTACCTGGGTGTTTATATTTAAGATATAAAAACAGAATTAAAAAAAGGATTTATTTGAATCAAAATACTTACAAAATCATAAAAATGCGTTTTAAATTAGGTACCTAGGTACCTAAGTAGGTACCTAACTTTAAGTTTTACTGTTGGGGTGCCAATGTTAGGAACAATAAAGTTAACGGCAATTCTATATTTCGGCACCGATGCCAATAATTAGATTTCTTAAGTTGTGCTTTCCAAATGTTGGCACCCTATAAATTGGTGCTAAATCGAAATTCTTATTACGGAAATTATACTAAAACAAAACTAATAAGGTCACTAAAAGTGTGTAACAATTTGTTCTATATATAACAAGAATTACCATAGGTTACAAAGCGCTTAAACATTGCACTATCCTTACGAAAAACTTAAAATCTTACCTTGTTTGGTAACGTCACCACAACAAACACGCAAAACATCAGCCATACTAGTTTTAAGGAGCACGCGCAGTCGTTTACTAAAAAGGGGACATGTTGCCAAATTTAAAAAAATATTTTTTTTAGATATTTGACTTATTGTCTTTATTAATACAGTTTAAAAGTAAGTGTGCCAATCGATGGTCGAGTGCCGACATTTGGGTGTTTTACCCTAGCATTTTTTTATTTAGATAGTCTCCTGCTGTCATCTAGAGGACATTGAGGTCGTGGATGGGTGTCGCGTGCAGGTAATTAACAACCGTTACCGACTGATGAATTTTGACATGTTCAGTTGTAACAATAATTGTAAAATTATTTCAGAAATGTCGAAAAATAAATGACTGTTAAAAGAATTGAGAGGACTCTGTATAGGGGTAGAGCAGTCGTTAAAATCATGCCTTGAAAGTTTTTTTTGCCTTTCGTTATAAGGGAGTTATGTAATTTTTATTTATTCTGAATTTGTTTAAAGTACGCCACTGACTTTTAGAAACTAATATGAACATGTACTCTTCACACTTTATTTGCTTCGGCATATCTACTGCAGGTACGAAACCTCCCGGAAGAGGGCGATCCTTGAAGAAAAGCGGAAATGTCGCTCGCGTTTCGATTTTTTTGCAACCTCTTCCGAACGTTTAGGACGGACGAAAGTGGATGGGGCGGATGCGCCCGTCAATTCTCCGTCTTTCCAAGTCCGATTTGCGACCTCCGGGTTATTTTTAAAAATTTTATAGGGGAAAAATTTTAACATTTCGCATCCTGGGGCGGTTGCGGGGGGATGAAACTGGAAAAATAGCCCTCGCTTGTGTAAGGCGTCTCTGATCCTTTCGAGAAAAGGCAGAAATTCGTTTTCCGGACGCCCCTTTCGGAGCAAGACATTTTATCTTCCTCAAAAAGTCAAGCTCGTTTCCGAGGGTAGATGAGTCCCGATCGGGGCGAAACTTTCGGAAAGCACCGAATTTTGCGTCACGCCTTCATCCATGAAGCCGATTTTAATTTCACCCCGCAGTTTTAGAAAAATGATATTTTTCCAAAAATGCAGTCTTCTCTTCCGGCGACGCTGGCCGGGGGGAGGATTTTTTTAAAGAAAAAACAGTAGAGGGACTTTAGACACTCCAAAGACCATATTTTAACCTCCCGCTATTAGAAAAATTGCAGGTCTAAAACTAAGTCCGCCGCGGCGTCGCGAAAAGTCAGTTTCTTGAGCAATCTTAGGCGAAAATGCACCCCTCGGGTTTTTCGGTAATAACTTTCTCAAACATCGATCGATTTCAATTTTCTCGACGGATATCGAAAGAGCGAACTTCGCAGAACCTTACTCTTACCACGAAACACTCGGAGCCTTCCGCAGGTGAGGAAGACGGCCTTAAGAAAATCGAAGGTTTCGGGAGACACGTACCACTTTGGGGCGGCCTGCGACCCCCGCGTAACCCTTTTTGGCAAATCTAAATAGACATTTGCAAAGTAGAAGAGACGGCTGTCCGCCTGTGCGAAAATCTCCACCCCGCACTCGCGTTCGACACCATAAAACTCTAATTGAAAAGTTAAAATTTACGTAAAATCGCAAAATCTACCCCGGAATTTTCGCATCTCGCGGGGTGGAGACCCGCGACAGGGGTGATCTGCATATCGAAATGTCATCTCGAAAGGTCAAGTAAGCTTAATCAAGAGAGAGCGCGCCTCGGGGCGGTCCGTGAAAGTCACCCTGAGCAAAATAACACGTGCAATTTCGGCGAAATTCTGACAGGCGGGCGTCTGAACTTGTAAAATTTCGCGATCGCCGAAAATCTTTGTTTTCCGTTTTCAAGCGCATTTTTCAACCCTTAAACGTCGACCGATCTAAATTAAACTTGCACGCCCACTGCACTGGAATCTCCTCTTTCGGACCGCGTATCGTGGCAAGTTCCACGTTCTACTCTCTCGGACGAGTTAGATACCCCTTTTTCCAAGTTTTTCGCCCCGAAATTTTGCATTGCTTCGGGGAAAAAATTATTTCCCGTAGCAATCCCCGGGCGATCACGTCGATTTTTGGATATTTTCGGTCCGATCGACGGGGCTTTCGGAATCCGCCTTCAAAATTAAATTACGACCGACGGTTCGCCGGGTATAAAACACCACCCTTATTTTGAGGGCGCCGTATCTCCCCGTGGGCGCGACTCTGGCGTTCGGGCCCCCCCATATGACCTACAACTTTCGTCGGCGAAGAAGAGGGAGTCGCCCGTTTTTCCCCGCGCGTCGAATGTTCTTCTGGGTGCGATGGAACGTTTTCGACCCCTTCCGGTGCGCCGAGTTTGTTATCACTTGGAAACGGGGTGTTTTCGAAGAGTTGGAAAAATCTCGAGGGTACCCGCGGATACGGGACGAATTCGCGAGCTCAAATTTCGTCCGGATCGCCCCATTTTTAGCGGAGAAAAAAATTCTTTTCGATTTTCAAAGTCTTCGTCACCCCCGCGAGAGAGTCGATCGGCCATAACGCGCGGTATTTTTCGGTAAAAAACGCCGTTTTTCGACATTTTCAATTTTCGGTGGCCTCTTAGGCGTTTAGTATAATGTAATAGTGGTGACCGTAGTTGTGTGTACCCTAACGGGCACAACACGGAAGTATTTGTTGGTGGAATAGTATTTGTTGGTGGAATAGTATTTTTTGGTGGAATAGTATTTGTTGGTGGAATAATATTTATCGGTGGAATAGTATTTTTTGGTGGAATCGTGACTTTTGGTGGAATCGTGAATACGTGTGATGTTTGGGTTTATAGACGCATTATTTATAGTCAACTTGCTTTAGCATTTTTTGACTTAGATAGTCTCCTGTCATCTAGAGGACATTGAGGTCGCGGATAGGTAATTGACAGCCGTTATCGACTCATAAAGTTTGATGTGTTCAGTTCTAACAATTGTAAAATTATTTTAAAAAGGTCGTAAAATAAATGACTGTTAAAAAATTGAGAACGACCCTGTATAGGGGCAGGGCAGTCGTTAAAATTATGCCTTGAAATGTTTTTTCTACCTTTCGTTACAAGGGAGTTATGTAATTTTTATTTATTTTAGATTTGTTTAAAGTATGACACTGACTTTTGAAAACAAACATTTGTACGTACCACTCACACTTAAGTTCTTTCAGCATAATTAATGGTCAGAAGCAAAGTTTTTTCGAAATTTTAGAAAATGCGAAAGATGTGAAAGAATAGCGTACGTCACTGGAAAATAGGGGGCCGGTCATGGAATTAATATGAAGGAAGTTTTCGTGTATCTCGTTTAATAAGGAAGTTACGCAATCTCCATCTATTTTTAAATTTTATTGACTACGCCACTGCATTCGATAATATAAATCTGTGTACGCTCTTATTGAACAATTTATTTTGATACGTCTAATTGAGAACCGTAGAAAATAATTTTAAAAATATCGTAAATTAAAAAGTATTGAAAAAAATTTATTGCGCCACTGGATAGGTGTGGGTCAGTCGTTGAAATAATGCGTTGAAAGTTTCGTTCTATATGTATATCGTTATAAGCGAGTTATCTAATTTTCATTTATTTTAAATTTGTTTAAAGTACGCCACTGACTTTGAAAAACTTACATATAATGTACGTACCATTCACACTTAAATTCTTCCGGCATAATTAATCGCCAGAAGCAGAAAAGTTTTTTAGAAATGTTCGAAAATGCGAAAGGTGTAAAAGAATAGCGTACGTCACTGTAAATCAGGGGGCCGATCATGAAAGCAATGTTAAGGAAGTTTTCGTGTATCTCGTATAATAAAGGAGTTACGCGATGTTCACCCATTTTCAAATTTTACCGAGTACGCCACTGCATTTGATAATCGAAATCTGTGCACGTTCTTATTAAACAATTTATTTCGATACGACTAATTGTGAACCGTAGAAAATAATTCTAAAAATATCGCAAATTAAAAAAGTATTTAAAAAATTGAGTAGGCCACTGAATAGGTGTGGGTCAGTCGTTGAAATAATGCGTTGAAAGTATTGTTCTATCTCTCGTTATAAGGGAGTTATGCATCATCATAAGGTTCTCAGTCCGAAGACTGGTTGGACGCGTACCTCCATTCTTTTCTATCCTGAGCTAACCTACGCATTTCCCTAAAAGTAGAACATCCTACATCCCTAACTATTTGAGAGCAGTAGTCTAATCTAGGCCTACCCCTACCTCTTTTTATTCCTATCTCTGACTCTAGTATGTCACGAACTATTCCTTCGTGTCTTAGAAGGTGTCCTACCATCCTATCTCTCCTACTCTTTATTGTTTTCCATACCTTTCGCTTTTCCCCAACTCTTTCTAATACTTCCCTATTGCTAACCTTATCTATCCACGGTATCTTCATCATGCGTCTGTAGCACCACATTTCAAACGCTTCTACTCTTTTTCTATCCGCTTCTCCTATTGTCCAAGTTTCGCACCCGTATAATGCCGTACTCCATACATACGACGTTAAGAGTCTCTTCCTAGTCTCTATATTAACCGTTCTCAAGCATAACAGTTGTTTCTTTTTGTTAAACGCAACTCGGCCCTGCGCCATTCTTTGTTTTATATCTTTAGTGCTCCTACCGTCTTGAGTTATTTTACTTCCTAAGTAGCAGAAATCCGCGACCTCCTCTATCTTCTCATTTCCAATTTGTATTTCCATTTTAGTTCTATTTTCGCATCCCCTACATACCAAAATTTTAGTTTTCTTTTTATTGATTTTCATGCCGAAGCCCTGTGTCAAAACTGCTTCCATTTCATTCAAAGCCGCTCCTAATTCTTCTTTGCTAGATGCTAACACTGCTATATCATCCGCAAATCTGAGCATGTTAATAGTTTGGCCCTGTACATTGATCCCTGAGGCTGTTCTTTCCTTAACAATATTAATCGCATCTTCGATATATAAGTTGAAAACTAGAGGTGACAATGCACATCCCTGTCTCACTCCCTTCCGGATATCTACTTCCCTTTGTTCCTGCTCACATTCTATAACTGCCTTTTGCTCTTTGTAGAGATTATGTATTATTCTTCTGTCCCTGTATTTCATCCCTACCTTTCTCAGCACTTCGAACATCTTCCCCCATTTTACGTTGTCGAAGGCTTTTTCTAAATCTACAAATCCTATATAGACGCTCTTTCTCTTTTCTATCGTTTTTTCTATAATTACTCGTAAAGCTAGAATGGCCTCGCGCGTTCCTCTATTTCGTCTAAATCCGAACTGATCTTCTCCTAATATTTCTTCCGCCTTTTTCTCCATCCTTCTTTGCACAATTCTAGTTAAAATTTTTGACGCATGGGAAGTTAAACTGATAGTTCTAAAATTTTCGCATCTATCCGCGCCTTTTCTTTTTGGTAAAGCTACTATGATGTTCCGTTTGTAATCTTCTGGAATCTCGCCTGTCAGGTATATGCGACTAACTAGTTTAAATAAACGATCTATTACCTCTTGACCTGCGCACTTTAAGATTTCTGCCTGCAAGCCATCTATACCTGGTGCTTTATTATTCCTTAAACTTTTTAGTGCTATCTCAAACTCTTCTCTCATTATAGGACTCCCTAGGTTATCCCCCTCTACACTGCTTTCGCTTTCTAATATATCTTGCACTTCCTGTCCCGCATATAAGTTTCCTAAATATTCTTTCCACCTATCTGCCTTCTCCCCACTTCCGATTAGGATATCTCCTGCCTCATTTCTAATGTTTTTGGTACTAGATCCAATTTCTCTAAAATTTCTCCTAATTATTTTATATGCTTCATCAGTCTTTCCTACTTCGAATTTATCTTCCACTTCTTTGCATTTATTATCGATCCATTGCTCTTTCGCTTTCCTACATTCCCGAATAATTTCCCACTTGATCGCCTTATATCTTTGTTTCCCTGTTTCATCTAACCTATTTTTATATTTTCGCCTTTCCTCTATTAGACTCACAATATGTTTTGTTATCCAGGGTTTCCTACTTTCATTCTGTTTATGACCCAAAATATCCCTAGCTGAGGAAACTAAACTATTTTTAATGCAATTCCATTCTGCCTCTATGTCCCTAACAATATTTCCACCCGTGCCCTTTAGTGCTTCGTTTGTCTTTTTCTCGAACTTATTGCGCATATCATCATCTTTTAGTTCCTCTGGGTCAAGATACCTTCTTCCGCTTCTTTTTTTCAAAATCTTAAATTTAAGATTGGCTTTCATAACGACTATGTTGTGATCACTATCTATATCTGCTCCTGGATAACTTCTACAATCCCTAACTTGATTTCTAAATCTTTGCCTAACGAGAATGTAATCTATTTGATATCTCCCTAAGTCTCCTGGCATCTTCCACGTATAGCGTCTCCTAACATGATGGTGAAATAGAGTGTTCGCGACTGTTAAGTTATGTTTATCGCAGAACTCTATCAGTCTAACTCCCCTATCGTTCCTATTGCCTAATCCAAAGGGGCCAACTATTCCGCCCTCTCGCCCTGTGCCTACGACTGCATTGAAATCTCCTGTAATTATTAAATTTTCGTGCCCTCTCACAAAATCTAGCACATATTCAATATCACTATAAACTGCCTCTACGGCCTCATCACTGTAGTTAGAAGTGGGCATATATACCTGTATTATTACTGTTTTTACAGGTTTCGAATCTAACCTAACCATAACTACCCTGTCACTTTGCTGTAAGAAATTTTCTACACTCTGTCCTACTTTTTTCCGCATAACAATTCCTACTCCCGAATTTCCTCCTACAGAGCCTGTGTGTATTACTCTAAAATCTCCGCTCCAGAAGTCTCCAGCTTCTGGCCATCGCACTTCACTGATACCTACTACATCTAATGCTAACCTATCCATCTCAATTTTCAAATTCTCTAACTTCCCTACTTGTTTCATGCTTCTAACATTCCACGCTCCGACTCGTGAGATGTTACACTTATCATTTCTGATGACTCCCCCCGAAGCAGTCCCCGCCCGGAGATCCGAATGTGGGACTATTTTACCTCCGGAATATTTTACTCCAGAAGGTGCCATCATCATAAATTAAAGTACGCTGTACTAGGGATAAAATAATGTGGTGGTTTCCCGTTGCCTTCCACATCGCAGTAGTGTGTATCACAGTGCCATACCAACCCTCACGATCTCTGCCACTATGATTACTGAAAGAGCTGCTGCCCCCTTCCAGGGACTTGATTTAGTCTGGCTTCTCAAATAAAAACCCCTCCAATATGGTTAAACCTATGGTTCGGCTCTTTAGATCATTGAAGCGCGCAAGCCATCCCACCCGTCCCAGTATTACTAGAACTGCGTCAAGGTACAAGTCCTTTGGGATAGGGAGTTATGCAATTTTTATTTATTTTCAATTTTTTTAAAGTACGCCACTGACGTTGAAAAACAAAAATTTGCACGTACCATTCACACTTCCGGCATAATTAATCGCCAGAAGCAGAAAAGTTTTTTAGAAATGCGAAAGGTGTAAAAGAATTGCGCACGTCACTGGAAGTTAGGGGGCCGACCATGAAAAAGCTATGTTAAGGAAGTTTTCGAGTACCTCGTATAATAAAGGAGTTACGCCATGTTCACCTATTTTCAAATTTTACCGACTACGCCACTGCATCTGACAATGGAAATCTGTGTACGTTCTTATTAAACAATTTATTTCGCTACGTCTAATTGTGAACCGTAGAAAAGAATTTTAAAAATATAGCAAATTAAAAAAATTATTTGAAAAATTGAGTACGCCACCGGATAGGTGTGAGTCAGTCGTTGAAAGTTTTGTTCTATCATTGTTTAAAGATGTTATAGTTAGACAATACCGTGTGTAAAATTAGAAACACCTATTGGGAGGCAGAAAATTCTACTTTGTGAGGCAGAGGTTAGATGGCGCTCTTTAAGACAAACTTTTGTAATATTTCTTGGAGTCTTCGAACTATAAAGTCGGTAAGCGGTGGCCGAGTTGAAGTTACGCTATTGCCCATTTGAGGGCGCTCGGGTGCCTTAGTATTTTGAGCCAGTTAAAAAATGATATATAATCCCTCTAGTAAAAATACAATAGACGCCGCAGACGTTTTCGCGGTACTTTGTCGGCGGGGCAGTTCTTGCTCAAAGGCATGTTTTGCCGCCGCAGCTAGTGGTTTCTTGACACTTCAGGAATTAATTATTTTCCTTATCCAAAAATGAAGGATAGGTACATTACGTACCTATATAGGTACATCATTATTACATTTACACACAAAGCAAATGAAGAATTTTATTTTAAAATTTATAGTTGTATAACTGCCATGATCTTATATACCTACCTATATTTGTTTTGTGAATATACAGGCTGTCCAAATAGTGCAGCGGCGGAGTTTTGCGCCTTTATTATGCATTTCAGAGAGAAAAGTTACATTACAAGTTATTTTTAGTTCTCCATACTTTAAAATTATGTATTTCCATTTATACACTTCGTACCGTTCCTTCTGTACAGCAACAAACTTTGTTTTTTAATGGAACAATTTGTAATTGATTGCATTTTTGGATTCCTTAATAATTGATCTACTGAGAGGTTGTAAATGATATTTTCCCCCAATATGCATATACTTTTTACGTTACCGGCATTCCTTTGAAAATTTTGTCAGATATACCTAGAGGGATTTTAAAAATTAAATATCTCCGATTGAACAAAGTTGGAGCAGCGATATCTTGGCGACAGGAAAATAATATATGTATATGGTAAACTGATGCAGGATTAAAAAACGAAAATATTATATGTACCTACAGGTGTTAAAGTATTTTAATTTTTGTTTTATGGGTGTGAGTTTGACGATAAGAAGTGTGTGTGTGTAAATTGGTATGACGTCACTCAGACGGCCGTTATCTTCTAAGTGTGACAGGTATAGAGTGGATGCAAAAATTATGAGGCAATAAAGCTTGGGTATATCAGATGACGAGATTATGAGATGAGTAAGAGTGTTTGCAGATAAATGAATAGATATGGTTGGATAATTAATTGTGTATGTGTGATAATGGGATGTTTAGAGCTGATTGGTGGTATGTTTGGAAAAGGGAGGATGCTTGATAGTTTTTAAGTTTTAAGTTTGATGTTGATATTGGCAGGTCTGCGACTGATAATTTAGACAGAAGTAAAGACTGAACCCTAAAAGTTGAAATTCTTGCCGTAATTTTATACCATTTTTGGGGAATATCCCCTGCTATTTTTCCACCCAAAACTTAGAAAAATGCTTACACTTCGTTTTTGCAGAAAATTTAACGAACAAAGTTTACATCGGCGATCGGCACAAGAAATCCCATTGCAAGATTACTTCTTGAAAGGATTGTTTTCTTCCATGGCACTCCTTGTTTTAAATTATACCTAGGTTTAATGAGTTATCACGTATTTTAAGAATATGACCATGAAGAAGCAATCTTTAGCAATTTTTTGTCTCGATGGAAACTCGACTTACAGATACAAAATGGAAGCCGTATTTTGCGTTTTGGGTGCTAAAATATAGGAGAACCCAATAAACTGTCCACCAAATTGCTACGTTTTAAAAGGTTCAATTTTGAATTCTATCGAAACCGTCAGTCGCAGACCTAGGGACCTAGCAAATACATCAATCAGTGGCGGTTTCTCCTTAAGGTCAATTGGTCAATGACCCTCCTAAAATATTCTAATCAAAACTATAATTTTAATAAAAATATTTTTTTGTCTAACAGTCTCATATTTAAAATCCTCAGCGATCTGCATTCGCAGCATCGCAGCAATACTACCTATAAGCAGTCAAGCCGCGCTCGCTAGGAGCTAGCAAGCCGGGCCGTAATTCAAATTGACCCTGCACAGCTCTTATAGCTTATGGAGAAATACATGTAAAGAAGAACAGTGACAGCAGATAGCGAATTCTTAAGTGAAAGTGAAAGTCACCTTTTACTCCCATATCTGTAATAGGGACAACGGCCCGATGACAACTGCGTAAAATCGAGTTGATCAGTTCTTGTTCTTCAGTATTCATTTTTCATTTCTCAGTTCTCGTCGGATAGCAGGCGAAGCGTTTACACTGCGGTTTTGAATTTATTGGTGAAATTTTGTTTATAGCAAAAAAGATGAGCGTCGTTGAGGAGATATTTGCTTTAAAGTCAACTGGAACATTAAATTATGAACGTCGCAAAGTGGGCGACCGAAACCAAAACTGAATTTGAAACAGATAACAAGGGATAAAAGTAAATGTCCAAAGATATTTTAAAGAATCTATATACAATTTGTGCGACTGAATTTGCGGATGTACATAGTTTGAAAAATTGCGTTTTTTTGTTATCCCTGCTTATTATTTTCAAATGATGCTATATGGGCTAAAAATGGAGTAACCGATATTAAACATTTAAAAGACAAAATTAAAAAGCATGCTTCTTCCTCTGCTCATATAAATTGTTCAATGAGTGTTCAATGACGTGTAGAAATAAGACTGCAACTTGATAGTGCGTATTGCAAATCAGTGCACGACTTTAATGAATCGGTTTCTAAAAATAGGTATATTTTAAAAAAATTGATTGTGTAAAAATTTTGCGGAATCCTTTAAATTGCATTGCGCGGTCATGTATTAGTATTAATTATAAGTTCCAAAACCAAAATGACCCCCCTGGTTATTAACCCACGAGCCGCCACTGACATCAACCAAAACTGACTATATCGAATATGGAAATAATATACCTGGTATTCAATTTGAAATTTTTCAGCAAAACTCCATATATTAGATTACGTAAGTTGTCCATCCTTTGATATGAAGTATCTATTGTGACAAAAGTACCTACCCATGGTGTGAAAGTAGGCTAAAGCTTAGCACACATTATCGGCATCGGACGGACGGCAAGCGCCGGACGCATTTTAATTCTCATTGCAGAATACTCGCCGGATTTTAAAAATCCGTTAAAAGCGGTCCGCACAAGTGTGCGTTGACTAATTTAAATGTATGTTACGAATGTTTTTCCGTTGCGTGCCTGCCTCGGATGCCGACAAATAATGTGCGCTAAGCTTAATAAAGAATTCTTAAATAGCTACGACCAGTAGACGACGTCAGTAGGTAGCTCTTCAAAGTTGAGTCCACACTGGCATTAAAATGGTAATATTATCTTAAAAGTCCCTCACTCTAAACCCCATCGTGTAGTATTAACTTTCATAAAATTTTATTATGAACTCAAATATATATGTAAACAGATGTGGGGCATTCCATTAAGAGGGATACGTACGTTGCTCAAGAAAAATAAGCACCCGAAGGCGTGATACTCTCCCCCACTACACCAGCCAGTGCAGGAGAAAAACGAGGAGATACGGCCCGAACATACTCGGCTGTAACCGACTGCCGAGGGAAGGTTTGAATCTGCTAGTAGTGACTCCCGTTTTTAGAAATGGGTTTATTGTCAAAGTAAATTTAATGTAGCTTATTTATTTTCAGTCTAAATGCATTCAAATTTGAAAAGCATGCAATTTGATGTTCATATTATAGTGTGCTCTAATTAGTTTTCCAGTAGTTACTTTTTGAACTAAGTTTCTAAGCTGCTAAAAATACACCAAAATGCAAATTTCACGTCTCGTTTCTATGACTATTTACTTATTTTTTCTTAATTTGGTTTGACGGAATTGTAGAACAAACCTTCTTCTTTCTGACAAATAAGAAATTTCCACAAAATATTTATTACTAAGAGCGCTACGTTTCGTAACATAGAGCTTGATATCGGCGCTGTTTTCAACGTACGTATCCATCTTAAGAAAAACAAAACTTTGGTTTGGTACTCGAGAGTATGAACACCTGTACTCGTATTTCGTATACACCAAAATAATTTTCTCAGTTGCTTCGAGGGGTTCTCCACATACATGTAAAATGTTCTTACAGTGGAAATTTTGGATAAGTAAGTTTGTATAAATTGGTGTGGCGCCTTTCAGACGCCTTGGTTTTTAAGAACTTTCCGCCGACGGACTCCGTCGACACACTGCGCTGGAAAATGTCTTTCGACCAATTTGTTTGTTGCTAAGTTACACCAAACAAAAAACTGCCGTTCGAACAGCGACAGACTTAAAAACCAAGGCTTTATAGAGTGACAGGTTGGAAACGACAGGTACTGGGTGAATGATAGAATTATGAAGCGATAAGACGAAGTACCTACCATATATTATTACAGGTTTGAAGGACTTCTCAATCAACGCTCAAACCCAGCCACCGAAAAGCAAATTTGTGAAACACGGTAGGTAGTTGGGTAAAAAACTTAATATGGAAATTCTCAGGCTAGGCGGCGTGTTCTTTTTCGTCCGTCGCCGAGTTAATACCAGTATTAGGGAACATTTTGCTCCCAGTTTTATTTTTGTAATGTGCCTATCTCGCCTAACTATATTTATTATTTACTGGGTTATTGTTGTATTTACATCATACGCATAGAAATAACTTCATTTAATAACTGCATTTAATTGATTTCATTGTATACATAATACATGATGTATTTAAGTTTGTGGATGTGTCCAATTTAGGCTTGAAATAGTTAATAAATTTCAAAGGGAATACAAATAATAAGAATGTTACTGGCAATCAGTTGTTATTTTATCTTGATATAAGAGTAGTTTCTCATCACAAAATTCTTAGTCCGAAGATTGATTGGACGTATTTCTCCAAACGTAGAACATCCTATTTGCGAACAGTAGTCTAATTCTCTAATCTCGGCATACCTTTGCCTATTTTTATATTTTATCCCTATCTCTGCCACTAGTAGGTTGCTAACTAACTAATTATCGTCTTCCACATATCTTTCTTTTTTTCTAACTATTTTTACTTCCTCCCATTTGCTAACCTTGTCTATCAACGGTATATTCATCATGCGTCGGATTGAGAACGATATAACTAACACACTTTTTTAAACCAAAATTAAGTTAAAAACTCAAAATGTACAATTATTTCATAGATACCTATACAGCAAGCACAGAGAGTATAAAACATTAAGGCCTGGTTGTTCAAAAAAGTAACACAGACTTAAGTCTGACACCGGCTTCGTTGCTACGATAGAACCATTCTCAAAATTAATTTAAGTATTTTGCACTATCTTGTTAATGAAAGATTTAATTAAATTCAGAAATCCACCTATGTTTTACTGCAGTTAATCCAGAAACGGTAAAGTCATTTATACCATTATACCAAAGGTACTAACTAAAACTAAAATATAAATTGGACGTGCCCAGTCTTTTTCAGCGGATTAATTTTGAATGGAATTTCTTCCTACTTGAAGCTTTTACTGTATTGTCCTTTGCAAGTAACATAAAGAATTTATTGTGGAGGCCCTTCAAATTTTATAATACCACCCTGATGTGTGAAACCGATTGATAAACGCCGCGATCGTAAATCAGTTACTGTTGGAGTTCTCCAAAGGCATCCAAAATATTTCAAAGACACCGCACTGTATTATGCTCGGATATTGATTTATGTTTCACAAAGACAAATCTATCTTTGGTCTTTGTTGATAGGCAGCGACCAACTGTTGTGCCATCTGCAATGAATAGAAACAACATTTTCAATTTGAAGACTGTAAAAGGTGCGTACCCGTACTACAATAACTTTTAAATAAATGGGAAATAGCGCGTTTGCTGCCATCTAGCGAGTCCGTTAAATCGGTTTCCCAATAAGAGCATATCACTGACTAACTATAACATCTTTAAACAATGGTTCTATCTATCGTTATAAGGGAGTTATGTAATTTTTATTTATTTTGAATTCGTTTAAAGTACGCCACTGACTTTTGAAAACTAACATTTCTTCGCACCTTTCTCACTCAAGTTCCTTCGGCATATATAATCGTCAGAAGCAGTAAAGTTTTCCGAAACCTTCAGAAATGAGAAGGGTATAAAAGAATAGCGTACGCCACTGGAAATTAGGGGGCCAGCCATTAAAGTAATATTTGGGAAGTTTTCATGTATCTCGTATAATAAGGGAGTTACGCAATTCTTCATCTTTTTTTTTAATTTTTCTCGGCGCCGCCACTGTATTTGATAATCGAAATCTATGTACGCTCTTCTTAAATAATATATTTTGACAGGTTTTGACAGGCCGTAGAAAGTTACTCGCAAAATGGCAATTAACTGCAGGAAAAGAAAGCATTTCTTCGAATAAAATACTTTTTAGGGTAGCAAACGCGATAGGGGATGCTCCACACTCTGTCACCTTATTCATTATAACCCGCCCACGAATAATCTTTAATTTCTAATGGATATCACGAAAACCGTAAGAACGTTGTTTTTTTTTAACCAGGCAAAAATCCAAGTTTTATTTTTCTCGCCCATTCGGAACGCTTCGAAGGGATGAAAGTGGATCGGGCGGACGCGATCGTTCATTTTCATCTAACCGTTTTTTTTTCCTCAGTCGGGAAAATGGAAAGTATTTTGACAGGGTGAAAGCAAAAATGTGCACTTTTAACATTCGGCACTCTAGGACGGGGGTGCTAGGGAGCGAATCGCGAAAAAACGAACCGGAGCGTGTTCCCAGCATCGACTTCTACCTCCGTTCCGAAAATTAAACGAATTTAATTTTTTTGCGAAAATTTAATTTTTATACCAATACATGCATATTATATGTATGCGAGGAAAATTGTTTGCTTACTAACATTCGAGATCATACCTCTGCAATGGTTCGCCGTATCGGATCCGTTGATGTCTCGTTGGATTAACGAAACTTGAAATGTTACCCCGATTCGCGGCATGTTTCGCCAAGACACGCCGGAAAGACACAAAAGAATAAGAAACTCTAAAAAACCGCGAAGAAACTGCGAAACGGCTTTCAATTTTTTACGACTCGAGGGGTGGTCAAGCAGCGGCCGAAACTGGCGCAAGAGGATCATTTTCTCGCGGCCGACAGATGTTCATACCACGTAGATTTTTTTATCTCTCACCTGTAGCGAGTTACGGCCGTCCAGATTTAATCACCTTAAAAATCTGTGAAATTGGAAAATATTTAAATTATAATTTTGGGCGAAAAAAAATTAAAATTATAATTCCCAGGTCGGAAACGTACTTCGCGTATCGAATACGACCCGCAATAAGTGCAAGATTTCGAAAAAATCGATAAAAAGACAAAAATGAGCGCCGGGCGGGATTCGATCTCCTAGTACCAAAACAGTTTCGTATTCGCAAACAGAGAAACCGTGCGTATTGGCACTGATCATAATATAAATACAATGGTATGCTACGGCGCATATGCTTCTCCCACTTCGATGACGTAAAATCGAGGTGGCGGTTCGAGAGACACCAACCATATACCATATAGAGTTTGTATGATGGATCTTTGCGCGTGCGTCACAACTGCTTACATATGATACAAATCATTTCAAGGTCGAGTGTATTGTCAAGCAGTGGCGTGTGTTTTATTTTGCTCAGGTACAGATATAAATATGGTAATTTACAGCGGCGGCTCCTTAACAAGTGCGCTCGTGCGCGCGCACTGCCTACAAAAATATGGTTTTAACCTTTTTTGATAAAAGGTTCAAACCTTATAATTATAAACTAATAAGTTTAAAACTTTTTGAATCTCTGCCACAATATACACTGTGCCCCACTTAACTTGTTTAGTATGGGGAACTTTTAAACCGCGGTAGTTACAAGAGTGCTCAAATGGGAAAAAATGTTGCTTATTATAATTGTAATTTAGCAGTACCAAAAGAAGTTCGGAAACTGTTTCTATTTCTGAGAAAATCGGAAAAAAGTGAAAATGGCCGAAATATTGTTTATGTTCTAGAGCCCTTATTATTTGTTGATATTTTGATACGAAACTTTAAAGCAAGATATGGTTGCAAATTCTCAACAGGCCGGTGGTATCAATTTTTATACAGGGTGTTTAATTTAAGCGTACCAGAGGTTAAGTTTGTTTTTTCTTATGGCCGCCATATTGGTACTGGTCATATTGGGCTAGACGGTTTCAAGAGCTCTTCATCCATGTATAATAGTCGGCATAAAAACCTTTAGTTAACAACGGAAATCGAAAAATTTGTCCCTAAGATGTAACAGTCCATTAAGAATGCTACAGCTTCTCTTATCTAGTTCAATAATTGCTCAAAAAGTCCTCCGTCAGCATCTAAATAGTTTCTACATCGAGTTTCCACCGAGTTACCGCATTTATCAAAAATTGACGAGAAAGTTCTCTAAGAGTGGCCACTACAGCTGCCCGAAGAGCACGCTGATTTTCATATTCTTGACTGTGTACGTGATTTTTATGTAAACCCACAAGAAAAATCTAGGGGTGTTAAGTCCGGGGAGCGAGCTGGCCAGTGTATTGATTCTGTATTCCCTGTATATTAAAAATACGTCGGGTGTAACCTATTACTATCATAAATGTGAAACATACTTATCCATTTCTCACCAAATAAATTGTTTAGATACTGACGAACCCTATGTGTTCTATGAGGAGGTGCACCATCCTGCTGCAACCAAACGTTCTGAACTACATTTACCTGCGATAATTAAGTTGTCTTATTTAATTATTGTCATAATAAACATAATGCTTTGTTTTCCATAGCTTGCTAGAGAAGAGAAATGTGGCATTCTTAATGGACTGTTAATCTTAAAGGCGAGTTTTTCGATGTTCATTGTTAACTAGAGGTTTTCATGCGGGCTATTATACATGGTTGAAAAGCTCTTGAAACCGTCTACTCGAATATGACTAATACCAATATGGCGGCCATAAGAGAAAACAAACTTAACCTCTGGTACGCCTAAATTAAACACCCTGTATAGAAATTGATACCACCCGCCTATTGAGAATTTTCAAGTATAACTTGCTTTAAAATTTCGTATCAAAATATCAACAAATAAGGGCTCTAGAACAAAAACAATATTTCGGCCATTTTCACTTTTTCCCGATTTTCTCAGAAACAGAATTAGTTTCCGAAGTTCTCTTGGTACTGCTAAATTACAATTATAATAAGCAACATTTTTCCCTATTTGAGCACCCTTGTAACTACCGCGGTTTAAAAGTTCCCCATACTAAACAAGTTAAGTGGGACACTGTGTATATTAATTATTATGCGAGATAATAAATAGTACGCGCTCTAAGCATTCCGCGTCGTCTTTCAAAATGCCTACCACACACGCAACCAGCCGTCCGAGTATTGAGGTGTGGCACTCTAAGGCAAATGCATATTCGATATGGGAGCGAGATCGGCGCGACGCGGGAAAATTTCGTCGCATGTGCTTTTAGGTGGAAGAACTATAGCTCGTCTGGGAGCGCTGTTTGAGCGCACACTTACTGTTGGGCGAAGCACGGGTCGCGGGAATTTGTACTTCTGCGGCAGTGTTTATTGTTTTTGTTTACCATATTTAGGTCTGAGATAGCTCGTTGCTTTGCTTATAACGTGAGTAATTAGCTGCATTATCGTGTTTATTTTTAAATATTGAAATTTCCAATACTTAGCATGGCTAAAGGTAGTGGTTTCGTTAAAGTCAACACTTAAACATTGTGGAGTGAACTTTAACAAAGTGGTCGCCTGATTTGTGCAATTTTCAAAATTATTATTGTGTTGTAATACTCAATTCAGTTAAAAATGAATATTTTATCTAAATATAGACTTTTGACGAAAAACTTGAAATAAAATGAAATGGACGTCCTAAGCCTGTGCGAAGTATCAAATGCTTTTCGAAAGGTCACGGTAAAAGTTGTGTGCGAAAGTTTAACCTTTTTGATTTGGTATTTTCGTTAAATATTGCGGTGAGTGAAATTTCTTGTTTGAAAATGTTTGAAAATGGCTTCTAAAGCACTTCATTTAAAAAAACTACGGGAGAGAAACCGCCAGACCCCCCGCAACCCCTGAGCGGTCATTTCATCCTAGAGCACTGCCAAGTTCTAAAGTCAGGAGCCGCCACTGGTAATTTAACTGTTACATCATATATTAATTAGTAGGTATGGCACCAGCAGGAGAAGAATTGAAAGAAACTTAGATTTTTAAGATATATTTTGTGATGTAATTCTAGATTTTAATGAGTTCATAGTACATACCTATTTAAAAAATAAACTTACCTTGTGCATACATGTTGTATGTAACATTACGAATTTCCATTTTTTGGCATTCGCAGCCGGGATTTTCCTGGACTAAGCAAAGGCTCATTTCTTTCTGAACGTACTTTGATGCTGGAAACTGTACACAAGCTAATCTTTAAAGCATCAGAAACACGGTAAAACATTATAAAAAGTTTATAAAATTAATTCTACATTATGACATTTACTTGACAGTAGGTACCTATACCACACGCCTATGAACTGTAAAGCTGAATGACGCTTCGACATCACTTCATATAGTCGCATTTGTGTTCCGCTCAATATTGTATTATGAGACGTATGTCTTACAACCAAATGACATACGTCGCTACATTTATATTAAGGAATGGTACGGGCTAGCAGTAGGCGCGTATGTCTTAACTAATTTTATACACACGCAAAGACTCATCATACAAAGTATACTTAGATCTACATATGTGACAAACAAATAGCGCGAATCACAGAACACCCAAATGCAAGATTTGAATTGTTACACTTCAAAAAATTGTAGCTGTCAAACTCTTCTCAATTAGGAAATCATTTTCTTGAATAAAGCTCACCCCCATCCAAAATTACTCGTCTTCATCTCCAACAAACCATTTCTTAATTTCCATACAAAAACTTTTCTCAAATACTGTAATTTTCCTATTTGAATCAAACATTTTCACTCACAATTTCTATATTAAGTCAGACTTGTTCCCTTTTTAGCCACCGCACAATTTGGCATTTTGACGCTTGTCACTTTAGGGTCCCTATATTTAGAGAGTACCGCAATCTCCGCCATATTTACTCACAATAACAGCCGCCAAATTTGAATTGTGGCGGAACGTCAGAATGACATTTTGCTGCTGACACGGCAGTCCGCCATATTTACTCACAGTTCTGAAACATAGTGAAGCTATTGATTGCGGTACTCTCTAAATACAGGGACCCTATGTCACTTAACGTTCGCGCCGATAAAGCAAAAACACATCCGCCAACCGGATCTTTCGGAGACTTCGCGCCAATTTCGCCTCGATGTGACGTCATGCGCAGTGCGAGATGGATTCCGGTCGCCAGCGTAGCACGGCATGGCACTGACCCATTTGCACCGAGTTGTGCAAGCCTCTTAATACGCGTATATGTATAACGTTACATCGCAGAATGAATTTTATTTTACCAAAATTTCCTTAAATACACAATTTTATTTATTAAAAGGACTCCTTTCACGTTATAAAAGAGATCAGCGACATGAAATTATGCGAAATTCTCGAAGAAAAAGTTAAAACTGAAATTTTAATTCAGCCTCGAGGAAACGGGAGATTTCGGAAATTTTTTTGGGGAAAAAAAGCAGAGGGACTTTAAACACTTCAAAGGCCGTATTTTCACCTCCCGCTATTAGAAAAATTGCAGGTCTAAAACTGAGTCAGCTGCGGCGTCGCGAAGAGCGAGTTTCTCGAGCAATCGTAGGCGAAAATGCACCGCTCGGGTTTCTCGCTAATAACTTTCTCAAACGTCGATCGATTTCAATTTTTTCGACGGCTATCAAAAGAGCGAACTTCGCAGAACCTCATTCTTACCATGAAACACGCCGAGTCTTCGGCAGGTGAGGAAGACGGCCTCGAGAAACTGGAAGGTTTCGGGAGACACGTACCATTTGGGGGCGGCCTGCGACCCACGCGCAACCCTTTCTGGCAAATCTAAAGAGGCATTTGTGAAGTAGAACACGCCGGCTGTCCGCCTGCGTGAAAATCACCAGTCGCACTCGCGTTCGACCCCCTAAAACTTTAATCGAAAAGTGCAAATTTCCGTAAAATCGCGAAATCTACCCCAGCATTTTCGCTCGTCGCGGGGTGGAAACCGCGAATTGTGAGTTTCCTCTTTCGAGTGGAACCCCGCGCCGCGCCCTAGCCGCGATCTCCTCGGATGAGATAGCTCCACAGCTTTGGTACTTTTTTGCCCCGAAATTTTGCAGCGTTTCGGGGAAAAAATTATTTCCGCTAGCAACCCCCGCGCGATCGCGTCGTTTTGGATGTTTTCGGTCCGATCGACGGGGCTACCGGAATCCGCCTTCAAATAAAACTGCGACCCCCGATCGGGCCGGTATAAAAAACAACCCTGATTTTGAGGGCGCCGTAACTCCCCGCGGGCGCGACTCTCGCGTTCGGGACCCCCCCTATAACCTACAACTTTTGTCGGTGAAAAAGAGAGCGACGCCCGTTTTTCCCCGCGCTTCGCCGGTTCTTCTGGGTGCGATGGAACATTTTCGACCCCTTCCGGTGCGCCGAGTTTGTTATCGCTTGGAAACGGGATGTTTCGGGGGTGGTGGAAAAATCTCGAGGGTACCCGCGAATCCGGGACGAATTCGCGAGCTCAAATTTCAAATTTCATCCCGATCGCCGCAGTTTTCGCTGAGAAAGAAATTATTTACCGTTTTCGACGTTTTCGCCACTTGCAGCGGGGGATGACGAAGCCGCTTCGGCACCCCCGCTAGCGAGTCGATCGGCCATAACGCGCGGTTTTATTCGCTAAAAAACACCGTTTTTCGACATTTTCAAATTTCGGGGGCGTAGCCTCTTATGCGTTTAGTATAAAGTAATTATCAATATGGCTTTAAACGAAGCAGGTGCTGTTGTTGTGAATTATCAGTTTCTCAGGTTATACGTTGATACAATTTCACAGTACGACGGCAATCCTTACACGTTAGCTATTTTTATAAGAACATGTGAGAATTTAATCTCAACTTTTTCAAATCGTAGAGTTACTAATGATCCAATAAATAATTATTATATTTTGTTGGCTATTTTAGGTAAACTGACAGGTCGAGCTCTTTCTTTAATAGGAACACGAACCGAATTAAGTTCGTGGAATGAAAGTAAAGGTGCTCTAGTTTTGAGTTTTGGTGATCAACGAAATGTAGACTGCCTAATTCAAGATTTAATTCCTTTAAAACCAAATAAAGGCGAAGCGCCGTATACTTTTGACATGCGTTGCCAAGACGCGTACAATTTGATTATTTCTAAGTTAGATACTCTCACGATCTCAAACGAAGAAAAACGCCCTAATTTGGAAAATTACAATGACCTTTCTTTGAAAACGTTTATTCGTGGACTAAGTACAACATAACATCAGGCTGAGAAATCCAGACAGTCTGGAGAAAGCAATGAGCTTGCTCATTGAAGAAGAAAACTTTGTATTCACAAAAATGTAAAATATGCTAAACACGCAAACAATATTTTTAGACCTACCCAGCGTATGGTCCCAACGAGACCAAATTTCTTGAAACCAAATTTTCTATAATCAACAGTCGTACGCACAACAACCATACATCCCTTCACCACAGATGCAATTTAGACCAACATTTCCAAATTCCCAAAACTTCTGCCAAGGACCATCATTTCCCTCAAACCAATTTGGATAAAATACTTTTAGTCAGAAATACCTACTCAATCAAATTTCCGTCCAACAGATTTTCCATTCCAGAGACCAACAAATTTTTAGTTTCCAAATCAACGCTACCAATTCCATAGTCAAAATAAAAATCCAAATTTTACGTCAAAATTCAGGTACATCTAAGCCAGAACCTTTGGACGCTTCGTCTGGCAATTCTCGTACTTTTTCTAGAGTACAACCTGGTGTGATAAACCTCCGTCTGATTACATTTAAAGACAATAATTGTTCTTAGACAAAATTAAACACTTGTATTCATTTCAGTGGTTTATTAGGAAGTCTTGCTTCCTGTATTATTATATTACATAAAACTTACAATTACTGTGTGATGTGTACAAAATGCTTATTCTACAAAAAGAGAGTACATTGCCTCGGAGCTACGGTGGACGGCTAACGACCTAAACAACGATTATTGCAATTAATTATGAATGGTAATGAAATATTTGAAATGACATAATTTTGGATGCGGCCCATCACACTGGAAGTCTACCACCTAAATTCACGTTCACAGAATTACATGCACAAGATGTGAACCCAGAGTTCAAAAATCAAAATGATCCTAATCCTGAATACTATTCTAAAGAATCCTTCCAAATGAATGTAGAAGAACAAAATGAAAATTACGACACATCCAGCGGTGAAAACTGCGATCATAATAATACGTACGAAAACGAATAGTAACGAATTGTAACGAACTTGTAAATTAAAATGAAAATTTTCAGGTACCTAACTACGAAGTCAAACAACCCGACTTAATAGAACTCAACCATCTTCATTACATATTTATTCCCGGAATTGACGGCAAATTTTTAGTAGATACTGATAGTACGAGAAGTTTAATTAATCCAGAAATTGCTCATAACTATTATAAAGAATTTGAGATAATTTTTTACACTGGTCTGGATTATTTTGGTCCCATGGAAGTTACCATTGGAAGAAGACGTAAAAAAATATATGAACCGTTATTCACATGCCTCACAACTCGTGCTGTCCATCTGGAACTAGCAGCATCTCTGTCTACTGATTCCATGATAAATGGCTTACGAAGAATGATTGCCAGACGAGGTACTCCAAAATATTTGTATTCGGACAACGGTACGAACATGCGAGGGGCAGATAATGAACTAAAACGGGCTGCTGAAGAAATTGAAAAGGACTTAAGGGAAGAATTAGTCCAGCGTGGTATAGAATGGAGGTTACGCCTCACATTGGAGGAGCCTGGGAAATATTGGTTCGATCTGTGAAAACAGCCTTGAAGGTAGTACTGAAAGAAAGAGCTCCGAAAGAAGAAGTACTGCACACTTTACTGACAGAAGTGGAGAACATTGTGAACAGTCGACCACTGACCCACGTATCTTCGTATCCAGATGATCCAGAAGCTTTGACTCCTAACCATTTTTGCTGGGTTCATCGTCGGCAGGAAATCCTCCTGAAGTATTTACCAAAGAAGACTTATGTCTCAGAAAGCAATGGCGAATTGCACAAACCCTAGCTGATCACTTTTGGAAAAGATGGCTGAAAGAGTATTTGCCGACCCTTACCATGCGTACCAAATGGCATACTGAAGTATTTTCCGACCCTTACCAAGCGTAGCGAATGGCATACTGAAGTAAAATCAGCCAAAGTTGGAGATGTGGTGATAATTGCCGATTGGACGTTACCACGAAATGCATGGCCGAAAGGGGTCATCTTGGAGGTCCACCCAGGAAAATATGGACGAGTTCGAGTGGTAACGGTGAAGACTGCTACAACCACGTTCAAGAGACCAACAAACAAAATCATTGTTTTAAATACAGAAGATGGTGTCTCGACACGGGGGGTGGAATGTTGTCAACAACAATTTTGCGAACGTAATAACGAAGAGAGCGAGAGCCGACAGCGATACGTTCCTACGGCAGCGCCAAGACACACTGGAGTAATTTCAGGCAGTGATACGGTGTCGCGCTCACCGCTTCAAGCCGCGCGCAACTATGTCCCCACTATGTCCATTACAACAGAATGAAGACCGGACATGATTCGCTAGGTGTGGCCGCCTCATCTATTACAAGTGCAAACAGTGGTTCACAAAATTAGTTCCTGACGTAATATGCGCCAACTACGAAGAATTAGGCGACGTTGACTTTGGCAAGATTTCCGATTGGCTGAAGTGAACTGGGGGACTTTTTAGATTAGTATAAAAGAAGCGAAGCTGCCGTAGCAATGCAGTTATTCGATTCAAACCACTATTTTCAAGCCATTTCTTCAGGATCGGAATGTGAGGCTGCATATCCGGTAGTGTTAATTGAGTCTGAATTTGGCCACTGTTTCCAAGTCTTTTAATCTTCAGAGTACAGGACGTGAGACTGCGTGTCTGGCAGTGATCATAATTCCGTTTTAATCAGTTTTAAGTTGTAAATATTGTACATACGTTCATAAATCAAGAATAAAATTTAAGTTTTCCGATTTGTACTATACAGTGTTATTCTTCAACACACCCAACACTATGTAACGGGCAAACACCAGTAATATTATATGCCAGAACATGTAGAGTTTTACAAAAACCTACCACATTATAATATATTATTATATGAGCGATTATGACAGTTATTATTCACGAAGATGATGTTTGAGTCCACGAGTCGAATGCGAGTGGCTCAAATCGTCTGAGTGAATAATGGTCATAATCGCGAATATAATACTATACTTTTTCTACACTTATTAAACAAATAAATTAGACTCAAATTTGATAACTTTAATGGAACACTATTATAATGCATTAATTTTTATTTTTCAATAAATGAACTACTTACTAGGAATATATATTGAAATTTGTACAGTTAGTAATATATTGTAAGAGCAATATTAATTATTAATATTTGATACTAAAAATTTATTCTTGAAGAATGTAAAATTCTGTGTCTCTTTGATAAACCCCTTTGTTTTGGTTTTAATAGCGAAATATTGAACGCTCGTTTGTTATGAAATGATTTATCCTGTTTTCTTATTTGATATAGTGTATTCAGTGAGCTGGGACCTGCTGGGTCGAATTGTTTCAATATTCTGACAGTTCTCCAAAACGAATGTTTAATTTTTACTAATTTGCTAAATTGTGCTTTTACATTAATTTGCAAGGAATCTAGGTGAGTTTATTCACTAAGCGTCTTAACTCTATTGTAGTATTCTTGCATGTTTTATGCGATTTATGTAAATTAAATTCTGATTACTGACTGCTGATTAATTTGTCTAAAATAGATATTCGTATGGGTGTGGTTTAACTCGTAAACGGTATTTAACGGAGAGAATGCATCGCGGGTTTAGCCCTTTGTGACCATTGCATTCTTCGTAAGTTACCAGTAGTAATACGAATGTCCAAACTCTAGTAGCTGAAGAGACCTCAATGCGTGTATATCCCTTTGAGCTCATTGCACACCTTAGTACTAGCTGTTGAGTGAAGTAAAGCATTGCGTGTTCAGCCCTTTGCGTAGAAGGTTGGTTCTGGAGAGGGCAGAATGCGTGTCTAGCCCTTACTGCCCATTGCACCCCTTAGTGCTATCGTTTGATAACCATAACCTTTGAGCTCATTGTACACCTTAGTGCTAGCTGTTGAAAGAAGCTAAGCAGAGATAGCGCATTGCGTGTTCAGCCCTTTGCGTAGAAGGTTGGTTCTGGAGAGGGCAGAATGCGTGTCTAGCCCTTACTGCCCATTGCACCCCTCACTACCATAAAATACGATCTACTTAAACGTTGCGAGTTCTACCCTTCGTTTCCAAATTCGACCATGAATATTATACAATCGTACGATTACATTGTAACACTCTCTGGCAAACATTAAGTTAAATGATAATTAAGAATTTATAATGGGGCACTAACGCTTACTGCGGTTTTCTTTATTTCTGGAACGGATCCAGTTATGCTGACACCTATGCAGACGCCCTTAGTTTTCGACACCTCTGTATTTTGTGAAGTTTATAAATTTAGTTTTAAACTATTGTTTGATTTAGTTTTGTATTTAATATTTTGTTTACTTTGGTTCATTGATTAAATTTATCTCATTACTTTTATTACTTTGATTTTTTTTATTACCTTCTCACAATATAAATTTGGAGTTGTCCCTTCCATTGTTAAATTCTGGCAGTTTTAGTGGTGGAATTGTTAGTTTGCGCGGATTAAATGGTACCTACTCGAACGAAGTGCATACGTTGGAAAACGTAAACAATAATATATGGCGATACTTGGCTGTCACCCGCGTCGATTGTCAGCGCAGCAAGAGTTGATCCCGGTCGATATAAAATATCATTGGATCAGCGAAACCGTGATTATGGAACCATAATTCACTACAGTGAATAATTATAGGTACGATATTTCACAAAGAAAATGCTAATAATTGTCATATAATTAAATAGGTTTAGAAAAAATTTTATCTTTCGTTCCATGTTATTACCTACGATTGATGTTATAATGTTATGTTTCAATGTTCACAATATACGTTTGAAAAGCAAAATGCGTGTTTTAGCTCAAAATATTTGAAAACTTAGTGGCGTAACTAGCACGACGGAATATTTTTTAAAAAGACAAAAAGTATCTCATTAAGGGACTTTTTCCCATAAACTCGGCAACAGATTCAAGTTTTCTATTGTTCCACGCCTGCTTGTAATGGCCTACTTTGCATTTTCGTGGGTCTTGTTGTGATTTTCTTATCAGAATTTGTATGGTTAATTAAATAACGCTCACAGAACATTCAAAACGATGTATCTCGAAATGCCAGTAATTGAGATACGCCAGTTTGTCTTTATAGCGACGAATTGTGTGCAGGGGCACCATCTTTTTGGAAATATACCCTGTTTATGTTTATTAACGGAACATTTTCCATTAATATTCAATAAATTAATGTATCTCAATCCCGTTAAGTTTCCATTAAAAATTTGGTATGTTAATTGACCACCAAAAATAAAACACGAAACGTTAAATCCAAAACGTCCTTGCCCCTGACGTTCAAAAGTTTGGTGCTGATTTGTATCAGACCAGTGACGCACATTATGCCTGTTAAATAATCCTACGCTGCTTATGTGAGTTTGATCTGTCCAAATGACAGACCGTCCAAATTCTGGATTTTCTTGAATTTTATTTAAGTACCACCTACAAAAATGAAGCCTTCTTTCTTAACCTCCCGGGAAGAGATTGTGAATATTTTGAATTTTATATGGCCTATATTTGCCTTTTTTAATATTTTTTGAACTTTTGTTTTGGAAACACCAACTTGTGATTCGATTTCGCGATAAGAAGTTTCTGGTGTCGCCTCAACCAACGATAACACATTTATTTTTTCCTCTTCCCTATTTTCTTTATTATAAATTTTGTTTCTAGGTTTATTGAATGACCCATAGTGAATTAAATTTGATTTAAATCTCGAGAACATCATTTTGCTTGATTGTCTTATTTCTGGGTATCTAAATTTAATAAATCGATAAACAGGTATTATACTGGAAATGGATATCTAATAGGAATTTCTTGAGTACCTGTTGAAATATAGATCCATTGAATCATTTACATTCTTACGACATTCATTGAAAACAGCAATTATGTCGTATTTTTCGAAATTTTTATAATTTTGAAGTGCCATTATGTTTATACTAAGTATCTATTAATAAAACTAGCTGCATGCAATGTTTTGCTAATGTTATGTCAACAGATAATTATTCAGTTGTTAACATAAAATCACAGGTATCTTGGATGTACCCACCTATCTTATATTTTCTAAAGTTAAAACTTAAAAAGTACCAAAATCGTTGCCGTTTTTTGAAATAACAATATAAAAATATATATATTTTGAAAGCTTAAAAAAAACTTTCGAACTAGACCAAAGCCCACTATGATTTCCATTTAAAAAATTCAACGTTATGTTTTAACTCAAAAAATAGGCCTCCTAGAAAAAACTACGTACGCCACTGAATTCCTTGGAAAAAGTTCTATAGGAGTCAATCATAACAGTTTTAGTCTTCTTAGCGCAAAAATAATTGGAGAGAGTTTTTGAAAATCGATAAAAATCAACATTATTTTTTTCTCGAAAACTAGAAACGATATCCAAATTCTGGTTTCGGTATTCTATTATACTCAAAAAAAGTAGCTAAGATTCGCGAAAACCCCGAGGCTCTATCTCAGCTGCTTCTATGAGAAACCCCCAAATCACAGCGAAAATAGGGCAGCCTAGTGCCGCGTAATCGTTTTTGCGGGTGCAAATCTAATCAAACAGAAAAGGAAATCTCGAAAAAGGAGATTGTGGATGACATCTTTAAATAAAAGTACCTAGACAACTTGTTAGACCATTTCATAATTTTCGAAAACACTAGATCGTATAGCTTGTAAATTAAAATACGTCCTAGGAAAAGGCAAACTGTGAATGCGTACACGTGCTCGGGTTCGATGCGCTGAGATTCGTCTGCTTTGATGTGTGCTTATTTACCTCCCTCGGAGCGAACCTTTAACACATCAAGTAAAATACATTCGTCCATGGTCCAAACGATGTGTCGTGTGTATTGCTTTGGCGAATATTTGACGAGTGCACACATCCTCCCGAATGCACATGCATGCATCATCCACACGATGCGGCATTTGTTTGCGCTTGTCAAACATTTGGTGTTTGGATAAATCTACGCACATGACCACATTGGCATACGTCGTATCGTCCACACGATGCTGCATTTGCTTACACATGGCGAATATCTGTCGAGTGACCTCATCGTTTGGAGCCGGCTTAAGAATATGACCATGAAGAAGCGATCTGGCGATGAAATTTTTTGTCTAAATTTGAAATCAACTTTCAGAAACAAAACGGAGATCATATTTTGTGTTTTGGGCACTAAAATATAGGAGAAACGACTAAACTACCAGTCAAATTACTACATTTTAAAGTTCAATTTCCAATTCTACCGAAACCGTCAGTCGCAGACCTAACAATATCTACATCAATCAAAAGTTTAGTAAACTGACTATCAAATATGGAAATAATATATGGGGTGTTCCATTTGAAATTTTCAAGAAAAAATGCATATTGCGTAAGCTGTCCACCCTGTATGATATTAAGTTTTGTGACAAAAGTATTCAAGACTTTTAGAAATAGAGCAGTCTGTGAACCTAGTCCAACAAAGAAATCTTAAATAGCTTCGACCAGTAGACGTCAGCAGCTCCTCAAAGTTGGATCCACACTGGCACTAAAATGGTAATATTGTCGCGCGCGTGTGCACGGACAGTGGCGATCGGGCATGAGAAGAGAGAAGATAGGGAGCAGGAGTAGAGACATACACGCGAGGACATGGGTCATTGGTTGAATGGACAGAAGAGAGGAATGAGTATCAAGCCGAGTTATGGGCACTAATTATTTGTTGAGGACAGAGTCAAGCCGAGTTCTAGGCTTTATTTATTTATTGAGGACAGAGATTGTTATCTGTTTTGTTAATAAAGGGTATGTACAATTATTATTTACACTTTAATTCAGCCTTACCATAGAACCCCGGTACGCACGCCACTGACAATATCTTAAAATCGCCCACTCTAAACCCCATCGTGTAGTACACCATCTTTCATAAAATTTTATTGGGAATTCAAATATGTAAACAAATGTGGGGCGTTCCATTTAAGAAAACATAACTTTGGTTTGGTGCTCAGAGTGTGAACACCCTGTATACACCAAAATAATTTTATCAGATGCTTCATGGGGTTCTCCACATACGTGTAAAGTTTTATTTTGATACATTGAATAGAACCAGAGATATGGGCCGACTACACACTATTGGCTCACCTTGTATTATATGAAAATAGCAATTTTTCAACTCTCTTCGTTCGTGAGATTGAACAACTCGCTTCGCTCGTGGGCAAATTCTCACCAAAAAAACAGTATTTTAATCTCTTGTTGTAAAATAAACTATTAAGGATCTGACAAGTAAAAAGCATGTATTTAAGCCATTTAACAAGCAAACACATCTCATGCTATGGATAATCTCGATGCAATGAGATGACAAATGTTTTGCTACAATTTCAACGAAGAACGGGCACATTAAGAAGATTCGCCAAAAAACAGTTGAACAAACCAAGAATAGGCATATTTTGCGAATTTAAATTAATCGTAATTTATTAATCTGACTGTTATAAATATTAAAAACGTATCTTTGTTATTATTGGAAACATAAATAAATATAGATTGTTCTTTTAAGTCTGTTGTAATTTTTAGCTTACAACTTCACTTATTATTCGTAATATTAGTTTATTATGATATAACCTTAACTTATGCAAAAATGAGCCTGTTGGATTGGATGAAACATTATTAGTACTGATATAACTCTTTCAAGTTCTTTTGGTTAATTCACTGGCTTTTCATATTAAAAAATTTGCTCCAATCTCTAACAATCATTGGTTAGCAATTATAATTTGAAACAATATTAATAATATCAGACTTTAAATTTAGCGCCATTTTAGTATAATATAAACTATATTTGGTAATATTTTATTCCCCCTCAAATCACGTTGGTAATGCAGAGGCACGCAGTGACTTTTAGTGTCGGCTGTGAATTACTGGCGCACAATTCGGGACCTAAGTGCCTCCGTCATACGTCAGATTTTCATTCCAAACAAAACAAAAGCACGTGCCATTTGACGTTTATCGATATTATTTACAACGTCTTAAACTAGTTTCTTCAATATAATTATAGACATTTTGCAGTGAAAACAGTTTATTTTCAATTTGTGTGTTGGGCTTACGCGTAAAAACTTGAAAACAACTATATGTAGTTATAATTATATTTCAGAGGTTAGGTTAAAACGTCAGAAAGCACGTGGCTTTGTTTTGTTTGGAATGAAAATCTGACGTTTGTGACGCGAGTTATCTACCCGAATTCTGGGAAATTCCTAAGAACTCAGCGGCGATCGTGGAGACCGCTGACTGCATACATTTTTATCTTTCTGTTGTACTTGCAACTATAGATGTTGTTTTACATTAGTTATCTACACTTAGAACGAATAACACTTGTAATTCTTGTTTTAATAAAGAACGGTCCAAACTTTGTCAATAAAATATTTTTTAAAAAGCAATTCGGCCGAACCGAAAAGTTAATTGGCGCAGTCTGTAGGATTGCCGAAGAGATCGATATCTCTTTTGTCTCTACAATTAATCGGCAATTCCGGAAAATTTGTGAAACTTCAAAAAATTTCCAAAACTCGATAATTTTGGGAATTGTGAGATCGGAACGGCAAGGATTGTATTAGAGGAGTGTTGTTGATCGATATTGGCAGCAATTCACAAGAGGACGTGGTTCAATAACCTCATCTTGCGGACCCAAGGACCAGGAGCGGACTCGATAATCTGCACCACCCAAGGGACACCATATGTTAGGCATCGGCATTGTTTGGGCATTAGTGTAAGTACATTTCAGTCTACCAAATTTTTGCTTTGTACATTTAATTGCATTTTATGCACTTCCTTATTAAAACTATATGTCACTAGAATCAATCGACGAAATCGTCGATAATTTGAAATTGGTAGAATCGTCAAGACAAATAAATAGTAATAGTAACAGTAACCTAAATATTAGTTTAACAAATATGGCTCAAAATCAATTTAATCTACAGTATTTAAAATGCGTGCCAGAGTTCGACGGAAATCCGACGGAACTCCAAAGGTACTTAACCACTAGCGAGTCGATAATTAGCAATTTTTACGACACACAAAATCCACAAAATTTCATGAACTCATTCATTTTAAATTCTTTAGTTAATAAGCTTACAGGAACTGCAAAATTAGTAGTAAATATTCAGAACGTAGGAAGTTGGTTAGAATTGAAGCAAGTATTAACTTCACATTTTGCAGACCAAAGAGATGAGCCATGTCTAAATATAGATTTGGTTCTTCTTAAACAAAATTCTGGGGAAAACGCCCAACAGTTTTACGACAAGTGTTTACATCTGCTTAACACCATTTGTTGTTACGTAGATTCTCATGAACATACGATTGAAGGCAAGGCTTGTAAGCGCGATTTTTATAAAACCTTAACGTTGCGCACATTTTTAGCAGGATTAAAAGATCCTTTAGGGACAATAATTCGTGGTATGAGACCGCGTGATTTGAATGAAGCATTACAATTAATCACCCAGTAAGAAAACTTGCATCACTTCAAAAATTACAATTTACCGCAGAATCAAGCTAAATTTAGACCTGTCTTACAAAAGCAAATACCGAATACCCCATTTTCAAGTTTCGCACCACCATTTTCAGCACAAAATTTCAGGCAAACTTTTAATCCAAATTTTGTGACACCAATTTCGTCACAGAATTTCCGACCGAATTTTAACTCAAATTTTCGGCCAACATTTCCTACAGGCACACAAAATTTTAGACATAATACTGCGGCTCCGAGGCAAAATTTCCCATCGCAGCCAATAAATATTCAACCCAAAGTGAACGGTGCACCCCAAAAGTTTTTCACCAATCAACAGGTGTTTAATCAACCAGGACCATCGAATAGAAATCTGAATGTCTTCAAGCCCAATAAAAATTATGTAAATAATTATAACCCAACACCTATGTCAATTTCAACCGGTCATACTTTTAGACCTAGACCGGTAGTAAACCAACAAAGACCGAATTTCGTTAGCGAGGAATTATTCAACACGGAAAGCGACCAATCGCAAAATCAAAGTTATATAATCGACGATCAATATGACCAAAATCTCCAATACGTCGACGATATACAAGACGAGAATGCACAATACGTTGACGAGACGCCCGAAGAAATACCTTCTGACCAGTCAAATTTTACTCAGGACCACCCCAACGAAAACTTGACATAGTAGAATTTCATAATGTGGACTATAACAAACTACCATTCATCTTTGTACCAAATCTAAACCTTAAACTTTTAATAGACACTGGTAGTTCTAATTCGTTTCTAGACCCTAGCTTGGCTTCGAAATATTTCAGTAAAAACATCAAAAACGACCCCATAGTCGTAACATCTGTTCTCCAACAAGAAATAATACCACAATCTATCGAGATACCCCCTTTCGAATTTCTTAAACTTCCTGAACAATCTACTATAAAATTTCACCTTCTTAAATTCCATAATTATTTTGACGGACTTATTGGTCTAGACATTCTCCAAAAAATTGAAGCAAATTTAGATCTTGTAAATTCGATGTTAAGTACTCCAAATTGTTATATCTCTTTGAATTACATCCGCTCAAATAAACCTCCCCTTCTTTCCTATTCAATACCACCCCGTACACAAAAAATAATAAAACTTCCTGTAAACGTCCCTGATGGAGATGTTACCATTCCTTATACACAAATTCACGAATGTGAAATACCGGAGACTTTGACATCATGTAAAAATAATTTCGCACTTACTTCGATACTCAATAGTTCTGAAAAAACAATTAATTTTAGCATCTTTGATCCAATCCAGGTAGAAAAATTTAATGAAAGGCAAGCTGTCGAATTATTTAACGCCGAATTTCATGAATTTCGTAATAAAAAAGGAACAAGTGACAATAAACTAGATTTTTCTAAATTACGTCTTGATCATTTAAATATCGAAGAGAGAACGGAACTCTTAAAACTGTTTCAGCAATATTCAGGCCTATTTCATAACGAAAATCAAAACCTATCATTTACCAATCAAATAAAACACCTCATCAAAACAAAAGACGAAATTCCCGTTTACACAAAAACGTACCGTTACCCATTTGTGCACAAGGAAGAGGTGCAAAAACAAATTAAAACCATGCTGGATCAGGGCATCATCCAACCTAGCGAATCGCCTTGGTCATCACCTATCTGGTTAGTGCCCAAGAAATTGGACGCTTCCGGTAAGAGAAAATGGCGTGTAGTAATTGACTACCGTAAACTAAATGACAAAACTATAGACGATAAATACCCATTACCTAACATTACAGACGTACTCGACAAATTGGGAAAGGCGCATTATTTTTCCACAATCGATTTGGCCTCAGGGTTCCATCAAATCGAGGTACATCCCGATGATGTCCCAAAAACAGCTTTCAATACGGAAAACGGGCACTACGAATTTAAGCGTATGCCCTTCGGTTTAAAAAATGCACCAGCTACGTTCCAAAGAGTGATGGATAACATCCTCCGAGGAATTCATAACGAAAAATGCCTAGTCTACCTAGATGACATTATAATTTTTTCGACATCTCTGACAGAGCACATACAAAATTTAAAAGAAGTTTTCGAACGTTTGAGAAAAACGAATTTCAAAATTCAACTCGACAAGTCAGAATTTTTACGTAAAGAGGTCGCATACTTAGGTCATATTATTACAGAGGACGGTGTAAAACCAAATCCTGAAAAATTCAAGCTATCAAAAAATTTCCAATCCCAATAACCCAAAAACAACTTAAGAGCTTTTTAGGACTTCTCGGTTATTACCGAAAATTTATCAAAGATTTATCTAAAATTACTAAACCATTAACTAGATGTCTTAAGAAAGGTGCAAAAATAGAACATACTAAAGAATTTATCAACTGTTTTAATATTTGTAAAGACCTACTAATGAACGACCCTATTTTACAATACCCGGACTTTGACAAACCTTTCAATTTGACTACTGACGCAAGTGACTTTGCTATAGGCGCTGTACTATCACAGGGTCCTATAGGTGGCGACCTTCCCGTGGCTTATGCCTCGAGAACTTTAGACGACAGCGAACGAAATTACTCGACTATCGAAAAAGAACTACTTGCGATCGTCTGGGCAGTTAAATATTTTCGACCCTACTTATTCGGAGTTAAATTTCAAATTCTTTCTGATCACAAGCCACTGCAATGGCTCTTTTCTCTTAAAGAACCAAATTCAAAATTAGTACGCTGGCGGTTAAAGCTAGAGTACGATTACGAAATCAAATACAAAAAAGGAAAATTAAATTCAAACGCGGACGCACTATCCAGAATTGAGATCCACGTGAAAGAACAAAATAAAAACACTAACGATTATTATATCGACAATTTCGACGAAAACCTGTTACCCGGAACTTCAAAACAAACCCGAAAACCCGACGACTCCGAATCCTTACAAGTACAAGTAGACGAAGACGAACGTGACGACCTAACCGTACATACCAACGAATCCGAAAATCCCATAGTGGATATTTCGATAACAGACACACCAATCAACTACGCAAAAAACCAAATAATAATTACGAAAGTTCATCACTCTCCTGCAAAGGTGAAAATTCAGAAATTATTCGAAAACAAACAGAGACTATACGTCCAGGTATCTTGTGACGAAGACATTATACAATTTGTAAAAGAATATTTGGCACCCAATGCACTATACGTTCTTTATTTCGAAAATAATAAATTATATGAACCGTTTTGCGAAATTATACGCAAAACTTTTAAATATCCGTCGTACAAGTAAAAGCGCACCGTATCCAAACTAGTTGATGTTGAAGATCCTGACGAAATTGAAAATGTAATCAAAAACTACCACGAAGGTAAAACAAACCATCGCGGTATCGATGAAACAGAAAACCGAATTAAACATAAAATATTATTGGCCTCAACTCCGGAAAACTATCCAAAAATTTATAAATCACTGTGAACTTTGCAGAAATTGTAAATATGACAGACACCCTATAAAAGCTAAATTCAATATTACACCTACACCTACAAAACCTTTCGAAATTTTACACATGGATACCTTTCAGGTGGAAAAACACAAGTTTCTGACACTTATCGACACATTTTCCAAATACGCACAAGCTTATGCACTGAATACTTTAAATTCAATAGAAATTGTAAATTCACTTTTAATATTTTTCACTCATCATGGCATTCCGAAAACAATCACCATTAATACAGACAATGGAACCGAGTTTAAAAACTCCGTTATAAAAGAACTACTAAGCCTCCATAAAATAAATTTACACTTCATAACACCACATCACCCGGAATCAAACAGCCCTGTCGAAAGGCTACATTCAACACTTTTGGAACACATACGTCTATTAAATTCACAAAATTTTAATGATGAGACAATACAAACGAAAATGATGTACGCCATTCTCGCATACAATAATTCATTTCATTCAGCGACAAAACTAAAACCAGTAGACATAATCAGTGGACACATAACTACCAAAGACCCATTTGACCTAAATTTAGAACACGAACTTTTAAACGATTATGTTGCAAAACATAAAAATGCGACCCAAATCTTGTATTCGCACCTAAATTCTAAATTGCATACAGAAAAAGAACGAATAATTTCCAAAATAAACGAAAATCGCGAGGATGTAGAAATCGAAGAAGACCAAGAAATAAACGAAAAGAACTACTCGCGAAACAAATGTGCTAACAAATTTAAACCCACGACAAAGGTAAAAAACTATGACCCACTGCGAAAAGTTTTGACGACTAATGACGACCGAAAAATACACGTGACAAATATCAAACGACCACCAAAATTACGTAAAAGAAAAATTTTAATTTCAGGTTCGGACTCCGACTAACACTCGGACATGGACAAGACCAAGACATTACCATCGAAGATTTAAACGATACTCCAGGACTTTTAATAAACAAATTGGGCAATGCAAAGTTGAGACAATATGATAGGAAATTCATATTTTACAGGGATCTAAACCCTATAATTTCAGAATTGAAAAAATTAAATACTTATACTTTAAACCTTTATTCTAATTTATCAAGAAATCCGAATTATGAGAGAGAATTATCAAATTACGCAAAGATATTAAACACTACAAAATTTGCGGTTGAAAGTAAAATTTACGAAATCTTACCTATAAGCAATATTTATAACCAAAAATCGAAAAGAGGAATAATTAATGGCCTAGGCTCTGTATTCAAAGTTATTACAGGGAATCTAGACGCAACAGATGGTGAGCATTTTGAGAACTTAATTAAGCAATTAAGTAACAACCAAAATAAGCTCCAAAAGCAAATTTTAGAAACTCATAGTATTTCCAATACTTTAATACAAAAGTTCAATGACAGTCTGAATCAAATCTATCATCACGAACTTGTGCTACAGTCAAAATTGTTAATTATACAGACTTACATAAATGACCAAAACCAAACAAACATTTTAATTACAATAAAAGATTTTATTTTTCAACTTATAAACATCTATCAAATAATTCTACAAAAACTACAAGATATAGAAAATTCTATAGCGTTTTCAAAATTACAAACGTTGCATTCAAGTATAATTACTCAGAACGATCTCTTCGAAGAGATTGCCAAATTTAAATTGGATTCAAATCAATTACCATTCACACTTAATTTGGACAACGTATACCTATTCGAAAAATTGGCTGAAGTAAAAAGCTATATTTACGACAAGAAAATTACTTTTATTATATCTATTCCTATCACATATAAAACTGATTTCACGTATTTTCAGTTACTTCCACTACCTAAACAAATAAATCATGACCTATCCTTATTTTCGACAATTATACCAACTTCAAATAATATTTTATACTCTGAAATGTACTTTGCATACGACCCAATCGAATGCACCAGACTCCAAGAAGAATATTTCTGCAAACATGCCAATTTGAAACAATTTCCACACTCCGAGAACACCTGCGAGATGTCAATCTTAACCATGAAGACTTCAAATGAAAACTGCCATGTAATAGAAGCTACAATCACCGAATCAATAACTTTTCAAATTCAAAACTCTAATAAATGGATTGCAATATTTCCAAATACCACTCAGTTAAAATTAGACTGTAACGATCATCAATCACAAAAATTAGTTCAAGGAACATTTTCATTAGTAATCCCACAAAATTGTCAAATTCAAACACCTAAAGAAATTCTAATAAATCAAGAAAGAATCCTAAACAAGATGGACATATTTCAGTTCGAAGTCAAGAACCCGAAAATATCAAGAGCAAACTTAAATTTAACAGTAGAAGAGTTCAAGAACAACTTCAAGAACTTCCCACTTTTCAGAAACCAAATAGAATACATCGAAGAAATATCAACCAATCAATCGTGGAATAAATTTTGGATCACATTTACATTTGTCTTAATTTTTATTTTTATCATTTATGTATGTTTCAAGTTTGGGAATCGAATATATCAGAAGAAAAGAAAAATGGGAAACGTGGAAGAAATCATCAATTTGCCCAACGTACCCATGCCGGTCCCTAGGGCCAATTCTTAAGGAGGGAGGAGTTATCTACCCGAATTCTGGGAAATTCCTAAGAACTCAGCGGCGATCGTGGAGACCGCTGACTGCATACATTTTTATCTTTCTGTTGTACTTGCAACTATAGATGTTGTTTTACATTAGTTATCTACACTTAGAACGAATAACACTTGTAATTCTTGTTTTAATAAAGAACGGTCCAAACTTTGTCAATAAAATATTTTTTAAAAAGCAATTCGGCCGAACCGAAAAGTTAATTCGCGCCACTTATCTTCCGAATAGCCAGCAACATAGTCCTTAAATTTAACACAGTGTTCTTGCGAAGTTTCTATACTATACCCTTTGGAATCAGCAGGGATGCCTCACAATAAGACTCGCTCTATCACATCTGGCATATATACCTATTTACCGATCTAACTTCTATTAACAATGGTTTCTGAAATAATGTGATGGTTGCATTTCTAGGAACGAAATATTTATTTAGAAGTATCAGAATATGCATAGAATACGTGGAAAATTCTGCAGAACGGAATTTTACTTTCAATTCACTACACAATACACATTTGCCTATTTTACTATTACTATATATAGCAAAGTATTAAAAATTCCTCGTAATCATACATACTTCTGACTTATCTTTTACCAAAATGTTTTTTTTCTTGTAAACCAGATGCATAAATTTTCTCTTAATCGAGGCATTATAGAAGCAGCTGGCATTATTTTATTAAAATAATTTAAAGCACATAACCAAACATGGCACAAGATACTACCTTATAATCTAGGAAACAAGTATAGATTAAATTTAATGATCTTTTATTAACCATAAACACACTGAAACAAGTAGTTTTATCATTATTTACCATCATTATAGTATTTAACAAACTAAAATGTAGACAGTATACAAAAATGTCCCGTTTGTTTTTAGTGATTTATAGTAAAGAATACCTTGATACACCCCTAAGTCCACATTATTACTTGTCTTATCTTAACGCACATACAATGTGCAGTGCATTTTTAGTCTCTTAACCACTCGTTACATTTTGTGATTAAATACGTGCTTCTCGTAGATAAGTAAAGCGCATATTTAGGAACCTTACGAAATGTTAGTAAACATAGGTACATACGCTGGCGCTGTTTCCAGTTAACTTGTCCAGTAAGTACCTATAAGCAACTGGTACCTACCTATCCAAAATTATCCATTTTTGTTGTAGTGTCAATAGTCAATGTTTAGACAATCAACAGGCTTATTAGTCATCAATAATGTGTTTATTGTCAAAGCGTCTTTAAGTTAAGTTTTATCATACTAACCGTTGCTGTTATGTTTAAAAAATTCAATTAATGACCGATGTAAAAAAATAAATTGGGAAAAAGTTTTAAGTGCATTCATTTCTATTTTGATATTCTCGTCGTGTAAACATGGTCCTTCGCAGGCACATCACATAGCCACAGAAACGATATTTGCAATAATATCAACAAGCACCAAAAGGGAGTCGTCATCCACTACAACGAACAAACTGGTAGTCATGATAAGCGCACAAGGTGTTTTTACATTACATTAAAATAAACTTTTCCTAATGATGCTCCAGTTTCAAACACATAAATAATTGTGGTACCGAGGTGGAACATAAATAACGGGCAAGCACACCTGATGAAACTAAACTACCTAATCCTAAACTACTAAATTACTTCGTTTTGTTAATCATGTAATTTCTTCAGGGTTCTAGCGTTCTAGGTATATTTTGTGATTTGTACAAAGCGTTTGACTGCGTGGACCATAAGATTTTGTTGGATAAATGGGAATGTTACAATGTGCGGGGGACGGCGCTGGCGTGGTTTGAGTCTCACCTCAAAGCCATCTTAGATGGGGTAGCAGTCTGAAACGTCTCGTAGTACAAAAAAATCTGGATTTAGTTCTATAATTCAATGCCTGGCGGGGTATTTGCCCGAGGAGTAGTTGTTCGAACGATCCAGTACCACTAATTAATACTAGATAATTACTCAAAGTAGTTGTCACTTGCTGATATCTGTCCAGAGCGCGGCAGCATATACAGCAAGCTAAATTGCATGGTTTGAGTGTGTAGGGGAGAGCACCGTACTGATGAGTCCCAGAAGGACGAAACCAGTTGGTCTGCGGTTTTCCATACACATTCAAAACATGCAATATTTGAACAAAGACCTGCTTAAAAGCACGTACGTACATGGAGACAAATTAGGATTGTTTCAAAGCCATCTTAGATGGGGTAGCGGTCTGAAACGACCCGTAGTACAAAAAAATCTGGATTTAGTTCTATAATTCAATGCCTGGCGGGGTATTTGCCCGAGGAGTAGTTGTTCGAACGATCCAGTACCACTAATTAATACTAGATAATTACTCAAAGTAGTTGTCACTTGCTGATATCTGTCCAGAGCGCGGCAGCATATACAGCAAGCTAAATTGCATGGTTTGAGTGTGTAGGGGAGAGCACCGTACTGATGAGTCCCGGAAGGACGAAACCAGTTGGTCTGCGGTTTTCCATACACATTCAAAACATGCAATATTTGAACAAAGACCTGCTTAAAAGCACGTACGTACATGGAGACAAATTAGGATTGTTTCAAAGCCATCTTAGATGGGGTAGCAGTCTGAAACGTCTCGTAGTACAAAAAAAAAATCTGGATTTAGTCCTATAATTCAATGCCTGGCGGGGTATTTGCCCGAGGAGTAGTTGTTCGAACGATCCAGTACCACTAATTAATACTAGATAATTACTCAAAGTAGTTGTCACTTGCTGATATCTGTCCAGAGCGCGGCAGCATATACAGCAAGCTAAATTGCATGGTTTGAGTGTGTAGGGGAGAGCACCGTACTGATGAGTCCCAGAAGGACGAAACCAGTTGGTCTGCGGTTTTCCATACACATTCAAAACATGCAATATTTGAACAAAGACCTGCTTAAAAGCACGTACGTACATGGAGACAAATTAGGATTGTTTCAAAGCCATCTTAGATGGGGTAGCAGTCTGAAACGTCTCGTAGTACAAAAAAATCTGGATTTAGTTCTATAATTCAATGCCTGTCGGGGTATTTGCCCGAGGAGTAGTTGTTCGAACGATCCAGTACCACTAATTAATACTAGATAATTACTCAAAGTAGTTGTCACTTGCTGATATCTGTCCAGAGCGCGGCAGCATATACAGCAAGCTAAATTGCATGGTTTGAGTGTGTAGGGGAGAGCACCGTACTGATGAGTCCCAGAAGGACGAAACCAGTTGGTCTGCGGTTTTCCATACACATTCAAAACATGCAATATTTGAACAAAGACCTGCTTAAAAGCACGTACGTACATGGAGACAAATTAGGATTGTTTCAAAGCCATCTTAGATGGGGTAGCAGTCTGAAACGTCCCGTAGTACAAAAAAATCTGGATTTAGTTCTATAATTCAATGCCTGGCGGGGTATTTGCCCGAGGAGTAGTTGTTCGAACGATCCAGTACCACTAATTAATACTAGATAATTACTCAAAGTAGTTGTCACTTGCTGATATCTGTCCAGAGCGCGGCAGCATATACAGCAAGCTAAATTGCATGGTTTGAGTGTGTAGGGGAGAGCACCGTACTGATGAGTCCCAGAAGGACGAAACCAGTTGGTCTGCGGTTTTCCATACACATTCAAAACATGCAATATTTGAACAAAGACCTGCTTAAAAGCACGTACGTACATGGAGACAAATTAGGATTGTTTCAAAGCCATCTTAGATGGGGTAGCAGTCTGAAACGACTCGTAGTACAAAAAAAAAAAATCTGGATTTAGTCCTATAATTCAATGCCTGGCGGGATATTTGCCCGAGGAGTAGTTGTTCGAACGATCCAGTACCACTAATTAATACTAGATAATTACTCAAAGTAGTTGTCACTTGCTGATATCTGTCCAGAGCGCGGCAGCATATACAGCAAGCTAAATTGCATGGTTTGAGTGTGTAGGGGAGAGCACCGTACTGATGAGTCCCAGAAGGACGAAACCAGTTGGTCTGCGGTTTTCCATACACATTCAAAACATGCAATATTTGAACAAAGACCTGCTTAAAAGCACGTACGTACATGGAGACAAATTAGGATTGTTTCAAAGCCATCTTAGATGGGGTAGCAGTCTGAAACGTCTCGTAGTACAAAAAAATCTGGATTTAGTTCTATAATTCAATGCCTGGCGGGGTATTTGCCCGAGGAGTAGTTGTTCGAACGATCCAGTACCACTAATTAATACTAGATAATTACTCAAAGTAGTTGTCACTTGCTGATATCTGTCCAGAGCGCGGCAGCATATACAGCAAGCTAAATTGCATGGTTTGAGTGTGTAGGGGAGAGCACCGTACTGATGAGTCCCAGAAGGACGAAACCAGTTGGTCTGCGGTTTTCCATACACATTCAAAACATGCAATATTTGAACACTCACCTGTGTGATAGGGCTCAACTGATAATGATATCAGCCAACTTAATATTACAAGTAACGAAATAATTTTAATCATATTGAAATGGTTCGGGGCTAATCGTCTACTATTTAATGCTTATAAGTCATATAACATAACATTTGGAAATCCAAAAGAACCCATTGGTGATTTTGATGTGGGTGGTATCGACTGTCAGCACTAAGTTTCTGGGAATTCATATCGATAGCAGTTTCAACTGGTCTACGCATATCTACAAACTGGGTATGTCTCTTAGTTCGGCAATTTTTTCCATTAAATAGTAGAATTAGAAGAAGGGTGGGTTTGGATGCTTGTCTGATGGTGTATCATGCATATTTTGAAAGTATAATGTCTTACGGAATAGAATTTTGGGCATCAGGTGCTGACGCACGTTCGCGATTCAACAAAGGCTCTTAGGCCCGGTTTTTGAAAGAATCCAACTCCGGTTTCGTTGCTATGCTACAACCAATCACAAAGTCAGTATCATAGCAACGAAGCCGGTGTCAGACTTAATCCGGTGTTGGTTTCTTTGAAAAACCGGGCCTTAGAGTCATGTTGGGACTGAATCGACGTGATTCGTATAGGCTTCTGTTCGTGAATTTGAGAATACTTACAGCGACTTTGCCAACTCATATTCAGGGATCGGTCAACCTTTGTTCTCCATAGTGACATGCACCGTCATGACACGTAATAAGGCAAAAATTGTACTGCCAAAATATTCTAGCTCTAAGAGTTAGAATGGTCCGTTGTATGCGGCAATAATTTTTTTTTCAAAAACTACCTAGTGACATTCAACAGTCCAGTAGAACGATTATTTTCAAACGTAAACTCAAAAACTGGTTGCGTTCCAATACTTTCTATAACATTAACGAATATTTTTCCTACTAAATTCAACTTCTGCGACACTTCTTCCTGCCTTTTTCATTTGTTCTTGTTTTATAATTTTCTTACGAACTCCCCAACGCTCGTGTTCGGCCTGCGATGTGCATTGGCTTTGAATCTTGTATTTTGTTACTTATAAATATTTGAACTACTAAATTTAATTATAAATATTAGGTTTTCTTAGTATCTCTTTTTGATCAGTAGAAACATATAGGGATCAGTGTATGCACTGGTGGAGGATAAATTTAAAAAAATAAAATATGTGCTTCCGTTATTCAAAATTCAAGCGAAAATCCATTTGAATACCCTTGTATTTTCATTAGACGTGGGCCGATACCACCTTTCAGATACCGATACCGATACTTCCGATACAGATAAATCCGATACCGATACTATCTGATTTTCAGATACTTTTGAACATGTACGTTTTTTTTACTCTTTTTTAATGTTTTTTTTTAGGTTTCACAAACTTTATGCGCCAGTGTTTCATAAGAAAACATATTGGTACAGAGCAGTATAAAAATTGTTGTAAAAATATCTAAAAAATGTCATGCCATCTTATAATCTGCAGCTGTTTTGAAGATCTATGACGACCTCACATACTGTTATAGACATCTTAGATTTCCCTATTCGAAATGGGCAGCATTCGTTCTCTGCGTCTCTCTTTCTTTCTTTCTTTCTTTCTCTCTGTCTGTCTTTCTTTCTTTCTTTCTTTCTTTCTTTCTTTCTTTCTTTCTTTCTTTCTTTCTTTCTTTCTTTCTTTCTTTCTTTCTTTCTTTCTTTCTTTCTTTCTTTCTTTCTTTCTTTCTTTCTTTCTTTCTTTCTTTCTTTCTTTCTTTCTTTCTTTCTTTCTTTCTTTCTTTCTTTCTTTCTTTCTTTCTTTCTTTCTTTCTTTCTTTCTTTCTTTCTTTCTTTCCCTCTTTCTCTCTATCTCTCTCTCTCACACCCACTTCTGGTTGTTTGTTCCGGGGTAAAAATTCTCTCGATTTAGAGGTATACTGTGGAAATTAAATATTAGTGGAAATAAATGATATGTTTGAGAATGTAAGAAAAAACACTAAAATATTTACAATTTTCAGGTCGTACCGCGTATATATAACGAATTCAAAGCATTTACGGTAAAAGGCAGCGTTTAGTCATCTACGAAAAAAATCTTTCCTCATGAAGTAGACCATGTAATGCGATAATACATTCTTCACAGTCGTCACCACTACAAAATTTGCATTAAATATCTAACCTCTTAAAGTTGCCGCATTTGCTAATCTCATAAACGTGCATCAGCTCTTCTAATTTAGATGTTTGATGGCATACCTTTAACCGTATCAAGTTTTGACGGTGGTATTTACTCTCACCTGAAAACACCTTGTAATTCCACAACCAAGAATCAGCTGAGCGAGGATGATGTTCTTCCACGTCTTAAACGTGATATATTGGAAGTGTTTTATCCAATTAGGGATGCAGGATGTTCTATTTTGATATGTGATGTCATCCGCTTTCAAGGCTAAAGGAGAATCAAAGTTATATCAAGTAAAGACAACAGCAATCACTTATGCTTATGCTTAATTGATAGAGATGTAAGTAATATTTTATGCAAAATTTGACTTCTAATAATTACGAAACATATCATCTATGTTTAGGTATGTCCAGAGAGAGACACCTGTAGGAATTGTTACCAAGTCAGCAGAAATGACAACAGATGAAGAATTATTATTAGCAAGCTAACGGGAATATGCAGGGCAGAGGAAACTAAAAGCATGAGAAAATTCAAAGTATGATAGGAATTTTCACTTAAGTAAAAGCAATAAATTAAGAGTAATATTTGAAAATACGTACCCAGAGGTACACTGGTGAGCAGACTGTCGGGTTTCCTCTCCTCTCTTATCTTTGAGTGTAGGATTAATTCCCATATAAGCACACAACTCTTCACAATCACTAAGCATTCAATTTTCTAACGGCTAACTATATAAGTAGATAAGCTATGCGGATACGGGCTCAAAATCCTGGCTTCTGATTGATCCATTGAAATTCTTACTTCCGGTCTGGGACAAGAACCTAGAATTAGTCTGGACAACAATCTAAAATATTCAGGAAACGGTAATGGTGGAGGTGACGTTCAACTATTCTCCGTCAGATGGCGTTGTCGTCAAATAAAAATTAAACTATTCTCCGTCAGATGGCGTTGTCGTCAAAATTAAAAATGGCGGCCGTCGCGGCGACGCATTCAAATTAACAATTGACAGGTAAAAATATGCAATTGGCAAATTGAAAATTGACAGATGGCGTTGTTATCAAAATGGGGGATTGACAGATGACGTTGTTATCAAAATGGTGGATTGACAGATGGCGTTGTTATCAAAATGGAGGAGTAAGGCATCACGCTATTGGGCGCTAAATTGCGCTACCGCAACAGAGCGGGAAAGGCAATTGAGTAATTACACGTACGTCAAAACAATAAACAGTTTTATTTAATGATAATCAATAAAAGATAAACATACACTTAAAAGTAAAACAAAAATAAAATCTATTAAGTAGAACATCCAACATCCTCAACTAGGTGCAAACGGAAAATGCATAGTATTAAGAATAACAAATGTTGCACGTTTGTGAGAAAATATACAGAAATAAGTGTCGTTCGCAGTTACAGCAATATACAGCGTTGCCGAGCTCTTTATAATGCCAAATGGTTGTAATTGTGTGTTTGGAGACGACGGCGACGTCAGAGATGGAAACGATATTTGCGTGAATGAGGCAGTAATGGCAATAATAGTTGTTTTCGTTGTCAATAAAATATGATTCTATAACGCACACGTTCTCAAACGTGTGAGGATTATTATTAATATCAGGCACCACCACAATTTGCTCATCGGTCACCTCTGGTTCGGAACTTGACTCATAATCGGATGAACCACTCATATTTTATGTTATTTTAGCAAGTAAAAGTTATGCGAATTCGAACATGTTCGCGGCAGTGGACTTGCCCACGTTCTTGGCACCACGATAAATAATGGAGAGTTCGTTTGGCACCAGAGAGTCAATCATCGTTTTGGTCACATGATCACTCATTCGTTGCGGCAGGAACAATATATTTTTATCCAGCTCAACTAGCACACTTTCCCCGAACGATGTTTTAATTTTCCGCATTCCTATTATAGGATATTTACGGTTAAGAATCATATCAGCAGGAGTAAGTTTTGGTTTGAACTCACACTGGGCCAAGTCATTTAATTTTTTAAATTGAGCCATAATCTCTCGTACTTCGCACAAATTAAACCGTTTTACTGATCACACCACACTGTTAACAGAATGAGCTAGAATTTATAGAGCTCTATTTATATATAGATATACAATAGTGAGGGGATAAAACGACAAGAAATGACACGCGCTAGATTTTCTTATCAACAGGATACACATCCGGCACCCGCGCTTTTTAAAAAACCCGCGAAATATTTTCAGTTATAAGTGTGACCGCACCTTTAGTTCAGTCTCCAGGGCCACGGGATGTATGATAACAACATAGCAGGAAGTGTTATCACCGGCAACCCATATTATTCGATTTTAACCAAGTCTTTGAGTGAATGTTGCGTGTTTTGTGTTTCTAGGTGTGGCGGTTTTCCTATAAGAAAATAGAAGGAAATGGAGGGAAATAAAAGATAGATAAGGTGAGTGTTGTAATTGTATATTTTTCCTTACATAAATGAGCTCAAACGAGGCGGTTAGTACTAACTATTTAGCCGACGCATTTCTCATTGCAAGTTTGCATTTTGTTAAAAATTTGATATACAGGCGGCTTGAAAAATTTTAAATATGTGTTAATGCTTTGAGTTTGATATAAGGAGTCTTTAGGCATAGTAAATTTCAATTATTATTTTTACCGTTTTGAATTCGTCATATACAGGGGGCAGCCAGGTGCTTATGGGTATGTGCTTATACTTTTATGGTAATTTACAACATTATTTTCATTTTACAGGCTATAGCATAGTATTTCTACTTGCTATAACTAATATTTATCGTTTGTTTTCCTCAGAAACGGTGAATTGGTATTCTCGAACCAGATAGCAAGCCCTCTACCAAAGGGATATTGGTTATCATGGACGCCGCGGGCCATCGTAGGAATACAACAGAGCAAGTCGAAGAACCAAAACATATTGTGAGTCTAATAGAGGAAGGGCGAAACTATAAAAATGTAAGTACCTTTATATGATTTTTACAGCCTAAACTTTTCGCCCAATTTTTATTTCAGGACTTTTATTTCTATTTACTATAACCAACATCTATTTTTGTGTTTTCCTCAGAAATGGTGAGAATTGGTATTCCTGGAACATCTTATGACTAAATGGAGAGAGATGGAGATAGAGGCGATTAGGACACTCTGTATGATCTTCTACGAAAGAGGAAAATGGGCTGTTGGACATTTCGAATCTGGAACGATGGTGACGTCATCAATCTTCAAGTCAGCTTCAAATGATAAGATCACATGACTCTTGCAAGTATTTTTACGCCAATTTTATGCCACCTGGTGATGCTCTTATTCTAATTTATACAATAAAAATCAATTTACTTAATCATCGAATTTATTTAATCTTACATTATGGCAATAAACTGCTTACATAAGAATATAAAGTGAAACAATTTCTTATTGCACAAACACAATAGGTGTTAATAAGATGACTTAAACAATACGGGATATTTTTCTCAAAATTTGGAACAGATTCACAATCTTCGGTTTCTTCAAGGTTGATTACGAGAGGGATCGAAGTAGTAGTCGATGCTGCAGAGCTTCTTTCACGCATAACCACACTCTCCAAGAATTCCTTCTTTTCGCGTCCTTTTACGTACACGCTTTGTACATCGGCAGAGCACAAAAATTCTCCCAAAACACCGCCCACATGTTCGTATTTAATGTGACCACTGCTGTACCTGATACAATGATGGCTAGATTCTAAATACCTGACTTGTCGTGCTTGTTCCACAGATAAAGACGAATAATTTTTCTGAAGATTCTAGGAATTTGTAGTAAGAGCGTAAAATTAAAACAAATAAGCCAGGTAGGAAGCTGATAACAATTTAATTTTCACAATGATTACAACAACAACAACAAATTATATATTTCTGAATCCCGGTATATCTTCTGACTTCTCACCCATATCGTAAACTCTGTTGTTTACCTGAACCGTGAGATGCTGAGTTTCTTGAGGCACAGCGCCGGTTACGTAGACTTTCAGACGGCAGATTAATAGAAGCGTGTTGGGTTTATTTTGTTCCACCTTCATCATGGCTGCACATACTTTCTCTACGACGTTATCCTTGAACCATTTCTCGAAATCAGAGCAGTCGCCTGTCGGCTTAATGTCTACTTCTTTGTATTTAAGCTCCTCCTTAACATTGTACTTGAATTTTGCCCGGACCAACCCAACATCTTTGATGGTGTGTTTGTTTAGTCTCGTCTTAAACTCGTTCTTACAGCGACTTATGAGGAATCGTTGACTTTCGACCCCGTACACCGAGGGGAAGCCGCTCACACAAAGTAACATTTTGTTAAAGACCGGGTCGAACTGTATCATAAATGTGGGCTGTTGGTGGTTTCCCTTTACATGTCTCTTTACAGAGTCAAGACGTGAAAACTTCTTATCACACTGAGGACATTCATATTTTGGTTTTGTTCCGGCCCCACAGTACGGTTGATGTCTCCTTAGGTCACCTGGTCTTGTGAAATTCTTGTCGCACTGGGGACATTCGTGTTTTGGGTTTGTTGGGTTACCGCTGTGAGGCGGACGGTGGCTCTTCAAATTGCCCGGTCCTGAAAAGGACTGCTGACAAATATCGCAGGTGCTGGACATGTTTACTCGTTGTGAATTACAGATGAACTGATGACACCTCAGCGGAGCTGCTGTTATACAAGATGTTACAAAAAAGTAGGTCAAGCCGCTAACCACAGATTATCTGGCCGAAAATAATGGGACTTTCCTTATGCCATTTTTCATTTAGGCTTCTCTCTTTCAAGATACAGGGTGTTAAAGTTAAAATTTAAAAAACTATTTTGATTAATAACTCCTTTGTTTTTTGCGATATTCAGTAGAAATTTTGTAAAACATTTTTTCATATACCGGCACAATGTTTGGGCAATTTTGATCAAAAAAATCCATGGGCGAACGGAGGAAACGGGGGTTGTAATACCCATTGACCCCCCAACTTTTCCTTGCGCACGTCTATGGTTCCAAGGTAATGTTTTTTATACCAAACGTTCATTTCTTTAATTTTTTTCACTCTTGTAAAATTTTGATTTAGGGCTTTGTTTACGAGATATTGCAACTCATTTGACTGTGTTGCTGATCCACTCTCGCCGTTGTTTAAATCCCCCAATAGGTCAAGCCGTTAACCACAGATTATCTGGCTGAAAATAATGGGACTTTCCTTATGCCATTTTTCATTTAGGCTTCTTTCTTTCAAGATACAGGGTGTTAAAGTTAAAATTCAAAAAAAAACTATTTTTATTAATAACTCCTTTGTTTTTTACTATATTCAGTTGAAATGAACGCTTGGTATAAAAAACTACACCTTTGAACCATAGACGTGCGCAAGGAAAAGTTTGGGGGGTCAATGGGTATTACAACCCCCCCTTCCTCCGTTTGCCCATGGATGTTTTTGATCAAAATTACCCAAACATTGTGCTGGTATATGAGAAAATGTTGTACAAAATTTCATCTGAATATCGTGAAAAACAAAGCAGTTATTAATAAAAATAGTTTTTTAAATTTCAGCTTTACCACCCTGTATCTTGAAAGAAAGAAGCCTAAATGAAAAATGGCATAAGGAAAGTCCCATTATTTTCGGCCAGATAATCTGTGGTTAACGGCTTGACCTACTTTTTTGTAACATCCTGTATACTGATTAGGGCAAACGGTCAAATGAATTGCAATATCTCGTAAACAAAGCCCTAAATCAAAATTTTACAAGAGTGAAAAATATAAAAGAAATGAACGCTTGGTATAAAAAATAATACCTTTGAATCATAGACGTGCGCAAGGAAAAGTTGTGGGGGTCAATGGGTATTACAACCCCCCTTTCCTCGGTTGGCACATAGATTTTTTTAATTAAAATTATACAAACATTGTGCCGGTATATGAAAAAATGTTGTACAAAATTTCAACTGAATATCGTAAAAAATAAAGGAGTTATTAATAGAAATACATTTTTAAATTTTAACATTAACACCTTGTATCTTGGAAGATAGAAGCCTAAATGAAAAATGGCATAAGGAAAGTCCCATTATTTTCGGCCAGATAATCTGTGGTTAACGGCTTGAACTACTTTTTTGTAACACCTTGTATATCTAATACAGGGTTTTTGTTTCAGATACCTATTTTACCAACGTCATTCTACTGGTGTTGCTGTCATGATTGCGGGTGTGATTACGTCATTACCTTCAGAGTAGATCCGTATACTTGTTGTAAAGTAGCGGACAACAGAACCCAAATCTTTTCCAATTGTGTAGAGGTTATATATTAAATTCATTCGTTAAATTTTCAGGTGGGAGGCAGAGGTCTACATTAAAAGACATTTGAGTTGAAAGCGATTAGATTTATTTAGTTTTCTACATAAATAGGTACTACTACGCCTAAATCATAATATAATTTGTCCATACAATATACCAAACATTCTTTTAAACAGTACCGCACATCTTCATAATGTACACTGGCGCGGGTTATGAAATGATAATTTAAAATTATATCTTTAACACATTCTTTTTCATCACTGGGGCGGGTTATGAAATGATGATTTAAAAATATATCATCAGCACATTCTTTTTTATATTTTTTAAGTTCCTCGGACACTGTGGGTAAGAGCACGTCCGTGTAAAATTCGGAAAAATATAAGGCATACAAGAGAACTAGCCTGCCA